>CM060896.1:137379044-138699044 GCA_030762935.1 Hymenopus coronatus
TACATGGGAACAAAATGAACAGTTTAGGTTTTCCCAAACATGACACTAACGTTTTTAATTATAATCTCTTATATTTAAGATACTTACATGATAAATAAAATGTATATCATGAATTTTGTGGGAATAGCCTCTGAAGACCTCTTTATTCTCGATGAATTTTGCATAGCTGGTAAATCGTAAGCGTGCACAAAAACGTACTACACAAAAAATGTACATCTCCTTAAAACACACAATTTATGTCACATACCTTCGAGATACCTATTCCTTGTTATTGGTTTCAGTTTTTAAATACTCATTCTTTTCTCTGGCCACACAAAGAAACGGATTTCAATCCCATAGCACCCACATTTTAAAACATGTGACTGTCGGTTTAGCCTAGTGTATTCCTTTATTTCCCTTCTACTTATGAGGAACTTAGTGATAGATTGTTTTTGCTAATGTTCATTTCGATTAGCATGAAGTAGATAGAAGAAGCTTATTAACAATAGTTTATTACATAGCTGTAGAGAAAGCCATGTGAATGAAACACATCAACGTTTTGTGTAATCCCGATAAACGTTTCCCTGACAATGTGGCCACCGGATGGCTATTCTCGCGCCGGTCGCAGCCTAAAGTTAAGAAAATATCCGCTCAACCGCTTCACGTTCTCACATAGTAGCAATTGTAAGGATAATATGCACATAGCGTATCATTAGAGATGCTGAAAATGTGCTCTATCTACATTTCTGATACTTCCTTGGGAAATTGCCATAACGCTCAAGAATTAAATATTCGAAATTGAGTGAATATCTCCAGCGTTTTCTTTTATTTCTTCTAATGTATGGGAGTTTGTTGCACACACACATTATTATTATGTATGTACATAGTAGGCAAAGAAAGAATTCTATTCTACCCAAAAATTCGATACTGAGATTTCACTAGAAATACATGTTTTGAGACCCCTGGATCCAAAAAGGCTTTTTAAGAAAAGGTATGTATGATTTATGCGTGTGTCTGTGAAAAACATAACTCAAAAACAAAAAATCCGTTAAATATCACATTTGGTGTTTTAGTTCAGTACCTTCCAAGAATGGGCCCAAAGATTTTCAGGAAAATTCTCCCATCCAAACAACCCTTTACTTGGGACATTTTCCAAATAAAAAAAAATATTTTTACAAAAATGACTCATGATTTTGATACAATTTTATATGTTTATGATCTTTTCATGACAAATAAATATATATCTTGAATTTTCTGAGAAGTGTTTCTGAGTTTGCATAACTGGTAAAAGAGATAGACAAAAATGTACTACAAAAAATATAAATGTGGTTAAAAACATATAATTTATATCGTATACATTTTTTTCGTTCGGTTGTCAACTTTTGAGATATTCGTTATTATTGGTTTCAGTTTTAAAATACTACCAACTTTTCCCATATGGGAGTTTGTCAACTCCAGGCAATGTGAAGGAACGCATTTCAACCACATGGCAACCAGCTTTTAAAATACTTAGAGTATCACTTTAGTATATTCTCTTATTTCCCTTCAACTTACAAGAAAGCAAGTACTAAACCAATTTCGGCTAATGTTTATCTCGATTAGCATGAAGCAGATAGAAGAATAAGCGCTTATACGTAACCCCGTTTAACTTCTGGGGCTTTGACTTCAGAAACAACTGCTGGAATTTCCTCTCTGAAGTGAAGGGTTTTTGAACGTTAGGTTCTTCAGTAATAATTCTGTTAAATGCACACATTCCCGGGAACCGAACCCGGAACCTATGGCTAAGAAGCCAGAACGCTGAACACTGCTAAAATGCCTCACTTTGGTGCTTCGTGGAGCAAGGGATCGTGGATTCCAGTCCCGCCTTGGGCATGGGCGTTTGTGTGTTTGTAAGTGGGTATATATGTGTGTATTAGAAGCAAAAAGCAAACCGGTAGTTAAATAGAAAAACAAAGGAAATGTTGGGAAAATAGGGGGAAGAAGGAATACAGCGCCGGAGTCTCGACAAGGCTCCGAAAATTGAAATTAAAAAAAAAAAAAAGAAATAAAAAACACTTGACCGCTGAAGCACAGACGTAATTAGTTTCATACATGAAGTAAATAGAAGTATAAGCTTTTTAAGAATAATTTGTTGCAGAGATGTAGAGAAAGCCATGTGAATGGAACCCTTGAGTGCGGTACCGAAGCATCCCGCGGTCAGAAAAATAGCCCCGAAGCCTCCCGGACCCTTAAAGGTCCATAATTACATAGCCCCCAAGTCTCCCCAAAGCAGGTAGCCTCCCGGTCGAAACAGGTAACAGTTGCACTTTGGTGTTTATAATATTTGATGAAGCATTACATACTTCTAGTGGAATATGTTACATATTTTTGCGTTTATGATTAAAATCAAAGAAACACGACTCCAGTACCAAAAGAAAAACAGTTCCAGTTTGGTGAAAAATTGCAAACTTTTAGTGAAATATGTTACAATGGTTACTTCTTCCGTGTTTTCCTTCTTCAGTGTCTGGTATATTAGTTTTGATGGCCTTTCACATATATCTTCCGTAGCTTTTCTCTTCAAATCACAAAGTACTCTCTGAATTTTGTCACTAAGTGGTGCCGCGTGGTTATAGTCCTCTTGAATATCTAGGACATCTATTTCTTCAATTGAAAAGGTTTTAATAAAACTTTTGCAACTTTTAACACTGCAAGTCCATCGCGCTACCCCACTTTTTAAACACTTCTGGAATCCGAAAGTGTAACCGTTCCGAAGTAAATTTTCCTTCTTGTCCTATTCACCGCAATTTCAGTCTCATCGGAAAACATATTAACTATTAACTATGAACTAATTTGCAGTACACTGAAAGTAATCAAGGAAAAAAATATGATGTGTTACACTCACATGCCTTTCTCTAGCTGTTCTACAAACTTCTTACATAAGATTATTCTTCTTTCTGCACCTTGCTAATCGAGGTATTCAGCACAATGTTCTTATTACTTAGTTCCTTATAAGTAGGAAGAAAATAAGGGAATACACTAGGCTAAACCGATAGTCAAATGTTTTAAAAGCTGTCGTTATGCGATTGTCATTACAAATCGCTTCTTTTCTTGGCCAAGGAGTAGAACAAAAGAAAAACGGAAACTCCGTCTGAGAAAATTATAAATACTTCACAACTAAAACTAATAACAACGAATACCTCGAAAACGGTAAGCTCCACGAAAAAAAATGTATATGACGTAAGTTGTGTATTTTAACAAGACCTACATTTTTTGTAAAGTAAGTTTTTGTCTATCTCTTACGGTTTACTAGCTATGCCAAATTAAGCAAAATTCATCCAGAATAAACAGGTCTTTAGAAGCTATTCCCAAAAAATTGAAGATATACATTTTATTTGTCAGGTAAATATCTTCAATATATGATATTTTAATCAAAATCGTTAGAGCCATTTTTAAGAAAATCAAAAATTTCAAAAAAAGTTCCATGTAAAGGTTAGTTTGGGGTGGGGGGATTTTTCTCAAAATTTTCGTGTCGCATCCCTGGAAGATACTAAACTTAAATACCCAGTTTGGTATTTTAGCTACTTTTCGTTTTTGAGTTATCGTGTTCACAGACACACGGACACACACGGACCTTTTTCTGAAAATGCTTTTTATGGATACAGGGGGTCCTAAAACATGTATTTCCGGTGAAATCTCGGTATCGAATTTTTGGGTGGAATACAATACTTCTCTGTCCCTATGTACATTGTACATACGGGGCTTGAGAAAGTAAAAATAAGCATACCCATTCCACCCCACCTGCTGGCTAATTACACCGGTTGCTACCTGCTAAGCTTACCTGGGTACGGGAGGCTTCGGTCCTGCGCCCAAACCCTGGTTTCGCTGTCAGCCACCACACTTGGTTTGAGAGTTACAGAACTACACAGGACGTTTTGCAATTCCATAAGTTTACGCACTTTTCCTTTGTTTATAATAGCGTGAGTAGCGCTGGTCCAGTTAGAAGTGTCAGATAATGAGCGACACGATAACGCTGTCCTGCAAGTTGTATCCCCAAACTTGTGATGGTATCTTTGTCGCCTGCTTGACAGTTACAATCGATCCTAGCGCTGTGGCAGTTCTGAGTTGATGAAGCCTTGATAATAACCACCAACTGCTCCTTCCTGCAGGGTGTGAAACCGTTTCCGACACTTCTAGAAGGTTTCAAAGGGAAATTGCGTATCTACTAACTTCTCAACTGTTTGCCTATAGCGAGTAAAGAAAATACTGCATTCCATCCAAAAATTCGTAATGAAGATAATAGTGGAATGCACGTTTTGTGGTCTGCTGAATTAATTTTTACTTTCTCTAGCCCATATGTACAATGAAACGGTATTGTATTCCACCCAAAATCTATACCGAGATTTTACCTGCAATACATGTTTTGAGATCCACTGAATCCACAAAAAAGCAGTCTTAGAAACATGACCGTATGTGTGAGTGTGTGTACTGTCTGTGTGTCTGTGGGCAGCATAGCTCAAAAACGAAAAGTCGGATGAATAACTTGGTATTTAAATTCAATATCTTCCAAGGATGCAGCACAAAGATTTAAAAAATAAATCTCCCTACCGTCACTATTTTTTACATGGAACATTTTTCGAAATTTTTGATTTTCTCAAAAATTTCTCTAAACGATTTTACTTAAAATGTCAAGTATTTACGGTATTTTCATGTCAAACGAAATGTATATCTTGAATTTTCTGGGAATAGCCACTGAAGAACTCTTCATTCTGGATGACTTTTGTATAACTTTTGTATAGGGTAAATCGGAAGAGATAGGCTTACGAAACAAAAATGTAGCAATTCATTAAAACTAACAATTTATGTCTTATACATTTATTTTGTAGAGTTAATCTTTTCGAGATATTCCGAGTTATTAGTATGTATGTTAAGGTACTTAAATGTTTCTCAAACGGGAGACATCTTTCTTTTCGTCTATCTTTTGTTTACTCTTAGCAAGTGAAGAGAAAGCTTTTCAATTGTTTCACTTAGTGACCGGCTTTTAAAAGATCCGATTATCGCTTTAGCCTAGTGTACCCCCTTATTTATCTTCTATTTAAAAGGAAGCAAGTAATAAGACCAATTTTGACAATGTTTATCTTGATTAATATGGCGTAGATAAAATAATCTTCTGTAAGGAAAGTTTAATTTTGAACAACTAGAGAAAGTCATGTGAATGGAACACACAAGTTTTTTTTTATTTATTACTTTCTTAACATGTACTGTATACATGGTGTATATAGAGAAGACATTTTTCCACCCAAAAATTCGATAGTGAGATTTAACTGGAAATACATGTTTTGAGACCACTTGAATTCAAAAAAGAGAGATTTTTAGAAACTGTCCATTTGCATGTGTGTGTAGGGCGGAGGGAGAACATAGCTCAAAACTTAAATGCCAGATTTGGTATTTAATGGACTTAAGTTCACTAGGTACCTTCCAAATTTACGACACAAAGATTTTTAAGAAAATCTCCCAGCAACAACGAAAATGTTTCTAATTTTTTTTTTCATTAATAGCTAATGCTTTTGATAAAAATATTTAAAATACCACATGTTTAAATTATTTTCATGACAAACGAAATGTATATCTGGAATTTTCCGGGAATAGCCTCTGAAGATCTGTTCATTATGGATGTCTTTTGTGTATCTGGTAAACCACAAGGGATAGATAACTCGTTAAAACACACAATTTATTCTCATTTTTTGCAGAGTTAATCGCTTTTAATATATTTTTTGTTATTTGTTTCCCTTTTAAATACTTAAATATTTCTAAATGAAGTCATCTTTCCTTTCATCTCTCTTTTGTTTTATTTTTACCTTGGAAATAAAACCGAATTTCAGTTGTTTCATATAGCGACCAGCTTTTAGGCTATCGATTTAGCCTAGTGTTTTCCCTTATTTCCCTTCTACTTAAAAGGAACTTAATAATAAGACAATTTCTGCTAATGTTTATCTCAATTATCATTACGTAGATAAATGAATATCTTTTTTAAAAATTGTTTGTTTGCAGAACAGGTAGAAAAATACATGTTAAAGGAGCACATCAGATTTTGCTACAGAATAACAATTGAAGGGTTGAGAACCATAGTGGGCCAAGCACCATTTTTTAAAAATGGGGAAATAGAAGGTAATTTTTTTTTTCAATGTTATAAATTATTGAGCCAAGTACACATAACTAAATACCACAGCAATCTAGAATATATTTTATATCTTATATTAGTACAGGATTAATGTAGCTTCATGCAAAATTAGGTTTTACAGTTATTTATTGGGAGCTATTTTCCTTTGCTGGGATTTGGCCCAGCCTAAAGAAATGTAACGGGCCACTTCCATACATCTAATCAATGTCCTGCTGATCATCATTATTGACTTGCACACGCAAACTCTTGTAAAAATCATGATTCGCTGGAGGAATAAATGGTAGCATGGACATAAGATCATCATATATGGTAGCGTGATTTGCTGCATGGATTAGGACCACTCTAACAGAATTTAAAAAAAAAATTGCAAAAAAATTCAATGCAAAGATAGTAATAACTGTAGAGTAATCTTCGGCCCGTTGTTTCTCTAAACAAGTGAGTTAGCTTTTATTCGGCTCTGTACTGTATATCAGAGTAAGGGCCCCTCACAACAGGCTCAATAACAATAAATGGTACATTGAATGAAACCAGAGAAGCACATCCTTTCTCCCGGAGTGAACAGTCAGGGTGCACTGACCTCCCCTTTTGTTTTTATGCTGTTGTTTTCTTTTTCAACTAGCGCGTAACAAAAACATCTTTCTCTTTTCCTTTTACTTCAGTGTTTTTGAAGTTCGCCTGTCTCAGAGCATTAGACTGCTGGGGGCATCTAAACACTCGATAATATACTCTTGTCGAGCGACGTCGCTCTTCATTTTTGGGCGGTCCCAGTTCATATCCTATGTACGATGTTTTTGGTAACTGGATTGAATATGAATACCACCACACAAATCCACCCATTAAATAAAGTAGAAGTTAAATGTGCAGAACAGGAATGCGACTACGCAACAAAGGCCATCTTTTCGACATCACACTGGATGCATGGATGCCAGGATAGTGCCTTGATGTAAACAAAACAAGGTCGGCTTATCCTTCTCAATGCTTCGTTCGAAAGACACCACCACATTTTTAGTTTAAAGCAAAGCCGCATGAAGTTTTGTAGAATTAGCATTTAATTGATTTCTACAGTATGATTGTTGTATAAACAAGGCGTTAAACAATACGCAACTCTTAAGTTTTGCCTGCTCCGCTCTTGTTAGCCTGTGCGGTAAGGAAAACTGGACAGCTTGTAAACTTGGTGTCATTTTTACTTTCTCTACACGTACTATGTACATAGTGTATAGAGAAAGTATTGAAATGCACGCAAAAATTCTATTCCGAAATTTCCCATGAAATGCATGTTTTGGGGCCCGTTGAATCTAAAAAAAAATGTCCGCGTGTGTGTTTTTTTGTTTTTTGTTTTTATTTTACTTTCTCTATACGCACTATATACATAGTGTATAGAGAAGGTATTGCACTCCACCCAAAAATTCGATACCGAGATTTCACCGGAAATATATGTTTTAGGGTCCCCAATATCCAAAAAAAGCATTTTCACATAAAGGTCCGTGTGTGTGTGTGTGTGTGTGTGTGTGTGTGTGTGTCCGTGTGTCAGTGAACAGATAACTAAAAAACGAAAAGTCGGCAAAATACCAAACTTGGTATTTAAGTTTAGTATCTTCCAGGAATGCGACACGAAGATTTTGAGAAAAATTCCCCACCCCCAACTACCGTTTACATGGAACTGTTTTCGAAAATTATGATTTTCTCAAAAATGGCTCTTAACGATTTTGATTAAAATTTCATATATTAAAGATATTTACCTGACAAATAAAAGGTATATCTTGAATTTTCTGGGAGTATCCTTTGAAGAGTAGTTTATTCTGGATGAATTTTACTGAATTTTCAATAACTGCTAAACCGTAAGAGATGGACAAAATCTTACTACACAAAAAATGTAGAGCACCTTAAAACACATGATTTAAGTTGTATACATTTTTTTCGTGAGTTCGTCGTTTTTGAGATATTCCTTATTTTTGGTTTCTGCTATGAAAAACTTATACTTTTCTCATACAGGAACTTGTCAACTATCCATATAAACAAAGGAACTTCAATGACATAGCAACCAGCTTTTGACTATAATTTTAACCTATGGTAGTCCCTTATTTCGCTTCTACTTACAAGGAAGCGAGTAATTAGACTATTTCTGCTCATTTTTTCTGATTAGCATAAAGTAAATAGAAGTAGAAGCTTTTTAAGAATAATTTGTTGCAGGGATATAGAGAAAGTCATGTGAATGGTACACATCAGATTTTTTTTTTTGTCTGCGAGCAGCATAGCTCAAAAGAAAGGTTCTTTAAGTATATCAAACTTGATATTTAAGTTGAATATCTTCCAAGGATGCGACACAAATGTTTTACAGAAAATCCCCCTATCCCCTGCTACCCATTACATGGAAAAAATTTCGAACATATTTCATTTTATCAAAAATAGCTCTAATTATTCTGATTAAAATCTCGTATATATAAGATATTTATTTACCTGATAAATAAAATGTATACCTTGAATTTTCTGGGAATATCCTCTAAAGACCTCTTTATTCCGGATGAATTTTTATGAATTTTGCATAACTGGTAAACTTTAAGAGGTGGACAAAAACTCACTACCGTAACTGTAGATCTCGTTACACACAGTTTATCTATTTACATTTTTTCGTGGAGTTTACCATTTTCAACATATTTCTTGTTATTGGTCTCAGTTTTAGAATAAAATTTTCACATATGGGAACTTGTGAACTCTTGGCCACGTAAACAATCGAATTTCGACCTCATAGCAACCATATTTTTAAACATTGACTGTTTGTTTAGCCTGGTGTATTCCCTTATTTCTCTTCTACTTAAAGGAACTAAGTAACAAGACCGTTTCTGCTAATGTTTGTCTCGATTAACATGAAATAGAAGAATAAGCTTACTAACAATAACTTGTTAGAGCTGTGGAGAAAGTCGTGTGAATGTAAAACGTCAGATTTTTTACTAAATACACCCCACACTTGCCGATCCAACACGCCCCTCACACGAGGGAAAGAAATTGATATAATTAATACCCAAAATTAATATTTTATTTTAAACTATCCTTTGATACATCAAATCTCGGTATCGAATTTTTGGATGGAATTCAGTATTTTCTCTAGTACTCGTACTTAGTAGAAGAAGTAAAGCCTAAGCATTTTTACTTTCTCCATACGCACTATGTACATAGTGTATAGAGAAAGTATTGCACTCCACCAAAAATTCGATACCGACATTTCACCCGAAATATATGTTTTAGGGTCCCCAATATCCAAAAAAAGCATTTTCACAAAAAGGTCCGTGTGTGTGTGTGTGTGTGTGTGTGTGTGTGTGTGTGTGTGTGTGTGTGTGTGTGTCCGTGTGTCTGTGAACACGATAACTCAAAAACGAAAAGTCGGTAAAATAGCAAACTTGGTATTTAAGTTTAGTATCTTCCAGGGATGCGACACGAAGATTTTGAGAAAAATCCCCCGACCCCCAACTACCCTTTACATGGTGCTTTTTTCGAAAATTTTGATTTTCTCAAAAATGGCTCAAACGATTTTGATTAAAATTTCGGATATTAAACATATTTACCTGACAAATGAAATGTATATCTTGAATTTTCTGGGAATAGCCTCTGAAGAGTAGTTTATTCTGGATGAATTTTACTAAATTTTGAATAACTGCTAAACTGTAAGAGATGGACAAAAAGTTACTACACAAAAAATTTAGAGCACATTAAAACACACAATTTATGTTATATACATTTTTTTCGTGGAGTTCGTCGTTTTTGTGATATTCCTTATTTTTGGTTTCTGCTATGAAAAACGTATACTTTTCTCATACAGGAACTTGTCAACTCCTATCCATATAAACAAAGGAACTTCATTGACATAGCAACCAGCTTTTGACTATCACTTTAACCTACAGTTGTCCCTTATTTGTTGCAGGGATATGGAGAAAGTCATGTGAATGGTACACATCAGATTTTTAACGTTGGGTGATTTGATTATTGTACAAGGCTTTGAGCATGGTATTGTAGTTGGAATATGGCAGATCAGTATCGTGTATCACTGCTTCCATGACAACCCACCACTGCGCCGAAGGCTATTCATTAACTGCATGCTTCAATAGAAACGTCATTAAAAGCGGTTACCAGCACATCTACAAACACGGGGAGAAAACAGGGAAAAGTACATTACACCAATATCAGCTAGGTGCAGTCCGAACAGGATGAGGAGACTAGGGTGTGCAGATATCCAGGAAACATGGAAACTGAGTTTCTCAGCGTTCCATTCTATAAAAGGCTAGACTAGTTTTGCTCAGGGGTCTCTTTATCTGGCTTGAGGTTCTTTTGCATGCCGTAAAATAAGGTAACAACGGCTTTATTTCCGTTTCGAAAGAAGCCATGCTAAGGGTTTTTACGGCCGAAAAAATCCATCGATTTGAACCACGGATCTCTCGGTCTCTAGCCGGTTGCTGTACCACTGAGCTGCCATGGCAACTTGACGACATAGCTTATTTCCCGATAAAAATTATTTTCTAAAATTATTTTGAGATGACAACCTCAATGGCGACTTAAAAGTCCCAGGATTCATATTATAGCCAACTATCATGGTCAATTCGTATTGATTTAATTGTTTTTTCACACAAGCCGCGTGTAGAACAGGAGTTGGATAGGTATTTAAGTATTCATTACATATCTACAAAAGGCACGTTCTTCCGGTTCCTATGTACGTCAATGCTTAACCTTGCCATTTGCCAAGAAAAGTCTGATGTGTTCCATTCACATGACATTCTCTACATCTCTGTAATACATTATTGTTAAAAAGCTTATGCTTCTATTTACTTCATGCTAATCGACAAAAATTAAGCAGAAATAGTCTTATTACTCGCTTCCTTGTAAGTAGAAGTGAAATAAGGCAGTAGCATAGGTTAAAGTGATAGTCAAAAGCTGGTTGCTATGTCACTGAAGTTCCTTTGTTTGTATGGACAGCAGTTGACAATGTCCTGTATGAGAAAGGTATAAGTTTTTCAAAGCAGAAACCAAAAACAAGGAATGTCTAAAAAAGGATGAAGTCCACGAAAAAAATGTATGTAACATAAATTGTGTGTTTTAACGTGCTCTACATTTTTCGTGTAGTAAGTTTTTTTCCATCTCTTACGGTTTAGCAGTTATTCAAAATTCCGCTAAATTCATCCAGAATAAAGTACTCTTCAGAGGCTATTCGCAGAAAATTCAAGATATACATTTTATTTATCAGGTAAATATGTTTAATATACAACCTTTTAATCAAAATCGTTAGAGCCATTTTTGAGAAGATCAAAATTTTCGAAAAAAGATCTATGTAAAGGGTAGTTGAGGGTGGGGGGATTTTTCTCAAAATCTTCGTGTCGCATCCCTGGAAGATACTAAACTTAAATACCAAGTTTGATATTTTACCGACTTTTCGTTTTTGAGTTATCGTGTTCACAGACACACGGATACACACACACACACACACACACACACACACACACACACACACACACACACGGAGCTGTTTCCGAAAATGCTTTTTTTTTTAGATAAAGGGGACCCTAAAACATATATTTCCGGTGAAATCTCGGTATCGACTTTTTGGATGGAGTGCACTACCTTCTCTATACACTATGTACATTGTGCGTATAGAGAAAGTAAAAATATCTTTTATCGATATCATGCTTATCGAGGTAAACATTAGCAGAATAAGGGTTTTATTACTTTCTTTTTGTAAGTAGAAGGTAGGAAAGGCTAAAGCGATAGCCTAACATTTTAAAAGCTTGCTGTGCGAAACAATAATTTCTTGTCCCGCTTGAGAAAACTTAAGCAGTTTAAAACTGAAACTAATAACAAGCAATATGTAAAACAACGGCCAACTGTACAAGAAAAACGTGTATGACATAAATTATCTGTTTTAACGAGATATACATTCTTTTTACTTTATTATTATTTATTTATTTTTGTATTAAGTTTTTGTGTATCTTACGGCTTAACCGTTACGCAAAATTCTGCAAAATTCGTCCAGAATAAAGGAGTAGTCAGAGGCTATTACCAGAAAATTTAAAATATACATTATATTTATGATGTAAATACTTTAATGTACAGCATTTTAATCTAAATCGTTAGAGCCATTTTTGAGAAAAAGAAAATTAAAAAAAAAAAAAAAATCTATGTAAAAGATAGTTTGGGTGGGGATTTTTTACTTTTTTTTTTCTTTTTTTTTTTTTAATTTTCGTGTCGCATCCTTGGAAGACAAAACTATCGTAACTCCATGGCACGACAGTCCACAAGAGACCATGGCCTAAGCCCGGCCGCTGCAACTTCCATCTCGGCCCGTGAATGGGGTGCAGTGATCGAGTCCCTCCCGGTTGATTGATGCGGTCTTCTAGATCTGGAGTTGCTACTTCTCAATCAAGTAGCTCCTCAATTGGCCTCCCAGGGACCTCAGGAGCCTGAGTGCAGGCGGCCATCCTTGGAAGATACTAAACATAAATACCACGTTTGGTTTCTAATGGCCTTTTCATTTTTGAGCTAAAATGCCCCCCCCCACACACACACACACACACGAGACCTTTTCCTAAAAATGCTTTTTTTAGGACTCAGGGGTCCTCAAAATATATTTCCGGTAAAATTTCGAAATCGAATTTTTGTGTGGAATAGAATATCTTCTCTAGCTACGTTGTATATTGTGTGTGTTTACGAGCTAGAGAAAGTAATAAAAATGTATCCGCTATTAAACGTGCTTACTGTGCAAAGAAATATTCAGATGGAAGACGAGACAAAAGGAGATGGAAATGTACTGTTTGGACAGGGTCCCGGTATCGATCTGTGTCTCTTACAAGTTTCTGCAGCCGCGTGTTAAACAAAGCAGACCATGCAAGTCTGACCCGACAACATAAGTGGCACTGCTAAAAACTAATTTCAGCTGCAAGCGAAATGCTTTAATGCTTATCAAAGGTTTTCTGCCATGTGTGGGTGCCAAAAGCTTTGAATACCATTACCAGACTGGCTTTTGTTTCTTCTCTTGCTTGTTTTCATGAATTGTCGCTGTGGAGCGCTGCTAGGCTTCCAGATCCGGATTATCTTTGACGTTAATTCACTGAACACGAGTCCTACTTCTGATGCGAAACTCCAGCGCTTTTCAGAGTCTTCATAAGTCAACCGTCTGCTATCCAATCCATTAAGTCTCACTTTTGTTTTCCATGTTTGCAATGAGAAAATCCTCCTTTTATACCTAGCTAAATCTGCGGAGTTCCTTCATGGATGACTTAACGTCACGAACATGAAATATCTGATGCAGATACTACATTCATAGGAATTTCTCTACCCACTTACATAAACCATTGTTACAAAGGCTTATTCTTCTATCTACTTCATGATAATCGATAACATTTTCATAAATTGTTTTGTTGTAGTTAAATAGGGGATCACAAATCTAAAAAAATATATGTTTTATTCACATGACTTTCTTTACGTCTCTGTAATAAATTATTGTTAAAAAGCTGATTATTCTCTCTACCTCATGATAATCGAGTAAAACATTGTCAGAAATTGTCCTTATTACTTGATTCCTTGTAAATAGAAGGACAAAAATCTAATGTGTCCCATTCACATGATGTGCTCTAGCTGTTCGGTAAATAAACCTTTTATTCAAAACATTAATCTGGAATCTATATCATGCTAATTAAGATAAACATAAGCAGAATTAGTTTTATTACTAGCTTCCTTGAAAGTAGAAGGGAAATAAAAAAATGCACAGGCTAAAGCGATAGTTTCGCCCTTTAAAGCCGGACGCTATGTGAAACAATTGAAATTCTACTTTCTTTACCAGGAGTAAACAGATGAGAAACGAGAAGAAAGATGTTATCTGTTTGAGAAAAGTAAGTGGCTAAAATTGAAACCAATAATCCGCAATATCTCAAAAACGGTGAACTCTACAAAAAATGTATGACATACATTGATGAGATCAAGATCTACCTTTTTGTATAGTAATTTTTGTATATCTCTTACGATTTGCCAGTTATACAAAAGTCATCCAAAATGAAGAGATCTTCAGAGGCTATTCCCAGAAAATTCAAGATATACATTCCATTTGTCATAAAATATTGTATGCATAAGGTATTTTAATCAAAATCGTTAGAGCCATTTTTGGGAAAATTAATATTCCTGAAAAATTTTCCATGTAAAGGGTAGTTTGGGGTGGGGGGATTTTCTTAAAAATCTCCGTGTCGCATTCTGGGAAGATATTAAACTTAAATATCTAGTTTGGTATTTAACCTCCTTTTCGTTTTTGAGCTGTGCTGTCCACACATAAAGAGCTTATTCTAATAATGTTTTTTTTTTTTTTTTTTTGGACTCGGTGGCCATCGTAACAAGTAATTCCGGTGAAATATCGGCATCGAATTTTTGGGTGGAATACAACTCCTTTTCTTTATGTTATGTACAGAGTACGAATAGAGAAAGTAAAAATGCAGGTAGTGCTGTGATGACTTTCAAATTGCCTCCCTCGTTATATGACCCTGAGGGGGGAGAAGGAATTGCGTCATAGGAGTTGAAAAAAATATGTTTTTGTAGGTTCAAACCAGTAATAACATTTTTTAACGAGCTCCATTAACATAACTATCTGTTTTGCGACTGTTTGGGGTAACATGCTAGCCTCTGGTTTCCAAGGTTGCGGGTTCAAAAGGGAAATAAAGCCGGTGGTCCCGTGCCATAGATTTACGACACGCAAAAGCGCCTCAAGCCTGATAAAGAGGTCTCTGAGCAAAGTTAAGTCGTCTTTCACGTCGAATATCGAATGGGATGCTGAGAACAACAGCAGTTGAAGGACATCCATAAATAAAACTCAAGTTTAATTTTCTATCTGTTCTACAAACTATTGTTACAAAATCTTATTTTTTATATTCATCATGCTAATGAACATAAACATTCTCAGAAATTACCTTATTACTTAGTTCCTAATTAGTAGAAGCGACATAAAGGGATACACTAGGCTAAGCGTGTCAAATATTTTAAAAGCTGTCGCTATGCGATTGTCATTGAAATGCGGCCAGGAGTAAAATAAAAGAGATAATAAACAGATAAGGACTTTCCCTAGGAACATTTTTAAGTATTTTCACAGGGAATATCTCTGAAATGGTTAGGTTTAGAAAAACTGTATATGACAAATGTGTGTTTTAACAGGATTTCAAGGGGTATTAGCCCCTGAGGACATAATTTTATTTGCCGCGTAGACGTTTTTAATATAAGTAAAATAGTTAGAGCCATTTTTTAGAAAATCGAAAATTTCGTAAAATGTGTATAATGTATCGTTGGGAATTTGGGTCTTTTCCTAAATATCTATGTGCTACATCCTTGGATGATGCTTAACTTGAATATTAAGTTTGGTATTTTATCCACTTTTCGTTTTTGAGTTATACTGTCCAAAGACACACACCGACTTTTTTTTTTTTATTCAGGGGTCCTTAGTGAAATCGCCGTGGCCGAGTAGTTAGACGGCCCGGGTTCAATCCCAAGCGATCGCATGTGAGATTTGTCGCCGATAAAGCGGCGCAGGGGCGGATTTTCTTCGGATTTTCCGATTTCCCCCGTCATCGCATTCCACCGGTGCTCCATCTTCATTCATATACCCTCAGTGTCATCGCCTGCGGTGCCACAAGTAGTAACAACGGGCGTTAAACACTACCAAAAAAAGTGAAATCTCGGTATCAATTTTTGGGTGTAATAAAAAAAATGTCTATCTACAATCCACATTGTACATAAGAAGTAAAGAAGGTAATAAAACCAGAGGGATTTATCTTAAAGGTAAATTTATTGCCACGCTCTCTCATTATTATTATTATTATTATTATTATTATTATTATTATGTTTTATTATTATTATGTTTTCTCGACAAGAATCCTTAAGTATCATTCAATATGTCGCTACTTCCAGTTTTATGTTCTAGCTGATAGACTCCATGCAATTTTAAGAAAGCATTTTCACTTTTACCTTCTGGACTCCATACTGGGATTATCTCGAACATACGTTATGCGTAATGTACCGTGAGGCAACACGCCACTAAAGCAAATAGTCTGACTATCATACTGATGTGGCAGATTGAGCTGTAGTTTTATACAGTGAAAATACATCGACAACAAAAATACACGTGACTTGGCTTTCTCTCCCATAGGGTTGCATAGTGATGCTGCAAGTTGAATTTTCTGAATGCAGAAGTTTGTCGCACATTAAACACTTATTCCGCCACTTTCTTTAAATAAATATTTTGCCTAGGCAGGCACAAAAATAGGAGCTAATGACCTGTATTATTGTGCAAGAAACAAAAGAACACATCTCGTGTTTACCCATTGAATGCATGCTCTGGAACCAAATCCAGCAAGTTGGTGAGCCTGGTCTACTGTCTGAAAAACTCATTTGAATAGCTGGAATTTGAACCATGGATCTCCCGGTCTCTAGCGGTTGCTCTAACCACTGAGGTACCCTAGCAACATGCCGGCACAGCATTAAAATCCTCAACTGATTCGCATGTTTCCGGTAAACCGCAAGGTGATCTCAAATGTTTTAAGATGGCATTCCCCAATGGCGTCTTACAGTGTCCCAGGTTTCATAGTTTAGTCAACTATCAGGTCAATTATTTAAAATCACTGTGGTTTCAGTATGCTCACTTAGCCAAGTTGCGGAAGATCATTCGGTATATGCCGAAAAAAGTGTTTAATGTGCAAAAAAGTTTTAAGAATAATGGCAGTGGCAAGACAATCAACGCACTCTGAACCACTATTCAAAATGTTTGGAATTTTGCCATTAGCTTGCGAATATATATATTCTAGCCGTATTGTTACGTGTAATAAATAACCCAAACAGTTTACAAAAATGCAAATATACATAACAAAGAGACTAGACACAGACAGGACTCACATAGACCAACAAATCATTTGTAGATATTCCAAAAAGGGATTTACTACAATGGTATATTTTTATTTAATTCACTTGCATCTCCCTATAAAGGAATTACATATGAACAAAAACAAGTTAAGACTAGAATTAAAAAGATATCTTATTACTCACACCTTATGTACAGAGGACGATCTCATTCAAAAAATATTAGTAATATTTAATGCAGTGTAGTAAATATAATATACCTGAATATTTTACAATGCATACTGTACAATTGGCTTTTGGAAACATGTCATTGTAAATAAGTGTATTAATAAATATAATAAATAACCAATAAATGTAATTTATTACTTGATCTGCTTCCTAGAGCTGGATTTTGTGTCTAATCTCAAACAGGAGTCACAGATTGCAATGTAATAGGGCTTTGATGAAGTCTTGAACTCTTTAATCCACCATGATACACGTCAGCCAAACACCCAGTCAACCATCGAGTGGAATCTACATTTATTGCAATGCAATATTAAGTCAAATCTTCCTGTAAGAATCGTGAGTGTAACGGAAGAACACAAATATTTTATCTACCGATTCTTAAGATTAGAACCTTCACCAGTAATCATTGAACAAAGTGGAATGACTTCGCAGGCCAGACTGCTTAACTTTATCTGAGTTTGTTTTTAAGAACCTGAAAATCTGTGGCAACCATTCCCACGTTGGGTTGAACTACATGTAAGCTTACTGTAAAGTATTGTCTATAGTATAGCAAACAAACCACGAAGAGGTAACCAAACTTTTCTGAAGCGAGAATTGAAGGATAAACTCCCTCTTGGATTCCTAAGGACAATTTTTTTTTTCAATAAAATAACAAAAACAAAGCAACTTAGCAACACGGAACAGGTTAGCTTGTAACTAAAAACACTTGTGACATGTAGAGAATTTATTGTCTGGGCGTGTACGTAATAACCTAAGGCGAAGAATTCCACACTTGTACTCGGCAGGACCTCTGCTACTATGTGAAATCAGAGGTTAACCGCAGTCATTTTTAAGTAGGTACGGTGAGAAGGGAAGCAATGGACCAGAAAAAATGGACAGTCACAGGGTGTCCCAAAATTTGTAATAATTTAAGTAATCTGATCTATTCGTACTTTCTTGATACACTGTTAATTTGCTTAAAGTACATTTTAGACAGTTGATGCTAAAAGAAGGTGTCAGCAGTATTAAAATTATAACATTCCAATGTAACCAACTTTGGTTTATGCGTCCACGGCCTCATTCAAATAGGCTATGACTCTCGTATGGCGCGTAATTTGATTGTCATGGACATGGAATCTGCTGAACCAGACGAAATTATGCAAGAAGCGGAGAGAGCAAAATTACAACTGTTGCCAAAAAAGTCAAGAATCAGTATGAAGTCACATACATCAGATGCAAGTGAAAATGTTTTCAGCACTGATGCTAAGCAAGACAACAACTGGTATCGCAGACTGTTAATAAATTGTTTTATGTTGTTCGTAGGATTATGACATTTTTCGCAAGCTTCCTACTCACAACATAAACACAATTTTAACATGGAGTAACATTTTTTACTTTCTCTATACGCACTATATACATCGTGTATAGAGAGGGTATTGCACTCCACCAAAAATTCCATACCCAGATTTCACCGGATATATATGTTTTAGGGTCCCCTGTATCCAAAAAAAGTATTTTCAGAAAAAGGTCCGTGTGTGTGTGGGTGTGTGTGTGTGTAAACGAAAAGTCGGTAAAATACCAAACTTGGTATTTAAGTTTAGTATCTTCCAGGGATGCGACACGAAGATTTTGAGAAAAATTCCTGCACCCCAAACTACCCTTTACATGGAACATTTTTCGAAAATTTTGATTTTCTAAAACATTGCTCTAACGATTTTGATTAAAATATCGTATATTAAAGATATTTACCTGACAAATAAAATGTATATTTTGAATTTTCTGAGAATAGCCTCTGAAGACTACTTTATTCTGGGTCAATTTTATGGAATTTTGCATAACTGTTAAACCGTAAGAGATGGACAAAAACTTACCACACAACAAATGTGGAGCACTTTAAAACACACAATTTATGTTATATACATTTTTTTCGTGGAGTTGATTGTTTTTGAGATATTCCTTGCTTTTGGCTTCAGCTATAAAAAATATACTTTTCTCATACAGGACTTTGTGAACTCGTGTCCATACAAACAAAGGAACATCAGTACAATAGCTACCAACTTTTGACTATCACTTTTACCTATGGTACTCCCTTATTTCGCTTCTACTTACAAGAAAGCAAGTAATAAGACTATTTCTGCTAATTTTTTCTCGATTAGCAGGAAGTAAATAGAAGCATAAGCTTTTTAACAATAATTTATTGGAGAGTTGTAGAGAAAGTCATGTGAATGGAACACATTAGATTGTTTTACACATAGCCCTGTAAAGGACAAGAGTTGGATACCTATCTAACACCAGCTGTATTTCAGCTGAGTAATACAGAATTTAATAGTTATTTATGATGCAAGTTTCACCAAACAATTTTATGTCCAAGATTTCAACGAAAATTCATGTTTTGAACCACACTCACTCCCCAGAGGAATCTGATAAGTTCCACTCAATGGCATTCTCTATCTATTATGTAGCAAACCATTCTTACAAAAGCTGTATCTTCTAGCTTCTTCATTCTAATCAGGATAAATATTGCAGCAATGCTCTTATTGTTTATTTCCTTATAAGTGGAAGGGAAATAAGGGAGTGCACTAGGCTGAAGCGAATGTACACTTAACCACTACGATTTAACATTTCCCTATTTACGATACAACAGGATGTTGAAAATTATTGCAACCAAACTACTGGACCATCACGTGGTATGTCTTTATCACAATATTTTGATAACATTTACGTCAAATCTTTTAAACTATGGTTAGTATGTGATTAAAATTGGGTTTTATTTGCATGGCAAGGAGTAAAACAAAAAAAGGAATGAGAAATTTCCGTTTGAGAAAAGTTGAAGCATTTTAAATCTGAAACGAATAACAAGAAACATCTCGGAAACGGTTAATTCCACAACGAGATTTAACGAGATATACATTTTTGTGTACCAAGTTTTTCTGTGTTACGTTTACCAGTTATGCAAAATTCATTCAAAATGAAGAAGGTTCCAAGAAAATTCAAGACATACATTTTATTTCTCATGTAACAAATATCTTTAGAGCCGTTTTTGAGAAAATAAAATTTTCCAAAAATGTTTCCTTCTAATGGGTAATTTGAATTGTCTTGAAAATCTCTGTGTCGCTCCTTAAATATGCTGAACTTAATTATCAAGTTTGGTATTTAGCTGACTTTTCCTTTTTCAGTTATAGAATTCACAGACACACACATACACACAATGATTTTCGCTTCTCTACACGTACTATGTGCATGGTTGAGAAGGTATGTATTCCACCGAAAATTTGAAGGACGAGATTTTACCGGAAATGTTTTTAGGTCCCCTGATTCCGATAAAAGCATTTTTTGAAAAAGGTCCGTGTGTATGTGTGTGTGCGTGTGTGTGAGGCGGAGGAGGAAGGCCTTATTTCACACCCTAAACATTTAGTAATTGAAGCCTTTTTAATCGAACTTGGTGTTTTTCCCAACAAGCCATTATATTATTATTATTATTATTATTATTGGAATAATTCTCAGTTGTATTACATTGTGAACACGACGCATGAATCTACGTGTGTTTAGTTTGCGCATGCCCCTCGCAGCTGGTAACGACAAGGTTAACGCGGAGAGATACATTTGTTTACGTAAAGAATGAATCTAAGGTGGGATTGACGGTAGCTACTATTGTCACAACAGTTGTTACGAGGCTGACGAGATAGACTGGCTGCGGTGCGCCACTTCAATTTTCCTGTGACGTCACACGCGTAGTCTTAGAGCAGAAACCGCCACCAAATCGTAGCGGTTTTACCTAAAATATATTTTCTAGATACACTTTAAACATTATGAAGGATTTCTATTCATTAACATAAAATAAGTTATGTAGGTTTAAGGAAAAGAAAGTAAATTCTAATAGGTAGTAACCTAAGTTTATATTATCGATCCAAGAGAGCTAAATGAAACTAAAAGCAACGAAAATAGTGAAATGGGAAATACTAGTATCGGTTCACAATCCTGGACGTTCTTTAGAATTTCAAAACATTAATTTTTCCCATGCATGTCCTCCCTCTGTACGTTCAAGAAAACTTTGCAATCGAGGAAAATCCAATTCAAAATAATTTAAAGTTAAACACCAATCTTTTGTAAGTGGTTCCTACAAAGACTTAATCTTCTATGCACTTCGTATTAATGGAAAGAATTTTGCTCAGATGCCTCCTTCAGGCTTGAAGTTGAGTTACGTCCCATAAGTCAGCGAACTGACACCACAGACTTTATTTCCCTTCTGAGGAAGCCATTTGAAATGCATTTTGAAAAACTGAAAAATAGTGAAATATTTTTCATGTAAAGGAGACATTTTCTTGTAAATCTTTGTGAGCATCCTTAGATGATGCTAAACTTAAATGTCTACCATTTTTTTTCTAAAATACTTTATATGTTTCAGGGGACCTCAAAGCGCCTATTATTTCCTTGAGTTCTATAAATAAATTACTTTCTCTAATAATACTTACATTAAGTACAGGGAGTAATGTAATCCAGCCATAAATTTGTAACATTTATTTCACTGGAAAGAGGTTCCCTGGAGAAAAAATCACCGTGTGTACGCGCAGGTTTTTGTAGCGTAACTCAAATACGAAAAGACGCTTAAATACCAAACTCGATATGTAAATTTGGCATCCTCCAAAGAAGCAACGCAAAGATTTTCAAGAAAATTCCCCACCCCAAACTAAACTTTTACATGAAAGTGTTTTCTGAAAATTTCGATTAAAAATATCGTATATTTATGTAGTTTTCATGAGGAGTGCAATTCATATCATGATTTTTCTGTGAACATGCCTGAAGTTCTCTCAACTCTGAATGTCTTAAAACCTTATAGCAAAATCTTACTACACAAAAAAATGTAGATCTCGTTAAAGCACACAAATAATGTCATTTTTTCGTAACCATTTCTGAGATATTATTTATTTGTTTGAATTATCAAGTATATACACTTTTCTCGAGGAAAATCACTGTTATTTTTTCATGGTCGTGTAAACAGAACGGAATTTCAAACCATTGCATAAGATGTGTTAGTAAAAGATTTTTACTGTCATTTAAACTTTCTGTTAGTACAAGAAAATAATAAAACAATATCTCCATTCTCTATTAGCATGAATTAGGAGACAATTGTTTGTAAGAATTGTTTGTTGAATGGATAGAGCAAGACATGTAAATGCAACTTTAGGTTTTGTTGCGTCTTCAATTCTGATTGTAATTCTTGTGGTCTGTATTGAGGATGGTGTATGTATGTCCAACCCAAGAAGTATTTTCATTCTATCCATTGAACATTACTTGACAATCAAGGAGGCCTGTGCCGAATCGCAGTTTGCTATGTGATCGGTATTGAGGCCCACCTTCAACTAAAGGAGCCAGTTTTTTGTGGCATTCTTTGTGATTTCAAGGTCAGACAACTTTAGAGGTTGGCACATGTGTTTAATTGGCTATCTTATTAATTTTTATTTGTTTGACGAACTAAAGTGAAACGAGCACTTAATTCGATCACATTAACGGCTGAATTAGTGCACACCTTGAAGCAGAGATTTGACGTTCTTCCATGTTTATATATGTAATATATTAAAAAGGTAATCTTACTGTCGTAAATTGTTTTAAAGTTGTTTGGAATCTAATCCTTTATAGTTTCTCAACTACGTATAATACGTAGGGAACGTATTATATTGCATGTTAACATTTCACAGAAAATATAACCTTGAGCTCCCCTTAATTGATCAAACTAAAAAATCTTGACTTGCTCTACCTGTTCCACAAACTATTTTACAAAAGGTTATTATTTTATATACATCCTGGTAGTCGTGAGAAACATGAGCACAGTTGTTTCTTTGTAAGTAAAAGGGAAACAAAAGAATACATTAGGCTAAAGTGATAGTGAAATATTAAAATAAAAAATAAGAAAAACGCATTGTGAAATAATTGAAATTCATTGCAAGTAAAACAAAAGAGAGATGAAACAAAATATGACTTCCCGTTTGAGACCAATAATAAAGAATATCTCGTAAACGGGTGTACTTTAAAAAAATATATGACATGAATTGTCTGTTTTAACGAGATGTACATTTTTGTTAAGTAAGTTTTTGTGTATCTCTTACGGTTTACCAGTTATACAAAAGTCTTCCAGAATGAACAGGTCTTCAGATGCTATTGCCAGAAAATTAAAAAAATAATTTCGTTTGTTATGAAACTTTCTTAAACATACTGGTATTTTAAGGAAAATCGTTAGAGCCAATTTTTGAGAAAATCCAAATTGTAAAGGGTAATTTGGGTGTAGGAATTTTTCCGAAATTTTTTGTGTCGCGTCCTTTTAAGATACGGAATTTAAATGCCTTATTTTATGTTTGGCGGACTTTTCGTTTTGAGCTATCCTGCCTGCACACACACACACACACACACACACACACACACACACACACACACACACACACACACAAAATTAAATTGATTTTTATTTATGTACGTTCTTTAACTGCTGCGGTTCTCAGCGTGCACTTAATTTTGCTCATAAGCCTCTTTATCAGACTTTAGGTTCTTTTACATGCCATACATTTACGACACGGGAACATTGGCTTTACTTCCCTTCCGAAGGAAGCACTGCTAAGGATTTTACGCCCGATTTTTACATACATACATACATACATACATACATACATACATACATACATACATACATACATACATACATACATACAGACAGACAGACAGACAGACAGACAGACAGACAGACAGCAGACACACGCACACGTACATACATTTTTTTTTATTCAGGTTACTCAAAGCTTGCATTTTCGGTAAAATCTCGGTATAGAAGTTCTGGGTGGAAAACAATACCTTCTTTATCTGCTATGTACATTGCACATACGTGCGAGAGAAAATTAAAATAACGATGAAGTGCTAGGTCAGGGAAGAAATTGGTTCGAAAATCCTAGGGACCAATGAATGGAACGAAGAAAATGTGAACAACAATGAATTTACAAAAGACTCAGAAGACAGAAATCTTGGAGAAATGCAATTTCTTTGAGTTGAAGGATAAATTGCATTGTAACTAATAATTAGAATAATAAATCTGATGTATTCCATTTACATGACTTTCTCTGCATCGCTATAACAGATTATTGTTAAAAATAAAAAAACAAAAAACAACAACAACAACAACAAAAACGCATATGACAGGAATTATGTTTTAACGGCATGTAAATTTGTGTGGTAAGTTTTTGTCTATGTCTTACGGTTTTACCAGTTATTGCAAAATTCACCCAGAACAAAGACGTCTTCGGTAGCCATTCCCAGAAAATTCAAGATAAACCTATTATTTGTGATGTAAACATATTTAATATACGATATTTTAATCAAAGGTGCTATGGCCATTTTTGAGAAAATCAAAAATTTCGAATTTTTTCCATGTAAAAGGTAGTTGGGAGTGATGCGATGTTCCTGAAAATCTTTGCGTTGCATCCTCGGGAGATATTAAACTTAAATGCATAGTTTAGTCTTTAATGGACATTTTGTTTTTTGCTATGCTGTCACAAACAGGTACAAACACACACGTACGTTTTTATAAAAAGGGTTGTCTTCGAACTCAAAACATATATTCCGGTGAAGTCTTGCCATCGAATTTTTGGGTGGAATGCAGTACCTTCTCTGTCCACTATGTACGTTGTGCACACGGGTTAGAGCAAGTACACGACTTTTGTGAAAAAACAGTTAATCCAATACCAATTGACCATAATAGTTGGCTGTACTATGAATACAGGGACTTAAGTACTTAAAACACTGTAAGTCGCCATTGGGGTTGTCATCTCAAAATAGTTTGAGAGCACCTTGTGGTTTACCGGGAAACATGCGAGTCAGTGCCATGGTAACTCAGTGGCGGAGCAATCGTCTCGGGAGATCCCTGGTTCAAATCCAGGCTGTGGCATTGCAGTTTTCAGCCTGACTCTACCTATACAAGTAAAATGCTATTTTTGGATTCATGGGACCACAAAAATATATTTCCGGTGAAGTCTTACATGGAATTTTTGGGTGGAATACGACATTGTAGTGCATACGGGCTAGAGAAAGTAAAAATGGATCAGCAGATTTAACATTGACAGGGCAAGCAAGGGCTTTAATCTTTCTTTAAGAGGATAAGGTAGTCTGAACATACGGAAATTACTCCTTAAGCGAGCTGAATTACCATTGCTCTTAAGGTATTCAATTGTTTTTCCAGAATTTTTATGAATTATTTTATAAATCATGAAAATTATTTCAAGTGGCTGTTTGCGTTAATAGCTTATGTGATTGAGACTATAAAAAGTATTTTTTTCAGCAGAAGAGTAATAAAAACTTAGTCTTAAAACATGTGAATTCATGTACCTTTTTCTCTGATACTGCTTGCAATACATAATCACACTTTTGCATACTTGTTCTTATTATAATCAGCCATCTTCTGAACCTGGATTATTTACCTATAATACAATTTCAGTAGAAATTAAAAAATGAATATAGTAAAAATTTGGAAATTTTGCAATGTTGCTTTCTTAATATGACCAATATGTATTCGATAACATCACGGTTGTGGTTCAGAAATTTCAACTATGTGTTTTATACATGTGCTGAAAATTTCAGCTTTTCAGCTCTCATGATTTCTTAGAAAAAGGTACATAAATATCCAAAAATGCTGTTTTGAGAAAACTCAATTTAAAGATATAAATGTTCTAAAAAGAAGCAAGCATTGCGTAACAGCTTTAAAGCTTTAAAGAAATGCATTTAAATTATATTTAAATTGATCAAAATCCTCTTAGCCTCACTAAAGTATACATTTTCTGAAACTAGATATAATAGAGATTTTATCAGTGTCTAAAACAAAAAAACAAAAAAACAAAAAAGAAAAAAAACATGTGTTCCATTTATATGACTTTCTCTACATCGCTGCAACAAATGATTGTTAAAAAACTTATGCCTCTATTTACTTCATGCTAATCGAGAAAAAATTTGCAAAAATAATCGTATTACTTCCTTCATTGTACATAGCGAAAAAAGGGAGTACCATAGTTTAAAGTGATAGTCTAAGCTGGCTGCTATGTGACTGAAGTTATTTTGTTTGTATGGACAGGGGTTGACGGATTCCTGTATGAGAAAATTATGAGTTTTTCAAAGCTGAAAACAAAAGCAAGGCATATCTGAAAAAGAATCAACTCCGCGAAAAAAATGTATATGCCATAAATAGTGTGTTTTAATGTGCTCAACAAGTTTTGTGTGGTAAGTTTTTGTACATCTCTTACGCTTCAGCAGTTATGCAAAATTCCGTAAAGTTCATCCAGAATAAAGTAGTCCTCAGAAGCTATTCCCAGAAAATTCAAGATATACATTTTATTTGTCAGGTAAATATCTTTAATATGCGATATTTTAATCAAAATCGTTAGAGCCATTTTTGAGAAAATCATCATTTTCTAAAAAAGTTCCATGTAAAGGGGAGTTGGTGGTAGGGGGGATTTTCTTGAAAATCTTTGTGTCGTATCCATGGAAGTTACCGAACTTAAATACCAAGTTTGATATTTAACGGTCTTTTCGTTTTGAGCTATGCTACCCACAGACACACAAACACACGCGCACACACATGGACCTTTTTCCAGAAATGCTTTTTTTGGTTTCAGGGCGATCAAAAATTTTATTTCCAGTTAAATCACGTAATCGAATTTTGGTGTAATGCAATACCTTCTCTGTGTACATAGTACGTGTAGAGAAAGTAAAATGTTATTTTCTGCCATTTCAGAGTGCCTTGTCCCCTTAAGGAACGTATGTGTATATTAATTACTCCGCAGGACGTATCATGGACGACCAAAAATGTAGGAAATGATACCGGAGGTAGCTTTTGCTCAAGCCGGCAGCTGAACCCCAGGGTGACTAAGCACAAAGCGGCTTTCATTTTTGTAACTTATTGTTGTCACGTCCACGTGTGAAAGAAATTAAGATGAGGATCACACAAAGATCCAACCTTTGATTCCATAGTACTACCCGCCCCTCTACATATGAATTGGTCCCTTTTCACTGCTATTGCTGCCTACCGTTTATGATGTGAATTTTTAAGCAGGCCTCGAGGCAGCAGTGGGGATACACCCATTAGCGCTCTATAATTACACTTTCAAAAATAAATGCGTCTACTGTTACTCCTAAATTTAAAAATAAGCCATTAAAAGAGACAAACGCATGGGCTGCTGTGATTCTTCTGCTGTACATAGCCCTTCCTATTGTCTGTTAGTGTAACCTTGCCAACGTTGAAAGACTTGCAGGCGTTCCGGAGCCTACCAGTTTATGTATCTTATCTCTATAATAAAACTGATGAATTCAATTCTGTGACTGTTCTGCAAACAGACTTTTCTTAGAAAAAATGTATTTTTCCACATACAATCGAGATAAACAGCAGAAATGTCTTATTACTTGCTTTCTTGTAAGTAGAAGCGAAATAATGCAAAAATCTGATGTGTACCATTCACATGACTTTCTCTATATCCCTTCAACAAATTATTCTTAAAAAGTTTATACTTCTATTTACTTCATGCTAATCAGTAAAACATTAGCAGAAATAGCCATATTACTTAATGAGATGCAGAGAAAGGCATGTGAAGTTACACATCAGAGTTTTACTTTCTCTACACGCGCTATGTACATAGTGTATAGAGAAGATATTGTATTGCATCCAAAAATTTGATACAAACTTTATAAGGAAATATATGCTTTAAGACTCCCTGCATGGGAAAAAAAAAAAAAAAAAAAAAAAACAGTTTTAGAAAAATATACGTCTGTGTGTGTGTTATTTAAATTCAGTATCTTCCAAGGATGCGACACGAAGATTTTCCCCCCACCCCAAAACTACCCTATATATAGAAAACAAATCAAAAATTTTGGTTTTCTAAAACATTTTGATTAAAATACTGCACATTAAAGCTATTTACATCACAAATACATAACATGTACATATATCTTGAATTTTTCGGGAATACCCTCTGAAGATACCTTTATTCTAAATGAATTTTGCCGAACTGGTAAACCGTAAGAGATGACAAAAACATACCACAGAATAAATGTAGATCTCTTTAAAACAGGCAATTTATGTCATATACATTTTTTCGTGGAGTCGACTGTTTTCGAGATATTCCTTGTTGTTATTGGTTTTAGTTTTAAAATACCTAAACGTTTCTCTTAAGGAACTTCACATTTTAAAACATTTGACTCGCTTTGGCCTAGTGTATTCCATTATTTCCCTTCTACTTACAAGAAAGTATCTCTGCTAATGTTTATCTCGATTATCATGAATTATGTAACAAGAATTTGTTATAGAAATTTAGAGAAAATCATATGAATAGAACACATTACATTTTTTACTTTCTCTGTATCTACTGTGTATATAGTGTATAGAGAATGTATTGTATTGCACCCAAAAATTTGATACTGAGATTTCACCGGAAATATATGTTTTGAGACCTTCTGAATCCAAAAAAAGCGATTTTAGAAAAATGTCCGTGTGTGTCTATCTGTGTATATGTCTGTGTGTGTGTGTGTGTGTGTCTGTGGGCAGCATAGCTCAAAAACGAAAAGACCGTTAAATACCAAACTTGATATTTAAGATTGGTATCTTGCAAGGATGCGACACGAAGATTTTCAAGAAAATCCCCCCACCCCAAACTACCCTTTACATGAAACTTTTGTCGAAAATTTTCATTTTCTTAAAAATGGCTCTAAAGATTTTGATTAAAATATCGTGTATTAAAGATATATATATTGACAAATAAAATGTATATCTTGAATTTTCTGGGAATAGCCTCTGAATATTACTTTATTCTGGATGAATTTTACGGAATTTTGCATAACTGGTAAACCGTAAGAGATGGACAAAAACTTACCACACAAAAATATAGAGTACATTAAAACACACAATTTATGTCATATACATTTTTTTTTCTGGAGTTGATTGTTTTTGAGATATCCCTTATTTTTGGTTTCAGCTTTGAAAAACTTATACTTTTCTCATACGGGAATTTGTCAACTCAAGTCAACCAGCTTTTGACTATCACTTTAATCTATGGTACTCCCTTATTTTGCTTTTATTACCTGGAAACGAGTAATAAGACCATTTTGCTAATTTTTTCTCGATTAGCATGAAGTAAATAGAAGCATAAGCTTTTTAACAATAATTTGTTGCAGAGATGTGGAGAAAGTTATGTGAATGGAACACATCAGATTTTTCTTCTGTGCATTTGCGAAACCTGAGTTGCTTTACCTTGGTGACATGGTTTCTGGCAACTGTGTACACAGTAAAATCTCGGGATAGCGGTTTCTATGGCTACCATACAAGTGAGCTGGTAAGAGAGGACACTGTACCACTGCAGATGTAGCGAAAGCACTAGAGCACTACCCTCATTGATTTTCCCCTTCATGGAAACCTGTGGGACAACTGCTCTAGGGGTTGATATGTTTAAAGAAAGGGTGAGCTTAGGGGAGAGTGAATGTTACTTTAAGAGAAATGATCGTTATGTGCCTATACGGGGGCACAGTCCCCACGAGCATCGATTTGATGCCCCGCTGCTGTGATTAATGTGGTTTTGATGCCAGGAGGCTGAGCACGTTAATGCAATTCACGGTACAACTTTAACTTTTACCCCATCCTTTGAGGACCAAATCTCCAGTAAGCTCCTGGATCGAATCAGCCCCTGAGTTCACGGTCTGTTGAGATAGTATAGGTAATGTGGTTCTCGTTCCATGTGCTAACCCAGCTGTTAACTTTTCTTCTCTACACGCACCATGTACATAGTGTATAGAGAAAGTATATTTAATACACCCAAAAATAGATACCGAGATTTCACCGAAAATATATGTTTTGGGACCTCCTGAATAAAAAAAAAAAAAATAGAAAAAGGTCCGTGTGTGCGTATGTGTGTCTGTGGACAACATAGCTCAAAATGGCGTTAAATACCAAACTTGGTATTTAAGTTTAATATCTTTCAAGAAAATCCCCTCACCCCAAACTACCCTTCACCTAGAACATTTTTCCAAAATTTTGATGTTCTCAAAAATGGCTCAAACGTTTGCTTAAAATACGTTATGTATAAGATATTTTTATGACAAACGAAATAAATATCTTGAATTTTCTAGGAATAGCCTCTGATAATATCGTCATTCTGGATGATTTATATATCTCATTAAAACACACAGTTTGTCATATACCTTTGTTTTATAGAATTAACTGTTTTCGAGATATTCTGGATTATTGGTTTCAATTGTAAGCCACTTAAACTTTTCTCAAACGGGAAGACATCGTTTCTCTCGTTTGTTTATTCCTGGTAAGCAAAGATATTGGAATTCCAAATGCTTCACATAGCGACCGGCTTTTATACGATGAGACTATCGCTTTAACCTGTGCAGTTTATTTCCCTTCTACTTACAAGGAAGCTAGTAATAAGGCTAATTCTGACTATGTTTATCTTGATTAGCATGATGTTAATAACGGATTAATGTTTTGAATAAAAGATTTGCTTGCCGAACAGTTAGAAGATATCATGTGAATGGAATGCATACTACTTTTTTTTACTTTCTCTTTACTCACTATGTATATAGTGTATAGAGAATGTATTGCACTCCACCAAAAAATTCGATACCGAGATTTCACCGGAAATATATGTTTTAGGGTCCCCTGTATCCAAAAAAAGTATTTTCAGAAAAAGGTCCGTTTGTGTATGTGTCCGTGGTATTTAAGTTGAGTATCTTCCAGGGATGCGGCACAAAGATTTTGAGAAAAAAAAACCCACTCCCAACTACCCTTTACATGGAACTTTCTTCGGAAATTTTGATTTTCTCAAAAATGGCTCTAACGATTTTGATTAAAATTTCATATAATCAACATATTTACCTGACAAATAAAATGTATATCTTGAATTTTCTGGGAATAGCCTCTGAAGACTACTTTACTCTGGATGAATTTTACTGAATTTAGAATAACTGCTAAAAAGTGTATGAGATGGACAAAAAATTACTGTACAAAAAATGTGGAGCACATTGAAACACACACTTTATGTTATGTACATTTTTTTCGTGGAGTTCGTCGTTTTTGAGACATTCATTATTTTTGGCTTCTGCTAAGAAAAACGTATACTTTTCTCATACAGGAACTTGTCAACTCCTATCCATATAAACAAAGGAACTTCATTGACACAGCAACCAGCTTTTGACTATCTTTTTAAACTATGTTTGTCCCTTATTTCGCTTCTACTTACAAGGAAGCGAGTAATAAGACTATTTCTGCTAATATTTTCTGATTATAATAAAGTAAATAGAAGTATAATCTTTTTAAGAATAATTTGTTGCAGGGATATGGAGAAAGACATGTGAATGGTACACATAAGATTTTTTTATTACTTTTATTATTGTTAAAAAGCTTATTCTTCTGTATACTTCATCCTAATCGAGATAAACATTATCAGAAATGTTCTTCTTACTTGTTTCCTTGTAGGTAGGGAGGAAAAAAGGAACATACCTAGCACACAACGAAAGTACGCGGAGGTTAAGAAAGAAACTTAAAGAATAGTTGAAGATCAGCTTATCGCAACTAGTCACATTCTTCTACTTACTGTAAAACACATAAAACTGTGTGTAATCCAATATAACTAAAAATAAACTCCGTGGCGTAACAGCCCGACCGCCAATGCCTTTTGCCCGACCGCTGCATCCCCTTCATCTGTCCATTACAGGCGTCATGAGTGGTGTGCAGTACTGGAGGGTGGGACATCATCAGCGCCCTAAATCCCTCCCGGACGGTTCATACGGTTCACGCAACCTGCAGTCGCTATTTCTTCTCAAGTAGCTCAAGTGTTGCCCCCCCCCTCCAAGGGGACTTATGAGGCTGAGTGCACCCCGACAAGCTCTCCCAGCGGGAGAAAATTCCCACACCGGTAGTGGGTCTCGAACCCAAGCCTCATCGCTCGGTAAGCAGATTCGCTACCACCGCGCAAGGAGACAATCAATCCAATTTAACCAAAAATAAGAATAATGACTGCCCTGCGTGGTCGAGTGATCTCCCACCTGCAAGTCCCAGGTTCGATTCCCGGCTGGGGCGGCGAGTTTTTCTTCAACCAGAACTATTCCCTGTCACCCACAGAGACTGGAAGTAAAATTATTTAAACCCAACGTGATGAACCGACAGACGAGTTGTTTCTAATGCAAAGCCCTCGATATGGCCTTAGATGTTAAAGAGGGCTTAAAAAAAAAAAAAAAAAAAAAAAAAAAATCTGATGTGTTCCATTCACGTGACTTTCTCTACATCTCTGCAACAAATCATTGTTAAAAAGCTTACGCTACTATTTACTTCATGCTAATCGAGAAAAAAATTAGCAGAATTAATCTTATTACTTGCTTCCTTGTAAGTAGAAGCGAACTAAGGGAGTATCTTAGTCCAAAGCTAGTTGTTGTGTAACTGAAGCTCCTTTGTTTGTATGGACTGCAGTTGACAGATTCCTGTATGAGAAAAGTATGTTTTTTAAAGCTGAAGCCAAAAACCAAAACCAATTTATATAACTATATTGTGTGTTTTAATGTGCTCTACATTTTTGTGTGATAAGTTTTTGTCCATCTCTTACGGTTTAGCAGTTATGCAAAATTCCGTAAAATTCATCCAGAATAAACCAGTCTTCAGAGGCTATTCCCAGAAAATTCAAGATATGCATATTATTTGTCAGGTAAATATCTTTTATACGATATATGAATCAACATTTTCTAAAAAACAGTTCTATATAAAGTGTAGTTAGGGGTGGGGAGATTTTCTTGAAAATCTTCGTGTGGCATCCTTGCAAGATACGAAACTTAAATACCAAGTTTGATATTTAACGGTCTTTTCGTTTTTCCAGAAATGCGTTTTTAATATTATTCAGGGGGACCCAAAACATGCATTTCCGGTGAAATCTCAGTATCGAATTTTTGGATGCATTACAATACCTTCTCTATACACTGTGTACATAGTACGTGTAGAGAAAGTAAAAAAAGAGGAATCTTTTGTAAAAAGTTTGTTTGAAAAGCAGCTAGGGAAAGTCATGTAATCAATGAGCTGATATAAAGGTGTAAAGCATAGACATCTGGAAGAGCAATTTCCGGATCCGCCTTCACTAACTCGACATCAAGACCCGCCTCACTTATCCATTTCCGTAATCACTTCACTCTCTATCATGCAGGGACGTTGAATTATTTTCCTTTAAGTTACTGGAAACCCGTAAATTCATATCGGCTGCTTTTGTATTGAATACTGATCGGATACAGCAGTTGAGATTTTCTAAATAAAAGTGTGGTTTAAAGGCATTCAACTTATAAAATAAACTCTTACTTCCTTTACCACGTATATATAATGAACATAGCGGATAGAGAAGGTATTGCAACCCACCCAAATATTCGTCACCGTGATTTCACCGGAAATATATGTTTTGAGGTCCACTGAGCCCGAAAAATATTTTTAGAAATAGGTATGCATATTGTGTACGTCTGTAGTGGCTTTGGACAGTATAGCTCAAAAACTTAAAGGTTCGTAAAATACCAAACTTGATATTTAAGTTTAGTATCTTCAAAGAATGCGACACGATAATTTTCAAGAAAATCCCCGCACCCCAAACTACCCTTTACGTGGAAGAGCAATTTTGATTTTTTCAAAAATGGCTCTGATGATATTGATTAAAATATTGTATATTAAAGCTAGTTTCATCACAAATAATATGTATATCTACAATTTTCTAGGAATATCCTCTGAAGGTCTTATTATTCTGGTGAATTTTGTATAACCGGCAAACCGTAAATTTTTTCCATCTTTTACGGTTCACCGTTATGCAAAAGTCATCCAGAATGAAGTCTTCGGAGGCTATTCCCAGAAAATTCAATATATATATTTTCTCTTTAATATACGGTGTATTAGTCAAAGAGTTATATCAATTTTGAGAAAAAACAAGCCTCTCAAAATTCTTCCATTTAAAGGGTAGTTTCGCATCCATGGAAGATCCTGAGCTTAGTTATCAACTTTGGTATTTAGCCGAACTTTTGTTTTTGTGTAGGATATGCTGTACACATACACACTCATTTACACTCGCTACATTTTTCTAAAAATGTCTTTATTATACAGGAATTTTAAAACGTACATTCTGAGGGAAATCTCGGTATAAAATTTAGTGGAGTGCAATACCTTCTCTAGTTTTGTACTAAGTGAAAGAAAGGAATAGTCATTTTGCGGTTGAGAAAATGTAATACGTATGCAACAATTTAAAATATGTGGAAACTGTTTTTATTTGACCTTAATTATGTGATTGATTGTGATCTGCAGTACTTTTTTGTGTCGGTACGGTTTATAAGTGTAAATAGTGTACTTATACTACAGTTCTTTACAAAATTAATGACAATATCTTACTGATATATACTATGTACAAACTGTACTACTAAATATCATGGAAATTTTAACTCCTTAAAATAAAATATATGGCAAATTTATGGTTTAACCAAAAACACACTTTTGTGTAATAAGGTTTTGTCTATCTCTCAATATTTAGCAGTTATGCAAAAGTCATCTAGAATGAAGTCTTCAGAGTCTACTCCCAGGAATTCAAAACCTGACTTTTATTAGTCATGTAAATATCTTTATTACCCGCTATTTTAATAAAAAATCTTTAGGGTTATTTTTGGGAGAATTGAAAATATCGAAAAAGATTCCATGTAAAGGTTAGTTTGGCGTGGAGAGGTATTTCTAAAAATCTTAGTGTTGCATCTTCGGAATATACTAAACTTGAAAACCAAGTTTGGTATTTAGCGCACTTTTAGTTTTATGTTGTGCTGCTCATAGACTCAATGACGGATCTTTTTCCAAAAATGTTCAGGTCGTCAAAACATGTATTTCAGCTGTAATTTTGGAATTGAATTTTAAGTTGGAAATACAATCTTCTCTATCTCCTATATTTGTACACAGAACTCGGTAGAGAAAGTAAATAGCGGACAGCTATATCCTGACTTGGAAATTTGAGACCGTTAATTATCTTCCCTATCAAAATTAATATTAGTTATTTAACAATGTAAAGCTAAAAGAGTATAAATGTATGTGTTTAACTGAGAAAATTCAGCTGGAGAAGAAAGCTGACGCTAAGAGAGTCAAAGGGGATGAAAAGCGCTTTTGTTAGAAAGGTCTCTTTTGTCCAGTCACGTACCATCGAGTCACAACGGGGTTGAACCGTAAAATTTGGAAGACGGTAATTCTTCATTGTACAAGACATATCACGTGAGGTTTGCAGTGCACCATGGGATAAGGAAATTTACTCTTGGGAAATATTTACGTCAATCGCGCGGCCTTTCTGTCCAATCAGAAAGAGGCCGCTAAGACGGTATTTTTTGTATATAAAGAGCCCAAGAAGTCACATCGTGACCTGTCCGTGAAAATCATATGTCCGTTGCGAGCTGTCTGTTAATAGCTGATCTATCTGTCCCTGTTATGCTGTCGGTTGTCGGGCTGAACTTAACTTCTTCACACAAAGTTTGACACTGTAACGTGTAACGAATTTAAAGTACTAATGTATATAGTGTAACGTAGAATTAAGGAAGAAGAAGGGACTGTAATTAGGTATGATCAGCCAAGTGTTAGAATTCGTAGCAGGTGTACAAGTTAGCATTATTGTAAGGCAAATGTGCTTGTCTCGCTTCTCCTAGTAAGGAATAAACTCTCTGAACTACCCCCATTTGCTGCACCACCCCGAGTGAGTCAATCATCGTGCAGGCTGAGCAACACCGAGGCAAATTCAACGGTAGTAGGTTCACCTTACCAGGTAAATGGGTCTACTCATAGGTAGTGGAGTGAGTCTTGCCCACGCCTTCAATCTGCGCTCGCCGCATAAGGCGTCTCAAATGTGGTGCAAAAGATAACACTGCATATAGCACCCAACGTCAACACGATTTTAACACCGCAAATTCTATACGATGATTTGAATAATGAAAGAGAAACAAAAGATGGGTGCATCAGCAACTTCAAAGCTTGTGGTAAAATTTAGGAAAGTTCACATCAATAGCATATAATTTATCTCGGAAAGGTCAGTGCTACAAACATTTGACACAATAAGTGTAGGTATATTAAAAACACTTAGCGTTTTCGTAAGTTTTTGTTTGTGATTTGTAGTTTACCAGATGCGCATAATTCATTTTGAATGAAAAGTACTGCAGAGTCTACTCACATAAAGTTTAATACATTCGTTTTATTACTGGCGCAAATATTTAAAACATGTACTATAGATGAAACTCATTGAGTCATTTCTTTGGAAGATCTAAAATAACGAAGTCATTTTCACGAAGAATAGTTAGGAGTTCTGGGAATTTCTCGAATGTTTCATATTGTGTCCTTGGAGATTATTTAGATTTTTAAACTTAATCATTAGCAACACATAGGAAGATTACCACGCAGCGAAGGTCATCTATTTGGCACAGGCTGAATTCTGTATTGCCAAAGAATCTTAAAAGTAACCGTTGCGATATAGCGTGGGTTCAATATATTTTTTTAAATACTTGATATGTAAGTTAATCATTCTTCACTTGTTCGGTAATGTAAGCTAAATTTACAATTCATTTGTTAATTTTCAATCCAACAAACACTGTAAGTATTTATAGTAAGAGTTTGAGAGGTCATTAATACTTACAGTACAAATAGGAAATGACGTACCCATCAACATTACTTTGCTTCGACTTTGCTAGTAAAAGTGAAGCACATGCTTTATCCGCAGCTTCTTCAATAGCAATGTCGCTCATTTTTATAAAATTTTACTGCCTTATAATAACTATGAAAAATCGAAAGATTCAATTCGGCTACATAAGCAATAACCTAACACCCAAGACATGTGCTACTTCAAGTAAACAATCCATTGCAAAATTCACTAACAAAAGAGTGTATGAGAAGCTTTTGTCTAATGTAGATGCAATCTTTCATTTGTTCACATTGAGAATTCTTTTTACTTTCTTTATACATCTTTATACATACTATGTACATAGTGTATAGAGAAGGTATTGAACTCCACTCAAAAAGTCGATACAGAGATTTCACCGTAAATATACGTTTTAGGGTCCCCTGTATCCAAAAAAATCTGATTGTGTACCATTCACATGACTTTCTCCATATCACTGCAACAAATACTTCTTAAAAAGCTTATACTTCTATTTACTTTATGCTAATCAGAAAAAATTAGCAGAAATAGTCTAATTACTCGCTTCCTCGTAAGTATAAGCGAAATAAGGGACAACCGTAGGTTAAAGTGATAGTCAAAAGCTGGTTGCTATGCCAATGAAGTTCCTTTGTTTATATGGATAGGAGTTAGACAAGTTCCTGTATGAGAAAAGTATACGTTTTTCATAGCAGAAACAAAAAATAAGGAATGTCACAAATACGACGAACTCCACGAAAAAAAACGTATATAACATAAATTGTGTGTTTTAATGTGCTCTACGCTTTTTGTGTAGTTAGTTTTTGTCCATCTCTTACGGTTTAGCAGTTATTCAAAATTCAGTAAAATTCATCCAGAATAAATTGCTCTTCAGAGGCTATTCCCAGAAAATTCAAGATATACATTTTATTTGTCAGGTAAATATGTTTAATATACGAAATTTTAATCAAAATTGTTAGAGCCATTTTTGAGAACATCAAAATTTTCGAAAAAAGTTCCATGTAAAGGGTAGTTGGGGGTGGGGGTATTTTTCTCAAAATCTTCGTGTCGCATCCCTGGAAGATACTACACTTAAATACCAAGTTTGGTATTTTACCGACTTTTCGTTTTTGAGTTATCGTGTTCACAGACACACGGACACACACACAAACACGGACCTTTTTGTGAAAATGCTTTTTTTTGGATATTGGGGACCCTAAAACATATATTTCCGGTGAAATCTCGATATCGAATTTTTGGGTGGAGTGCAATACTTTCTCTATACACTATGTACATAGTGCGTATGGAGAAAGTAAAAAAGCATTTTCAGAAAAAGGTCCGTGTTTGTCCATGTGTCTGTGAACACGATAACTCAAAAACGAAAAGTAGGTAAAATACCAAACTTCGTATTTAAGTTTAGTATCTTCCAGCGATGCGACCCGAAGATTTTTAGAAAAATCCCCTTACCCCAAACTACCCTTTACATGGAACATTTTTCGAAAATGTTGATTTTCTTAAAAATGGCTCTAACGATTTTGATTAAAATATTGTATATGAAGGGTATTTACCTGACAAATAAAATGCATATACCTAAACCGTAAGAGCCAGATAAAACCTACTACACAAAAAATGTATGACACGTTAAAACAGACAGTGTATGTTATATACATTTTTGTTTCAGCTTTAAAAACCAAACTTTTCTCATACAGGAATTTGTCAACTCCTGTCCACACAAACAAGAACTTAAAAGTCACTTAGCAACCGGATTTTGACTATCACTTTAATCTATCGAACTCCCTTATTTCGCTTTTACTTTTAAGGAAGCAAGTTATAAGACTCTTTCTGCTAATTTTTTCTCGATTAGTATGAAGTAAATAGAAGCATAAGCTTTCTAACAATAATTTGTTGCAGAGATATGGAGAAAGTTATGTGAATGGAACACGTCAGATTTTTTCTTAATGTTCAATAGAACATTGCAAAGCTGTTTTGAGTTTTTTTTTTTTTTTTTTTTTTTTTACCGTTTTTTCAAGTATTTAAAAAAATTATTTGGCTAAGCCTGCGGGCCTCGTATTCCCAAAATGTATTCTCTAGCTCATAAGTATAACTTACAGTTCTCAGTACGCAATCTCGTACTATTGATTCTTACTCGTTCATTTTGAGTGTTTTCAGTTTATTGGTAGATGTAGACTAACTGTATAAACCTTGATGGCTAGCTATATGCTTTCGTTTTATTGTTTCAGGTGAGTTCATGTTTTCTTTATGGCGAATCTCCGAAACTAAGGTACGCTATCTGTATAAAATATATAATGCTTAAAGTATATTTGAAAGGTTAAGAAGTAATTACTTTAGCCGCTAGACATTTCAACTACGCTTTCACTTTTATACTCTGCACCGAGGCATTCTTTTTAACCTAGTGTCTGTTTAACGCCCATTCTTACTGGTATTAAAGAATTTGAGATCCGCTGGTGGTTAACTGGGAAACAAGCGAGTTAGTTGATAAATTTAAGCCGTCCCGGCAATGTTACAATGGTAGCTCAGTGATTAGAGCAACCGGCTAGAGACTGAGAGGTCCGCGGCTATAGCATTGAATTTTCAGCCTGACTTCCTATCCAGCTTTTGTCCTACACACGCTTATGTAAAAAAATAATTAAATTAAAACTGACTGCCTCCGTGGTCGAGAGGTGAGCGAGCTGACTTCTCACACGGAGGTCCCGGGTTCGATTCCCGACTGGGACGGGGAATTTTTCTTTAGCCAGAAGTATTCCCTATCCCCCTCAGAGTCTGGAAGTTTGAGTAAAACAAAATGATTTAAACCAACGTAAAAAAACCTACAGACAACGAGTTGTTTCAAGTGGAAAGCCCCCGATATGACCGTAGATTTTAAAGATATAAATGAAACAGTTAAAAAAGAAAAAAACAAACTAATCGTCCTAAATAGTTGGCTAACCTATGAAAGCCGAGCCTTAAGGTACTAACGACATTGTAAGTCGCCATTGGGGAATGTGTCTAAAAATACTTTGAGATCCGTGCTGGCATGTTGCAATGGTAGCTCATTGGTTAGAGCAACCTATGACATTGATTCACGTATGAAAAAATAATTAAATGAACACTATTTTTTCCCAAACCGTTGGCTAACCTCTGAAATCCGAGATTTAAATACTTACGAAATTGGAAGTCGCCATAGTTTGAGATCACCTGGGAAACATGCGAGTCATTTGAGAAATTTAATGTGCAGGTATGTTGCAATTGTAGGTCACTGGTAAGAGCAACCGGCTAGAGACCAGGAGATCTGTGGTTTTAAATCCCGGCTATAGCAATGAAGTTTTCAGTCTGACTCTACCTATCTACTTCCTGACCTACACATGGCTTGTGTGAAAAAACAAATTAAAGGAATATACTTTATAAGTTTTAACTTTCTCTATACGTACTATGTGCATAGTGTATAGAGAAGGAATTGCACTCCACCAAAAAATTCAATACCAAGATTTCACCGGAAATATATGCTTTAGGGTCCCCTGTATCCAAAAAAAAAAAGTATTTTCAGAAAAAGGTCCATGTGTGTATGTGTATGTGTGTGTCTGTGAACACGACAACTCAAAAACGAAAAGCCTGTAAAATACCAAACTTGGTATTTAAGTTTAGTATCTTCCACGGATGCGACACGAAGATTTTGAGAAAAATCCCCCACCCCAAACTATCCTTTACATGGAACATTTTTCAAAAATTTTGATGTAAAACATGGCTAACGATTTTGATTAAAATATCGTATATTAAAGATATTTACCTGACAAATAAAATGTATATTTTGAATTTTCTGGGAATAGCCTCTGAAGTCTACTTTATTCTGGGTCAATTTTACGGAATTTTGCATAACTGCTAAAGCGTAAGAGATGGACAAAAACTTACCACACAACAAATGTAGAGCACTTTAAAACACACAATTTATGTTACATACATTTTTTCGTGGAGTTGATTGTTTTTGAGATATTCTTTGTTTTTGGTTTCAGCTATAAAATAACATACATTTCTCATACAGGGCTTTGTGAACTCGTGTCCATACAAACAAAGGATCTTCAGTTACATAGCAACCAGCTTTTGACTATCAGTTTAAGCTATAAAAGACCTTTTATTCGTTTCTACTTACTAGGAAGCAAGTAATAAGAATATTTCTGCTAATCAGCATGACATAAATGGAAGCATAAGCTTTTTAACAATAATTTGTTGCATTGATATAAAGAAAGTCGTGTGAATGGAACAGATCATATTTTTTATTCTTATTTGGGTTTTGGAGAATTGGAAGGAGGGCAACTGATACAGCGCCATACATGGACATCATCGAAATTCCGCAACATCTACTGTTCCCAAACTGGTACTCATGCCTGATTTGTGTAAACGTTAGCAATGCCTATATGCAACAATTAAAATATGACACGTCATCAGAATCCTGGATCGTATTTGAAACTTGGATAACTTCTTCAGCAAATCCTGCCCATTGTTTTGTTGTAGAGGTTTTAGCTGAGCAATAAAAAACGGTATTGATTAAATGTACGTTGAAAATAGATTAAAACTCAGGAATGCAGCTAATTCTAATGCAGTGAAGTTTGGAACATAATGAATGACTGAGTATGACACTTTCTCAAGCTTTATGACCTAGTTCTGAAGAAAATAAAGCGGTCGATGAGCAGATGAAGAAAGGGAGTCTGTTTTATCCAATTAAAAAGGAATTGACTTGAAATGAAGGATGTCGGAAAAGGATTAACTGTCATCGTTCTTGATTGTACTGGTGCTTTTGTTTTCTTTTAAGGGCAATAAAAACGAAGGAAACAAAATTGTTACACTCACCGGACTTTCTCTGCCCACTATCGTTTATTGCTTTCTCTACCACAGATATACGACAGGGTATTGCATTGCAACAAAAGTTTGATATCGAGATTTCACCGGAAATGCACGTTTTGAGGTTTAATGAATAACATGTGATGTGCTTCATTCACATGACTTTCTCTACATTTCTGTAACAAATTATTGTTAATAAGCTTATTCTTCTATTTATTTAATGCTAAAACCTAGTAGAAACGATCTTATTACTAGTTCCTTTTTAAGCAGAAGGGAAATAAGGGAATACACTAGGCTAAACCGACAGTCAAATGTTTTAAAAGGTGGGTGCTATGGGACTGAAATCCGTTTATTTGCGTTGCCAAGAGTTGACAAATTTCCGTATGAGAAAAGTTAAGTATTTTAAAATGAAATCAAAACAAGAAATATCTCTAAAACGGCCAACTCCACGAATAAAATGTATATGACATAAATTGTGTGTTTTATCCTGATCTACATTTTTTGTTTAACAAGTTTTTGCATATCTCTTACGGTTTACCAGTTATGCAAAATTTCGCAAAATTCATTCAGAATAAATATGTCTTCAGATGGCATTCCTGGAGAATATAAGATATACATTTTATTTTTTCTGTAAATATCTTAAATGTAAGAGATTTTAATCAAAATTGTTAGTCTTTTTGAGAAAATCCAAATTTTCGAAAATTTTTCCATGTAAAGGGTAGTTGGGGCTGGGGGGATTTTTTTCGAAAATCTTCGTGTCGCATCCTTGGAAGATACCAAACTTAAATACCAAGTTTAGTATTTAACGGTCTCTTCGTTTTTGAGCTATGCTATCCACAGATACACATACACTCACGGACCTTTTTCTGAAAATGCTTTTTTGGATTCAGGGGAACTCAAAACATATTTTCGGTGAAATCTCGGTATCGAATTTTTGGGTGCATTAGAATACCTTCTCTATACACTATGTACACAATACGTGTAGAGAAAGTAAAAACATGTTTAAAAAAAAAACAAGTCTGTGCGCATGTGTGAACAACACAATTGAAAAAGAAAGTCTGATAAACATCAAACTTCTTAAGTTGAATATCTTCCCAAGATGCGACACAAAGTTCTTCCTGAAAATTCCGAACCCCAAGCTTTGTATGCAACATTTTTCAAAGTCGTCCTCCGTGGTTTAGGGGTAACATGATAGTCTCTGGTTCCCTACGTCGCGGGTTCGTACCCGGCGAAGGGCGTAAAAATTATTAGCATGGCTTCTTTCGGAAGGGAAGTAAAGTCATTGATCCCGCGTCGTAGATACGTAACAGAAACTCATTAAGAGGCCCTTGAGCAAAATTAAGCGGTCTTTCAAGCTCAATAGAATGGGACCTAAGAAGCTTAGCAGTTAAATAGCATCCATAAATAACACTCATTTTCAATTTTTCGAAAAAAAAAAAAAATGGCTCTAAGAATAATAGCTCGGAAAATAATATAGAGATGTTTTCTTTATTCCGGAGGAATTATATATCATGTTGTGTAATTAGTAAATGTTAAGCGTTAGACGAAAGGGTACTACACAAAAAAAAAAATTATATATGTTTAAAACGCGTAACTAATTTCGAATAACTTTTTTTTGTGGTATAAGCCATTTGCGAATGATTCGTTATTAAAATCTCGATGTGTTCAATACAACACTTCTTTGTAGTAGACTGGTAGATAGAGTATTCCAATCGGTAGAGTGTAAATAACGTGTTATTTATGGACGCTCTTTAACTATTGTGGTTCTCAGCGTCCCATTCGAAATTGGGCGCGAAAGACCGCTTAATTTTGCTCAGAGGCCTCTCTACCAGACTTGAGGTTCTTTTACGTGCCGTAAATCTACGACACGGGACCAACGGCTTTACTTCCCTTCAGAAGGAAGCCAAGCTAAGGATTTTTTACGCCCGAAAAAATCCATCGTCCTCCGCCGGGTTTGAACCCACGACCTTGGCTATATGAAGTTAGCATGGTAATCATTACACCCCGGAGGGCGACATTCCAATCGGTAGATGTTTAAAAGTAGGAGACTATATGCTAGCCTTGAAATTCCAAAATTCACCTTGAATTTCAAAGCGAAATGCCTTAAACATTTGACTAAGCTTCAACCTCCTGTGTATGTATAATGAAATGTATAATGAAGCTATTTCTACAAACATATCGAAGCAGACAAAGAATAAGATTTGTAAAAATTATTAAAAAAAATCGGATGTGTCCCGTTCACATTACTTGCTCTATCTGTTCTGCAAACAAGATGCTAATTAAGATAAACATTACCAGAGATGGCCCTATTACTTAACTCCTTATATGTAGGAGGGAAATAAGGGAATACACTAGGCTATACCAACCATCAAATCTTTTCAAAGCGGTCGTCATTGAAATGCGGTTCTCTTTCCGTGGGCAGGAATGAAAAAAAAAAAAAAAAAAAAAAAAAAAGATAAATGAAACAGATGACGGCTTATCGCTTGAGAAAAGTTTTAAGTACTTTAAAATTGAAAGCAACAACAGGAAATGTTCAGTTCTAAATTGTGTGCTTTAAGTAGATATTTATTCTTGTGTAGTAGTTTAGGTTTTGTCTATCTCTTAGTTTGCTAGTTGTGCAAAAGCCATTTAGACTTCGTTATTACCAAGAAATTTAAGATATCCATATTATTTGGCATGTAAACATCTTTAATATAGGACATTTTTTTTTTTGGAAACTAAAATTTCGAAAAATGTTCCATATAAAGGTAGTTTTTCTGAATATCTTCTTCTCTCATTCTTGAAAAATTCAAAGTTTCTTATCTAATCGTATTTTCTTTTTGACCGACACACATACACACTGGCGTTTTCGAATTTTTTGGTAGAATATAGTGTCTTCTATATCTAATATGAACATTGTAGATATGAGCTAGATGCAGTAATAAACGATAGTGTATAGAGAAAGTGAATGTGCAAGTTGCGCATACGATTTTTCAACTAATATTATTCTCTGCTGATTAGCATACATTGATAGTAATTTCAGCAATTTTATTAACTTTTTTCCATACATACAGACACGTGTGTGCACTTCAGAATAAATGCTAAACCAAGAAATATGCAACAGCAGCTGCAGACTAAGCATCTTGTTCCACCTGCTTCTTTCGCACCAAAAAATCAGGTTTGTCTTGATTTATTCTTCGATGGCAACTTTTGTAGCACACAAGCTGTTTTCTCTAACTGGTTTGACATAACACAAGAATGCGATATGCAGAAATTCCTTCATTAATCCGCTATTTACTCTCGTTATATAGATGCACAGAAAGTGTCTTTTGAGGCAAATGAACTCAAGTATTTCTGCATTAAAACTACGATGTATTCCATTCACATGGCTTTCTCTGCATCTCTGTAACAGACTATTGTTAAAACGTTTATTCTTCTACTTCATGCTAATCGAGATAAACATCAGCAGAAACGGTCTTATTACTTGTTTTCTTGTAGGTAGAAAGGAAATAAGGGAATACACTAGGCTAAAGCGATGATCAAATCCTTTAAAAGCTGGTTGTCATCCGTTGAAATTCGTTTCTTTGCATTGCTAGGAGTTGAGAAAGGTACAAGTATTTTAAAACTGACATCAATAACAAGAAATATCTAAAAATGATCAACTCCGCGAAAAAAATATATAACATACATAGTATGTTAGTAGATCTACATTTTTTGTATAGTACATTTTTGTCTGTTTCTTATCGTTTATCAATTATGCAAAATTCATCCAGAATAAAGAGTTTTTCAGAGGCTGTTCCCAGGAAATTCAAAATATACATTTTATTTGCCATGGAAATATCTGTAGTACGGTATTTTAATCAAAATAGAGCAATTTTTGAGAAAATTTAAATTTTCGAAAGTTTTTCCAGGTAAAGGGTAGTTAGGGGTGGGAGAATTTTCCTCAAAATCTTTGTGTCGCATCCTTGGAAGATACTAAACTTAAATACCAAGTTTGGTATTTTACCGATTTTTGAGTTATTGTGTTCTCAGAATATGGACACACACCGGACCTTTTTCTATAAATGATTTTCTGGATACAGCGGAACCGGTAAAATCTCGGTATTGAGTTTTTAGATGGAGTGCAATACCTTCTCTACCTACGTACCATGTACCATATAGAGAAAGTAAAAACTGATACGGAGTTTTATTTATGGACGCTCTTTAAGTACTGTGGTTCTCAGCGTCCTATTCATTGTAGGGCGTGAAAAATCGCCTAATTTTGCTTAGATACATTTTTATCAGGCTTGAGTTTCTTGTACGTCTGTAAATCTATGGCACGGAACAAGCGGCTCTACTTCCCTTCCGAAGGAAGCAATTCTAAGGTATTTTCGCCCCAAAAAATCCATGTGCCTCCGCCGGGTTTGAACCTGCGACCTTTTGGTACAAGAGGCTAGCATGGTAACCAGTACACCACGGAGGGCGAATCCTTTGTACTGTAAGAAAACCTGATTATTATTCAAGTCTGAAAATGAAGTCTCTTTTCCAATGCTTTCACAAAATTATACGGTACACCTTTTAGTTTCTCTAGTGCGTATGTTCACTAAATCATGCAATGGCCCGACTCCGGTGTGCTTGCGGCCCAGGGAATATGTCCGTGGGTTCTTTCCGGTAGGTCGGTGCCTATTTTATATACCGGCCACCCTTGTAGGCAAGGGCGGAAGTGGATACACCATTTGTGGAGGTCAAAGCGGCGCAGCGGCGGGTTTTCTCCCGGTTCTCCGGTTTCCCTTGTCATCGCTTTCCACCGGTGCTCCATCTTCGTTCCATGTATTATTAGTGTGATCGCCTGCAGTGCCATAATAGTAAAAGCGGGCGTTAAATATTAACAAATAATGTACATTGTAGGGAGAGAAGGTATTGTATTCTACCCAAAAATGTTATATTTCATCGGAAATACACATTTTAGGGTCCCCTGAAATAAATAGAAAGCATCTTTAGGAAAAGGTCCCGCGCGCCTATTTACGCAATAACTCTGAAAGAAAAAGTCGGTTAAATACCACTCTTGGTATTTAAGTTTAATATATTCTAAGCTTGAGACACGAAGATTTTCAGGAAAATCTCCTCACCCCAAAATATCCATTACATGGAAAAAAATTCGAAACTGTAGGTATATTAAATATGATTACACGACATAAAATACACATCGAATTTACTGGGAATAACCTCTGAAGATGTCTTCAATCTGAATGGCTTTTATATAAGTGGTAAACCGTAAGAGATAGACAATAACGAACTACAATATATATATATATATATTATAAGAAAAATGAACGACGATTTCCCATTTGAGAAGTGTTTTAAGTACTGCAAAACTGAAACTCAGAAATTGTTAATGCCACAAAAAATGCATTTTTCATAAATTGTGTGTTTTAACGAAATCTACATATTTTTATTTGTTTTTTTTTCCTGTAGTTTTCATGTATCTCTTATAACTTACCAGTTATGGTAAAGTTATTCAGAATGTAGAGGGCTTCAGAGACTGTTCCTACAAATTCAAGATATGCATTTCATTTGTGATGAAAATGTCACAAACATATAATATTTTGATAAAAATCATTAACAGCCATTTTTGAGAGTCAAAACATTAAAAAAAGCTTCTAGGTAAAGGGTAGTTTGCGGTGGAGATATTTTAATAATTTAATAATTTGATACAAAAAGTTTGTTTCTTAAAATCAAGTTTGAGCAAATTTGATTATTTTGGCAGGATAGGTTTTTGTTCTTTTTACTTTCTCTATACGTTCTATGTACATAGTGAATAGAGAAAGTATTGCACTCCACCAAAAAATTCGATACCGAGATTTCACCGGAAATATATGTTTTAGGGTCCCCTTTATCTAAAAAAAGCATTTTCACAAAAAGGTCCGTGTGTGTGTGTGTGTCCGTGTGTCTGTGAACACGATAACTCAAAATAGAAAAGTCGGTACAGTACCAAACTTGGTATTTAAGTTTAGCATCTTCCAGGGATGCGACACGAAGATTTTGAGAAAAATCCCCCCCACCCCAAACTACCCTTTACATGGAACTTTTTTCGAAAATTTTGATTTTCTAAAAATGGCTCTAACGATTTTGATTAAAATATCATATATTAAAGATATTTACCTGACAAATAAAATGTATATTTTGAATTTTCTGGGAATAGCCTATGAAGACTACTTTATTCTGGATGAATTTTGCATAGCTACTAAACCATAAGAGATGGACAAAAACTTAACACACAAATAATATAGAGCACGTTAAAACACACAATTTATGTTATATACATTTTTTTCTTGGAGTTGATCGTTTTTGAGATATTCCTTTTTCTTGGTTTCAGCTTTGAAAAACTTATACTTTTCTCATACAGGAATTTGTCAACTCCTGCCCACACAAACAGAGGAACATCAGTCACATAGCAACCAGCTTTTGGCTTTCACTTTAACCTATGGTACTCCCTTATTTCGCTTGTACTTACAAGGAAGGAAGTAATAAGACTATTTGTGCTATTGTTTTCTGATTAGCATAAAGTAAATAGAATTATAAGCTTTTTAAGAATAATTTGCTGTAGGGATATAGAGAAAGTCATGTGGATGGTACACATAAGATTTTTTACTTAGCTTACCCTCACAAACTGAGCCAACACACCCCTCACAAACCGATCCGACATACTCCTCACTTAAAAATCTTCGTGTTGCATTCTTGAAAGATCAACCTGGTATTTAACGGATTTCTCGTTTTGAAATGCTCTGTTTACACACACATTCACACACACACACACAGACACACACACACACACACACGGGCGCGCGCGCGCGTGAACCTTTTTGCATATAGTTATTATGATTTTTATGTATTTATTTATTTATTTATTCAGGGGACCTTTCGGTGAAAAGTGGACATCAAATTTTGGTAGAATACGAGTAAGCGGTTGAGAAAATAATTAAGATAAAAGAAAAATATAAAATATGTTCCCTGAAGGTCACCAAATATTAAATATCATGGCAAAATATTGACTTTTTTTGCTAGGGGCATTTTTCGAAAAACCCATTAAAATTGATTGTAAAATTATAATTTGGAAACAGCTTTACTTAAACTGGTCGATGCGATCGGTGTGGCCTTAATATACAAAAATGGTAGTGTTGACGTCTATTCCAAATCTCAGAATTACTTATTCAGGGTCTCTAACTTCAGGAATTAGTTTGTTTTGACAGTTCACTCATCAGCAGCACATGTAGCACGTTCTCTCCAATTTATTCTGAATCCTTTTATTGTAAGGTGTTCTAGAATATCACTCCTTTTGTAGGCTTTGGGCGTATCCCGTTATTCCAGCTAAACCTCATTTTCAGCACACTCCATTCTTCTCACATATTTCTTGCGGCGCATGCTGTCGAAGATGTTTGTATCCAAAGAGGAGAGAAAGAATTTACTGCACCGTGAGTGGGAAAGAAGTAGAATTATAGCAAGTTAAAACCTTCTAGTATTCTTTGATATATTGTAGGGATTTAAAAAATCTGCTGTATTCGCACGGGCTTTCTCTACATCTCTGAAACAAATTATTGTTAAGAAGCTTTTTACTTTCTCTATACGTACTGTGTACAAAGTGTATAGAGAAGGTAGGTATTGCATTGTACCCACAAATTCGATACCGAGATTTCACCGGAAATATATGTTTTGAGATCCCCTGAATCCAAAAAAAATTTTTTTAGTAACATGTCCGTGTGTGTGTGTCTGTCTGTGTGTATGTATGTGTGTGTGTGTCTTTGGGCAGCATAGCTCAAAAGCGAAAAGGACCGATAAAAACAAACTTGAAGATTTTCAAGAAAATCCCCCACCCCAAACTACCCTTTACATGGAAAGAATTTTGAAAATTTTGATTTTCTTAAAAATGGCTCTAACGATTTTGATTAAAATATCGTATATTAAAGATATTTACCTGACAAAAAAAAATGTATATCTTGAATTTTCTGGGAATAGCCCCTGGATGAATTATTCTGGATGAATTTTACGGAATTGTGTATAACTGCTAAACCGTAAGAGATGGAGAAAAGCTTACTACACAGAAAATGTAGCTCACAATAAAATACGCAATCTATGTCATATACATTTTTATCGTAGAGTTGATCATTTTTCAAGATATTCCTGGTTTTTCGTTTTAGCTTTGAAAAACTTATACTTTTCTCATACAGGAATTTCTTAACTCCTGTCCTTACAAACAAAGGAACTTCAGTTACATGCAACCAGCTTTTGGCTATCATTTCAAGCTATGGAACTCCCTCATTTCGCTTCTACTTACAAGGAAGCAAGTAATAAAACTATTTCTGCTAATTAGCATGAAGTAAATAGAAGCATATGCTTTTTAACTACAATTTGTTACAGAGATGTAGAGAAAGTCATGTGAATGGAACATACCAGATTTTTTTCTATCGATATAAACATTAGCAGAAATGGTCTTATTACTTGCTTTCTTGTAAATAAAAAAGAAATAAGGGAGTATACTAGAATACAGTGATATAAAATCTTTTATAAGCATGTTGGTATGTGCTTTATATGTCAAGAAGTTCACAAATTCCGTATAAGAAGGTTTAAATATTTTAAAGTTGAAATCAATAACTATCTCGGAAATGGTTTACAAAAAAGTGTATATGACACAAAATTGTGTGCTTTAACGAGATATTTAGCTTTGCATAGGGTGTTTCTGTGTATCTCTTACGGTTTAGCATTTATGCAAACATCATCCAGAATGCAGAGGTCTTCAGAGCCTATTCCTAGAAAATTCAAAATATACGTTTTATTTGTCTGTAAGGGTATTTTAATCAAAATCGTTAGAGCAATTTTCCGAGATAGTCCTTAATGTTACTTTCAGTTTTAAAATACTTAAACTTTTTTGAAACCGGAAGTTGTCAGTCACTTCACATCTTTTTTGTTTTACTCCTGGCCATGCAATGTCCATCATATAGTGATGGCTTTTAAATCCCTTTAGCCTAGTGTAGTCTCGTATTTGCCTTGTATTTATAAGGAAGCAAGTGATAGAGCATTTCTGCTAATGTTTATCGAATAACCTGAAGTAGATAAAGAATAATCTCTTATAAGCATAGTTTACAGAACAGATAGAGAAAGTCATGTGAATGGAACGCATAAGATATTTTTCAAAGGAAATTCCTTAGACATGGACAACATAGTATGCTTCATATATATTTAAGAGTCTATAATATTGTCAAGATATAAACATTTCCACTGCTTCTACATAAATAATTGTTCTAGGATAAATAAATAAATATTAGGAAGCATTACGTATGGACTGTTTTTCCTATAGCGCGAAAGTCCACGAGGGGCCTAGGCCTGCCAACTCAACTACTGGCCTCACGCTGACTTACCTATGCAAGACAGACGTGGGTAGGTGATCATCCAACCGATACAAGGAGGTGATTTGGCCAGCATTATCATCCCGTAATCGTCTGGACTTGCTTTGCAGTCAGTTCATCACATGTCAAATGGTAAAACAAACTTGTTAGTGTTCCAAGAAACTTGATTTTTTTATTATGACTTTCGAAATATTCCAAATTTTAAACTAAAAATATTTTAACACTTGTGTAACATTTTGCAAATGCATTTAATAGGAATCGTGCACATCTGACAGAAGGTGGAAATTTGTGCTGTGCACCCGAAGAAGATTGCTTCTATCAACTAATAACTGTTAAAATTGTGTTTTATTACAGACGCTCTTAATGCTATGGTTCTCGGCGTTCCATTGTGTATTGGGCGTGAAAGACGGCTGAATTTTGCTCAGAAGCCTCTTTTTACTTTCTCCATACGCACTATGTACATAGTGTATAGAGAAAGTATTGCACTCCACCAAAAAATTCGATGCCGAGATTTCACCGGAAATATATGTTTTAGGGTCCCCAATATCCAAAAAAAGCATTTTCACAAAAAGGTCCGTGTGTGTGTGTGTGTGTGTGTGTGTGTGTGGGGTGTGTGTGTGTGTGTCCGTGTGTGAACACGATAACTCAAAAACGAAAAGTCGGTAAAATACCAAACTTGGTATATAAGTTTAGTATCTTCCAGGGATGCGACACGAAGATTTTGAGAAAAATACCCCCACCCCCAACTACCCTTTAGATGGAACCTTTTTCGAAAATTTTGATTTTCTCAAAAATGGCTCTAACGATTTTGATTAAAATTTCGTATATTAAACATATTTATTTGACAAATAAAATGTACACCTTGCATTTTCTGGGAATAGCCTCTGAAGAGTAGTGTATTCTGAATGAATTTTACTAAATTTTGAATAACTGCTAAACCGTAAGAGATGGATAAAAACTTACTGCACAAAAAATGTAGAGCACATTAAAACACACAATTTATGTTATATACATTTTTTTCGTGGAGTTCGTCGTTTTTGTGACATTCCTTATTTTTGGTTTCTGCTATGAAAAACGTATACTTTTCTCATACAGGAACTTGTCAACTCCTATCCATATAGACAAAGGAACTTCATTGACATAGGAACCAGCTTTTGACTATCACTTTAACCTACAGTTGTCCCTTATTTCGCTTCTACTTACAAGGAAGCGAGTAATTAGACTATTTCTGCTATTTTTTTCTGATTAGTATAAAGTAAATAAAAGTATAAGTTTTTAAGCATAATTTGTTGCAGGGATATGGAGAAAGTCAGGTGAATGGTACACATCAGATTTTTACTTTCTCTAGTCCGGTATGTACAATGTACATAGGGATAGAGAAGTATTGTATTCCACCCAAAAATTCGATACCGAAATATCACCGGAAATACATGTTTTAGGACCCCCTGTATCAAAAAAAAATTGAGAATAAGGTCCGTATGTATGTGTGTGTGTGTGTGTGTGTTTGTGTCAGTGTGTCCGTGTGTCTGTGAACACGATAACTCAAAAACGAATAGTAACTAAAATACAAAACTTGGTATTTAAGTTTAGTATCTTCCAGGGATGCGACACGAAGATTTTGAGAAAAATCCCTCCACCTCAAACTACCTTTTACATGGAACTTTTTTCGAAAATTTTGATTTTCTTAAAAATGGCTCTAACGTTTTTGATTAAAATATCGTATATTAAAGATATTTACCTGACAAATAAAATGTATATCTTGAATTTTCTGGGAATAACTTCTAAAGATATGTTTATTCTGGATGAATTTTGCTTAATTTGGCATAACTAGTAAACCGTAAGAGATAGACAAAAACTTACTGTACAAAAAATGTAGGTCTTGTTAAAATACACAACTTACGCCATATACATTTGTTTTCGTGGAGCTTACCGTTTTCTAGGCATTCATTGTTATTAGTTTCAGTTGTGAAGTACTTATACTTTGAAAGACGGGAGTGTCCGTTTTTCTTTTGTTCTACTCCTAAGCAAGAAAAGCGATTTGTACTGACAATCGCATAACGACAACTTTTAAAACATTTGACTATCGGTTTAGCCTAGTGTCTTCCCTTAGTTTCTTCCTACTTATAAGGTACTAAGTAATAAGAACATTGTACTAATGAGTACCTCGATTAGCAAGGTGCAGAAAAAGAATGTTATGTAAGAAGTTTGAAGAACAGTTAGAGAAAGTCATGTGAGTGTAACACATCTGCTTTTTCAGACTTGAGGTTCTTTTACGTGCCGTAAATCCCGGGCACAAGACCACCAAGCTCTACTTTGCTTCCGATGATTGCTAAGGATATTTACACCCGAAAATATCCACTGTTCTTCGCCGAGTTTGAACTAGAGCCCTTGAGAACCAGAGACTAGCATGTTATCCATCACGGAGGACGACCAACTTGGGCCTCAGTTTATTGTTTCTGTATCTCATTTCAGCTTTATTGACGTTAGTCACTTTTGGTTCTCCCCAAAATAAAGTATTATATACTGCCCTGTTAGGGATTTTCATTTGAATGAAATATCAGGGCATGGGGATGTGGTCATTTTTCCCTCGTTGTTAGCCTACTCAAGTGATCAGCATATACAAACGCGAAGTTCCCTACAGCGGTAAGTTTTGAAGAACAACGAATTTCTGGGAATTAGACGCTAAGCCGTTTGACATAATGGGTTCTAGTGGTATTGTGGCCACAGCCTAAGCCGCCAGGGAGAGCCGAAGCGTGAAAGGTTCGGAGTTTTGCACCTGGCTTTGGATTGAGGTTTCTAATCAGCGGTGCTTCCCGCCTGCCACATTTGCATACAGCTGCCCCATCATTAGCAGCGTGTAGAAGCCAAATGAATACAAGGGGTGGGTCATCGTATGGCACGAACAGCAACTATAAACAAAAAGTTGTTGATTCTCAAGAGTGCAAGGTGAGAGAAGCAGGTTTTAGAAACAAAATTAACTCGCCTCTCACCTAGACGGCCCTCGTTCCATCCCGAAGAACCGCGTGTGAGATTTGTTATGGACAAAGTGGCGCAGGTGCGGGTTTTCTCCGGGCTCTCCCGCCATAGCATTCCACCGGTGCTCTATCTTTGTATCATCAATGGCATCGCCTGCCGTGCCATAAGTAGTAAAACCGGCGTTAACACTATAAAAAAAAATCTCATGTGTACCATTCACATGACTTTCTCAACATCTCTGTAACAAATTATTGTTAAAAAGCTTATGCCTCTATTTACTTCAGGCTATTCGAGGACAAATTAGCAGAAATAGTCTTATTATTTGTTTCCTTGTAAGTAGAAGCGAAATAAGGGAGTACCATACATTAAAGTGATGGTCAAAAGCTGGTTGCCATGTGTCAAGTTCCTTTGTTTATATGGACAGGAGTTGACAAATTCCTGTATGAGAAAAATAAGTTTTTCATAGCTTAAACCAAAAACAATGAATGTCTCAAAAACCATCAACTCCAAGAAAAAAATGTATATGACATAAATTGTGTGTTTTAACGTGCTCTACGGTTCTTGTATAATGAGTTTTTATCTAAATCTTACGGTTTAGCAGTTATGCAAAATTCCGTAAAATTCGTCCAGAATAAATTAGTCTTCAGAGGTTATTCCCAGAAAATTCAAGATATGCATTTTGTTTGTCAGGTATATATCTTTAATATTTGATATTTTAATCAAAATTTTTAGAGCCATTTTTGCGAAAATCAAAATGTTCGAACAAAGTTCCATGTAAAGGTAGTTTGGTGTGGGGGGATTTTTCTCAAAACCTTTGTGTCGCATCCCTGGAAGATACTAAACTTAAATACCAAGTTTGGTATTTTACCGACTTTTCGTTTTTGAGTTATCGTGTTCACAGACACACGGACGCACACACACACACACACTCACATACACACACGGACCTTTTTGTGAAAATGTTTTTTTTTTTTTTTTTGATATGTGACCCTAAAACATATATTTCCGGTGAAATCTCGGTATCGAATTTTTTGGTGGAGTGCAATACCTTCTCTATACACTATGCACATAGTGCGTGTAGAGAAAGTAAAAATCAACCTTGATACATACATAGCGTTACCAAAATATTTCTCCTAATTTACGAGTTTGGGTCAATGATTGGTTCGAACATATACAGGGTTACTACAAAAGAAATAGACAACTTCAACTGCCTGTAAAACAAAAACTATTAGAGATAGCAACCTAATTATTTTGGAGGTATGTTGAGAAATTCTCAAAGTTTCGTTTGTTACTATTGGTAACGCTGTAGTGTTTTTTTTTTTTTTTTTTTTTTTTTTTTTTTTTTTTTTTTTTTTTTGCAGAACCTGAAATGGCGGAAAATCCTGTGGAAAAGGCATATTGTGTGTTGGAATTTGCTAGAACGCAATCAGCAACTGTTGTCCAACGACATTTTAGAACACGTTACCACAAAAATGAAATGATGCGCTCACAAAAGCCAGCATCGTCTTCATCATGTCGCAACATGTCGAAAGTCACGCCGTATGACCTTATCTTCTTCACTCAGAAACTGCAACATCTGTAATCTGTAAGGCATCATGTGCAGTCGCTTCCGCAAGATTTTCCATACAGTTTGCTGTGGAATTTGTAATTGTATGCTTGCCCTAGATGTCGATTTCTGTGGGCTTCTTATGTAGGCAGAACGAACACGTTCAACGTTTTCTTCCCAAACTCTTGGCCTTCCCGAGCTCTTCCCTTTGCACAAACATCCCGCTGTCTCGAATTTTCTATACCAGTCGTAGATTGACTGTCTAGACGGTGGTGTTTTGTGGTAACGTGTTCTAAAATGTCGTTGGACAACAGTTGCTGATTGCGTTCTAGCAAATTCCAACACGCAACATGTCTTTTCCACAGGATTTTCCGCCATTTCAGCTTCTGCAACAAGAAACAAAACACTACAGCTTTACCAATAGTAGCAAACGAAACTTTGAGAGTTTCTCAACATGCCTCCAAAATAATTAGGTTGCTATCTCTAATAGTTTTTGTTTTACAGGCAGTTGAAGTTGTCTATTTCTTTTGTAGTAACCCTGTATAATGGAGTGACCGGAAAACAGAAATCACATTTTTACTTTCACAGCTTTTACGCATAGATAGCGGAGACATTATTGCACTTTACCCAAAAAATTGTATACCGAGATTTTACCGAAAATGTACTATTTTAGATTCACTGAATAATAAAAGAATCTAATGCTTCCATTTATATGACTTTATTGTTATAAATTATTATTTATGTACTTAATTCGTTTTAAGAAGAGGGCAAATAACGACAGTTAAATTTTTTAAAAAGCCGGTCGCTATGTGAAACAATTGAAATTCGAGTAGCTTTGTACGGCTAGGACTAAAACAAAAGAGAGATGGAACGAAGGATGACCACCCGTTTGAGGAAAGTATAAATAGCTTAAAATAGCAAGGAATATCTCGGAAACCGTTAACTGTACAAAAAATGTATTTATTTGTTTATTTTGATTATCATTAGTAGCCATAAAATGACACTACTTACAATCAACAGGTCGCGAGTTCGAATCTCGCTTAGAGTGAATTAACCCGATTAAGTTTTTTTTTTCTCGGGTTTTACCCTTATCATGAGAAGACGAATGTCGAGTAACTTGAAGCTCCATGGAACCCGAGATCATTTGAACATCATTTCATCAATTCATTCATCGTCCAATATGAACAACTAGGTTAAAGGGCGTTAAGCTTAAAAAACAAAAAAATAAACAAAAAGCAACATATAAATACGAATAAAATAAATTCACACACATGTGTACATTAAATAAATATACAAATGTATTTCGCAGAAGGGGAAAACATTTGCGACATTATCAATAGTTATATACAGTTTTTTTCAGTGTGAAGTTACAGCCATCATGCTCTATCGTGGCTCCCACTATTTGTCGGCAAGTGTGGTATATGTTAAACAGGAGCAACTGATGAGGTGGGTTGAATTCATGGTGCCCTGGTTGCGGAGTGTACAGTTTGGGTTTTGGAGTATGCCGATGTGATGCAGATGTTTGGCTAGGCAGGCAAGTCCTGTAGGTAGTCTGAATTCAGCAACTGCCTCTCCTCTCAGCCAGTTTGGCAATAGACGTATCTACCAAAAATATGTATGTCCCATATATTGTGTTTTGACGAAAGCTACGTTTTTTGTGAAGTAAATTTGTATCTATTTCTTACGGTTTATCAGTTTTGTAAAATTCATCCAGAGGCCTCTAGAGACTATTCCCAGAAACCTTAAGATACACATAGTTGTTATGTAAATATATTTACGGTATTTTAATCAAAATCGTTAGTACCATTTAAAAAAACCAAGAAATATATATATATAAAAAAAGTTCCATTAAAGTATGGTTTGGAGTGGGGAGATTTTCTTGCAAATCTTCTTGTTGCATTCTTGGAAGATACCAACTGTAAATACCAAATTTGATATTCAAAGATCGTTTCGTTTTGGAGCTATGTTGTCAAAAGACACACACATGGAATATTTTAAATTGTTTTTGATTCATGACAAATTAACATCTCCGGCGACAACTCCATTGGTGCCGTGGTTGAGTGGTGAGACTGCCGGTGGCTCGGGTATGATCTCAAGCACCTGCATGTGGGATTTGTGGTTGACAAAGCGGTACCTCGGCGGATTTTCTCCGGGTCCTCCGGTTTCCCCCGCCACTCATTCCACCAATTGCTACATCATCCCCTTTCCTATTATCCACTTCTCTTGAATTTCAAATCATCCACTTCCTCACGCACATGCCGGCGGGCCAACCACTCGTTCCAGGTTCTCCATTTTGTAGTTTCGTGCCGTTGTGTCCTGGGGTGTGTCAGTCCTAAATAAGGAGAGGGTAATCCGACTACGAAACGAATACAATACCTTCTACCTACTCTATGCGTGGTACGTGTAGAGAAAGTAAAAATAGATTTTACAATACACTATGTGCTCGTGTATGTATATGCTCTAATGTTTTTATTAAAATGCCAGTAAAAGATATTTACTGGCAAATAAAGTATATATACTGCATTTCTAATTCCTTGGTAATAGTCCCTGAATTAATCTCCATTCTGAATGGCTTGAATAACTCGTAAATCGTAAGAAATATACAAACCTTACTACACAAAAAATGTAGATCTCGTCAAAGTACATAAAATGTGTTCATACGAGAATTTGTCAAGTCCTGGCCATGCAAAGAAACGGATTTCGATCCCATAGCAACCACTTTTTAAAACATTTGATTGTCACTTTAGCCTAGTGTATTTCCTTATTACTTTCTCTACAAATACAATGTGCACAGTGGATAGAGAAGATATTGCATTCCACCCAAAATTTCGAAGTCGTGATTTCACTGGAAATATATGTTTTGGGGTCCCCTGAGACCAAAAAAATATTTTATAAAAAGGTCCGTGTGTGTGTCTGTCTGTGTGTCTGTGGACATCATAGCTCAAAAACGAAAAGACTGTTAAATACCAAACTTGGTATTTGGGCTTGGTATCTTCCAAGGAGACGGCGCGAAGATTTTCAAGAAAATTGCCATAAACTATCCTTTACGTGGAACATTTTTGGAGCATTTTGATTTTCTTAAAGATGGCTCTAACGATTTTGATTAAAATACCCTATATTAAAGATATTTACATTCCAAAAAATGCATATCTTGAATTTTCTAGGAATAAGCTATGAAGACCTGTGTATTCTGGATGAATTTTGGCGAATTTTGTTTAACTCTAGAGCAAAACTTTATGACATAAATTGTGTGTTTCAACGAGATCAAATTTTTTTTGTGTATGAGTTTTTGTCCATTTCTTGCGGTTTACCAATTATGTAAAATTCTGCAAAATTCATTCAATGAATAGGTTTTCAGAAGCGATTCACAGAAGTCAAGATAGATATACGTTTTATTTGTAATGTAAATATCTATAACATGCGGTGTTTTAATCAAAATCGTTAGAGCCATTTTTGAGAAAAACAAACATTTCGAAAACATTTCTATGTAAAGGGTAGTTTGTGGTGGGGGGATTTTATTGAAAATCTCGTGTCGCATCCTTGGGAGATACTAAGTATAAATACAAACGATCTTTTTGTTAGTGAGATATACTGTCCGCAGATATACACACGGACCTTTTTCTAATTTTTTAACTCCGGGGCCCTCAAAACACGTATTTCCTGGAAAATCTGGCCATACACTTATTGGATGGAATGCAATGTCTTCTGTAAACTATACAGTAGTTGTAGAGAAGGTAAAAATTCATTAATTTTAAATTTCTTTTGATAAATATATGTATAATAATATATTCGTATAAAATTAAGTGTGTACGTATCTTAGTATTTTCTGAAAAGCTTGTGAAGTCCTCTTCATTCTGAACGAGTTTTTACTTTATAATACTGCTTATAGTAAGTAGTTGATCCCAGAAATTCGATACCGATATTTCGACGGAAATGCACGTTTTGAGACTCCCTGAAAACAAAATTATAAACAGATTCGCGCGCGCGTATGTACGTGAGCGCGAGTGCATGTGTACAGCATAACTTTAAAACGAAAAATCTGTTAAATACGGATTTTCATCTTCCAAGAATACAACACGAAGGTTTTCAAGTAAATCTCCACATCCCATAAACTACCCTTTACATGGAAAACTCTTCAAAATGGTCTGTTTTATCAATAATAGCTTGAATGGCTTTGAAATACAATAAGTTAAGTGTATTTGCGTTGTAAATGAAATGTATATCTTGTGATTTCTGGAACGTCATTTGAAGTCCTGTTCATTCTGGATGAGTTTTGTATAAATGGTAACAAAAGATAACAAAATCTTACTACACAAACAATGTAGGTCTCACAATTTCTGTAAAATACATTTTTTGTGGAGTTAAACTTCCTTGTCATTAGTTTAAACTTTCCATTAATTATGCTTTTATCAAAGCCGAATCGTGTTTATTTTTTTAAGCCAATTTTTATCTCGTTTAGCATGAAATATATAGACGAATAAGCTTTTGTAAGAGTAGTTTGTTACAGAATGGGTAGGGAATGTAACTCATCAGAATGTACCTCCATCTTCTGAAATATGTGTCATTTAGTTTTCTGCAAAGCATGGTGGCCTTCAAACTGTACCGCTGTCCCTTACCACTGGGCAATAACCATTAGCAAACAAAAGACGAGCCTATTCTAGGGGCGAGAGGCAACGTAGTAAAATCTTTTTCTAGGAAACACTGCTTGAAAGTCCAGAATCGTGCCTTAGTTAAGAGACCAGCAAGAGAAAGACTTGGCAACCGCGAGGGTAGGTTTCCAACCGCACAGACCCTTTAGAAGAAGAATGGGGCAGGGTCATCATGGTCTGAAAAATCTGATGTGTTCTATTCACATGACTTTCTCTACATCTGTACAGCAAATTATTGTTAAAAGACTTAGACTTCTATTTTCTTCATACTAATCGAGAACAAATTAGCAGAAATAGACTTATTACTTGCTTCCTTGTAAGTAGAAGGGAAATAAGGGAGTACCATAGGTTTAAGTGATAGTCAAAAGCTGGTTGCTATGTGACTAAAGTTCCTTTGTTTGTATGGACAGAGTTGACAAGTCCCGTATGAGAAAAGTATAAGTATTTTAAAGCTGAAACCAATAACAAGGAATATCTAAAAAAGGATCAAGTCCACGAAAAAATGTATATAGCATAAATTGTGTGTTTTAACGAACTCTACATTTTCTATTAAGTTAGCTCTTGTGTGTCTCTTACGGTTTACCGGTTATGCAAAATTCCGTAAAATTCACCCAGAATGAAGTAGTCTTCAGAGGCAATTTCCAGAAAGTTCAATATATACATTTTAATGTTAGATAAATGTAATATACGGTATTTAAATCAAAATCATTAGAGCTATTTTTGAGAAAGTCAAAATTTTGGAAAGAAGTTCCATGTAAAAAGTCGCATCCTTGGAAGATACCAAAGTTAAATACCAAGTTTGGTATTTTACCGACTTTACGTTTTAGAACTATCGTGTTCACAGACACACATGGACTTTTTCTTAAAAATGCTTTTTGTTGGATACATGGGACCCTAAAACATGTATTTCCGGTGAAATCTCGGTACCGAATTTTTGGGTGCATTGCAATACCTTCTCTATGTACATAGTACGTGTAGAGAGAGTAAAAATACTGTGCTCGTGTATGTAATATACACTTTTCTGGGTCATTCACCGGCATGTCCTTAACAAGAGTTTTGACAGAAGAGATCAGGAGAGCGGCTAGCCATTCGACCGTATCTTCACTTCCGATCCACTGCCCGTAATACATGATTTAACTCGGTTTTGACGCTCATTTGTTGTTGATGCACGATATAACAGCACGTATCGTAATATTATCTTAGCGTATCTATATCAATATCACAAAAAATCGGATGTGTTCCATTCACATGACTTTTTCCACATCTCTGAAACAAATTATTATTAATAAGCGTATTCTTCTAACTACTTCATGCTAATCGAGAAAAGCTTTACCAGAAACGGTCTTATTACTTAGTTCCTTTAAGTAGAAGGGAAATAAGGGAATACACTAGGCTAAACCGACTGTCAAATGTTTTAAAGTGTGGCTGCTATGGGATTCAAATCCAATTCTTTACTTGGCCAGGATTTGATAAGTTCCCGTAAGAGAAAAGTTAAAAGTAATTTAAAACTTAAACCAATAACAAGAAATATTAGCATTCTCTCGGGGAAAAAAAAAAAAACAAAACAAAAAAAAAAAAAAGCTTACTATGTGTTTGAACGAGATCTACATATTTTGTTTGGTAAGTTTTTTGTCTGTCTCTCACGGTTTACCAGTAATGCAAAGTTCAGCAAAATTCAGCCAGAATGAACAAGTCTTCAGAAGCTATTCTCAGAAAATTCAAATATACATTTTATTGATAATGTAAATAGCTTTAATATACAGAATTTTAATCAAAATCTGGAGCCATTTCTTAGAAAAATACAATTTTCAAAACTTTTCTATGTATAGGGTAATTTGGGATGGGGGAATTTTCTTGAAAATCATAGTGTCGCATCCTTAGAAGATAACAAACTTAAATACCAAGTTTGGTATGTAACGGCCATTTGTTTTTGAGCTATGCTGTCCACACACACACACACACACACACACGGGCCGCGCCGTGGCCGAGTGGTTAGACCACTCGCCTCTCATCTATACGGTCCGGGTTCGATCCCAAGCGATCGCATGTGAGATTTGTGGTGGACAAAGCAGCGCTGGGGCGGGTTTTCTCCGGGCTCTCCGGTTTCCCCCGCCATCGCATTCCACCGTTGCTCCATCTCCATTCATGTATCTCAGTGTCACCGCCTGCTGTGCCATAAGTAGTTAAACGGGCGTTAAACACTACAAAAAACACACACACGCACGCATGCGCGGGCGGGCGGAGGATTCCTGTGGTCTCAAAACAGGTATTTCCGGCGAAATCTCAGTATGGAAGTTTTGTTTGCAATATATATAAAGACCTTTCCTCTATCTCAAGGGCACAAGCTCAAACCCGGCGTTAGCATGACTTCCTTCGAAAGGGAAGCAAAGCCGGTAGTCTTGTGTCATTGGTTTACGGAACGTAAAAGATTTTAAGTATGATATAGAGGCTTCTAACAAAATTAAGCTCAGTGTGTTTTAATTTAAACGTATTTAAATAATAATATTTTTTCAAGTTCTGTATGATTTATACGTTTAATTTTACTAAAGAAGTTAGAACAAAAAATCCTTTAATAATTGGTTTTGATTCATATATACATATAAATGTATTAATCATGTGGTATATTAACACAAATCGTTAGTCATCTTTTAGAAAATTAAAGTTTACCAACATTTTCCATGTCAATTTTAGTTTGGATTTGAACTTCTATGTGGTGCATTTTTGGAAGATACTGAAATTAAATATTAAATTTGCCATTTAACCGTCTTATCGTTTTTGAATTATGTTGTACACAAACACACACAAACATTTTTTTATAAAAATCTTAATTTGGGTAATGGGATCACATACCTCGACTCCGAATTTCTGGATGAAATGCAGGACTACCCCTACTTACATACTCTATGCAGTAGAGAAAGTTAAAAAAGAATACACGTGACGAAACGTAACCTACTCTCGGACTATTAGGTTAACCAAATCTTACCCCTATACGCTTCTGAGCTCTCTGGGTTATCGTGCCCTATACCTAACCATTAGTACATATCAAGCGACCGCATGTGGGATTTGTGGTGAACAAAGCGGTGCAGGGGTGGGTTTTCTCCTGGTTCTCCGGTTTACCCTGGCATTACATTCCACCGGTTCTCTATCTTCATTTCATATATAATCTGTTTCATCGCCTGCGGTGCCATTTGTAGTAAAAGTGGGCGTTAAAACACTATAAAATAGCCTTTATATGACTGTAGATTGCAGCACAAACAACACAGCGCTTCCCGAAGCCCACAGTATAAGATTAGATAAAAATCAACCCGAGACGTATAAACAGTATACGCCATTTATAGTTTTCTCCAAAACATGATAACCTTCCTTCCCCTGCCACTGGGCAATAACCATTAGCAAACAACAGACGAGCCTGTACTAGGGATGAGAGGCGACGTAGTAAAATCTCTCTGTTTCCTGGAGACTCGAAGACTGTATTTGCAGTTGGAAATTCGCGCCCCATTTAAGGGTTAATAAGTGGAAGACTTGGCAACTGCCAGGGTTTCTTCCAACCGCAAACTATCTAAAGACAAACTTCAAAGTCACGCCGAGGGTTATCATGTTCTGAAAAATACTGTACATTAAAGGGGGAACCAGGATTTCAGTTGCACTTCAAACCCTGGAAAAAGGGAAGGAAAAGTCGCAAATTTTGAATCACTTCCTTCAGATCAATTTGGGAAAAGTCTAAACTACATAAATGGAATACTTCCTGTCGTTTTATGATGTTGGCTATTTAACGTAAACTTGCTACGGATTAAGAAGCCGTCCCTGGTCAATACAACAATGTAAACAAGGGCAAGGGTCACTGGGGTGTCAGGTACACCCATATGGTAAGTTATGTCTGTAAACGCTAACAGATTGCACTAGTCTAAATGAAAGCGTTCGGTGGGCAGAGGTACTAAACAGTTACGGAACAAATGGACTGACCCTCTGCAATACCGTCAGGAGACGGTGCTTAGAGAAAACTAATGTGAAAACAGCAGCAGTTAGTAACGTTTTCATTGTGCAGCTATACTATGCGTTCACGTTTTATTGAGTATTCAGCTCCCGTCTCCATTCGGTAGGTTTCGCGCAACTTCGTAAGAAGAACAAAGCAACCAGAATGAGACATGAGGTACGTGATACACCTGCTATTTGGGGGCTAAATTGCTATATTTGCTAAAGTGTCATTCTGTCTGTAGATACCAAAGTTCATACACATGCATGTGCGCTGTCCTTTGTTTAATTCAGGTAGGTTAGATGACCAATTCATCATAATGGGCTAGGACCACAAAATAAACTTTCTTTGGTTGACAACACTGCGGAAAGACTATCGAGCGAGGTGTCTCTTCTGCCGCGGCCCTCGCTTCACTGTAAAACCAGCGCCTAAGAAAAGGTGCGCGCATAGTACATTGTCATTGTCATCTACCACTCAGTTTTCAAGTCTTTGAGGACGTCAACAAAACACTGGCGCCCTCCTTCATATCGCTGTTGAGCAGTAAGAGAGATGATTGCTACGTCGCTAGCTTTAAGTCCAGAAACAGCTGAACTTTATTCCTTTTCGTACTCGTTTTAATGCTAAGAAATTTCTGCACTGTCTGTTCAGCGGTGTTATAGCGAGTGGAGTGGGGTGGCTTATCGCTCAAGTAACGCATTAACCTGTGAGAGGGTTACACGTAGGCTGAACTCGTGCCATGCACAGGCTAAACAGTCAGCAGTGTTGCAATACTTGACTCAGATTCGGATGACTTTGCCAAAGGGCACACACTCTTCAAATTGTACGCAGTAAACACACATATATTATCGGCAACAGTGTTTCCTTCTTCCACTCTGTCACGCTCCTTTACCCCTCGCTTGCTTCAATTGCTAGATCCCTACCTGCTTGGAAGGGCGTCCCAAACCACTAGCCTAAACACTGCCGAACAGACAGCACTTGGAATAAGTCTATGGCATGTTTATTCAAAGTCAACCAGTGTAATAACATGAAACAAACTTCTATGCATGCGTCTATGCTTATGTTTATGTCTTAAGTTTCTTGTGGATGCTCCTTATACTGTTCACATTCAAGTACAAACGCGCGCGCCGTTTCCTAACACCTCGAATGAGATCACTAATGGAAATCTTCAAGCAAGCAATCCTGATCTATACGAACAAATGAACACCGTATGCTTGCCATCAACATTGTTTATCTCGACCGACTATTTCTGGACGTGTTTGTACACGAACATTGCCCCGCCGGTACGCCACTGGATTAGTGCCTTACCTTTGTGAAAGAAAAAAGATTAGGTTGGCCTTCGTGTGGAGTTGGAGGAAGGAGGGGGAGAGAGAGTGAGAGAGGCTGGGCGAGCTCCTCCAAACCAAACCAGATTCAAAGGATGACGTGACCGAGTCAGTTGCTTGTCAGTTGAAGAAGCGGTTGCGCGGTGGTGCTGTTTCGTTGCCGAGTGTCTGGTGCAAGTGTTGTGTAGTGTGTGTGTGTGTGGGAAATTCCCCTGACGGCGCGACGCTGTGTTCAAAATATTCTCTGTGTTTCTGTTGTCATATTCAGGGGCAAGTCAGTATGTCTTGTTGTTTTCAGCAAAACTAACCCAATGTTTATGTCTATTTCTACCCTTAATACCCATTCCAACATGCAAATAAAACGAGCAAAAATCCGATGTGGCACATTCACATGAATTTCTCTTTCTATTCTTACCAATGTTTATTTTTACTTTCTCTAGCACATATATACATGTACGAAGTGGATAGAAAATGTATTCCTTCTAAAACTTCGACACCAAAATCTCACCGGAAATACATGTTTTAACTCTCCCTGAATAAAAACATAGCATTTTTAGAAACATGTCCGTATGTGTGAGTGTGTGTGTGTGTGTGTGTGGGGGGGGGGCAGCATAACTCAAAAACGAAAAGTCCGTTAAATACCATACTTGATATTTCCAAGGATGCGACACGAAGATTTTCAAGAAAATCTCCCCCACCCTTTACATGGAACATTTTTCGAAAATTTGATTTTTCTCAAAAATTGCTCTAACGATTTTGATTAACGTACCCTATATTTAAGATGTTTTATGACAAACGAAATATATGTCTTGGATTTTCTGGAAGTGGCCTCTTCATTCGGATGGCTTTTGTACAACTGGCAAACTATAACAGATATACAAAACTTACCACACAAAAAATGTAGATCTTATTAAAACAATACAATTTATGTCATATACATTTTTTGTGCATTTAACCGTTTTCGAGATATTCCGGATTATTGGTTTCAATTTTAGCCACTTGTTTCTCTAACAGGAAGACATCTCTTTTCTCGTTTCTCGTTTGTTTACTCTTGTGAAGCAAAGAGTTTAAAATATCAATTGTTTCACATAGAAACCGGCTTTTAAGGGATGAGACTATCGCTTTAGCCCGTGCATTTTCTTATTTCCTTCTACTTACAAAGAAGCTAGCAATACGACTAATTCTGTTTTTGTTTATCTTGATTAGCATGATGTAGATAACAGATTAATCTTTTGAACAAAAGGTTTGTTTGCCGTACAGCTAGAGGACATCATGAGAATGGAAACGCACTAGATTTTTGCCCTTCTACTTATAAGGGTCCTGGTAATAAGGGGAATTTCTGCCATTGTTTATCTCGATTAGAATGATGTAGATAGAAGAATAAGCTTTTTAATAATACTTTGTTACAGAGCTGTAGAGAAAGTCATGTGAAATGGGACACCTCAGATTTGTTTTACTTTCTCTAGCACGAATACACAATGTACACAGTGGATGGACAAGGTATTGTAATCCATAAAAAAATTTCACCGGAAATACATGTTTTAAAACCCCCTGAATAAAAACCTGATATGTTCCTTTCCCATGACTTTCTCTAGCGCTGTAACACAAACAACTTTCCTTACAAAAACTTTATATTTTATCTACGAACTTAAACAGAAATTGTCTTATTCCTTCCCTCCTTGTAAGTAGAAGGGACATAAGGGAATACACTAATCTGAATAGACAGTCAAATCTTTTAAAAGCTGATTCTGTGTGAAACATTTGTAATACGGTTCGCTTTGCATGAACTGTAGTTAAAACAGATGAATCGTCACTTCCTGTTTCAGAAAAGTTTTAGTTTAAAAACTGAAACTAATAACAAAGAATACTTCAAAAATGGCCGACTACATAAAAAATGTATGTAACATAAATTATGTATTTTATCTACAGTTTTCATGTAGTAAGTTTTTTTGTCTCTTACGTCATGCAAAGTTCTACAAAATTCAACCAGAGCTTCTCAGAGGCTATTCTCAGAAAGTTAAAAATATATATTTTATTTGTGGTGTAAATATCTTTTATATACATTATTTTAATTAAAATCGTTAGAGCCATTTTTGAGAAAATCAGAGTTTTCAAAATAATTCCACGTAAAGGGTAGTTTGCGGTGCGAGATTTTTTTTTTTAAAAATGTTCCTGTCATATCCTTGGAAGATACTAAAGATAAATACCAAATTTGGTATTTAACGGTCTTTTCGTTTTTGAGCTATGCTGTCCACACTTTGGACACACTGACGTACACACGGACCTTTTTTTTCTAAGAATGCTCTTTTCGCACTCAGGGGACCTCAAAACATATTTCCGGTGAAATCTCGGTACTGAATTTTTAAATGGTATACAATACCTACCTTCTTTATCCACTATGTTCATTATATATACGAGCTAGAGAAAGTAAAAGATATAGCCACAATACAAGTAGACTGATGTAAACACAATATCAAAGTATGGATTTCAAGTATTTACTCTTCCCCAAAAATGATTTCCTATTATGTTTTAACTGCATTGAACAATGGTTTTTATTTAATAACACATCCTGAGTTAACCTAGACGTCTGGGGTTCGATCCCAAGCGACCGCATGTGAGATTCTTGGTGGACAAAGCGGCGCAGGAGCGAGTTTTCTCCGGGTTCTCCGGTTTCCCCCGCCAACACATTCCACCGGTGCTCCATCTTCATTCCATGTATCACCAATGTAATCGCCTGTGGTGCCATTGTAGTAAAAGCGGGCGTTAAACGCTATCCAAAAATAATCCTGAATTAAGTTTCCTTCCAACTGCTTGCTCCCTGCTAGACCTTCCGATAGTGGAAAGATGAAGTGAAACAAAAATTGAATGCAGTTTTTGTAAAAGCTGAACAAATTATTGGAAAGCACAGTGTGACATTTTATCCCGAATGCTGTAAATTATGCTACGCACCTAGTTTTAGCTATAGGTTGTGCACCATTGGCTGGAGCACATGGATCATTACATTCACTCCAAAATTTGGAGAATGGCCCGGAATAATTACTTTAAACTCTATGGAATAATTTAAAAAAAAAACTAATAAATTGTCTGCATGTTTACTTATAAGTGCATGTATAAGTCTTGACTAGAAAATGCATTTGTTTAGTTACCCAAAAGTAATTTTGTTTTGATCGAAGTAGCTTAAATTTAAGGTAACCATATAAATTGCAAGTACTGCTACGCCTTTTTTTTTTCTTCTTTTTTTTTTTTAAGTTTAACGTCATTTAACAACTCACCCTAAGCAAGCTTCGAACTCAGACCTGTTAAAAGTAAAGCAGATACGCTATCACCACACTACCCAGGTGGGCTTCATTCTTCTTATCCAAGTAAAGGTGTGTGTGGATTTAGAATATAAAACAGGTTATTTTAAATCGACTTTTTACCTGTTTTAATCAAAATCCTATCAAGTAAAATATAGATAACTAATATAAGTATTGTTATCACGTTGAGTAGGCATTGTTAATGATAATTACTTACCACCTTCATTATTACTGTTTAAAGTTGGCTTTGTGCATCATAACAAGCAAAAAATAAATTTAAAAAATCTGACTGTTACATTCACATGAGTCTAGCAACTTTCCTTACTAAAGATTATTCTTTTATCTACGACATGCTTATCAAGATAAACAGCAGAAATTATATTATTACTTACTTCCTAGTAAGTAAAAGGGACATAAGGGAATACGTAGGCTAAAGCGACAGTCGAATCTTTAAAAAGCTGGTCCCATATGAAACAACTGATTCGGCTCGCTTTGCATGGCTTGCAGTAAAACAAGAGATATGAAACGAAACGTCACTTCCCGTTTGAGAAAAGTTAAGTAGTTTAAAATTGAAACCTATAACACGGAATATCTCAGAAACGGTTAACTCTACATAAAAGCGAGTATGACATAAATTGTGTGTTTTAATGAGACCTACAATTTTTGTGAAGTAAGTTTTGGCTATCTCTTACGGTATGCAATATTTTGCAAAACTCATCTGAAATAAAGAAGTCTTCAGAGGTTATTGCCAGAAAATTCAAAATATATATCTTATTTGTGATGTAAATATCTTTAATATACAGTAGTTTAATCAAAATCGTTTAAGCTCTTTTTGAGAAAAACAAAATTTTCAAAAGAATTTCCATGTAAAGGTTAGTTTGGGGGGGGATTGTTTTGAAAATCTTCGTGTCGCATCCTTGGAAGATACTAAACTAAAATACCGAGTTTAGTTGTTAACGTTATTTTGGTTTTAGAGCTATGCTTTTCACATACAAATATACACATATGACCTCTTTCTAAAAAAAGTTGTTTTCGGATTCAAGGGACCTCAAAACATATTTTCGGTGAGATCTTGTCATTCCAGTTTTTGAGTAGAATGCAATACCTGCTCTATTCACTATGTATATTGTATGTATGGGCTAGAGAAAGTTAAAAATAAAGCATCAGAAATTATAGTTTCGTATATCGTAATTAGAGTTACTGACAAAACAATAAATAAAATAAATGGCATGCATACAACTTCAGGCTTGTTTACGTATTTATTTATTAATGTTTGCAGGATCGACATTCACTTCTCTCAAAGCAAAACATCATAGTTTGAGTCAGCTGCTGCACTTCCTCTACCTAAACCTTTAGTAAAGGCTATAGGGATTGAGCATATTTTGTTCTTCCCGTACTTAATTCCATTAAGTACACGAAGCGACCCATAAACCAATTATTGGCAACTAGTGTTTGGAAGCAATTTTCTCTCAATGACATACATTTACTCATAGTACCTCGTTAAACTAATTTCCGCGTGTGTATAACGGAGTTCTATAATTATTGCATATAAATGGAGGCCTTCAAATATGCATTTCAATTTAAATATATACCTACATGTTATATTCACCCATTCTTCTACAAATATTTCATGTTGATGAAGAAAAGCTTTTGCACAAATAGTTGTGGATACTTAAGGGACACAAAAGGCAGAAGGAATAGTCAAATGCTTTAAAGGCGGTCGCTGTATGCTGACTTTAGACTTCTATACTCTGCATGACCGAGTGACTACTTGTTTTAAAGAAGTAGTGAAGTAGTTGAAGATTCAAGCCAATAAGGTTGAATAGTAAATGGTTAATGACGCATATATGTGTTTTAAAATTCTGAGAATACATTTTTACTTTCTCTATACGCACTATGTACATAGTGTATAGAGAAGGTATTGCACTCCACCCAAAAATTCGATACCGAGATTTCACCGAAAATATATGTTTTGGGGTCCCCTATATATATATATATATATATATATATATATATAAATATAAAAAAAAAAGCATTTTCAGAAAAAGGTCGTGTGTCTGTGAACACCATAACTTAAAAACGAAAAGTTGGTAACATACCAAACTTGGTATTTAGGTTTAGTATCTTCCAGGGATGCGACACGAAGATTTTGAGAAAAGTCCCCCCACCCCCAACTACGCTTTACATGGAACTTTTTTCGAAAATTTCGATTTTCTCAAAAATAGCTCTAACGATTTTGATTAAAATATCATACATTAAAGACATTTACCTGACAACTAAAATGTATATCTTGCATTTTCTGGGAATAGCCTCTGAAGAGTAGTTTATTCTGGATGAATTTTACGGAATTTTGAAAAACTACTAAACCGTAAGAGATGGACAAAAACTTACTACACAAAAAAATGTAGAGCACGTTAAAACACAAAATTTTTGTTATATACATTTTTTTTTTTTGTGGAGTTCATCGTTTTTGAGACGTTCCTTGTTTTTGGTTTCTGTTATGAAAAACTTACACTTTTCTCATACAGGAATTTGTCAACTGCTGTCCATACTAACAAAGGAACCTCAGTCACATAGCAGCCAGTTTTTGACTATCACTTTAACCTATGGTACTCCCTTATTTGCCTTCTACTTATAAGGAAGCAAGTAATAAGACTATTTCTGCTATTTTTTTCTGATTAGCAGGAAGTAAATAGAATCATAAGCTTTTTAAGAATAATTTGTTGCAGAGATGTAGAGAAAGTCATGTGAATTGTACACATCAGATTTTTACTTTATCTACCATGTGCATAGGCCGAAAAAGTATTGTATTCCACCCAAAAATTTGACACCAACTTTTCACAGAAATACATATTTTGAAGGTCTCTGACTTCAAATAAAGTATGTTTAGAAAAATGTATTGTATGTGTCTATGAGCAGCATAATTAAAAAACGATAAGTCAGATGAATCCTAAACAATGGTATTTAATTTCCGTATTTTTTCAAAATGTGACATGAAGATTTTCAAGAAAATCCCTCACCTCATCATCTTTATATTGAAAATATTTAGATTTTTTTTTTTTTTTTTAATTTTCTCAAAAATGGCTCTGGGGTTATTAATTATAATATCGTATGTTAAATATTTAAATGGAAAATAAAATGTACATATTGAATTTTCTACATCTGGTTAAGATTACCGTACCATCAAAAATGTAGATCTGTTTAAAAACACGCAGTTTACTTTCCATAAATTCATTTGTGTCATAAACCATTTCCAAAATGTCCATAATTAATTAGTCATTCTTTTGCAGTCACGCTATCTAGTTGTTTCTGCAATTATGTAAAGAAGTATGGAATGTTAAGTACAGCATACGGCGTCCAGTTCTTAAAAAATTGGCCACAGCTATTCTCTTATTTATAACGAATTGTGTAATGCAACTACTTCTGCAACGGTTTATTTTGATAAAAAATGAAGTAGAAATACAAAGAAGTTTGCGTAGAATGAAGCTCTCTACGCCCATTAATAAATTATAGAGGTTAGAGAAAGTCATATGAGCGTAACACATCAGATTTGTTTATGTAGGATCTGTTATGTTTAATTATTTATACAAAATAATTTATAAATGTGATACAATATAATGTACAAAATAATAATATGTCTCCATGGTCGAATGGTCAGTGGGTTCCATTCCCGGCTGGGGCGGGGAATTTTTCTTGACCAGAATTATGCCCTATCCCCCACAGAGTCTGGAAGTATGCATGTGAGAGTGAATGTGCTTGTATTTAATGATAACAAATGATAGAACTAAAGACAATAACCTACTGTGGTCAGATGAGTTGTTTCACAAGTCAAGGTCCCCGATGTGACCATACAAGTTAAAGAGGGATATACAAAAATAAACAAATAAATAAAAATATATACACAAAATAATGATGACTTTTAACGACGCCTGGAAATTAAACACGTAGGTACCGTTTATTAGTCATATAGCCATTACATATGCTATTTCTATATAAATCATCGCCCTCCGTGGTGTAATGGTTACCATGCTAACTTCATATACAAAAAGGTCGCGGGTTCAAACCCGGAGGTGGACGATGGATTTTTTTCGGGCGTAAAAGTCCTTAGCATGGCTTCCTTCGGAAGGGAAGTAAAGCCGTTGGTCCCCTGTCGTAGATTTACGGCACGTGAGAGAACCTCAAGCCTGATAGAGAGGCCTCTGAGCAAAATTAAGCGGTCTTTCACACCCAATATAGAATGGAACGCTGAGAACCACAGCAGTTCAAGAGCGTCCATAAATAACACGCCATTTCCATTTCTATACAAATCCTAGTTATTTTTGAGAAAGTAAAAATATGGTCAGTAATTTTCCATGTAAAGAGTAGTTTGCGGGCTAGGGGATTTTTTTTTCTCGAAAATATTTGTTGTAGCTACTTTGAATACTGAGTTTGATATTTAAAATTATAAAACTTTTCGTATTTGATAAGTTGCTCTCTCTCTCTCTCTCTCTCTCTCTCTCCATCTTACACACACGACACGCATACATCATTAAATTTTTATCAGTAGAATTTTTATTTCAAGGGACCTCAAAACATGTTTTCCGGTTAAATCTCCGTACTGAGTTTTTGGGTAGAATATAACATTTATTCTAGTAGTGGAGACAATAAGAATGTTGCGGTGATGATATTGCATAGGGTTTTACAGGACATTAAGGATTATTAAGGTTGCGAGGTGCTTTTTTTTTTTTTTTTTTTTTTTTTTTTTTTAAATTTTTAAATTCTCGTATGTTTGTTAAATGTTTACATTGTCACAGTTGGAAATCAGTGTTTGTATATCTAACCTGTAGAAAAATAAAAAGACTGGCCAACATGATCTACGCTTAGGTTTGAGGATGAGAATTAAAGGGGATGTAGGTAAACGCAGCATGTCGCGACGTCACGCCTCTTATGGAGTGTGGAAGATGATAATATACACTTGCCGCAGGTTGTCTGCATGTCTAACAGTTTTCTTTACCGCCGCTGCTTGCTTCAATCCGGAAGGCTGTAAGCGCGATTTGTTTATGTCGTAGCACCACCCATAGGTATTAATATCGGTTGCATTGTAGCCAACCTCACAGTTTTAGAACTCTCGGAATTTGTATAGCCAACATCGCATTCGTATGCCAACTGCTTTGTGTCCTTAAGTTAGTATTTACGTTAGCAAGTGCGATGGCAAAGTAGACACCTTTAATTGCTTCAATAATAATAATATAAATAATAATTAGCTGTTATCGGAAATATATCATTTGTTTAAGTACACGAGAAATAGTAGCAGCAAGTTTATTTCGTAAATATTCATAGGAAAACTTGTTACTAAGATCATCGTTTATTCTTATTTAGTTGTTTTTTTTTCAAAATAATTACTAAATTAGATATTTCGAATGTTATTATTTGTAACCATTTAGATATTCCCAATGTTTTAATTTGTACTCGTTAAATATTTTAGATGTTTACTTTCTCTATACATACTATGTACATAGTGTATAGAGAAGGTATTGCACTCCACCAAAGAATTCGATACCGAGATTTCACCGGAAATATATGTTTTAGGGTCCCCTGTATCCAAAAAAAGTATTTTCAGAAAAAGGTCCGTGTGTGTGTGTGTCCGTGTATTTGTGAACACGATAACTCAAAAATGAAAAGTCGGTAAAATACCAAACTTGTTATTTAAGTTTAGTATCTTCCAGGGATACGACACGAAGATTTTGACAAAAATCCCCCCACCCCAAACTACCCTTTACATGGAGCTTTTTTCGAAAATTTTGATTTTCCAGAAAATGGCTGTAACGATTTTGATTAAAATATCGTATATTAAAGATATTTACCTGACAAATAAAATGCATATTTTGAATTTTCTGGGAATATCCTCTGAAGACTACTTTATTCGGGGTCAATTTTACGGAATGTTGCATAACTGCTAAACCGCAAGAGATGGACAAAAACTTACCACACAGCAAATGTAGAGCACTTTAAGACACACAAATTATGTTATATACATTTTTTTCGTGGAGTTGATATTCCTTGCTTTTGGTTTCAGCAATAAAAAACATACTTTTCTCATACAGGAATTTGCCAACTCGTGTTCATACAAAGGAACTTCAGTCACATAGCAACCAACTTTTGACTATCACTTTAACCTATGGTACTCCCTTATTTCGCTTCTACTTACAAGGAAGCAAGTAATAAGACTAATTCTGCTAATTTTTTCTCGATTGGCATGAAGTAAATAGAAACAGAAGCTTTTTAACAGTAATGTATTGCAGAGTTGTAGAGAAAGTCATGTGAATGGAACAAATCAGATTTTTGTATTTTTACTCCATCTTAGCAATACTATGCTAATTTTCTTTCCAGTAGGTTCGGAGATTCTCGTACGAAAAGCTAACTTGCACATATAAATATAGAAGTAATAGTAGAGACAGACTGAAAAGTTCAATGCCATAGGCAGATATGAACCAGGATCTGCCGGTCCGAACTGGTTATTCTAACCACTCAGCTACCATGGCAATATACCGGCACTGCATTAATTTCTCGACTGACTCGCGTGTTGCCCGGTAATCCACAAGGTGATCATAACCCAATTGCTACTTACAATGTCGACTTATACAGTAAATGTGGGCGAACTGCCTTATACTGTGAGTACGAACTGTATTCTACAATAAATGAGTACGAACTGTCTTGTACAGTATGAGGACGAATTGTGTCAGAAGTTGTGTCTTAGAGAATAACATATCAAACATGCTTATTCTGCCAAAGCATTAAACTTGTGCTCTAATTGACTTGTTTCCCCGCTCTCAGTAGCGTCTCTTTTCATGAGCCAATAGAAACTAGCCTACTATTTAGCTGCTAGCTCTTAGTAACTTTCACAATCTCACCACCCCCTCAAGCTTACGTTGTCTTTTTTAGCTCAAGGAACTATCTTTTATACATTTCACCCCAACTCTATTGTCCACAAAAACCTTGCGAAAGATTCCTTTTTATGACCCATGTACAGTTTCATCTATCTCGTCTCTCTTGTAACTAAGCTTATTCTAACATCCTCTAGTAATAAAATCTCATTTTTATATTACATATATTTATTTACATAGTCTTATTAATTATATATCTCTTCTGGCATTCATTAGTACTGCCTCACATATCTCTTGGCCATGGAAAGAAAACCTGATTTCAACGATAATCGCATAGCGATAGCTTTTAAAAGATTAGACTGTGGCTTTAGACAACCTGTGTCTCCTTATTCTCTTATACTTTTAAGAAATTAAGTAATATCACTTTTGGTAATGATTATCTTGATTAGCATTATGTAGATAAAATATTTTGTAAGAATAGTTTGTTTGCAGAACAGATATAGCAAGTCATGCGAATGGAACACATGAGATTTTTTTAAAAGTGATCTCACCATTCGCGTTTCTATTAACTGTGAAAAGATTATGAATATCAAAGTCATCATATGGCGATACGCTTTTTAAATATCTGTGTGAAGAAACAATTTCTATAAATATTACACCGATTAAAATAAAGTAAATAGAAGCTTTGTAGGAATAGTTTTTGATGGGGGAAACAAAGCCATGCGAGTGGAACATATCAGTTTACTTTAATAGCAAGCGTGGATAACGTCTTATGAGACTGGAAGCATGATTATTTATTCTGCCTTGACAGAACAAGAAACAAGGGCACTGAAATAGCGAAAGTCGCTTAAAGTTAATTTACTTTTCGTAATCAAAAGACCTTGTCGTATGTTAAAGCGAGGAGTAACAGATGTCTGATGATGACAGAGAGGTCCATCGTTGTGTTTCAGAGATAAGACTGAAGATATTCACGCGGAAGCATTCCCAGTTAATCGGTGAATGTCTGTGCTGTTATCTGCTTATTTCTTGATTGGATATATTTGATTGTCCATGAGAAAGAGATTAGCCTTTTGCAGCCGAGGCCACTGGCGAATTAACACCTACAAACTGATGGCAGGATTTCCATTAAGAGGCTGTACGGTCTTCGAGGGGATTAGCGTCGATCAGTGGGACCGATATCCTTATTGAGGCACCTGTGTTCAAACTGACAAGGAACCGCCTCTTGTCATAAAAATCTGATGTGTTCCATTCACATGACTTTTTCTACATCTCTGCAGCAAATTATTGTTAAAAAGATTATGCCTCTATTTACTTTATGCTAATTCAGAAAAAAAAATTAGCAGAATTAGTCTTATTACTTGCTTCCTTATAAGTGGAAGCGAAATAAGAGAGTACTATAGCTGGTTGCTATGTGACTGAAGTTCCTTTGTTTGTATGGGCAAGACTAGACAAATTCCTGTACACAACATAAATTGTGTGTTTTAATGTGCTCTACAATTTTCGTGTGGTAAGTGTTTGTCTATCTCTTACCGTTTACCAGTTATACACAATTCCGTAAAATTCATCCAGACTAAAGTAGTCTTCAGAGGCTATTCCCAGAAAATTCAAGAAATACATATTATTTGTCAGGTACATATCTTTAATATACGATATTTTAATAAAAAACGTTAGAGCCATTTTTCAGAAAATCAAAATTTTCGAAAATTTTTCCATGTGATGGGTAGTTTGGGGTGGGGGGATTTTCTTGAAAACCTTCGTGTCGCATCCTTGGAAGATACTGAACTTAAATACCAAGTTTGGTGTTAAACTAACTTTTCGTTTTTGAGCTATGCTGCCCACACACACACACACACACACACACACACACACACACACACACACACACAGATACACACAGACAGACACACACCCACACGGACATTTTTCTAAAAATGTTTTTTTTTTTGTATTCAGGGAGTCTTAAAGCATGTATTTCCGGTATCGAATTTTTGGGTGGAGTGCAGTACCTTCTCTATACACTATTTACTTAGTGCGTATAGAGAAAGTAAAAAGGTAAACAACTACCCATTTTTGGGCTTTAAAGAAACCTGGTGCCGAATTGCATGGCTCGTGGTACCACTGAGGCTCACTTTGGGAGAAATCACGGTTAAAACCCTGGTACCGATTAGCCTTAGCGGTTCTTTTTGTTTCATACTGGAGTCGGGAAAAGCGAGTCAGTACTCGCAAGAATTACCTTTGGAGTATTAGTAGTAATAATAATCGACGTGTTTCTATTTAAAAATATAATAAGCTCACAAGGATCCTTAGCCTACCACCCGGCCGCTGCGTCCCCCATCTCGGTCCAAGACAAACGTCATGGATGGGGTGCCGTATTGGAGGGTGAGATGTGGTCAGCGCCTCCAACCTCCCCCGACCGGTTAATGCGGTCCTCATGACCTCATAAACAAGGATTAGTGCTTCAGCTTGTATAAGGCGGCGCGGAACGCATCTACCAATTTAGGTTGGTATTTTTGTTGAACGTTGCGGCGCCGTGGCCGAGTGGTTAGACCGCTCGTATCCCACCTAGGTGACCCGGGTTCGATCCCACATGTGGGATTTGTAGTAGACAAAGCGGCGTCTGGGCGGGTTTTCTCCGGGTCCCTCGGTTTCCTTCGCCACTCATTCCACCAATTTCTCCATCATCACTTTTGTTATCATCAATTTGGCTTGCATTTCATCCACTTCCTCACGCTCATGTCTAGCGCTTGTGGTTTCGTTTCGTTGGTCCACGACAGGTTTCCCAGGGGGGGGGGGAGTCAGTCAGTACGGGGAGGGTAAGCCGACTACGAAACGAATGTTGGTTGAACTCGAGGTACGCATGGGCATGAAGCGTGAGATATGATTATGCAGCTGCATCAGTTCGCAGGGGTTATTGGCCTTTGCTGATTAGGATTGCAGCTGTGGGAATTTTATGCTACATATTATATATGTATTATATGTTGGTAACCGAAAAGCAGCGAGAGCTGCGATGAAATACTGAAGACCGGCTTCAATCTGTTCCAGAGCCACATACCATTTTGAGGTGGGTTAGGCAATGGGAAATAATTGTACATTTCGATTTGGTAGGACGGTACTAAGCCACTAATAGCACTTTAAAGCGGGAGTTTTTCTTTGACTTCTCTTCAATCGATTGATTCCGCTTTACGCTCTCCGGATTTACGATAACAACTCCCGATACTTGAAGGAAAAAATTACACTTGTACCATTTGCACACCATCGAGGAAATGCAAGATGTCTTCTGCCATGAAATCAACTTAATTTCATAGGAGATGTCACATTCTATGGAGGCATTTCCGTTCCATCTTCAAGAAGTGCTAATCTTAACTGCAATATTCATAAATGCGAATGTATATGTTTCATTTTTCTCACAACTAAACTGTAGCGGCTTTTGAGTATATCTACATTTTAGGTGTTCACAAAAGATGAGAGTCGGATAGTCCTAGAAGTCTGAATAACATATGCTCCAAAGTAGTGTTGATTACGAACAGGTTGATACAACTACAGCTGCTCCCAACAACACCAGCAGCAACGACAACAATAAGGACGGCGATGATACGATGCATAAGTTGTCAAAAAAAGAAAGAAAGAAAAAAAAAAAGTAGTTTTGGGAATGTTTGTTGCGTACCTCATTAAGTATAGCGTTCCAAGGCAAAAATGGAGTAATGTGGAAATTAAATTGCAATTGAGAATATGGATGCACTGAAATATGCGGCTCCTCGCGCATGTACCTTGCCTACTTTTGCCAAAGTCGCAAGATGGCAGGATTAACACACAATTAGCGGTCACTTTATTAAGAAGAATACAGCTTTAACATTGCTGCCATCTAGCGGCATTGCCTTTTACCGCAGTGAGCTACCATCTGATGTCATTAATGTACAATTATACTGATGCAGCGCGGGAAAAGAAGTTATTCGAGCAAGCTTTGCAGTGCGCACGGCGGGTATATATTTCACGCACAAGGATAAATACATACCAGTCGCGTATGCGCAAAGGATAAAACAAATCAAGATGTAGTACCGACATTGATGCCACATTTAATCGAGTTTAGAGGGATAACGCGGCAAATTTAAACGACATGCATATATTTTAAGTTGCAGCACATACGTTCAAAGAAAGGTATCAGGGTGTTCACGAGCTCTTGTGCTCCTATAAAACAACCGCCAGTGCAAATAAAGTACGAATTTTTTTACTTAAGGCCTGTTTTTCCTTACCTTACACCGCATGTGAACATTGTGACGGGTTTTAGTCCTCTCTTATTGCCTGCATACCGCTGTAGAAACTACTGCCCTAGTGAAAATAAAAGCATTTCAGAGTATTTCTGTCAAGTAATGACGTATCTGTTGATTATTATTATTCTAAGATATGACAGAGCTTTATTGTTCTTTTTTTATACTGCAACACGTCATCATGCAACTTCACTGACAAGCTTGAAGGCTGAAGCTTCAATTTATTAACGTATTATTCACAAAAGGCGAAAAGTATGTTTTTCTTGTCATGTGAGCAAATCGTGTATAATGATAAGAAGAGGAAAAGAGGGGGGCAAAAGTGTGATAAGTTGATTGAGTAACGTGATGGGTTTATGAAAGATAATTCGTGGCAACAAATATTCACACTGCTAGAGGTTAGAGTGCTGCTTGTTGTTGTAGTGTTTAACGCCCGCTTTAACTACTTATGGCACCGCAGGCGGTGACACTGATGATACATGAATGAAGATGGAGCACTGGTGGAATGCGATGGCGGGGGAAACCGGCCCCATTGATTAGGAAGGAGCAATAACTCATGTGGTCAAAGAGAAAACAAAATATGGGTGTTGGAAGACAATGTGGTCAAATAATATTAAGATCGTTGTTTTTAACCTAATCGAAAGTTCATCTGACAGTCGCGAAATCAGGTTCCGATTAGGAAGGGATTGTTCCTTTACCTGACACTTCGTAATTGTGAGTTAAATATTCGTTATACATGGTTTGCATGCTTCCAACACTTAATTTGCATGAGTCACGCATGTTTATATAAAGTAGGATTTCGTAAGGTCCTCAAAATAGACATCTGTTTGAGAGATGAACTTCGTTAGACGTAAATCGTTTTCCACCGAGCCACTTTTTCAATTTTGGAGATAAAAAAAGTCACTGGGGGCCAAATCTAGTGAATACGGTGGATGTTGTAGTAATTCGAAGCTTAATTCTACGATTTGCGGCATCGAAATTGCCGCAAATCCATTGTTTTGATGGAAGAGAATCTTTTGCCAGACGAGGACTTTTTTTTCGTTCAACCGGTATAATAACGATGCATAATACTCTCCATTTATCGTCCTTCCTTTCTGCAAGTAAACAATGTAGATGATTCCGCGTGCATCCCAAAAACCCGAGGTCATCACCTTGTCTGCAAAATTCATCACCTTTGCCTTCTTCGGGGCCGGTTCGCCTTTAAAGACTCACTGTTTTGGCTGTATTTTTGTCTCTGGAGTGTAGTAGTGCATCCATGTTTCATCCACAGCTACGTATCGACGCAGGAATTCGCCAGGATTGCGACAGAAAAGTGTCAAATCAGCTTCCGAATCGATTACGTAATTGCGTTAATTGTCCATTGAGAGCATACGCGGCACTCATCTTGACGAGACCTTTGTCAGACATAATTTTTGGTGCTAAATTGAGAACAATTTACCTTGTGATATGCCTGTGAACTCTGCTATTTCACGAACTTTGATTCGTCGATCACTCAAAACCATATCCTGGATTTTGGCAATCATTTCAGAGGAAGTCACTTCTACAGGACGTCCAGAGCGATGTTCATCATATATGGATATACTGGCACGTTTAAACTCATTCATCCAATTGTAAATTGCTGCAAACGCAGGAGCAGATATGCCATGAATTTTATCCAACTCGGCATTTATCTCTTTCGGTGTTACTAGGAAAGAGATAAATGCCGAGTTGGATAAAATTCATGGCATATCTGCTCCTGCGTTTGCAGCAATTTACAATTGGATTTTCTAAGGACTTATTGAACACGTGTCGAAGTTATATTTCTGAACGAAAAAGGTAGATACATTGCGCGCCACCCAGTCGTGTATGCCCCTTGACTAATCAAAGAAACAGTTCAATAGAAATCACCGCACGAAACTCGTTTTTGTCATTTTTCTTAAGAAGCACAAGATTGTTGATTCAATCACCTATGGCAACGAAACCACGTGATGAATATAGCTGAAACTTTAACCACCCTCTAGTAAGAAACGATGGTTACCAAATGATAAACATTTTTCAATGCTACGAGCGTAATTTCTTGGATTTTCTAAGGACTTATTGAACATCTGTCGAAGTTATATTTCTGAACGAAAAAGATAGATACATTGCGCGCCACCCAGACGTGTATGCCCCTTGCTTATGACCTGACTAATCAAAGAAACAGTTCAATAGAAATCCATCAACTCTGCACTTCTAGAAATTGAGCCTTTAGAGTGATTCAGTCGTTGAAGATGTTTCCTAGTAACACCGCCACTGAAGAACCAATTGTTACAACGGAAGGAGAAGAATTCCTGAGGCCAACAAAATAAGGAAAAAGAGTTTTGATAAGCATGGTGTAGCTTACTAATGACGGAGTGCACTGCTAATTCTCTTCGTGCTGCGTTTGAGTGACATCATCCTTTGGCTCGGGCTCTGATGCGATACGGCCAAGTTCAAGAGGATTGCCTGTGTTGTGTTAGAACAGATATGATGCGCTTAATGAGGCATGTGTGGTACGTTATCCTCAGAGGAGCAGGGTACACTAGAGGTCGAAAAAACTCGTTTTACTCACGGCTTTTTCTACCCCGTATACGTGATGATAATTATTATTATTATTATTATTATTATTATTATTATTATCATCATCATCATCATCATCATCATTATTCTACGCTAATGATAATTTAAGCCTTGTACAGATGGATATATGTTTGTGCAAGAAATGGAGCCGTGTAATGGCACAACCTCTTGTACCACTGACGTATGCCATGTAGCATACCATGTGAAGAAAGAGCTGAGAGCCTACTGACTTCAGCTGAGAACAATTACTGCTTTCCTCACAGGGCATGCCTTTGTGAAAAACCATCCTATCACAATTGGAGTGCTTCAGGGCAACTTGGACTGCAGATTATGTAAGAAGAAAACTGGAACAGCCCAGCATATTTAATGCCCCTGCGAAGCTTTGGCTCGCAGGAGATACAAAGCTTTTGGGAAAATGTTCATAGAACCAGAAGAAGTATATCCAAATCCATTGCATGCACCCCTTTTTAAGGGATGCAGGTGTAATGGGTTGGCTCTAAGTGATACAAATAGCACAATAAGTACCAGGCTGAAGTGCGCCTGGAGAAGTGACGGGAATCTGTATCATAAATGAGGAAGAAGAGGCCATGGAGCATAGACGTATGTACGGCACACTCCAGTGGCAACATGTTTTAGGAAAATGACTTGCACAGACATTACTGCTGCTACTGTAGTTATCTTTTCTGTAATATATAGACTTATTTATAATTTCCTCGCATTTCTACACACGCAGTAGTTCAAAATTAACCTAGGTATACTCATTTAAAGCTAACAGAAACAGAGCATGCCTTAGTAAGCCACAACACAAGCAGTTGAGGCAGCCCGATGGTGTATTAGACGTGTACACATTCTTGCTGGAATGTAACCACGTTCTGATGGAATGTGAGGTTTGCAGGATGGCGGGAGTAAATGAGGTTAGGGAGTGAAAGCAGGTAGCAAGATTGCTGCTCAACGGTTGCCACTCATGGTGCAACGGCCTTTGTGCACCGCTGGTGTAATTTCTTTTCAAAACATTTTTATTTATTTTGGGGTTGAAATGTTGATATCCAAAATACTCTTAGTATGATTGTATAGGAGCTTAGCCGTAGCAGCTGTTGATGTTCTTTGGTTACCGGAAATGCCCGCAAGCCATGCGGGGAAGCCGGTATCGCCTGAAGCGGCGATTTCTGGGGTTGTAATCCCATAGAGTCCTAACAGGGCGCTCCAATGAAGGGCAAACCGTCGTTAAATTTAACTGCGCGGCCCCTAATCTCGTCCTTCACGTATGGTGGACCAGAGATTCGTGCAGGATAGAATAGATGGCCCGAAACAACAGCAAGCTGCAGTGTGCCATCATGCCCAGATCTTGCAGGCACTTAGCAGCCAGCGTTAGATCACCCCAACAATGCCAGAATGACTGCGTAGCCCAGTCGGTAGTGGAATGCCTGGCTGTTGTGGAAGTGGTCTCGAATCTCGGTTATGGTTAGCAATTTTTATTTTATTCCCTTTCCTCCCCATAGTCTTGAAGTATTATTTAAACACCATCTTTATTGCTGCTTGCAAATACTACACGCAATTAAATTAGTGTAGTTCAAAGTTATATTTCTGTATTTTATCGTGTTATCTAATCAAATCTTTCAGTGCATCAAAGTTTATAGTTCATATATTTTAATAATTAAATTTTGAAGATTTTTACAAGTCCAGTGTTTTGTGTCGGCCATTGCCTTCTTATTCCCACTACACTTTTGCTAATATCTTCTTTTTTATTTTTAGTTGGCCTCATACCCACAGGATGTCTTGCACTGATTGTTCACTTTCCCTGCACACGCATGTTCGATCTTACACAACCTCAAATCGGTTAAAATAACGCTCTAAATTTTCAATGTCCAATGAATATTGCTGCTAGATTGTGGGTTAGTGGTAATTGAATTATGGTTTTTAATCATGTTTCTACATATCAAGACGTGAAACATTACAAATCTATACATGGCAGCTATAGTACAGGCAGCAAACTTAAGTAGTCAGCGTACATATAAAATCCAAATTGCTGTTGGATATTGCTCGTCGTAATGGCTACATGACCAGGAATATAGCTTCGTTCACTGGTATGCTATTTGGAAGCATGCGTACGCGGAGCTATTTTTACTTTCTCTATACGTTCTATGTACGTAGTGTATAGAGAATGTATTGCTTCTCATCCATAAATTCGATAACGATATTTCACCGGAAATACACGATTTAGGGCCCGTGTATAAAAAGAAACATTTTTAGAAAAAAGTCCATGTGTATCCGTGTGTCTGTGAACACGATAACTCAAAAAATCGGTAAAATATCAAACTTGATATTTAAGTTTGGTATCTTCCAAGGAGCAACAGAAAGATTTTCAAGAAAATCCCCCATCACAAACTACCCTTTACATGGAAAAATATTCGAAATTTTTTACTTTCTCAAAAGGACTCTTAACGATTTTGATTAAAATCCCGTATGTTAAAGGTATTTACATCCCAAATAAAATACATATCTTGAATTTTCTGGGGAAAACCTCTGAAGACCTCTTTATTGTGCCGAATTTTGCTTAACTGCTAAACCGAAAGAGATAGACAAAAAGTACACAAAAATGTAAATCTCGTCAAAACACACAATTTATGTCCTTTACGTTTTTGTTGTGGAGATAACCGTTTCCGAAATATTCCTTGTTATTGGTTTCAATTGTGAAGTACTTATACTTTCCTCAGACAGGAAATGTCCGTTTTTCTTTTGTTCTACTTCTGGCCAAGCAAAGAAGCGATTTGCAATGACAATCGTATAACGATAGCTTTTAAAACATTTGACGCGTTAGCTTAGTGCATTCCCTTTAGTTCCTTTCTGCTTATAAGGAACTAAGTAATAAGAACATTCTGCTAATGTTTATCTCGATTAGCATTGTGTAATTTTTGGAAGCAGTTTGTAGTGCAGCTAGAGTAGCACATCAGATTTGTTTTTACTTAAATACACCCTCATCCCTCACAAACCGAGAGTAGGTTAAGAGTTTTTCAAAGTTCCTAAAAACTGTGCATTCGCAACCGGAAAGCGCTAACAGTTCTACTTTATGAATTTCTTTTGGCATTCGTCGAGTTTCTCCTTAAATGAGCTTTAAAGTACCTCTCTCCCTCTCATTGGTAACGATTACAAAACACATTCGAAGGACTGCTAATTAAATCTCTTTCAATTACATCATCAAAGAACAGCGCGGAATTCTCAGAAAAGGCGAGGAAATTAGTAAACGCTTGTCAATTCATATTCTCGAAAGGAAACTCACGGAAGTTAAATCCATGGTTGTTACGTCAGTATTATTGGAAAACATGCCGGTGCTTGTATCTGGAGAACCCGTTCGATTCCAGCAGCTGACTTGGCGTTTTTACTTTCTCTATACGCACTATGTACATAGTGTATAGAGAAGATATTGCGCTCCACCCAAAAATTCGATACCAAAACTTCACCGGAAATATATGTTTTAGGGCCCCCTTTATCTAAAAAAAAAAAAAAAAAGCATTTTCGGAAAAAGGTCCGTGTATGTGTGTCTGTGAACACGATAACTCAAAAACGAAAAGTAGGTAAAATACCAAACTTGGTATTTAAGTTTAGTATCTTCCAGGGATGCGACACGAAGATTTTGAGAAAAATCCCCCCACCTCCAACTACCCTTTACATGGACTTTTTTTTTCGAAAATATTGATTTTCTCAAAAATGGCTCTAACGATTTTGATTAAAATTTAGTATATTAAAGTTATTTGCCTGACAAATAAAATGTATATCTTGAATTTTCTGGGAATAGCATCTGAAGAGTAGTTTATTCTGGATGAATTTTACTGAATTTTAAATAACTGCTAAACCGTAAGAGATATCAAACCGTAAGTGATATCAAACCAAAATACCAAGTTTGGTATTTAATAGTCTATTCGTTTTTTTAGCTATGCTTTCCAAACAGACACGGACCTTTTTCTGAAAATGCTTTTTTTTTATACAGGGGTCCTAAAACATATATTTTCGGTGAAACCTGGTATCAAATTTTTGGATGGAATATTATACCTTCTCTATCCACTAAGTAGATTGTACGTACGGGGTTACAGAAGGTAAAAAACAAATAATAAGGTGTAACATTTACTGGGCTTTATATACCTACTCATGCTTCTGAAACTTCCTTTATACTCATTTAAAAAAAATCTAGCAAATCGAGATAAACTATGTATAAATTCGTTTATTGTACATTCCGTTACAGAACAGATACAATAGGAATACGGGAATACTGTAAACTCAGTCATTTGTCAAAATTTTTAAGCTTGCCTCAGTAGAGTGGTGGTAGCGTGTCTGCCACACATTCAGGAGATCTCGAGTTTGAGTCTTGGTTAGGGTTAGTTATCCGGATAATGGGTTTTCAGAGTTTTCTCTTAGGCTGAGAAGTCAAATGCCAAGTTAAGGTCCCCTGTATCCACAAAAAAACATTTTAGAAAAAGGTCCGTATGTTTGTGAACACATTAACTCCAAACTTGGATTTTAAGTTTAATATATTCCAAGAATGACACACGAAGATTTCGAGGAAAATCCTCCAACTTCTAACTACCCTTTACATGGAAAAATGTTTCATAATTTAGATTTTCTCAAAAATGGCTAACAATTTTCATTAAAATGTCGTAAGTTGTAAAATACATATTTACATGGCAAATTAAATGTGTATTTTGAATTTTCTGAATGAATTCAGTTCTTCATTCTGGATGAATTTTCTAAATTTTTCATAACCAGTAAGCCGTGATAGACACAAATTTATTGCACAAACAATCTAGATTCGTTAAAACACACGATTTATATCATACATTTTTTTCGTAGAGTTGGCCATTTCCTAGATACTCCTTGTCATTGGTTTCAGTTTTAAAATACTTTAAACTATTTTCATACGGAAATTCGTCAACTCCTGGTAATGCAAAACAGCTGATTTCAACCACTTGCCAGCCAGCTTTTAAAATTGTTGATACACTTTAGCCTATGGTACTCCCTTAGTTCCCTTCTACTTACAAGGAAGCAAGTAATAAGACCATGTCTGCTTAAGTTCGAAATATTCAGTTGTGAGCTCAATCTTGATATCAACCAAATTTGACACTGACATATGTTCTTCTAACCCCCATAAATAAAATTGCAACTCCTACTTGCGGAGAGTGGCGAGCAGGAGTTGCAATTCGTGGAGTAGACATACTGCTGACAATAAGTGTGCCGAAGTATGTTATGCACACATAAACTATGCTCCAACTTTTGCCATTTTCTAATTTACACGACTCATATAAAGACATTTACACTGATACAAAAGAGAGTTAGGACCGTCAAAATTTACAGATGAATATTATCTTTCACGTAAAGTGAAATATAACAAATTTTGTCGCACTAAAAGAGACACATACTTTAGAAAAAAAATATTTCTTTTAATTACCTATATATTTTTGAAGCAACATATATTTGAGTGAGAATGCTTGGGAATACGGTTTTTGCTAAATCTTAGGTCGTTAATCTTTGTCAAACGGAAACAAAGTGGTATGTTTTTTGTATATTCATTCACTTGTTTGTCGTTTAGTTCCTTATATAGCACTGGCCTTCTTTACAGAAGAGGTAAGTGCACTGTTGCATGCCTTCACGTACTCAACATCGTATACGGATGCTATCAATCAGCCATTGAGTTGGAAATGTGGTGTCCACATTTCGTAGCAAACCTGTCCCACTTTTTTCTAATTAGGAAGTCTTAATGTCATCATAGCGATTTAAGTGAATCCTCTTTATGATAATCGCTTTGGTGATAAATGGAATAAATAATTATCCAAATAACCTCGCAGTCCAAAGGGAATTGAGAGGAAATAGGTTTGCCTTGCGCTGCGACCTTATATCTATTGCGTTACCCCAACCTGTTTTTCTCAATCTCGCAGTTCCATTGTAATGAGCTGAATCCAAATTGGATTAAGATAGATGATAACCGTTCAAGTTTTAGGAACTGTTTCCCAAAACAGAGCGTCTTTAGATGGGAGTGTGCAAGACACTCGCATAATACAGCTTTATCTTCCTCATCACCACTAAAATTGGCTGGGGCGCAGTTCTATCTTATACACGTAATCTTAAGTTCCATTTTCCTAATAAAAACTCCTACCACATATGTGGCGTTTTTTCTGCTTAATTTTAACAATTCCTGCGACATGCGCCTGTCAAGCTGTTGAATCAAATCCTTAGAATGTCTGAAGTCCTCTATAGATCTCTTATGTTCACCGAGTGCCCTTTTCTGATAGCTTGTCTTAAAGACAGCCCAAGGCTGATTAGGTCGAGTAATTTCTCATTAGTTTCTTTCTTCATCTGCTCTTCATGTTTAGAATCATTACATGTCCTGGCATCCAGGGACATCTGGCATTCCAAGATTAGTTTTGATCTGACTACCACCGCCCTCAAGGCTTGCTTGTTTGTCATAAAGGATCAGAATACTTCTTCCATTGCAGCCCTTCTCGACATTTTCCCAAATACTAGCTAAGAAGGCAAATATCTCTGCCTAAAAGGCAGTGGTATTTGATCCAAGGGAAATGAAAAATTAATGCCATGTTCCCATTTAGTCCAGTACTTGTTCCTGAATTGTTTGAAACCATCAATATTCTCATCAAGTTTTGCATGGCCTTTCCATTCTGTGCTGTTTTGAAGAGTGAATTATTTATCAAAGTTAATCTTAGGTTTCAGAATGCTGGTCCTCATGAGTACCTGACACAATCTATGATAACTTGAGTTGAAAGTACTCTGGATAGAAACTTCTCTGGTTAGACAGCCTAGTTGATGGAAAGTCAAATGTCCTTAATCTCAGCCAAAATGAGGAAAAGAGAGTATCCAAATATATTTTGCGTACGCTTGTTCAATTTGTAGTGGTTTTATGTCTGCCCGTAATTAGTAGCAAACAATGTCCATTTGTTGCTTGTGTGATATAGTAGAATCTGAGTTGAACGAAAAACATTCAAGTGTGCACTGAATTACAGATATGGTTGAGGTTTCATAGCTTTCATCTTATCATGCAGACATGTATCATTTTCTTGGGATTGAAAGCAAATTGACATTTGTTTTTATTTACTGAGAAATTTAGTTTATATTTCGACTTTTGTGTTCATTTCACGGTAGAGTATTAGGCTCATTTTTAATGTTGCGGGCTCGGCTGGGCTGGCGCGGAAGTTTTTCGTGATTTTCCCAGGTGTGTAGGTGGATTTTATACTACCGCGAAATGCTAGCTCTCATTTCATTTCCTTCGTATTGCTTAGGATTGGAAGGATATACGTCCAAGAGGATTTAGAGGGATACCGAAGGAGCGGTTGGGAATTTTAAATCACGAAACGTAAGGGGCCATTTAGTCGCTGTTGTTGCTCTACCGCCAATTTTAATTTTGATCACAATTATTTCAAAACAATTACAAAAATTTAGGGGCGGAGAAGTTAGGAAAGAAACACAGAATTTCTATAAGGTGATGACGTTTCTTGTTCTCATATATGGCTCTAAAATATGGATAGTAAAAGAAAATGAATATGTAAGAGAACGTTCTAGAGCTGATAAAATAAGAAGTGAACATACAATATTGGATTTGGATATAATTTTAATTTGTTTTACTTATACTGTTCACAGAGACATACACGAACTAATTTCTAGTTTGTTTTTTTTTCTTTCTTTCGTGGGAGCCCTTTCAGAGGACATCAAAAATGCAGTTCTTTGAAATCTAAATATATGAACTTTGTATGAAATACAATACTTCCTGTGAATATAGGAAAGTTGTAGGTGAAAGTAAACACGAGAATTTCTAGTTTTAAAAGTACATAAATTAATAGTTTTTTCTATCCAATCAGGTAACATTTATGTATTTCATTTACCACTCGTTTAATTGGATTTGCAACGTATGACCTTCAGGACAACCAACACAAATATATTACGTGAGTTTCATTCAACATTTGCGCGGTATTTAGGTGAGTCTGTTAGGACATTACCTGTTACCTTTAATGGTAGTGGTTTTAACCATTATTTCTACTTTATGTTGAGCCTGCGCGTTCTACTTTTGCACAATGAAAGCATAATAATGTGCAACGCTGCTCGACTGTATTTGCAGAATTTTACAATCGTATCACAATTCACAGTGGACACGGCGAAAAACCACTTCCAATCTGATTACACTAACTAATTGAACTGAATGTTTGTGATAAAACCTTTATTGGGATAGAAGCATGTCGTGTGTTATCGGTTGTCCATTCGTTGCCCATGCGGGCTTTACAAATTCGAACTGCAACTACAAAAGAGTATTTTTACTTTCTCTAGCACCTTTGTTTTTCTCGTGATCATCCAAAAGGTATGAACTTTCAAAACCATCACATACCAGTCCAGGTTTTTCAAAATCTGACTTTTGCTTTAGCCTCTTGTATTCTTCTTATGCCTGCAATAAAACGTGTGAGCATAGATAGAGGGATAGGATTTTATAGGAATAGTTTACAGAAGTGTAGCGAAAGCCATGTGAATGTACCATACAAGAGCTTTTGTGAGCTAAGTTTCTCTCTGTTACCTGTGGCTTCATTGCTGCATAAATTTCACTCAGAAAAAAGAATTTTTATTTGTATCCATTTTGACATTTCTAAATTCTACACTTGTTTTGGCAATTTATATCGCATTTAGGTAACACACTAAATCATAAGCATAATATACGCATATTTATTGCAATATCTCCAGGTTATAAATTGTTTAATTAATTATGTTAATGGTAAAAAAAACATTAAATTATTACATAGAAAATATCTTTTTTGGCTAAGAAATATGGGAGAAGAAATTTTGACTAAGAAGTATAGGCAATTAATTTTATTGCGGTTTTAGTTTTTGAGACATATTTATGAAAAAACGATATTTTTCACTAATTTCAGTATGTTATTTATATATAGTAATCAATGTTCCTCCAATGGTAACCGATTAAGAAAATATCTACCAGTAATTTATCACTATAGCTTTGGCTGTATCTCTAAAAAATTTAAGAAAATTGAACAAAAATTGCACTATGCAGAACATTTTGATATAGAACAAACTGAAAAGCGGAAAGGACTTTTTAACTTTCTACGCCGGCGCACATTTGAAGTCTTTCATGTAAAGGATAGTTTAAGATGTGGGATTTTCCTGAATATCTTTGTGTGGCATCCTTGGAAGACTTGTTCTTTACAGAATTGCAAACCTAGCTATGGGTGACTATTGATGGATAAATTTACTCGCTCTGTAACTGAAGCGTAAAACAGGTAAAAACGTTTTCGGTTTGTTAACGTCTGTTTTTTGTATAGAATGGACTCTAGTGCAAGTCTGGAAACTTACTCTCGATGAGCGCGATTTCCTCACCGTTTTCGCTGATATGCAAGAGGTGTGCAACAAGTCGCTCACCCTATTTGCTAATACCGCCATTGACCAGTATTTGCTTCGAATTGCCCTTTTATTACTCGTAACATATATTCACTCGTGAAATGCAGCATATATTCATTCATTGTAAACAAATCGAATACTGAGCAGTAAGCTTCTTCTTATACCACAGAACCGGTCTTCTAATGGTCAGAAAGTATGCACCTCACACGCTTTGGGAGTGATTTGGAATCGAGTTTATTTCCGTTGAAATACCAATACTGAGACCAATGCATTCTCTACCTCTACTAATAAGTGAGAGAGTAAAATGTTTCAGCACTTCACATGAGTGGTATATACAAGCAGTCCTTTTCCATCAAGCCTTTCAATTGATTTCGCTATCAAGCAGTGCACTTGAGTTGATTGGCCGCTCTCTTGGCATCACTAAATTTGATATTGGTCTGTAATCCCCGTTCGATTCCTGGCATTAGCTCTCTGGATGCCTGCCGAATTTACTGAATATTTGCTGCCACCGCAAACGCTTTTAGGGACATGCAGCAATCATTGCTTATTGCATCAATCAGCAAATTGCCATTTAAAGCTTCCACTGCATAAAGCACGTTTTATATTTCCGTTCTGTGATTTGCTCGTCTGTATACAGTATCTGCTGATTGCAATTTACATTTGATAGGGAGCAATCGAGCCTAAGCTCGTATCTCTCGATCATTCCCATACATACATTTATATGCTTCTCTTAAGGATAACAATGTTTGAAAAATGTGTGTTCAATCACATGACTTTCTCTAGCTATTCTGCAACAGATTATTCTTACAAAAGCTGGTCACTCTCTCACCAGAATTGGTCGTATAGACTAGTTCCTTATAAGTGAAAGGGAGATAAAAGAATACAGTAGGATAAAGCGATAGTCAAATGCTTTAAAAAACTCTTGTTTTGTGATTGAAATTCTTTTCTTTGCTATGCAAATTCCCGTATTAGAAGCGTTTAAAGTATTTTAAAACTAAAACTAATAACATGAAATATCTCGGAAATGGTCAGTTGTACGAAAAAATGTATGTGACTTAAATTGTGCATTAACGAGATTTACGTTTTTGTCTTATCTCTTACGGTTTACCAGTTATGCAAAAGCCAAAAATCACGAAGAACGAAGAGAGCTTCAAAGACTTTCCCAGGAAATTCAAAATATACATTTTATTTGACAATGTAGTAATTAAAGTTGTTAGATCCATTTTTGAGAAAATCAAAATTTTCGAAATTTTTTCCGTAAAAAAGGTAGTTGTGATGGAGGGATTTTCCTCAAAATCTTCGTGTCGCATCCTTGGAAGATACTGAACTAAACACCGAGTTTGATATTTTACTGATTTTACGCGTTTGAGTCATCGTGTTCATTGACACACGAACACCTCCTCCACTCACAGTCACGGGCCTTTTTCCAAAAATGTTTTTGTTTTTTGATCCTAAAATGTGATTTCCGGTGAAATCTCGGAAACGAATGTTAGGATGGAAGGCAATATCTTCTCTACCTACCAAGTACATTGTGCAGTTCTACGAGCTAGATAAAGTAAAATATGTCAAAAAATTATGAACATTCATTATAGTGATTTTAGTTTTATTAAGTTGTAAGCTTTCTACACAGTTCTATCTAGCTATTAGACCTGTACGATCTTACAAAAGCATGCCATACTCTTTAGGGTCTGTCTATAAGGCAAGTTTGGTATTTAACTGCAGTAAAAAGCAATAAGTTTTGGCTGCATTAAATCATTCAAGGGATGTCTCAGGAATATTTACAAAGCGTGCCTGGAAAGTACCACTTCGTTCTACCGCCATTGCAACGCTGGTGTCGCAGTTTCACGCACACGTCTCTCTGGTTCTTGTATAGTATTTAGCGCTCGCTTTTACTCTCCGGCACTGCAGGTAATGAAACTGATCATACATGGAATGAAGATGAAACAGCAGTGGAATTCGATGGTAGAGGAAACCGGCCCCGTGCCGCTTTGTCCACCAGAAATCTCACATGCGATCGCTTAGGATCGAGCCCGGGCCATCTAGGTTGGAGGCGAGTAGTCTAACTACTCGGTCCTGGCGCGGGCTCTCTCTCTGATTCATTGTCCATTTCAGAAGAACCATATTGTGTTACAGTCTGTTGTTAGTGGTCGTTCCAAATGTTTAAGACAATTTCTGATCCCGCTGACTGTGAAGTGCGTTCCGTAATGCGGGTTTTGAGCGCAAGGGAAGTTAATACAGCTGAAATTCATCGTCAGGTTGTAGAGATTTATGGTGAAAGATGGAATTATGAGAAAGTTGGTTAGCAATTCAGTGATATTCAGTGTTCTTGACGAAGCACGGCGTGGGCGGCCTTCTGTTGTCACTGATGGTTTGGTTGAACAAGAGAATGAGGCAATTCGTGAAACAAACGGTTTAGCTTTGTGGTGCGTTTCCACAAATTTTAAGCAGTGACTGCTTTACTGGCAGCAGCTTTCTTTGAGGAGGGCATACAAAAGTTGATTCCCCGCTATGACAAATGTTTGAACAAAAAATTGCGTTATGGAATGCTTTTTCATATACAAATGTTGTGAAAACAAATAGTTTTTTCTTTCTTTTCCAAACCGGTACTTTCCGGACACGCCTCAATCAATCAATCAATCAATCAATCAATTTGGATATTTAGGCACCTTCAAACAAGGGATGTTTAGCGAGATTCCCTCTTCAGCCAAGTTTGGTTTTTAATGTTGTGTCTCGGAGAGATCTCTTATAGTAAATAGCAATTAACTATATATTGCCCTCCGTGGTGTAATGATTACTATGCCTTAATACCGGTTGCGGTTTTCAATCCGATTTAAGTTGATGGATTTTTTCGAGCGTAAAATGTTTTATGTCCCAATGTTTATTTGTACTTAAAGGAACCCCATATATTGAAAGAAAAGGTCCCGGACCTAAATTCCACAGTTTTCACGTCTGAAGGTGCTGATCTCTTCCTATAGTGCCATCTATAGGCGATGAATTGTTCACATATGTGCAATGTGGTGAACTCTCAAAATTATAAATTCCAATGATCAGGGAGTGACGGAACTAAAATTGAGTTAACTAGAGGAGCATATTATATATATATATGAAATCGTGTAATATTTAAACTATTATTTTGATTCTTGGCACATTCTCGTGCAAAGTGTTCCACATGATGTAGGTACTTTTCGGTATAAATGAATGAAATGCTGTGAATAACAGTATAAAATTGTAACAAAACTTGGTATTTACATTTCCAGGAATATCGTATGTGTTTGAAACTAATTAAATATTACTGTAGGAAAAGGTATGATAGACTATTTGTTTACACTTTTGCACTATTTTTGTGGATTAATTAATTTTATTTATTTAGACAATGAATTCGATACTTTTTATTTATTATCATATTAAGGTTCTCTGGTTGAAATGTACACCGCAAAGAGCATCTTGAAGATTCACATACTTTGAAAACTGCACTGAGAGATACATGCCTTTTAATATTTGAAGTGTCATTTGTTACCGTTAAAACTTCCATTGAAAAGGTCAGGCGACAAATGTTTAAATTGCAAGTGGTGAAAAGAACTTCGGCGTATTAATTTATGAGGAGCACTATATATTAATGTGCTAAAAAAAATAAATCATGTGTTCCGTTCACATAACTTTTTCTACGTCTCTGCTACAAATTATTAAAAAAAAACGTATTCTTCTATTTACTTCATGTTAATCGAGAAAAATAGTAGAGTGGTCTTATTACTTGTTTCCCTTTAAGTAGAAGAGAAAAAAATCTGATGTGTTCCATTCACATGACTTTCTCTACATCTCTGTAATAAATTATTGTTAGTAAACTTATGCTTCTATAAATTTCATGCTAATCGACAAAAAATTAGCAGAAATCGTGTTATTACTTGCTTCCTTGTAAGTAGAAGCGAAATAAGGGAGTAGCATAGGTTAAAGCGATAGTCAAAAGCTGCTTGCTATGTGATTGAAGTTCCTTTGTTAGTATGGACAGGAGTTGACAGATTCCTGTATGAGAAAAGTTTTTCGTACCTGAAAACAAAAACAAGGAATATCTCAAAAACGATCAACTCAAACAAAAAATGCATACAACATAAATTGTGTGTTTTAATGTGCTCTACATTTTTTGTAAGTTTCTGTCTATCTATTACGGTTTAGCAGTTATGCAAAATTCCGTAAAATTCACTCAGAATAAAGTAGTCTTCAGAGGCTTTTCCCAGAAAATTCAAAATATACATTTTATTTGTCAGGTAAATATCTTTAATATATGATATTTTAATCAAAATCGTTAGAGCCATTTTTTAGAAGATCAAGTTTTCGAAAAAAGTTCCCTGTAAAGGGTAGTATGGGGTGGAGGGATTTTCCCCGAAATCTTCGTGTCGCATCCCTGGAAGATGCTAAACTTAAATACCAAGTTTGGTATTTTACCGACTTTTCGTTTTTGAGTTATCGTGTTCACAGACACACGGACACACACACATGGACCTTTTTCTGAAAATACTTTTTATGGATACAGGGGACCCTAAAACATATATTTCCAGTGTAATCTCGGTATCAAATTTGTTGGTGGAGTGCAATACCTTCTCTATACACTATGTTCATAGTACGTGTAGAGAAAGTAAAAATTAAATATCATAGGCTAAAGCGATAGTCAAAAGTTGGGGCTATGCACTCCAAGTTCCTTTGTTTGTATGAGTTGTCAAATTCCCATATGAGAAAATTATGAGTATTGTAAAACTGAAACCAACAATAAGGAATATCTCAAAAAATAATCAATTCTACGAAAAAAATACACATAGCATAAATTGTGTGTTTTAACCAGATCTACATTTTCTATTAAATACGTTTTTGTCCATTTCTTGCGGTTTACTAGTTATGCAAAATTCCGCAAAATGTATTCAGAATAAAGATGTCCTCAAGGGCTATTCCGAGAAAATTCAAAATATACATTTTATTTGTCACGTAAATATCTTTAATATACGATATTTTAATCAAAGTCTTTAAGGCCTTTTTTGAGAAAATCAAAATTTTCAAAAAAGTTTCCATATAAGGGGTAGTTGGGATGGGGGGAGGGGTTTATTGAAAGTCTTCGTGTCGCATCCTCGAAAAATACTGAACTTAACACGGACATTTTTGTAAGAATGGTTATGATTTTGGGATTCAGGGGGTTTCGAAGCGTATATTTCCGATGAAATCTCGGTATCGAATTTTTGGGAGCAATACAACACCTTCTCTACACACTATGTACATAGTACGTGTAGAGAAAGTAAAAAATAAAAAAAAATTGGTCAGTTTTTCAGGTTGGTCCCCTTAATAACCATAATGCAAAGATACGGTAGCCATTTCCGACTTTTGAAACTCTATTCCTATACCGGAACTTGTGTGCACATAAACCATATGGACTGCGTTGGACCAGCTATTATAAGCAATAAGTGTAGTTTACCGTGACCTTTGTGCACTGGAAAAGCGGAAATTGGCAGTGCACAGATTTTACCAAGGATAGAGTGATGTCTGTACGGCCATGTCCCTGTAGTTGTTTCCATTCCACTAGGGTTATTGCCTTAAATAGCATTCGAACATCTCGATAGGTCAGCAAGTTCGTGAGTCAGCTGCATGTTCTTGACTTCCACTCGAGATCTTCAACAGCTATTCTCCTTATTTATTATTATGTAGGTCCTTGCAGAACTGCTCGTTGTTTACTTTCTCTACACGTACTAAATAAAAATAAAATCTGTGTACTCTACCCCAATATCTAATTCCTTACATCGGGGCAAATATCTCACACCTTATTTTGTTTATTAACAAACATGTTTTAAAGTTTACAAAATAAAATAAATATACAATAGTCAGATTAATAACTTAGCCTAAATAACTTAAATTAAGTTATATATCTGAACCTATATATTTATCAAAATTAAATGTAATATTTAAATGTTTATGCATTATATTAATTATTATTAATTACCCAAAATTTTAAAATTATATATATATATATATATATATATTTATTTATTTAAAATTTAAATTATTATTTTAATCATGTTTTTATAATTTATTTTTATTATTATTATAATTATATATACAATTCTTTAATATATATTCTAAATATACCATGCTATTTATTTTATATTTATTATAATTAATGTTTTAAATATTTTATTACTTTATCCCACACTCTTGTCTGTACACGTACTATATACATAGAGTATAGAGAAGGTATTGTATTGCACCAAAAAATTTGATACCGAGATTTCAACGGACATATATGTTTTAAGAACCCCTGTGTCCAAAAAAAAAGTATTTTTAGAAAAAGGCCCCTGTGTGTGTGTGTGTGTGTGTGTGTGTGTGTGTGTGTGTGTGTGTGTGTTTCCGTGTCCGTGAACTCGATTACTCAAAAACGAAAATTGGGTAAAGTCCAAACTTGGTATTTAAGTTTATTATCTTCCAAGGACGCGACACGAAGGTTTTGGAAAAAAAATCCCCTCATGTCAAGATGGGCAACATTTTCGAAAATTTAGATTTTCTCAAAAATGCTCTAACGAATATTGATGTAAATGCCGTGTATTAAATATGTTACGTGATAAATAAAATGCATATTTTGAATTTTGTGTGTGTAACCTCTGTAGGCTTCTTCATTCGGGAATAATGTTGATGAATTTTGCATAACAAATAGACAAACACTCTACCGCATATTAAAGATATTTACAATTTTCTGAGAATAGCTTATGAAGATCCCTTCATGCTGGATGAATTTTGCTTAACTGGTTAACCTAAGAGGTAGACAAAACTTTCTCTAGAAAAAGTTTAGATCTCGTTAAAGCACGCAGTTTGTCATATACAATCTTTATAGGGTTAACCGTTTCCGAGATATTCTTTGTTATTGGTTTCAATATTAAGCTACTGAAATTGTTCTCAAACGGGAGGTTTGTTTTACTCCTGGCCATGCAAAGCGAAACGAATTCATATGCTATTTATAGCGGTCGGCTTTGTAAAAGATTTGACTATCGCTTTAGCGTAATCTTTTGCCTTATTTTCCTCCTACTTAAAAGGAACTAATACGATCATTTCTGTTAATGTTTATCTTGATTACCACCATGTAGATAAGGTTTTAATGTTTTGTATCAACAGGTTGCAGAGAAAGTCTTGTGATTGGAATATATCTTTTTACTTTGTGTAGCATGTAGCTAGAGAAGGTACTGTATTCCGCCCTAAAATTGGGGATTTCACCGGACATATATGTTTTAGGGTTCCCTTGGGAAATAAAGTATTTTTAGAAAATGTCTGTGTGTGAGAGGGAGGCAGCGTAACTGACAAACGAAAGCATTAAATACCAAGTTTGATATTTATGTTCAATATCTTCCAAGAATGCGATACGAAGATTTTCGAGAAACTCTTCTCCCATCCCCAACCACCCTTTACATAGAGCATTTTTCGAATATCTTGATTTCCTAAAAAATGGCTGAACGATTTTTATTAAAATACCATAATTTTAAGATCTTTTCGTGACAAACTAAATGATATCTTGAATTTTCTGGGAATTGCCTCTGAAGACTTCTTCATTCTGAATAGCATTTGCATAACCGGTAAACCGCAATAGATAGACAAAATAATAATATTAAAAAAAAAAAAAAATGTAGAGGTCTTTAAAACACAAAAATAATACCACATGCATTTTGTGCATGTGGGGATAACCGTTTCCGAGATATTTCTTGTTATTGGTTTTAAAATTTGCAATGCTCAGACTTTCTCAAATGGGAAGTCGATATTTACTTATTTTCATCTGTCATGATAAGAGAAGGGATTACAGATTTTACTATCACTTTAACTAATGTATTCCCTTATTTCCTTTCTATTTAGAAGGCACTAAATAATAATAGTATTTCTCCTAATGTTTATCTTGATTAGCATGAAGTATAGAGAAGAATACGTCTTATTAAGCATACTTATATATAATAGGTAGAGAAACTCATGTAACACATTCTAATATCTAATGTAACACATTAGAATTGATTTTAATCGAAGATAATAGCGTCTCAAGAGATGAAAAGTTTTCAGTGAAGACATTGCTGAAGACTTTTGGCTTAGCGACAAAGATGATCCATGTGCATGAAGGTATAACGTTCACTGTACTCTCTTAGTACTCCCTCTCCATCGCTATAAGGAAAACATCTGATTTTTGCACTCACATGACTTTCTCTAGCTGCTCTACAAACTTCTTACAAAAGATTATTGTTTTTCTCCATAATGCTAATCGAGATAAACATTAGCAGAATGTTCTTACTACTTAGAAGGGAACTAACGAAATGCACTAGGTTAAAGTGATAGTCAAATGTTTTAAAAACTATCGTTATGTGATTGTCATTGCAAATCGCTTCTTTGCTTGGCCAGAAGTAGAACAAAAGAAAAACGGACACTTCCTGTCCGAGAAAAGTAGAAGTACTTAACAATTGAAACCGATGACAAGGAATATCTCGGTTACCTCCACAACAAAAATGTAAAGGACATAAGTTGTGTGTTTTGACGAGATCTACATTTTTGTGCAGCATGTTTTTGTCTGTCTCTTACGGTTTAGCAGTTAAGCAAAATTCGGCAAAATTCATCCAGAATAAAGAGGTCTTCAAAGGAAATTCAAGAAATACATTTTATTTGGGATGTTAACAGCTATACTATACGCGTTTTAATCAAAATCGTTAGAGCCGTTTTTGATAAAATCAGCATTTTTCGAAAAATGCTCAATGTAAAGGGTAGTTTGTAGTGGGGGGATTTTCTTGAAAAATCTTAGTGTCGCATCCTTGGAAGACGCTAACCTAAATACCAAGTTTGGTATTTAACGGTCTTTTCGTTTTTGAGCTATACTGCGCGCGCGCACACACACACACACACACACACATGGTATTTTTCTGAAATGCTTTCTTCGGACCCAGTGGATCACAAAAAATATATTTCCGGTGAAATCTCGTCGAATTTTGGGTGGAATGCAATACCTTCTCTATCCACTATGTACATGCGGGCTAGAGAAAGTAATGAAATCCAAAATTACCTTTGCCAGCTTTCTGTAAATTAGTCATGTGAAGCTCCTGAGTGACATCAGAGAATCGCGTTTCTAATAGCATTTGTTATGAAATAGGAAGCAACACCAGGAACTGGGAAAGCAGTTATGTGAATGTGAAAAGTGAGTGTAAATGAAAGACAATGTTGGAGTTTGTGAAACGTGGCGACTTACCGCCTTCACGATATTACTCTCAGTATGTGAATGTGAACAGTGGACGTCAGCACAACAGAACAAGAGAGCATCATCATCAGCAGCATTGCCAACATTTGGCTGCTAAACTCCTTTGTTCACTGCACTGTGTCGACAAATACGCCAAGGATCAGACAGCCCACACTTGGCACTTTCGTTTTGGAAGGTAGGTTGTTGAATAACGATTTCTGTGTTTGGCGTTACTAACCAATAACATTCATGTTTTATGTAATTGATAATGTAACTTCTATAGTTGACTTAACTACAGAGCCTTCGCTTAGATGCGCGGCCGGCCTAACTGGAATTTGCTAGGCACCGAGATGCGCACTGTTTGCCGGTGGAGTGGGATATTCGTAGTCCCTTACATTTAATTACATAGAGTTGTCTTATAAATTATAACTACAATTCTGTTAGAAGAAGTCGCAAATTATATTGTGTCGTTACGTATCTCTCACTCACACATTTTAAGAAAACGTGCATAAATAATATTCCGTCCAAGATCTGGTAGATTCGTGGTGAGACTAGGTGTAGTTGCTGTATACCTACCCTGTTAAGGGCTTAACCACAGGAATGGTGAATGGTTGAGGTTTGGTGATCTTTGTGAGGTTTCGGGTGAAGCTGCTAAGGAGATAGCGCTAGATAGGCGCCTCGAACGGTTGCATTTTTCAGGAGAAGCCTCCTTTTCGTCTGCTCCGCTGGTGTTTAGTTTGTTGTTTATGTTGGAACATTTTGATTGACCGCTCCCAAGGTTGGGAGGGGAGAGTAGTTCTTGGCTGATTTAAAGCCGTGATTACCGGGGATGCCCAGCGATCTGACAAGTACGTTCTCATGTTCGCCCAAACTGGTGTAGAATTTCTGAGCCCGGCGCCTAATTACATCCTCCACATTTGGGATGGTCGAAACTTCATGTAGTAGCCTCACTAGGAAGTGTCGATATACAGAATAGATTGACCGGAGTCCTCTATTCTGTATCCTCTGTAACCAGAGAAGCCAGGAGTCTGTTACTATGCCTCATACTTCGCAGGTATAGAGCATCAGAAAATAATACTAATTAATTAAATAATTAATAGCTATTAAACTCATTCATAACAAGATTAAACGTGACTGTGGCCCGCATTCGGAAGGTCCTGGGTTCAAATCCCATTGACCAATCAATCTGACTTGGGGTTTTTCGTGGTTCACACAGTCGCCAAGATAAATGTTGGATTAGATATTTAATACCACGACCCAAAGTTCTACCTTCAGCTAAAACAATAGCAAAACTGTAAATAGATGGTAATTGCATTTGCACAGGTGGGGCAAGCATCTATTTACCTGTCGCGGAGCTCAGTGGAAGAATGATGTGAGGAGGCGAGACTTTAAAAGGCTAGCTGCACTTTGGTATCTGACTACCGTACTAGTGCAGCTAGATTGAGCGGCCCTCTAACACTATCTATTTGGCGCTAAGCAAAGGCTGTTTGGAACAGGGATGAAACCTCCACCAAATACTGTAAACGAGATACCTTACCGAACAGTTCCATCACGTTATGTCAGAGTTGTTAAAGCGATGTAAAATAAAATCGAATTAAAAAAAAATTAAACGTGGTAATAGAGCGGTCATAGCAGTACCCAATAACGCAATTTCAGTTCTTGAACTACAGTCATACTATAGGTTTTTAATTTTAAAATTTCGTGGTATTTCAAGCCGAGGTTTCTGAAATTTCTGACCCCTATTCAGGCTTTCTCGCAGATATGTTTGGACTTCGTTGTAACTTTTCTCCGATGTAAGTTTTTTTCTCTACTAGCATGACGATTTGCTTTCGGTTACTTACCAAGAGGGGAATCCCGTTTCCTAAATCCTTTCACAAGATTACGAACCGTTTCTCTGTGAGAGAATCGAACAGCAAGGTAACTCTGTAAATATCGTCTCACTTCTTTAAAAGAGCATGTTGCCACCACATACGTGACGATTCTGTCTGCTAAAATATGCATACATACTTTTTGGCATTATAACAACACTAACACATTGTAAAACTGAAATACGTGGTCTTACAACATGTATGTACAGCAGGCACTTCGTTAATCAGTGGACTTTGTTCAACCGATTAGCCGGCAGTCGGAGTGGAGGGAGCATATTGGGGAAACAGAACCAATTAGAAATAACTCAGCGCATGGTAGTAGAAAAGGAGGGCTCTGTATTTTCTAATCAAACGTTTATTTGATTGTTCCTGGAGACATAGCAATCATGCTATTCTATTTGTGACTAGTTCAGAACACCATTTTACGCGAAGCTGAACCCGCAGCACATTGTGTTAAGGGGAATCTGGGTGGTAAACATTTTGTCAAAGAAATCATACTTAGGTTTTTGAGTCGTCTTATCAATTTGAATTTCCTCTTTAATTTGGTATATGTATGTGTTTTATCATCATAGGATCAACAATTTATGTATTTTAAATATTTTACTTCATCTGCCATTTTACTATAAATTCTACGTTACTTCACAAGATGGGAAAAAAAAAAAAAATCTGCACATCTCAGAGCAGAGCAATACCAAATGTTGGTAGCAGTCCGTGGTTGCCCTCATGTATGGGCTTTACATTTGTTTCTCTATACCTGAACGTTTGGGACATTTATTCTGTGCGTGGATCAGAAATATGTAGTTTTTTTTTATCTTTTGGGGGAAATTTTGCTCTGCAAATTGGTACTGCTCTTCGTGAAGTTTCTTTCTCTGTTAATAGATAATTGTCTGCATTGTTGGTTTTAAAAGCTCTTTCTGTGAATGCCATTTTATGTATAAATGAAACGTTTGGAGAAATATTATTGAAAATAATCAAATTAAAATTTATTATATAAGCACCTGTAAATGATGATGTGGTTCTTCTTGTGTTAGTAAGACGTTGATTATTGAGAGAGGGAAAAAAAAACAAAACAATGCTGGTAAGTTTCAATCTTCTTGGTTAACAAAGAAACGCATTGCTATAAAATGGTAATTAGAACTAAAGCATCACTGATTGTTATAATAAATCATCCTCACTGTCTACTGTGCATGATAAACAATGCAGGTTTTTATTTTAAGAGCACGTGTGTTTTGTTTTCTGTCTGGGTAACTGCAGGTAAAATTAAAATACCTTTCAGCCATCACTCCATTTTGCATAAGTGAACTCGGGGAAATTCCAGACATGCAATGACAGCCGCCTAATGACTTTGCAAATGGGAAGGGATGAAAAACTGGCAGGGAAGTCATTCCTGGCCAGTTGGGTTTCGTGTTTTCATCCCAAGAGTGTAACGTCTTGCGTTGGAAGATATCTACAGTAAACATAAGAAGTGCTCTCTTGAAAGAAAAATGCATTGGAATTACTGTTGGAAGGTAATGTACGTAATTTCTATCATAGCCGGGTTCATACAGATAGAGCAAAGTGTTTGCTTTCTCTAGCACGTATGCACGTTGAATGTAATAGATAGGGAAGGTATTGTAATCCACTCAAAAATTCGATACCGAGATTCCACCGAAAATACATGTTTTGGGTTCCCCTGAATTAAAAAACCTTTTTAGAAAACCATCCGTATGTATGTATATGTATTTACAAAACGCGTGTATATACCAAACTATTTAGGTTCATTCATTATACCTGCCAAGTATGCGAAATTAAAGTTTTTCAGGAAAAATCCCTCACCACTAACTATATTTACAATATATATTTTTCGAACATTTTATTTTGTCAAAAATGAATCTAACGATTTTGATTAAAATACTGTTATGTTCAAGATATTTCAGGACACTCTAAACTGCATTTGTTGAATTTCTGAGAACAGCAACTGAAGACCACTTCATTCTGGATTACTTTTATGGAAATAGTTAACCGTAAGAGATAGGCAAAAACGTACTACACAAAAAAAATGTAGATCTACTTAAAATACACAATTTGTTATCTACACTTTTTCTGCAGAGTTAACCGATTCCGAGATCTTCCTTGTTATCGGCTTCAATTTTAACCACTGAAAACAATTAGAACAATTGTTCTTGGCAATGATGTTCACTTGTTTACTGTTTTCTTTTTTGTGGGTGGGGGAATTATTTTTAACGCGCACACATACAATCACATTCATACGTTCAGCTCTAGGAAGGAAGAGAATAGTCTTGTCTAGAGAAAAATATCCTTCCTCCAGTTGGGAATCAAACCCGAGTCCCCTCGCATAGCAGGAACGAGTACCGGTTAATCTACGAAGTGTGCAAGCCAAATATTGTTTTCTGCACACAATTCCATGCAAAGATTTTATCGTAAGTTCTTTTTTGAGCTACCCTAAATAGCAAAAATGGCATTTTTACTTTCTCTCCCATGCTTTGTAGGGGAAGTATATTTCACCCAAAACTTCGATGTTGAAATTTTACTGGAAGAATGTTTTAAGATCCCTGAGTTTAATATACAAAAGACATTCCTTTCATGTGAGTGTGTTTGTGAACAGCATAATTCAAACTTGGTATTCAAATTAGTATATTTCAAAGATTCGACAATATCTTCCCAACCCCAAACTATCCTTGACATGGAATATTTTCTAAAATTGTGGCTTTTTCAAACATGGCTCAAAGGATTTTAATTAAACAAGGATATCTTTAAGGCATTTTTATGACACAAGAAATGCAAATTTTGAACCTTCTAGGAATAACTTTTGAAGACGTCGTAAACCTTAAAGATAGAGAAAAACTTGCTACGTAGAAATGTAGAGCTCGTTAAAATATACAATTAATGTTATTTATTTAAAATGAACCATTTCCAAGATACTCTTTGTTATTAGTTTAAATTTTCCTATACTTAAACTTTTCTCAAAGGAGAAGTCGTTGTTCGCTTTTCTTTCTCCTGGTCAAGCAAAGAGAACTCGGAGACATCACAAAGCGACCAGTTTCTAAAGCATTTCTATATCGCTTTACTGCACTCCCTTATTCCCATTGAATGCAAAGGAAGATGTAATTAAAAGCGTTTCTACTAATGTTTATTTCGTTCAACGCAAAGTAAATAGAAGAATAAGTATTTATAAGCACGGTTTGTTGAAGAGTAGGTGGAGTGTAACGCATTGCAGTTTTAGTATTTTTGAAGTTCTATAAAACAGTTGCTTGTCGGCTTGTTAACGAGTCGCTATTATCGTCATGACAACCTTTAAATAAAATCAACGCAGCGCCGTTCCAATTCAATGCTTCTGGCTCGGATTAAAATTTCCTCGGGATTTTCATTCACATTTTCACAAAACTAAACAAAGCCTTTGATAAATGAAGTGCTTCGAATGTATCGTTGCTAACAAACGAAATCCGAATTCGCACGTAGCCTATACTCATGAAAATAATCACAATTTAATGAAAAATCACAGCTTTAACTTGTATCTGTTTTGTTTATTGCTTTCTTTTGTTAGTAACTTGTTACTCTATACTATACCAAAGTCTGATGTGCTCCTTTCACATGATTTTCTCTACATCTCTGAAACGAATTTTATTCTTCTTCCACTTCATGGTAATCAAGATAAACATTAACAGAAATGATTTTATTACTGAAGTTCCTTTTAAGTAGAAGCGGAAAAAGGGAATACACTTGGCTAAACGACAGTCAAGTGTTTTAAAATGTGATTGCCATGTGAATGTAATCAGTTCCTTTGCATTGCCATGGTTGACAAATTCCCGTGTGTGAAAAGTATTTTAAAACTCAAATCAGTATCAAGGAATATCTCAAAACTGGTCAACTCCACGAAAAAAATGTATGACAATTTGTGTGTTTCAACGAGATCTACATATTTTGTGTAGTAAGTTTTTGTCTATCTCTTACGGTTTACTAATTATCCAAAATCCAGCAAAATTCATCCAGAATAAAGAAGCCTTCAGAGGCTATTCCCAGTAAATTGAAGATATACACTTTATTTGTCGTATAAATACCTTTAATATACAGCATTTTAATGAAAATTTTTATTTTTAAGAAAATAAAACTTTTCAATACTTTTTTCATGTACAGGGTAGTTTGGGGTGGCGGGGTTTGGTTAAAATCTTCGTGTCGCATCCTTGGAAGATACTAAATTTATATGCTAAGTTTGGTATTATACCGACTTTTAATTTTTGAGTTATCGTGTTCCTACACACACATACTCACACACACACACACACACACATGCTCAAAAACAGAGAGAGAGACACACACGGACATTTTTCTAAAAACTAAGGTCATAAAACATGTGTTTCCGGTGAAATCTCGGTATCGAATTTTTGGGTGCATTGCAATACCTTCTCTACACACTATGTACATGCATAAGACATTTATTAAGACAACAACATTTTAATTTCTCTACATGTACTATGTAAAAGCACAAAGTAATTAAAGAAGGTATTGTGTTTCAACCAAAATTCGATATAAAGATCTCAATGGAAATATATGTTACGATGTCCTTTGAATCCACTAAAATCAAGTTTTAAAAGGTCTGTCTATAAGTGCATGTGTGTATGTATGTAACTCGATGAAATACCAAGAATGCCTTCCAAGGATGCGACACGAAGATTTCTAGGAATACCAAACTATCCTTTACAATATTTTATATCCTATTGGGAATACCTCCTAAAGTCCTCTTTATTGTGAATGACTTGTATAACTGGTAAACCATAAGAGTTAGATAAAAATTTACTACAAAAAAAAAAAAACTTGCCAAAAAAGACACAATAATTGTTACATGGTGTTTTTTTGTAGAACTAATCATTTCCGAGATATTCCCTGTTGTGAATTTGAATTTTAAGTACTTTCTCTTACCTCTGGCTATGGAAAAAAAATTGAATGTCAGTGACAGTCGCATGGCGACAGTTTTTAAGAGGTATCAGTATCACTAGGGAATGAGGGACACTGTATTTAAGCCATGGCAAAACTCATTGCTGTAGGTGCCATTTTTGTTTCCACTGGAAAACTTGACATGTTTGAACTATCACATATTTTGTCAATAGAGCACTGTTTGTGTTGTTTACAGTGACTTTAAAATGTTGTCTCAGGAAAAGATGCAATTAATTCGTGAAAAAGTTCATTCAATGGTTTATTATGTTGATTATCAAGACAAGAGAGTGGCTTGATCAACTTACTACTTCATTTGGTGATGAAGCTCCATCCTTTGCCTCTGTGAAACGAGCTTAATCGTGGCCGCCGTTCGCTCACTGACGAAATTCGTGAAGGTGGTCTAAAATCAGTTGTTGTGCCAGAAAATATTGATGCTGTGCAAAAACCTCATACATAAATACAATGCAAATGGCGTGTTATTTATGGACGCTCTTCAACTATGGTTCTCAGTGTGCCATTCTAAATTGAAATACTGCTTAATTTTGCTCAGAGGCCAACGGCTTTACTTCCCTCCCGAAGGAAGCCATTGCTAAGGATTTTTACACCCGAAAAAATCCATCGTCTTCCACCGGGTTTGAACCCACGACCTGTGGTATATGAATGGTAACCGTTACACCACGGATGGCGACAACCGCATACTTGCTACATACTGTGAAAGAGAAAGGGTAAGCATTAGTTTCACCAGCATGATCATTTAGCCGCGAATAATGTTTGCTCTAGTAGCATCCCACAAAATTGGCACAATCTCAAAAGGATGTTCGAGATGATTGATGCACACAAATGCTCAAGAAATACAATATATAATATTCTAACAGGTGACGAATCATGAATCTGTGCATATGAGCCGGAACGTAAACATCAGTCGACTGTATGAATCAAATGAACCAAATCCAACAAACATTGTTTGCACTCAAAGCACTTCGAAATGACCGCCTACTTTTTTTTTTTTTTTTTTCAGAAAAACTGGTCATGTGGCAACAGTGACGTTAGAGGAATGTAAAACGGTCAATTCTGAACAGCCCAAAGCATTTGTTTGCCGGAAGTCTTTGATGAAATAGGGAAAACAAGCAAGTGCCGTCGATTCGTTCTTCAAGACAATGCGAGCGCTCATACATTTCATCTACAACCCACTATTTGGACACTCAAAACATATTTTTGTTCCCGAACATCAAGAATAAAATGCGTGGACAATGACGCACATCGGCAGAAGATGCCGTGGATGCGTTCAAACACCACGTTTTGGAGATGTCTTAAGCAGATGGGGAAAAAATGGTTCGAACGCCTACAAAAGTGTGTTGAGCACAAAGGAGGATATTTCAAGAAACAATAAAGCGATTTTCAATGACAATTAACTCTTTTTTATTATTAGGCTCAAAATATAAATAGTGCCCCTCGTGTTCCCGTATTTCTCTTCTACTTTTAAGGAGCTAAAGTAATACGGCCATTTCTGTTAAATCTATCATGCTATATTCTGCTTGCAGAGTAGGTAGAGAAAGTCATCAGAATAGAACACGTCAGATTCTTTCCAAATAGTGTAGAAAAAGTGGAAAATATAAGATTAAGTCGTAGTTTTTTAATTTCTCTACACGTACTATGAACATGGTGTATAAAGAAGGTATTGTAATGCACCCAAAAATTTAGTATCGAGATATCACCGGAAATACATGTTTTGGGTCCCCCTGAATTAAAAAAAATATTTTTGGAAAAAGTTTCTTGTGTGTCTGTACACCGCATAGCTCAAAAACGAAAAGAGCGCTGAATACCAAACTTGGTATTTATGTTTGGTATCTTCCAAGGATGCGACACGAAGATTTTCAAGAAAATACCCCCACATCCAACTACCCTTAACATGGAACTTTTTTTTGAAATGTTTGATTTTCTCAAAAATGGCTCAAACGATTTTGAATAAAATATCATATATTAAAGATATTTACCTGACAAAATGTATATCTTGAATTTTTTGGCAGTAGCCTCAGAAGACTATTCTGGGTGAATTTTACGGACTTTTGGATAACTGCTAAACCGTAAGAGACGGAGAAAAACTAACCACACAAAAAATGTAGAGCACGTTAAAACACACAATTTATGTCATATACATTTTTTTCGTGGAGTTGATCGTTTTTTTTTTTTTGTTTTTTTTTTTTAGATATTCCTTGTTTTTGGTTTTAGCTTTGAAAAACATACTTTTCTCATACAGGAATTAGTCAACTCCTGCGATATACAAAGGATCTTCAGTCACATAGCAACCAACTTTAACCTATAATACACCCTTATTTCGCTTCTACTTACAAGGAAGCAAGTAATTAGATTATTTCTGCTAATTTTTTTCTGAATTAGTATGAATTAAATGGAAGCATAAGTTTTTTAACAATAATTTGTTGCAGAGAGTAGACAAAGTCATGTGAATGGAACACACAAGATTTTTTGTTTTGTTTTTATTTTTGTAGCTTAATGGGCGTCATTGTATTGTTTGCTCTAGTAATCAGTGATAGGAAATATACCTGCTATTCTATTGTTATAAGTAGAAAACATTTGAGCTACAGTCAGCATTAGTATTTAATCTCTTGCCGATGTTTACAAGCGACTGATGAAATGTAATACACCTAAGCAATATCGCCGAGAACGCTTTGCGGTGGGCAGAGATTAAAAAGAAGAAACCAAAATACTAAACCTCATTAACCACAATACCTCCTCTTGCGTTTAAGAAGGTGCTTTGCCTTTCATTCATTGAACTTATTAACCACTGAAAGCGACGGGACCTCATGGGGGACATATTTTTTTATTCACCCACTTTCTCTTCCTAGTATCGTTTGTTTTCATTTCTCTTCTAGAACTTTTCTTACAAAAGTATTTTTAAGCAGTTGATGCTAAAGTTAGGTATTTTACCAGAAGTCAGTTGTGTTAAAAGTAGAAAATTCTGTCACTCACGGTTATAAAAGTATATCACTGTAATGTAGTCAACTTTGGTTTATGCATCCATGCATTCAAGTAGGCTATGACTCTGAAAGCTCGTAATGATTCATAAAATGGCGAATGATTTCAATGTCATGAATATGGAATCTGCTGAACCAGACGAAAGAATGCAAGCGGAGAGAGCAACATTACAACTGCTACACCACCTCCGTTGTATAGAATGTTTTCGTTGTGTATAAGTAAGTCATCAAATTGTCAGCACTGATGCTAAGCAAGTCAGCAACTGAATATCTCAGACCGTTAAGCGTGAACTCCGTGAAATAGGCAAAAGAAACTATTGATAATTATAACATGTCTATAAATATTAAGAAATATCTAAAAATAGTGTATGACGCACGTGTTAAGATTGTTTTATATTGTTCGTAGCATTACGAAACTCTGTCCACGGCCACGTTTCGCAAGCTTCCTACTCACAATATAAAACACCATTTTTACCACTTGTATAATAAATAAATATTTTATTTTCTCTAGTACTTTCTCTTTTGTTTTCTCCTGGCAAGCAAAGAACCTAATTTCAATTGTTTCATCTAGCATCCGGCTTTTAAAATATCTGACTATTGCTTTGCCCTAGTGTACCATCTTATATCCCTTCTACTTGTCAAAGAAGCATATAATAAGACCAATTCTGCTAACGTTTATCTCAATTAGCATAATGTGGATAAAATAATAATATTTTGTAAGAAAACTTTGTTTGCGGAACAGCTAGAGAAAGTCATGCGAATGGAACATATGTTTTATTACTTCATCTATACGAACTATGTACATAGTTTATAAAGGCGACATTGTATTGCACCCAAAAATTCGATACCGAGATTGTTTTGAGACCTCTTCAATCCCCCCCAAAAAAGGCATTTTTAGATGAAGGTCCGTGTAGACTGTTAAATACCAAACTTGGTATTTAAGTTTATCTTCCAAGGATGCGAACCAACCCCCACCCTAAACTGTCCTTTACATGGAAAATTGTTTTTTTTCTCTCTCAAAAATGACTAACGATTTTGATTAAAATACAGTATATTAAAGATATTTACATAACAAATAAAATGTATATTTTGAATTTTCTGGGAATAAACTCTGAAGTGCTCTCTCTTTATTCTGAATGAATTTTTCTAAATTTTGTATAACTATTAAACCGTAACAGATAGACAAAAACTTACTACACAAAAAATGTAGATCTTGTTAAAACAAACAAATTTTGTCATACTTTTTTTTGTAGAGCTGACCGTTTTTGAGATATTCCTTGTTATAAGTTTCAGCTATAATTTTTTGTTTCAACTACTGGCCATACAAACAAAGGCATTTCAATCCCATAGCAACCAGCTTTTAAATTATTTGATTATTGCTTTAGCTAATGCATTCGCTTACGTCCCTTCTACTTACAAGGATGCAATTAGTAAGACCAAGTGTGCTAATGTCTGTCTCGTTTAACATGCTGTAGATAAAATAAAAGTCTTTAGTAGGAATAGTGAGTGTGTGGATCAACTAAAGAAAGTTATGTGAATGTAGCACATCAGAATTTTTTAATTGAACTATTTAGTTCATAACACGTGATTGTAAAAAGAGGCCAATTCAGTACATTGGCGCGTAAAATTCCAATCAATCGGAACTGATTATCTCTGCTGTTTAATCGTTTTTATCACACCCACGTGCAATTGTTTTTCTAAATGTATCGCACCCACGTGCATTTGTTTCCTCTCTGAACTAATGCTCGTCTCATAATAATAGTATCAATGTGCCGTGATATTCCCGTACATAATGGCGGAAATACCAAACCGTTTTGGGGAAAGGTCAGTTGCTGAAATAGACATATTAATTGAAAACTCAAAGCCGCAGAACATTAAAAACAACACAGTGAGAGAGGGGAGGGAGGGTTTGAGGTTTCGAGTGTTGGTGTTAAGGAGGTAGCGCTGGTAGGCTCCTCGAGCGGTTGCATTTTCAGGAGCAGCATCCTTTCCTCTGCTCCGCTGGTGTTTATTTATTTATTTAAATATGGTGGTGAATTTTGATACACCTGTCCCTATGGGAGGGGGAGTGCTTTGTTCAGCTATTACGCTGTTGGCTTGTTTAAAGCCGTTGTTACCGGGGGTGCCCACAAGCCATGCGGGGAACCCGGAACCGCCTTTTTCGGCGTTCAGAGGGTAAGTACTCCCCCAGTGATCTGACAAGAGCGTTCTCATGTTCGCCCAATCTGGCGTAGAATTTTTGAGCCCGGCGCCTAACAACATCTTCCACATATGGGAGGGCCGAAGCTTCATGTAGTAGCCTCAAAGGGAAACGTCGACATACAGAATATATGGGCCGGAGTCCTCTATTCTGCACCCACTGTAACCAGAGAAGCCAGGAGTCTGCTGCCATACCCCACACTTCGCAGGCATAGAGCATCAGGGGGACTATAAGCGCCTTGAAAAGGCGTAACTTTAAGTGAACCGGCATCTGGGAGGCCAGCACAGGGTAAAGGGAGGCTACCGCCCCCTTCGCCCTGTTCGACGTTCCCCGCACGTGTTCACGAAAAGTTAGGTCCTTATCAAGAATGACGCTCAAGTATTTGATGGAATTCCCCCACTCTATCCTTTGGCCCTGATAGGAAAAGTTGGGTAACTGGTTTATTACGGGGCGTTTTCTGGTGAACAGAACAGCATGACTTTTGCCCGGATTAACGGACATCCGCCACTGTCTGCACCAGTCCTGGACGAGACGGAGGTGTCTCTGTATGGGGTTGAAGGCTCTGGTATGTTCCTGTCGGTGCGGCAGAGCAGGACGTCATCAGCAAACTGGGCCATGTTGACGCCCTGCACCGTAGGGAAGTCTGCCATATAAAGGCTAAACAATGTGGGTGATAGTACAGAGCCTTCTGGGACTCCGCCTCGTAGGGGTTTAGGTGTAGATGTTTGCCCTGCAACTACAAAGGTGCGCTGGTGTAGGAAGCTGTGTATGATGTTGATTAACTGTGTGTGTAGGCCAATCTGGATGAGTTTAAACAGGAGACCCTCATGCCAGGTGGTTGAGAAGGCCTTCTCGACATCCAAAGACACCGCCGGCGTGAAGGCCCCGTCCTGGAACCCCAGGGCGGCAGCCTCCACCACCCGCAGCAGCTGTTGGGTTGTCGAGTGCCCAGGACGGAATCCAAACTTATGGAGAGGGATGGCTTGAATGTCGACTACCTGCGGCGACAAGCGGTGTAGAACTAACCTCTCGAAGACCTTCGAGAGGGTGGGTAGGAGGCTAATGGAGCGGTAGCTGGAAGGAAGTGCCGGGTCCTTACCAGGCTTCAAAATGCACACCCCCTGTGCCACCTTCCACTCGCGCGGAAAGTGACCTAAGGTGAGGCACATGTTGAGTACCTTGGTGAGGTACAGCACTGCTCTGAATGGAAGGTTGCTGAGCATGGCGGGGCGAATTCTGTAAGCAACGAGGCTATGATTTATGATATGGACATCAAGTTGCAGTGATTTCGGTGCAAATATACGTCAAAACAAAAGGGATTTTAGGAATATTATTCTTCGTGCCCTTATAAGCTAATCATTGCCATTTTATTCATGAAATAGTCTTATCAAATATAACTCGAGCAACAACTTTTATCTATAAAAGTGGAGATCTTGTTATATTACTTATGATAAAGATTTTAGGGTTAATCGCCCGGTCTGCGTTGACTGTTTTTCATATGTTTCAATTGGTTATCTGCCCTTATCAAGGAGTCACCACAGCAGTTTGTACACGTTATTTAGTTTTAAGGTTTCTGTTGTTAGCACATCGGCTGAGCATGATTTTTCTCACGGAGCTACTCTACTTCCGTGGGCAGCCTGTTCTTCCAGATTCCGATTCCTGCCACGCGAGGCAAATTCTTCACATTCTTTCAGTTACAAGCTATCGCTTCAGGTACAGAAACAAAGCTGCAAGAATCGGAACTCTAGTTCTGATTAAAACCGAGTATTCTCCTGGAATTTCAACACATCCTGTTTTTTGCTCTTAACATACTTAAATAGCAAAATAGAGGAAGTAGTCTATGACGTTCAAAATGTATTATTTCACCGGTATCCTTAAAACCAAAAGAGATTTTAGAAAGATCTTGTATGTAGCATGCATATTACTTTCTGTATCCTCTGTCGTTTATTAGTGGGTGCACACTATTCTCACAATTTTTCTTTTACTTTTCTACACGTACTTTGCATATAGTATACAGAGAAGATATTGCGTTGCATCCAAAAATTCGATACTGAGATTTTACCGGAAATATATGTTTTAGATTCCTGAGTCCAAAAAAAGCCTTTTAAAAAAGGTCCGCGCGGGTATGTGTGTGGACAGCATAGCTCAAAAACTAAAACATCGTTAAATTTCATACTTTGTATTTAAGTTTATCTTCCAAGGATGCAACTCGAAAAAAAAATCCCTTCACTCCAAAATGTTTCTCAAAAATCTACAACAATTTTGATTAAAATTCCGTATATTACAGACAATTAAAATGTATATCTCAAATTTTCTGTGAGTACGTGCAGACTTGTTCGTTCTGAACAATTTTTTCTGGATTTTGAATTACTAGTAAACCGTAAGAAATAGACGAAACTTACTACACAAAAAATGTAGATCTCGTTAAAACACACGATTTATGCCATACATTTTTGTTGCAGAGTAGATCTTGTCCGATATATTCCTTGTTATTTGTTTAAATTTTAAACTGCCATCTTCTCAAGCGGCGTCAGCTTTCGTTTCATCTCGCTTTTGTTTTTCTGAAAATGCAAAGCGAACCGAACCTCAATTGTTCACCTATCCATCGAATTTTATTACCTAGTTTTCTTCTGCTTATAGAATCCAAGTAGTAAGACAAAAAGCGTTAATGTTTTTCTAGTTTAGTATAGTGTAGATAGAAGAATAATCTTTTATAAGAATAGTTTGTTTGCAGAACAGGTAGAGAAAATCATGTGAATCAAACACATCAGATTTTTACTTTCTCTACACTTACTATGTACATAGAGTATAGGGAAGGCACTCTATTGCACCCAATAAGTCGATACCGAGATTTCACCGGAAATATATGTTTTGAGGCCCCCTGAATCCAAAAAAAATTTTAGAAAAAGGTCAGTGTGTGCCTGTCTAAGTGTGATGTCTGTGGGCAGCATAGCTCAAAAAGGAAAAGTCCGTTAAATACCAAATTTGGCATTTAACTTACATGAAGATTTTCAATAAAATCCCCCCACCCCCAAGTTCCCTTTACGTGGAACAGTTTTTGGTAATTTTCATTTTCTCAAAAATGGCTGTAATGATTTTGATTAAATTATTTTATATGTAGTATATTTACATGACATATAAAATGTATATCTTGAAATTTCTGTGAATAAGCTGTGAAGACATCTTTATTCTGGGTGAATTTTGTGGAAAGTTGCATAACTGGTAAACCGTAAGAGATATACAAAAACTTACTTAACAAAGAAAAAAAAAAAATGTACAGCTTGTTAAAACACACGATTTATGTGGCGAATGTCCTATATTGTCATTTTTAACATCTAATAAGTATTTTAGTTGTAGTTATACTTTCCTGTGCTGTTAATCTACAAACCCTAAGCCATTTCTAGATAAACTGCATTCTTTACAAACATAAATTACAAATGTGTAAAATATTATTTAATTTTAAAACAAAACACTTGTAAATTATAAAATTTCACTTGTAAATATTTCAGTATGTAAAGTTCATCTGTGCAAATTCCCATTAATGAATTCCACAGGAGCCGTTTTTACTTTCTCTAGCTCCATGTGTACAATTTACATAGGGATAGAGAAGTATTGTATTCCACCCAAAAACTTGATACCGAGATTTCACCGGAAATACATGTTTTAGGACCCCCTGTGTCCAAAAAAAGCATTTTCAGAAAAAGGTCCGCGTATGTGTGTGTGTCCGTGTGTGAACACGATGACTCAAAAACGAAAAATCGGTAAAATAACAAACTTTATATTTAAGTTTAGTATCTTCCAGGGATGCGACAAGAAGATTTTGAGAAAACTCTCTCCACCCTAAACTACCCTTTACATGGAATAAATTTAGAACATTTTAATTTTCTGAAAAATGGCTCTAACGTGTTTTATTAAAATACCGTATTAAAGATGTTTACATTACAAATAAAATATATATCTTAAATTTTCTGGGAACAGCCTCTGAAAACCTCTTTATTCTGAATTAATTTTGCATAACTGGTAAATCGTAAGAGATAGACACAAACTTACTCCAAAAAAAAAAAAAAAAAAAAAAAATAGATCACGTTAAAACGCACAATTTATGTCATATACGTGTTTTTCGTGGAATTTCCCACTTGTGAGATATTCCTTGGCATTGTTTCCAGATTTAAAATACTTTTCTCACACGGGAAGTGTGAGAAAATGCATAAAAAACGGATTTCAACCACTTAGCAACCAGTTGTTAATAAATTTGTCTACCTTTTAGCTTGGTATATTCCCTTATTTTATTTCTACTTACAAGAAAGCAAGTAAATAAACACAATTTCGCTAATGTTTATCTCGATTATCATAAATTAGATAGAACAACATGCATTTTAACAATAATTTGTTACAGCAATGCGAATGAAACAGATGCTTTTTTTTACAAATTAGAAACAAAGTTTAAAATTAAGAAAGATTGTAAACATTGTGAAGGCCCCAGATCCACTGTTTGGTTATTCGTAATTGAGAAATCAGGAACCTAAAGGTCTGTTGTGTATAAACTTCCTTCCACTGTTCCAGACGTTATAAGCACACCTGTTGTGCCGGAGGCTGTGTTTATCTGTGTCTGACACAGGCGGATAGCCAGCACATAGCACAACAGCGTCGCACTTGCCAAGGTATACTTTCACCAGCTCAGTGTTTATGTATACACCATAATGAAGCTCTTTTGTAAACAAAGCACAGAATGTGTTTTTTTTTTATGTTCCTAGAAACACTTTTGGAATAGCACTACGTGCAGCACTCGGAATGATGAATGAAACTTTGATTTGCTCCATTTCTTCTTCTAAACCCTTTTCCGTGTAGCAACTTTATCCCGCATCTCTTAAAGTAATGCATGTGTGAAATTTGAAAAAAAAAAATCTGATGTATTCCATTCACATGACTTTCCCTACATCTCTGCAACAAATTATTGTTAAAAAGCTTATGCTTTTATTTACTTCATGCTAATCTTTGTAAGTAGAAGCGAAATAAGGGAGTACCATAGGTTAAAGTGATAGTCAAAAGCTGGTTGCTATATGACTGATGTTCCTTTGTTTGTATAGACAAATTGACAAATTTCTGTATGAGAAAAGTGTAAGTTTTTTAAAGATGAAACCAATAACAAGGAATATCTCAAAAACGACCAACTCCATGAAAAAAATGTATTGGATATAAATTGTGTGTTTTATCGTGATCTACATTTTTTGTGTAGTTCGTTTTTGTCTATCCGTTACGGTTTACCAGTTATGCAAAATTCAGTAAAAATCATCCAGAATAAAGAGGTATTTTAAGGCTATTCCCTGAAAATTCAAGGCATACGTTTTATTTAGCAAGTAAATATCTTAAATATAAGGGATTTTAATCAAAATCGTTAGAGCCATTTTTAAGAAAATCAAAATTTTCGAAATTTTTTCCATGTAAATGGTAGTTGGGGGTGGGGGGATTTTCTTGAAAATCTTCGTGTCGCATCCTTGGAAGATACCAAACTTAAATACCAAGTTTGGTATTTAACGGTCATTTCGTTTTTGAGCTATACTGCCCACAGACATACATGCACACAGACAGGCACAGACAGACAGACATACACATGGACATTTTTCTAAAAATGCTTTTTTTGGATTTAGGAGGCCTCAAAACATATATTTCCGGTGAAATCTCGGTATCGAATTTTTGGGTATAGTACAATACCTTCTCTATACACTATGTACATAGTACGTATAGAGAAAGTAAAAAAGTAAAAAATTAAAATTTATCGTAAATAATATTATGAGAGCTCCAGCTTTTATCGATAAATTTATGTAGAGAAAAGTTGTAGCTCGAGTTGTATTTAATAAGACTATTTCGAGAATAAAATATTAGCCTGCATGGACACTAAATCCTAAAACCCCATTTGTCTTGACGTACCTATATTTTCACCGAAATTACTGCAACTTGATGCCCATATCATACATTTCACACCTCTTTGTATTGCTGCATTATATTAATTTGGCGTAAAATAGACACAGATCTGTTGTGTATCGCTACATTCTATTATTTTTGGCTCAATAAAGCAGGATTGCAATTACTATATTTATTGGAACTTCCGCCATTATGTACGGGAATATCACCAAAAAATGATATTCAGAGAGAAAATAAATACACATGGGTGCGATACATTTAGAGAAACAGTTGCACGTGGGTGTGATAAAAAAAAATATTAAAATGCAGAGATTGGTTCGAATTTTACGCGCCAATGTACTGGATTGACCACTTCCTACAATCACGCGTCATGAACGAAATAGTCATTTTAATCTTTCAGCACGTATATACCTACAATGTACATAATAGCTAGAGAAGGTATTGTATTCCACCCAAAAGATTCGATGTCGAGATTTGGGGCCCCTGAGTCCAAAAAGCAAATTTTAAAAAAAGGTCCGTGATTGTGTCTGGGGGCAGCATAGCTTAAAAATGACAAGACCGAACTTGGTATTTGTGTGCGGTATCTTCCAAAGCAGCGACATTAAGATTTTTCAAGAAAATCTCCCACCCCAAACTATCCTTTAGACTGAAAATTTTTGTTTTCTCAAAAGCAACTAACGATTTGAATTAAAACACCCTATATTAAAGATGGTTACATCACAAATAAAATGTAAATTTCGAAATTACTGGGATTAGCCTCTGAAGACCTCTTTATTCTGAATGAATTTTGCATATCTGGTAAACCATAAGCTTACTACACAAAAATGTAGCTCCTGTTAAAACAATAATTCATGTCTTACTTTTACTTTTTGTACAGAAGTGACCGTGTCTGAGATTCTTTGTCAGTGGTTTCAATCTTAAATTGCTTAACTTTTCTCAAACGGCGCGTCACCTGTAGTTTCATCTAACTTTCTTTACTGCCATGCAAAGCGAACCGAACTTTAATTGTTTCACATAATAGAAATATGACTCCCCTTAGCCAAGTGTAGTCCCTTATTTTCCTCCTACTTACAAGAAAGCAAGGAATAAGACCAATTCTGCCAATGTTTATCTCGATTAGCATGTTGCAGATAAAATAATAGTGGAACAGCTAGAGAAAGTCAGGTGAATGGAATACATCAGATCTTTACCGGACTGTAATGATCCAATTCATGACGGGAAGAAGAAGAAGAAGACTTTTTTATAGCAAATAGTTTTTGGAATCTTTAAGCGTTATAGAGAATCAACATTTCTCTCTCCTCCCCTTGCTTCGGGCTCTACGGCCATATAAATACCATACACTATACATGTTTCCTTGCATACTACACATTCCATAAAACATCCCTTTTCTCAAAACTACATTTTCACACATTCAAAATGTTCCACCCGGCTCAGTTTTTGTTGAAATGCAGCTAAAATGTCCCAGAATGTGAGGAAATATCTATTGTAATATTTCAATGGACAAAATTATCAACAAATTAATATTAATTCAAAATCTTCTCGGGCTTCTAGCCAGGTAAAAACTTGGCTTGGCTTCACCCTGAAGACGAGGAAGATGCACTTCTTCGAAACGTTGGTGTCAAGCCAAGTTTTTACCTGCCTAGAAGCCCGAGAAGATTTTGAATTAATACGTCGCCAGGAAAGCTTCAGTTCTTATTTTAAATGAATATTAATTTAAAAAAAAACTATTTAACGTTTCTATTTTTAAAAATCACAATAATTGAGTAATCAAAATTATCGAAATTCGTCATTTAAAGTTTTTTTATGTAATTCAAAGCTCCAAATCAGAAAATGCCAACCAACTGTGATGCAATAAAGAGGCATGGTTCGTATTAATAATTACCATTTATTGAAGATAAAGCTACCGGTGTGAACTATGGTGTTAAAGACGACATAAATTGGGGAGGGGTAGAAATCACACATATACTGTTGTTAGTATACAGAACTGATAATCCTAGCCGAAGACAACAAAGAAAGTAAAAACGTCTTATGTAACCTGTGTATGAATTCGTAACCCTGCAGTTCAGGGACATTTCTGGCAACAATGCTCCATTACCACTGGATATAACATTATCGCCGAGGGCTGCAGTTTGAACCGTTGTGTACTAATAACGCACTATCTCTCACTTGGATCTGAGGTGGCTGAGGCACATAATCACTTCCCGCCTCTTGGCAGGAGACTTATTGCAACCTGAAGGACGAATTGCAGCGAAGGTTAGCCACCTCCAAGGAGGAACGTGTTGGACAGTTATTTACTGGCGACAGCTTGTCACTGGATGTCCTGGACAGCATATGGTAGAGATGACACTGCAGGTGGCGGTCGTCGGCGTCCAGGTGCTTCATTGGTTATTCCGCTGGAGTTGGGCGACAAATTTGAACAATCCAAGTGCAGAAGTGTTTTAGTAGGTACTAATGTATTACATTCACACAACATTCTCTACACGTAATTCTACAAACTATACATGAATAAGCTTAGTCACGGATTTATAAAAAGTAAAAATTCACATGAATTTCTTAAGATGTTCCACTAACAAACTTGTCTTATAAAAGAGTATTCTTTTATCTACATCATGCTAATCAAGATGAACGTGACCAGAATTGGTCTTATTACTTGCTTCTTTATAAGTAGAAGGGAAATAAGGGAATACGTTAGGCTAATGCGATAGCCATATCTTTTAAAAGCCGGACGCTAAGTGACACAATTGAAATTCGGTTCTTTTTGCTCGCTGAGAGTAAATAAAACAGAGACGAAAAGAAAGATATGTTCCCATTTGAGAAAAATCTAAGTAGGTTAAAATATCTTACACATATGGCATTTTAATAAAAATCTTTAGTCATTTTTGAGAAATTCAAAACATTTGTAATTTCTTGAAAAATCTACGTGTCGTATCTTTGGAAGATACTGAACTTAAATGCCTAGTATGATATTTAGATGGCTTTTCGTTTTTGAGCAATGCAGCCCACAGGCACGCGTGCACACACACGCACACACGTTTCTAGAATACTTTCTTCTTGTTTCAGAGGGTTTTAAAACGTGTATTTCCCGTGAAATCTCGGTATCAAATTTTTGGGGTGGAGTACAATAATGTCTCTAGCCACTACGAACATGCTGCTAGAGAAAGGAAAAAAGCGTTACATTGTCTCTAACTACAATGTGGTCTTTAAGTATATTCTCTAGTTTCTACAAACTATTCTTAGGGAAGTTTTTTCTACCTATTTTCATAATAATCGATATAAACCTTTGCAGAATTATGTAAGTTCATTACAACTTCGTTACAAGAGGGAGTGTAGCAATCGATTCGATAGTCAAATGTTTAAATGTAAGTCGCTTCGCGAAAACAACTAAGTATCGATACCACTTTAAAAAAAAAAAACTTACGTATACAATTCATATGACTTTCTCTACCTACTCTGCAAACAGACTGTTCTTACAAAATCATCGAGACACCATTAGCAGTAGTTGCCTTATTATTTGCTTCCTTCTAAATAAGGCACTACATTAGGCTGAAGCGATAGTCAACTCTTTTAAAAGTTCAAGTAAAGCAAAAAAAAAAAAAAAGATGAAACGAAAGGTGACTATTTGTTTAAAAAAATTACGTAGTTTGCAATTAGCACCAATAACAAGGAATATCTCGGAAATGGTCAACTCTAAAAAAAATATGTATGACATAAATTGTGTGTTTTAGCGAGCTCTACATTTTTTGTGCAATAAGCTTTTCGTGTGTCTCTTGCGGTTTACCAGCTATGCAAAAGTCATCCAGAATGTAGGGTCTTCAGAGGCCAGAAAATTCAAAATGTACATTTTATTTGTGATGTAAATATCTTTAATATACCGTATTTTGGTCAAAATTGTTAGCCATCTTTGAGAAAATAAACATTTTCGAATTTTTTTTCAATTTAAAAGTAGTTTAAAGTAGGCAAATTTTATTGAAAATCTTCGTGTCGTATCTTTGGCAGATAATAAACTTAAATACAAAGTTTGATATTTAAAGATATTATGTAGAGAATGTAAAAGAGTGTGTCTATGTGTGTAATGCTATACCTTTAAGATCATTGTGTAATAGTTGGACAAAGTATGCGAGTGTCAGAATACTCGTTATAGTTTGGTGTTAATTATATAATGTGCAAAAATCCTTCACAATGAATCGTATTTGAAAATTCATTTGGCATTACAATACGGAATACTAAATAGCACACATTTGCCAGTTATGTTAACACAAAGTTCATCGAAGTCTGGCTTGATATGTCACATACGTTGATTGACTTTATTGTGGAATCGCCCAGAAACTATTTATGAAAATAAATAAATAAAATGCATGTTTGAATTTTGTATAACGGTTAAACCGTAAAGAGATAGACAAAAAGTGTAGATCTCGTTAAAACGAATCGTTTACCTCATGTAGGTTTTTCTTGTAGAGTTTACCGTTATCAACATATTCATTGTTATTGGTTTCAGTTTTAAACTAATTAACTTTACTTAAACGGGACCATGCGAACCGAATTTCAATTTTTCTACTTCGGATATTTGTCCATCCTCCCTACAGTTCAGATTTGGCTTCATGCAACTTTTTATATTCCCCAAAATTAATGAAAAAAATTCGAGGTCAACGATTTGAGTCATCTGAAGCCGCAGTAGCTGCTTACAGAATGTACAGTAGAGCCTCAGTATTCCGAGGTTCCTTGTACTTCGAGCTGGGCTTAAGAAAAATAAAATTTTAAATAAAACTTAAAATCCTGTTTTATACATTATCCGCAGGCACTTCTGAATGTGGCACCCTTTGAACTTTCTTTAAATTTTCATATACAATACAATGAAAAAAGGTACCACTTAGGGCTTTTGTTCTTAATGCACAGAAATAGCCTTGGCCTCAGACTGCTAATGCATTTCTATTACAGATTGATAGGTACCGTTAGGTTTGGAGGAGTACGCTTGCTCTCTTTGTTGGCCCTTCACTACTTGGGACCGCACGCCAACCAAAGGTACAGTGCATACCATCCTTTCAGAAAAAAATACTATATTGGTACAATACTCCCTACTCAGCGACAGTGATCATTAAAATCCGTACACATTTAACAACACTGACCGTTGTTGTGGATGGTATGTATATTATTTTATTATTTGTGTTTTTAACCATTATTGTGCTCGTTAAACGTCTATTCTATTCATGTATTACCCATTGATTTAGTGATAGCTCCAATCAGCTCCAATTACGGAGCTCTACTTGTACACCCTCCAAAGAAGAATGGTGTTCAGTATTTGAAAAATGGTTTGAAAGGATGAGACAATGTACAGAATGCAAGGAGAATGTTTTAAAATATCAATTACCAGAACTAAATATATTTTATTGTGTACATTCTCAAAACTTTTGGTGTAGCCCTAGTAACTTTCTTGCATCTTCGGTCATTTCCGAAATATTCATCGCTATTGGCTTTACTATTTCAATACTTTGTGGTTTTAAGGTCCTCCCTCTATACAATTGTTTCTTTCGATGTCATGGAAAGAGCAAGAAATTTCATATCCAGTATATAGGTAAAAGTTTTGGAACATCTGACTGTTACCATTCATTACCTTTGTAGCTACAAAATTTGTAATGAAACTATATGTAAGCTTTCGTTTCAATTAATTTGAAATAGATAACATTTTGTTTTGAAGCTTTATCGTTATTCAGCTGTTGCTTGCAACGTTATGAAATAGAATATGCGAACTACTAAGAACTGTAAGCTATACATCAGGTCCAGAATGTATTCAAGATCAGATAAATAGCCTACAGTTCGTGGCTAGCCAATTACTTTTTGATATACTTAATAAAACTGAATAAACAATAATAAAATTGCTTTTAAATAGTTTATTGAACATTAAGAAAAAATTAATTCTAGATGTAAACAAATGAAAGGCTACATCTAAATTATATGGACAAAGCCTACTTATACACACTTTTGTTAATGAATGTTGTAATAGAGTCTTTACTTGAAGTAGCACATGTCTTGGTTGTTAGATTATTTGTTCATGTAGCCGAATTTACTCTTTCGATTTTTTAAAGCTATTATCAAGCAGTACAATTTTATAAAAATCTTATGTGTTCCATTCACATGACTTTCCCTACATCTCTGCGAAAAATTATTGTTAAAAAGCTTATGCTTCTATTTACTTCTAGCTAATCGAGAAAAAATTAGCAGAAATAGTATTATTACTTGCTTCCTTGTAAATAGAAGCGAAATAAGGGAGTACCGTAAGTTAAAGTGATAGTCAAAAGCTGGTTGCTATGTGACTGTAATTCCTTTGTTTGTATGGACAGGAGTTGACTACACGTTTTTCAAAGCGGAAACTAATAATCAGGAATATCTTAAAAACGATCAACTCCACGAAAAAAATGTATATAACATAAATTATGTGTTTTAATATGCTCTACATTTTCTGTGTGGTAAGTTTTTGTCCATCTCTTACGGTTTAGCAGTTATGCAAAATTGGGCAAAATTCATCCAGAATAAAGAGGTCTTCAGAAGCTATTCCCAGAAAATTCAAGATATACATTTTATTCGGGGTACAAATAGCTTTAATATACGTGATTTTAATCAAAAATTTTAGAGCCATTTTTAAGAAAATCAAAATTTTCGAAAATTTTTCCATGTAAAGGGTAGTTTGTGGTGGGGGGATTTTCTGGGAAATCTTAGTGTAACATCCTTGGAAGATACTATTACCTTAATACCAAATTTGGTGTTTAACGGTCTTTTCGTTTTTGAGCTGTTGTCCACAGACACACACACACACACACACACACACACACACACACACAATCACACACAAACGGACCTTTCTCTAAAAATGCTTTTTTTTTTATTCAGGGCATCCTAAAACATGTATTTCCAGCGAAATCTCGGTATCAAATTGTTGGGTGGAATACAATACTTCCTCTATATACTATGTACATAGTACGTGTAGAGAAAGTAAAAATGAGCGACATTGCTATTGAAGAAGTTGCGGATCTAGCATGTGCCTTACCTTTACCAGCGAAGTCGATGCAAAGCAATGTTGATGGTTACATCATTTCTTAATTGTACTGTAAGTATTAATGACCTCTCAAACTGTTAAGCTACATTCACAATGAAATGCAAGCGCAGACGTAACGCAGCATAATCTCAGGCGCGAGAGATCATTCACAATGAAGTCGTAAGCGTAACGCAAGAAGTTGGCCCGGGTTTCTAGATCTGTAAATTACATACCATATAATAAAGTTAATTAATATTTTACAAACAAATATTTATAAAATTACATACTAATAACTGACGCTCATAGCAGTGACGTCACAATGATTGCTCATTCAAATTTATTGAAAATTGTACAAGCATAGAGACTTCCAGAAAGTGATAAAGCTCCACATTTAATGGACTAAGAATTATCTCTCTGCGTCTTCGATTTATGAGAACCAAGAAGTCTAGGCGCAGATGATAGTTACATCCATTAAATCAAAGAAGGATTCGCAAGGAGACAGACATAATCTCTTGAGGGGAATTACAGATGGCGCGGCACTGCACGACAAATAGAAGAGTATGCATGTAGAGCAGGCCATGTAAAATCTGGCAGTGCGATCGTTTGTTATTGAATTATAGGCAATGCATAGAGAAAAGAAGCAGAATGCCTCCTCTTTGCACGCAACGCAAGGATAGAGTTTGGAGTTTGCAAACTCTTGCGTTGCGTTGCGTCTTGCGTGTTTCTGTATGAATGCTTACATTAAATATCACGAGTGCAAAGTCTTGCGCTTACGTTACGTCTGCGTTTGCATCTCATTGTGAATGTAGCATTACTGTATACTTACAGTGCTTGTTGGCATGGCAATTAATAAATGAATTGTAAATTTAGCTTACATTACAACATATGTGTTTACAATGATTAACTTAGATATCAAGTATTTCAAAAAGAACATTTTGAAATTTTAAAGTCAACATATAGCGACTTGCTTTTTAAAAATGTCACTATCGCTTCTTTCTCCTGTATCCTTTTAATGAAATTACGTCAGATAGAGGAACTGTTTATTCTAATACACGTCACGTGCTCATGCTTTTTGCTGACAGCTAGTGTAATTCTGCATCTTGGACATATCTTGGATAAGTAGGCCCCAAATAGCAGCCCCACATTCTTTTCTGCTGACGTGGGCCCTTGATGCGCGAAAAACTTAACATCACAATACTGGACGACCTTCATTGCTTGAGACTTGAATGTTAACAAGTGCGATCTGAAAGTTGGGTTTGCGTTTCAGAGAAGTCTGTATACGGTCTTCATTCATAAGCTTGTTCCTCATTCACAAGCTGATAATTTCCCCGTAATACAAATACGGGACACAACTGTATTTCATTATCATCATCATCCTTCTCTGTAGTCTTGTGTAGATTCAAATGCCTTGCAAAAATGGGGAGGGGAAGGACTAGTAAATTTAATTGACTTCCTCTACCTATTATTGTTTATATTTATATAACTTCGACACACAATTCTTAAGAAAGCCGATTTTCTTAAAGCTTAAAGATCTTGCAAACTTTTCCATATTCTTAAAATGATTGAATAATTTTTTTACGTGAGAAGTAATACCTTGAATTTTGTGGAAACAGTCTGTGAAGTCCTCATTTTGAAGGAATTTTATATAATCATGATCATCATCATCATCATCATCATCAACTCTTCATGGCTTAGGAGAATTCTCCTGTTCCGGCCTCATATTTCTTCCCATCTTTTAACTGGTCTTCCTATTGTTTTGTAGCCTAGAGGTTATCCATTCTTTGTAAATGGCTTTCCCATTTTTCTGTATTTATTTGTATCCTTTCTTTTAAGGAAAAAATGTCTAATTCTTTCCTTGTGTCTTCATTTCTAATATGATCTTGTCTGGTGCATCCTGTTACTGCTCAGAGATATTTCATTTCTGCCGCTTGTAACTTTCTTTTTAAGTGTCCATGTCTCCGAACCATATAATAAAACTTTTTTTTTTTTAAATTACAACTAAGCAAAAGCTTATCTAGTAATATAGCTTATCTAAATAAGTTCGCAATGTATAGGCGAGTCTTCCACTGAAGGCCTCCAAAGCTTACACTAATTCTTGCGGTTACACAATAATAAAACTGGAACAGTCATTGTCTCATAGAATTTTAGGTTTGTATCTTTCCTTTTCAAGGTACGAGCTATTACTCCACAAATATACTGGAACTTACTCACTTTATTATTTATTTCTTCATTGTTTGTTTTAAAGGTTACATTACAACCCAAGTAGTTAAATTTTCCCTCCTGTTCTAACACTTTATTGTTTAACACTATCTTTGATCTTTTTATATGTTTTCGTATAAATACCATAACCTTTGATTTTTCTACTGATATACTTAAACCATAATCCTGGATAAATTTTTCTAACTTTTACATACTTATTTGCAGCTTATCTTCTCTGATTTGTATTAACATCATGTCATCTGCAAAGAGTGGCATATTTAAGACACTATTTTCATTAATTTTTATTCTAATGGTATTTCATCTTTTAATTTTCTGAGAATATCGTCCATATAGATATTAAATAAAAGTGGAGATGAACCACATCCTTCTCTTAAATCATTTTTAATTAATTTTCATATCTTGTGATAATCGTCCATTTCCTAAAACTATTTTTATTTTTGTTTCCTGATATATATTCCTGATTACATCTATCAATTGTTTTGGGTATCCTTTTTTGTCTAATATATGCCAGAGTCTAGTTCTGCTTACCTTATCAAAAGCTTTTTCTAAATCTACAAAAGCCATATATGTTTCTAAATTAAATTCTCTTCTCTTTTCAATAATTTGGTTAATAGAAAATATATTATCGGTGCAGGATCGTCTATATAATCATGTTTAAAAGATAAATGTTAAGCGATAGACGAAAACATACGGCAAAACAAAGTAAATGTCTTAACACAAAATGTATGCCAAATAATGTTTTTAAATGCACAAGTCATTTCAGAGATTCCTGTTATTAATGGTCGAATTGCTCAATACGTCATTCTTTTAAAGTTCTTTCAGTATTTGCTTGTTACTAGCGATTGCACGGAAACATTATGGCAGTATATTGCGTCCATTTTTTAACAATGATTCTATCCCAGATAACCACTTTTGGGATTTGTGGTAGATGAAGGCACGCCTGGGCGGCTTTCTTCGGGTCTTCCGGTTTCCAGCACATCTTATTTCATCAATTGCTTCATTATCACTAGAGCCTGGATTTTTATGTAATATCAAATTAATAAATATGTACTGGTGGAATCATCATAGAACCATAATTAGAACAAGATTAACTAATAGTAGAAAATAAAATCAAACGTTTCCCGTGTGCATAACTCACTTTAAAATTTATACAATCATATATTTTGTTAATGTATGGCGTGAAAAGCGTTTTAATTGCTATTACTATTATTATTATTATTACTTCTACTATTAAGATAATTTTGTATTTAGAAAAGCGTCTGTTTACGTCATATGGTGTGATTGGTGCAAATCGGAAATATGGGTCATCATCAATATTTATTATTGTAGATTTATGTTCACTGCCCAAAATTACGCCCCTAACATCACCTATAAAATTGCCTGTCCAAGATTTTTATGCAGATCATTTTCGAATTTTGTTCTCACTTTTTTTTTTTTTTTTGCTTCATCCCCTTTAACATCAATGGTCATATCGGGGGCTTTCACTTGTGAAACTGTAGGTTCAGAACATTAGGTTAAACTTTATATTACTAAACACACGCACATTCACACTTCCATACCCTATGTGGGATAGGGAATAATTCGGTTAAAGAAAAATTCCCTGCCCCAGCCAGGAATCGAACCCGGGACCTGCGGGTGAGAAGTCAGCTCGCTGACCACTCGACCACGGAGGCAGTCTGTTCTCACTTTTGTAGTAACTGAATCTGGTGGCTTCTTTCACTATCTAGTAATTATCTACTATGCGAAGTGTTTAGGACATTTTAAATTTGCAGCTTCAAGCATTGTTTTTGTTTTAAATAGATCTGTAAAACTATTTTAATGTATACTAGATATTATTTTAGTTATATTGATATAGTGATTTTTATGTCCATTGCAGCACAAAACTCGCTGTCTAACGAATTTAATAAGTTAATTATTTTTTAAGTTCCTATCACTCAATGAATACTTCTGGAGGCACTGTCAATGTAAACAGAGGTAATTCAACGTTCCCTTAATCCCTGGTTTGTAAGGCGATACGACTATACCACCCCTCCCTGACGCGTGCCACATCACACAACCTCCATGCTAACATAATTGAATTTCCGAGCACATGTAACGGGCAAATAAGCCTAAATATAATAAATATTTAAGCAAAGTAAGAGTGTATTAATTTATTTTACGTAGGATTGTACAACATATATAATATGGGCTAAAATGTGCATAACTATGTAAACTGAAATTTCATTATAACAATGTAGGTATAGGTTTCAATTCGTAGACTTGCGTGCTTCCGCATATAAAGAAATAGAAACTGTTTTTACGTAAGAATCCGGTTCTAATCATCACCTTTTCCTACTATACATTTTTTCTACATTTCATATCATCTACTTCCTCACGTTCATATAGTGCTTTGAACCCCGTCCCCAGGAAACTATATGATCCATAGCCCGACTGTTCTTTAACAGATAACTGACCCATTGAACAAAAAAAAAAAAAAAATGTGTTACACTCATATGACTTTCTCTAGCTGCTCAACAAACTTCTTACAAACGATTATTCTTCTTTCTATATAATGCTAAACAAGATAAATTTTAACAGAATGTTCTTATTACTTAATTCCTTATAAATAGAAGGGAACCAAGGGAATATACTAGGCTAAAGTCATAGACAAAGCTGTCGTTATATGATTGTCATTGCAAGTCGCTTCTTTGGTTGGCCAAGAGTAGAACAAAAGAAATACGGACACTTCCTATCTGAGAAACCAGTAACAAGGAATATCTCGGAAACGGTTACCTCCACAACAAAAACGTAAAGGATATAAATTGTGTGTTTTAAAGAATCTACATTTTCTGTGCAGTAACTTTTTGTCTATCTCTTACGGTTCAGCAGTTAAGCAAAATTTGACAAAATTCATCCAGAATAAAGATGTCTTCAGAGGTTATTCCCAGTAAATTCAAGATATACATTTTATTTGTGATGTAAATATTTTTAATATACGGTATTTTAATCAAAATCGTTAAACCATTTTTGTGAAAATCAAAAGTTTCGAAATTTGTTCTATGTAAAGGATATTTGGGGGTGAGGCGATTTTCTTGAAAATCTTCGTGCCGCATCCTTGGAAGATACTAAACCTAAATACCAAGTCGAGTATTTAACGGTGTTTTTTGTTATTGAGCTACACACACACACACACACACACACACGCGCGCGCGGAGCTTTTTCTAAAAAATCTTTTTTCAGACTCACGGGACCCCAAAAAATATTTCCGGTGAAATCTCGACATCGAATTTTTGGATGGAATACAATACCTTCTCTATCCAATATGTACATTGTACATGCGGGCTAGGGAAAGTAATAAGCATTTAATAAAATATAATATCGAGTTAAATAATTGGCTTAGAAAGGAGATATGCAGAGCTTGACTGAGCACAAGTGACTGAATTGAAAAGACTTATTAAGGTTTTGAGTTACAGCGGCGACATAGAGCCTGGCAGGTTTTTATGTCGGCATTTACGTCAAAGCCACGCTTAGTGGCCATGCTCATTAAAGGAAATGGTTCTTTGCCACAGGTTGAAGCAGTCCTCAAGTGTGGGTGGAGGCGCGTCAAGTGCGCTTCCTAGCAACCCTAGCGTTCCTTAGCTCACATTCTGGCATACATTACAGAAAAATATCTGACGTGTTCCATTCACATGACTTTCTCTACATCTCTTAACAAATAATTGCTAAAAAGCTTATTCTTTTATCTATTTCACTCTAATCGAGAAAAACTTAGCAGAAATAGTCTTATTACTTGCTTCCTTATAAGTAGAAGCGAAATAAGGGAGTACCATAGGTTAAAGTGATAGTCAAAAGCTAGTTGCTATGTGACTGAGGTTCCTTTATTTGTATGCACTGGAGTTGACAAACTCCTGTATAAGAAAATTTTAAGTTTTTCAAAGCTGAAACTAAAAACAAGAAGTATCTTAAAAACAACCAACTCCACGAAAAAAATATGTACATAAAATAAATTGTGTGTTTTAATGTGCTCTACATTTTTTGTGCAGAAAGGTTTTTGACCATCACTTACGATTTAGCAGTTATGCAAAATTCCGCAAAATTCATCCAGAATAATGTATTCTTCAGAGGCTATTCCCAGAAAATTCAAGATATATTTTATTTGTCAGGTAAATATCTTTGATATACGATATTTTAATCAAAATCGTTAGAGCCATTTTTGAGAAAATCAAAATTTTCGAAAATTTTTCCATGTTGGGGGAGGGGGGGATTTTCTTAAAAAACTTCTTATCGCATCCTTGGAAGATTATGAACTTAAATGCGAAGTCTGGTATTTAACGGACTTCTCGTTTTTGAGCTATGCTGTCCGCAGACACACACGCGCGCGCGGACCTTTGTTTGGATAGGTGGACTCAAATCATGTATTTCCGGTGAAATATCGGTATCGAATTTTTGGGTGGAATGCAATACCTTCTCTATACACTTTATACATAGTACATGCAGAGAAAGTAAAAATCTGACGTGTTCCATTCACATGACTTTCTCTACATCTCTATTAACAAATGATTGTTAAAAAGCTTATTCTTTTATCTACTTCATGCTAATTGAGATAAACATTAGCAGACATGTCTTATCTCTTGCTTCCTTTTGTGAACAGGATAACTCAAAAACGAAAAATGCATTAAATACCAAACCTGTTATTTAAGTTTAGTATCTTTCAAGGATGCGACACGAAGATTTTCAGAAAAATATCATATACATATTTTTGTATAGTTACTCATTTCATAGATATTCCTTTTTATTGGCTTTTATTTTACTTAAACTTTTCTCAAACGGGAAGTCCTCAACCGTTTCATCTCTCTTTTGTTTTACTCCCGACCATTGAAAGAGACTCGAATTTCAATGACAATTGCATAGCGACAGTTTTTAAAGATTTGACTATTCTCGTATTTCCCTTTTACTCATAAGAAACTAAGTAATGCTACCATTTTTGGTAATGTTTATCTTTATTAGAATTATCTAGATAAAAGTAAGGTCGTTTGTAAGAACAGTTTGTGTGCAGAACAAATAGTCATGCGAATGGAATACATCAGATTTTTAGAACATAGAAATCCTGTCCCTAGTGGTGAGTTACAGCCAAAAATATCCACGTTTTCTGGGTTCAGTGCATGTTCAGATAAGCCACTCACTCTCCATCTTCTTAATTAGCAGCATTAAGACAGATGTTGTCAATGAATTAATAGACGGCCTCGTCTTTTCTTGACTTGGACGGTGTGGAACAAAAGTTCAAAGCCTATACACCGTTACTGAAGGTTAGTAATGAATGAAAGATCTAAAGTTTAGACTTACCTTTTACTCAAGTATTTTTAAAGGAAAACCTCTACCAAGGCATCAGCTTAAAGAAATTTGTTAACTCCTGTCAGACAGTAGTAAATCCGTTCTTTCACTACCACAAAAGGAGCGGCAAGGTTCTTTAAAAGAGGGATGATAAAAAGAAAACAGACTTGAACCTTTAAATGGGGGTATTATATGGCAGCGCTATAAAACTTGATAGTTCTTGGAATTCACCACAGGATGCATTACAACCTGTTAATATAAAAGCCTTTTAAATTATGTATAGGATTATGGGTTTTAGTGACATACATATAGCTTCATTTGTAGCCAGCCAGGTGGAAGGAAGCACAGACAGGCTCAGTAGGAGTAATTTATACTCTGTCCATCTGCTGCATTTTAATATCTCAGCCGGCAGCTATTCTGACTCATCTTTACGTTTCTGTTTTTACTTTCTCTAGCTCCGTGTGTACAATGTTCATAGGGATAAAGACGTATTGTATTCCACCCAAAAATTCGATGTCGAGATTTCACCGGAAACACATGTTTTAGGACCCCCCGAGTAAAAAAAAGAAAAAAAAAACATTTTCAGAAATAAGTCCGCGCGCGCGTGTATGTGTGTGTGTGTATGTGTGTGTGTGTGTGTGTTTGCACAGCATAGCTCAAAAACGAAAAGACGGTTAAATATCAAACTTCGTATTTAAGTTTCGTATCTTCCAAGGATGCGGCACGAAGATTTTCAAGAAAATCCCCCCACCCCTAACTACCCTTTACGTGGAACAATTTTCGATTTTTTTTTTTTTTTTAAAAAATGGGTCTAACGATTTTGATTAAAATAGCATATATTAAAGCCATTTCTATCACAAATAAAATGTACATCTTGAATTTTCTGGGAAAAGCTTCTAAAGATTTATTTATTCTGGATGAATTTTGCTTAATTTAGAATAACTAGTAAACCGTAAGAGATAGAAAAAGGCTTACTATACAGTAAATGTAGATCTCGTTAAAATACACAAGTTATGTCATATACATTATTTCCGTGCAACCTACCGTTTTAGAGGTATTCCTTGTTATTGGTTTCAGTTGTGAAGTACTTATACTTTTCACAGACGGGAGTGTTCGTTTTACTTTTGTTCTACACCTGGCCAAGCAAAGAGGCGATTTGCAATGACAATCGCATAACGACAGCTTTTAAAACCTTTGACTATCACTTTAGCCTAGTGCATTCCCTTAGTTCCAGTCCACTTATGAGGAACTAAGTAACAAAATTCTGCTATTGTTTATCTCGATAAGCCGGTGTTGAAAGAAAAATTATCTTTTGTAAGACGTTTGATTGTAGAGAAAGTCATGTGAGTGTAACACATCAGATTTTTTCTGTTTCCAGTAGATCCTCGCCTAACTGAACTAAACGGGGCAAGGTGCTTTAAGCAGTGGAAAGAACAAAATAAATGTTTCCAAATCCATGTAATAAAGTTTAATAAATAATCTAGTGTGTTCATATATAGGACTTTCTCTACTCATTCGTTTATAAAATATCCTTACAAAGGCTTATTCCACTCTCTACCTTTATATATACTGGTCTGACGAAAGAATGCAGTTTCTAGGGGAGGTCGCTGATGTAGCATGGCACGGTTTAGAGCGGCCAGAGAAGACAGGAATCTAGTGCAGTACACTCTAACCATCAGAGCATCTGCACAGCGTACGTAAACAGTGATAAACTAAACGATCCTCAGCAGGCTAAACTTGCTGTTTTCTTTATCACTAATGAATATTAATTTTCTACTTTGTGAGCGTATGACTACGCGCGGTGGTGTTTACATTTTGACTTGATTCCAACCCGTCCACTATAAAGGGCTCAACCTCTGCATTCCGGTTTTGTCGTGATGTACATGGCATGCACCGGGAGTGATGATGTAATACCGCGTATCTGTTTGTGTTTACACGTGGCCGTCTGCATTCATTCCTCAGACGAGTAATATATAATATACCTTCATTACTTATTTACAATAAGCTAAACCAATAGTAGAATCTTTTCAAAGTCAATTGCTGTGTGATGGCTTTAAAATTTCTATTCTCTGTGCATGAACCGAAAAAGAAAGACAAAATCTGATGTGTTTCATTCACATGACTTTCTCTACATCTCTGCAAAAAATATTATTAAAAAGCTTATGCTTCTATTTACTTCATGCTAATCAAGAAACATTAGCAGAAATAGTCTTATTAATTGCTTCCTTGTAAGTAGAAGCGAAATAAGGGAATACCGTAGGTTAAAGTGATAGTCAAAAGCTGGTTGCTATGTGACTGAAGTTCCTTTGTATGGACAGTAGTTGACAAATTCCTCTATGAGAAAAGTATAAGTTTTTTAAAGCTGAAACCAATGGCAGGGAATATCTACAAAATGACCAACTCCACGAAAAAAATGTAAATGAAATAAATTGTGCGTTTTATCGTGATCTACATTTTTTTGTATGGCAAATTTTTGTCCATCTCTTACGGTTTAGCAGTTATACAAAATTCTGTAGAATTTGTCCAAAATAAAGATGTCTTCAGAGGCTATTCCCAGAAAATTCAATATATACGTTTTATTTGTCAGGTAAATATCTTTAATATACGATATTTTAATGAAAATCGTTACAGCCATTTTTGAAAAAAAATCCAAATCTTCGAAAAAACTTCCATGTAAATGGTAGTTTGGGGAGGGGGGATTTTCTTGAAAATATTCGTGCCACATCCTTGAAAGATACCAAACCTAAATACCGTTTTTAACGGACTTTTCGTTTTTGAGCAATGCAGCCCACAGGCACACACACACACATTTGCACGCAGACACACACAGACAGACAGATAGACAGACACGTACACAGACAGTTTTCTAAAAACGTTTTTTTGTATTCAGGGGGACTCAAAACATGTATTTCCGGTGAAATCTCAGTATCGAATTTTTAGGTGCATTACCAATATCTTCTCTATACACTATAGTACGTGTAGAGAAAGTAAAATGGTGAGATTTGCAGCTGAGAGATGTATAAAATATTTAAAAATTAAAATTAATTAGTGTAAGAGATTTTCTTGAAAATCTTCCTGTACCAAGTTTGCTTTTTAACCGACTTTTTGTTTTTGTGTTATGCTGCTTACAACCACCGCACCAATATTGATTTTTCTGTAAAAATCTAATGTTCCATTCACATAACTTCCTCTATCTGTTCTGAAAACGAAGTATTCTTGTAGAAAGATTATTATTTCATCTAAATAATGTTAATCAAGATAAATATTACCAGAAATTGTCTTATTATTTAGTTCCTTATTAAGCTAAATGAGATAAGGGAATATCTACACTGGGCCAAAGTGATAGTCAAATCAAAAGCGGTCACTATGCGTTTATCATTTAAATTAAGTTCTCTTTCCAATGCCAGGAGTAAACAAAAGAGAGATGGAACGAAAGATAACTTCGTGTGTGATAAAAATGTAAGTAGTTAACATTGAAACCAATGACGTGGAATATCTCGGAAACGGTTAAATCTACAAATAGAATGTATATGTCTTTAAACAATATCTATATTTTGTGTAGTAAGCTTTTGTCTATCTCTTTCGGCTTACCAGTTATGCAAAAGTCATCCAGAATGAAGAGGCTATTCCAGAAAGTTAAAGATTTGCATTTAGTTGTAATGAAAATATCTTAAATGTGTAATATTTTAATGAAAATCGTTATGCCACTTATTGAAAAAATCAAACATGTTGAAAATGTTTGGTATTTAATTTAATCAAATTTTCGTTTATAACGTTTTTGCTGTCCAGACGCAGCGCGCCAACACACACACACACACACACACACACGCACACGCATACACACAGACAGTACATAAGAAAGTATGTATCTGTCAGTATAAACAAATTTAGTTATTACTTCCTCTACATAATGCATAGTACTTAAGTAGGGAATGTATTGCACTCCACCCCAAAATTCGATACCGAGATTTCACTTGATTTCACGTTCTAGGGCCCCTGTATCCAAAAATAATGTTTTTTAAAAAGATCCGTGTATGTGTGTTCGTGTGTCTCTGAGCACGGTAACTCAAAAACGAAAAATCGGTAAAATACTAAACCTGGATGTGACACGAAGGTTTTGCGGAAAATCCCCACACCCCAAACTACCTTTTACATGGAATTTTATTTTATTTTATTGATTTTATTAAAACTGACTTGATTAAAACACCGTAAGATATTTACATGACAAAATGTACATTATGTTTTCCAGGAATACCCTCTGAAGAGCTCTTCATTCTGGATGAAATTTGCTGAATTTTCGTAATTGGTAAACCGTAAAAGATACTCAAAAAGTTACAGCTCAAAAAATGTAGATCTCGTTAAAACACACAATGTCATATACATAACACTTAAAACTTTTCTCATAAGGGAATTTTCAACTCCTAGTACATAAAGAAGTGGATTTCAGTCATATGGCAATACGTTTTAAATGATTTGACTATCGCTTTAGCCTAGTATATTCCCTTATTTCCCTTCTCTTACAAGAAAGCAAGAAATGATACCATGTTTATCTGGATTAGATAATGTAGATGGAAGAGGCTTTTCAACAATAATTTGTTACAGGGATGTAAAGGTCGTGGAATGTCCAGATCAGTACATTTTTAGGTAGAAACACAACATTCTAAAACTTTTCAGTGCCACCTTCGTATCAACTTGCAGACTCTGGCAACTTTAATGAAATGGCAAACGCTCTGTATGGACACCATTACACAATTTATTCACTTGGAACCTGCGGAACTGGTATTCTCGGGGAATATTTCATTAGAACAGCGAGGATATTTCCACACTTATTCCCCAAAGTCGTTTACTCAGAAATGCAAGTGCATGTTTCTGGAAACTGTCGCCGTGCAATTAGGACCACAGGCGGGTCTCGAGCGCATACTCTATTGATTGGTTATACACCAGCGACGCCATTGTATCTGACACGGTCAGGAGGATGTAACCGCCTTCTCCCATAGGTACGTACTCGTGTGTTTAAACGTGCAATGTTTTCCTCCGACACCACCACACAACTTGAATATTCATTACCCGCGTCTTTCAAATGTTTCTCTATCCATTATGGTATAATTATCATTTTTCTAGCATGTATGAACAATTTAGATAGTCGATACAGAAGGTAGTGTATATTCCACCCAAAAATTCGATACCTAGATTTCACCAGGAATATATGATTTGAGACTTCCTGAATATACTTAAAAAAAAAATTAAGCAGAAATCGTCTTATTACTTGCTTCCGTGTAAGCAGAAGGGAAATAAAGGGAGTACCGTAGGCTAAAGTGGTAGTCAAAAGCTGGTTGCTATGTGATTGAAGTCTCTTTGTTTGAATGGACAGGAGTTGACAAATTCCCATATGAGAAAAGTATATTTTATGTATAGTAACTCCGCGAAAAACATGTATATGATATAAATTGTGTTTTTTAACGAGCTCTACATTTTTTATGCAGTAAGCTTTTGTCTATCTCTTACGGTTTACCAGTTATGCTAAATTCCGCAAAATTCAGAATAAAGAGATCTTCAGAGAGTATTCCCAGAAAATTCAAGATATAAATTTTATTTGTCATGTAAATATCTCTAATATACGACGTTTTAATCCAAAGCCCTTTTGGAGAAAATTAAAATTTTCGAAACTTTTTCCAGTTGGGGTGAGGGGATTTTCTTGAAAATTTTTGTGTCGCATCCTTAGAAAATACTGAACGTAAATACCAAGTTTGGTGTCTAACGCACTTTTCGTTTTTGAGCTATGCTGCCCCCCCCCCACACGGACATTTTTCTAAATTTTTTTGGGGGGGGATTTAGTAGGTTTAAAAAAATGTACTTCCTGTGAAACATGTATCGAATTTTTGGATGCAATACAATATCTTCTCTATACTCTATTTACCTAGTACGTATAGAGAAAGTAAAAAACATTTTTAGAAAAATGTCCGTGTGTGTGGACAGCATAACTCAAAAACAAAAAAATCGGCTAAATACTTCCAAGGATGCGTCACGAAGATTTTCAAAAAAATTCCCGCACCCTAAACTAACTTCATAAGTGACAATTTTTCGAAAATCTTGGATTATGTGATTTAAATGCAAAATTTGATGTTTACCGGAATTGTCGTTTCTGAGTTATCTTTTCACAAACGTACAGACCGGACCGTTTTATAAAACATCAAAATCTCGGTATATGATCTTTGGATGGGATGCAATACCTACCTTTTTATTTGTAATAGGTAAGTATTGGAGGAAGTGAAAATAACCTGATTTTGTTATTAATAATTGTTTTAAGGTCCCTAAAATATTCACCAGCGAAATAAAATAATTATTTATGATGTAAGAGCGAAAAGTTATGAGTTTTGATTCGAGCAGGAATATTGTGAAGTGAGACGCAGTCGAATTTCACAAGCACGCGAAAATCCTCCCCCCCCTGAAAAAAAATTACGCTCGCATATCATACAATGTTTTTCCTACGAGAATTTGTTGATATTAAAAAAAAAACAGCAACGAAAGATGAAATAAATCTGGGGTTGTTTGAACCATTCACCAAGAGTTATTCTACGTTAATTATTTTGCAGCTTTTGCATAGGGCGCACTCAGTGAGTATATTTTCGTTTTGTGGTTGCTGAGCGCAGTGACAGTACGGTAATAACTGGCCGCGACAAACCAAATGTATTTTGAGAATTATGATATCCTTAGAGCTGCAAAAGAATATTTATCACTTATAGACATTGAACATAACATATCGTGCACGACTAATTTTAATTGTTCGTCTGTTGTGACATACCCACATCGTGATTTATTTTGGTGAGCGTAAAGTTGGAACAAAATTACTTTTGCCCGCCTGTTTTTTTGTTTTTTTTTTTTGTAGTGCTTAACGCCCACCTTTACTACCAAGGCACCGCAGGCGACGACACTGGTAATACATGGAATGCGATGGCGGGGAAAACCCGCCCCTGCGCCGCTTCGTCCACTACAAATAGGGCCGCTTGGGATCGAACCCGGGCCGTTTAGGTGAGAGGCGAATGGTCTAACCATTCGGCCACGGGAAGTGTTATGGTAGTGTGTGTGCCGCACATTCAACAGGTCGCGAGTACGAATCTTGTTTAGGGTGAGCTCTTCGGATAAAGTTTTTTTTTCTGGTTTTCCCTATCTTGAGAAGACGAATGTCGAGTATCTTCAAGCTCCATGGACCCCGAAATCATTTGAGCATCACCTCACCACTTTCATTCATCGTCCGATATGAACAACTAGATTAATGGACTTAAAGCTACATTACCAAAAACAAATCACTTTACGCTTGCTGTACTTCTTTGCGCGTGCATTCTCTAAAAATAAAGTTTGCAGTCTGAAATTAGCTACTCAATTATGCTCAGTCGTAGAAAAACATAGTTTTGCTCGGGATATAACAGGTACACCGCCAAATGGGTTCATAGCCAGGTGGAACATGGAACTGCAAAGAGCCTCGTGTGAACAGACCGTTCGCCACTCAATCTCATGAGTGATTCATCGCCAAGACCAAACGCTCTTAGTCACGTTTCTCCAGCCTTGTCCAAGTTGGGAGTACTTGGAACCTCAAGACATTAAACAGTTCTCCGGCCAGCATCAATTTTGACAGAGCAAATAGCATGTTAGGCACGCTCTAACCAATGGGTTCGTTGTGCGAGATCACAATTCCATTTAAATTGCGGAGAAAGCTTGGAGCAGTTATGTTTTGCAATGGGCGCGCCACTTCTGAGAATTGTCAGTTCTGTACGAAATGTGTGGTCCAAGTACACATCGAAATTAGAGCAGATTGCTTGTTACTTTCTCTAGCCCCATATGTACAATGGGATAGAGAAGGTATTGTAATGCATCCAGAAAGTCGATGTCGAGATTTCACCGGAAATATATGTTTTGCGGTCCCCTGAGTCCGAAAAAAACGTTTTTAAAAAATCTCCGCGTGTGTGGACAGCATAGCCACAAAACGAAAAGACCGTTAAATACCAAACTTGGTATTTAGGCTAAGTATCTTTCAAGGATGCGACACGAAGATTATAAAAAAATAATAAAAAAAATCCCCTCCCCACAAACTATCCTTTATATGGAAAACATTTCCAAAAATTTTGATTTTCTTAAAAATGGCTGTAACGATTTTGATTAAAATCCCGTATATTAAAGCTATTTATATCCGCAATAAAATGTATATCTGGAATTTTCTGGTAGTATTCTCTGAAGACCTCTTTATTCTGGATGAATTTTGCTTAGCTGCTAAACCGTAAGAGACAGACAAAATCTCACCACACAAAAAGATATACATCACGTCAAAACACACAATGTATGTCCTTTACGTTTTTGTTGTGGAGGTAACCATCTCCGAAATATTCCTTGTCGTTGGTTTCAATTGTGAAGTAATTAAACTTGTCTTAAACAGGAAGTGTCCGTCTTTCTTTTATTCTACTCCCGGCCAAGCAAAGAAACGATTTGCAATGACAATAGCATAACGATAGCTTTTAAAACATTTGACTATCACTTTAGCCTAGTGTTCCCTTTTACTTATAATAACTAAGTAATAAAATAATTGTGTAATAAGAAGAATAATGTTTTGTAGGAAGTTTGTAGAGCAGCTAGAGAAATCCATGTGAGTGTAACACATCAGAATTTTACTTTCTCTATGCGCACATAATGTATAGAGAAGGTATTGCACTCCACCCAAAAATTCGATACCGAGTTTTCACCGGGAATATATGTTTTAGGGTCCGCTTTGTATAAAAATCATTTTTGGAAAAAGGTCCGTGTGTGTGTGTCCGTGTGTCTGTGAACACGATAACTCAAAATCGAAAAGTCGGAAAATACAAAACTTGGTATTCAAGTTTGGTATCTTCCAGGGATGCGACACGAAGATTTTGAGAAAATACCCCCCCACCCCAACTACCCTTTACATGGAACTTTTTTAGAAAAGTTTGATTTTCTCAAAAATGCCTCTAACGATTTTGATTAAAATTTCGTATATTAAAGATATATAAAATGTATATTTTGAATTTTCTGGGAATAGCCTCTGAAGAGTACTTTTTTGTGGATGAATTTTACAGAATTTTGAATAACTGCTAAATCGTAAGAGATGGACAAAAACTTATTACACGAAAAATGTAGAACACGTTAAAACACACAATTTATGTTATATACATATTTTTCGTGGAGTTCATCGTTTTTGGGACATTCCTTGTTTTTTGGTTTCTGCTTTGAAAAACGTAAACTTTTCTCATATAGGAATTTGTCAACTGCTGTCCATACAAAAAAAAAAAAAAAAAGGAACTTCAGTGACCTAGAAACCAGCTTTTGACTATCACTTTAACCTATGGTATTCTCTTATTTCGCTTCTACTTACAAGGAAGCAAGTAATAAGACTATTTCTGCTAATTTTTACTTTCTCTATACGTACTATGTACATGGTGTATAGAGAAAGTATTGCATTGTACCCAAAAATTCGATCTCGAGATTTGACAGGAAATACATGTTTTGGGTCCCCCTGAATCAAAAAAAAACATTTTTGGAAAGGGGTCCGTGTGTGTGTGTGTGTGTGTGTGTGTGTGTGTGTGAGCGCGTTATCTGTGTGTGTGTGGGTGTGAGTGTGTTTCTGTGGACAGCACAGCTCAAAAACGAAAATACCGTTAAATAACAAATTTAGTATTTAAGTCCAGTATCTTCCAAGGATGCGACAGGAAGATTTTCAAGAAAATACCTACACCCACAACTATCCTTCACATGGAAAAAATTTCGAAAATGTTGATTTTCTAAAAATGGCTCTAACGATTTTGATTAAAGATATATACCTGCCAAATTATATGTATTTCTTGAAATTTCTGGGAATAGCCTCTGAAGACTACTTCATCCTGTATGAATTTTACCGAAATTTGTGTAACTGGTAAACCGTAAGAGATGGAGAAAAACTTACCACACAGAAAGTGTAGAGCACGTTAAAACACACAATTTATGTTACATACATATTTTTCGTGGAGTTGATCGTTTTGAGCTATTCCTTGTTTCTAGTTTCAGCTTTAAAAAACATACTTTTCTCACACAGGAATTTGTCAACTCCTGTCCAAACAAACAAAGAAATTTCAGTCACATAGCAACTAGCTTTTGACTCACTTTAACCTATGGTACTCCCTTATTTCGCTTCTAATTACAAGGAAGCAGATAATAAGACCCTTTCTGCCAATGTTTTCTCGATTAGCATTATGTAAATAGAAGAATAAGCTTTTTTAACAATAATTTATTGTAGAGATGTAGAGATAGTCATGTGAATGGAGCACATCAGATGTTTATTATTAGAACCGGCTGAAAAATTCAATGCCACAGTTGGGATTTGAACATGGTTCTTCTTGTCTCTGTGCGGTTGTTCTCACCATTGAGCTACTGTGACAACCATGCCGGTATGACATTCAATCCTCCAATTGATTCATGTGTTTTTATCTGGTCAACCAACCGGTGTGTCTCTTCTTTCAGAGAACACCTAATGGCGAGTACTTGCCGTAGTATCCTAGTAATGTTCGCATAATTTATGCCAACTATCAAGCTATTTTATTGGTGTAGTTCCTTTCACTGGGTAATATTTTTTTTATTGAAAACTGTAATGTCACAGCCGGTATTTGAACACGGTTCTCCGACTCTCCGTGCGGTTGCTCTAACCATTAAGCTACTGTGACAACATGCGGGCATGGCATTTAATCTACCAAATGATTCATGTGCTTTTAGCAGGTCAACCAACCGGCATGTCTCTTCTTTCAGAGAGCATCTTAATGGCGACTTACATTCGTAATTACTTTGTATCTGAGTAATACTCATATAGTTATTGTCAATTATCAAGCTATTTTATTATATTGATAATGTTCCTTATTGGGTAATGTTTTTTTATAATTAGAAATGGTCGCCTGCTTTTTACTTTCTCTATACGCACTATGTACAGAGTGTATAGAGAAGGTATTGCACTCCACCCAAAAATTGGATACCGAGATTTCACCGGAAATATATGTTTTAGGGTCCTCTTTATCTAAATAAAGCATTTTCGGAAAAAGGTCCGTGTGTGTGTCTGTGAACACGATAACTCAAAAACGAAAAGTAGGTAAAATATCAAACTTGCTATTTAAGTTTAGTATCTTCCAGGGATGCGATACGAAGATTTTGAGAAAAAACCCCCCACCCCCAACTACCCTTTACATGGAACTTTTTTGGAAAATTTTGAATTTCTCAAAAATGGCTGTAACGATTTTGATTAAAATTCCGTATATTAGAGATATTTTTACCTGAAAATAAAATGTATATCTTGAATTTTCTAGGAATAGCCTCTGAAGAGTAGTTTATTCTGGATGAATTTTACTGACTTTTGAATAACTGCTAAACCAAAAGAGATGGACAAAAACTTACTGCACAAAAAATATAGAGCATGTTAAAACACACAGTTTATGTTATATACATTTTTTTTGTGGAGTTCGTCGTTTTCATTTTTGGTTTCTCCTATGAAAAACTTATACTTTTCTCATACAGGAATTTGTCAACTGCTGTCCATACAAACAAAGGAACTTCAGTGACATAGTAACCAGTTTTTGATTATCACTTTAAGCTATGGTACTCCCTTATTTCGCTTCTACTTACAAGGAAGCAAGTAATAAGACTGTTTCTGCTAATTTTTTCTGATGAGCTTATAGTAAATGGAAGTATCAGCTTTTTAAGAATAATTTGTTGCAGGGATATAGAGAAAGTCATGTGAATGGTACACATCAGATTTTACTTATTAGAACTAAGTAATAAGAACATTCTGCTAGTATTTATTTCGATTAGCATTGTGTAGAATCAAGAAGAATCTTTTGTAGGAGTATTGTAGAGTAGCTAGAGAAAGTCATGTGAGTATAACACATCAGATTTTTCAGAAAAAACTGGTAATGTGGCAGTGCCTTTAGAGGAACATAATACGGTTAATTCTGAATGATACACATCCATTTGTTTGCCAGAAGTCTTCCTTGAAATAAGGAGCACGAACAACTGCCGTCGGATCGTTCTTCAAGACAATGCGAGCGCTCACACATTGTCTAAACACCGACTATTTGAACAATTAAAAAATCTGATGTGTTCCATTCACATGACTTTCTCTACATCTCTGCAACAAATTATCCTATTTACTTCATCTAATCGAGAAAAAATTAGCTGAAATAGTCTTATTACTTGCTTCCTTGCTGGTAGAAGCGAAATAAGGGGGTACCATAGGTTAAAGTGATTGTCAAGAGCTGGTTGCATGTGACTAAAGTTCCTTTTTTTGTATGGACACGAGTTCACAAAGTCCTGTATGAGGAAAGTATACGTTTTTTATAGCTGAAACCAAAAACAACGAATATCTCAAAAACAATCAACTCCACGAAAAAAAATGTATATAACATAAAGTGTGTGTTTTAAAGTGCTCTACATTTGTTGTGTGGTAAGTTTTTGTGAATCTCTTACGGTTTAGCAGTTATGCAAAATTCCGTAAAATTGACCCAGAATAAAGTAGTCTTCAGAGGCTATTCCCAGAAAATTCATAATATACATTTTATTTGTCAGGTAAATATCTTTAATATACGACATTTTAATCAAAATCGTTTGAGCCATTTTTAAGAAAAACAAACTTTTCGAAAAAAGTTCCATGTAAAGGGTAGTTTGGGGTGGGGGAATTTATCTCAAAATCTTCGTGTCGCATCCCTGGAAGATACTAAACTTAATACCAAGTTTGGTATTTTTCGTTTTTGAGTTATCGTGTTCACAGACAGACACACGGACACACACACGCGCGCGAACCTTTTTCTGATTTTTTTTTTTTTTTTTTTTTTTTTTTTTTATACAGGGGACCCTAAAACATATTTCTGGTGAAATCTCGGTATCGAATTTTTTGGTGGAGTGCAATACTTTTTCTATACACTATGTACAAAGTGCGTATAGAGAAAGTATAAATCGAATTGATGGTTTATCCGCCGCACTGTCCGTCGTTTTGCTCCCGAACATCAAGAATAACAAGAGTGGACAACGACTTTCGTCAGCAGTAGGCGTTGATGCGTTAAAAAACATCTTTTGTAGGTGTCTCAGACTGGAAAAAAAAAATATTTGGGAAATCTAGTAATCTTATGATCATGGCATTTCAATGTTATGATCACCATCACGAACACCGTAATCTTAGATATACTATTTTTCCAAATTTTGAACCCCTTGTTACTTGAGAGTAATAAATCTTAATATTGGATCCAAATATAATATAAAGTAAATTTTACTTTTCATTTATACAGCATCCAATATGAAATATTGTTAATTATTACTCTCTTATAACAGGGGACTTGAAATTTTGGGAACATTGCATGTTTAAGATTATGATGTTTATAGTTTTGAAGTATCATAATTGCAAAAATTAATATATTTTTTTTCAAATTCTGAGTTCCTCTATGTGCAGCAAAAATTCCAATATTCACATAGGACAACCGAGCCAGGTGTCCCAGGCGTTTCGTCTGAGTCTGGTATTCAGAAGGTCGTGAGATCTTCCCGCGACCGATCTCTCCGACTCATTACTGCAACTTGATGTCCATATCATACATCATGGACTCGTTGCTTACGGAATTCGTTGAACTGGTTCCACATACTCTCTCCGTGGTTTTTAGTGTTCATTAGACTTTGAGTTTTCAATTAATATGTGTATTTCAGCGATAGATCTTTCCCCAAAACGTTTTGGAACTTCCGTCATTATGTACGAGAAAAGCAGTGCACACTGATACATTATTGAGACGAACATTAGTTCAGAGAGAAAACAAATGCGCGTGTGTGCGATAAATTTAGAAAAAATCTGTGTATCATTCACATGACTTTTTCCATATCCCTGCAACAAATAATTCTTAAAAAGCTTATACTTCTATTTACTTTATGCTAATCAGAAAAAATTAGCAGAAATAGTCTTATTACTCGCTTCCTTGTAAGTAGAAGCGAAATAAGGGACAACCATAGGTTAAAGTGATAGTCAAAAGCTGGTTGCTATGTCAATGAAGTTCCTTGTTTATATGGATAGGAGTTGACAAGTTCCTGTATGAGAAAAGTATACGTTTTTCATAGCAGAAACCAAAATTAAGGAATGTCACAAAAACGACGAACTCCACGAAAAAAATGTTTATAACATAAATTGTGTGTTTTAAACTGCTCTACATTTTTTGTGTAGCAAGATTTTGTCCATCTCTTAGAGTTTAGCAGTCATTCAAAATTTAGTAAAATTCATCCAGAATAAACTACTCTTCAGAGGCTATTCCCAGAAAATTCAAGATATACATTTCATTTGTCAGGTAAATATGTTTAATATCCGAAATTTTAATCAAAATCGTTAGAGCCATTTTTGAAAAAATCAAAATTTTCGAAAAAAGTTCCATGTAAAGGGTAGTTGGGGGTGGGGGATTTTTCTCAAAATCTTCGTGTCGCATCCCTGGAAGATACTAAACTTAAATACCAAGTTTGGTATTTTACCGACTTTTCGTTTTTGAGTTATCGTGTTCACAGACACACGGACCTTTTTGTGAAAATGCTTTTTTTGGATATTGGGGACCCTAAAATATATATTTCCGGTGAAATCTCGGTATCGAATTTTTGGTGGAGTGCAATACTTTCTCTATACACTATGTACATAGTGCGTATGGAGAAAGTAAAAAACGATTAAAATGCAGAGATAATGAGTTCCGATTGGTTGGAATTTTACGCGCCAATGTACTGGATTAGCCAATTCCTACGATCACGTGTCATGAACGGATTAGTTAAACATGATCCTGAATAAGATTCGAATGCAATATTCAACTCAATATACTGTAGAATGAAATATTGGAGTAACACGTATGGCAGTAACACGGGACAATATTCTCTTCTCAAATAAGAAAAATCCCTTATAATAAGGGACGTCAGGCAAGTCTAATGGAGCTAAATCTGTACACGAATTCTGTCTTAGATATTGTTGTTAATTCCAATGATAATCGTATTAGTGCATTTGAAAGAGACAGCTGCACGCGCCATACTGAATAAATCATATCGCGCCGTGAACAAATAAACAATGGAACGGCGGAGACGGCGGGCGCTGAGGCCACTTGAAATGAACGACCTTCTTGCTAGCCTCATCCCACGGCTGGTGAATGAGGCAAGCTGTGAAATTAAGCTCTGCTGCCGCTCCTAGCACATAACTTCCCACCTACCTTCCTTCATTCATGGAAGGCACGTATGCGATTTGTAAAGCACGACTTGGAACACTAATTTATTGATACCTTGAACCTAGAGACGGGGTTTTGCTTTACAGGCTTGCCAACTCAGCACGGCTCCAGGCTAAAAGAACTAGGTATGATATGTTTTGAGATCGGGGATAAGCGGACAGAAATACAAAATATTTTGAGACCTTTCAAAATCAGAGTACAGGGGATATTTTAATTAGAAATCCAGAAATAAATCAAAGTAGCGGGCAAAATATCATAGCTTTCTCTGGCTGTTCCATATGCAAGCTATTATTACAAAAGATTATTCTTTTATCTATATCATGCTAAGCGTGACAAAAATTAACAGAATTATTACTTGCTTCTGGGAAATAAGAGAATACACTAGACTAAAGCAGTGTTAAGCAGTTTTAAAAGGTGATCGCTGTGAAACAGTTGAGATTCGGTTTGCTTTGCATGACCAGCAGTAAAACAAGAGAGATAAAGCGAAAGACGACTTCCCGGTTGAGAAAAGTTACATAGATTAAAATTGAAACCAATAACAAGAAATAACTCAGAAACGGTCAAACACGTATAAATTATGTATTTTAACGAAATGTTTATGTAGTAAGTTTTTGTCATTTCTCTTACGGTTTAACAGTTACACAGAATTTATCCTGAAACCAATAACAAGGAATATCTCAGACACGGTCAAACACGTATAAATTATGTGTTTAACGAAATGTTTACGCAGTTAGTTTTTGTCACATCTCTTACGGTTTAACAATTACACAGAGTTCATCCTGCATAAAGACACTATTCCCAGAAAATTAAAGATATACATTTTATTTTTGATGTAAATATCTTTAATATACAGAATTTAAATGAAAATCATTAGAGCTATTTTTGAGAAAAAACACGCAAACGGACTTTTTTCTATTTTTTTCTTTGTTGGTCTCGGGGGCCTCAAATCATTTCCGGTGAAATCTCGACATCGATTATTGAGTTGAATACAATACCTTCTCTACATGCTGTGTACATAATACAAAGTTTGACACCAAGATTTAACCGGAAATACATGCTTTGAAGTCCTTTGAAAAAAATAGCATTTTTCTTAAAGGTCTGTGTTTTTGAGTATAGCATAAATCAGAAACGAAAAGTTGGTTTAATACTGTGACTACGTCCTGCGGATGTGTAAACGGCTTGATTCGTAAGTCATAGCTGATTGTTGTCCTCCATTGTTATGCCTGTGTGAGTGGATGCGTGTGTCGACGAGTTCTTTGAGTTGCAGGTATTGTTACACCTGAGTGAGTGTGTGTGACACCTGCGGTGGTTTTATGTGCGTCTGCTTCTGGAAGTTTCCTATTACGTGATCTACAGTATAAAGGGGAACGGAGCTAACACAGAGTTTCAGTTTCACTTGGAATGCATAGAGAGCATCAGCTGATTCAGTTTTGACGGGCAATTCGTAGCGAGTAGTAGTAGCCGCCGCAGCAAACATCGAAAGCAGACTCGAAGAAAGACATGTACCTATTTGTAAACCGATTTTTATTTGTGATCAGAGGAAGAAATAAAGAGTTGTTTGCTGGAGTGAAAACAACTTTTTTGTTTACAGTCTACGTCTTACGGTTAAGCAGTTTTGCAAGTCATCCAGAACGAAGAAGTTTTCAGAGGCTATTCCCAGAAAATTCAAGATATATAGAGTTTTTAATATTCGGTATTTTTATCACAATCGTTAGGGCCTTTTTTTCTTCTTCTTCTTCAGAAAATCAAACAGTTTTCAATTTAAAGAGTAGTTTGGGCTGGGAAAGATCCTTGAAAATGTTGGTGTGGCATCCTTAGAAGATGCTGAACTTAAATTACCAAGTTTGTTTTTAACCGACTTTTTATTGCTGCGCTATGTTGTTCACACACACTCGCTCACTCGGGCCTTTTTCTATTATCTATGTTTATTTCCAGTGAAATCTCGGTATTGCATTTTTAGTTGGAATGCAATATCTTCTTTACCAATGTACTAGAGAGAGAGGGAGAGAGAGAGAGAGAGAGAGAGAGAGAGAGAGAGAGAGAGAGAGTAAACGGAACAGTTGAGCTGTGTTCGTGTCGAATCTTTGGAAGATATTGAGTTTAATATCAAAGATGGTATTCCAACATGTCGTTTTTGATATAAGCTGTTTTCTCTCTCTCTCTCTCTCTCTCTCTCTCTCTCTCTCACACACACACACACACACACACACCATTTTGTAATTGTTGTTGGTTTCATGGGGCCTCATTACTTAAGTTACGGTGGCATCCCGATTTTGATTTTTTGGATCGTATCCAATACTTTCTCTACCTTCAAATTACGCTGTAAAGAAACTAAAACATATGTTAATTTAATTTTGTAAACATTAAAACCTGCATTTTCATTTGAAATGTCCATATTTTGTGGGTGGAAGAAGTATTGTGAACATCCGCTTAGCACACTTGGAATTCGGAACCTTTGATATGCAAATGCGTACTTGTTATGGAAGCAAAGTTTGCTTGTAGAGCACTGACCTCTTATCTCATTACTGTGGGCATTGTCAGCTCTACTTCCGGGCCCCGCTGATGATTACATAATTAGCTATTAACATGACAATCATTTACCTAAACATACCCATGTTAACCTTCAGACTTGGGCCGACATTTCTAGGGTGAATGACACATTGCACCTGTACATCTGAATTTATTGGTTTGTCACTAATCGAATGTTCTACAGACAAAACGTAACAGCTATACTCATAATGAAGAATACTTTCAATTGCAAGTGAACGTCATCTGAAAAAGAACGGAAGAGAAAGGTTGTTACACACATGTCTTTGTGGGGTTACTTAGTGGTTTCATTCGCGGCTCTCGTGTTAAGGGTCCGTGGTTTGATTCCCGGCTCTGGAGTGGCGATTTTAAGCCTTCACTTCTGGCTACCTCATGTGAAGTATCCCCAATGCCAACGTGATTCGGAATCCACCGTTATGGCTGTGTGTACTCTCAAGTTACTGCCATCCTCTTCATTAGAGAGCGCAGACGGGAGAGCTTTTGAAGGATTGCAAATTAATAGCGCTACGGTTTAGATGTTACAGATACTGGGGTTTGTTCACTCACTCTTCGCTCATGAGATTAAAGCCGGAGAGATCGATAGTGATCCCTAAAAGTTGCCTTACCTCGTGGCCGCTCTGTCCCACTGTTGCCACTTCGTTCGGTCACGGCTGCAGCAGGACAAAAAGTCATTTTCAGACAAATAAAACACTAGCATAAAGCACAATAGTACATTAAACACGTAAAAAAGGTCTGTAGCAAAGCAAACGCAGTACAAGCGGAAACTAGCGCCAACTGAAACTGCGATGAGGAATGTTTGTTATGTCTTGCAACAAGAATAACATCATTGCTTACGTAGCATTAATCTATTGGCAGAGAAGCAGACACACCTCTTATTAGCTGAGAGCGCTGGCTGTTAGGGATCATATGGATGAGGGGATTATTATTGGCCCCACTTGCTTGTTTTGTCTCACCTCAAAAACGGCTCGTAGAGCACGTGCTCCTTGCGTCTAAAAGTAAATGTAAAGTAAACAGCAATTACACACACACACACACACACACACACACAAATGCGACGTGTAGATATCACCCTTCTATTGGAGACGTGGACTCGTCATCGCTTGGTGAAATGAGGTAACCCCAAAGCTGAAATATATGGGGAGCATTGAAATCCAACCAACCAACTTCACATGCCTTTCTCTGAGAATCTACTTTCTCTACTTAGTACATAGTACATAGGTAGTAAATGTATTGCATTGCACCAAAAAAATTCGATACCAAGATTTGACAAAATACAGTTTTAGAGTTTCTTGAAACTAAAAAAAATGAAGCATTTTTAGAAAAAGTTCCGTGTTTGTGTCTGTGAACAACATAACTCAAAAAGAAAAGTCGGTTGAACACCAAATTTGTTATTTATGTGTAGCTACCTCCCATTGATGCAAGAAGTCGCCCTCCTGGTGTAATGGTTACCATGCTAACTTCATATACCCAAGGTCGCGGGTTCAAACCCGGCGGAGGACGATGGATTTTTTCGGGCCTAAAAATCCTTAGCATGGCTTCCTTCGGAAGGGAAGTAAAGCTGTAGGTCCCGTGTCGTAGATTTACGGCACGTAAAAGAACCTCAAGCCTGATAAGAGAGGCCTCTGAGCAAAATTAAGCGATCAACACACCAAAGCAGTTAAAGAGCGTCCATAAATAACAGGCCATTTCCATTGATGCAAGAAAAGCCGCCCATGCAAAAACTACTCTTTACATGGAAAAATTGAAAACGTTATTTTCTCTAACGATTTTGATGAAAGCGTGGTTTGGGGTGGGAGGATTTTCTTTAAAATCTTTGTGTCGCATCCTTGGAAGATACTAAACTTCAATACCAAGTTTGGTTTTAAATGTGTTTTTTTTTTTTATTCGTTTTTGAGCTATGCTATCCACACACATACACATACACACAGACATTTTCCGGAAAATGCACTTTTTGGATTCATGTGATCTCAAAACATGTGTTTACAGTGAAATCTCTTCTTCTATGTACGTTTCACATATGCGTTGGATAAAGTAAACTTTTCTTGTTGAATATTGGAGATGTAACCACTATTGCAATGCAGTAGAAGAATACCTTAAACACACACACACACACACACACACACACACACACACACGCGAAAAAGTGAAGGTGAAACTTAGGGTTATGGTATTAAATCCCATCCGGTATTTACCTTGGCGACTGAGGAAAACAACGATGATCGGCCCAGGAGATTTGAACCCAGGACCTCCCGACTGTGGGCCACAGATATTACGCCAGAGCCATCTCGCTCGGTCATTTATGATTTATTGGTCGAAAGCATTATGATGAACAGTCTGTGTAAACAGTAGGGTGTCTGTGCAAGGACAGACACTGTCTTTCATTAGGGTTGCCAGATCTCCGGGCGCCGTCCGGAGTGCTCGGGTTTGGAATGAATTCTCCGGGTATACGGGCCAATGACTTTGATCTACGAGCTTGAATGTCACCTTACTCATGAATAATTTGTATTACTTTGGTTCTAATGTTAATTTCTAATTGTAACAAAACGTTGTTTCTATTCTTATTCTGGTAAGTTTTCATTGTTGGTAGTATTCGGCTCACATTATTAAAAAAACACCGGCTCGTTCAGTGTCACTTGTCAGCAGTTTACCAGCAATTTTGGAATGCTCGGATTGTGAGTGAATGGACTACCACTACCTTTCATAATTCAAAATAGTTATAGTTTGTTGTTCTGTTATAGTGAATAATAACAGTGAAATGAAGAGGCGATATCTAAGTTCGTTCCGTTAAGAATGGTTGCAGCATTAGTAATAACAGTCGTCGCCTCGCCGTAGCAGGATCATGTTAGTAAAAATTGTGACCGTAATAATATAAAAAAAATTGTTTAACAATTTCTGTCCCTATTTACTCAAATATCCGTTGGTCTCCGGGCCTGCCTCGAGTACATTCTGGCAACCCTATCGTTCATGACACTGGCAACGTTGTAGCAACTTTTTGCTGGATACTGCATCAGCCGCAGACTTCAATTATTACATTAGCCAAATCATAGTTCGTGTGTCGAACACTGTAATTGTGTTCAGAACAAACTGCGATAAGCGTTGCTTCGTTTGGGAGCCGATGCACTTCGTGTCTGGATTTATTCTCGAGCGAGATATACCACGAGGAGACAAAAGACTGATAGCCAGGCTATACACCGTGACATTCTAACAAGGTAAATCATAAGGAGAGTCGAAGTGCTTTAATCTTCACCCTTTATCTCAGCAACTAAAGGTTTCAAGGTATGTTCAGCAATACCTTTACTGTTGATTGATTGAAAAATAGAATACTTCTGTTTAAAGCTCTTAAATTTTGATTGAAAAATATTTAAATTTTATGAAAGTAACCATTTACATAACATCTTTTCCGTTACAATAAAGCCTATTTAGGTGCAAATGTATGGTAACAATTTTAGCCCATTGTGTCAATTAGTTTCTGAGATAGTCGGGCATTTGTATAGAACATTTTAGTTCTTCACAAATTGCTTTAATACATTAAAAAAAAAAAAAAAAAGTAGTCTTAACTTTCCAAACACAACTTCTCAGTACTTCGAAATTCTCACATAAATGAAATATGAGCGGGATGCCAATGCTGCGAATAGCTAAAGTAAAACTTTCCAATTAAATAAAAAGGATCTCTTCTCTAACACTAATATTTACAAAGTTTTGATGATGTTTTACCAAGTGAGTGCACCAAAATGTTGTAAAACAAAGCTACGCAGGATTTTTTTCAATAATATTTTTAAACTATTTAGAATTAGCGTACGTTTATAAAAGTTACATCAAAATGAGCTGGAGATTCGAAATATCTATTTGCAATTAAAACATGAAAATGAAATATTATAGAAATCCCATTTCGACTCCACTTAAATGAAAACAATGGTTAGTATATTTCGGTTAATTGCTCAATATTTATAAATATGGAGGTTATGTACGATCGTGCCTTTCTACTCTCTGTACCAGGTACATAGAGAAGGAATTGGATTCCACACAAAAATTCGATACCGAGATTTCATGGAAATATACGTTTTGGGAGTTCTCTGAATTAAAAAAAAATTCAGAAAAATGTCCGTGCGCGCGCGTGTGTATCAGTGTAGGTACAGCATAATATTTTTCAAGAAATGCCGAGAGCGAATTTTTGACCAAATACGGTAAAAAAAAAAATAAAAAAAAACATTTATTTTTAAATGTATTACATGGTTGTTGGAACATCCATAGATTTGGCATGCCCCCCCACTCTCACTTTGAACTCTACAGATATTTAAAGATCGCAGTCTCTGTTAGGATGGGCCTGAGTAGTGTGGTGGTAGCGTGGCTGCTTCACATTCAAAAGGTCGTGAGTTCGAATCTCGCTTAGGGTGAGTTTCTCGGATAAGGTTTTTTTCGGGGTCTTCCTTTATCCTGAGAAAACGAATGTCGAGTAACTTTAAGCTCCATGGACCCCGACATCATCATTTCACCAATTTCATTCATCGTCCGATATGACCAACAAGGTTAAGCTACAAAAAAAAAAAAAAAAAAAAAAAAAAAAAAATCCCCAGGGGTTTCTTTTATCCTGAGAAGACGAATGTCGGGTAAATTTAAGCTCTATTGACCCCGGGTTCATCTGAGTATCATTTCACCCATTTCATTCAGCATTTGATATGATCTTACAGGTTAAAGGATGCTAAAAATAATCCGTTTTCTAGCATACTGTTATATAAACAGCGTGCTTTCAAAAAATCCAATAGGTTTTAGTTTTTGTTGAAATTCATTAATATGTCCTAGAATGTGCAGAACATCCATTGTATCATTCTGTGGGACAAAAAAAAAACACGTTTATGCCAATCAATAATAATTTTTAAAAACGTTATATGGAAGTATAATTAATTTAAAGTTTTAAAACCTCTTATAGATTTATAAAAAAATTCACAGTTAGCTCATATTTATTTAAAATATTCTTTCATAGCATTTATCTTTTCAGTTCAAAGCTCTAATTGCAAAAATTGCAACAAATTTTCTCAATGTATAAAAACACGTAGGACATTTTGACTATGCGATATATTTACACAATAAAGCTTATGAAGCAATTTATGGTCCCAAACAATTTTGAATCAAATTTGGTAAACGTATGAGCTAAACATTAATGCAATCACAATACAATTTTAGAAAAATATATACAAAAAACATGGAACTTGGAAAATTCACTCCTAGTGTTTCTCAAGTGCAATTAAGTCACTATTAACTTGTTGATATTAATATATTACCTGATTTATTAGGTACATTATTTCTTACAACTTTCGATCTGGCAAATGCGGGGTAGGTAAGTACTCTAAACTAAGTTCAGGAATTTTTCCTTTCCAATTTCCTATCATTTACATTTCATGCATCAATGTCCACCGCCAATGGTGCAGTAAGAATGGAAGTTATGCGTTACCTCCCACACGGAATAAAAGCCTTCGACTGCTACTGATTTTCCCGCGCTAGTAATATTCTACATTATATAGTGGCTTGTATTTATTTTCTCCGTTACTGGTCTCACAAAGGAATCGCCTTGTATTATAGACTTTCGTCGTTTTAGATGTCGAAGACCTTGAGAAAAATAATGCCGCGCGTACGCAACAATAGGCACCTTGATTAGTCATAGTTGATTATTAAAAAGCTTTTCATTAAAAAACGGCAACCTCCAACGGTCCAACATTGCAATTAGTGAGAAATGAAGCGAATGGTACTACTGTGTCTGCGTGCCATATCACGCACGCGAGCGATAAAATACCAAGATAGCTTTAACAGGTAAAACATGTACATATGTATGCGTTTTGTTCATGCAATTGGAGTAGTACTTCCATAACAGTAGACTCCCTACGTCTGCAATCAACCTTCCCAAACTAACCTTAAACAGAAATAGTTTTGTTTCCAAGAATACGAATAAAAGATATAAATTATCCGTATTTTTCAGTTGATTAGATATATTTGTGATGTTTGAAGACTATTCCAAAGTAAAAACATTATCACGTAAATAAAAAAAACTACTAAATAAACATGCAACATTCAGGAAAATAACAAAAGTAATGACAAAATATCAGGAGTACCACTTTAACTTGTACTTTAAAATCAGGGGTGCCACTTTAATTAGGGCAACACTGCCTAAGGCAGTTTACCAAATTTTCATATGAATTCCTGACGTCACATTTAGCCTTATAGAAAACCCTTCTTTTGTTTATTAAACATGAAATATTTACATTGAAAGTTACAGTTGTCATGATGTTTCTTTTAGTAGAGCAATTGTAATCAGTAGCCACTTTATTTCTTGTAACTGAGGTGGGCAATTGACCACTTGCTCCCCCTCCCTTAAATGAAAATATAAATATATAAATAATCATATATATATATATATATATATATATATATATATATATAAATTGGTATAAATATGTATTATATAATCTGGGATCCATGATAAGTAATATCAGTAAAGCTATGCAATGGTTGGTAGCAGTCCACACACACACACACACACACACACACAAAACAGTCTTAAGTAGTCTAAATGACTTCTACCGGCGATTCATATTTGAAAGTGTTGAAAACATTGTTGTTCAGATATGAGACTCGCCAGATTTCCAAGTTTTGACTTATTCTTGGAATCATTGGAGTTTTAGCTTCACAAATCCCTCGGCTATGCTTTGCGTCTTAGGGCCCTAAATGTGTATAACAAACCGGTAAGTACAAAGCAGCTCTAATGACAGAATAACAAAAGTACCCACATATTGAAGTTATGCCAAATGATGTAACCATTGTATAGTAATAATGGAATATGTAAATTGTATTACAGCATTGCTAACAATTAAAATATATTAAACTGAAATTCAACCTCTGGTAATAACTATCAGATCTATGATGCCACTAAAAATATAAAAATGTGCTGGATAACAATCATATACCTATAATGTAGTTCTTGTAATAAATTCTCTTGCACATGGTAAAACAAGATGGTAATTGCAGCATATTGTTTTGGTTACAGCCATGAGGGAGTATCCCACCCTTACTCTCAGCAGCACTCACCACAGCCGCTGCAGCAACAGTTACAGCAAGGCGGCATGAACACTCCTGAGGGACGCTGTGGCACTCCACCAGTCACAGGGAGCCCTGATCGCCTGGACAAAGCAACACTCAAAGTGCATCTTCCCAATGGTGGCTTCAATGTTGTCAAGTTTGGAGATGCAACTGATGTCAAGGTAAGATAAAATTATACATGACAGAAAACAAATTAATTTCTGCATAAACTTAAAGATAATTGACTGTCCTAAAATTGGTGATTGTTTTTTCAAAGAATAAGGCATAATTTGGATATTCCTACAAATTGAAAAGCATATTTCACCATATATATCATCAGAATTCACCATCAAGTTGTTGATCCTGCTTATATTTTGGGTACAGAAGTTTATATATACATCCATTTAAATGGAGGTAATGGTTCTAACATAGCCTTACTAAATAGTAGGACATATACATTTGAAATTAAAATTGAATGATATTTGCAAACAATAAGGGAAAGAATTAAATTATGCATTAATCTACATTAAGCACTTGTATTGCTGCATTTTACAAATTACTGACAGGACAGTGATACTTGAGCACAGTTGCTCCCATTTTTGGCTGCTGTTTATCTAACCTATGATTCACGGGTGTACATGGTAAGGGGTTTTAGGGATTTAGAACCCCTCCCCCCAATTCTTAGCTTGAAGCTTTTGCCACCTGTAGGTTCAAATTATTAATTTGGATTCACATGTGAATTTTGCGCCTCTATCAGAAAGACACTGTTTATGAGAAAATTTGTGACTGACAAGAAGCTGCTGTCACATTGATGCAGCAAATTGATCTGTAATTTTTATAGTGAAAACACATTGAAAACAAAAATACTGTGTCTTGGTAACTGGCAGGAGGGGGAGGGGGTTATGATTTAGGATTACAGTTTAATTCTGTTAAATGTAGAATACGGTCAGTAATTTAGTAAAAGTAGTTATATATAAATAGAACTAGTATACCTCCTAAATAAATTAGAAGTAAAAGATAAGAAAATCAAAATCTTAAAGACATATAACCTTTAATTAAACATATTCTGACTTTTGGCCCATCTTCCACTCAACGATCAGCAACCTGGTGCTATGCCCGCACTGATAATAAACTTTGCCCACACTGAGTTTACAGATAACTTTGTAGAAGACTGCACTAGAGACAATTTACAATGAAAACAAAATCAGTCAAGATTATGCTTCATTATTTTCCTTCAAGAAGAACACTGAGTAGCACATTTATGAAAGTTATTTTGTTTAATAATGAATAAACGCTGATATATGCATGGAATTATGTATTATTAGTTGATCATTTTAATTTGTAAATATTTTTTTCCTTGGGCCTATGGGAAAGAAAGACAAGACACAGATGTTTTTATTTTCAATCTAATTTCACTAAAAACAAATGCAAGCTGATGTAACAATTGATTGTGGCCTCTTGTGAGTCATATTTTATTATTTTTTCTTTCTTTCTTTTTCATGGAAACATATATATATATATATATATATATATATATATATATATATATATATATATATATATATATATATATATATATAAATAACAAATAAAATTTTCTATTTAAATAAAGCACATCATAAATTTATCAACAGCAAAAACTAACGTAAACTAAGAACATAAATTTTTCCTCACACTTGACTTTTAAAAATCACAGGAAACCGTCTCCCCCCCCCCCCTTCCCAAATATATTTTAGCTGGGTATGACCATGCTGTGATTCCCTGATTCTCCTTCCCTGGGTAAACTGTAGCTTCATAGTTTTTTTTATTTTTTTTTTTTTAGCTTAACATCCTTTAACCTTGGTCATATCGGACGATGAACGAAATTGGTGAAATGATGTTCAAATGATCTCGGGATCCATGGAACTTAAAGTTACTCGACATTCGTCTTCTCAGGATAAGGGAAAACCCCCCAAAAAAACCTTAGCCAGGTAATTCATCCTAAGCGAGATTCGAACTCATGACCTTTTGAATGTGAAGCAGACAAACTACCACCACACACTACCCAGGCAGGTTCATGTAGGATGGATGAATTCAGAGATAAAAAGGAATTATGCATTTCCTAAAACTTTTCCCCATAAACTGAGTTTTAAGGTGTTGTGCACTGAGCGAATGGAAAAGAAACATGTATCAAAAGTTTCAAACATAAAATTATGACTTTTTTCTTATCATGGAAGTTTGAAATCGAATCACAAAAGGTTTCCCTTGGATTTTCAAAACTTGGCAGCAAAACTTGCCATAGTGCTAAAAAGGTACATTCATGATTCACTAAAACTTTTGGACATCCAAGAAAAAGGTATAAAATTCACAGTAGAAATAGAAAAAGATAACCAGCTACCATTTTTGGATTCGTAAATAATCAAATATGAAAGTAGAATAAACTTTGGTGTTTACAGAAAACCTACCCAGACAGACAATTATATAAAAGCCAATAGTTATAATCCAAGGGTGCATAAACAGGCAATCTTAAATAGCCTAGCACACAGACTGGTAAACATGACACTTCTAACACATGAATAGAGGCAGAATACTACAAAATAATCAAAATTGCAAATAGAAATGGCTTACCAAGATCCTTAGTAAATAAAAAATTAAACTAACCTAAAAGAAACAACCACTCTCTCAGAAATAGAACAGAAGATGAGCTTCAAGAAATTCATTTGCAATCCATGGGTGTCTGGCAAATTTAAAGGAATATAGCATTCAGCTGGCACCAGTAAACCGTCACAGCATAAAAAATGAATTAGGCCCAAATATCAAGGACATTATCCCAGTAAAGAAAAAATTGGTCATATACAAAATGGAATGCAATGATTGTAATCTGATCTATATAGGGAAAATAAAAAGAAATTTAGAAACAAGATCCAAAGAATACTTCTAAAAATAAATCCCAAACAATTGCCACCCACTTTTGGGCAAAAAACCTCAATATAAATTCAGAACCAAAACTTCTTAAATACTTAACAGGAAAACAGTAGCTGGCCAGCCACATGGGAACACGTCTTCATGTTAAAAAATAGGAACAGAATTTTCAATTTTGACATTCTGCAGTAGGATGCATTTAGCAAGTTCATTGAACCACCACCAGAGAAGACAGCACTGACAACATCACCAGCTTCACCACAAGGAATTAGTCAATGTCCGGTTGAAAATGAAGGAAATTAGTCCTTTGAAAATGTTCCAACAAAAATGCCAAGTAAGTGTTGTTTAGTGTAAGTAATCGACTTGCCAAGTTAAATAAAACCATGAACTTTGAAATTCCAAGGCAATAATTTTATCTCTAAATTCACCAACCGCACTCAGGAAGATACTTCTGAAGATGCCCATAGAAGAACAAAATTAGCAAATCACTGGTTAATTGACCGGCAGCCAAGAATAGGGAAAACAGGACCTAGCCAGTAATTGGTAAGTGGAGTAATACGAGTGCTTTATGTTGATTCATTTTCTATAATATAACGGGACACATGTTTTGATTAATATTTTTTATTAAAATTAGGCCATGCATAGGCCATTGTAACTTTGATGTTACATATTGAGTGGAATTTTTAATATTTGAAATTGTATTTATTTTTTATTTATTTTTTTTGCAAAAATAAATTGGGGGAGAAAAGGTGTCTTGACTGTCTCTCCAATTGGCCCAAGTTTGGCAAGAAAGAAATTATTTACAAATTAGAATGATTCACTAATAATAAATAATTCCTTGCATATATCTGTTCTTAAAACATATTAAATGAGACGACTCACAAAAATGTGCAATTTTTATCTCTTTTCATTTTTTTTCTTGCAAACAACCATTACTGGGACAAAAATGAAATGTAATTGTGGCTGATTTTGTCTTTACAATATGAAATCTCTGTTGCGACCTTGCAAGCAGATTCTTGTTGCTCTGGTGTGGAGAAAGTACATTATCAATGTCTGGCATAGTAGCAGTAGGTAGTTGATTGATTAGCAGAAGATAGACCTAAAGTCTTTGATTACAATCTAAAACTTTATGATTACATAGTGTATAGAGAAGGTGTTGTATTGCAACCAGAAATTTGAAACTGATATTTTTCATGTTTTGGGACTCCCTGAATCCAAAAATAGCATTTATGTCCATGTGTGAGCGTATGCACATGTGCGTGCAGCATAGCCCAAAAACAAAGTGCCAAACTTGATATTTAAGTTCAATATCTTCCAAGGATGTGACACAAATATTTTCAAAAAAGTCCTCTCACCCCCAACTGCCCTTTACATAGAAAAAAAACCGAAAATTTTTATTTTTTCCAAAAATAGCTCTTAAGGATTTTGATTAAAACCTCTTATATTTAAGATAAATAAAATGAATATCTTGACTTTTCTGGGAATAGCCTTTGAAGACTTCTTTATTTTGGATGAATTTTTCTGAATTTTGCATAACTGGTAAACTGGTAGTTATTAAGAGAAAGTGGAAGAATTGTATTAATATGCATGCCTATCTTCACACATCATTCTGAGTTGAATACTGAGGAAAATTATTGTGTCTAGGATGCTGTGTAAGTGGCTCCCGGAGCTAGTCCATTACCTTTTTTTCTAAGTATACTCTAATGTATTCTTTTGTCATTTCTCTCCCTCCTCTTCCTCTTACATTAGTAATAGGGAGGATTTGGCCATGCCTTTGTGTATGACTTGTTTATATCTAATTTTCCCAGTTATAAAATTACCTAGGCATATTCTCAAGCCCTGAGATGCTGAGTATTTTTTAGAGTATTTATATTTCTCTGTATAAAACTACACACAGACATTTTATCACTTTTGGAAATTAATTACTTTTTCAGCTCATGAGATGATACTTTTTAAAAACCAGTTTTTGTGAAACTTGCTTATAATGACATTATATTAACAGGGCATCATCACACTCATCACCAGTCGACTGGCTACAGGACAGCGAGCGTATCAGCACCTCTATGCCATGCGACTGCATCATCCACCAACTGGTGAGGTGTATTGGCTCCATCAGGATACGACAATGTATCAGGTAAATAAGATTCTATAAAGCAGGTATGGGCTAATGTGTTCCACATCCAGTGTGAAGGGGCAAGTACTATTGTGTACCATAGCTATCCCTCTCGGAGCAGTAGCATAACATGATTCTGGTTTTGAAAAGCAAGAAATGCATATTTATTAAAATGCAAATATGCATTAAATAATACAACAAATTAAAGTTTTTAATTAATATTCGAACAATAAGGAACAGTGGGATGAACTGCTGTTTTGTGGCCAAAATAGCAAAAATTATTTTTACATTTCAGAAAAAAAAAGTTTGTTTATAATAATTATACATTAGAATTTTAAATCGATGGAAATTGTCAAATTTGGTAGCAATGGCTAGCTGTGATCCATCTTGAAAGTTGGTACTATTGAACAGAGCTTGTGATTGTTGTTTTTTGAAAATTAACATCTTTTTATCTGTGTGTCTACATTATGTTGATGTGAATATTTAAATTTTTCAATATGGATAATGTTGATTTTCCATGTTCACAATGTTTTGCATTCTTATAACTTGACTTGAATCCTATACTTCAGCATCTTCTTGAATTCTAACATTATTTTCTAAAAATTTCAACAAGATATTAAATATTGTGAACTGGAAAAGAAAGAGCACACCTTGTTCAACTTTACACTTGAAAAATTTAAGTAATCACATCAACCTAGCGTCACAGTGTGCTGCCACTCTCACATTCACCTTAGTATGTGAGTCAGTGTAGGAAATGCAGTATGCCAGTAACTGGAGGCTTTGGAATGCAGAACTTTGATTCTTCCAGAAGCTTCGACTTCCACAAGCTTCCAGAAAGTTCTTTCTAGCTTATTTACTATCTAATATGATCTGTTACATTAAAAGAAGCATAAAAGAATGTGACACTGTGTCACATATTACTGTTTAAATAAAAGGTATCCTAAGTTACCAATTTCTTTTGAGCCTCCTACTGTATTCATTTTTAAACTATTTTAGACAGCTTATCATCTGAGTCAATTCTTGAGAAATTAAATAAAAGCTTTCTAGGAAAGAAAGGATTGTAAAGTGAGAGGAATTATATAGAAATTGTCATTTTTAACTTTAAACATTTTTGCAACAAAATATCTTCAGTTTGATGTTTATGTTGCTTTTTTGTTTTCTCAGTTTTATTTTCATCTTAAATAGACATACACACCCACATAGGGATGTTTTTATTTTCTCTAACAAATATGTACAATGTACATAGTAGACAGAGAAGGTATTGTATTCCAACCAAATATTCTATACTGAGATTTCACCAGAAGTATATGTTTTGAGACCCCCTGAATCCAAAAAAAGCAGTTTTAGAAAAATGTCCATGTGCATGTGTGGATGTGGGACTGGATGCTAGCATAACTCAAAAACAAAAAGTCTATTAAGTACCGAACTTCATATTTAAGTTCAGTATCTTCCAAGAAAATTTACCCACACTCAGTACCTTTATATGGAACATTTTTCGGAAATTTTGATTTTGTCATAAGTGGCTTTAACGATTGATTTAAAAACCACATGTTTAAGATATTTTTATGGCATACGAAATGCATATCTTGATTTGGGAATACACTCTTAAGACCTCTTCAATCTGGATGACTTTTGGTAACTAATAAACCATAAGAGATGGACAAAAACATACTACACAAAAAAGTAGATTTTGTTAAAATACAACAATTTTAGCTGCTGTCCTTTTTTTTTTTGTAAGGCTAACCATTTCCAAGATATCTGTGTTATTGGTTTAAATTTTAAATTTTTATCAAACGGGAAGTCATCTTTCACTTCCAACCTTTTTTGTTTTACTGCTCTCCATGCAAAGAAAACCAAATTTCAATTATTGAACATAGCAATAGCATTTAAAAGATTTGACTATCTTGTTAGCCTAGTGCATTCCCTTATTTCCTCTCTGCTTATAAGGATTAAGTAATAAGACAATTTTTCCTTACATTTATCTGATTAGCAAGAACTTGATAAATAAATAATCTTTTGTAAGAATAGTTTGCACAACAGATAGTCATGCGAATTGAATGCATCAGATTTTTTAAAATTACATTTTTTGTGCTTGGAGTGTCTCATAATACATTTTGTAGACGATATCTGCATGTAATGTTTTTGAATTGAATGTAATACTTCTTTTAATTTAGATCAGTGGTTAAGAATGTAAAAAACTGGGAATCTGAGATGAAGATAGAAAGTTCTGATTTATTATGTGCAAGATGTAGAATAATTTTTCTGTATGCTTTCTTAAAATATTATAATGTTTATAGCCTATTATGTTACCTATGTAGCATTGTTTTCAAGAATGTTTACCTTTGCTAAGATTAGGTAAATTGCTGTTAATTTGTAATTGCAGGTGCAAGAAAAGTATGAGCGCAAGCACCCTCACTCTGAGTGGCGGTATGAGTTGAGGGTGAGGTACCTGCCACAGAACCTTACGGATCTGTACGAGAAAGACCGTGTTACCTTCTACTACTACTATGACCAGGTAATTATATAATATTACATGCTTCACTGTTGTTATTAAGAAAAGTTGATGTATATCCATTACATATTATTCCAAGTGTATTTGGGGTTATAACAAAAGTATTTACTATACGCACACTTTGTCTTTATTCGCTAGGTTTTGTGCAATTTCAGAAGCAGAGCAATAACATTGAAATGTGAAATACACTTATACATATAGTGGTTTCAATGCAAGGTTTCATTCTGACAGCTTTGGACAGCTTATCAGTTTTAGAGAAACCAAATGAAAGTTTTCAAGTTGAAGTTGTGAAGTGAGCGGAGTTATATTAAAATCTTCAGTAATAACTTAAAATAATGTTAGAATGAAATGTATAAGTTTAATATTTATTTTTTTTGTTTTTTTTGTTTTCTTTAAATAGTCTGATCCCTGATTTCATGAACATATGTAGGCACTGTATTACTTTTAATAATTCAGCTAGTTTACACTAAAATAACCTATTCACCATAATGGCTGAAAGCTTTCTTTGGTTGATAGCACTGTGGAAACACAGGTGGGCAAGCTCTCTCTCATTCCCCCCAGTGCTCCCTTCCCTGTAAAATTAGTGCCCAAGAAAAAATGTGCAAGTAGTACATATAAGCTACTGGTAATGTTTTGACAAAAACTGCTCAAATTTTCAAATAACTATGAAAGATCATTCTATTGTTGGGGTGATACAAAGTTTATAATAAATGTTATCAGAAGAATGTTTTCCGAAATGGATTTTTCATGCTTGCTGCTAGGAAGAATTAGAATAGGATTCCTTTTAAAGGCTTATTTATTTCTAGTTTTAGCAGTTCTGCTTTTCATGTCCTCAGTTTGCTATTATCCTTATATTGTCATTTGAATATTATGGATTTTTTTATTGATTCACATCATTGCTTTTATCTCTGAATTTAATAGCTTATACTACAGAATTTTGTTTATGTGGTAGGATAATGCTAAAAGATCTACCAGAAGTGATATTAAATGCTAAGGACAAATTCATATCAGCTTATTCTTGAAACTGCAAAATGGAATCAGCATTCAGCAGGTCTGTCTTAAATGCATGCAATGGGGCTTTATGAAGGGGTTTAAATAGCAATATATAAATGTATTTTTGATGCATTTTGTTTCTTGACTTTTATAAATGTAATAAATCTTCAAAATATTACATCTGCATGAACTTCAAAATAATAAATCTGATAAGCTCTCAGAATTGCCAACAATGGCCATCACTAGCAAAATACGATAATTAATCATCCTTTATGAGTGCACGTGTCGTGTTTCAGTGCTTCGGGTGGAGAGCTGTATTGCAGGCAGCTTATTATTGTTGTTGAAATTTTGAAGATAGAAAAATCTGGAGAATGGAGCAGTGTTTTGTAAGGAAAGTATAAAAGCTAATGAAATTCTTGCCAACTTACTGAAAGCATTGGGAGACTCTGCTCCTTCATATTCAACTATTGCTCTGAACCAATTTATTTTAATTTGGTCAGGAAAGCATAGAAGACGATTCGTATAGTTCAAGAATTGTCACCATGCCAGAAATGGTTACAAAAGTCCACGACTGTGACCACATGTGGAATTTGTGGTGGACAAAATGGCGCAGGGGTGGGTTTTCTCCAGGTTCTTCTGTTTCCCTGCCATCGCATTCCACCTCCATCTTCATTACATGTATGACCAGTTTCATCATCTGTGTTGACTATGCAGTAAAAGCAGGCATTAAATACTATAAAAAAAATATAGTCCACAACTGAAAGTGTGAGAAATTGCTGAAGCTGTAGCGATATCATGTAAAAGGACCACATTTTGACTGAGGAATTTGGTATGAAAAAATGATCTTCCAGATATATGCTGCAACTGTTAACTCAAGATCAAAAACATATCAGAATGCAACTTTCTAAACAATATTTGGCCCATTTTCAGAAAAACCCATAAGGTTTTTTTTTTGCTAGTTCATGATCACAGGTGAAGTATGGGCCCAATACTAGAAACAAAGCAACAATCAAAACAGTGGAAGCATGCTGATTCTCTGCCTCCAAAGAAAGCAGAGGCAATACAGTTGTCTGGAAAGATCATGGCTTCACTTTTCTGGGATGTGAAAGGGAATTCTGCTGATAGATTATCATTTTGATTGTCAAACCAGTATGGGAGACTACTACGCTAACCTCTTGGATCAACTATAGCAAAAGGTGCATAAAAAGGCCAGGTTTAGCAAAGAAGAGAACAATCTTTCATCAGGACAATGCATGCCTACACACATGTGTCATTGCCAAAGCAAAAATTCATGAATTGTGGTATGATTTGTTGCTCCTCCCTCCTTATTCACCTGATATGGCTCCCTCAGTCTTCCATCTCTTCCCTAAGCTGGTAGATGGAGATTCTCTTCAAATGAAGAACTGATAGAGCTGGAATTGACGAGTATTTTGTATCCCTGGAGAAACGTCATTTTCAAGATGAAATAAAGGCATTTGGACATTGTTGGATCAAATTCATTAGAGTACAGGGAGACTAAATTGAAAAATAAAAATACTTTGATTGAGACTATTAACAGTGAGATGCTATTATAATGAATCAGCATTGTTAACTGCCAATTCCACTGACATTTTAATTTCTGAACATATTTTGAGAGCAGTTACCCTCATCATCAGTTCCCGGCTGTTTTACGCTTAACTCACCTTAATGTACTTTTTTTTTTTTTTTTTTTTTTTTTTTTTTTTTTTTTTTTTTTTTTTTTTTTTTTTTTTTTTTTTTGCTTAACGTCCTTTAACCTGATTGGTCATATCGGACGATGAATGAAATTGGTGAAATGATGCTCAAATGATCTTGGAGTCCATGGAGCTTAAAGTTACTTGACATTCTCAGGATAAGGAAAAACCCCAAAAAAACCTTATCCGGTTAACTCACCCTAAGCGAGATTCGAACTCATGACCTGTTGAATGTGAGGCAGCCACGCTACCACCACACTACCCAGGTGGGCTTGTACTTCTTTAATGTATTTGCTTTGACGTGGTGGATTCTAAAATTAAAAAATAAAAAGAGCGACATGCACTTAAATATGAAGTAATGCGATTTATAAAATTGAGAACAGTATTATAGTGATCAGCAAATAGCTCCTCTCAAATACTTCAGTTACAGTTTGCAAGACTGAAAGTTGTTACTTTTCCAACAAATTGCCAATTAGTTTGCAGGGACCCAAAAAGAGGCTGAGTGAAACATGTACCAGAACTCCAGCAAGAGAAATCCCCATGCATGGGGTACTCTCACTTCACAACACAGTGATCTACAATATTGTTAAAATTAGTTACTGGAGACACAAACCAAGAGTCAATTTACTGGGATGTTATTTTGAAAATGCTCATCACTCAGTCTGACAGGGATATCAAAAGGGAAGGTTTCTCAGGCACCATAATAATTCATGAGTTTCAAGTTAGCAGACTCAAAATTCTGCATGAGCTTTGTTATTTATATACTTAGAATTGTTTTGATTTTAATTTACTGTTCTATAAGCTTAAATGATTGGCAAAGTATTTGTTGCAATAACTTTCAAATCCTTTTTACTTTCTCTACACGTACTATATACATAGTGTATAGAGAAGGTATTGTATTGCACCCAAAAATTTGGTACCGAGATTTCACCGGAAATACATGTTTTGGGTCCCCCTGAATCCAAAAAAAACATTTTCAGGAAAAGGTCCATGTTTGTGTGTGGGTGGGTGCATGCGTGGGTGCACATGCATGTGTCTATGGACAGCATAGCTCAAAAACGAAAATATTGTTAAATACCAAGAAAATCCCCCCACCCTCAACTACCCGTTACATGGAACTTTTTTTTGAAATTTTGATTTTCTTAAAAATGGCTCTTAACGATTTTGATTAAAATACCATATATTATAGATATTTACCTGACAAATAAAATATATATTTTGAATGTTCTGGGAATAGCCTCTGAAGACTACTTCATTCTGGATCAATTTTACGGAATTTTGCATAACTTACAAAAACTTACCACTCAAAAAATGTAGAGCACTTTAAAGCACACAATTTATGTCATATACATTTTTTTCTTTGAGTTGATCGTTTTTTTAGATATTCCTTGTTTTTGGTTTCAGCTTCGAAAAACATGATTATTTCATACAGCAATTTGTCAACTCCTGTCCTTACAAACAAAGGAACTTCAGGCACATAGCAACCAGTTTTTGACTATCACTTTAACCTATGGTACTCCTTTATTTCGCTTCTACTTACAAGGAAGCAAATGATAAGACTATATCTGTTAATTTTTTGTCGATTAGCATGAAGTAAATAGAAGCATAGGCTTTTTAACAATAATTTGTTGCAGAGATGTAGAGAAAGTCATGTGAATGGAACACATCAGATTTTTTATTTTTAATTTCTAACAGAATTTTAATTTAATTTGCGGTATGAACCGAGATTTCTTTACTAAAACTAGTTCAAATTGTGTTTTTAGCATCAGTAAACAAAATTATGGTTTAGCTCTTTCTTGAAAACAAATTATATCTGGTGTCCAAGAGGTAACACACAAATATAAAGGAGTACCAAAAATATCATTCTGGGAAATGAGGACACTATAAGGGTTAGGCTTCTTCAGCTGTTAGTCTCAAGTGACCCAAAGATTTCCACTCTCAGAGGCCAATATCCCAGAAACACAGGCTCTGTACTAAGTTTCTTTAGAGTGGTACAGGAGCCCAAAACATTAGATGATGCTGAATGAAAGTGTATCAAGTATTATATAAAATATAAATAATCATTTTATTATCCATTGAACCTTTGTCTTGTTCTCCTCTAAAACAATTGCTTGCTTCAATGGTTTTAATTTATTTTAGAAGAAAGAGGTTTTGGACAAGTTTTCAGGATGTATGAACCACTGTGCAATGCAAAGATAATCAGCATCTTTTATAATGTTTAATTGTTCTTTTACACCATGTGTAAGACAAGGTTGAAAAGGTAGAATCCAATGCCATAGGTTAGATTTGAACCATGGACCTTCCTGTTTCCATTTGGTTGCTCTAACCAACTGAGCTACCATGGCATTACATTCCCCAAATTATTCACATTTTCCCCAGCAAACCATAAGAAGATCTCAAACTTATTTTGAGATGACATCCCAATTATAGGTTACAATGCTGTAAATTACTTAATTTACAGCATTGAGATCTTCTTATGGTTTGTTGGGCTTTCTAGTTTGACTATCAGGTCAATCAATGTTAATTAAATATTCTTTCATCAATTTTATAAAGTTTTCAGTCTCATTCTTCATTTTTAACTTTTTTAACGATAAGATGTACTTTAAGAATGTAAGTGAATTAGGATATGTATATCATAAGCAGGATCCAAAAAATAGAAAAAAGATTAACAGAAATTGGTATTACAAGAAGTAAATGAATAATATTTTAATTTCTGTTGAAGCTTTGTTCATTAAATCTTTTTTATTTTTTAAGAATCTTTTATGTTTTTATTTATATATTTGTTTTTTTTTTATCAGGTAAGAAGAATAATTTGTGGTGCTGCACAAGGGTTATATGGCACTTTTCCATAGCCAAACTTAAACTTTAAAGAAATTAAAGCTGTTTTCTCTCACTTGATAGCCATGCACTTTTCTTCTTTATTAAGCTCCTGATTGTTGCCAAATGTTACATCTCACTGCCAACTTAGTTCAGCAGATTCAGGACATCCTCCAGTATATCAGCTTCCTCATTACTGCAGAGATCTGGTTATTGTGTGCTGCCAAATTCCCCTGAGGCTCCATAACTCCACTACGTTTTCCCATAATAATTTCAGTCATAATATTTAATGTATTTTCCAGTGAATTAACCCTAAGTAAAGTATGTATTATAAAAACAGAAAGCTTAGCCATTGCTTAAATTGCACAATAAGACAGCTTTGCAGATTCGTTTCCTAAACCCCAGAGTTTAAGTACTGTTAACCCTTGGCTAAATCACAAAGACTTGCCTAATTTTTAAAATTATTTGATTAATTGCACAAGTGGAATTGTTATTATATACCAACTGAGAAGGGTGAAGAGATCATCTTGCTTGCTTCTCTTTTTCTGCGGGTCCTCTCTAGGCAAGACCAAGGACTGATGACTATCGTTTAGTTTGTCATACTGATACATCCAGCTTTTATCACATCTCATATGTTATGATGGTAAATGTGTTTTTGGATGTCTTCTCATTTTTGTCATTTCAAAAAATGACAAAAAATTCTGGCACCAATGAACACATGCTTTTTTACTTTCTCTATACATACTGTGTTCATAGTGTATAGAGAAGGTATTGCACTCCACCCAAAAATTCAATACATAGATTTCATTGGAAATAAATGTTTTAGGGTCCCCTGTATCCATAAAAAAAGCATTTTCAGAAAAAGGTTTGTGTGTGAGTATGTGTCCATGTGTCTGTGAACACGATAACCCAAAAAACGAAAAGTCGGTAAAATACCAAACTTGGTATTTAAGTTTAGTATCTTCCAGGGATGCAACAGAAAAATTTTGAGAAAAATCCCCCCACCCAAAACTACCCTTTACATGGAACTTTTTTCGAAAATTTTGATTTTCTTAAAATGGCTCTAACGATTTTGATTAAAATATTGTGTATTAAAGATATTTACCTGACAAATAAAATGTATATCTTGAATTTTCTGGGAATAGCCTCTAAAGACTACTTTATTCAGGATGAATTTTACTGAATTTTGCATAACTGCTAAACCATAAGAGATAGACAAAAACTTATCATATAAAAAATGTATAGCGCGTTAAAACACACTATTTAAGTTATATGCATTTTTTTGTGGAGTTGATTGTTTTTGAGATATTCCTTGTTCTTGGTTTCAGTTTTGAAAAACATACTTTTCTTGTACAGAAATTTGTCAACTGCTGTCCATACAAATAAATGAACTTCAGTCACATAGCAACCAGCTTTTGACTATCACTTTAACCTATGCTACTCCCTTATTTTGCTTCTGCTTACAAGGAAGCAAGTAATTTGACTGTTTCTGCTAATTTTTTCCCGATTAGATGAAGTAAATAGAATAATTTGTTGCAGAGATGTAGAGAAAGTCATGTGAATGGAACATATCAGATTTTTATACTCATTTGTGAGGTGGTGGGGGATTTAATAACTGCTGAGCTTCCTAAGTGACATTTTTCTTTAAGACTTATTCGCACTTCTGCCAGTACAATATTTAGGATTTCTTAGATCTGATAATACGTATAATGATCATTTTCCTGCAAAATTCACTCTTTCATCACATTTTCATCTCTAACTGTAGCTTGGGCTTCATCTTCAAGGGTAAACCTATCTACTCTATAATCTGTAAACCAAATAGTGAGGTATCTCAAATATATTTCAAATCATTCTCTTCGCCGCTCCTGTAAACCAACTTTAAAGTCATAGCATAGAAATGCTCTTGCATGACATCCATGCTATGATAAGACATAATAACATCTACATATGCATAATTATATGGAAGTGCTGACTCTGTACATTGGAGTACATCCAGACTTGCACTTGCTCTCTGAACTTACCTAAAGTTAGGAATACCATTTACCCACTCTTCAAACTTGGATGACCCTAGAGCCATGCCTTAGGAAAAAATATTTCCTTTTTGAAGTGCATACTAAATATCAATTTTCAAAAAACAGAGGGATTTTCACTGCCATACCATCAGCTCTTTTTGCAGTTCTTTCGTCTACAGTGGCCAAAATTATAAATTGCAATAGTTTTCTTGCTAAAATAAAAGACCTATTTCAGCTAACAAGGATCATTTGATTTCATTTAATAATTCATATGTGTCTTTAATTTCTTCTGTGAGCAGATGATCAAATGGGAAAATGAATCTTAAAAGGAAAACAAAGGTTGTCATTTATGTGCCAGGCTTTTCAAGAGAGGATGCAATATAAAATTGTGCAGTGCTGCATATAATTGAATGAAGTTTGAGGTTTAAAAGGTAGTTAAATTTAAAGCACTAGCTGTAAAGCTGCCTGCCTACATCACAAAGTGAATAAACCATCATCTTCAAAGCCCAGGGTATAACAGATTGTCAGAACATAATATATGAAAAATACCATTTGCAAATATCATATGGGGCAAGTATCACTTCCATAATGTTGTGGATTTAACCGCAGACTGTAGTTTCCACGTCATAATTGAAAGTCCTTTACTTTCAATTTGCTCTTTCATTGCCCAAAGCACTGCTTATAGGTTTGAATGTGTAACACATTAGAAAACCAGTGTCTGCTTAATAAAAATAATATAAGCATCATGTACTTTTAGTTTACAGACTGGAATGGGTATATATTCTAACAATAGTTTTGAACTATGATTTTGCACACTTAAGTCAACTCTGGCTTACAGTACAAGTAAATACTGTGGGATGGCCTTACTGTTCAAAGGGAATGAATGTTATCCTGCTGTCACTGTTAGGTTGTACATAAAAATTAAATACAGCATTGCCAACTCAGTACCTATTCTTTTTTAATGATTGCACCAAAAATTGCAATCTTTTCAGGGACAAGTATGTGTTTTGCACATCAGATCATTCGTGTTTTCTGGACATTTAACTTGTTATCCTACATAATGGTTGAAAGTAACATTGCTCTATTTGACTTCTGCATATTATTGCCCCCCCCCCCCTCTCTCTCTCTCTCTCTCTCTCTCTCTCTCTCTCTCGATAATTCATAGTTTAAACTTAAAGTAATTGCATTGTAAGTTACTATTGGGGTATCTCATCTTAAAATAATTTGAGATCTCCTTGTGGTTTAAGAGCAAAAACGAGAGATAATTGTGGAATTTAATGCTGTGTTGGCATATTGCTGTGGTAGCTCAGTGAACTCAGCAACTGGATGGGGACCGAAAAATCCATAGTTCAAATCTTGGCTATGGGATTGAATTAACTTAGGGTCTTGACTATTTTATTCCTATTTGTTATTCTAAATATTCAAGAGTTTCTGTGGGATGGTTCGTCATCAATACCATCTCAATTTATAACAATTTAGTAATTACTGAAAGATCTTTGAAGTTTTTCTGCCTAACATGTTTTTTGGTGGATGATAGTGTCTGTTCCTATTTGTAAGTCAGCTTTCAAAAGTCTTTTGTGCACTCCAAGCTTTTTTAACCCCTATTTATTACAGTACTTGTTTTATGTTTCCTACCATTTATTTTCCTTGTTATTTACAGAACTTATATCAGTATATGATATTCCATATATTCTATATGCATCCAATTAATTGTGTCATTTGACCTTGCTAGAAAGTTGTGCCCAACAATAAAATCTTAACACACTGAAAAATTGTTAGTGCCTTGTAATAATTAAAATTTAAGGAATTGAATTACATGGGTATGGAATTTGCAACATATATAAGAAAAAAATAAATAAAACCATACATACCTTAATTATCTTCTTTTTCATTACAGGTTCGAAATGACTATTTATGTGCAGACCATGCAGCTCTTGACCAGGATGTTGCTGTACAGTTATGTTGCTTGGAAATCCGGTACTTTTTCAAGGACATGCCGCAGATTGCCCTAGATAAAAAGTCAAATTTAGAGTACTTGGAAAGAGAGGTAAGTATTATTTTTTAAAGTTATAGATTACATAATTTTATATATGTTCATACTAACTTATTTGAGGCAAGCAGCATGTAAAAAACAAAATATTATAAACATAGGGTAGTTTACTTGCATTTTTTCACTTTATTAGAATGGAAAGTATTAGGTTATATTTATCTTCGTAAAGGTTGCATTTGTAGGTATTTCATATCCTTTTAGTGATGCTGTAGAATTGTTTTATAAAGGACATATAAATCCTAGTCAGAAATAGCTGGAAAACAAACAAAACAATAAGTTTGCAGAACTGAAGTTATGTGATGGGGCCAAATTTGGGTGTAGTAATGAATGGAGAGAGGTAGGTTGCAAGCAATGTTCATATTAAGCTCTTGGTACATGCAGATGCAAAATGACATCGCAGATTACTAAAGGTACAGAAGAATAAAGGGATTAATATCAACTAAAGTATATGAAGAACTTGAATTTTTTTTTATCACTGCAATATCTGACAAAGTATTTTACTTATCATTACACATTTTTCTTATCCTGTTATTCACAAAAAATCACACTTGAAGTGGCACAAATTCAGGAATAAATAATGGAAAACACATCATGTAGCATTTTATTCAAAGTCTCACATATTTTCTGTTACAGCTAAATTGAAAAGTTATCAAAATATGCTCGGACAGGATAAAGTGTCTTTAAAATGTTGTTATTTTTTTCACAGAAACAAACCATTATTAATATCATTATTGTGCAAGTTGTGACATTGTTGGAAATGGTATTTTTAAATGACATTATGCTTTTTTATATATCATCTCAAGCATTTTATTATTGAGTGTGAATGTACAAGCTATCAATTGTTTTTTACAGCAAACATTGCTATGGTAACTAAATAAATAGTTGAATTTTCTGGTATTACTGTATGCAGTTTATTGTAGAAATTGACATTTATGTGTTGATATGCATATATAAAGGTTCTCTTTCAACTATCTATTATAGTAATATTTGTTGATAGCTTGCACAGTCATCTACAATAATTAAAACTATGGGATGACATTTAACCCTTTTAGTGCCAGCCCAAATAGCAAAATGCTGTCCAAAAAGTGCTAAGCAATTTTAGAGGAGATTGCTGGGTTTTAAATTACAAGGTACGTCAAGAAAGTAAGTTCCGTTTAGTAATAAAATTAAATTGTGTACAGATACAGAATAATTATTTATTGCACAAAATTCTACAACTCTTAAACTACTTTTCCACATAACTGCCGAAATTTTGCAGGCATTTGTTATAGCGTGGCACAAGTTTTTGTATACCTTCTTCATAGAAGTTTGCCGCCTGTGTCTTCAAAAAGTTGGAAACATTTTCTTTCAGCTCTTCGTCATTGTTGAAGTGTTAACCGCCAAGGAAAGACTTGAGAAGTAAGAACAGATGAAAGTCGCTAGGAGTGAGGTCAGGGCTGTACGGAGGATGGTCAAACACGTCCCAGCCAAATCCCTGTAAGAGGTTTTTCGTCACATTTGCAGTGTGTGGTCGTGAAGAAAAACACCTTTTGACAGCAATCCTCGGTGCTTATTCTGTATTGCGTGGCGCAATTTCCTAAGTGTCTCGCAATAAACATCTGCTTTGATTGTTTGACCACGCGGTAAGAAATCAATGAGTAAGATGCCTTTCCAGTCCCAGAACACTGTGCATTCATTTTTCAAGGTGTCAAGATTTGTTTCGGCTTAACCTTTGCTGGGGATGAAGTGTGCCTCCATTCCATTGATTGCTGCTCACTATCAGGGGTGTCGTAAGAAACCCAAGTCTCATCTCCTGTGACTATCTGTGTCAGAAATTCTTCGCCGTCTTCATCATAATGGGTTAAAAACTGAAGTGCACTACCCATCCGTTTTGTTTTGTGTTGCTCAGTAAGAATCTTTGGTACCCAACGTGAGCAAAGTTTATGAAATTTCAGTTTTTCGGTAACAATTTCATGAATTAGTGATCGTGATTTGGGGAAATTCCATAGCAAGAGCACTAATTGTAAACTTGCTGTTTTCCTGGATCGTGTCATCAATCACATGAACCAGTTCTTCTGTAACCAAAGATGGACGCCCACTTAGTTATTCATCGTGCACTTCACTACGTCTTTCATTGAACTGTCGGACCCATCTTCTCACCATTGAATCACTCATCGCATTTTGTCCGTAAACTACGCAAATTTGCCGATAAATTTCAATTGGTTTCACTTTCCTAGCATTCAGAAAACGAATCACAGATCTGATTTCACAAGCGGCGGGATTTTCAATCAACACCGACATTGTAAACAAGCACAACAAAGCGTATGTGGCTGACAGCGATCTCAAAATGGTGCACGTATGTTCTCCTTGTACAGAGCATCTACCGCGCATGTGCAGAATTGCGATCGCAGCGCTGCAGCAGAGATAAATTGAAACGGAACTTACTTTCTGGACGTACCTCGTAATAGTAATAAACTGAGTACTAAGTGACACAGAGAGCTGAATATTTTTTTTTCGTTTTTAGTAAACCCTTTTGTCTACTGTATAATATGCATTATATGGATGAGAAGTCTCTTCAATATTTTTAAAAAATTAAAAACAAAGGAAAATTTTGAAAATAAAATTAAAACTCCCAAAATAATCAATAATTAGACATACAAAAGCTTACTACACAGCAAGTTGAGGCTAACTAAATGAAAGTATAGATATCCTGTTTTGGTCAGGTGTTTGAATTTTTAAAACACAAAAAATGAATTTACATAACCTGAAACTGAAAAAAAAATTCACCAAAATCACACACATGCATGCATGCATGCACATACGCACACAAGCATGATATCACTACTAATGAAAACAGCACAAAACAATAGGATACAAATGTAATGTAGATTACTGTACAATTTAGCAATTGAGGTTTTGCGTAGCTGAATGGTTGATTCACATTTTATTCGTTGTCATAAATCCATTTTGATAAGTACACCGGTTATTTGCATGCATGCAAGGTCTGTTGTTATCGGATGTATTGTCATCATTAAAGCTAGAATATGTATCCTCCTCTCTTACATTGATGTCAGAAACCTTTAATCAAGGTCAGAAAATTCAAAATCACTCACTTTCTTCTAACACATCAGGAACTGCGGCTCTTATTTCCTCTTCAGTTCATAATCTTCAGCTGGACAATGCCATGTTTCAAGCAGCAGAAACAAACAACCGGCTGAGAAATTAAATTTGGAGCTAATTTAGGGTTTCGGAGTGAAGATAAGATCCTGAAATGCCCCATAAAATCTTTCTCTATGGCTATGATGTATAAATTACTTAGACTTTCCTGCTGGAAAGAGTTAAAACGTTTGAAAATGGCATCACGATTAGATTGTGCTTGGCACTAAAAGGGTTAAACATGTTTCCAATGAGCAATGACATCCCAACTTCATATTAATATGGTTTGTTTGTGAAGAAATGTCTTTTGAAATATGCTCTTCAAGCATTTCTAGGAAAATATTTTCATTTAGCTTTAGCAGAAAAGATGAACTTTTGTAATACACTGTATGGTACTGGATGTTTGCAAAGTAACTTTGTTAAAGCAATTGGCCATTTTATAATTTGAAGTTGCACTTATGGCATTGTAGTTTCCTCTGCAGATGTGTAACTCCCGTGAATGTCCATCCATACATAATGCTTCATATTGTTGACCCTTTCTGAAGGGTTGTTGGACCCACCTCTGTGAGTGATTACAGTGGCTATCTGTTTTCCAGTATTTAAAGATCATTCATATACATCAGTCCCTTCACTGAATCTCAAAGATAAAAATCTGTGAGGTCTGACAGGACAGATTCTATGGGAGATTATCCAATAGCCAAAAAGGTGTCCAGTGTGATGTGCCATCTTGTATGAACCAGCTCTCTTACACCTTGTGATGGGCCAAGAAAAGCTCTGGAATTTCGGATCCGTAATGTTCCGCATTGATTTAAAAATTGGCCCAATAATAAGCTGCTGACTTGAGCCACACCATACCTCAAGCTTCTGAGAGTTCCCAGTACTCCATGCTTGCAGTACAACAGGCTTAAGCAAAACAGAAACTGCACTAATCAAATGTTTTAACAACTGGATACTATACTGCCATATCATTCCTAAATTGTCTCTACACATTGTACAGTTTAATTTTGGATACCGTGTTTGAATACTTGCTGACTTTTCTGGTTTGCACATAAAATGTATGTGAGCAGAGACCACTTTACTACTTTTGGCATGTTTACAACATTTTGAGTAGATTCAGATTGTTACAGATTCTCAGTATGGAGATGACAAAGCATTATACTGCAACTTAAAGAGTACAGACCAAATGTACCTCACAATTGGTATAAAGTGTGATCAGCCAGAGCTTATCTGTTTGTCTATTTTTCATCATGTTCATGGTTCCCTTTCAGTGCACAGCAGCAAATTTACAACTTGATTGCACGACTAGAAACTTCTAGTAACAAGTAGAAAATGTGTGTTTATGTTCATTAATGAACATCATGAATTTAAAGTCAATTCCCTGGCATTAATTGTTTTTTCTTATTATCATTTTATGGCTGCATTTTTAGTGACAGCTTTTTATCTAAAGTTAATGTTACAAGCTAAAGATTGGCTTCGAAATCTGTGTATAGCCTTAGAAGTGTGCTTTAATACACATTTATTATGGTATTAGGAAGAATTTCAGTGCAGTAAAAGCCCAAAATAATGTGGATTTGAATTTAATGGGGAAGTATGTCCCCTGAAAAAAATACCTACTTTGTATTTATTTGTAGTACTTTCTAACTTTTGAAAGCTGAGTTTAAAATTTTGTTCAAAGAGCAGTTCTACAGTATAATTTTTGCCCCCACCACGCCCCTAGCATTGACATTTGCTACAATAAAACAATACACTGAGAAAATATGTTGTGAATTAGTCTGCTAAGCAAAAACATTGCGATTTCTTTTAAGTCAGTGCAAAATTAAGTTAATGTAAAATGTGTACAGTGTAATTGTACTATAAATTAAGATTGTTTACAGGACTGTTATTGAAATAATTATTGTCTTTAAATATATTTATAAAAATTAATTTTTATTTTTTACATATTTTTATTTAAACTTAGTGAGTAATTGCATTTAAAAGTGATGCATTTTATTGTATATCCCATACTTTATAATGTACTATAATTTATTATTGCATGAATGTTTCTCTCCTCTGTTGGATCAATTTTTTCAAGCTCACATTTTGATATACCGTAGAATTGTTATAACGCAGGGATTAAGCATGTCTCGCATAATTTTGGACTTCTATTGTATGTTTAATACAAAGGAGCAATCAGCTCTTCAAGGTTTCTTGTAAGATGGAATTATATTGCTAAAAATTTTTGTATATTTTTTGCACTGAGCAATTTACTCATTATAAAGTTCATGTGATTGCAAAATTATTATGCTTTGCTGGACAAAGGAAATGTTTATAGGTTTCAAATTTTAGTTCTAATGTTGCATACAACATCCCTCCATCTGAAGTCATTTTAAGCTTAAGAGCCTACTTGCATTTGTAATTATTTGTTTTATTTGCTTTAGGTTGGACTACATAAATTTTTACCACGAGCAGTCCTTGATGGTATGAAACCAAAAGCCTTGAGGAAGCTGATCCAGCAGCACTTCAAGAAAGTAGCAGCTCTTTCCGAATTAGAATGCATGTTCAAATTCTTTGAGCTTCTCAGAGCTCATTATCGCTTTGACCAAGAGAGGTTCCGGTGTGCTCTTGGGGTAAGTATAACCATTAGAATAGTACAAATTTGAGCAGCACAGATATTTATAGTTATAAAAACAAGTCTAAAAAAAAATCTGAATGTTTACATTCACATTACTTTCTGTATTGTATATCATTTGTTAGTGGTTATACAAATAACTCTTACTCTCTATAAAAGCATTTTTAGAATAAGGCTCCTGTGTGTCTGTTAACATGACAATTCAAAATAAAAATTGACTAATACTAAACTTAGATATATCTGCAGACTTCATGATCATGGTCCATTGGGATTATGGTTTCCGGCATTGGCTGTTTTGCTGCAAAGAGCAGTGTAAGAAATGACATGGTCTACACCAGAAACCATAACCCCAATAATACTAAACTTTATATTTAAATTCAGCATTTTTGAAGGATGCTACACGAAGATTTAAAGAAAATCTGCCCTCCTCACCCCAAATGACCCTTTACATGGAAAAAATTTCAAAAATTTTATTTTCCCAAAAACAATTGTAATGTTTTGATTAAAATACTATATATTAAAGATAATTTCATGACAAAATGTGTAACTTGAAGTATCTAGAAATAGCCTCTGAAGTCCTCTTCATTCTGAAACTTTTACATATCTCGTAAATAGTAAGAGCAAGATAAAAACTTACTGCACAAAATATATAGATCTTGTTAAAACATAAAATTTATGTCATGTACATTTTTTTCTTAAGAGTTGATTTATTCCCAGCTATTCCTTGATATTGGTTTCAATTTGAAAATACTTAAAGCTTTTCTCAGGAATTTGTTAACTCCTGGCCATGCAAAGAAACAAATTTCAATTACATGTGTCACGCCTACTGTTATAAATTCAAGAAACTCGCTTGGCTATGAGAGGATGGGTTAGGCAAAATGTACTTTTCGCTATAGTTAGGCGTGCATATGGGAACGCAGCTCTATTCATCCTTAATACCAGGGAAATAGCCTACATAATCCAATAAAGGGACGTGGATGGGTTAACTAAACTACTAATTTAAAGACAAACACTTCTGAATAGAAACAGTTATATAACACATAACACATGCCACCATCTTGGCATGGGGCCAAGCTTGGCATCCTAGAGGAGCCAACGCTCCTTCTGATAGCTATTCCATACTAGATGAATAGTCCTAAAGAGAAAGAAACTACTCGACCAGTGGTTTTTATGAATAACAAAGTTGGCAATGTCGCCAATGTATGAAACATTATACAGGGTGTACATAAATGAATGCCGGGGTTTAACTCTTTATAATATTTATTACATTCAACATACAGTTATAAATGATATGTCAAATGAAAAAGCAACTCAAACAGTTTTGTTTGTTGGCACAAGTGCACAATGTTTCTGCCGCAATCCGCTAGACAACGGTAGTAGCAAAGATGGCGACTAGTAAACAGAAAGCGTTTTGTGTTTTGCAGTTTGCAAAGACTGAATCCGTAGTTACTGTGCAACGTGCGTTCCATAGTAAGTTCGGTTGTGATCCTCCTAGTGATAAAAACATTCGTAGATGGTATAATCAGTTTGAAGATACCGGCTACCTTTGTAAAGAGAAGAGCATGGGACGACCAGGAGTAAGTGAAGAGACTGTTGAGCGAGTGAGAGACTTGTTCACTCGTAGCCCAAAGAAATCAGTCCGGAAGGCTAGTTGTGAATTACAAGTTCCTGTGTCGACTGTTTGGAAAGTTGTAAGAAAACGCTTACAGCTACGTCCTTACTGTTTACAGTTATTACAGGCTGTAAAGCTGACAGACCATGGATTATGTGCCAAATTTGCAAACGACATGTTGTTTCATGACGATTTTGTAGATTGTATTGTCTTCAGTGTTGAATCGACCTTTCACCTTAGTGGACATGTTAACACTCATAATGTGCGCATCTGGGGCTCAGAAAATCCTCACGAGGTGGTACAAATACAACAAGATTCCCCTAAAGTGAATGTTTTTTGTGCCGTATCCCGGCAAAAAGTTTATGGGCCTTTCGTTTTTGGTGAACCTACTGTAACTGGCACTTCTTACCTTGATACATTAGAGCAATGACTCTTCCCCCAGTTGGAAGAAAATGAGCCAGAGAACTTCATTTTCCAGCAGTATGGTGCTCCACCTCACTGGCATAACGAAGTATGCGATTGGTTGAACGTCACTGTACCCGAGCGCTGGATAGGCCGCAAGGGCCCCAATTACAGGGCTTGCTATGCATGGCCTCCACATTCTCCTGACCTAATGCCATGCGATTTTTACCTTTGGGGCTTCATCAAGGATTGTGTGTACGTGCCTCCGCTGAATTAAGAAACTGGATTGAAGCAGCTGTTGCTACAATTACTGAATACACACTTATCAACGTTTGGGAAGAACTCGGCTATAGACTTGATGTGTGCCATGTGACAAAGGGTAGTCACATTGAACATTTATAAGCTTCTTGGTAAAACTGTTTGAGTAGCTTTTTCATTTGACATATCATTCATAACTGTAAGTTGAATGTAATAAATATTATAAATAGTTAAAACCCCGATATTCATTTATATACACCCTGTATATTCCCAGTATTATCACATCCTGTGCACACAGCCAGGATGTGGCAATAGCAACCAGCTTTTAAAAGATTTCACTGTTGCTTTAACTTAGTGTAGTCCCTTATTTCCCTTCTACTTACAAGGAAACAAGTAATAAGGCCATCTCTGCCACCGTTTATCTAGATTAGCATGAAATAGATAGAAGAATAAGCTTTTTAAGAATAATTTGTCACATAGATGTAGATAAAGTCATGTGAAAGGAAGACATCACATTTTTATTCCATTTAATTTTAAATGAGATAAAGTTTTACAGACATAGCTACAGTACTTAGATACAAAAGGAATAACACTAGTGAAATGTTTAACAACTGGACATTATGCTGGCCTAAAATTCTATACTCTATGGAGTGGCAAGAAACAACAAAAATTGGCTTAAAAAGAATGAGAGAGTTTTGATGAATTAAAAGCATTAATAGCAGATTCTTGGAAATGGCTGATGCTTAAGAAAAGTTATTTGGAATAACTTATGTGTTTTAAAGAGCTCTACATTTTTTAGTTAATGCTTAAGATTTACCAGCTATACAAGGTTATATAAAAGTCCTTCTGTACGAAGAGGAATTCACAGGCTATCCCATAAAAAATACATGTTTTATTTAAATGAAACTATCCATAATACAGGCATTTTAGTAAAAATTGTTATCGCCATTTTTGAGCAAACTGAATATTTCAAAGAAGTTGAATCTAAAGTTTAGTTAGGAACTAAAAATGGCATTGAAATTCAAAAAAAAAAAAAAAAATGTGCATTTGGTGTCTTTTAATGAGATCTGCATTTTTTATACAGCAAGTTCTTGTCTATCCCTCATGGTTTACCACTTAGCAAAAGTCATTCAGAATGATGAAACTTCAGAACTGTTCTCAAAAAAATTCAGTAATTATCATGAAGATGTCTCAAATATATGGTATTTCAATCAAACTTATTAGAACAGTTTTTGAGAAAATCAAATATTTCGAAAAATGTTCCAGGTAAAGGATAGCTTGGTAATTTTCCTGAAAGTCATTGTGCCATTTCCTTGGATTTTGAGTCTTGTTTAATACAAAAAAGTTAATTTTAGTTATTTATTTATGCTAAGCTGTGTAAAGGTGAATACTCATATTTTACTATAATTTATTAATTATATTTTATTACACCATTTTGTCTCCATTTACTGTCCATACCCATTTATGTTTCACTTTGTATAAGAATTGTCCAATTTTCTTACTGTCTTTTTGAAACATTTCAACTTCCCGCTACATTTCTATTTTAAACCATTTCTTATTAATATACTCTTTTCTCCAAACTTCGACCCCTTTACATTTAAATAATATATATTCCATATCTTCATATCCACCACATATAGGACATTGGTTATGTGGGACATCCTTCCTTAAACCTTTTAAGCTCTATACTCCTATTTTCAGCCATGCAATACCTTCTCACTCCTCTTTATTTGTCACATCTATATACTTTTCCCTTCCCCATGAGTCTTTCATTGGTACATACAAAGCTAAAGATCTCTTTTCAGCTATCTCACTAAATATTACTTTCTCCACATTTACTATGTACATAGTGTATAGAGAAGGTATTGTATTACACCCAAAAATTTGATACCAAGATTTCACCGGAAATACATGTTTTGGGTCCCCCTGAATCCAAAAAAAGCATTTTTGAAAAAAGGTCCATGTGTGTGTCTGTGGACAGCATAGCTCAAAAACGAAAAGACTGTTAAATACCAAACTTGGTATTTAAGTTTGGTATCTTCCAAGGATGCGACACGAAGATTTTCAAGAAAATCCCCCCAGCCCCAACTACCCTTTACATGGAACTTTTTTCGAAAATTTTTATTTTCTCAAAAATGGCTCTAACGATTTTGATTAAAATATCGTATATTAAAGATATTTACCTGACAAATAATATGTATATCTTGAATTTTCTGGGAATAGCCTCTGAAGACTACTTTATTCTGGATGAATTTTGCATAACTGCTAAACTGTAAGAAATGGGCAAAAACTTACCACACAAAAAATGTAGAGCACATTAAAACACACAATTTGTGTTATATAAATTCTTTTCGAGGAGTTGATTGTTTTTGAGATATGCTTTGTTTTTGGCTTCAGCTTTGAAAAACTTGTAATTTTCTTATACAGGAATTTGTCAACTCATGTCAATACAAACAAAGAAACCTCAGTCACCTAGTAACCAGCTTTTCAATTCACTTTAACCTATGATACTCCCATATTTCGCTTCTACTTACAAGGAAGCAAGTAATAAGACTATTTCTGCTAATTTTTTCTCGATTAGCATGAAGTAAATACAAGAATAAGCTTATTAACAATAAGTTGTTACACAGAAGTAGAGAAAGTTATGTGAATGGAACACATCAGATTTTTTCTTGTATTTCTATATCCTCAAATCCTTTCCTTGCCAACTTCCAGAAATTATTTACATTATTTTCTCTTCTTCTCCACATTTCCCCTAACTCACTACTGTCCAAGTTATTTCTGAAACAGTCTACCCGTCCCTTGTTCTTTAAACTTTTCTTTTGATATACTAAACACTGTTTTAACAAATTCCTTTCTTCCAATTTGAATATTCTATACCAATATAATGCCCTTTCCATAATCTTTCCCTTGCTTACCACTCTACCCAGCTCTAAAAAAGTTAATTATCAGCTAAATACTCACATACTTCCTGTATGTAATCCTCTATGGTGTGGTTACCATGCTAACTTAGGTTTCAGGTTTAAACTGATGGAGGCAAATGATATGTTTTTTGTCCTAACATTTTCTAATGAAAAGATTTTAAATAATTGATTTTGCGTGATGCTTATGCACACATAAGGACCTCTTAGTCTAAGGATAGATTCTCTCAGAAAAATTATCAAACAGGCATCAAGCTAATCATTCATCATTGTGGGCTCTTACATAAACATAAAACTGTGAAAAAACTTATAAAGTGATGGTCATACCTGTTTAACACATGACTGTGAAAAATTGTAGGAATGACTCATAAACAAAGAAGTGAACAAATTAGGGAGTAGTTAAATATATTTAACATTGTAGATAGAGGAATTCATTATGGATTATTGGTTTGAATGAATAAAAAGAACAGACTCTAATAGACTGCCATCTGTATTAGTTAACCATAAACTAGAAAGGATTCAGAAACATAGGAATAGCAATAGCCAGATGGATAGATCAGTTTCCTTGATTGGTAACAGGCCTAATGGCCCGAAGGCTGGTTCAGTGAGCACAGTAACCAGAACAAAAGCAGTTATTACATTGGTAATGCTGTTATATTAACACTGCACCAAGGGTATGTATTTTACTATTACAACCAGCTGAAAAGTTCAATGACACAGCCAGGATTTTAACAAGAGCAAGAGGAGAACCATGTTCAAATCCCAACGGTGGTATTGAATTTTTTAGCTGGTTGTAATAGTAAAAGAATACAACAGTGTTGAAATACATGCATTTTAATGGGAAGCTTTCTTGGGTCTTGGGAATGGAAAACAGGACTTGGCCAAGTTCTAGTTTCCGAACATGGCATATTAGATGCATATTGTGCATATTGGACACACTCTAGAGATTGATGTAACAGTTGCTAGAGTTCACTTTAGTTGCAATTCTTTTGAATTTTTACATTGGCTAACCCACATTATACTGGCTGCATTGGAGGCAAGTGAAAACATATTATTGGTTGGTTAAAAACAAATGAAATCCATATGCACAAAATCAACTTTCCACTTTAAGGTCAATATGGTTATTGGTATGCATTCCTGTTTTCATTACTGGGCCATTGTGAACCAAAATCTTGTGCCCTATATGGAGTCCCATTTTCATTTTCATTACCATTCTCAAGTTATTATAAACCAGGTCAATGAAGCTGAAGAAAGAGAAAACAATTGCTTTACTTTTAATTTGACAATGAATCAATTATTACACTAATCAACACTTACTTGGAATTTTTGCCGGAACATATTTTGAAGGATTAGTTTCCTTAATTTTCAACTGGATATTAACTAATTTCTTGTGATGAAGCTACAATGTTATCACAGATGTCTCTTCTGGTGGTGATTCAAGGAACTTGCTAAACTTATCCTTCTGTGGAATATCAAAATTGAAAACTCTGTTCCTATTTTGTAAAATGAAGATGTGTTTTTCTGTTATGTGTTGTAGAAGTTTCGGTTCTGAATTTATATTATTGTTTTTATGTCCAAAGGTGGGTAGCAACTGCTATTTTTCCAATTATTTGTGATTTATGTTACTGAAGTATTCTTTGGATCTTGTTTTTAAATTCTTTTAGTTTTCCCTATATAAATCTGATTACAATCAATGCATTCCATTTTGTGTATGCCCATGTTTTTTCTTTGCTGGGATGACATCCTTGATGCTTGAGCTTAATTCATTTTTATGCTGTGGCAGTTTACTGGTGCTAGCTGAATGTTGTATTCTTTGAACATTTTTTGAAGTTTGTCAGAAGCCCATGGATGGTTTTTTAAAGAAGAGCACCTGGAACTTTGGAGAAAGCATAGCATAATATCTTGACTACACCTCATCTTTGGACTTTAGCAGTTGGAATATACTACAAGCATCGGGCGTTATATGCATCATTTGTGAAAAGAAGAACCATGTAGTGGAACTTGTGTTGTCAGCAAATGCTGGATACACTAAGAAGATAGATAAATGTTAAAGACGAAGAGTGCATTGCCTTACTGTTAACAGCTGAAAACTTCAATGCCAAACCTGGCTGTGGCACTAAATGTTTTTGCTGGTTCTAACAGTAAAACACTTCCCTTAGTAAATTGTTAATATAACAATATTATTAATAAAATACAACCATTACTGTTTAATGTATGATATAATACCTGAGATATAGTTGTGAATTTGAAGTTGGCAAAGAAAATGTGTATTATTTAATTTTTTTTTTTCTTTTATATGTCTATTTCTAGCCTTCATTGCTATAGTGCTTATAATAATATCGTGTAGAGTTCTAATTACAAATGTAGTAATGGAATGCCTTACTTTCTTTTATTTTTCAGTCAGGGTGGTCCATTCCAGTTGAACTAGTCATTGGTCCTGATCTTGGAATATCTTACATGACTCATCGTGCTACAACGGTAAGCCTTGACATGCATTTTACTTTAAAAGTAAAAAACATTTAGTAGTTGTTTGCTAGTTACAAATAATTATTGCTGGCCAGGGAAAAGATATTGGTAGTAATCAGAATGCCAGAGAAAATTTACATATTGACCATGCTACAGCAGTATGGCTTGACATATATTTTGTTGAAAAAAAATTATTTTGCAAAGGTATGGGATTCAGTAGTTACTAGCCAATTCTAAATAATTATTTCTGGCACATGGAAAATTATATTGGCAGCAATCAAAAAAGACCAAGACAGCAGTTTTATTTTAAACTTCAGTCCATTTAGCATTTTTCTTATGTTTTGATAATAATTGTTCTTTTACAATGATTAGAATTTTACTCCTGGGTTACCATGGTCAATACCTAAATTTGATTGAAAGTTTAATGTGTTAGTATAAAAATAATAGTTGCAACAAATCTTCACTTATCTTTTGGAATCTCATTTGAGATTCCAAAGGATTTGTATTTGAGCATCTCATTATGGCTACTCAGTGGTAGAACATTGACAAAGCCAAAGAGACATGGTTTATATTCCTGTATTAGCTCTGAATTTTTAATTTGATTCAGTTCCCAAATTTAACTGTACATGATCAATTTGAACAATTTTACCTTTAATGCCAAAAATTCTTACTGAATTTTTTATTTTGATTTTCACTTAGCATAATGTGCATTTTATCACATTAAAATGGATGTGTGTTTACTATTAATGTGTAGCTGAAGAAAGCAAAATATTAATTAGAAGTAAGCTACACCTAGGTGGGCCTTAATAAGCCAAAAAAAACACTATAGTGAAAAGTAATGAAATATGACACATATTTTCTTGGCTAAGGGGGTTATTTTATTACTACAATACAATTTACCTTAATCATTCTATATTGGAATTAGTGCAATAAAAGATGCACAAACTTTGTTTTTCTAATAAACAAAGACAGCTGTTGTAGTAAAAACTTTTTCATGTTGTCATATGCTTTCTAGCTAGCGAACAGTGTCTGTTTCAGAGTGTGTTTGAGCTTGCTTGCAATTTAATAATGAAATTGATATAATTTATGAATTAACTCCTCTGGGTCGACCATTTCAGGATCAGAACTCTGAAAGACAATCCAGTGATGAAGAATAGGTTTAACATACTTATTCATATTAATATAAAAAATAATAGTTGCAACAAATCTTCACTTATCTTTTGGAATCCTTGCCTGGACTAGTTTCGCAACGATTTCATTGCATTATCAACATATCCTTTTGGTCTCTTTTTTGATGTTGTTTATTTACACTGATATGGTTACTGCTACTAGGTGGATTGTGTACTAATGCATATTCCATCACATCCATCATAAGCAATAACCTAAAATGTACTGAAACTAAGGAATGCTTCAAAACAAATAAACTTATAAATGTAAAAAGAAGCTAGTAACAGTGAAGAATAACACAAATATTAATATAAAAAATAATAGTTGCAACAAATCTTCACTTATTTATTATTGCTTATGATGGATGTGATGGAATATGCATTAGTACACAATCCACCTAGTAGCAGTAACCATAACAGTGTAAATAAACAACATCAAAAAAGAGACCAAAAGGATATGTTGATAATGCAATGAAATCGTTGCGAAACTAGTCCAGGTAAGGATTCCAAAAGATAAGTGAAGATTTGTTGCAACTATTATTTTTTATATTAATATTTGTGTTATTCTTCACTGTTACTAGCTTCTTTTTACATTTATATACTTATTCATACTTGCCAACCGTTACAGTTTCCAAGTAAAAAGTATGGTAGCTGAAGGCTTTTTATGACTATGGCATATTTGTGTGAAATAATGATAAAATTTAATATACTATTTAATGAAGTAAACAACACTTCAAGCTGTTTTTGCAAAAATATACACACAAAGAAGTTCCTTGTCAGCATTTCTTGACTAACTTCAATGAACAACTATTGCTTACATTGTGTCAAAATGTTGCTGATGAGATGATTTGGATTTCAATAGATGAAACTACAGATGTACACAGATTTGTAGCAAACATAATTATTGGTGCACTTTCTTCAGTAATGACATCATATTTGTTCACGGCCTAGTAAAATTATTGCAATACTTTATGTACGCAGTAGAACCACTCTGCTCTTACTATTAAGTACCTCTTTATTGCTTTCTTAGATGATCAGTACTTTTGATTAGTTTTATTTCTTCAGGCAACTTATAAAAGTTCTGTTCTCATGTTTTTGACACAGTGTCTACTTAATGTGTCTCTAATTACAGATCTAAAATAATCATTCTTTCTTAAGTCATGTGTGTATATTGTCATTTTTTGGTTCATTTTCTTGTAAAATGTGTTTTATACACTCATAACGTGCACACAAAGAACAATCAATATGCCAATAGCTATTTAAATATTAATCTGCATCAATTAAAACATGGATGTGAATGCACAGTGAAGTAACTAATTAAATAGGAGTAAAACATAGATTACACTCAAACTTCACTCATTGACTGAGTGAATCTGCGTTGAAAATGGTGGCAAAAGCCACCGAAACATGTCCGAAGTAAGTTACCTTATTTCAAGAGTGAAGTTGTAATCTATGTTTTTACTCCTATTTAATTAATCTGCATGTGTGTTTCTTATTTACTTTATCTATTATTCTATCACTATTTTTGCATAATTTAAAAATCTTATCATCTTTAGTTCTGTATTATTACCCGCACTATTATCCCACATTTTATTGTGAGTATATAAAACCAAAGTACATCTGTTTAAATGTTTTATCATGCATGGTTTTCCTTACCTGTCTCATCATATATAAACCATATAATCTTTCTTTTTTACCTATGTTAAATATGGTTTCCAATTTACTGTTTATTTATTATATCTACTAAATATTTCTGTATTGGATTTCTGGTATTTTTTCTCCATCTTTTTCCCATTGTGTACTTTTTAAACTACAATTTTTAATTCAAAATTTATCCAGGTTGTTCTTTTAATATTTAATATATGTTTAAATTATATAGTATGGCTTTATTTTTATCATTAACTCAGTGGTATTTAATTCCATCTCCGCAGCTGACTTACCTTTAAATACCACTGTCACGTCATCTGCATATCCATTGCTATATTTCCATTTCTTTGTACTGTACTCTTTCGTTAACTGTATTAAGATTTGCTCACTAATCATTATGTTTACTTAATGTTACAGCCTACGCGAATGGCTGAGTTTGATAGAATCCAAGCAATCCAGACTTTAGTGTCCGATTGTGAGACACATCGTAAGGCTGTGGTACAACTCCGAGTTGCTGGCACAAGCGAGACACTCACCATAACTTGCCCCTCGTTAGATGTTGCAGAAAGCTTAGCGGACCTCATTGATGGTTATTGTCGTTTAGCTACCCATTCAACAACATCTTTATGGAACAGAAAAGGTAAGCAGCTATTACAACATTTTCATTATGTAGTCATTTTGATTGTTAATGTTTATATGCATATGTTTCTTTATTTTTGTTGGTTTTATGTATAGAACTTCTGGATGTTTGTAAAACTGTACCAGAAGGACACTCCAATAAACTGGGCATGTGCCTTCTGATTTGTTAAAATGTTGTAAAAGTGACTAAAAATGTTCTAATTTGTTAGTGTTCCACATTGAGCAGTATTTGTTAAAATCTAGCACAGTATTTATCTAATTTTATGTTTCTTCTTTACTTTAAAAAGCTGCCGTATGGAAGCACTATCCATGCCCTTGCTCATTGAAAGGTTGGTGACATTTCAGCTAATACCCAGTGCTCCATATTTGTATTTTAAGTACTGTCTGTTAGACACTGTCACAGATTTGATTTTTTTTATGCTTGCAATGAATACACCACACAGACACACACTGTAACTAGCTGAGACCAAGTACAGAGAATCTTGCTTAGCCAAATAATTTGAGTAGTAAACGTAATAACTGTTCAGTATTTTTGATAAACATTTAAAGAGAAAATTTGATAAATTACAACCACATAACTTTCTCTACTTATAATTATTTACTTTCATATGTACTCTGCAACTTATTCTTAAAAGGCTGGTTTTTCCACGTCTTGTTGGTCTTGATAAATATTTTTGAAATAGTTTCAATGTATGTGTTTTATACAAATATTTCAAGCATTCATATTTCAACCATTTGCTCTTTTTTGAAGATTTGTGTGAAATTTAGTGTTAGTCATCTCTTTAAGGTGGTGGTAGTATGGCTGCCTACCAAGCAGGAGGCCCAGGTTCAATTTTTGACACCAGCGGCGATTTTCTCCTACAGGGAGACTAGGTCCGAGTGCACTTACCCTGGAAGGTTAATTGAAGAGTTACTTGAGTTTTAGGTTGGATAGCATTAAGTGGCTGGGAGGGACTTGGGGTGCTAACCATGCCCCCACCCTCCAGTACTGTGCCCCTCCTTGACACATCTAATGGGCAGAGGTGATAGATGCAGCAATAAGGTGGCAAGACTTTGGGGCTGTTATAGCACAGAGTTTAGTTTAGTTTACTTTTTAGTTCTCAGATAAATAAAACACACACTTGTTGGTGGGGAGGGGGGGGTGAATTCAGTAAAATAAAACAAGGGCCTCTCCTCTCAAAATAAAGAACTTTGCCCAAAATTTGATTACCTAAAAAGTTGCAAAATTGCAATTGATATTAATAGAGCAATTACACCTCCTAATTTATTAGGAATGGAACGTAAAATGGCACTTTTTCACAAAAATATTTGGTTTTTCTTTCTGGAAGGCAGGTTGTTTTAGAGGCCTCAAAACATAATTTTCTGGTACTAAGTTTATAGGTGGAATATAATACTTTCTTCATTTACCCTAAGTCAGTATGGGCAAACCAGAACCATTTGACATGCAATCCGCAAAGTCAGCTAACAGCACAGTTTGAAATGAAACAAGCAATGCAGTGGTGGTTACTGATTCTTAGTTAAACATATTGATTTCTTTTGCGTACAAATTAGACTGCTAAAATAATTTATTGATGTTTGGAGGAATTTAGTAACAGTGATGGCCAAATTATATGTGGTATTAATGTTGTTGAGTTGGTGTTAAAAAACCAACTCAACAAATTAATGCTAAAATAATACTAACAATTAAATCATTAATGGGAATGCACAGTGAAGTAACTAATTAAATAGGAGTAAAAACATAGATTACACTCAAACTTCACTCTTGAAATAAGGTAACTTACTTCGGACATGTTTCGGTGGCTTTTTTCACCATTTTCAACGATGAACTCATGGTAGCGGCCTGTAGAGGTCTCTCTTCCGGATAGATGAATTTTGAGATGAGTCCATTTGTTTGTGGAATGTCAAAATTTATGACCTTTCATAATCTGATTTGTCCATTATTACTATTTTATTTCCTTTGTCAGCTTTTGTGTAGAAAACTTCCTTTTTGTTTAGCGATTTCAGCACTTTCTGATGAGGATTGTGGTGGCTCTGGAATTTTTGTAATTGTTTTAAAGTGTTTTCGCATTCTGTTCTGATTAAGAGCTTATGGCTTTCTGGTTGGTCAAAGATTGCCATTTCTATGTCTGCAACGTATTCGTCAACATCGCGGGAGAAACTAATGCATGTATTTAGGCCTTTGTTCAACACTTCTTTTTCTTTCTGTGTGAAGGATTCCTTGGATAAATTAACAAAATTGTCTTCATTATTTACGGTTTGGCAATTATGGCTTGCATTATCGTTTGGTGTTTGTTGCTTTCTGCATACATTTTTAAGTTTTTTATTTAGGTTTATCCACTTTTGCTAGATGCATATGTTCATAACCTCAAATAACCATTGTTCTAAATTTTGCCAGAGTACATCCCCCAAAGTTTTTATAAGTTCTAGATGCAAGCTATAACTTATCAAATCTAAATCATTTAAGGTTTTATAATGTTTTTCTATTTCTAATTGTAAAACTTTCTTTTCGGCTTCCCTCTGTGCCTTGCTATTCCCGCATTGATTTACCAACCTCCGTACAAATACCGGTGTCAAATTGTTCCCGAGACATGTGCATAAGAATTTTATATTAGCAGAAATTAATCTTTTCTTTATCCTGGTTTTTAGTTTCATTGTAAATTCAATTCAATTTATTTTCATCCTTTTTATATACATTTAAAGGACACGGCAATATAATCTATTTACCTCTTTACATTATATACAAAGTTTTACATTATTTTTCCATATTTAAACTCTTCTATATTGCAAAATGCCTTTTCAATTAAGTATGTTTTTATGATTTTCATCATTTTATTGTTTGATTTATATTCTTTATTTCATTTTGTAGTTTATTGAACAATTCACTTCCTATGGTTTCTGTTGACTGATTATTCAAGGTTCCCCTTAGAGTCGTTCTGAAATAATCCATATTATTTCTTAATCCATAGGAATGTATATTGCCATTTTTGTCATGTCTTTTATGTATAATAACTTTTATGCTTTCATAAATATATATGCAAGGAGCAGTTAATATTTTTAAGCTCTTAAACAAACTTCTACATGTTTCTTTATTTTTTATCCTACCTATTATTCTGATAGCTTTTTTCTGCAATTTTAGCACTTTTTCCATTTCTCTAAAAGTAATATTCCCCCACAGCATAATACCATAACTAATATGCGAGTATATTAATGCATAGTAAACCTGTATCATCGTTTTACTATCCATTGTCTTACTGATCTGTCTCATTACATATATACCTTTATTTATTTTTTTGGTAATGTGAGTTACATGTGCTTTTCAGTTTAAATTTTTGTCAGCTATCATTCCAAGGAAGTTTGTACTATATATTTCTTCTATATTTACACCGTCTATTTTTAGATTTATATTTTTGAAGTTTTGATTTGTTAGTTCGAAATGTATGCATGTTGTCTTTTTTACATTTATTACCATATCTAGGCCAGAACAGAAATATTTACTATACTTTGATTTCTTCCTTTCTTTAAGCATTTATTTATTTGCTTTATTTCAACTGGACATAAGGCGGAATTACAGAAAGCAATTGCCAACAAGAAAAGTTGAATCTTTATATACAGGCTTAGAATCTGCCATGATGACCTTCCAATTAGAACTCGTTGCAACCCAACATTGCTTGCTAATAGGCTCCATCACATAGGCAATATAACTTCCAAGTATTCCAAACTTCTGCAACATCTTCAATCATATTTGATAAGGTCAAGAACCGCTACTGGCTTCTGAACCAGTAAATGCCCATGTGTGCCTAGGTAAACAGAGAAATAAAACCTGATCATATTTGTTTCTCTGCCCACCCTTCTACATACTATTAATAAAACAGTTAACTCCTTTAAGTATGTCCAAAATATGTGAAAAATTTCCTTCCTCCCTCCCTCCCTCCCTCCCTCCCTCTGGTTCTGTTTTTTTTCTTTTCTTGACCCATTTATTCTGCCAATTAACTGAGGCTATAAATAGACATGCCACTTTGGATCTTGTTTTCTTGCAAACCTTTTCTAAGCATTTTTCATAAAACAAAATGCACCCCATGTTCCAGATTTTTTCAAAATTTTTGCACTGTATCTCAAAGGTTCATTAATGAAAATGACACATTTTTTAAATAGAGCTACAACTTTGAGAAATAAAGAATTTTAGTGAGCACAAAAACCAGTAATTTTCCTACAGTAATTAAAGGTTAATATAGAATATCTGATATGATAGATGTTTTTGTAACTCATTTATTATAAAACCTGAGTTTTTATGTGAATAATTTGAAAAATGCATCATGTGCAGCTTTATAATCAGAACAAGGAATTACCAAAAAATTAATATTAACCAACCAATATAGAATTTTGACACGTCAAAAGATATTACTGCTATTGTGAGTAAAAACTGACATAAATTTCAAGGATACTGAATTTTCATTAATATACTGAATTTTCCAAATTTCACAGATGCGTTACCTCAATAATGGGATAAACATTTGCAGAGATTCTTTCATTACACATTTGATTGTAAGTACAAGGGGAATACAGAAAGCCAAAGTAATAGTTAGGTTTAAAAATCAGATTGAAATGTGAAAGCTTTAAAATCCACTCCATGTGATAAAAGCAAATGGTGATTTAGTCTGCAGAGATTAAGGAGAGTAAGAAGTATTTGAACATTCAAACCAATATTAAAGAAATGGTTAATACTCCCCCTCCACACCTCCACCTCCTAAAAAAAATTCCAGGCACCCTTTCACAGAAAAATTGTATATTTAATTTTCTCAAAAATGCTCCAAAGATTTTAATTAAACTATAGTGTATTTGAGATGCTTATTTGACAAATAATCGTATATCTTGAATTACTGTGAATAACTTCTGAAGTCTTCTTGATACTGATTTCAAATTTTATAATTCTCCAGAAATAGGTAGGAACTTATTGCAGAAAATTTAGATCTCATTAAAATATATGATTTGTATTTTATGTAATGTGTATCAAAATTGGCCATTTTCAAAGTTTTCATTGTTGCATGTTCACACTTTCTGAAATACAAGTGCATCTTCTGACAGATCTGCTTGAAAGTTTGTGATGAAACCATGCAAAACTACCTATATGATGAACAATGTAACAGTACCATTTAATGTAGAAGTTCTACTTAATAGAAATCTGCAATATATAATGGAATATATAGACATTTCTTATCGGTAGAGAAAGTCATACAAGTTTATTGTATTAAATTTAAAAAAAAAAATAAGAAAAACAATTGCATTAAAATAATATTAAGATATAATATAGAACTGGTTATGACATTTATGACCCTAGATGATATATTGCCCCTCAAAATGAGTAATTTTTAAATGCTGAACAGTTTTTACATAAGTTCCGTTCTACTGTACAAGTATTTTATATTAATGTGTGTTAGTAATTATTTTAGTTGCTTCTTTCACCAGTTGCCTGCACCAATTCATGCACAAACATATGTATACACATTTTTCATTTTCAGTGAACTTTAATTTTACTGTGTAGATAATAATTTTAAAATAAGTACTTAGTTTAATGGCATCAAACTTTCAAACCTGCATATCTAACATTTCACAAATGTTGGTACTATTTGGTAAATTTGACATGCAGGAATCAAAATAATGGCTGGATTTGCTCATTGAAACAGGACAAATGGACAAATCAAGGTGTAGCTTCTGGAGATTTTCAAAAAATTACCATGTGCTACTGCAGAAAATTTGTCTTTGAAAACAGATGAATGAATGAGAGTGCATAATGTATACATAATTATGACAGTCTTGAATTTAAATGAATAAGAATATAAAAATTAATTTACATGACATTTGATTTTACAAGTAAGTTTTGCAATTATCTTTTATTTCGGTGTGCAAGCATGAAAGTTAGTGGTGTCAGTCACAGCACTAGCCAGTTTTGGCTGTTTCTAACTTTTGAATAAACAAAACTACTTGATTTTAATAGCACTTGATTTTGAGATTTGCATTTGCAGTTTACAGAATAAAGTGGGTGGGCAAAAAATTAATTAAATACCAGGATTTATATGCAGCACAGAATTGCTTGTAAGACTTTAATGATATAAACTTATAAAATAAAAATGAAACATACAGGTGTGCATGAGCTGATTTTAAAGGTGAAATGCCCTTAGAAAAATTTAAAATGCAAATTCATTCCAAAAGAATTTTTTTACACAAATGATATTGTTTTGGATTGTCTACTACAACAGTATCCTTAAACAAAATTTCAAATCACCCTAAAATTGACCTCTAAATCTAAGGTTAGTTGAAATTCACTTCTTTTGTTTTCTCTCACTTTTTAAGGCTAGTGTTGTGACAAGGATAGAAATGTTTAAGTTGGCTAACTTGTTAAAAGACAAAACAGAAGTCATTGTTGTTCCAAGGTATATGTGTGTATGTAATCTTCTCCACAAATAACGAGGTTGTATTTGTGCTTACTTAAATCATTTAGTTGATCTGGTTAACACTAAATCAGTGATTTAGTCCCTTAACGCAAAAATTTTGATGACCCCGACGCGATAGTGATATGTTTTATGCAGTAAGGAACAAGAAATGGAGAAATTGCAAAAATAACGGAAGCCGATACGAACATATTTGCGAAAATCTACAATGAATTGATTGAAAATTTGGCAAACGAGTAAGTGGAAAGTGAATCTGTACAGAAGATGCATGTTAAAATGGAAAGGTTAATTACGGAGCTGTCTTCTTTGGATGACAAAATCCTCGATATTTTGTTAGAAGATTATGCTGATGATGATGCATATAACTGTGAGTACAATGCCATTGAGAATTACAGAGATAAGATGGACAAGATTAGGTTAAAAATGTCAAATATTTCCAATGGTAGACAAATGATTGCAGATAATTTTTCTGTAGTCTCCTCAACTGCACAAAAGCAGAATTTGAAATTGCCGAAGCTGGAGCTTAACCAATGGAGGTGATGTTAAAGATTGGTTAGGATTCTGGAGTGTGTTTAAAAAAAGTCACGAAGATAACAAAATTCAAGCAGAAGACCATTTTCAATATTTAATTCAAAATATAAAGCCAGATAGTAGAGCCAGAGAACTGATCAACAGCTTCCCAGCCACTGCAGAGAATTATCCAAGGTAATAGAAGCATTAAAAACAGATTCTGTTCATTGAGTGTTATACTAGAGGGCTTATAAATTTAGTGATACAGAATACAACTCATAAAAATGACAAGTCAGGAATTTCTGTATTATATGATAAGCTAGAATGTCAGTTAAGAGCCTTGGAATCCATAGGTGTAACACAAGATAAACATGGATCTATGTTATTTCCCTTGGTAGAATCATGTCTTCCAGAAGAAGTTTTAAGAGTGTGGCTTAGGAATCAATCATTCATGAATTTTGATCCAGATAACGAACGGAATGGTCGATTGGAAGCTCTTATTGATTTCCTTAGGAAAGAATAACCTTTGCACAAGCTGGATTTAATTTGTTCGACAAGAAAAAACAGGAGAAGAGATTTTGATAGCGAAAATGTACCCACTGCCAGTTCTCTCTTTGTTGGGAAGTCTGAAGAGAAAAAACAGTCCATTTTTTGTAATAAATTACATGACAGTAAGGAGTGTTATGCTGCCCAGCAGATGAGTTTAGAAGAAAAGCGCAACAAGTTGGCAAAAGAAAAGTGAGTTTTGTTACAAATCTTATATGTAAAATTGAAACACAATGACAAAGAAAAAATAGTCTGAGCATTGATCCACAGCGGGTAACAAAGATCACATATTTTACAAAAGACAGCAAAGAAAGTGGGGTATACTCCCCTAAAAACAGAAACAATGATCCACAAGTTGCTTGGAGGAACTGAAACTTGTAAAATGAAAGCAATTGTGATGGCTCTTGTATGACTATTCTGATGCTGATAGGACAAAAAAATATTTGTGGAAACATTCCCAGATTGAAGTTTGGACCCTGGATGTAAGAACTGAAGGAGAAGATATGGCTTTCAGATGCTGTGGAGATGCTGTTAGGAGCTGATTCTGCTGCCTGCATTCTGATGGGTGAAGTGCATAAACTAGCATGTGGATTGGTTGCTGTGAAAACAGAGCTTGGTTGGACAGTGACAGGAAAAATGGAAGAGAAGAAGAGTGACTCATTGGCAAGAGAATCTACTTTGCTGTTCATTGAGTCTGCTTCTGTAGCTGGTCTGAAACAATAGGTATATTGATCCATCAGAGCTGAAGTCAAGAGAAGATATAGAAGAAGTGTACGTCGCTACTTCTTGGAAACAGTGAAGGTTACTGATGTTGGCAGATATGAAGTGGCATTACCATGGTTGGAAAGCAAACAATTTCTACAGAATAATAAAGAGATGGCTGAAAGAAGATTAGATTCCATCACAAACCGACTGGTGAAAGAGAAAAGATGTGAAGAATATGGAAATGTTTTCAAGGATGGGGAAAATGAAGGCATAATTGAGGAAGTATCGGAAGAAAAGGAGGAGGAATTTTGTTATTACTTACCTCACTGAGGGATGTTTAAGGAAAAGTCATCTACTAAGGTGAGGCCAGTATTTGATGAATCGTCAAAACCAAAGGACAGCCCTTCACTAAACGAGTATTTGGAGAAGGGGCCTAACTTATTGCTACAAGCTTTTAATGTTTAGAAGAAAAAAGATAGAAGTCATCTCAGACATAAGAAAGGCATTTCTACAAATATCTGTATTTTTTTTCTGAAAGTATGGTATTCACTGTACAGTTGAGTGATACACAGTCCCAATTAGTGAAGGGTTTGCAAAGAAAGAGCAAATGCACTCCTACAAACCTGATGGTAGCTGTCAATCTGTAATAGAAATGCATTAGTGGTGTGAGGCCAAGCTTATTTCTGTGTATTATGAATGAAAACAAAGTGGGACAGTTTTACCTGTATTGTACATGAAAAACTGAAAGTTCATAATGTAATACATTTGGAAGTGCATAAGGCGTACATGAGGACAATTCATAAAAATGTGAGTTTACTCTAGTTTTATGTAGAATTTTAAATTTTCTTATGGCAGCTCGAGGTACATGGAACCTCAAAATGCTGGGTCTCGAATTACCAGGACCTTGCTGCATTTATCACCTTCCTGAAAAATATTTTCTGCTGTTTTTCTGCTGCTCAGTGGAAAACATTTTCAACAACTTACTTGCTCACTGTATATCAACACCCTTGCAACAATATAGCTGGAGCTTTGGGCATAGAATGTGTCTGCAGTGTCCTTGACAGGCACTAAACAATAGCTAACAACTGTTTTGGAAATGTTGAGAACACTATTGCCCAGCAGCATTTTGGAGGGCTAAAGATGTATTTCTTTAATTTGGTTATGAGTGTCTTTATCGTGTTAAAGTATAAAAATTGCAACTAGGAATGAAACTGGACCATAACTTGTAGACATGTTCACAAAATAGTATTTGATTCAGTTTTTATCTTCTCTGTTAAAATTACCTTCAGATCAGAGTGCAACAACAATATATGAAAGAGTATTCTTACATGACTAAATAAAAGATGTGACGTTTGTAACAAATAAAAGCACAATAAATAAAAAGAAGAATTGTATTCATTAGAACAGGAAAATAAATAAACTTTTTCATCTATGAAGAATTCGCAGAGTGTTAATTATGCAGTTTTGCAAAAGTGCTGAGATTGTAACATTATATGAAAAGATCTTATATAATAAAATAACAAATGTGATGTTTATAACAAATAAAACATTATAAATAAAAAGACTAGAATATTTATTAGAACAGTGAAAATAAATAAATTTTTTAGCTATGAAGAATTCACCAAGTGTCAGATATGCAGTTTTGCAAAAAGTGCAGACAATAATCATCAAATAGCATGTACTCTTTTATAGAGTTTGATAGTTTTGATATGTATGATAGTGTTGTATGTTAATCTTCTCTCTTGTAAAACACTACAGCGTCTGTAGCTCTTTTCCCTGTAAGATATTTATGGTTTCTTTGGCATAGTGTAAAATGTAGAATTGTAAACACCTTCAGAGTAAATTTATAGCTTAGACTTCCCATATAAAATAAGTGTAGAATTTTGCAAAGCACCAAGTCTTAATATAAATGAATACCAAGGCAAATATTTTTGGCTTGTGAATACAATTTTATGCATATCTTGATAAGATGTTTGTTAAAAATTACAGAAGGAATAAGACAAAGTTGATAAAAGAATACATTAAATTTATTGTAACTTAACAGCTGGATTAACAAGAAAAAAAGAAAACTTATAACAAAAGGATGCATCAACCACAACAGATTTACAGGCAAACAAAAAAAATATAGCAATAAGAGCTGATTCTTTCACCTCCTTGTTTGTTGATTTATAAATAGATCTAATAATTTTAGCTTTAGAATATTGGACAAAAGGATGCCCTTATTTAGCTGTAAGTTGCAGATTTTAAATGTATATATTCATTACAAAGAGTATCAAAGCTAATTGCATGACAAATTATGACACAATATTTCACATATATCAAAAGTCTGCTTAAAATGGCCTGAAATGTTACCTTATTAAAATTCCTTTTCCAAATATTTCATCAATCAGTGTCCACTGCTTGTAGTGTAAAATGGGATTTAAGCCCTAGTAACAAATTGTTTGTTGCAACATCCTGAACTTCAGGGTTTTGGCTAAGCTCAGCTCTGGCTTTTCTTTCTTTTAAGCAGGAGATGTATCCATTTATTTCAAACATCAGTTTTTAATTTGTATGAAAAAACATGGCAAAAATAAGGGGAAAAAAATGCATAAAGTATTGAAAATAAAAAAAGTGCAAAATATTCTGACACAGTAAAAGAGATGCAAAGGAGTAATACACCATTAGTCGTTTTTCAAAATTGTTACTTACATGGAAGAACTGGTATCGTATGATCCTGTATCATCAGCTGCATATGACAGCTAGATGCAGATGATCTGTCTGTGTTGGTCGGCTTCTTCTGTGTTGGGAACAGATGAATTTCAACATTGAATTTTCTTCTATATATATTTTTTCGCAGGTATCCAGTTCAACAGATTTTTGTATATGTTTTTGAAGGTGAATGTCATGTGTTTCTGAAGAAACATGTAAAGCTGTAAGCTGTGCCAATTATTACACATAACACCAAGTATTTCATTCAATTAATCCTAAAAAGCTAATATTTAATAATGAACTGAAAAGTTGGATTTTTAAAAACATACATGAAATATATGACTCCTTTTCTTAAATAGATGCACATCCTCCAAAATATCGCCAGCAGCAAGGAGGAGGATCAAAGCAAGCAAACGCAGGCTCTGGCAGTCCGGAGAAAACTGGTGTACAACAGACTGGTACAATGCTCTCTGAAGATTATGCTGAAATTGTAGATGAGGAGGGTGATTATTCTACTCCAGCTAGTAAGTAGTTTTTTAATTTTTATATGAGTGATTTTTTGAACAATTGAAACAAATTGAGAGGTAGTAAACATTTTCTTCCTGTATTAATAAACCAAGATTGTGTTTAAGGTAGAATTTCAGGGACAGCACTACACAAGCAAGTTTTCTCTCTCATTGTGATTAGTTTTCAGTCAGTTCTGTATTTGAAACTATTGTATTAAAATGTGCATTATGCCTGGTAAGCTAAATTAATATGGTCATTCTTTCTTGAAAGTAAGAAATCCATACCTTTACTGAAAATGCTAAGTAACTGATTGATCAAACTTATATATGTCTTGTAAGAGGATAAATCAAATGTAAATTGGAATTGTTTTGAATAATTTTGTTGAATAAAGAAACAAAAACAACCATTTTCATTTTCTACAAAGTCTTTGAGATTTGATCATTATTTTTACTTTCTTCAGTATGTATGTACAATGTACATAGTGGATAGAGAAGGTGTTGTATTCCACCCAAAAACTCAATACCAAGATTTCACTGGAAATATGTGCGTGCACATGTGTAGCTCAAAAATGAAATGTCTGTCGAATATCAAACTTGGTATTTAAGTTTGGAATCTTCTAAGGATGAAACATGAAGATTTCCCCCTATCCCTAATCATCCTTTACATGGAACATTTTTTGAAAATTTTGATTTTCTCAAAAATGATTGTAATGATTTTGATTAAAATACCATATGCTTCATATATTTTTATGACAATATATATATCTTAAATTTTCTGGGAATACCTCTGAAGACCTTTTCATTGTGAATAATTTTTGTATAATTGGTAAACCATCAGAGATAGACAAACATTTACTATACAAAAAATGTAGATCTTGCATACAGTTTGACATATACTTTTTACTTTCTCTAGCCCTGTATGTACAATGTACATAGGGATAGAGAAGTATTGTATTCCACCCAAAAATTTGATGTCAAGATTTCACCAGAAATACATGTTTTAGGACCCCCTGAGTCCAAAAAAGCATTTTCAGAAACGAGTCCATGTGTGTGTGTGTGTGTGTGTGTCTGTGGACAGCATAGCTCAAAAACAAAAAGATGGTTAAATACCAAGCTTGGTATTTAAGTTTGGTATCTTCCAAGTATGCGACATAAGATTTTCAAGAAAATCCCCCCCCCACCTCTAACTACCCTTCACATGGAAAAATTTTCGAAAATTTTGTTTTTCTTAAAAATGGCTCTTAACGATTTTGATTAAAACACCACATATTAAAGTCATTTTTATCCCAAATAAAATGTATATCTTGAATTTTCTGGGCATAGCTTTTAAAGACCTGTTTGTTCTGGATGAATTTTGCTTAATTTGGCATAACTAGTAAACCGTAAAAAATAGGCAAAAACTTACTATACAAAAAATGTAGATTTTGTTAAAATACACAAGTTATGTTATATACTTTTTTTTCGTGGAGCTTACCGTTTTCAAGGTGTTTGTCATTGGTTTCAGTTGTGAAGTACTTATACTTTTCTCAGACGGGAGTGTCCGTTTCTCTTTTTTTCTACTCCTGGTCAAGCAAAGAAGTGATTTGCAATGACAATCGCATAACGAATGACATAACAGTTTTTAAAACATTTGACTAATACTTAACCCTAGTTCCAGTCTACTTATAAGGAACTAAGTAATAAAATTCTGCTAATGTTTACCTCAATTAGCGTGGTGTTGAAAGAAGAATTATCTTTTGTAAGAAGTTTGTTTGTAGTGTAGCTAGAGAAAGTCATGTGAGTGTAACACATCAGCCTTTTTTTTTTGTAGAATTAACCACTTCTGTGTTATTGGTTTCAATTTTAAGCTACTTAAACTTTGCAACAGGAAGTCATTTTTCTTCTTGTCACTCCTTTGTTTACTCCTAGCAAGCAAAGAGAACCAAATTTCAATTGTTTCACATAGAACTGGCTTTTAAAAGAGTTGACTATTGCTTTAGCGTAGTGCATTCTTGTATTCCTTGTGCTTACAAAAAAATAAGTAATAAGTTCTGCTAATGTTTATTGGCGTGATATAGATAAAATAATCTTTTGTAAGAAACATTGGTTTGCAGAACAGCTAGAGAAAGTCATGTAAATGGAACACATTAGATTTTTGCTTTTGAATTGGCAACTTTTTGATGTCATCCTTAAAGAAAGAAGATGAATGTGTGTATAGCCAGTTGCTCATGCACTGCTTTGCCTTTGCATTGTCATCAAATTGCTTGCCTCCCAGTTGTTCTTTCAGTGGCCCAAACAAAAGGGTGACAAATATGGACTGTAAGGAGGATGCTATGCTTCAAGAGGTGTCCTATACATTTTCTCCAGTATTTTAGTTGCAGGTGAGGAGACAAAAAATCCAGCTGGCAGTCAATTTCTGGAAGTTAAATTCATCATGATGTTGGCTTCAAAAGTTCCAAAGCTTATTCCTATCAATGATCATTTAAGAAATTGTTGCACCAGTCTTCTGCTGTAAGATCACATACAGTAAAAAAAAAGTCTGCAGTAATGCCTGTCCATGGTTGTCTTCTGTGCATGGAGCCTTATCAAAATTTCTAAAGCTTTGCTGCCTTCTTTCTCCAGAAACTTTTATGATGATGCACTATGAATCAGACGTGTCTACCCCTTATTCGCTCATAGCATGCTGAAGTGAGTTGCGCTCTGTAGAGTGTGACACATTAAGATTCCTACTTCAGACATCCACACCAACATTCTATCCAAGTCCCATCTGCCTCTGTTCACTACTAGAGCCACCAATTTCAAAATTCTGATATATATTTGATGCACCCTTGTATATTGTTCACAAAATTTTAGTTAGTGATTGACATTGTTGTTGGATTTAGTATCAGGATGCACATGAAGACTTGACGTAAACAACAGTCTTAGATTTTTGTCGAGACGTAAACTATGGTTGACTTTTACGTACACTCCGTGCAAATGGTGCTTCATTATTTTATATACATGTACATATTGGACGAGGTATATATTATGGCTCATATAAATTTTACAATACATTGTATTCACATGTTCTTCAGTGCTTACAGTAGTATTTTTGTAAAATAAGTATACAATGTAATAGACATGTTAGATAGAAGTGGAGGGGATGTTATACATTTTCTGCAAGTATTATGATTTTACCACAGTATTCACAGTATTACAGTCAAAGGAATAATTAGTATTGATATTTAGAATAGAACCAAGAAAAGATGTGGTTACTAAGTTATATCTGACTGTCTGTATCCTTGTGACATTTTTAGAATAAGATTAGTGATAAGACACTTCAAAGATGGGACCCATAGAGATTGTAAGGAAATTGAAATTAACGTGAGGTTTTTAATTGCATAGCATTAGTTAAAAATTCAATTTCATAGCTGAGATTTGAACACTGTTCTCCCACTCTCATTGCAAATGCTGTAAGTATTGAGCTACTATGATAACATTAAATAGATAGATCATTAAATTCTCCAGCTGAAAAGTTTCAACCTGGCAGACCAACTGGTATGTCTCACTTCAAGGGGTAATGATGATTTAAGGGTGACCTGGCGATCGGTCTTAACCTTTAATGAAATAACCAATGTATATGTAATATAATATCTTCCAACTTTTGTTAATGTTTACTTTCTCTACACATACTATGTACATAGTGTATAGAGAAGGTATTGCATTCCACCCAAAAAATTTATACCGAGATTTCACCAGAAATACACGTTTTAGGGACCCCTATAACAAAAAAAAAAAGCATTTTTGGAAAAAGGTCCTTGTGTGTGTGTGTCTGTGAAAAAGATAACTCAAAAATGAAAAGCCGGTAAAATACCAAACTTGGAATTTAAGTTTAGTATCTTCCAGAGATGCAACACAAAGATTTTGAGAAAATTCCGCCAAACTCCACTACTGCCCTTTACATGGAAAAAATTTAAAAAATTTTGATTTTCTCAAAAATGACTAACAGTTTTGATTAAAATACTGTATATTAAATATGTTTATATGGCAAATAAAATGTATATATTTAATTTTCTGGGAATAGGCTCTAAAGATCTCTTTATTCTGAATGAATTTTGCATAACTAGTAAACCATAAGAGATAGGCAAAAACGTACATAATGTATAAACATCATATACATTTCTGAAATATTCCTTATTATTTGTTTCAGATTTCCAATACCTAAACTTTTTTCACATGGAAAGTTGCATAGTAGAAACGGATTTCAACCACATGGCAACTGGTTTTTAAAAGATTTGACTCATTTTAGCGTAGTGTATTCCCTTATTTTCCTTCTACTTACAAGGAAGCAAGTAATTAAGACAATTTCTGCTAATGTTTATTTCGATTACTATAAAGTAGCTAGAAGAATATGCTTTCAACAATAATTTGTTTCAGCGATGTAGATAAAGTCATAGAACAGATCAGATTTTTTATCTTAATAGATAGTGAAGTGCTGATTGTCATGAGAGTAAACATGTTTTAATATATAATACACTTATTCATAAGTATTTTTGTGATTAATTTAGGTTCAAAAATAAAACAATAGATCAAATAATTATGATTTCTCCATAACTTTTTCAGAAAAAAAATACACATGCAGTAAAAACACTTCAGTACCAAACTTTCTTACAGTTGTCTATTTTACTTCCTTTCCATTGCCTTTTTGGTTTCTGCTTTTTAAAACTTCAAACTCAACATGTATGTATGAAGTCCGTTACTTAACTGTTTTCCTACATTTGTTTCCTTTATGTGGCATTACTGCTGCATAAAATTGCCTAATTGGCATTGCTGTCCACTTCCACACCTGTCAGCACTTTTCTACAAATCCATTCCTCAATAAATTTTGGACACATAACATATGTACAATTGTAACTAAAACTTTAAAAATAGTAGAGGATCTTCATGTCTTTGCATTTATTTAATTTATATTTGTTTACCATTGCAGTAACTTACAGAAAAATATTAATAATTTCAGCACGTGATTATGAGCTAGTTCGAAATCAAGTAGAGCTGGGAGAAATCATAGGTGAGGGACAGTTTGGAGATGTCCATAAAGGAACGTACAAAGGTCGAGACAACCAAATCATTCCTGTGGCTGTTAAGACGTGCAAAGCTGATGCTGATCTTGCCACAGCTGAGAAGTTCCTAGAGGAAGCATGTGAGTTACATTATATATTAGTTAAATTCATATAAATTCTGATTGTATCTTCAACTTTCAGGAAATGCTTGTTGATATTGTTACATCAATAAACATAAGCTGTAGATATGTTGATAATTTAACTTCTTACATAATTACAAAAATGTGTGAAATAATCAACTAAAAAGATGTAAATATAATGTACTTTATAATGTGTTTTATCATTTTAAATATTAGGAATCATAAACCCAAATGGAAAGAGAAAAATATCTTATTTCTAAATATGTGTTTTGGTTTTAAATGGCAGTAGTCAAATAATGTTTTAAAATATAAGTATCATGTAAAATAATAAAAATAAAAAGGCGTTTAAAGCTGCAGAGATGATGGCAATAAGACCATTACACACAAGATCTGTAGGGATAGAAATATTGCCTAAATAATGTCCTAGAAATTTACTAAAAGAGATTCTGTTGAGTAAAGATGTGTCATGTTACATAATCAAGTTTTAATGCATTATAGTATGTAAAAGAAGGGTAAAAGGCAATTTAAAGTATATTTAAAGAAAAGGCATTGTTGATGCACCATGGCATCATGGGACTTGATGGAGGAGAAAAGCCATTTTGTTAGAGTGAAGATGCTATATGCGTATGTTGATGTAAGTGCATTGACTCAATTGGTAATTTGTATTGCTGCAAAAAGTGCTCTTATGTGTCATATAGTAAAGTCCAATTTTCCTACTCTGAGACTAATCGCTCGAGATAAGACGCCATTCAAGAATGAAGAGATAATTGCTCTATGATGGAGTCTAGACCAAGGCTTACATCAATATTTATTATTTGTAATAAATTTTAATATTACAAAGAGAATTTTTTCTTGTTGTACAATATTTAAATTTTGTAATGTAAGGCTGAATCACCTATAGCAGCCCCGGTAGCTGGTAAATGGAGGTGAAGTGTGGTGTATCCCCATTCCACCTGATGTTGTAATTGATACTATTGTTCGCCATGCAGAGTGCAACAGTGGCAGAACCAACTTAGCGAATGGCCAAATACTAAATTATATCATCCTCAAAGGAGGCATATAGTAGAATATTGACACCTCTTATTGACACTAATTTATCAATGCCAAGCTTAATTGTAGGTACAGATGGAGTATTGATAGCAGGGTATCATCATTCAAACTGTAGCATGTGTCACTATTAGAATAGTTCAATTTAAAATAGAATTGCTTACAACACACCCTGCAAAATCTCTTAATTTGGGGTATGACATTAGTAAAGTTGCAAGCCATGTTTTTGTGTTGTTTTACATTGCGCTGTAATGTAATTAGTTCTAATGTAACTGCATTGGACTCTATTACATTGAAAACACAGGCTGCAAAATAATTGTGTATGTTTTCCCATATTGATAATTTTTGTCAGTAAAATGTCACTGAATGCCTGGTGTTTTTTGTTATTGGTCATGTACATACCTAAAGTAGAAATGCCAAAAGTACTGTCATTGTGTGTTTTATCATTTTTCAAACCAAACTCTTTAAAATTCAACAGAAAAGAGCAATTTTACTTAGCAGTTCATAATATATATTTTTTGTGCATGTAATACTTCAAATTCCCTATTTGTTTTCTTTTAAATTCCTGTTATGTGGCAGAAGCTGTGCTTTATGTAGCACAGTGGTTTTGTTTGCAGCTTTCATATTAAAGTCCATGGTTTGACTACAGGCTATAGGGTTATGTTTTTAACTTATCTCTCTACATGCTTTCATTTAAAGTATCACCAAGCCAAGACCATAATAAAAGCTGTAGGTCCATTTTTGCCAAGGTCATTTAGCATGAGAATGCAGATCTTGTAAAACTGTGTTAATGGCATTTAAAGATCTGGGTAATGTAACATTACTTGACCATGATATGAATGCACGAGGAGGAGGAGGAGGAGGAGGAGGAGGAGGAGGAGGAGGAGGAGGAGGAGGAGACCAATGTTTTATTGACATAAAATCTGAGGGAAGAGAGGGACAAAGCAAGAGTGGGAATGTACAGTTGTGCAATGAAAACATTACTAACTTGCTAATGTCTTCACGTTAGTTTTCTCAGAAACAGCACTTCTACACATGTATATTCTTTACCCGACTGTACTTCTGATGCTTTGCCCACTTGTGTGTAACTGTTTAGTTCCTATTCCCACAGAATGCAATCATATTGTGGTCAACTATTGCGACCAAAGTTTGAGTTGACAGCCAAAATACTCTCTTGAATGCACATAAATTTGTGACTACAAAGCATAATCTTAGCAGGTTAACCCTTAGTTGCCTGCATTAGTATATTGGATATGCCGTTTTTCCTTTAATTCAAGTTTAAAACTGGGGAACTAGTTTTCATAATCCCACCAAAGGCACTACCAAAAATGTGGTTCAAAAACCATGAGTATTAGGTGATAGATAATAGACTTGCCATCCATTCAAAGCCAAATATTGCAAGTTCAAATCCTAGTGACTGTGGTAAATGTCAGGGAGAGCCCAAGTAAAATAATTGGTGTGATGTTTGGAAACTAATGTGTTTCATCTGGCTGTAGCTGTGGGCTTACTCTTTTATTTATTTAAAAAAATCATTGCAATTTTAGGACAAAAATTGTATATAGATTTACAATATAAAACAGTCCTGATTACTTGTCGTATGTGGTTGAAGGTTAGTATAACATGAAATTAATCCTAGAGTACAACTCTTATTTGTATAGTTACGCTTAAAACAAGCAGAACCTATAGGTACCGACAGGCAGCAAAGGGTTAAGGTAAAGGAAAGTTACAAGCACACACGTATCATTGTGAAAAATCTTTTATTTTCCAAAAAGTAATTCTGTGAAAGGAAAATACCAAAACCTCTCGTTTTTATGATTTTTATCAGTGGAATTAATTCACATCCAAGGTTTTACTGTAAACATTTATGTATGCATACAAGAATAAAATATATTTTGACATTTGGTAATATTTCTAAATTTCTTTCTTTCTTTCAGATATTATGCAACAGTTTGATCATCCACACATCATCAAATTAATTGGTGTCTGTTCAGAGAGCCCAATTTGGATTGTTATGGAACTGGCAAAGCTGGGGGAAATGAGGGCTTATCTTCAACAGAATAAACACCGTTTAGATTTAGCTACTCTTTTAACATACACTTTTCAACTTAGCACTGCATTATCATATCTAGAATCCAAGAAGTTTGTTCACAGGTTAGTTCAGAAAAATGTTACTATTTTCATAATTAACATCATTAATCTCCTCTTAATTGTGCACCATAGATTGTGGTAAAATATTGTATGAATATTTAATAGGTAATGTTGGGATGCTTGCTTCTCACAGTCTAGTTAGTGTGGCTGAAGATAAGAATAGAACTTTGACTCCTCTGCTGGTTTAAAACTCATTGCTACTGAGTTTTCAACTTTCTTTACATTAATCCTGCTGTATACTCCCACCTTCTCAATATAAAAAAATAAACATATTTTAAATTAATTCAACCATTACTTTTTATGCGATTAAGATATGTTTACTAGTACAGAAATTACATGTAATAATAAGAGGTGAGACAAGAGCAAAACTGTAAGTTGCGCAGTGGCTACACTTTACCTGAAGGGCTGATGATGAGAGAAGTTGCGCCAAAATATATGTGCAGAAGTCATAACGTTTTTGTCCAAGAAGGAGTGAAGTACATGTTAGCGCTAGTTTTAGTTTAGCATTCTTTATTATTGTTAACCTGGAAGAAGACTGATGCATATGATATCAATAGCGATGCTGGTTATGAGGATGAAGATGATGGTGTGACGAATGGGATTGAGGAGCTGTAGAAATATGTGCAGAGCACAATAATATTGTTTTTTGTTTGGCTATGTTCATGGATGCCAACTCGTGTGATCAGCTGGATTGCAACCAAAAATAAACAAAACAACATTCCATATCTTGCTTGACATATTGCTAATGACAATATGAATAAAATTTAGTGGATATGTGCCAACAATTGCTTGAATGTGAACTGCAATTGTTTAACCCCACTGTTGTGGTTGTATTTAATCATTAGTGGCATGCTATTACCCCTATCAGCTGTTGCAGAGAGAGAGGAAAGGAAAACAAGATTTGTTCATCTCTGACCTCATGAACCTATACATGACAGAGGTGATGAGTTAGAATTAGAACTTTTAAATGGGCAATAAAATTAAGATGGGTAAGGGTTTCCTAAAGACCTTGCTTGTATGATATATTTATTGCATAATATTTGTAACATCTATCAGTAACAATTTATTAGATCACTATAAGTTCTACAGAGAGACATAAAGAAGCACTTTAAACTAATGGTTACTAAGATATTATCTTTGTGTAAATTATTAGCTTATTTTTTCGGCATTTACAGGACAGGTTTCATTTTATTTGGCAGTATTTAATTTGCTAGGAACATTTTGTATATAAAATTCAGTTTTAGGAAATTCCATTTCAAAATATGTAGATGAACCTGTTCAGTGGGTGAAATCTCCAGGCCTCTGCTGTTAGGCTATTTAAAAATGCTAAATTTTAATTACCAAAAACCATGGATATGGTCTTTATGAAAATTTATAGCTTAGATTTAAAATAATGTATGCTGAAACTATCTCATTGATGTTGCAGATTTAGCTAGGAACTTTTTAGCGAAAGTAGATAAAAAATGAAATTAGTCTCAGCTTTCTCTTCCATGTGCCCAAGTTTGACAAGAAAAGATGATGTTCAAATTAGAATGAGCCACTAAAATTATTTAAATATTATACGAGAGAACTTAAAAATTTTTATCTCTTCTTCTTTTTTTTTTGGAGGCACCCTTTATAGTAAAAAAAAAAATAATAATAATAATAATAATAATATAATATGCAGCTGACATTCTCTCTGCTAAATGAACTTTTGTTTCTTAGTTATCTTTACTGCTCTTGCATGTAGATACTTGTAGCCTCAGTGCAAAATTCATTGTCAGTGCCTGGTATAGTACCTGCAGCTGATCATTGAGTGGAGGACATACTTACCATATTTATCCGAATGCAAGATGACCCCAATTTTTCAGAACTTAAGTTTGGAATTTAGCATATCATCTACATATATAAACAGAAGACATGTATAAAAAGAAGAATTTCTAAATGAAATTTATAGGTTTGCCATATACTTTGAACAAACTAATGGACATTAAGCTGATTAAGTCCATTAAATTTTTTATTTTATTTATTTATTTTTTATATATATATATTACTGGATTTGAATTTGTGTGGAAATTCAGTTTTGAGCAGGTGACGGAGAGGGGAGTATGGAAATGTATGGTATGAGTGTGAAAGGTACATGACATTGGCAGTATAACTGTAACAAAGATGATGGATATTATTTCTTATTTAGACATTTTAATCTTTATACCTAATTGGAATTTGCGCAGAAATTTACATTGTGAGCGGGAGAAATAAACAGCAGATGTACACCATGTGTGCGATGATACATGACCGCGATGGCAGTGACAGGAGAGTAGCTTTAACAATGAATATGGATGCTATTTTTTATTAAGACAACATACTTAGAAGTCCTCTAATTTTTTATTTTAGTTTCGGGGAGCACGAGTAATCATTTTTCCAATGGGCCTGCTAATTTTTGACACAAAATGGCATGCACAGAATCTGCCGCATATGTCACAACTATTAAAGCCGAAGAGATCTTTAGTGATCCCTGACAGTTGCCTTACCTCGTGGCTGTTGCATCACACTGTTGCCACTTCTTCCCGTCTACAGCTGCAGTAGGACAATAAACCATTTTCAAACAAACTAAAACAGTAGCACACACAATGCAACAGTGTATAACAACATGTAAAAATGTATTTAGTAAAGCAAAATAGTGCAGTACAAGCAGATACTCGTGCTAACTGAAAATGTATTGAAGAATGTCAGTTACATCTGTAACAAGGATGACATCATTGTTTACATAGCATGAATCTATTGGCAGAGAGGCAGACACACCTCTTATCAGCTGAGACAGCGCGCTGCTGTCAGGAATCACTATGAATCTCCCCGACTTTCATCTATGGTCGCAACCTTGCTGGTAATCTATATTATTTTCCCTCACGCATCACCACTGTATACCTGCAAAGTTTGAAACTTACTTTTTCCTGTATGGTATTCAGAAAGTATATATCGTGAATTCAAGATGACCTTCAGTTCTGGACATTAATATTTTGGGAAAAAACATTGTCTTGTATTTGGATAAATACAGTGTCTTTTCCTGAAATAAGAGACTTTATGAAAGAAAAAGCAAAGACACAACTATGTCTGTTTTCGATGTACTTTCACTATAAAAATTTCAGCTCAATCTATGACATCAATGTATTAATGGTTTCTTGTTAGTTTAGCAAAACTTAGAAACAATTTTCTCTAAACTTGTTTCTCTCCACAGGGATATAGCTGCAAGAAATGTTCTTGTATCATCACATACATGTGTGAAACTAGCCGACTTTGGACTCAGCCGTTGGGTGGAGGATCAGAGCTACTACAAGGCCAGTAAAGGAAAACTGCCCATTAAATGGATGTCTCCAGAATCTATTAACTTTAGGCGCTTTACTACAGCTAGTGATGTGTGGATGTTTGGTAAGTTAAATTTTATTTGCTCAGTTTAAACTACTACTTCATTCCAGGTATTAGGCCTGTAGCCTGTTTCACCCTCACTCCATCATTCCCATCTCTTAACACCTTTTTTACCTTGAGGTATATAACTATATACAATCCTGGGTATTCTCTTTTCATTCATTTTCTTCATATATTCTTTCTGGCTATTCTTATTTTCTTCAATTTTCTCATTTAAATCATATATCTTTAATTTGTCATGTATGCCAGCATATAACTATCTTAGGCTATTTTTATGGCTGGTGTCGTTATATTTAAAAACTATATTTTCCGGGCTGTTGTGCTGTGGTCGTAGGTTAAAATGCGAACCATGCATTTCGCCGACTTCTGCGGTCAGCATCTTCAGTGGCAATAACTGTAGAAGGTAAATGCCATGCTGTCCAGCCGGCGAGTGAAGGTCAACCAGCTGTTTATTTACTAATACCGGTTTCCAGGTCTTACTTATCCATAACCACCGCCTTTGTTTAGGTTATTTGGATGCTATTCTATTTCAATAACTTCTCTCCTGAGAAGATTGAAATATCCTTTTGTTTTTGCCAACACCTCCATATCTTGAAATTCTCTGTAAATATGTGCTCCGCAATTGCTGAATGTTCTGGCTGCATTAGGCAGACATGACATAGATGTTCTGTTACTCATGGTATGATGGACTTTGAACAGATACAATTATGTGATTTTTAAATTATTCTTCAAAGATTATTGTATTGAATATTTTAATTTTGTATAAAATACTCTTTTATTTTGGTTTTGCTTTTAACTGTAATTTTAACACTATCAGAAATTTGTAAACAACTATATTGACAATTATTATTATATATAAGATGAGTTTCATATGAGCCCTTAAAATTACAAGTTCTTTCCATGACTTGGTAAGCAAATGAATGGTACCCTTGTACAATTATTGGTAAATTCAAACCAACAGCAATATTTATTTTGGAAATAGCAAATGCCACAAAAAGATTACTTAACTTAAACTTCATACAAGGTCTACAGTATTTGTGTGGTAAACTTTTAGTCTTATAGTTTAATACTCACACAAAATTACGCAAAATGCAACCAGAATAAATATTTCACAGGCTATTTATAGAACATTAATGATTCAGTGCATATACATAAATCACATAATATCTTTAACATATAGTGTTTTAATTAAAAGCATTAGAGGTATTTTTGAGAAAATCATAATAAAAAAATAATTTTCCTATAATATATAATTTAGGCCTGGGAGGACTTTTGAAATTCTACATATAGATGCACATAAACCTAATCTAACCAAGTTTGATATTTATCCAATCTTTTGTTTTTGAGTTATGGTGTTCACAAATCCAGCTGGAAAGTTTTATAAAAATGCTGTTTTTTTAAAGTCATTTTTGTGGCCTTAAACTGTGTACTTTTGAATACATCTCAAAACTTGGCATTTTGGGTGGAATGCTTCCTCTAGCTACTGCATATAGGTGGTAGAGAAGGTAAAAAAAATACAGTAAACCTTCATTTATCCATTTTTCAGAGATCTTGGGAAAAAAAGACAAAAAAAAAACGTAAAAGTGATGGCATACATTTGGTAAGGAACAAGGGGTGGTGGAGAAGAAATACAAGTATACAAACTTTGTATCAGAAAAAAAGATGTATTGCACTGCATAAGAAGTCCAACAAATTCTGGATTCTGTGCAAAAACTATTTCTGATGACTGCATTATAGCTAAATGTAGTATCAACATCAGAACAGTGTCTTCACTAGATGCCAGCCACTATGTAACATTATAAACATTAAACAGACATGTGTTCTGTATGTAGGGAAATAAAAGTGAAATGTGCATAAACATGGCTATGGTACACATAAATGTGTATGGATTGTGTACAAAAACACAGAAATGAAAAGCAATAATACTGTAAAATAAAATACATAGATCAAACACAAATAATTGCATTACACTTTCCTAAATCCACTGTCTACAAAACTTGTAGTTTATATTTATGGATTTTTTTTTTTTTTATTATTATTATTAGAAAGCAGCACTGAAATCCCTGTAAACATTTAGTGAATGCTAATTTCTGTGTGATGGTTAGAAAAATAACATGAAGTGAACAAATAAACATGTGAGATGATATATCAAATGAAAAGAAGTGTTTTACACAGTGGTGTTAGGTGTATGTTGGACTTAGGGACTAATAAAATTAGCAACTCTAAGTCAGATATAAGGACATTGTAAGGAAATATGCACTGTATTATAGTTAACAAAGCCATATCATAACAGAAATACCTGAATTCAGAAGAATAACTTTTTAGTAAAAATCCATCTGTGTATCTGTGAACAATATAACTTAAGAACAAAATTTTAGTTGATTACCAAACCTAGTATTTAAGTTCTCCATCTTCAAAGGATGTTACATGAAGATTTTCAAAAAATACTCTCACACCAAATATCCTTTACATGGAAACATTTTTGAAAACTTAGATATTCTGAAAAATGGTTCTAACAGTTTTGATAAAAATATCATATTTTAATATATTTGTATGACAAATGGAATGTATATTTTGAATTTTCTGTGAATAGACTCTTGAAGCCTTCTTCATTCTGGATGAACTTTGCATAACTGGTAAACGGTAAGAGATAGATAGATAGATAGAATCTTATTACACAAAAATGTAGATCTTGTTAAGTCACAGAATTAATGTCAAATACATTTTTTAAATTAACCATTTCAGAGAAATTGCTTGGTATTGGTTTAAATTTTCACTACTTATAGCTTTCTCTAATGAGAAGTCGTTATTCATTTTTCTCTACTGCTTATGTAAATAGTATAGATTTTCAAAAGCTTCACATAGTGACCACTTCTTAAAATATTTTATTATTGTATTAACTACTCTCTTTTATAAAGGAATAGTAATAAAACCATTTCTGCTAATGTTTATCCAGATTAGCACGAAGAAAGGCTTTTGAAAGAGAATGGATGAAGAAAGTCAGGTTAATGTAACTACAATTTTTACTTTCTCTACATGTACTATGTGCATAGTGTATAGAGAAGGTATTGTATTGTACCCAAAATTTCAATACCAAGATTTCAACATGATTTCGACATGAAGATTTTCAAGAAAATCCACCCACCGCCAACTACCATTTACATGGAAAAAATTTCGTAAGCTTTGGTTTTCTAAAAAATGGCTCTAATGATTTTGATTAAAATCTTGTAGATTATTGAGTAAAATATCTTGAAGATATTTATATGACAAATAAAATGTATATCTTGAATTTTCAAGAGATAGCCCCTGAAGACCTCTTTATTCTGGATGAATTTCTCTGAATTTTGCCTAACTGGTAAACCATAAGAGATAGGCAAAAAGTTACTGCAGAAAGAAAATAGATCTCTTTAAAATACACAGTTTATGCCATATATATTTTTTCGTGGATATTTCTTGTTGTTGGTTTCAGTTTTAAAATACTTAAACTTTTCTCATACGGGAACTAGTCAACTTCTGGCCATGCAAAGAATCGGATTTCAATCCCATAACAACCACATTTTAAAACATTTGATGTTGGTTTAGCCTAGTGAACTCCCTTATTTCCCTTTTCTCTTAAAGGAACTAAGTATTAAGATCATTTCTGCTAATATTTATCTTGATTAGCTGAAGTAGATAGAAGAATAAGCTTATATTATTATTCATTTGTAACAGAGATGAGAAAGTCATATAAATGGAATACATCAGAATTCTTTATATCTTCTTAGTAAAACTTTTTCTAAAATAATCTGTATTGTGGGTGAAAAGCATTAGAGTACTGCTTTACTTCATGTTTTCTATTGCAAATACGCTTAGCCTCATGCATGCCTTTTTTGTACCTGCTATGCAATGTTTAGTGAAACCTTTTCTTCCAGTGCTGTCTGAATTAAGAATAGAAAGTAAGCTTTTGTAACAATAGTTTGTAAATGAGATCTAAAAATAAATATCAAACATTTGAATGTAAAACGTTAAGATTATTTAATTGGGCATTTTTATGCTTCTTAAAATGAAATTACGGAGTTGAATTTTGTTAATTTAGGTGTGTGTATGTGGGAAATCCTGATGTTGGGTGTGAAACCTTTCCAAGGTGTGAAGAATAATGATGTAATAGGAAAGATTGAAAATGGAGAGCGATTGGCACTCCCGCCGAACTGTCCTCCTCGCCTCTACAGTCTCATGTCCCAGTGTTGGGCATATGAGCCGTCCAAAAGGCCTAGCTTCAAAGATATTCGTGAAGTGCTTCAGTAAGTCTTTTTTAACTTAAGGGTGGTTCAAAACCAGGAGTGGTACCAGAATAAGTCAACAAACTTGAGTGAGCTTTAAAGAGAAATGACTATTTGCAGGAATATTGATTTTGTGTATTAGGCTTATATTACACTATCACATTTTTGTATCACAGAATGTGATAAAACCTTTGATCACATGACGGGAACACATTTAAAGCTGTTGTGTATATTATACTATGTCAAGTAATTGATCACATTCTTTTATTCACTTTTGAAAAGGATGCCCAACATTTGACACCATGAGCTATAGTAATGGTTCTCATCCATTCTATTTAGTATGTTTGTTGTGTCATTATATTGGATATTTATAAATAATATGTTTTATTAAATAAACATGTAATAATTTTACATAGCCTAACCTAAAACTTAACATCAAAAAGATAATTTCTTAAAAAATGTTAATACTGCATTTATGAGTATTAATAACAAAGGCAGCAGTCAAATAGTAATTAATGGTTGTAATAACAACATTCATTTTTTAATTCTAAGTATTGACTTCTCAATCCATTTAATTAATTCCTCATACCATTCACAGTATAACCTTCATATACTACACTAATGGCTTCTTCTATGTTTTGAATTTTGCAACATTTCATGTGATCAATAATATGAAATGAGCAGTTTGGTTGTAGCCATTGACCAAGTGTGCTTGTCTGCCATTTTATTTTCTCATCACAGATGTAATCAAAGATGTGACAGTGGGTATAACTTTTATCACAAAAGTATGTCACAGCTAGATGATCAAAGATGTTATATTGCACTATAAAAGGTTTTATCATATCAGTGACACCATAATAGTGTAATATAGGCCTTAGGATGTCATTTGGGGGGGGGGGGACCAGAAATAGGATTGAAGGGAAATTTCCGAGCAGGCTAAAGCAGAAATGGATCAGGAAGGCAAAGGTAACAAGAAGTAGAGAAGATTACAAGGAAGATAATGAGGAGGGATAGAGTTTAAGGTAGCTATCTAGTTAAGCCTCAAGTCCAGGGAGCCAGGTAAACTGAGGCAACAATAGTGCTAGGATCAGCAACAAGCTTGTACAAGTACAGAGAGGATTGTAATTACACTGTAAGTAATATGTAAGAGAAGAGGTACAAATAAATTTGTAAATTCATTCATAATATTGATTTCAGTAAAGAATCCCTGTGATATCCTCAAATTATGAAAATGAAGGTCCATGTTTTTAAATTTCCATGTTTTTTTAAAAAGGAGTTCTAGAACTTTTGTTGTAATGAATTCAGTTGAATTTAATTTTATTCAGCATAAATCACTATATTTATGTGCTGCCCTGAACTGGGGACCCTACCCTTCTCTATTATAATATTATTTTTCACTTTAAAAAAAAGAAATTGTACCTTTCTGGACAACTATTCTATTCATACTTAATGATATTGTAAAGGTTGAAATAAGCCGACTTAACCTGTACTCTGTTTCAGTGAGATTCTATTAGAAGAAAGACATCAACAGCAGGAAACTATGAAAAGAGAAAATAGGCGTGTTCAGGCAATGTCATGGGGTAAGTTTATATTAATTTAACATCTTATACATTAAAGGGATGATTTAGTTGATAAAGTGAATCAGGATTAATACCGTAAAGTTTTACTTTCTTTTTCAATTAATGTGTTAACAGTAGTAACATTATAATTAGTATGTGTGCACGTTTTCTCAGACACTCGACTCCCTAGTCTACATTTTAGATTTTGTGCAATTTTGGAAGAAAACAGCAAGGTGACCATATTGAGACATGAAGTGCACTACATCCCTGAATATAGTGGCTTCAATGCTAATGTGTTATTCTGTCTGTACACCCCACACAGTTCATGCACATGTTTTGTTTGGTTTAATAATGCTCCTAGTTTGTGATAAATTTGATAACCTATTCATCATAATAGCTGAGAGCTTCAAAGAAGGAAATTCCTTTGATTGACAATGCTTGGAATGGTAGGCAGGCTCTCCTCCCCCTCTCCCCTCTTCTCCCTTCCCTGCAAATCTTGTGCCTAAGAAAAGGTGTGCAGTATATGTATTTCTACCACTGTACCATATTTATCCAAATACAAGAACACCTCCATTTTTCAGAACTTAATTTTGGAATTTAGCATATCATTTATATTAAAATAAGTCCTAACTTAATGTTTAAATGAAATTTAAAGGTTTGCCATAAACTAATGGATGTTTAAGCGGATTAAGTCTTTTATTTTTTATTTTTTAACTTAATTTGCATTTGCGTAAAAATTTATATTTTGTGTGGTTGACGAAGAGGGGACTACAGAAATGTATGGTGTGGGGTGATGGTAGACAACATACCTAATATAACAAATCGTAAATGCTTTACCTAATTTTAATTTGTGCAGAAATTCACTTGCGAGCAGGAGAAAGATGGAGAAGGGAGAATGGAATTGTATCGATATGTCTGTTTGGTGGTGATGGTGGCAGCTTAGCTGTAATGATGATTATGGATATAATTTTCAATTAAGACAACATATTTAATGCATTTTAATATGTTTTACTTAATTCAAATTTGCATGCAAATTCATTTTGTGAGCATGAGAGATGAAGAGGGGAGTAACAAGATGTACAGAATATATGCAATGGCAGCAGCGTTTGTGAGAGCATAGCTGTAATGATGATTATGGATGCTATTTTCTATTAACAAGAAAAGCACTTGGGCTCGAACAAACATATACACCAAAATTGTGTGAAAGATAATTTAAAGGTCCCTTATTGCACTTGTGATACTTGTTTGTCTGCAAAACTTTGCTGTCGTCCATTATAGGCCTCTGAGTGTGCCATGCCTCACTGTACATTGAGCTGGTGTTATGCCAGTTGAGACCAGTAGGGACAATGCATTGTACCTCTGAAGTTGTATTTTGTGAAGTTATTTGTTTACTGAAGCATCAGATGGGTCGGCGATTGATAATCAATCCTGCTAATTTAAAGTAATTGGTTGAGATGAAGTTATGAAGAACTCTCCTTTGTATGTTAATGGTATAGAAAATGAATCATTTGCATGTTGTCTGTTATCTATTATAGTGCAGAAATATGAGCATAAGATACTGTTGTAACACTAACACATAATTATGATGACGAACAACTCATTGCAAGCGGTAGTGATACGGCAAGTGCGGGAAGAGGCAATGGAAGCAGTGAAAGTGAATACCAACCCTCTCCTGATAAGAAGGTTAAAGTCGCTAGTATCATCATGGTGTTTGATGACAACACACTAGAAAACATATACAATGATTATCACGAAAGAGGTTTCAACACATGCGACAAGCTTCTGAAAAGATATCCTAAACTGAAGGCTAAAAGCAATATTAAAAATATACTGAACTACATGGCAAAGAGATGAGAAGGAAATACAGTTTTGAAAGAAAATTGTATACTGCAGTTCAAGACCACCAAGGCGTGTGTGATGGCAAAATTAGATGAAGCGCAATAATGCAGTTCAACCGTTCATTATTGGCATTTACAACATTGAGCATGTGATGGAGCCAGAAATCTCAGGTGTACAAACTTTACAGCTTCAATAGGAAAATAACTTTTCTCGGGCTACCAGCCAGGTGAATTCTGGAATAATTTCCAAGCTTTCAAGAGCTAACGTCGCTCTCATCTTCAGGGAATGATGTAGAGACTTCGGGTACGCCTTATATATAGTAGTCCGGTGGGGGGGACCGGCCAGATGCCGCTCTGTGATTGGCCCGGGTCCGGCATGGGAGGCGTTGACTAGGAACCAATGGTCTCCGTTGCCGGGACGGACTGCTCTGATTGGCCCGTTGCCAGATGTGAGCCTGTATTAAAACTAGGGCTAACTTTTGGCAGTTTCACAAATCTTTCGGTGCTCAGCAAACACTTGCAAAGATTTGTGAAACGGCCAAAAGCTAGCCCTAGTTTTAATACAGGCTAACATCTGGCAACGGGCCAATCAGAGCAGTCCGTCCTGGCAACGGAAACCATTGGTTCCTAGTCAACGCCTCCCATGCCGGACCCGGGCCAATCACAGAGCGGCATCTGGCCGGTCCCCCCACCGGACTACTATATATAAGGCGTACCCGGAGTCTCTACATCATTCCCTGAAGATGAGAGCGACGTTAGCTCTTGAAAGCTTGGAAATTATTCCAGAATTCACCTGGCTGATAGCCCGAGAAAAGTTATTTTCATACCGCCGCCAGGAAAGCTTCAAGTCATGGTTCAGCTTCAATAGGATTTATTACTATTTTGAAAAAGGAGTTTAGGATAACATCTTGCCATATCACTATGCTCCAAGCACGAAAAGATAAGGATGGCGAAGAAGAGCTGATTCAAAGAGCTCAAACCCTTGTTGCTGACATCAATGAGCATATCACAACAGAAAAATTTGAATTTAGTTCTGTATGGAACTATTTTCAGAGTCAGTTCAACTATGAGCTTTCTTCTGACAGAACACTATCCATGAAAGGGGAGAGAAACACATAGTTGCACGATCGAGGCTGCTATATCAATGGAAGGACGATTGGCAGACAAACACTATATTTGCTTCCAAGAACCTGGTGAAAAGTTTGGACCCCGTGTGCCAAGGGAAATAGAAACTCTGTGCCTTCCAAATGTCTTCCTTGATGCAAGTGTGATGGGAAGATGACAAAACAACATCAGAAGACGTTTTTTTCTGTCAGTTTTGAATCCAAATTTGTCGAGAAAGTCATCAGTACTTTGTGACTCCTAGTCTGGACATAAGGATGAACAAGTACTACTAGAAGCATCTGGTGGAAAAGTTGTAGATTTAAAAATAAATCTATCTAAAACTACAAAATATGCACAATCTCTGGATGTGTATTTCTTCAGGCAATATAAAATATAGGCCAAGAGAATAACAGACTTTATTAAACTACGTTCCAGTAATATGCAGCCAAAATTGCATGACAGATTCTTCTTTATCATGAATTTGCATTCTGTCATTTACAATCGGTTATCTACAGGAGTATATAGACCAATGCTTCGTTACACATGGCAGAATGCTGGCTACGATATTGATGATCCAGTGGACAACTTCAAAAGTATAATTGACGTGGCATTCAACACTGATATTATAGAATGTGCAAAACTTGCTTTTCTTCACTGTGCGTTTTGCAGTCATTCATATTGCTGTAAGTATTTTAATGAAAGTCCCCATTGACTTTTATAGTTAAAATATCTGCATTGCATGTGGCATCTACAATGATGTCTAGAGCATGATTGCAGAGTTTTGTAGAAAAAGGACATGCACCAGCACATTACAAGGTACATAATGGTCCTGTAACCAAACTTTCATACAGATATCTTTGTTTGAGCCCAAGAACTTTCCTTGCAAGTCAGTATACTTATAATATATTGTAAAATTTTTTACCTAATTCAAATCTGTGCATAAATTCACATTGTGGACAGCACAGAGGCATAGGGTAAACCGGAAATGTACTGTTACTTGTGCGGTGGGAGGAGGGCAAATGCCCAGCTAACTTTTCTCTTTCTTCTTGACTTCCAATACATCATTGCATGCAATCACCAATGTTAAAGGAAGTCCTGGAATTTTATTTTAGTCTCAGAGAGTAAACTTTTTTCCAACGAGAATAAGCCCATTAACAGCTAATTTTTGGCACAAAATGAAATCTGCTGCATTCATTGCGACCTTCGTTCCTCTGGCATACATTCAATTATCTTTGCAAATGCTGGCCTGTAGATATGGTTTTTAACTTTTTAGCAACTTTTACACTAAGGATTTAGTTCATTCTTATATTGGTGGCATAGTTTTACTTTTTTAAATTTTATAATCTTTGTCTCTGGTATTGAGGATTTATTTTTAGCTACTTTTTATCCCTTTTTTAGCCCCATTACTTGCATTGGTTTTATAGATTCGTATCTTTCTGGTTTTAGCACTAGATGGTAATTTTTACCTAGATCTTATGTCTCATTTTAGCTATTATTTTATTTCTGATTGATTTGATATTGTTTTTTATCTCTTGGTTCTTGCCATGATTAGTTTTATAAGGGCACTAATAACCTCACAGTTGAGTGCCCTTAAACCCCCACCAATCATCGTTGCAACCTTGATGGTAATTTATACCATTTCCACTAGGCTTCGTCACTGCCATACCCATGAAATTCAAAACTTTCTTTTTTCCCTGCATCATATTTGGAAAATATATATATTACAAATGCAAAATGATGCCCAGTTCTGAACATTAATATTTTGAAGAAAAAAAGAAGCCTGTATTTGGATAAATATGGTAATAATTAATAATTTGTAATAAAACTTCATTTATCTTTTAAATGTATCATTTGGAAATCAGAGTTAAGAAGCAATAGCACCTTAGAAATGTTAAATTGATAAATCAGATGTGGCTGATTATTTTTGGAAATTTAGCCATGAAATAAATCCAAAAGTTAAATTATTAAAACACTTAAAAGGACCATAGATTTAATTATTTGGTAGAAAGTATTTATTTTAAAGAATAAAAGTCAAGCAATGAATTTTGATAGACCACCAGTTGATTTTGTCAGCAAATTTGTTTTAATACCAGTAGTTAGCAAATACTTTGTTACACAATCCTTCATCCAGTAGCAGTAATCATAACAATGTAAATAAACAACAATTAAGCTATAGTGATGCAGTAGATTGTGATTGCAAAACTAGTCCTTTGAATTTAAAAATAAGTGAAGTTTTATTACAAATTATTTACTGATATATTGGCATTTGAGTTGCTTCACTATTACTAGCTTCATTTTTGCATATATGTACTACTAAAATTTTATACAATGCTGTCAATGCTCTGAATAATAGTGAAACATTCCATAGAAGAAAGCCCTTATTATAAGAACAGTGCACGTGAATTACACTTTAGCTCACTTTAGAGAAATTGCTAAATTCTTGTCAAATGCATAGCCTGGCTTTGGGAGGTTATGGGAAATCTGGCTTGCTTTCCTAGTTTTCTTGTATTATTTTCTGTAACAGGTGTTTATTCTTGTATCACAAATAAATAAAAATAAAACTAAGAGTTAAAGAAGAGTACTGAATGGCTATGAGTCTGTTGAAGGCTGATAAAAATAAATGACAATAACGTATTGTGTATAATAACATGAGTTGAAATAGTGATACTCATCTCACTTAAAATGGAATTTATTATGTATTTTAAAATCTGTGTTGTTAGTTAAAAACTGATATGAAACTGAAAAAGAACGCTCATAAGGCATGGTTAGTCATAGAAAATTTGTTAACGAGTCAGGGAAATTAATATAAAAATTCAGGGAAAGGGATATAAAAATTTCTGTGTGAACCCTGAAGAAGCTCAGTTGCTTTGCAGTTGTGGGTAACTGAGAACAAAGAAGCTGAAATGAAATTTGTACCCCTCTAATGGGAAGATGTTGCATGTTACAGGATCTTCTGGTTCTGATGATCCTCCACCTCCAAAACCAGCAAGGTTTCCTATACTTGGTGCTGCAGACTCTACGTCCATAGCCTCTCTCAGTGGAACTGTGGGTGGAGGAGGATCTATAAGCAATGCAGCACCAGCACCTACGACATACATCGTGGCCCAAAACCCAGAGGTCCTGGTTCAACTTCTTCGCGAAAATGAATCCCGAGGCATCTCACCGTCTGTGTACACTACACCAGCATCAGCTTTCAACACACTAGCGGTAGATTTTGAAAAAACTTCATCTATTCCAACTACTAACACACCTTCCTCTGCTTCATCTTCTACACCACCTCAACCCACTTCTGCTGTGGTAACCCAGTCACCTGTAGTCTATGGTGTTTCTAAAAAGGTTATTGCTGCAACAAAAAACATTGCTACTTCCTCTCCTGTTGCTGCAAGTCATTCCTCAACCAGTTCTCCCTCTACCAGCCCCTCAACATGCAACATTCCATCCAGTGGTATAATGCCTTCTGTAGCATCTCCAATATTAAAGAAAGCTCCAAAACCGAAAACCAAAGAGATAGGAGTGTTTCATTCCAGTAATAGCCCTGTTGTAGGTGGTGTGTGTGTTCTGCCCCCTCCACCTGCTGCACTAACTGGGTCCCCACCAGCGGCAGCAGCAGCCACAACAGCAGAAGCCCTTATTTGTTCATCCCTAGCATCATCTGCCACTAGCGATGGTGCCACCATTTCATCCACATCTTTCACTTCATCATATGGAGGTGGAGCCGAGCTGGACTGTAGCTCTGCTAATGTTGCAGATGAGGGTGCAATGGGGCAGGTGTGGATAACTGCCGTTAGTCAATTGTTTGTTATTTGCTTACACTTTCATGCTGTGCACCTTTTTTTATTTTACCTACATGCATGAACAGCAGTGATGGGATAGAAACTAAAGGCTGGTTTACAATAAAGTAAAAAGAATTGAGTATGTTCACAATGAACTCCCAGATACTTAGATTCCAAAAAGTTAAAATAGGTTCTATCTATCAGTATATTCACATCTTATTTGTTTAATTTAGGAATTTATAAGATATTTTAATATACAGGTGGCCCAAATAAAGTGTCACCCTGTACATTTGTATAAATCACTGGACATGCCATTGTGTTTAAAACACACACTTTAAATTGTTAGAAGCTAAATTAACTGGAGCTTTAGTATATGTTTGAGAATGCCAACTAAAGTAAACCTACGATTTAGTATGGCACTGAAAACACATAACTTAATTTCAAACACTGCATATGCAAAAGATCTCAGTATACTCATTTTATTTTAGTATGACACCAAATAAACAAATTAATTTTGAATACTAAATATGCAAAAGTTTTCAGCATTCATTTCACTTCTAATATAAGATTGAAAAATGACATATTTAGAAGAGAATTTACACTTCAGAATTTTTTAGTCTTCTGTTAAAATGTGCTTAAAAGCAGAGAAACTGCATTCCACTTCTCATGACATAAGAGGTTTGAATATCATTTTGACTATTTCCTGAGGGTTGTAAATCAATGATGATTGCACTTTTTTCCCATAGAGAATATGGCCAATTGTTGCTATGACATTAAAATTTGGATTTGCACAAAAACAACTACCAATTTCTTTCCTATCCAGAAAATTCTACAAAATTTTATAATGTTTCCTTATTTGAAAAGTCTGCATTTGTTTTGAAAATATTTTATGTTGGAAAATAAACGTACTCTATTTGCTTAAAGAATCAAATTAGGTATTTTTAAGTTGTCACAGAAAATAGGTCTATTTAGGCTTTTATAAAATTGCAGTATATAACTTGGTGGCATACTTGAACATTAAAATAAACTGAAATTTGGAAAGTAAGAGGTCAGGAATAAAATAGATCAGAACCTAAGAATCTGTGGCTTGTATTACAAACAACATTACTAGAATGGGAATGCCTATCAGAAACATGATAAGTTGATTGCTTGCCTAAAGATGTCATAATGACAGTTGGGAAATTTAGTGGCATGTTGGCACATTGTCGACATGTGAAGCAACGATTCTCCATAATGTAAGACTTGAACTAACAGGATGTACCATTGAAGAGAGATGCAAAGAACACCAACAGAGTTAAACTCTTACAGCCTGAAAAGTTGGTGGTAGCTCAATATAGTATAGAAGAAGTGTATAGGATAAAATTTGAAGGAAATTAATGTTTTCCGATAAATATTTTGATAGCCTTATTAAAGAAGCAATTCATATCAAATTTCATCCTTTAAATTTCAATAAGATACTGGACAAAAATTAACCCAGCATGGACACCAGCTTTATAATACACTATCTCTAATATGGGCAACCTAGGACAAGAGACAGACATGACAAAAATATGAGAAATACTGGCTTCTGCATCACATGTTGAACCTTTTTGAAAATGTTTACAGCCAGTTTTGTTCCTTGCTATGGACTTAAAAGAAAACTCCTGAGTTGAATGCCCAAGTTCTGTGCCGAACCTCTCAAAAATGTGGGACTGATTCCCTTTAGTTAAACTACTATTGTTCAAGAGGTCCAAACACAAAGCTCTCATCACTTTTTTTTATCTAATTTTAGCTACTTTGACCTACTTTTTAGGATATATATACCACTTCTTTATGGACTTTATGAAGCTTAAGCAATGAAACTTATTTTGGCTGCCTACTAGGTTTTTTTTTTTTAGGGATTAAAATTATTTGAGATTATTTTAGGAATATATTACTCAGCTTATATTGATTTAGTGCTGTCCAGAGTAGCTTATATTATTGGTGATGTTAATAATAATAATAATAATAATAATAATAATAATATCACAATATAATAAAATTGCTCAACAGTTGGCACAACTATACTAGTATTATCTCCATACTAAGTACTTTAGAAATGAAAGTCACAATTAAGGTGTTATTTCTGATGTGGGACATACTGGTTGGTTAACTGGGACACGAATCAGTTGGAGGATTGAATTTCACATTGCGTGGTGTCACAGTACCTCAGTGGTTAGAGCAACTACACAGAGAATAGGAGAACTGTGTTTAAATTCTGGCTATGACATTGAATAACTTTATGTTCATCTAGCAATACCTTATATTTGTTGAGATGTACATAAATGATGGGTAACTTCTATGCCATGTGTTGCAGGAAGTCTAGTCGTCTCCTTCTACAGTGTCCTCAGCTCCGTTGTTGAGGAAGATTCCACTCATAGTATCTCCTAACTAATCTTTATGTCAGGGGTTTTGTGGGTGAGGCGAATATTAAATACTTACTACTTGAATTTATTATATCACAGGTTTAACGGGTGGCTAGCTTGTTTCCTTACAAGAGATGTTACAAACAAATATCTTCCGACCACTTAATAATCAGGGGCCTAATCTAACCATCTGCACATCACCCCCCCCCCCCCCACCACTTAAGCACGTGGACGTTTGCACAACACAATTTATACGTAACTGTGTATGTCACGAATAAGATTCAGAGGGAGAGTGACCGCATAAGAGATAAGCCGTCTCTTATGTAGCGATACTGGGTGACGCCAACTTTTGCACCATAAAATGTTACAGTATCTCTGATTGGTTCCTTCTTAGCATCGCTTCACATGTTATGAAAATAAATTGTGCCAAGTTTTGACGTCATAGCATCCACATGACACATTTGGGAAAACCCAAAGCTTTCCTCTCACATTAACTCCTGTTTGCTTAGTCTATTTCTCCAATTCCCTGTGCTACTTGGAGGACAAGTCACTATTCCTGCGTCACTTACTTCTATGTCTTCTTTTCTATCTTACATTTTTTAGCCTAAACTGTGCTCATTAGCAAGTGGTTGTTGGTGAGCTGTTACCTTGAATTAAGCTAGCTCGCCTTGCCTTAATTACCTAAGTTACAATAACTCACTTTTATGCATATTTCTATCACTAAATATTCACAACTAATTTACATTGCTTTCTATAAGCTTATAATATTATGTACAATTTCCCTTTTTATATGTTTTGTGAGCATATGGTATGTGCTCCTACATGTGCACTTCTCATATATATTTCAAGTTGACAAAATGGTGAAAATGAAACCCGTCCAAAGTGAATGAAGCAATTGAAAGTATGAGCTTAAAAATCTGCTTACATTACCTTTCCTAGTATTTTGTCTGGGTGCTCAACAATAAATGCAGTTAATGTCATAACAATCAAGACTTTATTCTTCCCTTAGTGTTCTAGCTTCAAATTAAAACATTTTGTCATATTTTTAGTATATAGTAGCTGTTGTACAAGGCATATGTTACAAACTCTACCCATCGCTGCTGTTTTGAAGCACATAATTCCAACACCAAAAGGTGTAAAATCAAGTCATGTGTGTGCATTAAGGCATGTTTATACTTATTATAGCATATTATTAGAGCCTTGAACAGCATGAATGTGAGAATGTGTTTTTATACAGATTTTATATTGAATATTCTTTTCTTTTTATTTCTGTTTGTCTTTTTTTTTTTCAGATTTGTACTTGTGATGCCAATAGATGATAGTTTTTGCTGAGAAGAGTGTGTGCACTTGCTTTTTAATCCTCTGATAATATAGTTCATGGCTGTGAATTTGGGCACCAATACTAATAATGTTTGGCGAGTGTTAAGCATGTTAATTATTCCAAAATATTACTTTTCTTTCTTTATTTCTGTAAACTTGTAAGAGTTCTTTATGGTGAAAGACAATTTTTGTGCAATGAGTTTATTTATTTTCTTATAAGTGCTGCAAATTGCTTTATAATACCAAATATAACATACAGAATAATATTCTTAAAACAATTTCTTTAAACTTGTATTTAGTCTTAATTATAATGGCAAACTATTTACTTTCTCTAGAATGAAGCACACATAAGGCCACTAACATCAAAATAAAAATTTAGTGAAGTGAAGAGTGCAAGAGTGAAGTACAGTGATAGCATTTTTAATTAACATTTGGGGTGAATAAATATATAATTGCTTCAGTAAAGTATGACATAGATAGGACTTTTTATGTGTGGGGAGGCTTTATGTCCTTTAACTTGATGGTCATGTTGGAAGATGAATGAAATTGGTGAAATGATGCTCAAATGATCTCTGGGTCCATGGAGCTTAAAGTTACCCGACATTCATCTTCTCAGGATAAGGGAAAACCGTGAATAAAAGAACCTTATCCAGGTAGCTCACCCTAAGCAAGGTTCAAACTCGCAAGGTGATGAATGTGAGGCAGACACACTATCCCCACACTACCCAGGTGGGCTTTGAACAAATTTTGTAAAAATATTAGCCACTTGCAGAAACAGTAACATGTTTAAATCTGTAGACATTGTCGTTAGACAATGTTTAAGTCAGATTCATATTTCAGTTGGTTAAAGGTGTTCAGCTGGAATTGTTTAGGTTTGACAAATAGCTGTGAATATTTTTCATTACAATCTTTGGTGGTTTCTACCAATTGTAATTCAACATTTTTTTTTTGAAGAATTACTTTTGCCTTTTGTTTTATAAACAAATCATAATGGTCAAATGAATCATAAACTATTATGTTAGAAAAGAGACTATGCTTTCCAATACTGTAAAGTGATAGAGAAAAGCTTTAATAGAATTATAATTCAACATTTTTGCAGTCAACATCACGTTTATGTTTTAAAGATTTAAAACAAATCATCATGGTTCAAATAACTGTAAACTATTCTGTTAAAGAAAAGACTGTGCTTTCTAATATCATAAAGTAATATTGGGCAAAAAGCTTTAATAACGGTTTCTAACGAAAATAGCTGTTTAAAAGCACCTCTTTTGATTTATCTAAATAATAGACCTATCGGACAGACGCCTTATTATTCTAATGGATGCAATCAATGATATGAATTACTCCAGAAAAACTGTTTATGACATGGGGGAAAAAAAAAAAAAAATACAGCTGTTTCATTATGTTTCCAAAGACTAAAATAGTAGACAGAATAATGTATGAATAAGAGTTTATATAACTTACTCAAGAATTTACACTTAACTGGAAAGGACAGCAAAGTCATGCATGATGAAAACCGTTCCTTGTTACTATAGTTTCACTTACTTAGTTTTCCCCGGATGTGTATTATTTCAAAATATTCACTACTGGCAGACAACACCTTAATATTACCTCCAAGAAAACCACATGGCAGCACAGAGGTAATTACAAATGTAACCTCCCCGTCTGAAGCCAGTTAAACACCCGCCGACAATAAAGATTAACATCTTTGAAATGCATCTGGAGAAAACTAAGTAAGTGAAACTATAGTGTCTACATTGGACTCAAATTAGTTACATAATTAATTAAAAAGCTTCACTGCATAAAGCACTTCACATCATACCTTGTTGTTGTTTGGCAAGACCTTGTTCTTTCTTTCATATTGACTACAGTTAGGACATGTCTAAAGTCTTGCATATGGTCAATACAGAAATGTTAATGATGTCACTATTTACAGCAAAAATGGAGCAGTTGCCAAGAATTGTAGTGCTAAAGAAACTGTCAATGTTATTGGCTCTTAAACATTGACTCAACGTAATGTTGAACGATTAAAGTTATTTTGTTTTGCATATTCAATTCTTTTGAATTAAATGCCAATACTTTTTTTATATATATATATATATAGCACCTTTAGCTTCTATGGTCATATCAGGAGAGGCATGAGAAACAACTGCATAGCTCTCAAAACTGATCAGTATACAAAAATATAAATGATTTGTATGTTTCTATTCCTACTCAAATGCCCTTAAATTCAAAATACGTAGTTTGGTATTGCATTTCTACTCATTTTCTGCATTGTTTTTGCATATCTTGTACATTAAAATTTGCACAAAACATGTAAAATATTGTACTGAGTTTCATAAATTCATGATTACAACATTCTTTGTGATTTTGTTGTAAAAAAACTCTAATTTACTCTAACCATTAATAATATTACAATTTTTGTCTTTACAACATATTTATAGTTTTAGTTTACTTCCATAACTGTATTAGCATTACATTTGCATGATTTTATTTCATGTGCATTTTTTGGGGTGAAAAATATGGCTGAGTATGCTTGAGGGAAAGATATACTTGCAGTTAAAGGCTGTAAGGCCTATACAGACTTTTTCAATTTGATATGAATCACAGGCGAGTTACACAATATACCAAGAATAAGTACGGTAGTTTTATCACAGAAGTTGTCAGAATGTGTCTTGCAATCTATTGAACATTAGCACATTATACGGATTCCTGTCTGCAGTAAGAGCATTCTAATTTGCTTCAATGTACATGTCTGTCAAATCAGTAACAGCCAATATTTTGGGCATGTTTTTGGAATTTATTTATTTATAATTCCACAACTTGTGAGATTGCCTTAAGGCAAAATAATAAACATATAATCTAATAAGAAGCTAATAAATTAGGATGAAAGTGTTTTTCTGGCAAATATTTTATTATTTAGAAATTAAAAAATAGAAAACAGTATTTTTCTGTTTACCTGTTAAATAAGTATGAGTAATTAAAAATTAATGACACTTTTTCTAAGGTTAGCAGAAATAAAACCAAAATGAAAAAAGGTTGTAAACCATTAAAGCTTAACATTCTGCTTAAAAAACCACTAACCGCTCTTATACTAGCCAATAGAAGACAAATGCTAATTCAGTGTAGCTTACTAAATGTACCATTCAGATGCTGGTATATTATAAATTTCTTACCTCCTATTATCTAAAGAAGCTGATTTTTATAATACTGTAAAACTTTATGAGAAGTTAGTATAGTAGTGATGTGATCCCAAAACTTGTTGGTTTCGAGGACTTTGAGATAAATCTTCAATACTGTAAAAGTGTTAAGTTTTGCATTATTGAAAGTTGTTGCATTTACCTTTATAATAGATAAGAAATAAAAGGAGTTGATACTTCATGTTATTGCCTTGCGCTTATCCCCAAAGAGTTAGTTGTCAGACATTGGTTCTTGACAGACCTTGACTGCATTTCCTGAGAATGAATCAGTGCAACACTCTATAGACCAATGGTTCCCAACTGGTGTGCTAAGGTGTGCCGCGAGATATTGAGATAAACAAAAAATACCTTCTACTGAAGCCTTAAGTCTTGTAAGGTCTTGAAATAAAATAAGTCATCTCATATACGGCAGATGGTGATAGTAGTCGATTCATTTCAATAATTCAGTTATACTAGTATCCCACAGACGGCATTACAGCTATACCCTGCCGAACATTCCCGAGACTACTCGCTTCCTCACGAACATTCCCGAGACTTCGACAGATGAATATGTAAAAGTGTACGCCGCTTGGCACTTTCAGTTGTCTTCCTCGCATTGATTCACAGTGTTTAGCTATGGATAAGTTCATTGTTAAACGTAAACGCCAGGACAGTGAAAGTGAACAGTCAGCTCCTACTGCTTGCTTTAAGAAGCCAAATCTTACAGTTTCTCCCGGACTGTCGAATTCACCACATAAAGAAGACAAATGAAAGAAAAGAACATACCAGGACAGTTACTTAGCGTATGGATTTAAGTGGAATAACAACGAGGAAAACCCTATCCCTGTGTGTTTAGTTTGTGGCGAAACACTTAGCAACGAGGCCATGGTACCTAGCAAACTGAAACGGCATCTTACAACAAAGCATCCTAGTGTGTCACAGAAAAGTGTAATGTATTTTTCACATATATTAGAAGGGGAGAAGAAAACAGTTGTGCAAATGGTAAAGAGAATGACCATAGGTGATACTGCTCTTGAAGCCTCATTTAAAGTAGTAGAACTGATAGCTAAAAAAAAGAAACCTCATACTCTTGGAGAGGAAATCATTGGCCCTGCATGTCAAGTTATAGTTTCAACAATACTTGGCGAAGGAGCAGCTTATCGAATTTCGAAAGTTCCTCTGTCCAACAACACAATCAGCCGCAGGATATCTGAAATGTCATGCAATATCAACGGACAAGTCACGGAAAAAATAAAAACTTATAGAACATTTGCTTTGCAAGTAGATGAGAGTCCCGATATTGGTGACAAACCTCAACTCCTTGGTTTTATCAGATATATTGATGAAAAAGATATTAGTGAACAGTTTCTGTTCTGTAGACCGCTGGAGACTACAACCACAGGCCATGATATTTTCGTTTCTATTAATTCCTATCTCAATGACCATGATCTTTCATGGAAAGACTGTTGTGGTATATGTACAGATGGTGCACCATCTATGTCTGGGAAAATTAAAGGTTTTACTGCCAGAGCTCTCAATGAAAATCCATCCATTATTATAACTCACTGTTTTCTGCATAGAGAGGCATTAGTCATGAAAGCGTGTAATGAAGATTTTGCTGAAGTGTTTAACCAAGTTGTGAAAATGGTGAACTATATGAAGTCTCGACCTTTAAAGTGCAGAATTTTTGACCAGTTATGTCGCGCAACGGATGCAGCTCATACCTCTTTGTTACTTCACACAGAAGTAAGGTGGTTGTCGCGGGGTCGTGTATTGAACCGGTTTCTCAAACTTAAAGAACAGCTAAAAACTTTTCTTAAGGATGAAAATCAAGACACATTTCATTAGCTCTTACTAAGTGATTCTTGGTGTTTTGAACTGTCATATCTGGCAGATATTTTTCATAAGCTGAATGAACTGAATGTTTCGATGCAGGGTCGACATGAAACAATAATCTCCTCAACCAATAAAATGAAAGGTTTTAAAAGAAAACTTAGTTCTTGGAAGTGTGCAGTTCAAAAAGGAGATTTGTCGAACTTTCCATCTCCTCTTAATGTGGCAGGAGATAAAGATCTGCGTAAACTGAAAGACCGCATTTGTGATCACTTATCATGATTGCAAGATGCAATAGATGCGTACTTTCCAACTATTTCCACTACGAATCTCGACTGGGTTGTCTCACCATTTGATTTCGTAGATAGTGCAGAGGAAATAGATTTCACTGCTTGCGAACGAGATGAATTTATTGATCTTTGCGCTGATTCCACACTCAAAGGTAAGTTCACCAAGAGCGAGGCGTCGGTGGCTAGTTTTTGGCTTCAACGGAGAGAGGAGTACCCTAACCTAATGAAGAAAGCAATTAACGCACTTTTGCCCTTTTCAACATTCTATCTATGCGAGCAAGCCTTCTCTGCTATGGTGACAATAAAATGCAAAGCAAGAAATAGACTGAATAACCTTGAGGATGATTTGCGTGTTTCACTGTCAACTGTAAGACCCGACATCACATATCTGTGCTCTAAGCATCAATCACAAGTTTCACATTAATCATTAATCGAACAAAATTTATTGATGTATTTTTACTCAGTGATTGTAGTAAAGTTTACTGTATTATGTTATGGTGTACGTTATTATTATATACTATTTCAATAAATTAACATATTAAGCTTAATTTTCTTTTAATTCAAGGAAGGGTGCCCCTGGTGTTTAATGTTATTCCCAAGGGTGCCGTGAACTTCAAAAGGTTGGGAAACACTGCTATAGACCCTTGTGTCTGACTGCAAGCAATGGGGGAAGAAGTAAAAATATTCTGTAACACGAGTGTTAATTGAGTTGTAAATCACTGACACATTAAAACTGCAATAGTCTGGCCTGGTAACTCACTCTCAGCCTTTACATTGACCTACTCTGGTGACCAAAAATTCAAAATCAAATCAGAACTTAAGACTTGAGATTATAAAGTATGTGCAACTGGTTGCTCCTTCCTTCCATCTGTTTGTGTTTAAGCAAGCCAAACTTAGAGCATGAGCATATCTTACACATATACTGCAAGACTAATTTCCATAAATATCTTGTTTTACCAAAGACCAACAATGATATGCAATAAAACATGAGTGAACTACCTATATTTTGAGTTAGAGTTCTAATAACAACAGAGCAATATATAAAATATACAGATAAAACATTTTTTTTTTTTTTTTTTGGTAGTGTTTAACGCCCGCTTTAACTACTAATGGCACCGCAGGCGGTGACACTGATGATACATGAATGATGATGGAGCACCGGTGGAATGCGATGGCGGGGGAAACCGGAGTACCCGGAGAAAACCCGCCCCAGCGCCGTTTTGTCCACCACATCTCACATGCGGTCGCTTGGGATCGAACCCCGACCGTCTAGGTGAGAGTCGAGTGGTCTAACCACTCGGCCACGGTGCGGCCTACAGATAAAACATTTTCGTGCAGTGGTAAGCTACACAATGCAGCAAATTTAAAGAGGAATGTTTACGTTCATACACCTAAATTTCAGTTTACAGAATCTCCATTGAAATGCAATGTATGAGTTTCCTATCACTGTCAGAACATGATACTGTTTGAAGATGTTGAACAATGCAACTGTCTATATGCAATTATGTAGTTTCAAAATCAGCCAAATCAAATACTGCATAGTATTCACCAAAATTGGTTACAAGCATTTTACACAGAAAACTATTAATGGAAATATAATTCACTGAACAAACCTATTGGCTTTACAGTTTTTATAAAGTGAAGATTGAGACAATAGATGCTAAAAAATCTGATGTGTTCCATTCACATAACTTTCTCTACTTCTCTGTAACAAATTATTGTTAGTAAGCTTATTCTTCTATTTACTTCATGCCAATCAAGAAAAAATTAGCAGAAATAGTCTCATTACTTGCTTCCTTGTAAGTAGAAGCGAAATATGGGACTATCATAGGTTAAAGTAAAGTCAAAAGCTGGTTACTAGGTGACTGAAGTTCCTTTGTTTGCATGGACACGAGTTGACAAATTCCTGTATGAGAAAAGTACAAGTTTTTCAAAGCTGAAACCAAAAGCAAGGAATATCCCAAAAATGATCAACTCCTCGAAAAAGAAAGTTATATAACATAAATTGTGTGTTCTAATGTGCTCTACATTTTTTGTGTGGTAAGTTTTTGTCCATTTCTTACGGTTTAGCAGTTTTGCAAAATTTCGTAAAATTCATCCAGAATAAAGTAGGCTATTCCCAGAAAATTCAAGATATACATATTATTTGTCAGGTAAATATCTTTAATATATAATATTTTAATCAAAATCGTTAGAGCCATTTTTGAGAAAATGTAAAGGGTAGTTGGGGGTGAGGGGATTTTCTTGAAAATCTCTGTGTTGCATCCTTGCAAGATATCAAACTTGAACACCAAGTTTGGTATTTAATGGTCTTTTCGTTTTTGAGCTATGCTGTCCACAGACACACAGACACACACACACACACACACACACACACACACACACACACACACAGACTTTTTTCCAAAAACGCTCTTTTGGATTCAGGGGCACCCAAAACATGTCTTTCCAGTGAAATCTTGGCATCAAATTTTGGGTGTAATACAATACCTTCTCTATATACTATGTACATAGTACTAGTAGAGAAAGTAAAAATGATTATTGGCATGGAATATTGAGAAACGGTGGTATCATCTCATCACTAAAATTAAACATGGAGAATAAATTATATGGAATGAAAAATTGTGAGGACAGAGAAAACATATTTTAGAATAGATATTGGCATAGGATCATCTTGTCTCTAGAGGGATATGGGTGTAATGTATAACTGGCCTCATCAAGAGAAAATATGTTAAGAGATAGGAAAAGCTTTTGCATAACCTCAGCCATTTTCCCCCCAAAACTGTATATGCTAAGTAACTTTCATCACATCTCTTTGGTTTTGAAATGTTTTGTTAATTTGGCTTTTAAGTTGTTATTTAGTACATATTATAGATTGCACTCTTATAGTACAACAAGGCCTAAGCATCAGACAAGTGTATATTACATATAATAGAATATTTGTGATTGCTTTAGGAGATGCACAGAAAAATGGCATTTTATAAATACTCTGTGTAATACTGGACAACTGACTTGCATGCCTTGCATGCTTTATTAATATTTACAATTGTAACTTTAAACTATTTTTGTTTAAGTCATGGTTAATTTTAAAATAAGTTTACTTGATTTATATATAGTGAAATAACTTAGAATACAAGGGTGGTGCAATAGGTACCCATGTTAGAATGAAAATTCATTTTTTTAAACAAAATTATTTATACCATAAAATGTAGATTCCGGGCTTGTAGACCATGGTCCAATAGATGAAAGTTCGCTCGACGTTTCGCCCATACTTCTTTGGACATTTTCAAGGGAAAATCAACTTTCCCTTGAAAATGTCCATCAAATTTATGAGCGAAACATTCAGCGAGCTTTCATCTGTTGGGCCATGGTCTACAAGCCCAGAATCTACATTTTATGGTATGAATTCAGGCCATGAAAGCCTTAGTAGTTTGTTTAACGATTGTTTATTTCTCAACATAATTCCCTTTTAGGGATATACACTTTTCCCTTTGTTCCTGCAATTTTTTTAACCCCTCAAAAAATAGGAATGGATAAGCTCAGCAAAATATACCTCGGTCTTGCTGGTGACTCCTTATTTGATCTAAATCTGGTTTTTGCAAGTCATTTATTTATTTATTTATTTATTTATTTATGTTTGTGAACAAGAAGAAATTGCAGGTGAGTATACAGGGTGTGGCAGCAATTTGTGATGTAATTCATGCAGCTTTGTGGTGACAACTCTTGTGGAATATGGTGGCGCTTAGCCATGGTGAAAATTCACTTTCTTCTTCTCTGAATTTGACCATTTTCCTTCAATTTCTTGTGATATTAGGCCAATAACTCTCTTTAGTATTGTAATAACTTTTTTTTTGTTTTTTTTTCTAAAAAGTCAATGAGTGTGATATGCTTCACATCTCAAAATACTATCTATCACTTTTCTGGCCAATGATGGAGCAGATTCACCAGAAGCAACCAATTGTTTTGATTGTTTCTTGGTTTCCAGAGTAAATAAAGAAACCAGGTTTCATTGACAAAACAACTCATTGCAAAAAAGTTTTTTGGATTTTGCTTAAATAGCTCCAAATACAGCTTTGAAGTTAAAATACACACTTGCTAACCACTGTGAGCAGTCACAACACCCATAGTGTGATAACTTTTTCACCCAATTTAAGTAAATAGTTGCCATTCCCGTCAGCATACCTATGGCCCCTGCCACTTTGCAAACACTTTCATTCAACAATCAAGAATCATATCCTGGAGTTTTTCAATGATTTCCTTGGTAACCACATCTGCCAGGAATTCTGGGTGCTGGTCAGTAAAAACAGATGTTTGATCATGTTTAAAGTTGGGATATCCAACTGTTGACATTAAAGCATCCAAATTTGCCTTTATCTCCCCACAAATTTTCCCATCCAAAAGAAAAAAAACAAATCATTGAATAATACTGCATGCACTTTTTCTATTGAATAACTAACAATGAATCAGTACCAAATTTCTCTTGGATGTGTAACAAATAAATGTATACAAAGGCTTAGCAACAACATCTATTTTGAAACATGGGTAGTTATTGAACCACCCTTGTAATACAAACTATTATACTGATGATCTAGCAATAATACAGAATTTAACAATAGTGTTTGCCAAAGCCTTCCTTGAAATGGATACATAAAAATTGCTAGGTAGGAAGACTATATACAAAAAAATTAAATGTCAGTTTCAATTGCGAAATTTCAAAATTAAAAACAGAAACCTACAACAATGTAGTATGTGATGCAAATAAATAGCCTTGCTAGAAGAGAGAGAAAAATGCGACTATGTTACTCCACTTCTTGTTCTCATTTTGATTTTCTGGTTATCTAGTCCCTTCAGTTACTGTTTCCATACATTTTAAATGCATTTTACTTCAAAGCTTTGCAGTTAAAACTATAAATTAATTTTCTACACAAGGGCATTTTACGACAATTCAAGGAAACCGTGAAATATGTGTCCCCTTTTCAACAATGAAGCCATTTATGATCAATTTTGACCATTTTTGTCAGTACCTTTCCGTTTCAATTGCACAAAGAAAATATAGCATGAGTGGCTGCAATCTACATTATGCATTGTGGCATAAATCACAGCTAACATCATGTTTAAAATATGGAATAATTAGGTGCCCATATCCATTAGCATCTTTTGGTAACATATGTGGTACCTCAGGTTTCAGGTTGCCTCAATGGTGTAGGGTTCCCAAGATCCCAAGAAGGTTTAAAACCAGCAATGGGAGTTTGATTTTTTTGGGCATAAAAATCCTTAGCATAGCTTCCTTTGGAAGGGAGATAAAGCTAGTGGTCATGTGTCATAGATTTACGATACATAAAAGCACCTCAAGCCTGATAAAGAAGCCTCTAGGCAAACTTAAGCAATCTTTCATACCCGATATGGAATGGGATGCTGAAAACCACAATAGTTAACGATTGTCCATAAATAAAACTCAATTTCAGTTCTTGGGTTTCAGATCTTTTTGTCACTCATTAGATGAGTCAAAGTAATTATAGCCATTGGTATCATGTTTAATATATTTTGCTCTGTATGCTAATTTTTTTTTTTATCTCTGTTTTGTATTGAAGTTATATACATGGATATAGTCTGAGATTAATATGTGATACTATCCCTAAACACAAACATACCTCCCTCAAAATAAAATAAAATTTTATTTTATTTATTTAATCAAATTTTTTTTATATTTCAGCCCATAGAAACTAATTTGGTCTCAGGACTCAGATGATATTTGCATATCAAGTTGCAGCTATAGGTTCAAATGCAGGATTTTCAGAAAACTGTTTAAGGGTATAAAGGGTAACAAAATTACTTTCTGCAGTGTGGAACCATACATAGACCTTTTTTTCTTTATTACTTCATAACACTGCAGTAGCTTATTACATACAACAAAAGTAAACCTTTAAGTCATTAACACAAAGGCAAAATCAATACAATGGGACAAGCTCATGAGAGTAATTATTGTTGTGTGTGATACAGAGTTTTATTTGATTTATATGTGCAATAATATTTTTTTCTCCTAAAACAATTCTTTTGGTGTATTAGAAATACAAAATCTGGAAACTTGTACCCTTAATGTTATATTAAGGATGCCATTGTAGTTGTCATTTCAGTTGCAGCTTTTATACTGGTGATCCTCGGCTACGGTGTGGTGAATTTAAGTTTCTCTATCCAAACAATCTCAGGGTTGAAATGAAGTATTTGCAAGATCCACAGTTCACGGTAAAAGCTCTAGGTACCTTCATTCTATTGCCATCCATTGTCATCTTACCTAGTGGGTTCTCAGCAAATAAATGGGGTCCAGTCATTGCTTTGTGGAATAGAGGCTTTCGAAGGTCATGAACATGTTTGCTTTTACAACGGAGGAACAGATATAAAGCCAAGATGTTGGTAGCTGTCAACAGTAAATGTATCTATGAAAGAGGTTTGAGGTCAGGAATGTTTTCTAGCATTTATCAGAGAAGCTATAGTTCTGATTGGGCTAAAGAATACCACAATCAGATTTTACCATTGTGAAAATCCCCCAGCTAACCACATAGTACCCGTCTCACCCCATGGCGAATACTCACACTGTTATGCCATACACTGGAGTTTCTTATTGTTTAGTTATTTATTATCAAAATGTTATGTCTACGAATATTGAGCTTTTAATCAGTTGGAATTAAGAGATAAATAATTTCTGAATTTTAATTATTAATGTTGTATATCTCCCCAAGACCCCTCAATAGTCTGCATTTGTTAGACAGAGCAACACTAATGACAGCAGTACCCTGAACTGGAATGGGCTATATTTAAAAATCTAATTACATCTGAATATGAAAAGCTGTTCTATTCCATATATAGATAATATTAATTGTGATTTATGCCAAGACCACAATCACTCATGCTGTCATCTAGCTGTCTATTTTTATGTCTTACTGGTTGCATATAGAGTAAAGCACATGTTCAGCCTTGATTTCCTGTTTCATTTCCAACATTGCATGACATTAGTATATTTGATTCTTTACATCCACTAATTGACTATTGCTTACATGTATAGAATCAAACTGCCACTCCGGCTATGAGTGTGTATGGAGATGGACTGTTAGAAGACTGCACCACGGATGGGGGAGCAAATAGTCAGCAGGATCTAGAATTGGAGCAACAGTTGTTAGAGCAACGATTACGGCAGCAGCAGCGAGAGTCAGAGGAAGATAGTAGGTGGTTAGCCGAGGAGGAAATAAATTTGGTGAGCAGATGTTTGAAAATGTACTGCAAAGTTCATAGCTTTGAGGTCAGCATAGCATAAGAAGTAATAGATAGAACAGCTGCATAAAATGGCTACATATTAGCATCTATTTAATTCGTCAAAATGTGGTTTTGGAAGAGATCAATCATATTTTACAATGATACAATCTTGTTTTCTTACTATGCCTACTGCCTACTTCTGGCATATGGCTTTAATTTGCTTTGGCTTTGTTTGCTTAATGCACATAAAGCAGTTTCAAAAGGGTTACTGTCCCTTGTGATTGGTAGTGATATAATTTTTCATTTTTTCAGTAGAGTTACCAAAGTAGGAAACAACAACAGTGATATAATTCTCTTTAACAATTAAATAAAGCTTCCAAAAATCTTGAGAAAACCTGGAGCTCATTGTTATTTATTTTGAATGTTTTATTAATGTGAGTTTTACATTAATCAGTGAGGCAAACAAGTTTGTAAAATTTGACTCAACAGTTTACCATTCTAGAGCATGTATTAATTAATTTGAAAGTGTTTCAAGAGGATATATAGGATGCACCATAAAAAGTTTACATTATCTGTGTAATTATAAGCATCTATGTGATATAGACACTTCAAAATAAGATTTCATTATGTGTAATTAGCTAGGTCTAAAGTAAATAGAGAAACCTGCTTATAGAATAAAATATTAAATAAGTGCAGTAGTTGACTCTTTGTAGATGGTAATCATGGTGATCTGCTGGAAACACATAAAATAAAAACTATATCAAATAAGCACTACTTCAGTTTATTTTTCTGTAATTTGTAAATGTATTCTAGAGGGATAAGAACTTAGCAGATGGAACTTCAATGAGTTCTTGCATATGAAACAAACCATAGGCACTTCATCCTGTGAGACAATATCTCAGATTGTGATAATCTTTCTCTGAAAATTAAAAATATCTATGGGTGCTTTGTACAGAGCCTATTGTTGACCAGATCCCGTGTAGATTCTTTAGAGGTCCACCAGTTGTTGCTGAAAGACTCACTCATATAAGTATTCACCTGTTTTGTACAATGAGGTGGTGCATCATCATTGATGAATTGCTTGCATTTATCCATCCAAATGTCAGTGTTTCCATAAACACAGAAAATACTCTACTTGGTTTGTCATCCTTGAGGTAGCAATTTCTTGAGCATGACTTCCAACATTGCTGATAATGAAGCTGAGTAATTACACAAAGATATAAGAACTTAGCTGTCTTTTGTTAAGATAGCTGAACAAAAACATGTATCCTATTCAAAATCTTTGGCCCATTTCTGCATGCAATTCTTAAAATTAGTGGTAGGCCTAATGACAGAGGTTGTAGAGTATGGAAGCTTTATATTCTGCCCCATATAATTTTCTTTTAGTTAGTTGTCCTGTCAGAGTTTAGTTTAAAATTTACCATTATTAAGCAACTGACACACCATTTTTATTGGAAATTTTTGCCCTGAAGTACCATTTTTAAGCTCTGTCAGGTATTTAACAACATTAAATTCTTTGGGATATTCACGAAGATGCCCAGCTGTTGAAGGATTTAGTTCACTTAAAGATAAGTATTGTGCTCAAGATGGAACATTACATATCACATCCCATTTCCAGACCTCGTGAATTTGTTTGTTATTATGACAGCAAACACTCAATAAATTAACAGTAGCTGGTATGTAGGCAATCCCTACTTTCATCAGATTTAATGATTCATCAGAAATATACATCCAGAAGAATATCACTATCCTCAAAAAGTAATTGCAAAAACCTTGCATTTTCCACATTGTATGAATTACCCATTACTGTTCTGCCTCTAACAGACTGATGGAAGTTTGGCAGCTCCTAGGAGAAATGGTCACTCTGGCAATAAAAATTCAATCTAATAAGCAGTGACAGGGTTTTTGGTCAGAGGCATCTCTTGGAGACTAGAAGACCAAAACAGAAGGTAAAGTCTTTCCACTCAGTAACGTAGTATTGTCACAAGAATAGGGGTTGTGATAAAGAAATAAATGTATGGATAGAGAGACAACTTGAAAACTTGCTTTAGCAATTATGCTATATTTCAAAGAATATTACCCCAATCTAACCAGCATTGGGTTTACACTATTGGGACAAAAGTTTATAAATCAATTGGGCTTACTGGATAATGTCATGATGAGGATTGATAATTAGTGGTACCATGGCAAACTTCTGACCGTATCAGTCATGGCACCTGGCAGGACAGCGAACATGGACACCATTAACCCAGTTCAAGTTCCAAGTCAAAAGTCTCCAGAACAAGCATAGCACTTGCTTATGCATGGACTAATGTGCTAGAAGGCTTTTTCCTACTGCCCTTTAGTTTGCATGGTATTCATGACTCTCCTAGGGACACGAGACACATGATACAACATTGTTCTATGAGCTTCCATGATGTCATATTCCTCAGTAGTGGTAAACCATCTACATCCTGTCGCGTACACAGCTTAAGAAGCATCAGCAAGTTAAGAAAATGTAAAATATGATTTAATATGAATTTAGAATATTGTTACAGATTAATAGAATAGTATGACCAAACATTAATTATGCACAATGTGACAGTATGCTAAAGTTATTGTGAAAACTGATGCTGAAAAGACTCTTTATTGTACAGAGGAGGCAAATTATATAATGACGAACAAACCCACCAAAGTACCGAATGGGTTAAGGTTGTTAAGCTTTTGTTGCCAGAAGCCATCATATGGTGGATAAAATGTAAGTATGTCACAGTATAAAACTAAATACAATGTCAAATTATATTGTCATTTATTCATGCCAAATTATATTGCCATTTACTCAGCTCAAAAATAGCTTATGATAGGTTTTCATCTAAATCCTTGTGAGCATCTCACAAGCACAAGTGTTTTAAGCTCATAGGTAAGCTGTAAACAGTATTTTTATGTACAATCTTTTGTTTCCTCTGCAGATTACTTTGCACAGGAAAATAATGTTAAAATTGGGCTTTTAATCAATTGGGAGTAAGAGATAATCGGTAAATAGTGGATATCAATGTACAAATTCAGCTATAATACCAAATAAAGCTCCATGATTTAAAACTTCTGTTTTCTATATCATATTCATAAATTACAGAAAAATAAATAAGTGATTCTAATGTTAAATTTAGAATTTTTATTTTATGTGAATATGAATGGGTGAGTGTATTATAGAATAGTTAAGTACAACATCATATTCCATCTTCTCTTTTTTTTTTTGGAGGGGTCTCCTTCAAATTTATGTAAGAATTCCAAGCTTTTCAAAAGATTAATTGCTCAAAAATGAAACATCTTAAAAAAAAACAATACATAACTATTTGTGTTTGTCTTTTGACAACAAGCATTAAGAAGAATTAGTGGTAAGCAACAAAACTGAAGCCAAAATGTTTTCTTCACAATGTATATATATGCTTTATTGCTTTGCATTTTGCTTGCTTGAACACACATGTGCAGAAGAAGCGGCTGTCCATAGCTACAAGTGTCTCAGATCGATCAGACACGGATTCAGTTGATGGTTCTCCGCTTCACCACGGTGGCAGTGTCCCTACTCCTCCCCTTGCTTCCTCAGCCACACCTCCATCCACAATCTGTCGTACCAATTCTCAGCATGATTCATCTGAAAGGGATCGCTCGTCCACACCACTCAGCAATGGTTCTGCAGAGGAGCGAGTCATAGTTGTGAAGGTATCTTTGCTAGCTGTTACATAAGAATGCTTTTGCTAAATACTTTTTATTGTGTGCTTTTTCCTTCCATGTTCTATGTATAGTATTCTTGAGCCTATGTATATAAGCAAATGCATGTATAGAATTAGCAAAGTATAATCGTTTGTACTTATAAAGTCTGCTATGATATATGGCCATGAAACTTAAGGTACTTATACTTTCTCTAGCATATATGTATAATGTACATAGTAGGTAGAGAAGGTTTTGATTTCCATTAAAAATTTGATACCAAGATTTTACTAGAAACATATTTTTTGAGAGTCCCTGGGTCAAAAAAAAAATTTTAGATTAAGGTTTGTGTGTGTGGCAGCATAACTCAAAAATGAAAAATCAGTTAAGTACCAAACTTGATAAACAAGTTGAGCATCTTTCAAGAATGCAACACAAAGATTTTTAGGTAAGCCTCTCCACCTTAAATTACACTTTACATAGGAGATTTTCCAAAATTTTCAAATTTCTCAAAAATGGCTCTTAATTATTTTGATTAAAATACTATGAAACATATTTACATGGCAAATAAAATGTATATCCTGAATATCATTGGAATAACTCTAAAGTTCTCTTCTTTCTGAATGAATTTTACATAACTGTTAAACCATTACAGACAAAAAGTTACTACACCAAAAAATGAGATCTCATTAAAACACAATTTGTGTCATATTCAATTTTTTTTGTAGAGTTAAATGATTTCCGAGATATTCCTTGTTAATTATTTCAATTTTAAAATATTTGTACTTTTCTCATTTCATCTATCTCTTGTTTTATCCCTAGCATGTAAAGAGAATTTCAGTTGCATCCGTAGTGCTTTTACAAGATTTAATTGTCACTTTAGTGTAGGTATTCTAGGTATTTTGTTATTTCCCTTCTACTTATAAGGAACCAAGTAATAAGACAATTTCCTAATGTTTATCTCAATTAGCATAGAACAGGTTTGAGAAAGTCAGGTGAATGGGGCACATCAGTTTTTTCTTTCTTCAACTGTGGTATTACAGCAGTCCTAGTTAACTAACCAAATGTTTAATTTATTGTTTGAGAGAAAAACACATGCTATGTGAAATGTTTGCTAATAACATGGGACGAGGATGAGAATTTATAGTACTATAAAAATTATACATCACATTAAGAAAAAATTTGATGTATTCCTTTCATGTGACTTTCTCTACCTATTCTGTGACAAACTATTCTTACAAAAGTTTTTGTCTATTTCTTATGGTTTACTAGTTATATAAAAGTCTTTCAGAATGAAGAGGTCTTCAAAGACTATTCCCAGAAAATTCAAGATACACATTTTATTTGTTGAGAGATGCATCCTTGAGAGATGCTGTTAAGCTGGGTAGTTATCTGACCTTTTTTGTGTTGTATATACATACACACACACATTCTTTTTTTTTTTTTTTTTTTTTTTTTACTCAAGGTACTTGAAACATGTCTTTCTGGTGAAATCTCGACATCAACCTTTTGGGTTGAATACAATAAAATTTCTGCATCCTACATATATTGTATGTGTAGAGAAAGTAAAAAGTGGCCAAATTTATCCTTCTTACAATCTGTGATAGTTCCAGTAAGGCAACTTCATAAGATATTCTACCTACATTAAATTGTTTAAGTATTAATGACCTACAGTTGTGGTTGACACAATTTATAAATAAAAATAATTGTTCAGAATTACAGTAAGTGTAATTATGTCTGCATACCTGAAAATAATTATTGGTATTATTTATCATGGCAGAATTTATTAAAGTATTATATTAAATATGATCTAGAATAGCTTATATTGGAATGTGTGGAAACATTGTCTCCACTTAAAGCATTTAAGAGATAACTCATTCCAAAGTAAGTTATTACTCTCCTCACTGTCTTGTTTATGTTGTATACTTCAGTACAGTGCCTCTGGCACAGGGGATTCCCGATACCAGCTTGGGGATTTTCTGTCATGGCCATTGATCAACCTTGAAATTGAATACTCATCATCATCATATTTAAACAATGGGAGGAAGGTGTTTATTTTCTAAAAAATGCAACAACAAAAGTATATTTTCTCATCTGCTGAGATGAACCTAGTACCTAACCAGCACATTTTCTCTACATTGGGATTTTGTGAATGTGTATTGTAGAACTGTGGTACTGATGAAAATTAGATTTTTAGATGAGAAACAGATTTTTACTTTAGCTTCCTCTTACCTATAGCAATAAGTACCTATTTAGCAGAAGTATTGCAGTTACATTCCTTTAAAAAATTCAAAGCAGATTTCACTGGAAACATACAAGCACCTGACTACCTGAATGCAAAACAAATATTTTTTGTATTACATGCATGAGAGAGAGGGAGAGAGAGGGGAGAAGGGGCAGGAAAGAGGCTGGGGGTGGGAGGAGGAGAGAGAGAGAATAGCATACCTCAAAAATGGAAAGTCAATAATTAAATGCCAAACTTGGTATATAAGTTCAGCATCTTCTAAAGATGTAATATGAACATGATCAAGAAAATCCTCCAACCCCAACTTACGTTGTATACATGATAAAATTTTCATTAGTTTTGATTTTTCCAAAAATGGCTGTAATGATTTGGACTAAAGTACCACATGATTAAGATATTTTCATGACAAATAAAATGTATTTCTTGAATTTTCTGTAAGTAGCCCATCCTCTTCACTATGTATGAATTTTGTATATTTCGTAAACATAAGAAATAGACAAAATTTCACATCACAAAAAATTTGTATCTTGTTGAACCATTTCTATTGCTGGTTTGAATTTTCAGGTAGTTATTATTTTCTTAACTGGTTAGTAGCTAAGCTTTATTTCCAGTGGTCATGCAAAGAGCATGAAATTTCAGTCATATAGTGACACGCTTTTTAAGAATCAGATATTGCATTCTGGATTATGTTCTGGAATAAAATGTGTAAATGTAAATTTATTTTGACTAACATTAAGTAGATGAAATATTAAGATTCTATAAGAATAGTTCACTGAAGGATAAGCACAGAAAGTTATGTGATGATGATGATGATGATGATGATGCATCATTGTACCTCCTAAACTGAGCTTCACTCAAGCCTAATGGTCTTGGTAAATTCGACCACGTCCCTGACATATGTCCTTATATCCCTGGGCTCCAAAAGAAAGACACCCAGGGTTAGATACCTGTGAATAGCAAATGCCTGCATACACATAAAATATGCTGAGAAGTGTCAAAGTCCATCCCAGATTTCCTCTGTAAGCCACATTATGCATAGATGTTGTCTGATTGTATTGTGGAGAAAGTCATATAAATGCTTGGAAAGTAGATAGTGAATTGTCATTTGTTACAGAGCTGAGATGCATGCTTATGGTACGTACACATATTGCCATAAGTTCTGTCAGTATTTTCAATACATATATTACTAAATAAAACTATGCAAATCCATTAAAAAAATATAATACTCTCATTCGAAATGATTGCAATGTGCGACAGACAATACAGTGGTGAAAACATTGAGGCCACTGATCAATAGCTGCACACAGTGGAATTTTCTTGACAGCTGACGTGACAGCATCCCAATCTAGTAGTGCCTCTTTTGACATGCTATTGCCTCTGGCTTCTGCCACAGAGAATAAACCAATGAATTGAGGACCGGACTTCCACTAGGCCAGCCAGCAGCAGCAATGAACTGTCGGTTGTTAGCCACTGCTGCCTGTTTTTGCTTCTCCCCACATATCATTAACAAAACCTGGGTTTGAGCCTGTGTATCTCCTGTAATTTTTCGGTTAGCAAATACCTTTGTTTCTCTTATATGCACAAACATATAAATTATCCTTCCAAAATTGTTTATGAAGTTATGTTCATTTAACAAGACAAAATTGTTTGTTTATGCAAAGAATTGTGTTAAATCCTTGCATGAACAGTGTTCAAACTTCTTTTGTGCGTGCACACCTAGGACGGCCAGATCTGGTGCATTCAACAGTTGCACCCATTTCTTTAAACCATGCTATTGTCTGAAACACAGATGCCAAGAAGTTTCAGTGTCAAAAAAGTTTCCTTTGCTTTCCACAACGAAATTATGCCATTCCAGCAATATGATTTTCATACACTTTCTCACTTGACTGTTACTGGCACACTGCAAGCCAGTTACTCGTGGAGTAGTAAGGGTGACCTTGTGGACAACAATATACTGATTGCCACATTTCTTTATTCAAAATTTCCATTCTTTATTCACAATTTCCATATTACAGCACGTTGAAGTTTTATCAGAACTTGTGGCAGTACTGAGTCGAATGGTAGATATATAATATATGTAAATATTTTGTGAGTAATTGGATGACCTTAGGAATATAGGCAATAAGTCAATTCTAAAAAAGAGATAACGTCAAGACTATAATAAGTTATTTCTTAAAGATAAATTGCACATTTGTGCAAGTGCAAAGAGCATTGCTGGAATTAGGTTATAGAATTCAAGCTTTAAATGTGTGTGTGTATATATATATATACTTATTTTTACTGTAATTTGATTTGGGAAGATGTCAGTTGTATAAAACAGGCTGCGGAATCTCTGATTTAGAAAAATCGAACCAGGTAATTTGTCAGGGATCAGTATTTCATCTTTAAGTTGTACCTCTCGGGCTTGGTATTTATTAACTTCATGACTCTTATAATGTTTCTCTGCTTACACTGATTTGTAGCAAACTGTTCTTATTTCCTTATTTTGCACCAAATGAGTTAAATATGGATGTTCCAGTCCATATCATAAAATTAGTTTATGAAGAAGGCTTATTATGGGATGATACGAACAATGCAATGTATAAATTAAATTGTAGTTGAATGTTGACAGAATAAAATATGCGGTTCATTGTTCACGTACCTTACCTATTTCCGCCAAAATTGCTAGATGGCAGGATTAACGTGCTGTTAAAGCCACTGAATAAGAAGCATTAACTTTGCTAATGTCTAGCGGACTTGATTTTATACCATTTGTGCTGCTTTATTGGCATTAATGTAAAATTTTACGTATAAAGAGCAGGAAAAGAAACTTAGCCATCAAGCACACTTAGAAGTGTGACTCCTTATGTATTAAGCACCTCGTAAGGCAATGATATACAGTTCTGCATATGCAAAAGTTCCTTAAAACGCACTTGTCATGATGTACTGCCAACCTTGATGCCACTTTCATCCAGTTTAGAGGAGTAGCATGGCAGATTTAAATACCTTAGACTTTAAATTAATGTAAATGTTTACATTTAATAACATCCAGAGAAAGATATCCCATAAATTCACATGATGTAAGTACTGTGTTTATGTGCTCTTATATAGTAGCCACCATCGATTATATTTTCAATAGATGTTTACAATACAATTAATAAATTTAATCCATTAGAGCAGTGGTTTTAGCTGAGACACAGTCATTATTAAAAATTAAAATTAATGCTATTAACATTTGTTATTTATCATAATTTCTCTGTGTTTAGAAAATGGAACCCACACCAACAGCTGACTTGGACCGTACAAATGATAGGGTGTATGACTGCACAACTTGTGTGGTTAAGGCTGTTATGTCTCTCTCACAAGGTAAGGATTTTGTTTCCGATAATCATCTAGTAAATAAATTTAAAAATTAAAAAAATGTTTTAATTTTGTCTTTATTTTCATTGAAAAGTAGACTTGGTTTGACTTAACTTTTTCTTAAAGGAGTTGGGTTATTCGCCCTTAACACTGAAACTTATAGATTCATTGTATTATCTCCTTCCTTTATAGTTTTAGTTAATAGTATCTCAATAAGAGAGAGTCATGAAAAAAAAGAAATTAGCAACAGTGAAGTAACACAAATATTAATATAACAATAAGAGATAGTAGGTTATTTACTAAATTTTCTGTAGAAAGATCTGGGTTTATTAAGCCCAGTAATTCATACTTTTTTCTACCCAGAGCTTCTTCGCATTTGAGGATTATATGAGAGGCTGTTTCTTCCTCTACATTGCTTAACCTACATGTAAGTTCTTCTTTGAAGAGTCACTTTGTGTAGATGTCTCCTTCATCTACAATGTCCCATCAATAACTGTGTTATCAGGTTTATTTGGAATGTGTTGAGTTTAAGTATGTCTTCAATTAATAAGGAAGATGTTCTACTCATCACTTTTACTGTGCATGCATCTTTCTCTTTTCGCCCATTTTTGTTGATAGTATTTAAGCCACTCCTGAATGGTTTTATGAAAAGAATTTATAGGGATGCCAAAAACTGGTTCAGGACTACTGAATGATTTGTAGAGACTTTTCTTGACATTGCTTTTTCATTGCCTAAATTCTCTTGTGTTCTGGCACCCAGCCAAGAGTAACCTTGTTGAGTTTTGCAATATTAATTAGGCAGTTCCAGAGTGACTTAGAGGTTATCTGATCACTTGCAATTGCTTTTAAGGCTAGCTGGCTCTCAGAAAATCCAGATGTTGCCACCTTTGTAAACCCTTCTTAGATTCTCCCTGAAAAGGTTGAAATTGCAAATACTCTAGCTTGGAATACAGTGGTATGGCAACCAAAAGCAACATTGTATTCCCTTATTTCTTTTCTACTTAAGTTATAAGACCATTTCTGCTAATATTTATTTTCATTAGCATGATGTAGATAAAGGAATAATCTTATATAACAATAGAGAAAGTCATGTGAATGGAACACGTCATGTTTTTCTATCCAAAGCATGTGTTAACTTGACAGAATACAAACTTTAATGGCTATTCAAAAAATATCAGGCATTCAGTATTTTTAAAGCCAAAAAGATAATTTGCAAGGAAGAATTTGACAGAGATCATAAGTCAGATTCTGAGCAAGAATATGAACCAGAATTACCACTAATTATCTGCTCTTATTGGGAGATGTGGACAATGCATGTTGAAAAAAAGGAATAAATCACATACTAAATCCACAAAAAAAACAAAAGAGAACATTATAAATGAGGTTTAAAAGTTATATATCTACCCAGTTTTACCATAAATACTGTTACAAATATGAACCTGAGCCATTTGCTCAGTTTTAAAAATAATTTAATATCTTTTTGATACTGGTAACTTACATGTATTACAAACACAGAGCACCAATCGTTTTTTTTTAAATGGCCACTTTTGGCCTTCACTGGCCCCAAGTTTCTGTGACCATTCATCAATAGAATTACGCACAGTCTGTATAGGAAAATCTGCATTGCCTTCACCAGAGGGCACTTCAGACTGTCGATACTGGGATGCCACTTCTTACAGACCGTTCCCTCAAGTATGGAACACAACTTGTAGTCCAATGGGTTGAGGTCAGGGCTGCTGTAAGGCCAATCATCTGAAGTAATGAAGTCCAAAACATTTCTCCGCAGCCAGGCTTGGGTAGACTTTGCCTTGTGAGCGGTGCTGAATCCTGCTGGAAGCTCAATTGTTGATTCCTGAACAAAGTGTTGTCCATATCCTTCACAACAGTCTCCAACATGGTGTTTTGGTACACTTTGGCAGAAGTTTTCACCCCTTTTTCACAAAAATGGAGTTTAGTGGTGCCGTCATATGCCACTCATCACCAAACCATGAGTGAGACAGGATGATGACCTTTTTGGATCTTCTAAACCTTCTTACAAGCTTTTCAAGATGATTTGGCATAGACACAATCATTTTGCTAGTTGAAAGCCTCCTCAATAGTGAACATCTTTTCATCTATGAAAAGAATTTTTCTTTGGCCATTGTTTGCATAATGCTGAAGAAGGCATTTTGATTTGAATTACCTTCTCTTTTAGAAGGTGAGCTGTACTCTGCCGGTAAGCTCAACCCTAGGTCATCACTCAACAAGTGGGCCAGCACTCACTGCTTTCTCACAGGATTTCGTCGAATATGAGCTGCTACTGATTTAACCATCTGCTTGTCCCTAATGCTGTGTGGACGACCTTGTCTCTGGCAATCCTCAACAGTTCCAGTTTCTAGGAATCGGTTAATGGTTTGATACACAAACATTCTGCTTATTTTCAGCTTCTCAAGGGTAATGGAAATGAAGGCTAATGGTTCTCATAATTGCCCCCACTCCATCACTAAAATATATGGAAACACACTTTCTCCTCTGCATCTACACTCACAATGACCCCCTCTTAACTTACCTCCATAAGGGTTGGCCGCGACCTTCAAAACCGGCAGTACAGCCTTTGCCAAAAGTTTGTAACAGTATTTATGGTAAGACTAAGTATGTATCATTGAATAATCCAAATGATATAATAAATGAGTTGGTAAATGGTAACACTACATCACTGAAAATTCCACTTACTTGGACACATTTTGGGAACGGGGCTGTCCAAGTTACGAAAGCAGCACAATCAGTTGAAAAATTGATGATAATGGGAACAATACCCTGTTTCCGAAACACGTCCAAGTAATTGGAATTTTCAGTGATGTTGTGTTACCATTTACCAACTCATTTATTATATGACTATGCATCACAGTTACTAGCTTCTAATCCCTAAAATTAGTGAATAATCCAAATGAATTAATATAATCTCTTCCATGTATTTGAATTATTGAAACTATATGTTGACTGAGAAAAAGTTTCTTCTTTTGAGGATGAATGAGATCTCTAGACAGGCTTAAATGTATTGCTAAAGTGTCACTAGTGAAACAAAAGATTTTTGTAAAAGTAGCATTGAAATGTTGGACAAAATAATAAAAACATAAAGGTATTTGGTGTACAAAGTAGCCATGTACCCACTGTGCCTTGTAAGTGAGTATGCAAGATGGAGAGTTAAGCATATTAATATATTACAATTATAATAAAACACATGCTCTTACAAGAAATAAAAAAAATATGTTAAAATGCATGCTGAAAACATAGGCCCTTAAAATAATATATTTTTTTCTAGGTGTACAACAGAGTCGAGCTGATCAGTACCTGGAGCTAGTGCGACGAGTTGGAATGGAGCTCAGAGCACTACTGACAAGTGTGGATTCATTGGTGCCCATTTTTCCAATTACTGCACATAGAGAGGTACCGTCTAATATTCAAAATTATTACCTATTTGTAAAATTTTTATTAAACCTGTCAAGTAAAGAGTACCTATTATAAAACTCAAAATAAAATTATTCGTTTATTTTGGATATAAATCCATATCATTTCATTAATGGGACCAGAGTGGAAATAATCTTTGACACAAAATGAAAAATGTCCTGACTTAGAATTTGATATTGCAGTCTAAAAGTTTGTCTTCTCTCCCAATGTGTATATGATATATTGTTTTTCATTAAGAGTGAGCAAAAGCAAATGAAATGGTGTTTTATTTATAGACGCTCTTGAACTGCTGTGGTTCTCAGTGTCCCATTCTATGTTGGGCGTGAAAGACAGATTAATTTAGCTCAGAGGTCTCTCTATCAGAGGTTCTTTTACGTGCCATAAATCTACGACATGGGACCTAGGCTTTACTACGAAGGAAGCCATGCTAAGGATTTTTACGACCAAAAAATCCATCGTCCTCTGCCGGGTTTGAACCCGCGACCTTGGGTATATGAAGTTAGCATGGTAACCATTACACCTCGGAGGGCGACGAGCAAAAGCAAATCAATATATAAAAGCTATAATCTCTTTTCTTCTTTTTGTCGTTTATTAAAATAAAATATTAGAAAGGATTCAACATATTTATATTTTTATTTACTACAGTCAATAACAAGTGTAAAGCTCAAATGTTGCCAATTTAAGAGTATTAAATAAGTCTAAGATAATATGGATACATTCATCAGTCATTTTTGGATGTTAAATTCTTTTTGTAAAATGCATTGTTATAAATATAAGCTACTTGTTGCAAAGTGTGAATATGCACTGCAGAAACCTAAAAATGTCATGTCAGATAAAGTTAGCAAAAGTATTTGGGCATATTTTAATCTTTCATTTTCTTGCACTCCTTGAATTAGGCTGCATATTTTACAATTGCAGCATTCTCAGAAACCATGTACAGAAAAGAATTAAGGAAAAATATCAATATGTGACTAGGTAATATAAAAAGAGAAAAACTGATTACTAGGTTTTTATGAATGTTCCACTTCAAATGTTATCCAGCCATAGACCAAGGAATTTTGTGCTTTCAGAATAACTGATGTATTTTTAGTAACCATATATTAGGGGCATTGCTTTGCACAGCATGTATCTTATGAAATTATATAGCCATTGTCTTTTCTGTGTCTATTACTAATATTTTTATTCAACCACTTAATTAGTTTATTTTCTGTCAGTTTTATATTCTGTTCCATAGAACATAGATTAAGATTGGTGACAAAAACACTCATATCTGCAAAACAGGTGAGTTTACAATCTAGATCATTTTTATATATTAAAAAGTATAGTGTTCCAGAATTGATCCTTGAGGTACACCATAAATGATGCTGTCATTACTGGAAATTAGGTATATTTATTGGTTATGTATATATTCATAATTTCTACAACCAGTTGACTGTGCAATAAGAAGAATTTAAACCACTCCTGATTCAACTTCAATACAATTTATTAGAATGTAATGCCGTACTTGTCAAAGGCTTTTGAAAGTTCCAAAAATAAACCAACATTTTTCCTGTTAATCCATTGACATTTTATACCATTTTTACTGAACAATTTTGTCCTGGAAATACCATTTTTATAGCAAAAATTATTCTGTTAAGTATTCGTTAACAACATAAGCTTCTTTGGCATTTTCACCAAGATGCCTGGCTACTGAAGGATTTATTTCACCTACAGATGAGAATTTTGCTTGAAACGGAACATTAAAAATCACATCCCTTGCAAATTTATAATTAATAATTGTGATGGCAGACACTACACTAATGTCTGGTAAAGCTTGTATTTAGGCATCGTCATTTTCCTCTTTGTCACTATCATCCGATTCTGATGATTCACCAGTAAACATATCATCTGATAGCACATCACTATCCTCAAAAAATAATTGCAAAAGCCTTGTACTTTCTAATTCTTATGGATCTGCTATTGTTACTGCTCTGCTGTTCACGGAATGGCACAAGTTTGGCGGCTTTTAGAAGAAATTATTCACTCGGAGCTTTAGCCATGATAGCCTTTTCAGTCAGAGACGTCTCTTGAAGACTTGTGGGACCAAAATAGATGATATAATCAGTCGAATTGGTAATTCAGCATGCATAAAATTGTTGCAAACACTAATGTCATAAATTAAGCAATTGCATGAACCCGTGAAGTATGCAAATGGGTTAAAAAGCCATTTTACTTTTTTATAATTATATTGTATTTTATTATAAAGCATTCATTCTGTTTGCACATTATCTTTTGAAATATTTTTGAAAATACTGAGATGAGTGAAAATGGCTTCTAATTAGCAGCTTCATGCACACTACCTTTCTTATATAAGGTTTAACTTTGCTATTTTTAATGCATTAATATATAGCGTGTGCACAAAATCGTAGATTAGAAAGGCAGGACCAAAATAAACAATTTTAGAATAAAAACAAAGGGTCACAAAAGCTTTATTTTTACTGCATTACAGTATTAAATCTCATGTTAGATTCTGATTTATGAAACCTGTTTGTGGTGTATCAGACGTAAACAAAATGCATTCTTATACAGTGTTAAGTCACTCTCTCTAGGTATAGCTGATATGAAGCCTACTGGATGGTATGAAAATACTCTTGATCAGAAGAATAAGTATCTGTAATGGTTTGTTTCTAATTTTCATTAGTTGAGAGAGTGCATACACACTTGTGCAAGCTACATTTCATTTTGGTGTTTTATAAAATCAGAATTCAATTATTTTCATTGAGCTCTCCTGTTATTATTTTGTATCTCTAACTCCATGTTCTTAACCTCAAAATTCATAGTTGGGTACTGCCTTCTACTCTTCCATTTTCTGTAAAGTAAATGTGTTTCAATCTACTTTGTAATGAACATAGTAGATAGAGAAGTTATTGTATTTTACTAAAAAATTTGACTGAGATTTCACCAAAAATACATGTTTTTGGGTCCTCTGGATCCAAAAAAAAGCATTGTTAGAAAAAGGTCTGTGGTGACTGCATGCATGTGTCTGGATGGCATAACTGAATTCCAAATACAGTGTGGTGAGTTAAATACAAATTAAGTTCAGCATCTTTCAAGGATGCAACACAAAGATTTTCACGAAAATGCCTCACCCCAAATTACCCTCATGTGGAACATTTTCAAAAATTGTTATTTTCTTTAAAATGGCTCCAACAATTTTTATTAAAATACCATTTAAGATACTTTTATGACATGTATATCCTGAGTTTTCTGTGAATTGCCTCTGAAGATCTCTTCATTCTGAATGATTTTTGTGTAACTTTGTACAACTGGCAATCCTCAGAAATAGGCAAAAAGCTACTACACAAAAAATATAGATTTTGTTAAAACACGCTTTATGTCATATACATTTTTTTAGAGTTAACCATTTCCAAGATATGCCATGTTATTGGTTTAAATTTTAAGCTACTTAAAGCAAAGAGAACCAAATTTCAATTGTTTCAAATAACAACTGACTTTTAAAAGTTTTGACTATCACTTTAACCTAGTGCATTCTCTTATTTCCCTTTTAGTTACAAAGAAGCAAATAATTGCGCTAATGTTTATCTTGATTAGTATGATGTTTATAAAAGAAGAAGAATTTTTTGTATGAAAAGTTTGTTTATGGAACAGCTAGAGAAAGTCATGTGAATGGAACAGGGGGGATGGGTGTGGGATTTTATTGTTATTATTTATGATTGGTTGTAAATGCTTGCATTACTTAATAAATTTCATATTTGGTGATGTGATTTATTATTCAATCTATTTGTATTATTTATACTTAATATCAGTCATTCCTAGTTCTACTAAATATGTTCCAAAAGTATCTGTCATGAATTGCCATTGTGATTATTTTTCTATCCTCACTCACAAAGAATAATTCAGTAATTTTCTTGCATTTTGTGTTTTTAAATACACAGTTTATAAGAGCTTAAATATTGACTTAAAACAATATTGGTGAAAAAAATAGATAATATTTTATATTAATTTAATATTTATTTGTGATATATTCCAGGTGGAGATGGCACACAAAGTATTAAGTAAGGATATGAGTGAACTAGTCAATGCAATGAAGTTAGCACAGAATTACAGCACAACTACACTGGATGCTGAATATAGAAAGTATGTATGAGGATGTTTAAAAAGTTCTTGTTTATTGGTTCAACAATCATTTTTATGCATTAAACTCTTATCAAAAGGTATCCCCTGTACTCATACAGATTTGCAATAGATGCTCCAAGATACACTGCTGATCATAAATACAGTACCTTCACTTTTGTCAAGGTTGTGCAAATCTTCACACAAGTCATTAAACTGCAGGGTTTTCTATTCTGTAACTCCTGCATTACTTACATAATATAGGTATAATGAGTAATGATTTCTAACCTTTTTATAAATGTTGTTGAAAGTAGTATCCATCATGGTGTCGTCAGATGAAATTTTCATTTACACTCATAAGTACTGCAATCTCGCTGGTTTTAAATTTATTGATCAAATATTTCAAGGCATCTCACTCTACTTGAAATTGAATAACCAGACAATTGCTGCTGAAATTGTCTACACACCTGTCTACATGATTCGTGTATGTATTATACATAAAAGCACACTATTCAGGTGTGAATTTGTTGGTAGGTATTTCTATGAACTAATAAAAGAATAACATTCCTAAGGAAATCATATCAGCACACACATTGTCTAAATACTTCATAACACAATAAATAAGACACGTCACAGCGAATGCATGTATCCTTGGCACAACCTTTGCCACTTCTGCATACTGGTATAATACCGAGATCACTGCCATCTCAGCTAATACGCAAAAAAGGCGGTTGTGGTCGTGGCATAAAACAAAGGCACAATATTATGATCAACCATGTGATAAATGGATAAATACTGACTACAAGCTGCAGAGGCACAGTATTATGATCGATCGATCGATCATACATTACATGTCAGCTAATTTTTAATGTCTGTCAATTTATGTGCAGTACTTAGTAAGTGCAATGCTGCCATAAAAAGGAGAGTGAAGATAGCTAATATCCAAAAGTCATAGTAGACCATATGGGAAGTGTTAACATTATGTGCATCTTTTCTTGGGTGCCAGATTTGTGCAATAGTGAGAGCAGGGGGTTTGTCGTGTGGTCAACCAAATGAAGCTTCTTTTGTTGAGGCCCTCAGCCATTATGGTGAATAAGTTATCTAATTTTTCGCAAATTAAAACAGTGCATGTGCAAGCATGGGAGGTCTGGGACCTACAGAGAGATTGAAACCCTAGCATTAAAACCACTAAATGTCAGGGACTGTACTTCAACTGTCTCAATGTGGTAATCTTGCTCTTTTTTAGAAATTGCACGAAACCTCCAAATGAAGACTAGGGAGCTGAGTCGCCCTCCGTGCTGTAGTGGTTACCATGCTAACTTCATATACCCAAGGTCACGGGTTCAAACCTGGCAGAGGACGATGGATTTTTTTGGGTGTAAAAATCCTTAGCATGGCTTCCTTCGGAAGGGAATTAAAGCCGTTGGTCCCGTGTCGTAGATTTACGGCACGTAAAAGAACCTCAAGCCTGATGGAGAGGCCTCTGAGCAAAATTAATAATTCACACTCAATTTAGAATGGGATGCTGAGAACCACAGTAGTTAAAGAGTGTCCATAAATAACACACTATTTACATTTTTTAGGGAGCTGAGCATCCAATAAACTTTTTTTTTATAGTGTTAATGTTTTTTTTTTTTTTTGTAATACTTTGGCACCACAGGCGATCACATGGAATGTGATGGCAGGGAAAACCACAAAAAACCCACTTCTGTGCTGCTTTGTCCACCACAAATCCCACATGCAGTTACTTCGGATTGAACCCGGGCTGCCTGGGTGAGAGGCTAGTGATCTAATAACTCAGCCATGGCGTGGCCCCCAAGAAAACATGTGTGCATAGTATGATATGATGGATAACATACAGATCTTCAGTACAAAACTGGCTGCTTGCACTGTGTTGTGCATCAGAGCCAAAGCTTCCCCAGGTCCACACCCTGCACTCACAACAGGCTTTCTGTCCTTCAGTTACCATGCAGTCATTAACATCAGAGTCCACTTTCATTTGCAGATTGCAAGTCAGTTATTTTTAGAACAACATATATTAATATGTAAATGTTACTTTAAATATGAATTGGCTCCTTTCATTGGTGAAGGATTTATCCTAAAGTATCCTGTTCAATTGCCTCCTTCCACTACATGTTTCACACTGCCGACATCCATTTCTGAACCTGCAAAATTCAAAACTTCTTCTTGCAGACTTAATTGGAAAATCTTATTCATAAATGGCATATAACCTATGGCTTTAAAAATTTTGAAAAGGAAAAGGAAAATATTGTCTTGTTATCAAATAATTAACATGGTATGCATTTTGAGTCTGTAAAGAAAAATATTGTGCTAATGAGAACATTAATAATACCTGAGATTGTCTAAAATCTGTTAAGTTTAAGTAAATTGGTTACCTTACCAATAAAATGGAATGTGCATAAACTGGTTTATATGCAACAACCTTGACAATAGTCTTGAAAAATTTTTATGAGCATCTTAATTTTCCTCAACGAAAAAAAACCTGTGAACTTTAAAGCTCATTGCTGTCTTGCACTATTTGGAAAGCTTATATCCCAAATGCAAGATAACCTGTAGCTTTTGGAGGTGAATAGAAGGGTGACGGGTGAAATTCCAGCCATTTTTGATCAAAATATGCTTTTTGGGTTGTTTTGCTTGGAAAAATAATAGACATATATGAAAGTTGGGATTTGCACCCTAAAGACCTTTTTTTCTTCTTCTTTCTAGATTTAAATTTTTACATTTCTACTTCAAAATGTAATGTGAACCACCAAATACAGGCAAGCAAGCTAAAAAATTTACTGCACCTTCCCAAAACTAGGTGTAATTTTTTTTTTTTTTTTTTTAAATAAAAAATAAAATGTATGCTGAAACAGCAAACCTTTTAGAAGGTTTGCTTTTACAATGTATACAATTTAATTTTTTTTTCTTCCTTTGTAATGAACTTATCAAAAATCTGATACTTGAAGTTGTACATGCAAAAAGTCTTATTCATTTTATTAAAAAATTGTAAGACAAGATAGATTTCGAAAGATGCATATATTTTAAACTAAATAACTAAAAGAAAACAGAAACAAAAAAACTCATCAGAACATCATGTTTATATACCCCTGATTGGGTATCAAAACTGAAGTTTCTAGTATCAAAATTGTGAAAAACCTAAATTTCACTCATCCACCCCCCTTATATACCTATATACATAAAAGGTGTCTTCTATCAGAAAAAACGTATCATGATTTTCAAAATAAGCAACCTTAAAACATAAATGTTCATATATAGTTACCTGTTTCATATACTTTTGTCAGTGATTTCAGTTTTGCATCTTGGCAAACTTTTGTGCATGATATGATCTGCACTGAAATTAAATTCTCTTGAATTTTTACAGGGGAATGTTGTCTGCAGCACACATTCTGGCTATGGATGCTAAAAATCTGCTGGATGTAATTGACTCTATAAGAATGCGTTACCCAGACGTCAATAGCTACATCTGCTCAGGCTCACGAACTGTCGAAAGTGACACTACTGAAAGTGAAATAAAGCCAGCACTGCAAGAAGCTTCAGCTGCCGTAGTGAGAGAAATAAAACCTGCAGGAAGTCTTGAACGCCAGAGAAAAGTTGCTTCTTCAAGCCCAGCGGTTTCTAACGTGATGGTTCAACAACCCATTTACAGTGCAGCGACAAAGCCGCCTATACCTTCCACAGCCGCAGCAGTTCCATTCTCTCCGAAGACTCCAAACAGTCTTAGCAGTGGTACTGGATCGGTTACCTCCTCTACAGACAGCTAGCAAGAGTGTGCAGTTGATTATGTGAATACCCACGAGAGTAGATGCAGATCCATTACGGAACAAAGTTGTATAAAATAGTTCACAAATATTCTTGCTATGCAATAGATGGTACTTTCCCTTTCTGACAGAAATGTGTTTGCTGAACACCTGTTTCATACCATGTTGAATTGTGCATATAAGTATACTTGAAATGGAATATATGTATCAGCTCCAGAAATTCTTAAACTGATATTGTTTTTAAAATGCTAATTTACATGTTCCAGTGTTAAAGATAGCAGAAGCAGTTACAGGTTAAGAAATTTTGTTCAGTAAAATAGTAAATTTCAAATATGCAGAGAATACAACCTGTATGGAAGAACTGCCATCAATGGTTACATCCACTGTTTTTCTTAGTTTCCATGCATTTTACAACTTTTAGTCAAAGGAGATCAAGATATAAACCTGCAGATAGTAAAAGAATTGCTAATATTCTTTGTTGATAAATAAATTCTTAACAAGAACCTGTAAAGACTACCTCTTTGGCCAAATAGTCAGTGTTCTATCTTCTCAACCTTGGTGTCCTAGATTCCATTCTTAACTGAGGTGGGGAAATTTTTCATAAATTAGTATCTTTCCCTATCATCCATAGAGATTGGAAGTATGAAAATTGGAAGAATGCACTTCTGCTAAAAATAATTAAAAACTAACATTAAAGAATCTTAAGTCAATAAGTTACTTAATTCTCAAGTCAGTACCCTCAGCAAAACAAGCAAAAATATCAAAATATGCGTTATTTTAAAGTCGATCTCATTAAAATTCACAGCAAATATTCATAAACTCATACAGTACAACATATTGTAACATCTTTGAACATTCCAAATGCTATAGAACAATTAGATGATATGTGGATAAGATTTTAGTTATATGCCACAAAAATGTTATTTTGTTAATTGTTTTTATTTTGCTTTTCCCCACATGCATGGAAGTGATCTCATGCATTGTATTTTATTAGTGTTCTGCGGCAGTGCAGAATGTAAATCAATGAATATGGTAGTAACATAACTCCATGGCACGACAGCTCACGGGGAGCCTTGGCCTACCGCCCGGCCGCTGCGTCCCCCATCTCGGTCCACTACAGACGTCATGGATAGGGTGCAGTATTGGAGGGTGAGACGTGAATATGGTAGTTCCACTAATAATTTACTGAATTTCAAATGGCAGTATTGCTCATTTTAAGCAATCTGTTTGAATCCCAACTTTGGATTCGGCCCTATTCAGGTCTTCACCTCTGACTATTTCAGCTCTGTTCTATGAATATATGGTGATGTAACAATAGGGCAAAAATATATTACTCTGCCAGCATCTAAGATTCAATAACTAATAATCAAAATGGTCAACATGCTTAGAATGAGAATACTTGCACATCACTCCCTTATTAGATGATTAACTTAGGAGGATTTTCAGTGGCATTTGCCACCATACTCAGTTATGGTTTGATTGAAGTGGTCTTCTTTGGCCTCCTTCCAGCTTGATACTATTGTGCTGGTCTTTGATGGATGCTTGGCACAATTTCAATAGCCAATTAGTGACATATAAATTTATGTCAGGTTGCACTTAATTTTCATTTTGATCCAATAGAACATTTAAGCTAATGGGCATTTTGTTAAGGTTTTCCATCAGTACTGCATCACCCTTCACAAGTTCAGTGCTGCAACAGAGCTAAAATTGTAGATTTTTACCAATTACTGGGTGTAACCATGTCTGGCTTCACAGTTTTTTAATGTCTTAAAAGGACTCTCAGAGCTCCAAAGTAATAAAATTGTAGGAATTTTAAAAGTATACATAAAATAAAAATGGCCATTAAAGTGGCCTAAAGAAGACATTAGTTCCAAAAATGTAAAGGTATGTTTCTACTGTGTGTTAAAAATTAACATAATTATCTAAATTTCTTTTCCAAAGTTTTAAAAATTATTTGCGAAATGTATGCCTTTGGTTTATTAAAACCAAAAATTTAATTTCCTACCTTACTAACACATGTACAAAAGTTGAAATAGTTGTTTTAACTGTGTTCTCTGCATATATGCTCCCCAATTTTAAGGATGCTAATAGAACTGCAGGTTGGTTCTCATAACATCCTTTCTATTTCAATATGCATATAAAGAAATTCATTAAAGTTGCACACAGGATCTCTTTGTTCATACATGAGGAGATATCCTGGCTTAGGAATGCTGTACCCTTCATCCTGGCAATGAGAAATTTGAAGTGCTCAAAACTCGAATGTATTGAACAATTAATTTTACTGTACTTTTTGGGATTATCAGTATGTACATCTAAGAAATTTCTCAACATCTTTGAAATAGGCTGCAGAGTCTAAACAGTTTTTGTATCTCACAAGTTCAAAATATCTGCTTCTAAATCCACATTTCTAGTTCTAGAAATCAGATTTAGTTCAAAATAATGTGGCTAGGCAAAATACCACTTCATCCAGTATTAAGTCAATCAACATAAGACTAAAGCAATCAAAGCACACTGTCAAATCAACACTTAGTAATCTGTAACCATGGTTCAAAGTAAGACTTCATTTTTATGGATATGAATTTGCATTCCACAAATAGTTCATTGAAATTCTATTAGACTGCTGAGGTAAAGTTGAATTAAATAGAAAAATAAATTAGTTATGTAAATCACATGCTCATAAGACACATGTATCCCTTGCCAGTATTTTCAAATTAGAAAATAGCTTGGACTAAAGCAAATTGAGACATTGCTGTAAAATAAAAATCTACTTCTTGCAGTGATGTTGGGTAAACATATCTAAACTATTTTCTTCATACACATAGACTATCAAAGCTACATTGATAAATAGCAGTTTACAGAGCTAGAAATATATATATTAAAGTACATAAGCTAAAATTATATTCACATTTATCCTGTTTGATGAACAAAAACTAGAAAGAGTTTTCTTTATGGGACATGCACATCTTTGATTGATATAAATAATGGAAAAATAAAATTTTAATTTCTTCAAACCTATAATCTTTTAGCATTAAAATTTTGCATAGTGAAAGTGCAATATTTATACAATGTTGATCAATGTTTTGATAATAAAATTAGTGGCAGTAATGCTACACTGGATGATCTAATTTAATTGGAACTTTCTGCCAGACATTTTTAATCCATGGCATCCTTGTCTAAAGAGAGATTAAACATAAAAAATTACAAAAAATTTACAATTTTTATGTTTTATGTAGTCCTATAAATAATTAGAATTCCTTCATAATTATAATTTTTTAGGTTATCTGTCAATATATAATTAAAAGGACTGAAAAATTACTGTGAATTTTACTTCCCAGAAAGTTGGCATTCTAGAAATTGTGAAACAGCACTCATGTAATGGAGTGCAAGTAGTTTAGACAAATTGCTATGGAATAACAAAAGCCAAGGAAAATTGGAATATAAAGGGTGGATGAAAATAGTTTTGACAGCTGTGTGCTGTAAATTTTGAGATATCTGAAAAAATTCTACCTGCAATTTGCATGTTTTCACTTGCATATAAACTCAATGTTTAGAAAAAACGATTGTTTCTGATGAAATAAATGATTTATTACTAAATTATAAAGTAATAATAGATGTGATGAAAATGAAGGCAGCAAAGTATATTTATGATTATGGTATGAAATATACATTTAAAATTATATCAGCTAGTCAGCTTTATGCTTATTTAATTACACTGTTTTTTTTTTGTTACCTTTAAGATCCTTTAATCTGGTACATCACATTGGATGATGAATAAAATGGGTGAAATAATACTCAAATGAGCCTGGGGTCATTAGAGCTTAAAGTTGCCCAACAAACATCTTCTCAGAATAAGGGAAAACCCTTAGAAGAAAAACCTTATCCAGATAATGTGCCCTAATTGAGCTCCAAACTCAGGACCTCTTGAATGCAATGCAGAGAGGTTACCACCATGCTGCAGAGGTGAGCTTAGACCTTTTGTATCATGAATAATTTCAGGTATCATTATTGCTGATGTTACTTAATCAAAATTTAGGTATAAATAACTCGGTAGAATACACTTGCACTTTGAGATTAAAAATACTGCTACGAATAAAATATTTCATATTAATACTGTAAGAACATTGTGAATTCATCATTCAAAACTCTGACACTAAAGAGATTACAAGGTTTGAGGTAATTAAAGCTTTCAGTTTTACATATTTATAGCAGTCAAAGGTTGTTTCTCCCTTAACTCAAATTTGGAATGAAATGTTTAGGCAATTTTAACATCTGAATAAGAGTCTGGCTCTGTTTTGAGGTTTCCAGGACGAAAGAAAATTGTTTTCTTTTTTTGAGAGTCAGTATTTAAACTCTAAATGCATGTTTCCCTCCCTTTTTAGGTAAAATTAATCCTGAATCCTATGAAAGGCTCATAGGAAAGCAAAAAGTAAAACAGAAAATTATTCAACGATTGTTTGATGCTGCAAGCATATGTGCTACAATGTACAATTGCATTAAAAAAAAGTCTCATAGAGGAACAAACAGTTTCATTTGGTGTGGAAATGGTAACCAGCCACTCCTTCCAGTATCATTCTCTCCCTTGTTTGCAAACTGTTGATAACTGAATATATTATTCTTCAGGTAAAATCATACATATGTACGTAGAGAAGTCATATGAGTTTTCATTTAGATTGCTATTATAAATATTCATAAAATGAATCTTAGTTCATGCTTAAACCCTTTTAGTGCCAGCCTGAATAACAAAATGCTGTCTGAAAAGTGCCAAGCAATTTTAGAGGAGAATGCAGGGTTGTAAACTATTATTAATAAAATAAGTATCAAATGACATAGAGAGCTGAATCATTTTTTCATAGTTAGAAAACCCTTTTTTCTACTGTTTAATATGCATTATATTTATGGAAAGTTTCTTCAATATTCTTAAAAAAATGAAAATAAAATTAAAAATCCCAAAATAATTAATAATTAGTCATACAAAACCTTACTACACAGAAAGTTTAGGTAATGAAATGAAATTATGGATATTTCTGTACTAAAACAGCATCCTTATTTGGCCTGTTGTTCTATTTTTTAAAATACAAAAAATGAATTCGCGTAACCTGAAACTGGAAAAAAGTCACCAAACACACACACACACACACACAAGCATGATGCCACTATTACTGAAAATGACATATAACAATAGGATACACATGTAACATAGATTACTGTACAATTTGGCACTTGTGTTGTTGTGCATTTGAATAGTTGGTTCACATTGTGTTCGTCCTTGGTTACATCTCTAAATCCATTTTGATAAGTGCACCGATTATTTGCATGCATATAAGGGCCTTTGTTATCGGATGCATTTTCATTGCTGAAGCTAAAATATGTATCTTCCTCTCTTAGGTTGATGTCAGAAACTCTTTCAACAAGGTCTGAAAATTCAAAATCACTCGCTTTCTTCTAATACACTGCAAACTGAAGCTCTTATTTTCTCTTCGGTTCATAATCTTCAGCTAGATGACGCCATGTTTCAATCACGATAAACAAACACTGATAAGAGAAATTAAATTTGGAGCTAATTTAGCATTAGGCCCGCAAACACTTCAGAAAAGCTTTCTGTATGGCTATGATGTAGTAAATACACAGACTTTCGCGCTGGAAAGAGTTGAAACGTATGAAAATGGCATCATGATTAGTAATTTTCGCAGAATTTTCGGATCATGATTAGATCGTGATTGGCACTAAAAGGGTTAAATTCGTGAAATTTTAATAATCTACAATAATTGATTTCAAAACATAAGTAAAAATATGCAGCTAAAAATATAAAAATTAAAAACTAAAATACATTAACACAGATGTATTAATAGAGTATTAATTTAGTACAACATAAAGGTAGACATTGGAGATAAAAGGAAAATAATGAAAATAATTATGTAAATGAACTGCAGCATCTATATTCACGTCCAGTTATAATAAGTCTGATATTCCTTTATACTCCTGAAATATTTGTTTTGGCAAAGCACTATTGAAATTTGGTCATTTTGATTATCTTTTATTTTTCCTACCAAAATGTCTATAGTTTCATGAGGAATCATTAAATGAAAGTTTCACATCATTATCCTAATTCTAAAAGATGATTTAAACATCTGAAGTAGCAGTTGTAATGGGTTCAAATTAGATTAAATTGAGCTTCATTTATAAATGCTCTTTAACTGTTGCAGTTCTCAGTGTCCTGTTTAAACCAACTATCTTAAAACATTTTTATGCATCTTTCCATACAAAATATTCATGCTGTTCATCACAAATTTGAACAATTTATGTGAAACTACTTCACACATCAGCAAGAATATATTTAAAGATAGAGCATGGTGATTTTGCTAAACAAAGGATAACATAAATTTTTGTGTATTAACCTTTAATAATTTTTTGAAGTTTTTCAAATATAATAATCATTTTCTCTGGAACTATAAAAGTTATAGAAATGTCAGTGCTACATTCCATAATAGAGATTCTTAGCTTAGCATTAAATGATTTTAATTTCTAATTAACTTTATTTATTAAATATGGTAGTCTCACTAACAAACCCCTAGTTGTTACAATAAATATTTTATTACAATGAATAAAAAAATATATTACTCTTAAAATACATCCTAGAGAAACTGCAAAATTTAAAAAAAATGAACTAGAGATTTAAAATTAAAGTAACACCTCCCCTTAATTGCCTAATATTTGTTTACCAGATTTACTTATATGTCAGATAAAACAGTGTGAGGGTTGGGCAGGATAAGTTGTTAAGTCAGTTGTGCCAATTTTATGGAGAAAAAATAACTTAAGTTGAAGGATCTGTGGGGTATTTGGCACATGAATATAGATGTACAGTTTATTAGTTTATTTGATTGTATATCAATACTATTGTGGCTATCTGTGTTTGCTGTTTCATAAATTAAGTACTGCAGCGCCATATGTAGAAGCGGACATTAAACGCTATATATGAAAAGAACACACACATACATCACTTAAGGGAAGGGGCCTCTATGTCATCATCAAATCAGAGAGAGATCATGATGGGCACTTGAAAAATGTATATGGATGATTTTCTTGTATCCTTGCATAGATTTGTAAATAATTGACTTGGAAAACAAATACTTACCTGCTATTTTTATGGTTTGTCAATAACATTTACTACAATAACTCCATGGCACGACAGCTCACGGGGAACCTTGGCCTACCGCCCGGCCGCTGCGTCCCCCATCTCGGTCCACTACAGACGTCATGGATGGGGTGCAGTATTGGAGGGTGAGACGTGGTCAGCGCCTCGAGTCCCCCCGGCTGGTTAATGCGGTCCTCATGACCTGGAGCCGCTACTTCTCCATCAAGTAGCTTCTCAATTGGCCCCCCAGGGACCTTACGAGGCTGAGTGCACCCCGGGCCAGGTCTCCCAGCGGGGGGAAAATCCCCACGCTGGTACTGGGGATCGAACCCAGGTCTCCCGCTTGGTAAGTAGCAACGCTACCACCGCGCTAAGGAGACGACCTACATTTACTATAGTGGAGGTTTTTGCAACTTTAAAGCAATTTGTTTTATTCAAATAATAAATTTCACCACAAGCCAATAAAACATTAATTTCTGCCGGATTGTATTGTAATTTCTCATTTTGCATCTTATGCTCTCTCTCTCTCTCTCTCTCTCTCTTTTTGGGTGATGTAATGAGATTACTTGTCCAGGTAACTAGCTTTTACCGGAATTTGAATTATAATAAAAAAGAATACTTATAAGCATACTTAGCTTATGCAAATAAAGGCAGAAAATAAGCAGAAACAAAACAGAAACTACTTCCCTTATGTAACAAGAAAACATAACTAAAGCATAAATGCATTTCAGCTTAAGCTTGCCATCATTGCCATCATCACAAAAACTGCTGAAATTCAGGGAGAGCACAAAGAAATTGATGTATGCAGCGGGGTATTTAATGAAGTATTTCTTGAATTAATCCACCAGATTGAAAATAGCTTTTGATAGTAAAAATGTGAACCTAGTGTGCACTCCATTCCACTGCAGTAAAATTGACATGGACATGGTCCTGTTGTGTGTTAAATCTGTCAATTGTGGCATGTTCTTTAATGTCTGCTAGGAAACCACTGGTAGGCAAGGTAGTTCTATCTTGGCCTTTAGTGGAAGGTCAACTGACTAGCACTACTGTGCATGTCAGTTTGTTAACTCCACCAGATAATGCTCTGGTAGGCATTAATTTTGTCTCAGTAAAAGCTGAATAAATTTGATTACTTATTTCAAATTCTGCAGTGGTAAAAGTAAAATAATTTGTCAGTTAAAAATTGATGCGAAACTGAAAAAGGTTGGTCACAATAGTATGCATGATTGGTAATGTAAATTTTCATAACTGGGTCAGGGAAAGTCAGAAATAAATATAAAAAATCAGGGAAATGGATATAACATTTTCTATGTAAACCCTGTACAGGATTTGGCTGAGGGAGTTACTGTGCTTATGACATGCAAAAATCGTTGAATATTATGCATGTAGGTCTAGCAAACAAAAAAGGTGCAGGACTGGTAATCAGTTCTGTGCTAATGGTATCTGTACTTGCAACTGGACATTGGTGGTTGATGTTGATTTTCCACCACTGATGCTCTTATTTGGCGCTATTCTATATTGAGCACTGGCTTCCATGCATGACCAAGATTAAGTCTCTTGGCTCTATTAAAGTTTTATTCATATATTTTATTTTGATATCTTCTTTAATTATTGTATCCGCTGTAACTGGTGGTATTTTTTCAGTGGCAGTGATTTGTTCAAAAAGTGTTCTGTGCCTATATTCCATACAGTGCTGGCCACAACCTATTTCTCAAGATAATAGAGGCTAATATAATTCATTATACTGTGTCCTGTCGATTTGTACTTACACAGCCACATTGGAAGGCATTTTTATATCTTGCAGCTCTCAAACCAAGCTATTAATTTTTCTGAAGATATCTACTAAGACAAAGACCTTTATGATCCTTTCACCCAGTATATAACACTATACAGACTATAGCTTTGTGCATTCTGGTACAGTCTTGTTGTTTTCATTTGCTAAAGTCAGTAAAAGTAGAAATTTTGCTGCTAGGGTTGCCAACTTGCCCAGAATTATGTGATATTTCCTTATTCCTTTATTATTATTATTATTATTATTATTATTATTGTATAGTATACTTTTATAAAATATAAGTATTTCGTCTGTTATATGCAAGGATTGGCAGTGCGTAGGAGGAAATAGTGGTGTTTTGATTTGTGTGCTGGCAGTGTTGAAGTCGGGAGGGAGAAGGGAAATCAGTTGTTGCATCAACATTAAATTGCCAGTCTTGCTATAATTATAAATAGAAAACAGATAACAAAATCAGTAATTATGAGCAGTTTGAGGTCTTTGAGTCGAGAACTTTGACAATGGGTGTGGTCATAAGTTAGTTATTGCAATGGCTAGCTCATTGGAAGAGGAAATGAGAAGGAAATACATATTATTGCATGTTTAACGATACCTGGAAAAGTTTATATGACTGATTTTTTATCAAGCTTACTTTTATCTAGTTTACTGTTATAACTTATCCAGTCTTCTCCGGAATTCAGAGTTCAGAAGTTGGTAAGCCTAGTTGCTGCTGCTATTCACTACTCCAATAGTGAAAATGTAATTGTACAGAAAACATGTAGCACATATGCTATAAAGTCACTTCAGACAGTTACCTCCAGGAATACATTATGCTAATGCTGTCAGAATAAAAAGAATATTTAGGGAAAAGATGGATAGAAATTATTTTAAAAGGTTGATTCAAATTTCAGACAGTCTCTAACTTGCTTCACTTATCAAACAAGTTTGTGGTTGCCACTATTTGAAGATAAAATTAAAGAAAAGAAAATCCCATTTCTTAAAACCTGCTGATAAGAGAGTAGGATGATTGCCAGAAGATGTACTTCAAACTTCCAAGGGGCTATGAACACTATCAGTTTTAAACTGCCTTTGATACACTTTGAGAAAAAAATGGTAAATGAGGCAAGCTAGTGAGCATTTTAAGTTTTTATTATTTTTATTCAAATGAATTAATTTCTTATAGAGAAAGAAGGGATACAATTTTTATTGGTAGAAGTGCAACTCATCATATAAAATTCTTTACAGCATTGTAGAGGTTATTTTTAAAATTGGCATTAATATTTGCAATTCCAACTTTGTATTCAGAAATGGTTCCTTTTTTAATGTTATTGTACTAGCTTAACTATGAAAAGAGAACTTTATTCTACTTTATGTAAGTAGTGCTTAGAAGGATGGATTAGTCTTTTGTGCTATCTTTTATCAGTCTTCAAGTTTTTCAGCAAATTCACAGCATTTATTGTTATTAAAATAGTCACTGTTTGTATAGCATTTATGTAATGGTAAAATTAATCTTTGAGTAATTTGTTGATTCTTTCCAGAAAATGTTTTTTTGTTATTAAATGTTTTATGATGCAGAGGCTGGATCAAATATATAATTTTAAAGGCTGCAGTAAAATCTCTCATAACTGGCACACAATAACCAGCTATAACAATCAGTTTTGAAGTATTAATAGTAACAAAAAAAGACTCAGTAAAATAGACTCCTAAGCAAATCATTTGTTAGCTGTTATAAATGTGTAGTTATGATTAGAATACTTGCAGCACAGCTGACATGCCCAGTGTTGCCAACTTTAGTCTCATCCTTAAATTTAGGTGCATTTATTTTTTTTTTTGTAACAGTAGGATGAATTGAAAGAAAAAGGAGGGACTTATTAAAAATTTAATGATGATAATTTTAAATTGTAGAGAGTACTGGTATTATTAAATATTTACTTAGCAGCCATAATTAACAAGCCTACCTCCAGGGTGAGGTTTGCTCCACATTTAAGAGATTCCAAGTTCAAATTTTGGTTAGGGTGAGTAAACCTTTCTCTGGTGATTTTGCTTATCTTGTAAAGATAAATGGTGAGCATCTTTAAACTCTCAAAGCAAATTTCATTCATTCATCATTCGATATGGCCCACTAGATTAAAAGATGTAAAAAAGCCTTACTATCTTGGATGCAATGTAGAGAAGGAATTACAGTTTATAACATAAAGATACTTCAACTGAAGAAGAGGGCAATTGCCCTTGAAACTTATGTTTTGAACATAATTACATATAAGTGAGGTGAGTGTTACTATTCCGACTCATTTTCAACTATCACATAAAGATACATGTTTGTCAAGTGGTCAATGTTCTGGCTTCTCAGAGCCCATGTGTTCGTCTCCCAGAACTTTAATTAGCTTTTTTCCTACACTTCATACAGTCTTGTATGAATGTTTGTTTCATGGTAAAATTAAACTAAACCATTAAAACCCACGCTTCAACTTGTACAGCATCATTTCTCAAGTCAAAGCTCTCAATATGACAATGAAGTTGCAGGGGAGTGGACAAATGAAAAGAAAATAAATTATATGTCTATAAATCCATTACAAATTACCTATAGTGAAAAGATCCCAATTAAGCAAATATTTGGAGACCTTCTTGTGACGAAGTGATAATAAATCTATGAGTATTTGTTCCAGATGATTGCTTCTTATCAATATCACAGGCACAAGTAGAAATTGCAATTTATACCCTATACCCTTTCCCTATTTGTTACTATTCAAACTAAATTACCTTGGGTACTTTTGCAAAAACTGGGAACTCAAAAAAGCAACTGGCAACATGGACATGGCTCCTATATCTTTTTGAACTAATATTCTGTCCATCTTGTACAATGTTATGTATAATTTCTTGACAATGGTCAGTTTATAAACAAAAAGCAAACCATAGACTTTCCAGTACAAAGACAAAGAAAGATAAGGATATTCACATGACAATCTGTGATTGTTTCATGACTTATTTGGAGATTATACTTACTGAGATCTTTTGCTTCTATTATTATGTAACTATTAGATGTATCTGTAAAGCGATATAAACTATGGAGATTCATGAACAAGACTGTAGAAAATTTGATGTGTTATATGAAAGTGCTTTGTTTCGAAAGTGCATAGAAAAATGTTGCATTCAAAATCACTATTTATTGTTATTGGTAAAGAGAGATTTTATTGTGGTCTACAGTTTGTATTCTAAAAGAAACTTCAATAACATTTTTTTATAATACACAACAGAAATAGTTTAAGAAGTCTGTTATTCCCATTCTAAGAAAAGTTTCCCTTTGTATTCTTGCTGCATTTTCACAAGTTCTTAAACATCTTTTGCAGTCTTTTTTGCTGGTGTATTTCTGAAGCAGAGCAATAAATAGCAGTTTTTTGAATGGATATAAAAGAACTGACAATGTGGAAATGTAAACATAGGTATTTTTTACCAGTTTAAAAGAACTTCAAAACTTTTTCCATTTATTACAGTAGAGATTGCATTTACAAGTATGCTGTAAGTTACAATTTTTTTTTTTTTTTCAGTAGTATCACTTCTTGTGGCCTAAAATTTCAACTGATGAACCTGACTGTGGTATAACACTTTGAATTTGTCAACACGCTTAAAAGCATGGGAAAATTATAAATATATGCTGTTATTTGGGCAGCATTTGTTATGAGTGCATGCAATACTTTGAGTCCTGAGTTTGTAGCATGAAAAGTTCAAAATACAGAAAAGATTTGCTTTTTTTGCATACTATGTACAGCTAATACATGTAGTAAATTCCCAATGAAGTGTTTTCAAGATTTCTCCCCTCAGATGAATTAAAATAATGCATTAATTTTGTGTAAAAATACTGTACCGCTGAAATTTAAGTTTCTGCATAGAATGGTTTAGTTTGTTAATTATGTAGCTCTACCCTGAAATGTCACTTCTATCTACTCTATTGTTTAATTCTGGCTAATTGATTGACAAATTGCTTAAGATGGTCAGAGAGTAACAGTGTCAACAAGTAATCATATTCTTGCTTGTTGAACACTGTTAATTAATAACAATATGATAATACACATTTACATAAAACAAGGGATAACAACTGGGTTAAATTGGAATCATAAAAATCCAAACTTTCAACCACCTTAACTCTGTGGACTTTGTCAGGTAACTGGTAAAACGAAAATTTATAAATATATAAATGTTATAAATATTAATTTTAAAGTTACAGTTACGAAGACCATGAGGTTAAAGTGGTCAAAAGCTTGAATTTTTACAATTATAATTTAACTCAGTTGTTATCCTTTGAAGTTGTCATTAATAATCAGCACCAAGAAAGCTTCAAATCTTTAACATTATAAAAGTTTTAAATTTATGTATTTTCTCTGTAATACACAGTATCATTTTGATTCTTAACTTAAATTGAAAACAGGCTCTGAAAGTTACATGTGTTCGAGAAACCAGTAGTTCATTCCTCCTGCTGCATTAATCCTCCATCTCAACTCGGGTAAATCTGTAGGTGGCAGTAGTACAATTTTTTAATTTAATTTGAATGTTGCAATGTAAACTGTTTCATAAAACTCTGTGGTGAGCCTGAAAACCATTTATTTTAATTGAATGAAAGTTGTCTTTAGAAAATAGAATATTCCTGAGGTCCAAAACAGGCCTTTACTTTATTGTGAAAACATGAACAGAATTATTTAACAGAAGTGTACTGCAAAAATTACACCTTCCATGAGGTGCCGGGATTCTTCTCTAGGTTCTGTTTTTAAATCCAATCGTTGGGGAAGTTCACATTGTCATAGTGTTATGAACAAGACTACTGTAATGTATTCCCTTCTTCAAACACAGCTGCTACTCACAGACCAGCCATCACTGGTAGAAGAGTTGTTAATATTTCTCATAGATTCACTTTAATATTGTAGTAGTAAGCTTGGCACTTGGCGGAGGAAACTTGGAGGACACTGCCCTAACTTGGCTAGAGAGCCCGCTGCGGAGATGAAGTGCAAAGCGGAGAAAACCACAGCCTCATTGTTGGAATTGCAAGTAGTTGACCTATCCATTGCACAGATAGTTTTGGGGATAAACTCCCAATTTAGGGAACCACATGAAATCATTATATCCATAACACATACTCTCTGCAAAGTATTTTATTATAAAAATGTGGGGATTACATGCTAACAGCACTCGCTTATATATTACATGTTTTAATGCATTTATAACCAAAACTTTTCATTTTTGTATCTTATACATAGCAGACATCACAAAAATAATGCGTACAACAAACAATAATATTGTTTCTCTTGTCCTTGTGTCTCTGTGTGTTGCCAACATTAACAATCTGAACATAGCAATGCTGAAAGTAGAGAGCCCTAAGCCACAAAAAATTGCCAGGCATCTGTGAAGAGTAAATCCCAATAAACCATGGTATAGCCAAGGGATCTGTGAGGACCAAATCCACCCTAATTATCACAAATAGTGGATTTTCATTTTATTACATTTTCATAGGTTGACAACATTGATTTGCTATTATTTTTGGTGCTCTTTGAATATATTGTGATTTACTTTTCCATATATAAGCGAAGTCACCATGAAGGGTAACTGAGCAATATGACCTTGTTGCAGCAACATTATCTGCTTCATATATTCCTTACTCCTTCGGGATTACGTTGGATATATTAAATATCTGTAAATATTTAGCAAGTAGAACATTGGTTCCCAGATTGAGAATGAAACCATATTTAGAGCTATATGTGAAAGGCGTTACTAAGAGCAACATCATCTGATGCCTGCAGTCATCTGGTGATCTTTCCTCTACACAGACAACCTGTCGTTTGGATTTCACTGTACAATCTATGATTGTTGCTACTGGAAGGATCATTAAGATCAAATCTTTGCTTATATACCTGCTAAACTGTAACCTCTGAATTATGTTTTGTGGATACTAAGACACAAAAGTTTTTCAGAAACAAGTTGCAATGCTTTGTTTATTTTGTTACCATGATTATAAAACAAACCAAACTTTGCACATTTAAAATTCAAACTTTCACAGTTACTCTTCAATTTAAGTTATGCATAATATAGAGGAAAGCATAAGTTTAAAATAATTTTGTACACTTTGTATGGTGGGAATATTCAGCAGTGTTTATGACTACCGGGCTCATAACATTTTTATCATTATACAATAATGCTGACGATGATTATATTTATATACATTATAACTATTATTATTATTAAATGATTATGGACCATAGGAGTTATTAAAATTCTCAACTATATTACAATAAGAGCATATTTCTTCATAATTTTTTCACCAAGAAGATTTGGCTCTTCAAAGTAGATTTATATTATATACTTATTTATACAGCAGCAATTAAATGGTGCATGGGAGGTTTTATGTGGTGCTAGTTTAATAGCAATTGCATAAAAGATGTTCTAGGGTCCAGTGGTTGTATTGTCATTCCTAGTCATTTTCCTAATATTGTTTGTACCATATTCACGGAAAGTAAAATGTTTTAGTGACCTAGAAATGTAAGTGTATTTTCTAGAATATTCATGTTATTTCATTCATTTTATTATACCTTTATGATCTGTTTCAGGTTAGTTAAGTGAGGTGAACTCTATATCGTAGTTTTGCAAAATCTTTGTCTCAATTTGCATCTCAAAAATATGTAAATGTTTTCTTACAAAACAAGACATTTCATAAACTGAATAACTTTCTTAAGCATAAATTGAACTGGCTGGAGAAGAATAGAAGTGATCTAAATTAGAATGTTCTTAAATTAAAAGTGCTTTAGTCCTTTTCAGCTTGAATTCTTTTCAACAGAAACTGGCATTTATTTTAGGTGTTGCCCTTCATGGTCTAGGGGTAACATGCTAGCCTTTGGTTCCCAAGGTTGTGGGCTCAAATCCAGTGGAGGGTAATGAATTTTTTCGGGCATAAAAATTCTTAGCATGGCTTCCTTTGGAAGGGAAGTAAAGTCAGTGGTACCGTGTCATAGATTTACTTCATTGAAAAGAACCTCAGGCCATTAAAGCCTCTAAGGAAAATTAATCAATTTTTCGTGCCCAATACACCATAAATGGGATGCTGACAACAGCTAATTAAGCTTCCATAAATAAAACTTGGTTTAATTTTATTTTTTTTTTAACACTTTGCTAAATTTAAAAAAGGTGCCAAAATTTGTACCAGTTCCAGTAACTTCTTATCGGACTTCCAGCAACAAATATGCTATATGGCATCACTGGATGAACTGTTTCTAAACTTAACAGTAATGTTGCAGGTTACAAAGTACCTCAGTCATCGCTCATATAGTCTGTTAGCATTCACAGATAGAATTCACTAGACCACATTTATCGTGACTTATGGTCATCATTTACTTTTTTCTGTTACTATAATGATTTAAGTGTAGATAATTTGAGGCCAACTGTTTGAGAATTCATATATCTGATGATAAGCTACTTCAGGCACTCTCTGAAGCAAATTTGCACTAAAAACACAATACTTAATATTAATTTTACAAAAGGTTTCGGTGCAGGAGGTTTTTGAAACCTGTATGGAATTTACACATTCCTAATATTGTCTTGAAAATTTATATGTGATCTATCTATGGTCACTGTATGTGTATGTAGAACTTTAAATAACTATTTTATAGTTTAAATAATTTTCAGACAAAACAGCAATGAAACTGGAAATTTCAAGACTTGATTTCCTTTCACACTAGGCAGTAAGTTGTAAAGCTGAATAAGACTTGAAGGCTGTCCCTTAAATTTGGATTTTTTGGCTTTTTGTGCTCATGCTATGGTGAGAACCTGGTGAAAGAACAATTATTGAATGTAAAATAAACTGAATATGATATAAACAATAAAGATCAGAAATTAAAAGCACTTATACCATTGCAACTTGCTTTTAGGAATGTGTTTTGAGAATTTAAGATCATTGTGAAGTCTTTTCTTGTCTGTTTTGATACTTAGGATGCACTTCAGGCTTGTTAAGCTACTTGTATATAGGGTGACCAGATCAAAATGTTCAAAATCAGGACATTTTGAAAACAAAAACCTGGCAAACACATTAAATTTATTTGTTAAGATCAATTAAAACAATTTTGTTGTGAAGTTACCTCTGCATGCGAGGAAGCAATACGGTTAATAGTTTTAAAGTGATAATCAAAAATCATCATACCTGTTGATGCAATAGATGCACAAAGGTGTCGCACACTTTGCATTTGTTACCATTTCTGCACAACCCATAATAAAACATGCCAAGCATGAATATTATTTAGACAAAAAACTATTTATTTCTTCCAACTGGTTAAAATTGGAATCTTAATCTTCTTAATTGATGTTTTTGCAACAATTCTAGTGCAGTTTTCTTGCTCGTTGCAGTCTCTCTGCACACTCTGAATTTACCACCGAGTCATTCAACTGCTGCAAGCTGTGCATTTCCAATAGAAAGTTATTCTCTGTAAGGCTTGTTCTCTCCTTTTTATACCTGCTGATGACATGGCGAGAAAGTTACAGAGGTAATGCTGACTGTTATAGGTGTACAAACTCTCACACAGGAGTAACAATCAGGGTTTTGATGTAAAGTACTCTCCAACTCGCACGTCAACTTGCTCAGGTGTAACAATTCACAACAACAATGGCTGACTTTTGTAACAAGCTATTCGTACGTACATATTACAGCTGCAATGCATAGTCATGCTATATACTTTTAAAAAAATCATTGAATTTGTACTTTATTTTTTTGATTTTTCTGTTTTTCCATCATCTCTGGCTACCTTCTTTAGTATCTTTAAATTTGGAACATTGATGTTACATAACCTTTAAGATTAATTCCATTTTCATGATAAATTAATAGAACAAATCACATGCTCAATGGAAGTGTAATTTAATCTGAATATCAGATTCTGTTGCAAGTGTTGTGGATGAACTGGAAGCAAGGTGAACTTCTTTTTAAGAATGCATATAATATGTAATATATTATATTGCGAAAGAAACATATGCCGCTGATTTGGATGTTATTGTATACAGTGTATTTCAGTATTTGGTATACACTTTGTTTTTGAAAGGTAGAAGGCTGGACATTTTGGCTTTATTGTAAAAAGCAGGACATGTTCCATGAAATCCAGATGTTTGGTTACCTAATGTACGATTAGGTTTCAGGTGCTTCTATCGATGCACCTTTTCTTGGGCACTAGTTTTACAGGGAAGCAAATGCTGGGAGCAGGAAGAGAGAGTTGCCTACCTCTCTTTGCACAATCAAAGAAAACTTTCTTTGAGGCTCTCAGGCATTATATTGAATAGTTATGTAATTTACCACAACGTAGCTGAATTATTAAACAAAACACAGCACACTGGTATATGCTTGAACTCTGAGGACTACAGGCAGGTACCAGATGCTTAATGCTGTTGCTCAGTCCTGCTTTCGAAGTTGCATGAAAACTACCAAATGAAGATAAGGGAGCTGAGTGCCCAAGAAAACTTGCACACATAGTATATCCACCTAAAGTATGTATGGTATCTCACCATGGTGGCTTAAGACATGTAGATCGAATCTTGGCCATGGTGTTGAATTTTTCAAGTCTGATTCATCTTTTCAATTTTTACTCATAAGTTTTGTGTAGTTTTTACATATTATATCAAAAAGTAGAAGTGTAAAATGTAATCACTAATAGTTGGACCAAGGACTCAAGGTATTTTGCATGCACAGCATGAAAGTATAAGTCTAGATAGAGCATCTAAGGCTGAAATCAATCTTTGCATAGTTTGTTCACTCCTTTGCATCTACTGCACACTTAACAGATAAAATACAGTTTGGCATTCCACTGAAGTTGTCTAGCTCACCCAAGAAATATCTAAATAATATAGTGATTCATCTTTTAATGTATCTAGGAGCTGTTTTATGCCTACATATACTGTCTTTATTTTTGTGTTTGAATGGCCTGCATTTTATACGTTTTTATATTTAATTGTTTTTCTAGGGCAATGATTCTCTCTTATGCAAGACCCTGCCAGTTTATCAAACAGCAACTGATGAGCCTCTCCTTACCTAATCCCATTTCCACTATAGTAATTGTTAGCTTATTTGTAGGGTAGCATATATTTTATGCACTTGAGATTTTACAGAATTGGCTCATTCAATGGGCTTGGCTGGATGTTCCAACAGATCTGGCAATGGAGTGTAAATGTGTAATTTTTAATTGTGAATCTAAAATATTTTTGCCAGCAGTATTTATATATATATAATATATATACCATATATATTACAGATAATTTACCCTGTCCTTAACTTCATATGGCATTATTAAGAAAGTCATAGACAGAATAATTGCCGTAAAGCTCATATTTCATTTGTTGTATATTGTGTATACTGAATAATAAATGTGAGTATCACAGTTATTAATAAAAATCCTTAAATCACAGACATTTGTGATCTTTATTTGTAAACATTACAAAGAAATTCCATCTTCATACCTGTGAAGAAATCCTGCTAACCTAATACATTTTAAATACTCATACATTACAAATGTGCTCACTTCCCTCTGCAGCTGGCCGGCATGCAAGCATAAGCATAAATAGTTGTGCATATTGAACTACATATTTATTGTTATCACTTGAATAAGTAGCCTTGTTACAGAAGATGTGAAAAGTTGTCTCCATCTCTATTGATGCATTCTTGACATCTTTTGATGCCACTTAAATAAAACCATGCCTCATCAGAGAAAATTATTTACTGCAGATCAACAGTGTCATCAACTATCTTGCGTAAAATCCAATTACAGAAACTGATTTGGTTTTAATTGTCAAGAGATCATAATTCATGGACTCTAGTTGCTTTATATGGTTTCAGTTTTAAAATTTTAGTAGCCATAAGGTCTTTGAAACACTTATTTGAAGTGCAACACATTTTAAAGACTTATTTGGAGAATGAGTGAATGATGCATTGATTTTGAATTTTTGCTCTAAGACCCTTCTCTTTCAGTCATGTCATTTAGTGTTTTAGGTATCCTGTTGTTCTTCATTTATTAACAAGTTACCTGACAATCTCTCTAATGGACTAGAATGCTAAGAAATTTGTCTTGAAATTATTACACACCACTCTCGGTGTGCACACACTCGATTTTAATATAAGTGTTATACATGTAACCTCTTTGTTCAAGTATAGATTTCTTGTAACTTGCCATAATAATTATAAAAAATTGTGACTCATCTTATACATGTTCTACATTTTATACACTGTAGATATGAATATAAACTGCATCTTTTACATTGCACAGACAAAATATGTAAACAGACTGTTTTACGGAAACTGCCACAGTGAGACAGCACATAAGTGGGCTGTATTACTGTTGCTCCATGCTTGCATGCAATCGCCCGGCTGTAGTGGAAATGAATGCACTGTACTTCCAATTATAAGTAAAATGGAGTTTATTATTTTTATTACTTTCTCCATTGCTTACCTTCAGGGAGTATTGTATTACAGCCAAAGGTGGATGTTGAGACCATTGGAAATGCATATTTTTGTACTAAGCTGTAAGTTGGTCCTTAGTTATTAGAAAAAGAGAGAAATACTTACCATCTGTTCTTTCTGCACCCTCACTCTTTTATGATGAACTAAGCAAGGCAGAAATGTCAGCGGCAGATGATTCTTCATCTGTCTAATCTTCCACTACTCCACAAGAGTTGCAACAATACTGGAGGAAGATTATGTGTTCATTCAACAGATCTATTTATTTGTGATTAGTATAGAACTGGATGGTTAGAAATTGTACTTTCTCATAAAATGAGAATGAATATAAGAACTACAATAAATGAGATTATTGATCCTGTTGATAAAGCAATATTTCATGAGGTATAAGCACCTTTTTACTTCTTACCAGCACAGATAGTTGAGTAATATAATAGTTTCAAAATGGAACTGACTTAAAGTATAGAAATCCAAGGGCTTTTCCTCAGGCATGTTAAACAAGGACAGTAGAAAAAGTGCCAACTTAAAGCTGGAGGCCCCATGAATCCCAAAAAGAAATACATTTTTATTTTCATAGACTTAGTAAGTAAAGGAAGTATTGCATCTTGTCCTAAAATTTGATGCCAAATCTAACTGGAAATGCACATTCACTTTTGAGGTGTATATGTGCACAAGTCTGTGAACAGCATAACTCAAAATCAAAAAATTGGCTTTATCAAATTTAGATTTTTAAGAATTTTCTGCAGCAAACTACCCTTTACATGAAAACTTTTAATTTTTTTATTTTCACAAAACTTGCTGTTACTATTTGTATTAAAATACTGTATGTTTAAGATATTTTATTGACAAATAAAATGCATATCTTGAATGTTCTGCAAAAAGCCTGAAATCATCTTTGTTCTGAATAATTTCTGAAAATTTCTAGTTCTACATAAAATTGTCTTGTTTGTTTCTTTGTTTTTTAATGATCTCTCTGACCTTTGGAGGCTACCCCAACCCACTTAACAATAATGGACCCACTTCTGAAGAGGAGGCACCTAGCAGCCTGTGTCCATTATCTCCAGCGGAAGGTAATGATGAAGGCAGTGGAACTAGAGGACCTGCAGCTTTTACCTTAGACTCAGAACTACATTGGGCCTTGTGTATACTCCACAGAGGGTGGAGGCGAAGGCTTGGATAAAGCTGACTGAAAATCGCTACCCCAAACAGCTGGGAACTCCTCAGCACAAGCGCAATGAGCAAAACTATTGAAAGCCCGCCTGGGTCTGCCTCACATTCAACACTTCAACCACTTTCAGTTCCATGGATCCTGAGATCATTTGAGCATCATTTCCCAATTTCAGTCATCGTCCGATATGACCAACCAGGTTAAAGGATGTTAAGCTACCAAAAAAAGAAAAAAAACTACTGAGCTACTCTGGCATCCTCTAAAAATGTAGATCTTGTTAAAGAACACAATTTATGTCAAAATTTGTTATGACATTAAGTATCTCTGATAATGAGATATTCTTTGTTATTTGTATGATTTATAAATACTTAAACTTTTCTCTATAGTAATTGCTCGGTTTTTCTTGGTTATGCAAAGAGCATGGAATATCACACATCACTTTTTAAACGTCTATTCCTTTAGCCTAATGTATTTTTATACCTAAAACAAAATTAAAGATCATCTTCAATATCATCAAAGTAAATAGAAGAATAAGGTTTTATAGGAATAGTCTTATTAAAACAACCTCTATTGTGATACACAATATTTTTACCAGACATGTTGCCTATTTGAGAGCAGGTTAACATTTCCAGCATTACTATAGATAAGGTATAGATTTTAGTGCACCTTGATGGTACTATTTTTGTAGGAACATTCGGTTCTCTCACACTGTAGAGAAAAACTGCAAGAGAGTTACCTTATAATTAAATGACTCCATGTGCTGTAAATGTTTGCAAATGTAGTTCAGAAAATGAGGTACAAATGTTATTAATATTGGTTTTCCATAATGATAACCACTATTTTCTGATACTTTATACTAATACTGATTTTTGAGCACCAATACTTGATGCTTACTTTGTAAAATATTATATAGACAATATGAATGCTTAGGCTTTCACAGCTGGCGCTGTCAAATTTATTATATATTAAGAGTAAAACCACAACATTACGCTCAAACTTCACTCGTTGAAATAAGCAACTTACATCAGACATGTTTCAGTGGCTGTTACCACCATCTTCAGTGGTGATTTACTCATATATGTTTGCCAGGCTTGAGGGCCATGTTCCATATGTTTTCATCACCAACGTTTCACTGGAACCTGCATCTGGCATCTTCAGGGGAACAAAGCTATGTGTAAATATCCAGATACCAAACAGTTGTTGGGGACACTCAGGCCCAAATTTAGTACCTCTGAAGCCCCTGGGCAAAAGAAAAACATTCATTGCCTCCCCAACTTGCAATATATATATATTACTTAAGTATGAGTGGCAAACACTATAAGTGAGTTTACTAAAATTTAAGTAGAAACATCTTAATAGAAAGAACTTACACTAAAGAGGCATCACCCCATATTAGATGTCAAAACATATACTGTTTAAATAACAGGAGGCTTCCTCCTTGCCCTGTCATTTGCAAACAAATTTATGAGTTCGTCATAGACCATTTCACTGTTAAGTCAGATTCAATTGCAAGTACACCAAGATAACACTTGTGATGTTCTTAAATAATTATTTATGCGTCTTAGAGCAGAAAATGATCTCTCAGTTGAGCAGTTGAAAGCAGGAGTGTTCAAGTATATTTATAGAGCTATGTTTAAGTTTGGGTAAGCACTCTCTAGACAGTTACCTTTTAACATCTTGCACAGCTGTGTAAGAGAGTGCGACGCATTTTCATTCTTTTCTGTGCAGTTTTTCAGTAATTTTGCCACCCCCTAAAATGTGCCAGCCTGGGCAGTTGCCCTTAGTTATCTCCAACACTCATTTTAATATTCATAACATTCTAAAAAGTGAATCACAATATACTGGCTATTTAATTCTACTGCTTCCATGCATGAACACAAAAAACAAATGAGTGGTGACATACCACTTTGAAAAGGCATAAATTATTTCAAAATTCAAACCAATAATAAATTAGTAGGAAATTCAAGATATAAATTTTATTTGCTCTGCAGTTATTTTAAATAGTGTTTAATTCAAGCTTTAGAACCAGTTTTGAGAACACAAAGAAAAAAAATATTCTCTATGTAAAAGGTAAATGCGCTAAATAAAAACATGCTATGTAGAAATGAATTAGTGTATATTTACCCATATTTTTACAATAAATTACTACTGCAGATTCATAGGCGTACATGCAACTGTGAGAGCTTATTTCCTCTTAACTCTAATTACCTTTAACATGCATTTTTCACTTTTGTCACTTCTGTTCCTAATACACAACACACATCTCATGCGAGACATCATGGACACTTTGCTTCTGCTGTCCTTGTGTTGGCAACATTGGCAGGTCCTAAGCCTTCAAAGTGTAGCTGAGGTATTGAGGATCTTATGTAGCATAACATAGTTGAAGAATCTGTGAATTTAGAAGCCTAATATACAGCATTTAGGAACATTTTCATTATCAATGTTTTTGACTACATGGCTATGTTATGCTTCAATGTGATGGTAGTTTGCCCTATATAAGTAACATTGCCAAAAAAGGATGGATAATATGATAAGGGCCTAGCTTTTCGTGAACATCTGCAGGAAACAACTAACAAACCTAAGGGACGATAGCAGCCTTATTCCCTGTTCTGGACTCCCAAATACCTAAATTCACCTAAAGTTACATCTTTTCAGCACGTTCATAATCCCACTGATGTTCTCTGCCTGCTAGATGTGGGGCATGGCAGCAGACTACTGGCTTTTCTGGTTACAGCAGATACAGAATACAGGGCTTTGGTCCATCTACTCTGTATACTATTGCTTTCCAGTGAGACTACTACATGAAACTTCGGCTCTCCCATACGTGAAAGATGTGATTAGGCGCCGGGCTCAAAATTTCTTCGTCAGATTGGACCATAAGGAGAACGCCCTCGTCAGATCTCTGGGGGATTACTTACCTATTGAACGCCGCCACAGGCAGTTCCAGGTTTCCTGCTTGGCCTTGGGGACCCGCGGTGGCGAAACCAACCAACAGTTAAAAGGCTGTGTCCCCTATGAGAGTGGTCATTAAAAAATTTAAGCTATTGGAAATAAGACCAGCGAAGCAGTAATACGGATCTGCTCCTGAAAAAACAACCTTTGAGGAGCCTACGCCGTAATGCTACTTCCTTAACACTTTCAACATAAGCTCACTAACACCAAACCTAAAGACATCCCAACACTTCTGTGGACAGGAGGCTCGCCACAGGTTTACCAGATCTCGCACGCACGCGGTGGGTAATATAACTTTGTTCCAGCAACATCCTGTACCTTTCTTATACCTTCAGGATTACGTTGGATATACTGTTTGCCGAATTCCATAAGTAATTAACAAGTAAAACAGCTGAAACGTAAGAGGAGTTGCTTGAAAATATTTGTCCCTCATACTTGGAAGATAGTGTACTTAATATGCGCGCACGTTTTCTTGGACGCTAGGTTTACAAGGTAGCGTGGGCCGGAGGGAAGAAAAGAAAAGTCACCCGCCTTTATTTCCGCAGTGTTGTCAACCAAAGAAACTTTTTTTTTTTTTTGAGGCCCTCAGCCATGGTGAATAGGTTACCTAATTTACCGCGAAACTAGCTGAGCTATTAAACGATGTGTATGTGCATTAACTCTGAGATCTACAGATAGAATGAAAACTTAGCATTGAAGCTACTATGTATCTAGGTATATAGTGCCGAGTGGGTAGAGGGTAGAGTATGTTAACAGCGGGGACACCGCGGCAGTTGCGACCAGTTACTGATCTACTGCAGCCTACCACCACCCCGAGGGAAGGGATGAGAGAAGGGGGAAGTACAAGCCAACGCACAGGAAACGACGGAGCTAAGCGCAGAGACGCATGGAAGTCCCTAACAGTTTTCAGTTCAGCTGGAAGGCGCAGCGGCACGTGGTCTCAACCAGAGCTAAGAGAGTTTCACTGGGAGCAAGCAACCGTGCCATCTGCCTGCAAAGTCCCAAGGCACACCTGCGTCGACCTGAAAGATGAAGAAAGGACATGACATGAAGGAATGAAAGGGAAAGGAACCGTGATAGATATACAGCACCCCAGCATCCGCCTAAGCGATCCCAGAGGACCAGAGTGCGCGGCCTAATGCATGTCCCAGACGAAACGCCTGAGTTACCAAAGAAAATGTCACTGCATCTTGCGTCTACGTCACATTATTTATCATTGTAAAGCCATGGTTGTTTACTTTCGGCCAAGGCTCAAGGGTGCGCCACTCTTGCTAAATAATTACACCAATAACCACAATAAGAATTACAAAATGGCATACAAACGAAATATGTTTACGCTCTCGATTGTATTGGCTAAAAGAGGTAGAGTGAATGCATTCGGTGTGTCATAGATACCTCATTTATGGTTGGTAGCCATACCTTATGGGCTAGGTAGGACACAGCTCAAAAGACCCAGAAAACGATTCAAAATCCGCTAAGCGTACATGTCTCAATGTTGTTATTCTGCTCCGCGTCCAAAATTGCGTGAAACCTACTGAATGAAGACTATGGAGCCGAGCGCCCAAGAAAAGGTGCGCGCATATCACGTTTGAAATTTATTCAACATTTCACATATAGAACATTTTCTAAAAATTCTTCTTTTAGATTCAGGGAATCTCAAAATCGAGTGAAATCTCCATATTCAAATTGTTGACAATCCAAACATATTGCTCCTATACTATACATTCAAGAGATGCTTGGATCTAAAAAAAATTCTGGTGTTTCATTCACATGACTTTCTCTACCTATTCTGTAACAAACTATTCACAAAAACACTTCCTTCTATCTACTATATTCTTAACAAGATAAACATTCGCAGAAGTCGTCTTATTACTTAATTAAGAAATAAGAATGACAAGTTCCCGCATGAATAAGGTTTTATTATTTTAAAACTGAAACCAGTAACAAGGGACATCTGCGAAATAGTTAACTGGAAAAAAATGTCAATGAAACGATTTACCATTATGCAAAAGTCATTCAAACTGAAGAGGACTTTAGAGGCTGATATTAGAAAATACAAGATCTTCATTTTATTTGTCATGTAAATATCTTTAATATGCGGTAATTATTATCCAAACTTTTAGGGTCATTTGAAAAAAATAAAATTTTTGAAGACATTTGAAAAGTTTTCCAGATAAACCGTAGTTTAGGTGAGTGATTTTTTTTTAAATCTTCGTGTTACACCCTTAGAAGGTACTGAACTTAATTATCAAGTTTGGTATTTAACCGACTTTTCGTTTTTGAGTTATGTTGTTCACGGACACACATAGATATAGGAAAATGGAAATGGCATTTTATTTATGGACGCTCTTTAACTGCTGTGGTTCTCAGCGTCCCATTCTATACTGGGCTTAATTTTGCTCAGAGGTCTCTCTATCAGGCTTGAGGTTCTTTTACGTGCCGTAAATCTACGACACGGGACCAACGGCTTTACTTCCCTTCCGAAGGAAGCCATGCTAAGGATTTTTATGCCTGAAAAAATCCATCGTCCTCCGCCGGGTTTGAACCCGCGACCTTGAAGTCAGCATCGCAACCATTACACCACGGAGAGCGACACAGATATAGGATTCCACCCAAAATTCGATACCGAGATTTCACTGGAAATACTCGTTTAGGATCCCCTGTAAAAAAGAAAAAAAAAGTTAGAAGAAAGGGCTGCATATGTGTGTGTGTGTGTGTGTGTGTGTGTATGTGTGTGTGGTCTTTAAAAGCGATAACTCAAAAATGAAAAGTCGGTTAAATACCAAAATTGATATTTATTTTTCAGCATTCCCAAGAAAGCGAAAATGAACATTTTCAAGAACTCCACCCCACCCCAAATTATCCTTTACATGGAATATTTTGTGAAAAACTTGATTTTTTCAAAAATTGCTCTAACGGTTTATATTAAAGTACCACATGTTTAAGATATTTTTATTGCAAACGAAATGTATATCTGGAATTTTCTGGAAATAGCGTCTGGAAACCTTTTTGTTTTGGATGAATTTTGTATAACTGGTAAAAGGTAAGAGATAGACAAAAACTTCGTACACAAACATTGTAGACCCGTAAAAACACAGCATTAATGTAATATGCATTTTTTGTAGAGTTAACCGTTTACGAGATATTCCCTGTTATTTGTTTCAGTTTAAAACTGTTTACATTTTTCTCTTACGTTTCATATCTCTTTTGTTTTACTCCTGACATACAAAGAGAAACAAATTTCAATTTTCACATAGCGATAAGCTTTTAAAACATTTTATTGAGGGTATAGCGTAGTGTATTTCCTTATCGCCCTTCTGCTTACAATACAATACAAATGCACACAAATACACACAAAAATAGTATAACGGTATACGTGTTGTTCTCACCAAGGGAGAATTCAATTTGAAATCTTAAACTCCGAAAGGAAGTTCCATAGCAGATATATAGAATAGTTATATTATGTGATCTTCAACGGGAATTGAAAACACTGTGTTACAGTGACAATGGTATATATAAAAATCTGATGTGTTCCATTCACCTGACTTTCTCTACATCTCTGTAAAAAGTATTGTTAATAAGCTTATCTTTTATTTATTTCATGCTAATCGAGAAAAATTAGCAGAAATAGTCTTATTTCTTGCTTTATTGTAAGTAGAAGCGAAATAAGGGAGTACCATAGGTTAAAGTGAAAGCCAAAAGCTGGTTGCTATGTGACTGATGTTCCTTTGTTTGTATGGACAGGAGTTGACAAATTCCTGTATGAGAAAAGTTTTAAGTTTTTCAAAGCTGAACCAAGAAAAAGGAATATCTCAAATACGACCAACTCCACGAAAAAAATGTATATAACATAAATTGTGTGTTTTAACGTGCTCTACATTTTTTGTGGGTTAAGTTTTTGTCCATCTCTTACGGTTTAGTAGTTATGAAAAATTCATCCAGAATAAAGTAGTCTTCAGAGGCTATTCCCAAAAAATTCAAAATATACATTTTATTTGTCAGGTAAATAACTTTAATATACGATATTTTAATCAAAATCGTTAGAGCCATTTTTTAGAAAATCAAAATTTTCGAAAAAAGTTCTATGTAAAGGGTAGTTTGGAGTGGGGGGATTTTTCTCAAAATCTTCGTGTCGCATCCCTGGAAGATACTAAACTTAAATACCAAGTTTGGTATTTTACCGACTTTTCGTTTTTGAGTTATCGTGTTCACAGGCACACAGACACACGGACACACACACACACAGACCTTTTTCTGAAAATACATTTTTTGGATACAAGGGACCCTAAAACATATATTTCCGGTGAAATATTAGTGGAGTGCAATACATTCTCTATACACTATGTACATAGTGCGTATAGAGAAAGTAAAAAGCGTTTGAAGGACGATGAACATACGAGCTTTCTACCCAGAGAGAGAGAGAGAGAGAGAGAGAGAGAGAGAGAGAGAGAGAGAGAGAGAGAGAGAGAGAGAGAGAGAGAGAGAGGAGAGAGAGAGATGCTGTTCATGGCTGTTATTTGAGTGAGTGATAGAAGGAGAGAAGAGAGTAAGGGACAATGGCAGGGTTAGCAGGGAATCAGTGCACCATCCTTCCACTCCACAAGAGATTTCGGATAGAGTATTGTGTGAAGTAGTAGTAGTACAAAATACAAATATGTAATTTTGAATTTCAATTAAAAATTTAAGTGAAGAGGCACTTTATCCACTTCATCTGGCGAGCCACCCGTTGCCGATAATCCCCTCATCTGGTCTATAAAGAGCCTGTCAAGGGCAGGCACACAGTAACACACCTTCGGCCTGCTTGAATAGTGTCAACACGGCGTCGAAATATCTCTCATAGGCTGATTATCTTATCCATTTCTAATGTACTACATTCACATAACATTTCATACTCATGCTCCAACAAACTGTTATTACAAAAGTGTTATTTCAAACTATTATTATATACGTCATGTTGATTAAGATGAATATTTGCGGAAATTATCTTACTGCATATCTCCATTTAAGTACAAGGGAATTGGGGAATGCAGTGAGCAGGTTTTAAGTGATAGTTAAATCTTTTAAGATCAGATTGCTATGTGGTAGGTTTGAAATTTCGTTCTCTTTACATAATGAAGATAAAACAAGCTGAAGGCTACATTCACGTTACTTCTCTGTCACTTATTAAGGGGTATACACATTATTTTACGAAAGTCTTTTTTATTTACTCATTTTAATCGAGATAAACTTTTCGGGAAATAGCTGAACTGCATAAAATCGAAAATTTGGAGAAATATCCCATGAAAAGGGTATTTGTAAAGTGGGGGATTGTCCTGAAAAGCTCCGTTTCGCATCCTTGGAAGATATTGAAGTTAAATACCAAGTTTGGTGTTTAAGGACTTTTCGTTTTTAAGTTATGCTATCCACAGGCACACACTGACCTTTATCTAAAATGCTTTTTGGATTCAGGGATCCTCAAAGATGTAGAGTGAAATATTGTATCAATTTTTGGTGGAATACAATACCTTCTCTACCCACTATGTAAATACGTACATACGTATTTGGTAGAAAAATTAAAAATACAAAGCAAGATTGAATCTATTTCGGAAGACATTTATGTTTAAAAGGAAGCAAATATTAAAAATATAGTTTTTACTTTCTCTATACGCAGTATGTACATAGTGTATAGAGAATGTATTGCACTCCACCAAAAAATTCGATACCGAGATTTCACCGGAAATATATGTTTTAGGGTCCCCTTTATCTAAAAAAAGCATTTTCGGGAAAAGGTCCGTGTGTGTGGTGTGTCCGTCTGTCCGTGATCACGATAACTCAAAAACGAAAAGTAGGTAAAATACCAAACTTGGTATTTAAGTTTAGTATCTGCCAGGGATGCGACACGAATATTTTGAGAAAAATCCCCCTACCCAAACTACCCTTTACATAGAAATTTTTTCGAAAATTTTGATTTTCTAAAAAAGACTAACGATTTTGATTAAAATATCGCATATTAAAGATAATTACCCGATAAATAAAATGTATATTTTGAATTTTCTGGGAATAGCCTCTGAAGACTACTTTATTCTGAGTAAATTTTCTAGAATTTTGTATAACTGCTAAACCGTAAGAGATGGACAAAAACTTACTACACGAAAATGTAGAGCACGTTAAAACACACAATTTATGTTATATACATTTTTTTCATGGAGTTCATCGTTTTTGTGACATTCCTTATTTTTGGTTTCTGCTATGAAAAGCTTATACATTTTTCATACAGGAATTTATCAACTGCTGTCCATACAAACAAATGAACTTCAGTGACATAGCAACGAGCTTTTGATTATCACTTTAACCTATGGTACTCCCTTATTTCAACCCTACTTACAAGGAAGCAGGTAATATGGCTATGTCTGCTAATGTTTTACTGATTAGCATGAAGTAAATAGAAGTATAAGCTTTTTAAGAATAATTTGTTGCAGGGATATAGAGAAAGTCACGTGAATGGGTACACATCATAGCATTAAATCACATGTTTGATTGTAGCCCTTAAAGTTTGTGACGTCTTATGACGTAAGACTGTTGTATTGCTCTTCCTCCGCCACAGAAAATAGGTTCTTACGAGTGTTTGTTTACCTTCAGCCTTACCAAGACTTGCTCCGGTGAATGTGCTGAGGAACGTTGAATGGAACGCTTTGGTTAATTCTTGGTCCAAGTGTGTTAATTTTTGTAGCTGAAATTTCAGGTAATAAAATCATCATTATAATTTTAATAGCAATTAGTCTTATTTAGTATTATTAATTTCTGTCTACAACATCAAATATGAATAACAAATACGTTTTATGTGATTTTAGTGCAACAAGTCTGATATGGTCTTTGGCAACGATTTTAAATTATCATATGGTTTTAACAGTAATATGGTATAAAATATTAAAATAATGGTTATTATAGAGAACTTGGGCCCCTCTAGAAATTAAACAAATTGTGGTTTGACTGTAAGTTTGGTTTATACTTGTTACGTTTTCACCAATTTTTTTTTTGTCGGAAAAGCTTAATTAAGTTAAACGCTAATTTATTACTTACAGGTAGCGATTCTTTTTTGTGAATATTTATGAAGTGTGCTGCCTAGAAGGAGTAGAATATAAATAAAGAAGTCTTGTAGTACTTTTGCAATGTAAATATATAATAATACTACACACTAAAGTGCCTAAAACCTGAGTTTCATTGTCGGCGGCAGGCGAAGTGTTGTGGAATGCAACACCGGCATATGTCGCTAGACGCTGTGCTGATGTATGACAAGTATGTTTCACGCAGATACAGCTGTTCAGTGAATTTTATTATGCAGAACTTCGGCCACTCTAAAATCGAATGAAACTAAGTGCGATTGATAGACTTTGTATATATGATGACAATTTCAAAGCCTGTGGATTTCAAATTTAGCGCGAGGTTAGGTTCAAATCCGTTTAGGTTAGTGTGTGTATATAAACAGGTAGCAGCATTAGTTTTTTAAACCATCTCCCCACCCTTAATCCCCCTCTAACCACACCGGTCCCGTTAGAGTGCAAAACTGGTATAAGTCGCAGCGGAGAGAGTTAGTTGTAAATAATTACCAAAATAATATTTTAATATTGAGTATACACTTGAACACCAAGAGTGATAATTTTCCATAATTTTAAATATTTTAATCGTGTGCAGCATAAATTATCATAAAACTATATTTTGTCGTTGCTATATCCAAAATTTCGATTTTTAGGAAGCTAATCATAACCCTTTAAATGCAAAATATTAAATTATTGAGCGATCTTTATCAAACTTTTACTGATTCATAAGGGAACTAATATTAAGTGGGTAAAAAGCGATAACAAAATGTTTTTATGGAAATACAAAAGTATATATACCATAAGTGATATTTTCAAAAAATTCTCAATTTTTGTTTTGTTTGGTTCGAGACGTTCTTAAATATGTGTAGAATGCTCTGAAGTTATTCAATTTACATTTTGAAATTTAAAATGTTTTCCTTTCAGAGGTTTTTAATATGTTTTTATTTATTGTATAAACGTTTTCTGGTTTGCTATTTTACAATTTTTGTTTGATTCAGAAAATAGAGTATATAATTTACTTTAATTATATATAAAATACAACCATTTAAAATGATATGTGATAGGTCTTCTAAAATCTTAGAAATCAAATTAGAAAACGAGGGACAAAGTATTGAAGTCTTCACAGCTTCCAGTTACAACGATTTAAATAATAGACAGCTAAAACAATAATTACTTGTACAGCATAAATAACCAGAAAGCAGAAAATACAAAAATTTAAAAACCCAAAATTTGGAACCTAACGGCAATTTTACAGGGTCATGAATGCCTTATGGCTAAAAATGGCGAATTTTTCATTTTTTTCACTAATTAATTGCTAATATATTCAGATTTATGTTTCCAGAGTTTCATAACCCAATTCGATTTCTTTATGCTCCAAATAAATTAAAAAGTTAGGACTTGTCATGCCACGCCCATTTTTTCTGCTTGCTTGATTATCAGCTTTGATCCCTTGTTTCTCTACATTTCTAACAGGCAAATATATTTAGAAGGTATGTTTCTTTAGTTTCTGACCAGGAAAAAGAAGCCGACTACAGCTATGGTGGATTTTAGGCAGTATTTAAGTATGTAGATCACTCCCTAAATAAAACAATCAAACAAAATGCTCTTTTCTCGGGTTTATAATTTTTCAAACTTATGTACCTTTTTCTTGGAAACTATTTGAGATATTGCAATGAAATTTTGTACACACATATTTCAGTCCACATTGAGTATTTTTGAGCTGCTAGTTTTCTTTTTATTTAGATTCTATAGGTGTTGTGCTATGAAATACATAATAATTTGAAATAAAAAAACTCGCATACTTTGAAAAATACTTTAAAAATCATTGAAGGGATATAGAGAAAAAACTTCTGCGCCAAAATGTACCATAATTCTAATACTTTATGTGCACTTGTTTTCAAGCAACTTCATCAAAGAGATACTAAGGAAAAGGTACATAAGTTTTTTGATGTTTTAAAAATTCCAATGTAATTTCTTTATTTGTCGACAAAATTACTTATAAAATAGCACAGTCATTGAAGATGTTAAGGCAATTAACTCTAGAAAATTTCATTGTTTTTGGACAAAAACTATGGCCAAGTAGAATTTTAGTTATGTCGAGGTATTTCTGCCTACGTCCCCCCTTAATCTATTACTAAAATGTTTGTATTTCATTCCTAAAATTCAACTTCAATAAAGTTAATTGCAGTAGATTGATTAACAGATTTTAGAAACAATAAATGCACATTTCAATTTATACATATACCATCTCTATTAAAACGTATATCAAAGTAATTATTCTGATTAAATATATAGATTTATCGTTGCTGGAAGAGAATATAGTGCTAGCAATTCTGGTTATTGGAGATAATGGATATAAACAAACTGAAATTGGTGGTAGATAGTAGAAGTGTAAATGGAAGTGTTTGCGTAAAGGAGATAAATGCTTATTTCTGAATATATTTAGGATAGTTTAATATATTAAATTGAAAATTTGTTTACAGCTATAATAGCATATTACGTATAAATGTTGAAAGTAAAATTATATTAGGAAAATATAATCACACATGATAATATAAAAAGAGAAAAAAAAACAACATAAAATGGCTTCTGCACATTCTAAAAACGGTAATTATAGAGAACTTGGGCCCCTCTAGAAATTAAACAAATTGTGGTTTGATTGTAAGTTTGGTTTATACTTGATACGTTTCCACCATTTTTTTTTATCGGAAAGGTTCCGTAATTAAGTTAAACGCTAATTTATTACGTGCGCGTAGCGATCTTTTTTTGTGAACATTTATGAACTGTGCTGTCTAGAAGGAGTAGAATGTAAATAAAGAAGTCTTGTAGTACTTTTGCAATGTAAATATATAATAATACTACACCCTAAAGTGCCTAAAGAGGGGTTGGCAAAATCCTAGACAAACGGCAAAACCTTCACAAGGGTATGTTCAGAACGTGGAAGTTGAAACTAGTAACCGATTTTCGTGTCTCGCCGAAGAAAACAGCGTGCAGGAAACCCAAGTTAAGGTCAATCAACAGGCTGAAGAACGCTCATCGGAAAACCAAATCAACGTGCCGTCAAATACAAACGTAAAGCATCGAAAGGTGAAAATCCTAACCGACAGCCACGGCAGAGGTTTAAGCAGAATATTAAAAGATGTGCGTCCAGATCTCAGGGTAGAGGGGCTAGTGCGGCCGGGGGCCCGGTTGGAAGAAGTTGTGAGAATACACAAAGAAGAAAGTACAAACCTAACCTGTAATGACTATGTGGTCATTATAGGAGGAACAAATGATGTTGCAAGAAATAACAGTATCAAAGTGAAACGTAATTTGTTAACGTGTTTGGTAAATCTCAACCATACAAACGTAATAGTATCAAATATACCAAATAGATACGATTTGGACAAAAACTCGTGTGTAAATAAAGAAGTGCAAAAATGTAATAATACTATAAAGAAGACTGTAAGTGTGTTCAAAAATGTGACTATGGTAGATGTAAGTGACCTTAATAGGGACTCTCACACTACATGGACTACATCTAAACAGTAGAGGTAAGGAAACGTTGGTAGACAAACTAATAAATATAATAAACAAAAAGAGTCCAACCCAGGTAATTCCACTGGGATTTGAACACACAACCAAATATCAATATTACCAAGTAAGGTAACTAATGATAACAACAAAAGTGTACCAGACCCAGTTTTTTTAGGTTAAATAAACTCGAAGAGAACACTGGAAAGCAGTATGGAACTGACATGGTTAGGTTAGGTTTCCCCAAATCAAAATCCAGTTCAGATACTAAAATATGTTATATCAACATTCAAGGTATCCACAACAAATGCTCACTTATTAACGATTTTGCAAATGAAAATAGCTTTAACTTTCTTTGTCTATCCGAGCATTGGTGTCAAAGTAATGAAATAGCATTCAGCAAGCTAGATGACTATAAATTATTAGGTAGCTATAATAGACAGAAATATAAACATGGAGGTGTGGCTATATATGTACATGTTAACCAAGCTCCTCATTGTAGCACCCTTGAGCTAGGTGCCTTTTATAAGGAACTTGACTTCGAAACACCAGGCATAATTGTTCAAGAAATTAAATTAATAATAGTAGCATTATACAGATCTCCAAAGGGTAACCCAGGAATCTTTCTTGAAAAACTTGAAGTATTAAATTTTCTTGTAAGTCCCAGATAGAATCACTCCAGTATTGTAATAGGGGGAGATTTAAACTCAGATTTTGATATAACTACAGTAAAATCCAGCGTAAAGGAGTTTGAAAGCCTACTCAGGCAGTTTAATTTCAAATGCACAAACAACAAACCCACAAGAATTTCTGCCTGCTTAGATAATATATTTACTAACATTAATCAAACTGATGTGACTGGTGACACAGCAATCTTTCCTTTCTCAGATCACGATGCTGTTTGGCTCAAGATAAAACTTAGACTAAGTAAACACATTCCCATATACTCAAAACGCACGGTGATCTCAAGACCCATTACAGATAACAAAATATTGACATTTAAAAGTGCTTTAGATAACACTGAGTGGGTGAACTTGCTGTGTAAGTCTCATCTCTCTAACCTTCTATCAACGGAGGACATTTTTGAAAGATTTTTTACGGCCTTTACAAACACTTTTGAAAGTTGTATACCAGTAAGAAAATGTGTTGTTAACATCAACTGTAATCGAAGGAACGTTTCAAAAAACAAAAAGTGTAATTGGTATACCGAAAAATTAGCTAAAATGAAAGGTAAAATGTTAATATATCTGGATATATTTAGGAAAGAAAGGACAGAGGGGATTAGGAAAGCTTACCTAAAAACAAGAAACGAATACAAAAATGCAGTCAATGAGGCAAAAAGACTTAATAACATTAAGAGTATAGAATCCGCTAATGATAAATAAGACCGCTTGGGGTTTGATCAACTCCATTGCTAGAGATCATAAAAAAGAATCTATAGACATTGCCCGAGATGCTTTTAACAATTTCTTTATAAATTCGGTAGAAGAAATTAGAACCAACATTAAAAAGCCTAAAGAACACATGCAAGATCTAATAACACAACACAAGGTGGAAATGAATCAAAGAGGTTGTTTTCTCTGAAATAAATCCAGACGTAGTATTACAAACTGTTAATAACCTAAAGTCATCAGACAGCGTCAACATATATGGATTGTCCAGCAATTTAATTAAAAAAGTCATAGATTACATTGTATTTCCACTTACCTTTTGTTTAAATAGATGTCTCATGGAGGGAATCTTCCCAAATATGCTTAAAACATCGAAAGTTATCCCAATCTATAAAAAGGGAGACAAGAACTCTGCAGCCAGTTATCGTCCAGTATCACTAGTTCCCATATTTTCAAAAGTATTGGAAAGTCTTATTTATGCTCAATTATATAAATATCTAGACGAAGCCAACATATTTACAAAATCTCAATTTGGTTTCAGGAAAGGGAAGTCAACAGTGGATGCTATAGTATCACTGATAAAAAGGGTACTTAGAAGCTTTGAATCAAAAAATTGTGCACAGGCTACCTTTTGTGACCTTAGTAAAGCATTCGATTGCGTAGATCACACATTTTTAATTAAAAAATTAAATTACTATGAAATAAAAAGCCCCGCAATAAAAAATTTTAGATCCTACCTCGAAAATCGTAAACAAGTAGTATGTATAGGACACAAGAAATCAAGTATGGCAGAAGTCAAATCCGGCATTCCACAGGGCTCAATTCTCGGACCATTACTATTTTTATTAATGATAAATGATCTCCCATCCTGCTGACCCACTCACTCAGTCCTCTATGCAGATGACACTACTTTTCTCGATGTTAGCACAGACTTGCAGTTACTTCAAACCGAAGCAAATAGAACATTAATGCAAGCTGATATATGGTTCCGAGCCAACTTAATGAGAATAAAACACAAAATATGTTATTTAATTTAAGAGAAGTCCCTTTTAATAATAGTTCTGAGAACTAAAATTTTTAGGTGTAGTAATAGATAACAAATTATCGTGGACAACACACATTAATTACTTAACGTCCAAACTCTCCAGAGTAATTCACTTGATCAGAAACTTAAAAGTGCATATACCTGAAGCGTATATTAGATCAGCCTATTTTGCATTTTTCCAAAGCATAATAACATACAGAATTTTACTCTGGGGAAACAGCTCACATGTTAACGAGATACTTCTATTACAAAAAAAAGTCATTCAAATCATTTCTGATGTACCGAAACTTGCACACTGCAAACCTTTATTCATTAAACTAAAAGTAATGACTGTAATAAATTTATACATTTACACTGTATTACTGTACATAAAGAGTCACTTACCTGAATTCCAAAATAGACAAGATATACATACATACAAAACTAGAGAGGGACAACATATTAATATGCCATACCACAGGTTAACCACATCCCAGAAGAGTTTTGAAATATTAGGTATAAAACTTTACAATAATTTACCCATAGAAATTAAAAAATTATCAGGATCAAGCTATAAGAATAAGCTCCATGAATGGTTAGTGGCTAAACCTTATTACTCAGTACAGGAATACTTTAAAAGGTAATGTTACTCAAAAACATGCTAAGTAAATTTGCTTCTCAAATGATTTTGATGTTGTTATAAGATATTATGTATTTACTTTTCTTAAATTTATCAATCATTCTGTTCTTTAGAATTTTGTATGGATAGGAAATAGTTAAGCAATTTTATTCATGTATAGCAGCTTGGTTATCAAATATTGTAAATACTCATTATATCTTAGTAATTTATTTGTAAACATATTGTTCTACTGAGAAGATTGTATAAAGCTTTTGTAATTTTGTGACGTTTTCTATTGCTGTACAGCTCAATGACAATAAAAATTATTATTACTATTATTAAAACCTGAGTTTCATTGTCGGCGGCAGCCGAAGTGTTGTGGAATGCAACACCGGCATATGTCGCTAGACGCTGTGCTGATGTATGACAAGTATATTTCACGCAGATACAGCTGTTCAGTGAATTTTATTATACAGAACTTCGGCCACTCTAAAATCGAATGAAACTAAGTGCGATTGATTGACTTTGTATTTATGATGACAATTTCAAAGCCTGTGGATTTCAAATTTAGCGCGAGGTTAGGTTCCAATCCGTTTAGGTTAGTGTGTGTATATAAACAGGTAGCAACATTAGTTTTTTAAACCATCTCCCCACCCCTAATCCCCCTCTAACCACACCGGTCCCGTTGGAGTGCAAAACTGCTATAAGTCGCAGTGCAGAGAGTTAGAGGCCCAACTTGTAAATAATTAACTTAACTCCACGGCACGACGGCTCACGGTGAACCTTGGCCCACCGCCCGGCCGCTGCGTCCCCCATCTCGGTCCACTACAGACGACATGGATGGGGTGCAGTACTGGAGGGTGAGACGTGGTCAGCGCCTCGAGCCCCTCCCGGCCGGTTAATGGGGTCCTCACGACCTGGAGCCGCTACTTCTCCATCAAGTAGCTCCTCAATTGGCACCCCAGGGACCTCACGAGGCTGAGTGCACCCCGGTCCAGGTCTCCCAGCGGGGGAAAAATCCCCACGCCGGTACTGGGAATCGAACCCAGGTCTCCCGCTTGGTAGGCAGCTGCGCTACCACCGCGCTAAGGAGACGACCACTTGTAAATAATTACCAAAATAAAAGTCGGGTATGTTATATTTACATTACCTTCTCTAATTCTCTGTAACAAATTATTGTTAAACCGCTTTTACTTCTACCTAGTTCATGCTAATCGAGATAAACATTAGCAAAAATAGTCTTATTACTCAGTTCCTAACAAGTAGCTAAAGCGACAGTCAAATGTTTTAAAAACTGGTTGCTATGTAATTGAAATTCCTTCTCTTTGCATGAACAAGAGTTAACAAGTTACCTATAAGAAAAGTTTAAGTATTTTAATATTGAAATCCACTCTAAGGAATATCTCGATTAAGATTTAGCTAAAAATCTCTTACGGTTCATCAGCCATGTCTTGGTATCTTCCAAGGATGCGACACGAAGATTCTCATGGAAATCCCCCCGCTCTCAACTACCTTGAACTTTTTTCGAAAATTTTGATTTTCCCAAAAATGACTCTTAACAGTTTTGATTAACATCTCTTATATTTAAGATTATTACATGAAAAATAAAGTGTATATCCTATGATTTAGCCAATGGTACTCCCTTATTTCCCTTCCACTTACAAGGAAGCAAGTAATAAGACCCTTTCTGCTAATTTTTTTCTGTTTAGCTTTAAGTAAATAGAAGAATAAACTGTTTAACAATAATTTATTGCAGAGATGTAGAGAAAGTCATGTGAATGGAACATATCAGATATTTTGGAATATGACTTACAGGATACCCTTTAATTTGCTCCAGTCATTACTCTTATTTTATTTTGAAGTAAAAAGAATTTTTACAATTGGCAGGGTTTCCCCATAAGAGAATACCATAATTTAATCGAGATTGTACATAAGCAAAATATGTATTTCTAAGTGTTTATATTTACGGAGGTTTTTAATAATCTAAAAATCTGATGTGTTCTATTTACATCACTTTCTCTATAACTCTGCAATAAATTATTGTTAAAAAACTTATTCTTCTATTTACGTAATGCTAATCGAGAAAAATTTAGCAGAAATAGTCTTATTACTTGCTTTCTTGTAAGTAGAAGCGAAATAAGGGAGTACCATAGGTTAAAGTGATGGTCAAAAGTTGGTTGCTATGTGACTGATGTTCCTTTGTTTGTATGGACACGAGTTCACAAAGTCCTATATGAGAAAAGTATATATTTTATAGCTGAAACCAAAAACAAGGAATATCTAAAAAACAATCAACTCCACGAAAAAAATGTATATTACATAAACTGTGTGCTTTAAAGTGCTGTACATTTGTTGTGTGGTAAGTTTTTGTCTATCCCTTAAGGTTTAGCAGTTATGCAAAATTCCGTAAAATTGACCCAGAATAAAGTGGTCTTCAGAGGCTATTCTCAGAAAATTCAAAATATACATTTTATTTTTTAGGTAAATATGTTTAACATACGACATTTTAATCAAAATCGTTAGCCATTTTTTAGAAAATCAAAATTTTCGAAAAATGTTCCATGTAAAGGGTAGTTTGGGGTGGAGGGAATTTTCTCAAAATCTTGGTGTCGTATCTCTGGAAGATGCTAAACTTAAATACCAAGTTTGGTATTTTACCGACTTTTCGTTTTTGAGTTATCGTGTTCACAGACACATGGACACACTGACTCAATGACACACGGATCTTTTTTACTTTCTCCATACGCACTACGTACATAGTGTATAGAGAAAGTATTGCACTCCACCAAAAATTCGATACCGAGATTTCACCGGAAATATATGTTTTAGGGTCCCCAATATCCAAAAAAAAAACATTTTCACAAAAAGGTCCGCGCGCGTGTGTGTGTGTCCGTGTGTCTTTGAACACGATAACTCAAAAACGAAAAGTCGGTAAAGTACCAAACTTGGTATTTAAGTTTAGTATCTTCCAGGGATGCGACACGAAGATTTGAGAAAAATCCCCCCACCCCCAACTACCCTTTACATGGAACTTTTTTTCGAAAATTTTGATTTTTTCAAAAATGGCTCTAACGATTTTGATTAAAATTTCGGATATTAAACATATTTACCTGAAAAATGAAATGTATATCTTGAATTTTCTGGGAATAGCCTCTGAAGAGCAGTTTATTCTGGATGAATTTTACTAAATTTTGAATAACTGCTAAACCGTAAGATATGGACAAAAACTTACTACACAAAAAATGTAGAGCACATTAAAACACACAGTTTATGTTATATACATTTTTTTCGTGGAGTTCGTCGTTTTTGTGACATTGCTTATTTTTGGTTTCTGCTATGAAAAACGTATACTTTTCTCAAACTGGAAATTGTCAACTCCTATCCGTATAAACAAAGGAACTTAATTGACATAGCAACCAGCTTTTGACTATCACTTTAACCTACGGTTGTCCTTTATTTCGCGTCTACTTACAAGGATGCGAGTAATAAGACTATTTCTGCTAATTTTTTCTGATTAGCATAAAGTAAATAGAAGTATAAGCCTTTTAAGAATTATTTGTTGCAGGGATATAGAGAAAATCATGTGAATGGTACACATCAGATTTTTTGAAAATGTATCGAATATTTTGGTGGAGTGCAATACCATCTGTATACACTATGTACATAGTGCGTGTAGAGAAAGTAAAAATGTGGCATATGCTACTAAGTTTATTTGGTAGGTGCTAGTATGTTTACCCCATTTTAAATTTTTACTGATGCAAACACCGAGATACGTATTTGTTTTGCTTTTAAGTTTGGTTTGTCATTTGGCGATCCAAGCGGATGAATTAATAAACTACAACGGGTACACTATTTCCCATAAGGTATATAGATCTGAGCAAGCTTCTCTATCTTTGGAGGCTAAGGGTAAGTCGTGTAACCATCCAATAAGAATGGACATCTATTATCTGGCATTATGACTTTGGTTTGGGCTTTCAATAAACGCTTTTAGGAATGCTACAAAGCAGTGGAAATGGCGCAAACGTATGGCAGACGTTCAAGTATTGTTCTGACACTTCAAAAATAAATTTGATATTTTATTTACTAAAATAAATGACATAATTTGAAAACAAATCTAATGCATTTCATTTGCATGCGTTTTTCTGCATCTCTGTAACAAATTATTGTTAAAAAGCGTATTCTTTTAACTACGTTATGCTAATTGAGATAAAATTAATAGAAATGGTCTTATTAGTTCCTTATAAGTAGAAGGGAACTAAGAGTGTACACTAGGCCAAAGCATTAGCTAGATTTTTTTAAAATTAATTTTTTTTTGCATGCTGACAGATTTTGGTACGAGAAAAGTTTAAGTATTTTAAAACTAAAGCCAGTAACAAGAAATATCTTGGAAATAGCTAACTCTAGGAAAAAATAAATATATGCCTTAAACTGTCTGTTTTAACGGAATCTACATGTGTTTTGTGCAGCAAGTTTTTGTCTCTCTCATAAAGTTTATCAGTTATGCAAAAGTTATTCAGAATGCACCTACAATTGTACACCACAACGGCAGCATCATTTCTCATAAGATATTTATATATTAGGCTAAGATTAAATGACCAAGTAAGTCATGCAACAATCCAGCAAGAATGCACATTTATTATTACTAATTTTTTTTAAGCTAACGTCCTTTAAACTGCTTGGTCATATCGGACGATGGGTGACATCGGTGAAATGATGCTCAAATGATCTCGGGGTCCATGGAGCTTAAAGTTACTCGATATTTAGACTTCTCAGAATAAGGGAAAACCCCGAAAAAACCTTACCCGGGTAACTCACCCTAAGCGAGATTCGAACTCGCGATCTGTTGAATGTGAGGCAGATACGCTATCACCACACTACCCAGGCGGGCCATTACTAATTGTGTCGCGTTCAATAATGTCACAAAATAGTGGGCATGCAGGGTATTGAAAAGTATATTTTTCTGCCACTTCAAAAATAAATTTGATAATTTTCATTTTAAACTAGTTAATTTAAATTACTGAATGAGAATATTTCGGACCACCGTGTATATATTTACATAATTCAATTTGCTGCCACCTGGGAATTGCAGTTTTATTGATTCAGTATTAGCAGTGTTGCTGACATATAATTTAATTTGGTTCAAAGCGTTATTAAAATTACAGAGTGGCTCGTATTGAAGGGATATACATGAGATGTGCACTTCTAGGAATGGATGAAGCATATGTATTAAGCCCATGCTTATTAGGTGAACAAAACACTAGAGTTTAGAGTCGTTGTTTGTGTATTTCATCATGAGGATATTTTTGGTCGTGTTAATTATTTTCTCTACTCTCACTTGTTTCTTCTGTCTTGCAGAACAAAAAGCCAGACTTAAAAAACTGATGCATTACACTCACATGACTTTCTCTAACTACTCTACAAACAAGCTTCTTACAAAAGACAATTATTCTTTCAACAGCATTCTAATCGAGGTAATGCACTAGGCTAAAGTGATAGTCAACTGTTTTAAAAGATATTGTTATGCAATTGTCATTGCAAATAGCTTCTTTGCTTGGCTAGGAGTAGAAAAAAAGAAAAACGAACACTTCCGTCTAAGTATAGGTACTTCACAATTGAAACTAATAACAAGGAATACCTCGAAAACGGTAAGCTCCACGAAAAAAATGTATATGACACAACTTGTGTATTTAACATCTACATTTTTTGTAAAGTAAGTGTTTGTCTATCTTGTACTATCTCATACTAAATTAAGCAAAATTCATCCAGAATAAACAGGTCTTTAGAAGCTATTCCCAGAAAATTCAAGATATACATTTTATTTGTCAGGTAAATGTCTTTAATATTCGATATTTTAACCAAAATTGTTAGAGCCATTTTTTATAAAATCACATTTTTTGAAAAAAGTTACATGTAAAGGGTAGTTGGGGGTGGGAAGATTTTCTTGAAAATCTTCGTGTCGCATCCTTGCAAGATACCAAATTTACATGCCAAGTTTGGTATTTAACGGTCTTTTCGTTTTTGAGGTATGCCGTCCAAAGACACACAGACAGCAGACAGACAGACAGAAGACAGATAGACAGACACACACACACATACACATACACACACACGTGCACCTTTTTGTAAAAATGTTTTTGTGATGAGCTTTAACGTATTCTACATTTGTACCTTTTCTAAAATATGTATAATGCTATTGGATTCCACCCAAAATCGATACCGAAAAGTCACTGAAATATGTTTTGAGGACTTCTGCATCCACAAAAAATCTAATGTGTTCCATTCACATGACTTTCTCTACATCTCTGCAACAAATTGTTGTTAAAAAGCTTATGCTTCTATTTACTTCATGCAATGCGAGAAAAAAATGGCAGAAATAGTCTTATTAACTTGCTTCCTTTTAAGTAGAAGCGAAATAAGGGAGTACCATAGGTTAAAGTGATAGTCAAAGGCTGATTTCTATGTAACTGAAGTTCCTTTGTTTGTATGGACAGGATTTGAAAAATTCCTGTATGAGAAAATATACGTTTTTGAAGGGTGAAATAAAAAACAACGAATAGCTCAAAAGCGATCAACTCCCAAAAATGTATATAAGATAAATTGTGTGTTTTACATTTCCTATGTAGTAAGCTTTTTTCTATCTCTTACCGTTTAACAGTTCAGCAAAATTCGGCAAAATTCATCCAGAATAAACAGGTCTTTAGAAGATATTCCCAGAAAATTCAAGATATACATACTATTTGTCAGGTAAATGTCTTTAATATACGATATTTTAATCAAAATCGTTAGAGCCATTTTTAAGAAAATCAAAATTTTCGAAAAAAGTTCCATGTAAAGGGTAGTTTGCGGTGGGGGGATTTTTCTCAAAATCATCGCGTCATATTCCTAGAAGATACTAAGCTTAAATACCAAGTTTGGTTTTTAACGGTCTTTTTGTTTTGAGCTATGCTGTCCACGGACACACACACACACACAAACACACACACATACGCATAGACAGACATACACACACGTATATGTTTCTAACTTTTTTTTATTCAAGGGGTCTTAAAACATATATTTTCGGTTTAATCTCGGTTTCGAATTTTTGGGTGCAATAAATTACCTTTTCTATACACTATTTAGATAGTATGTATAGAGAAAGTAAAAAAGTATTTTTACTTTCTGTAGCAAATGTGTATAATGGACACAGTAGGTTATAAGGTACTGTATTCCGCCCAAACATATGATACTGAGATTTCACCGACAATGCACGTTTTAAGGTCCCCTGAAACGAGAAAAGTTTTTAGAAAATGATCGTGTATGTATGTGGGTGTGGACAGCGTAACTGAAAAACGAAAGATCTGTTAAATACCAAACTTGGTATTTTCTTTTCTTTAATAACTGTCTTAGCAATTTGATTAAAATGCCATATATTTAAGATGTTATCATGGCTAATGAAATTTATATTATAAATTTCCTGGAAATTTCCTCTTCATTCTGAATGGGTTTTGTATTAACTGGTAAACCGTTAAATCCTGCAACATCACTAAATCAGTTAGTTTATTTACAAGCACTTTTGTTTCCTTCCACTGCATCATCAGTCACAATTTAAATATTATTGTGCTATTTATACTGAATTATCAACAGCTGGTCTGAAAATAGGGGACTTATTGTATAGGAAAGGTATGAAGGGTTAATAAATTTCAGCAATGTAGCATAAAAATAGGTTTAATAGATCTAATATACAGTCTTACATTTCTAGACAAAAATAGCATATACACAGTTCAAAATAATAATATACACAGAGCGGTGTTTTGTAGGATCGACATTATAAGAAGTAACTAGAACTTTCAATAAACTTTTCTAAATTGCTCAATCTGAAAAAGAAACCTTCTCATTAATTATCTCACTGGAAAGAATACTTAATGTAATTAAATTTTGTAAGGCTTCACAAGCATGGTAATCAGCCATGTGAAATTAATGCAATTTTCTCGAGCTTTCGGACATTTCCAACTCAATGAACTTTTTCAGAGAATGGATGTCCAATGTGATGAAAGCCTGGTATATACACAGAGTTTGAGGTAAATAATCGTAAATAATTGGATGTTTATTAGAGAACAATGCGTATAACACAAAGCATATCCCATTTTGTCCGCTTACTAATGACACTGTCATAAATGAGCTAAAATTTCAGGGTCTAATGTGTTTTGAACGGCCCTGAGCTATATCTGTGCTGTGTTTACATACATCACTCCACCTATAATCGGGCAGAGTAAAGTGCAAAGGGACATGTGAGCTGTTACGTAAACAACCAAACGTCTCAGATAGGGAATAATACTGATCTTAAAACACTGTAAAATTTTCCTTATGAACGTAACTTTAGAAAATGGTGAAAAAAGAAAACAACAACAACAAGAAACTGGCAATGTTAAATCATTACATCGTCCTCAAACACTGGTCCAAAAATTTGCACTTATTTACCTCCCACCTGTATATATGTATACCCTTGACCTATTTTAGGGTAACATAAAGTTAAAATAAAGAAATTAAATGTGATAAAACATGGTATACTCAGTTTTATCTGCCGTGAAATTTTCAGCTCTTACATAATTATATTGTATTTAAAATGTGCCTCAATGTATGTGTGTGTATTGGTCCACTATAATCAAGATCCATATACTAGAGCAGAAAAATGGGTTCCTTTCTCGAGGCAACAAAATCGCATTACACCACTCAAGGACTATAAAAAAACAAATGGACAACCAACCATGTAGGGAGAGGCATCTTTTAGTCCAAATAAATGGAGTTCGTTTTCGCCAGCTCGTGTCCAGAGACTTTCTCATTTTAAGACGAATTGTACACTAAGTGATCCGGCTCTTGGAATTGCGATCAGCACCTTAACACAAAACAACATTCTGTGCTCCGTTTCCTCCCTAATAGCTATTTCAATAGTTTCCCTTAAACTAAAAATATACATTTTCTTCCTCTAGTCCCATATGTACAATGTACATAGGGATAGAGAAGGTATTATAATGCACCCAAAAATTCGATACCGAGATTTCACCGGAAATATATGTTTTGGAGTCCCCTGAGTCCGAAAAATGCATTTTTAAAAAAAGGTCCGTGTGTGTGTCTGTGGACAGCATATCCCCAAAACAAAAAGACTGTTAAATACCAAACTTGGTATTTAGGTTTGGTATCTTCCAAGGATGCGACACGCAGATTTTCAAGAAAAGCCTCCCACCTTTACATGGAAAACGTTTTCGAAAATTTTGATTTTCTAAAAAAATGGCTCTAACAAATTTGATTAAAATCCCGTATATTAAATGTATTTACATACCAAATAAAATGTATATCTTGAATTTTCTGCGAATAGCCTCTGAAGAGCTCTTTATTCTGGATGAATTTCGCTAAATGTTGCTTAACTCCAAAACGGTAAGAGAATTACAAAAACTTACTACACAGAAAATGTTGATCTGATCAAAACACACAATATATGTGCTTTACGTTTTTGTTGTGGAGGTAACCATTTTCGAGATATTCCTTATTATTGGTTTCAATTGTGAAGTACTTAAACTTTTCTCACACAGGAAGTGTCTGTTTTTCTTTTGTTCTACTCCTGGCCAAGCAAAGAAGTGACTATGGCATAACGATAGCTTTTAAAACATTTGACAATCACTTTAGCATAGTGCATTCCCTTATTCCCTTCTACTTATAAGGAACTAAGTAATAACGCTCTGCTAACATTTGTCTTGATTAGCATTGTGTACAAAGAAGAATAATCTTTGGTAGGAGTTTTGTAGAGTAGCTATAGAAAGTCATGTGAGTGTAATACATAAGATTTTTCATAAAAGGATCTTCTTCCTTTCAGGTGTATCCTATAGTTGAATGTTCAATCCAACGTTTCCTTGGAGACCTTAAAATCTCTTCCTGTTAGGACGTCAGTGAAGCATGACTTTCAGAATAGCATTTGTAAGCTAGCACATGACAGCCATTTGTTCTAGTACTATGATCATACCTTTTCTTCTGAACTGGTTTTATAGCGAAGAAATGAACAAGGAAGAAGAGAGTACCAACCTGACTTTCCGCAGTATTGTCAACCAAAGTTGAGGCCCCCAACTATCATGGGAAATAGATTATTCAATTTGCCTTGAAATAGCTTAACTGTTAGACAAAATACAGTGCCCTTGGATGTGCGTCAACTTTAGGGTCAGGCCGCACCTAGACCGCTTTTTTTTCTTTTTGGCGCCACCAGCTATCGTTATTTTAACTATATTATTTGTATTTATATCTCCTCCGCACACACTCACTGAAACTCGTAACTCTCCACGTGGGAACACTAAAGCGAAACACATTGGAGACTATGCCCACAGAACCAGTTTGAATTGAACTTGGTATCCCAGGATTACCGGTAAATTCACCCATAACGGCATGGAGTGAACAGTAGGAGCAAGGAAGCCAACAACTGACGTCAACAGTGTAATACGAACCTCGTTTTAAAATGCATTCCAAAGCAAACGTATCTTTTAACACCCTTTCTGGCTAGGCAACTTCTCTGCCTTAGCAGTGTGGCGGGTATGCGTCTTTATTGCCTCAGGCGAAAATACGTAAATTCTTGGAACCGTCTTGTTTCGCAGCTTTGTTGACCATATTTCTGTACTATATTCTTTCTTTCCAGCCTTCACAAACTTTTATTAAAATATTTGAAAAAATGTGTGCTATATAGAAAAACCGAAGTCTAATAATGCTATAAGTTTTTTAATTGTATACGGTGGTGGTGTTTAGTACATTCTAAACATACGAAAACCTTTAAATATTAATACAAAATAGACCCTAGTCCAAAAGCAGATATCTATCTCAATATAATCAGAATACAGGTGGTATATTGTTCCCAAGGTCTGAATTTAGGCGGGTTGAGATATTATCTTGGGTTGATGCTTAAAAGACAGTGGCGGACAGGGAGTTTTAAGTGTAGCATTTGGTGTTTTATCATTATCGGAATGAAATCCACGATTAATACATCACAGGCCAGATTAAAAATGTGCATTCTTGAAAGAGAGAGTAAATATTGCCAAAAGTCACATTTTTATTTATTTTTTGCAGCCTCAGTATTTGAAATTTCCTGTTTAATTTGATATATTTACCAGGTGCAAAACTTATATTTTAAGTATTTTATTAAATATTGGTGCTGCATTTGAAATTTTGTACTATAAATTTTCGCCACTTTACAGAAAAAATCTTCATATTTTCTCATATTTTAGAGGAAGTTTTGCTTTGAATTTTGGCCATCAATGTTAAATTGCATTTTCTGTGTGCTCAAGCCACGTGATTTATTTCTTTGCCGAACAAATGTGAGCTTGTTTTCTTTATTTTTGGTTTTTCTGTCGAGAGATTGGCTGTGCTGTGGTCCATGACCTACAAGATTTTCTTCCATCTTGGCAATCTCGTATAAACTGTCAAGCTTATCCGCACCTGTGCTATCCAGTGTCACCTGCTCGGACTCCCTTAGTGCATTGCTTAGTTTACGGATATTTATACTCTCCACCCACTTGCTCGAAAACTCCACGGTCAGTTGCACTCTCCGCATCTAGTTGGTGTTTGCGTGGTTTATTCTGGGTTCCTGGACATTGTGGCATTGCAGGAAACGAACAGGCAGATCAGGCTGCGAATGCTGCAATTCTTTATCCTGATGAGTGCATTCTCAGTTTCTTATCTACAGATTTACAAAGCGTTCTGTGTGGAAAGATACTCTCTGATTGGAAAGAGGTGTGGCTTACATTTCCATGAGGGGAAGGCTACAACGCAAATCTGGCGCTTTTCTTCTCGTCCTTCACATCGTGAGGAGACAGTGCTTGCGCGGCTACGAATTGGCCACTACACCACCGCGCTGTATCCATTGTGATGTGCCTTTAACAGTGGGGAATTTTCTCCCTCAGTATTGCTACTTTTCTAGCTAGTGTTTTAGGTGATGACTGTTTGTGGGTTTCGCTTGCCCTTGTACATAAACAAACACGCCACACCAGTGTAGGCCAATCAGAATGCACAAGTTGCATACGTTATCCCCTAAAACATTACACCTCCCTGCGTCGAGTTTGCAAGCAACCGACGTGTTTACATCCAGAAGCCTTTCAGAAATCTGACCAACCTCAACGCAACGTTAGCGAGTTACTTCAAGTCTGAAAAGGCTGCTCGGAATGGAATTTTAGTGCTTTAAATAATTAATTATTTCGAAACTCTGTGTGATGTCCCATAGTTACTACCGAAATTAATGCCAGAAATACGTTACTCTACGTATCTTACACGTAACGAACTATTATCTTCGTACATTTTTGTGGGATTTCGCATCCTATTTGGAACAAAAACCATTTATTTTTTCGAAATCGGCTGATCAAAGGACAACATGTCATTAGCCCCTTTGCTTGTAATGCTTCTATGAAGCACATATTAGAAGGAATGTAGTAAGTTTCCTTCCATAGCCTGAGGGTGGCGCTGATGACTGGTAGTCTTGCGCCACCCATTTAAACAAATAAAACAATTGTCGATGATATTTTATAATATAAATTCCCCCTTTTCAGAAACTATTTAAGACAGCCAAATTAAATTTTAGGATAAAAGCCACCCCTGAAAGCCGTTGTTTGGGATTAACAACACTGTAAGTTGAATATGTATTTTAAACAAAGAGTTTATAATTAAGAAAATAACCTTTTCTTTCTTAATACATCTATCCGATAAAAGTAGACGAATACATTAGGAATATACAGCTCAATCTTAAATAGTTTTTGAGATAATGGATCATACTTTAGCAGATGTAACATTGAGTTTTAATCTCCCCTTAATGCCTTTTTTCTACGACGAGTAGAATAACGAATGGTGGACCTCCACTACATTGGACATGTAAGCGAAACATAAGTTCTACCAAAATATTTCTCAATCCCGTTTGTGATACGTAACGACAAAGATTGTGTAAATAATTCGGGAATGTCGTGTCGGTCAACGTTTATGTTGCGGCATGCTAAAGCAGGTTATAAAAAAGGGAAGCACTTATACATTAAATTGTATTACATTGTTTGACACCCGATTCTTGTAGCTTTAACAATGGCACTTTGAAGGGGCCTTCTTAACATCTATTTTGAGCACTCTCTCATGGCCACACATAGCCATACAGTAAATGATTTGAAAATTATATATTATATTAATCAGACACTTAACATTTATGATTGCTGATGCTAATAAGTATATCTTACGAGCAAGATTAAGCTTACTTCTCTATCACCAGAGGCATGATCTTTACATTCATCTTAATTTTGATGGCATTACTTTTGTTGATCGTATTAATAATACAATAGAACAAGCAATTAATATTTCCACTGAGCAGAATGATGCCGAAAAATTCTGCAACATTGTTCCCACGACAGAAAATTTCCTTATAAATTAAGAATGAATACAAACTTTGAAACATCTTATTACACTTTGTTTTCTAGTTGTAATATTATAATGCAGTTTGTTGATCTAAACACTCCCACCAAAAAATCAAGCATTAGTTATTTTTACTTTCTCTATACACTATGTGCATAGAGAAGGTATTGTATTGCACCCAAAAATTTGATACCAAGATTTCACTGGAAATACATGTTTTGAGACCCCTGAACCCTAAAAAGGCGTTTCTGAAAAAAGGTCTGTGTGTGTCAGTGGACAGCATAGCTCAAAAACGAAAAGATCGTTAAATACCAAACTTGGTATTTAAATATAGTATTTTGCAAGGATACGACACGGAGATTTTTAAAAATTATACCCCCACCCCCAACTGCCCTTTACATGGAACTTTTTTTGAAAATTTTGATTTTTTCAAAAATGACTAACGATTTTGTTTAAAACATCGTATATTAAAGATATTTACTTGACAAATAATATGTATATCTTAAATTTTCTGGGAATAGCCTCTGAAAACTACTTTATTCTGGATGAATTTTACTGAATTTTGCATAACTGCTAAACCTAAGCGATAGAAAAAACCTTAGCACAGCACGTTGAAACACACAATTTATGTTATATGCATTTTTTTCGTGGAGCTGATCGTTTTTTTTAGATATTCTTTGTGCTTTGTAAAACTTATACTTTTCTCATATAGGAATTTGTCAACTCCTGTCCATACAAAGAAAGGAACTTCAGTGAAATAGCAACCAGCTTTTGGCTATCTTTTCTAACACATGGTACTCCCTTATTTCGCTTCTACTTACAAGAAAGCAAGAAATAAGACTATTTCTGTTAATTTTTTCTCGATTAGTATGAAATAAATGGAAGCATTAATTTTTGACAATCATTTGTTGCAGAGATGTAGAGAAAGTCATGTGAATGGACAACATCCGATTTTTAAATGCTGTTTTCAATTTTGGCTAAATATCTCAACTAGTTTTAAATAAATGCTGTATTGTAGTTTATTATTTGCATCTCCCTTTGAGAAAACATGTGCTGGCCTAGGTTCATATTTTATTCATCGATTGTTTTATGGTAATGTACCCAAGGGGTGCAGTTTGATTACGGCACTTTCGATAGTTTCCCTTGATAGTTAAGTGTATCTGATGGCTTTTGAGGGGTGTCAATAGTTGGTATTGACACTGGGGACACTATCCGATTTGTTGAAGGTTGGAAGCTTGTTGTTGATGCTGATGGTAAAATTGTTCTTTCTCACAAGCTGTGTGAAACCCAGAGTTGATATGGTTGGTTCAGGTGAACAAAGTCGGGATTTGAACTACTGGTCTTCCGGTTTCCGTTCGGTTGCTCCAAGCAACTGAACTACTATGGAAGCGCGAAATTAAATGCTCCACCTGATTCGATTTTTCCTGCTAAACCACAATTGATACCTATGTGCTTGTTAGTTTACCAGAAAAAGTGCGAGTCAGCTGTGGAATTTTATGCCCAGACTATGGAGCTGCAGTTTTACTTTCTCTAACTCGTATGTACAATGTGCATAGTAGATAGATAAGGCATTGTATTGCATCCAAAAATTCGATACCGAAATTGTACCCGAAATACAAACATGTTTTAGGACACCTTGAATCCCAAAAAGCATTTTTAGAAAAAGATCCATGTGCGTGGTACTTTAAGTTTGGTATCTTTCAAGGATGTGACATGAAGGATTTTCAAGAAAATCCCCCATCCCTAACTACCATTTACATGGAAACATTTTCAAAATTTTTATTTTTCTTAAAATGGTTCTAACGATTTTTATTAAAATGCCACATATTAAAGCCATTTCCATCACAAATAAAATGTACATCTTGAATTTTCTGGGAATCGCTTCTGAAGACCTGTTTATTCTGGATGAATTTTGCTGAATTTTGCATACCTAGTGAACCATAAGAGATAGACAAAAACTTAGCAAACAAAAATGTAGATCTCGTAAAAGCACACAATTTATGTCCTGTACGTTTTTGTTGTGGAGGTAATCGTTTTCGAGATATTCCTTGTTATTGTATTCAATTGTAAAGTACGTATACTTTTCTCAGACTGGAAATGTCTGTTTTTCTTTTGTTCTACTCCTGGCCAAGCAAAGAAGTGATTTGCAATGACAATCGCATAGCGAAAGCTTTTAAAACATTTGGCTATCATTTTAGCATAGCGCATTCCTTTAGTTTCCTTCTACTTATAAGGAACTAAGTAATAAGAACATTCTGCTAATGTTTGTCTCGATTAGCATTGTGTAGAAAGAAGTTTGTTTGTAGAGTAGCTAGAGAAAGTCATGTGAATGTAACACTTCAAATTTTTGCAGTATGTTTCTACTGCTATAATAATATTAATAATAACATGTGTTGTGAGGAAGAGGAACCCAGAGGCTGGACGACCTGAGCTGGAATGCTATTCGGTTAATAGAAGAAAGAGAAAGCATCTTCAACTGCAATCTCTAGGAAGAATTCGGGATGCAAAAAGAGTCTTGCACTTTCCAGAAAACTCAACATCTCTTTATGAAAACTCTGCAGCATGCACCAGGCTATCAGCAAGCGAGTGCGTTTTTTACGTTAATGGAAATAAAGTGCTGTTCTACGAGTGAGGTTATGATTACAGCTGCCCGCCGTACAATTAGTAAAGTTGTATTCAGCACTCGCTTTGCGCAAAACGAAGTAAAGTTACTGGATCTGATCAGCCATAATGATGAATTGACAGTTAATTAACTGTGAAATAATTCACAGATATATACTAACGTGCATAAAGTGGCCCATTATGGAACGCAGTTTTTTATGCTGGTAGTGACAAATGTCGCTCTATCCTTTACAAAAGTGACCATTTCTTTCGTTTGGTCACTAGGTTGACCTCCCCCAAAGTATGACATAACTGCCTTGTATTTTCACTAATCTAGTGGTTTTCTTCATATCGGTTTGGTTATTTCCGTTCGATAACATCAACAACTCGTAAATATTGTATCTATTGTCCAACTTAACGACAAATGAAAATGAAGTTCACAGCTGCCAGTAACAGTAACCAGAACGAGAACGGAAATGTTGAAATACGTGTATTTCAATAGAAGCGTTCACAATTGACGGGAAACCTTCCCGGGCCACGGGAACGGGAAGAAAGTCCTGTCCAAGTTTTAAGTTTCTCGTTCTGGTTACCAAGCACGGAGCATGAGATTCATATTGTGCATCATTAGACTCTTCGATGTAGAGTTTCTTCTAAGTGGCCGTGACATGATAAAACCTCTAGAGCGTACTTTGGTCATAATGATTTCGAATTATAACTTTGGCTAACAGGCATTATGTTGACTGAATTGGAGACAGGTAAAATATATCATTTTTCAGTTAAAATAAATAAAGTCGCAAGGCACAAAGTTGGCCAGGTAAAGAAGAATAAATGCATTCCCGTTCACATTACTCGGCTATTTTGAACCAAATTTTGTGTTCTGTATGGCCCCCTGTTCTCGATTTCGTTCTGGGGTAATTGAGAGTCAGCCTTAATTCTTAACCTCTTCCCCTAGAATGTCGAGTAATGTAATTGGTTTAGTCTTTCCTGATGAATCAGTCGTAGCGAATTTTTTTCATATAACGATATGAGACCCACCCCTTAATTTCACATACACACTATAACGTCCTTCTTTGGTTAGTTTTTATGACCTGAATTGTTTTTCAAGCTTTTCACATAGAGTACTAATGCCGGGGGGAATAGTCAAACTTTGGTTACTTGAAGCGGAGTGAAAACACTTGCGAATATGGTAATGGACCATTTTTTATGCATGCAAGTGTACATATATGTATAAAGTTGTGGAACACATATTAAGAAATTTAGATATGTACGAAGAAATTAAACAACGATTTGGCGTAACTAAATAACGAAAGATATCAACCCAAAACTTTATTTAAAACGTTATAGTACCTTACTCTATTTCTCAACGTAATCATCATTCTGTCAAGGGGTTTATTGCCACGTGACACCAGTGTTATACAAATACCTGATTCGTTTTTTGAGTGCACAAAATGTTCGGCCAATCGAATCTTATAGGCAAATGATGCAAGTGTATAGTGATACTGCTATTGATATAATGAACGTGTTTTCGGCGAGGAACTGGTGCATAATGCTTAGTCAAGGTAGAAGCAGTGTGTACGATGAAGTCCGGAATGGAAGTTCAATGCTTGTTATGGAAAAGTTGAGAGTAAATGTTGATGAAAGAATTCAAGAAATCCGGCATTTCACTTTGGACACCTTAAATTACCTTTGACTTCCCAACTGATCAGATCTTTGGCGGTAGAAGAGTATAAAATTGGCATTGAAAAACTGGCACTAGGTTACAATATATACCTTGATACCAATGGCGATTACGTTCAGAATCAGAGTAAGGTACTGTAACTTCGTCATTATATGCCAAATCGTTTATCACTTTCGTATAATGTAAATTAAGGATACACAACTTGTAACCACATTAGAAGTAAAGAAGATTCAAAGGAATGTAAAGCAATGCAGTACTGTTTTTGTTATAGAAAGGCAGTTACGATATATTTACGATTACCATTATAGTTTAAGGTTATGACCGAGAAAGATCTTTTATTGACTAAATACGACCGTCAGATTGTAAAGTGAAAGCAACGTGCTCCTTTATAGCTTGAAGCAGACGTTAAGAATTACCCAAAAAGGAAATAAGAAAAGTTCATTGCTGAATTACAAGAACGTTATAGGCTATGTAATATAGTTAAAGGGAGATTTCTAAGACCCAAAATTAAAAAATATGCATGCATTTATACAAAAATATCCATTAAAAGACCAATAAGCCACAAAATGTGGCTGCCATCATTATCCGTTTCTCGGTCGCAACTTTTACTTCACATAATTTGCAGCATAAGCTAACCCCATCAGTATTAAATATTTTGTCACCAAGTTCATGAAAAATAACACCGTAAATTTTTACTGATTATATCCTTAATTTTAGGCATGTTGAATATACAGATATAATGACTGATTAAAGACTGAAGGTAGAAAGATGAGATGAACAAAGAAACACACAGCGAAAAAAGTTTTCCAGAATGCCGGATTTTGTTCGTGTTCTTTTTCGCAGAGGACTAAGTGTAGCTTACATTAGTATTTGAAATGTCGATGTCCAAAAACCATTGTACCTAAATTTTTGATCATTTCCTATTGTAGGAATTCGATTGCTTTGATATTACTTTGCGGCAAGACTCCTTTTCCTAAAATAGGAATTGGTTAAAATTGGGGCTCCGAAAATAAAAAATCATCTACTCCCAAATGTCACAGTTTAGCACTAAATGTTGGGAAGTTTCAGCTATGTCCACCGCGTAGTTTCGCTGTCAAAGGCGATTAAATGTACGGGCTTTTGTAGATCAAGATAACTTGCTTTCCAAACGAGTTTCGCACGGTGATTAAACACTTCTATTTAAAAGGTTTAACACCGAAAGAGATAAAAGCCGAGTTGAATGAAATTCATTGCATATCTGCTCCGGCGTTTGCAACAATTTACAATTGGACAAATGAATTTAAACGTGGCTGTACCACTAGTATGAACATCGTTTCGAAGTGACTTTCTCCGAAACGATTGACAGAATCCAGGAAATGCTTTTGAGTGATCGACGAATCAAAGTTCGCGAAGTAGTTGAGGCCATAGGCATAGTCAGTATTCTCAATTTTGCACCAAAATTAGGCATGACAAAGTTTTTGGCAACGGGTGCCACGTTTGCTCTCAACGGAGAATAAACGTAATCGTTTGATCAATTCGGAAGCTGGTTTAGTACTTTTCCGTCGCAATCCTAACGAGTTTCTGCGCGGAAACATGTTTGAGGATGAAACATGGATACACTACTACACTCCAGAGATACAGTCGAAACAGTGGGTTTTTAAAGGTGAAACGGCTCTAAAGAAGGCAGAGGTAGTGAAATCCGCAGACAGGTGATGGCCACGGTTTTTTGTGATGCACGTGGGATCATCCACACTGATTTCTTGCAGAAAGGAAGAACGATAAATGGAGAATACTATGCATCGTTTTTGCACCTGTTGAACGGAGAGATCAAGAAAAAAATCTGATGTGTACCATTCACATGACTTTCTCTATATCCCTGCAACAAATTCTTCTTAAAAAGCTTATACTTCTATTTACTTTATGCTAATCAGAAAAAATGAGCAGAAATAGTCTTATTACTTGCTTCCTTGTAAGTAGAAACGAAATAAGGGACTACCATATGTTAAAATGATAGTCAAAAGCTGGTTTCTATGTCAATGAAGTTGCTTTGTTTATATGGATAGGAGTTGACAAGTTCCTATATGAGAAAAGTATAAGTTTTCATAGCAGAAACCAAAAATAAGGAATGTCTCAAAAACGACAAACTCACGAAAAAAATGTATATAACATAAATTGTGTGTTTTAACGTGCTCTACATTTTTTGTGCAGCAATTTTTTGTCCATCTCTTACGGTTTAGCAGTTATTCAAAATTCAGTAAAATTCATCCAGAATAAACTACTCTTCAGAGGCTATTCCCAGAAAATTCAAGATATACATTTTATATGTCAGGTAAATATCTTTAATATACGAAATTTTAATCAAAATCGTTAGAGCCATTTTTGAGAAAATCAAAATTTTCGAAAAAAGTTCCATGTAAAGGGTAGTTGGGAGTGGGGGGATTTTTCTCAAAATCTTCTTGTCGCATCCCTGGAAGATACTTAACTTAAATATCAAGTTTGGTATTTTACCGACTTTTCGTTTTTGAGTTATCGTGTTTACAGCCACACAGACACACGTACACACGGACACACACACACACATGGACCTTTTTGTGAAAATGCTTTTTTTGGATATTGGGGACCCTAAAACATATATTTCCGGTGAAATCTCGATATCGAACTTTTTGATGGAGTGCAATACCTTCTCTATACACTATGTGCATAGTGCGTATAGGGAAAGTAAAAACAATGCTAGGGTGCACACCTGCTTAGTTTCAATGGCGAAAATTGTGGAATTACTATAACATCCACCGTATTCACCATATTTGGTCCCTAGTGTTCTTTTTTTATTTTGAAACAATAACTCGCGGAAAACGATTCCCGTCTAACACAGGGGCCATCTCCCAAACATATACCTATTTTAAGAATTTTCCGAAATCGTACTTTTTGGAAGGCTTAAAACAGTTGGAGAAACCCTAGGAAAAGTACCTTGAGCTAAAAGGAGACTAATACCACCAAAATTAATTTGTTTTTCTATCGTTTTCTAAGAGCTCATTGAAGTTATTGTACAACAACCTCAGATAAGCTAAACTTCATTAGGTTCTTTAACTACCTATTTATATAGTGTTTGTTCGGGCGATTTGACCCATCGTTTCCAATCTCTTTCTCTTGTCTATTTTACTACTGCAGCCCTTGCATATGGTTTGTTTAAGCCGCAAAACGTTTCAGCCAAGGTAACAGTTGTAACATCTTTCTTGCCTAGCGGGTCTGCTTTTCATTTCCCACGACTCCCTGATGGCCTGGCATCCATCGCAACTCTACGGCGTTAAGCTGTTGGATTAGGACAAAACAATCTAGAATTAAACTGGCTTGAGTTGAGTCCTGTAAGGGCAGCTTGACTATCCGAGAAGTTTATTAAGTGCTTACATGTACCTTTTCTCCAATTTTTGAGCACAAACAAGAATTTCGTAAATTTCTGCTTGGAAAATAGTACATTATCTGCAAGTCTGAAGTATTTAATATTCTACTCCAGAGCGATTTCCATCCCTGGAAAATGTAAATGGCGTGTTATTTATGGACGCTCTTTAACTGCCGTGGTTTTCAGCGTCCAATTCCAAATTGGGCGTGAAAGACCTTTTAATTTTGCTCAGAGACCTCTCTTTCAGGCTTCAGGTTCTTTTAATTGCCGTAAATCACAGGACCAACGGCTTTACTTCCCTTCCGAAGGAAGCCATGCTGGGGATTTTTACGCCCGAAGAAATCCATCGTCCTCCGCCGGGTTTGAACCCGCGACATTGTATATATGAAGTTAGCATGGTAACCATTACGCCACTGAGACCCAACGCTGGAACCAGATATAACAAACCAAATGGTATCTTTCCACTCTTTCGAGTCCCTATATGAATCTTCTCAAAGCAGTATTTGGTTGTGATCTCATTTGTTAAACCGCGTTTCCTACTACAGAGAGGAAATTCTATTTGCTACTCGAATCTTTATCTCTTTCCAAGAAAATACAAGTAGTTTTAAAACGTATTTAAAATCCATTAAAATTAATTTGCACAATATTCTGAAAATATAAATAGAGTTTTAGTAAATTTTTAAAAAACTTTCTATCTGAAACAGATTATCCTGATAATTATAAAATCACTAAATTTATAAAAAAATGCCCAAACAATCAAACTATATTGAGAATTGTCATGCATATAGCATAGAAGTTAAGCATATAAAAATCTGATGTGTATCATTCACATGACTTTCTCTACATCTCTGCAACCAATTATTCTTAGAAAGCTAATACTTCTATTTAGTTCAGGCTAATCAGAAAAAAATAGCAGAAAGCGAAATAAACGAGTATCATAGGTTAAAGTGATAGTCAAAAGCTGGTTGCTATGTGGCTGAAGCTCCGTTATTTATATGGACAAATTCCTGTATGAGAAAAGTATAAAGTATAAGTTTTTCAAAGCAGAAACCAAAAACAAGGAATATCTCTAAAACAATGAACTCCACCAAAAAATGTGTAAATGTGTATAGCATACATTGTGTGTTTTAACGTGCTCTAATTTTTCGTGTTTGTCCATCCCTTACGGTTTAGCAGTTATTCAAAATTCCGTAAAATTCATCCAGAATAAAGTAGTCTTCAGAGGTCATTCGCAGAAGATTCAAGATATGCATTTTATTTGTCAGGTAAATATCTTTAATATATGAAAATGTAATCAAAATCTTTAGAGCCATTTTTAAGAAAATCAAAATTTTCGAAAAAAGTAGTTGGGGGTGGGTGGATTTTTCTCAAAATCTTCGTGTCGTATCCCTAGAAGATGCTAAACTTAAATACTAAGTTTGGTATTTTACCGGCTTTTCGTTTTGAGTTATCGTGTTCACGGACACACTGATAGACACAAACACACACACACACACGGACCTTTTTCTGAAAATGCTTTTTATGGATACAGTAGACCCTAAAACATATATTGCTGGTGAAATTTCGGTATCGAATGTTTGGGTGGAGTACAATACCTTCGCTATAGACTATGTAGATAGTACATGTAGAGAAAGTAAAAATGCATTTGAATCTAAAATAGAACCACCATCCTTATCATACATTTCGTATTCACATCACTTTAAAATATGCAAACAGTGAGGGTGAAATATAAATAAGAGGAATCCGCCCCTAGTTAATAGCTGTAAAGCACTTTTAGGTTACATAAAGACTACTTAGGTCACTGTTGTGCTATGGTTTTATATATTGTGTATATATTATGTGTATATATTTCTTTTAAGTGTATTTATCTATTATAAGAGCGTACATTTATGAAGGAGTACTCTGTGCTGTAGATTTAAATTGCTATATTTGAATATCTTTGTATTTTTATTTTCGGGTTTACTCTCTTAATTCTTTATGTTGTTTTAATATTGCTTTTTATTGTGTATTACTTTTGTTTTTTGTGCTTGTTCTTTTAATTCTTCTGTGTTGTTGTTTTTAATATTTTTTTAGTATGTATTACAAAAGCACGCAGATCTATGGTCCCGTCCGATTGTTGAAATGCAATGTATGATATTGTTATGTAAATAAATACACTTATTCATTCATACATGAAGACTGAATTTCACTGAACACTAACCTGTAGTCACAACGAACATGTGATTGCATACCGATATTCGAACAACGAAGACAAATTGGAAGCAGAGGGTATCTGTACCGTCTTTCCACAATGAAATGTTTCATACGTACATTTACATTCTAGTAACATTTGCACTTAAGCACGGAAGTGCTATTTATATGTTTGTTTATGATTCGTGTCAAACTCTGGTATTACAGCAGTGCGATGTAATGTATAGATATATCAAACCATGTGCATGTTTACAATACATTTGCGCAAACTTGTGGTTTGTAGATCTATTCGGTCTTTCAGAACTTCAAACTTTAAACTATTATAAATATTACAATATTTGAGATGAGATAAAAACAAAAGTAGTCACGTAATGGGCACGCAATGGTGCTTGCTTTTATTTTTTTTCAGTCCACCGTTACTATGGGTACAATTTTGCTGAATAAAATATTAGTAATTTTTACTTTCTCTACACGTACTATGTACATAGTGTATAGAGAAGGTATTGTATTGCACCTAAAATTCGATGCCGAGATTTCACCGCAAATACATGTTTTGGGTCCCCCTGAATCCAAAAAAAGCATTTTTGGACAAAGATTCGTGTGTGTGCGAGTGTGTGTGTGTGTTTGTGGACAGCATAGCTCAAAAACGAAAACAAAACTTGGTATTTAAGTTTGGTATCTTCCAGGGATGCGACAGGAAGATTTTGAGAAAAATCCCCCCAGCCCAAACTACCCTTTACATGGAACTTTTTTCGAAATTTTTTATTTTCTCAAAAATGGCTCTAACGATTTTGATTAAATTGTCGTATATTAAATATATTTACCCGACAAATAAAATGTGTATCTTGAATTTTCTGGGAATAGCCTCTGAAGACTACTTTATTCTGGATGAATTTTACGGAATTTTGCATAACTACTGAATTGTAAGAAATGAATAAAAACTTACCACTAAAAATATAGAGCACGTTAAAACACAATTTATGTCATATACATTTGATCGTCTTTAAGATATTCCTTGTTTATGGTTTCAGCTTTAAAAAGCTTATACTTTTCTCATATAGGAATTTGTCAACGTATGTCCATAACAACCAAAGGAACTTCAGTCACTTAGCAACCAGCTTTTGACTATCACTTTAACCTATGGTATTCCCTTATTTCCCTTGCAAATAAGTAACTAGTAAGACTAATTTTGATAATTTCTTCTTGATTAGCATGAAGTAAAAACAAGTATAAGCTTTTTAACAATAATTTGTTGCAGAGATGTAGAGAAAGTCATGTGAATGGATCACATCAGAGTTTTTTTTTGCTTTCTCTACACGTACCATGTCCATAGTGTATAGAGAAATTGTGTACTGCTATATTCGAGAAAAAAAAGAAAAAATCGTTAACTTTCAAGCATCCATTAGAGGACACTTAGGGAAGGATAACACTTTCAACACTTTCATCACAGAATATCTTAGAAAGGCTAACCGCACGAGAAAGCTTATTCGACATAAATTGTATATTTTAATGGTGTCTAAGTGTTTTCTGAAGTAATGTGTCTTGTGGTTTAGCAGTTATGTAAGACTCATTGAGAATGTAGAGGACTTAGGTAGCTATTCCCAGAAAATTCAAAATTTGCATTTTATTTGTCACGGAAATATCTTCAACAAATTAAACTCATTAGAGTAAATTTTGAGAAGATCAAATTTTCCATGTAAAGGGGACATGCATTTTTGGGATTCAGGGGTCCTCAAAAGATATATTTCCAGTGAAATATCCTTAGTTTATTAACAACAATTTGTTACAGAGATGTAGAGAAAGTCATGTGAATGGAGCAATCAGATTTTTTCTATCAATATTTCTTTGTACAGATGGCGTATGCCGATATGCCTTCATTCGTTAAAAGAGTTGCAGAAGTCAAAAGGGAGCTACTTCAGGTTCAACCCAGTAAGTACGACTTCTGTTTACCCTTCTTGCTTATCGCGTTCATAGAGCGTGGTAAAACATGTTTTAACTTAAAATAATCCCCTTGAGTTATACAACCATTTTAACGCAGAAGGAATATCTCACACGCCAAATACGAAGGAGTTACGCCACATGATATATACATTTTCTTATGCACACTCCCACGAATTCTTGGCGCCTTTTTATTTTCTCTACACGTACTATTTACATAGTGTGTAGAGAAGGTATTGTATTACAAATTCGATACCGAGATTTTACCGGAAATATACGCTTTAGGATCCCCTGTTAAAAACAAGACTGTTTAGAAAAAGATTCGTAAGTGTCCATGTGTCCATGAGCACAATAACTCAAAAAGAAAAATTAGATAAAATACCAAACATGGTACCTATATAAGTTTAGAATCTTCCAAGGATGCGACACGAAGATTTTGAGGAAAATCACAGTACTCCAAACTACCCTTTACATGTACAAATTTTCTAAAACTTTGATTTTCACAAAAAATGCTCTAACGATTTTTATGATAATACAGTACTAAGGATATTTACAAGACAAATAAAATCTATATATTGAATTTGCTGGGAATAGCCTCTGAACTCTTTATTCTGGATGCATTTTGCTGAATTTTGCATAATAGTAAGAGATAGACAAAAACGTACAACACAACAAACGTATATTTCCTTAAAACACACAATTTACGTCATCTAAATTTCTTCTTGGATTTGAAATATTTTTTGAAATATTCCTTTTTATTGGTTTCAGTTTTAAAATACTTAAACTTTTCACATAGGGAATTTGTCAACTCCTGGCAATGCAAAGAAACGGCTCTCATCTACATGACAGCCAGCTTTTAAAACATTTGACTATCGTTTTAGCCTAGTGTATTCCCTTATTTCCCTTCTACTTACAAGAAAGCATTTCTGCTAATGTTTATTGTGATTAGCATGAAGTAGATAGTAGCATAAGCTTTTTAATAATAATTGGTTACAGAAATGTAGAAAAAGTCCTGTGAATGGAACACATCAGATTTTTTTTTGAGATGATATAAGTAACATAAGTTACAAGAAGGGAGGTAGAAAACTGTTAATTGGAGAAGGCGAAACCACGCATTTAATATAAAAATACATTCCTTCGTTCGTGTGCCATGGTTTTAGTTCTCTTATACAATTTCCAACGGCGGCTAATGAAGTCTTAATGTAAAGTGCAAATTTCTCTCCAAGAAGTGAAATTTGGTTGGATATTCCAACTTCTTGGTCTGTTATTCAAATAATTCTACTTAAGATTTCCCTACTGGAATAATCGAACATTTGATTCATTCTTAATTTATCAAGCCATTGATTTGAATCAGACATTTTCAAGCGTCAGCTAAATAAAGATCAGGCCTCTGTAGCGTGTCAAATATGTAGAGATACTATAGCTTCCTTTTGAAACCGACCCTAAGGTTTTAACAATCGGCGATATTAAATATTGATACACACAAATCATAGTAAAATCAGTTGCTTTTTTTAAAATGTTAGCTTCACGTTCCTGATTTTATTCATTTTAAATGCATATTTTTATAACCATGATTTATAAAAGCAACAACTCCGACAAAAAGAAATGTGTAAAACACTAGTTACGTTACTAGATGCTCAAAATTACATAAACGTATACATTAAAATTGCTTATAAAGTTGATAATGTGTATCCTTGGTCAGATAATAATTTAGTATGAACATCTTCAACGAATGGAGGGTGAAACGGTGTAGCGACATGTTTTAGAATGCTTACCAGTAGGGAGAAGATGCGAAGAGAGGGAAGTGTGATTAATTTGGGGACAGGAAGATACATCGGTGTGTAAAGTTATTCATAATAAATAATATTTTTTTCTATTTTACTTCATTATATGTAGGACTTACACCCCCCAGGACTTGCAAGTCAGCACCTGGAGCCAGACGCCTGTTGAGGAGCAATGGCTCTAGATGAGAGAAAAACCAGGATGGGAGGTCAGCTTGGTGCCGTAAATCTACGACACGGGATCAGCGGCTTTACTTCACTTTCGAAGGAAGCCATGGTAAGGATTTTTACGCCCGAAAATATCCATCGTACTCCGTTCTTTTTTGTAGTGCTTAACGCCCGATTTTACTACAATGGTACCGCAGGCGATGGCACTAATGATATATATGAAGATGGAGCCCCGGTGGAATGTGATGGCGGGGGAAGCCAGAGAACCCGGAGAAAACCCACCCTTGCGCCGCTTTGTCCACCACAAATCTCACATGCGGTCACTTGGGATCGAACCCGGGCCGTCTAGGTGAGAGGCGAGTGGTCTGACCACTCGGCCACGGCGCGGCCCATCGTACTCCGCTGGGTATATGAGGTTAGCGTGATAACCATTATACACGGAGGGCGACAAAGAAAGTGGGTAATATGAAACGTTGGTGAAAGGCTGTAAAGAGAAATGATTATTAAGCTGTACATGCGGTCCCCTGGGATCGAACCCGCACTGAGGGGAGCGGTCTAACTTGGCCATGATTGCTCATAATCCTAATAAATCCGAGTTAAAATAAATTGCAATATAGTAAAGGTTAATTCTTCTGTGATTAAACCAATCTTAATAGATGCTCTGTATGGGAAACTTTATTTAAACTTTAGGGTCGCTTTCAAAAAGCTTTAAACACACTAGTATCTCCACTTTTGTTGTCAAAAGCAGAAATGCTCTTCCCCCACACAGGTAAAGTGTTTGTAGACAAATTACAGCCCGTATCTCTAACACAAAAGGATTGTCCATGTTTAGATGACCCAAGCCACCCGCGTGACTCTCTCGGACGTTGTTCCAGTGGCTGCAGCACCGAACGCAGCGCCGCTTGTGCCGATGCCAACGACGCTAATACCGACGTTAGGCCCGCCTGCACCCCCGCCGTGGAGGTCGGCGGGGAATACGGGTCAATCGGGGTCATAGCGACAGTCTATGCGGAGGATGAGCAGCACCACGGAGATGGTGAGGGCGGACAGAGCCAGATGTACCGCTGCCAGCACGGCGAGGTTCGAGCTCATGGACATGGCTGCCTCTTCCATCAGCTCCACCGAGCTCACTCCGGAGTAACCACTGGAAACATACAAAACATACTCAGCTTTAGTTTATATTCTACAGGAACAGTGTGGGAGCACATACCACATGCTCACAAATACATAAAAATCTGATGTGTACCATTCACATAACTTTCTCTATATCCCTGCAACAAATTATTCTTAAAAAGCTTATACTTCTATTTACTTTATGCACATCAGAAAAAATTAGCAGAAATAGTCTTATTACTTGCTTCCTTGTAAGTAGAAGCGAAATAAAGGACTAACATAGATTAAAATGATAGTCAAAAGCTGGTTGCTATGTCAATGAAGTTCCTTTGTTTATATGGATAAGAGTTGTCAAGTTCCTGTATGAGAAAAGTATAAGTTTTTCATAGCAGAAACCAAAAATAAGGAAGGTCTCAAAAACGACGAACTTACGAAAAAAATGTATATAACATAAATTGTGTGTTTTAACGTGCTCTACATTTTTTGTGCATTACATTTTTGTTCATCCAGAATAAACTACTCTTCAGAGAAAATTCAAGATATGCAGTTTATTTGCCAGGTAAATATCTTTAATATACGAAATTTTAATCAAAATCGTTATAGCCATTTTTGAGAAAATCAAGATTTTCAAAATAAGTCCCATGTAAAGGGTAGTTGTGGGTGGGGGTAATTTTCTCAAAATCTTCGTTGCGCATCTCTGGAAGATACTAAACTTAAATACCAAGTACTTTTTGAGTTATAGTGTTCACAGACACACGGACACACACACACACGGACCTTTTTGTGAAAATGCCTTTTTTGGATATTGGAGACCCTAAAACATATATTTCCGGTGAAATCTCGGTATCGAATTTTTGGGTGGAGTGCAATACCTTCCCTATACACTATGTACATAGTGCGTATGGAGAAAGTAAAAAGAGAAAATGTACATAATATTATTAGCTTATAGAAAGCCTGGGAAAATAATTGTAAATATTCCAGAAATATGCATAAATGCAAGTTGTAACTTAGGTAATTAAGGCGAGGCGGGCTAGCAGAATTCCAGGCATAACTTCACCAAACACCACCTGCTAATGAGCACTGGGTTTAGGCTAAAGAATTCACGATAGAATAGAACAGACATATAAAGAAGTGAGACAGGAATAGTGACTTGTCTTCCAAGTAGCACAGGGAGTTAGAAAATCAGACAAAGAACTCATAATGTTAAAGTGAAAAGGAACTACTGGGTATTTCCAAACCTGTCGTAAGGGAACATGCAGTGTTTTTAATATATTAGCCTCACCCACAAACCCCTGAGATAAGTGTAATTAGGAAATTAGGAGCTGAGGACACTGCAGATACGAGACTCCGATCCCGCGACAACAGGATTGACTTCGCATTATAGCACTTTAATGCATTATACATTTTTGTTTGTCCTGAATTTTAAATATTTAATTTAATATCTTAGTTATTGTATCATGAGTATTAAAAATCTGACGTGTTTCATTCACAAACTATTCTAACAAAAGAATATTACTTTATCTACATCATGTTAATCGAGATAAACCTTAGCTAAATTAGTCTTATTACTTGCTTCTTTGTAAGTAGAAGGGAAATATGGGAATACATAGGCTAAAGCGATAGTCAAATGGTTGATGAGGGGTGTATTGAATAAAATTAAACAAAGGCCCCCCAAAAAGAATTTTGCACAAAATTAAAACTTAAAAAAAAAAAAAAAAAAAAAAGAATACGTGGCTATCACTTTAACCCATGGTACTCCCTTATTTCTCTTCTACTTACAAGGAAGCAAGTAATAAGTAATGAAATAAATGGAGGCATAAGCTTTTTAATAATAATTTGTAGCAGATATGTAGAGGTAGTCATGTGAATGGAACACATCTGATTTTTTTTTAATGTGAAGGTTTTGCAATGCATAGATATGTAGCATACGCATTTCCGGTGAAATCTCGGTATCGAATGTTTCGGTGGATTATAATACCTTCTCTGCCTGCTATGTACGTTATATTTGTGGTAGAGAGAGAGAGAGCAATTGAGAATAAGTGGTGCGAGATATATGAATTTAGTACAATATTTTTACTTTCTCTATACGTACTATGTACTTAGTGTATAGAGAAGGTATTGCACTCCACCAAAAAATTCGATACCGAGATTTCACCGGAAATATATGTTTTAGGGTCCCCTGTGTCCAAAAGTATTTTCAGAAAAAGGTCCGTGTGTGTATCTGTGAACAAGATAACTCAAAAACGAAAAGCCGGTAAAATACCAAACTTAGTATTTAAGTTTAGTATCCTCCAGGGATGCGACACGAAGATTTTGAGAAAAATTTCCCCATCCCAAACTACCCTTTACATGGAACTTTTTTCGAAAATTTTGATTTTCTAAAAATGGCTCTAACGATTTTGATTAAAATATCATATGTTAAAGATATTTGCCTGACAAATAAAATGTATATTTTGAATTTTCTGGGAATAGCCTCGGAAGACTACTTTATTATGTATGAATTTTGCATAACTACTAAACCGTAAGAGATGGACAAAAACTTAACACACAAAAAATGTAGAGCACGTTAAAACACACAATTTTTTCGTGGAGTTGATCGTTTTTGAGATATTCCTTTTTCTTGGTTTCAGCTTTGAAAAACTTATACTTTTCTCACACAGGAATTTGTCAACTCCTGTGCACACAAACAAAGGAACATCAGTCACATAGCAACCAGCTTTTGGCTTTCACTTTAACCTATGGTACTCCCTTATTTCGCTTCTACTTACAATAAAGCAAGAAATAAGACTATCTCTGCTAATTTTTCTCGATTAGCATGAAATAAATAAAAGATAACCTTATTAACAATAGTTTGTTACAGAGATATAGAGAAAGTCATGTGAATGGAGCACATCAGATTTTTAGGGATATATTTCCAGCTGTATATCTTTTATCTCCGTGTCAATAGATGAATGTCAGTTATTAGCCATGTAATTTGAATGCCGATGCTCTCTCACCAGAATGTACACACGTGCAGTGTTTGCTGATGTGGGAAGGAAACCCGCTGTTTCCTGGTGATTGTGCGCAAAATGCTGCTTTACATTTGTTCTCTGCTCTTTCCTTTGTCAGCGTAATCACATTTGTTAAAGCAAATAAATGGTAGGTATCGGGAATCAATAAGCAGTTAGTTTGTACCTCGTGACGACGAGAGTTCGAACAGCTTGGATGAAAACGGCGGCATGCAGGGAGCAGGCTACGCCCCACAGGACTGCTAGAGGACCTGCCACTCTCGCCGACGGTCCCAGGAACCTTAGCGAGACCCACGGCGACTCAGGCAGGCAGCTGGATGGTCGGTAGCCTCCAAATCCGCGACTGGTGTGGATACTGGCACCTGTACACATAGGGACATTAATGGTTGGACGCGGCATATTCCATAGGCATGCTGAACTATAACTAAGGGTCAATCACAATGAAAATTAGCACTATAAACATAATGTCCTATCACAATAAAATCAAGCGTAAGTATAACATAAACTTACAAAATCGGATGTTCCATTTCTCAACCTATTCTACAAATTGTCCATACAAAAGCTTTTTCTTCTATCTATTTTATTCTTTTGTCTACTAATGGGAATATACATCAACAGAGTTTGACTTTTTACTACATAGAACGGAAATTAAGGAGTGCGATAGTTAAAGATTTTAAAAACTAGTCTCTATGTAATGTTATTAGAATTCTGTTTCTTTGGTGTGGTCAGAAGTTAAAAAAAAAGTCACGACTTTCCGTTTGAGAAAAGAAAAGTATTGGAAAATTTAAACACATAATTTTACGGTTTACCAGTATTGCAACGGTCTTCTCAGATAATTCCTAGAAAATTCCAGATATGTATTTTATTTGTCTCGTTTGAATTTATCTTTAATCAAGTCGTTAGAGCCATTTTTCGAAAATAAAAAAAAATTGAAAAATGTTTCATAAAAGGGTAGTTTGGGGTAGGGATTTTCTTGAAAATCTTCATATTGCACCTTAACTTTATCAGGAATTTCATTGTTTAGTAATGCTATTCAGAAAAACACTCTCGCGCGCGCGCACACACAGAGACCGTCTTTTTTTTTTTTTTTTAAATATATTTTTACTTTCTCTATACGCACTATTTACATAGTGCATAGAGAAGGTATTGTAATGCACCCAAAAATTCGATACATGTTAAAGGACCCCCGGAATCAATAAAAGAAAAACATTTTTAGAAAAATGTCCGTGTGTGTGTGTCTGTGGGCCGCAAGGCTCAAAAACGAAAAGTCCATTAAAAATCAAACTTGGTATTTAGGTTTGGTATCTTCCAAGGTTGCGACACGAAGATTTTGAAGAAAATCCGCCCACCCCAAAATACCCTTTACATGGAACGTTTTTCTAAAATTTTTATTTTCTCTAAAATGGCTCTAATGATTTTGATTAATATATCGTATATTAAAGACAAATATAATGTACATCTTGAATTTTCTGGGAATAGCCTCTGAAGACTACTTTATTCTGGATGAATTTTACGGCATTTTGCATAGCTACTAAACCGTAAGAGATGGACAAAAACTTACCACACAAAAATGCAGAGCACGTTAAAACACACATTTTATGTTACATACATTTTTTTCGTAGAGTTGATAGTTTTTGGGATATTCCTTGTTATTGGTTTCAGCTTTGAAAAACTTATACTTTTCTCATACAGCAATTTTCAACTTCTGTCCATACAAACAAAGAAACTTTACTCACATAGCAACCAGCGTTTGACTATCACTTTAACCTATGGTGCTTCTTATTTCGCTTCTACTTACAAGGAAACAAGTAATAAGACTATTTCTGCTAATTTTTCTCGATTGGCATAGAAGCATAAGCTTTTTACTAATATTTTTTGCAGAAATGTAGATGTGAATGGAACACATAAGATTTGTTTTTCTTTCGGTTGACCTCAAAATACGTATTTTCGGTGAAATCGTGATGTAAAGTTTTTGGTTGAACTGAAATGCCTTCTCTATCTACTACGTATGTGGTAAAGGAACTAAGATATGACAATGCGTGTTGTAATGGAACCATTCATGAGTCATTTTGAAAACTAGTCTCCCCCTACCACCAACCTATACCCGGTTAAGGGCAGTAAACTCGCTAAAAATTATCGACTGTTATCAAAATTTGTTCGGCCACGATTTTTATAGAACTTCAGTGATTGATTTCTTTCCAATACCCTTACACAGGAAGGTATTTAGCAAATTCACACTTGGCGACGTAAATTTTGATGTAAGATGCAGGTTTTCCAGATTTATTTAACATAATTTCACCAGTATTATTTAAAAAATCTGATATGTTCCATTCACATTACTTTCTCTACAACTCTGCAATAAATTATTGATAAAAAGCTCATGCTTCTATTTACTTCCTGCTAATCGAGAAAAAATTAGCAGAAATAGTCTTATTACTTGCTTCCTTGTAAGTAGAAGCGAAATAAGGGAGTACCATAGGTTAAAGTGATGGTCAAAAGCTGGTTGCTATGTGACTGAAGTTCCTTTGTTTGTATGGACACGAGTTCACAAAGTCCTGTATGAGAAAAGTATGTTTCTTATAGCTGAAACCAAAAACAAGAAATATCTAAAAAACAATCAACTCCACGAAAAAAGTATATAACATAAATTGTGTGTTTTAAAGTGCTCTACATTTTTTGTGTGGTAAGTTTTTGTCATCTCTTACAGTTTAGCAGTTATGCAAACTTCCGTAAAATTGACCCAAAATAAAGTAATCTCCAGAGGATATTCCCAGAAAATTCAAAATATACATTTTGTTTGTAAGGTAAATATCTTTAATATATGATATTTTAATCAAAACCGTTGGAGTCATTTTTTAGAAAATCAAAATTTTCGAAAAAAGTTCCATGTAAAGGGTAGTTTGGGGTGGGGGATTTTTCTTAAAATCTTTGTGTCGCATCTCTGAAAGATACTAAACTTAAATACCAAGTTTGGTATTTTACCGACACTTCGTTTTTGAGTTATCGTGTTGACAGACATACTGACACACACGAACCTTTTTGTGAAAATACTTTTTTGGATACAGGGGACCCTAAAACATATATTTCCGGTGAAATCTCGGTATCGAATTTTTTGGTGGAGTGCAATACCTTCGTTATACACTATGTACATAGTGCGTATAGAGAAAGTAAAAATGTGATGTTTATTCACTAAACTTTCTCTACCTGTTCTGCAGTCAAACTATTCTTAAGAAAGGTTATTCTTTCATCTACATCATGCTAATCAAGATAAACATTACCAAAATTTGTCTTTATTACTTAACTCCCTGTAAGTGGATGAAAAAAATTGAATACACTAGGCTAAACTGACAGTCAAATCTTTTAAAAGCTATGCATTTGTACTTGAAATTGTTTTCTTTCTAAGGTCAGGAGTAAAACAAGAGATATGAAATGAATAATGACTTTTCCTTTGAAAAAAGTTTAGGTAGTTTAAAACTGAAATCTATAGCAAGGAATTATCCTGAAAACTATTAACTAAATATATATTTCTGGGAGTAGCCTCTGAAGACCTCTCTTCGTTGTGGATGTATTTTGTATAAATACTAAGCCGTAAGAGATAAACAAAAGGTTACTACACAAAGATATAGATCTAGTTAAAATACACAATTTATGTCATACACATTTTTGTGGATTTAACTATTTCCTAGATATTTATTGTTATTGGTTTTAAATTTAAATTACTTAAATTTTTTTCAAGCAGGAATTTCTCATTCTTTTTACTTTTGTTTTGCTGCTGGTCATGCAAATAAAACCGAATTTCAATCAAGTGGTAACTAGGTTTTAAAAGATTTTAGTATCGGGTTATTTCCCTTCTAGTTTTGGAACAAAGTATGAAAACGATTTCTGCGATGGTTTTTGTGGATTAGCATGAAGTAGAAAAATACTTTTTTTTTTATTAAAGAAGAACTTGTTTGCTTTTATACGTACTAATGACTGAGGGTTTCTAAAATGTTTGCTTATTTGTACAGGATTACAGAAGATAGTATGTTTAGATACTATGAGGGGCGCTCAATAAGTCCTTAGAAAATCCAAGAACTTACGCTCGTAGCATCAAAACATTTTGTATTTAGTAACCATCGTCTTTTACTGGGTGGAAGTTAAAGCTTCAGCTATATACATTTCGTGGTTTCGTTGCCATAGGCATTGAATCAACTAGCTTGTGTATACGTATATTTATAAAGATGGAAAAAAGGAGTGATTAAACTCTTCTTCTTAAAAGGCTTAAGACGGAAAGAAATAAAAGCAGAGTTGAAGTTCAAGACACATCTGCTCCTTCCAATTGGATAAATGAATTTAAACGTAGCCTTACATCCACAAAATGATGAACACCGTTCTGAAGTCCAGTAGAAGTGACTTCGAAATTGTTGAAAAAATCCAGGATATGGTTTTGAGTGATCGGCGAATCAAAGTTAGCGAAATATTAGAGGCCACAGCCATATCACAAGGCACAGTGTTCTCAATTTTGCATCAAAAATTAGGTCTGACAAAGGTCTCGGTAAGGTGGGTACCACTTTTGCTCTCAATGGAGGATAAACAATCTTATGATCGATTCGGAAGCTGGTTTGGCACTTTTCCGTCGCAATCCTAACGAGTTTATGCATCGATACATAGCTATGTATTAAACATGAACACACTACTACACTCCAAAGAAAAATTTTAGTCGAAACAGTGGGTTTTTAAAGGCGAACCGGCTCCGAAGAAGGCAAAGGCTGTGAAATTTGTAGACAAGGAGGTGACCTCGGTTTTTTGGGGGAGGGGGTGCACGTGGAATCATCTACATTGTTTACTTGCAGGAAGGAAGAATATTAAATGGAGAGAGTATTATGCATCGTTATTACACAGGTTGAACGGGAAAATCAAGAAAAATCGCCCTCATCTTGCAAAAAAAATGGTTCTCTTCCATCAGGACACTGCAGGAGTCCACACCTGCGCAGTTTCCATGGCGAAATTGTTAGAATAGCTTCGAATTACTACAGCATTTACCAGATTTGACCACCAGTACTTTTTTTTATTCCGAAACTTGAACAAGTAGTTCGGCGGAAAGGATTCACATCTAACGAAGAGGCAATCTCCCAAACAGATGCCTATTTTGAGGACCTTCCGAAGTCCTACTTTTTCGAAGTTTTAAAACAGTTGAGAAAAGAGCATGGAGCTAAAAGGAGATTTTGCTGAAAAATAAAGAAAAAATCTACCATAAATCATGTTTTTCTATCCTTTTATAAGGACTTATCGAACTCCCCTCGTTTAAGGCAGTCTGGATTTGTGTTTCTTATATTTGGTTTACTTCAAACATGTTTATTATCTATTGCTGGAGTTTGCCAGCAAAGGTAAATCTGTTTTGCATGCCAAGGAGGTATTGAACTCTAGGAATTTTGAGATGTGCATTCCACCGCATTGCAAGGGCGGAGCCCACCACAAAACCAGGCATGCCATTGATTTTCCAGATTTACGAGCATGTACTATAATGAAATTGCTGAATCACTTAAACTGTCAACTCATTTCAGTTTGTTTTCACCTCGAGAAAGAAAGAATATGCTATTTAAAGTGTGCAGGGTAACATGACCCCGCGTTTCTATGGTTACCGACCAGGTTGAGGCTAGAGTAAAGGTCGAGGGGTGATACACGTCCTAATACTCTTATAAACAAGTCTGCAACAAAGGAAATTGCTACGTAACTTTCAGTTGTTTTCCACTCCGTAGTAGAAACGTCATTTTCCTTGTCGGGAAATCGCCTGAACGAGCTCTATTAGACAATGCTTCGTAGTTTGGGAAATTTATATTATTGATCTGTAATTATATTTAGTTACTACATCTGTCGTTTTTAATTGGTACTTGCGTGCACATCTTTCTTTATATTAACATTTCCAGCTCTACATCTCTGCAACAAATTATTGTTAAAAAGCTTATGCTTCGATTAACTTCATGCTAATCGAGAAAAAATTAGCAGAAACAGTCTTAATAATTACTTCCTTGTAAGTAGAACCGAAATAAAGGAGCACCATAGCTTGAAGTGACAGTCAAAAGCTGGTTGTTATGTGACTGAAGTTCCTTCGTTTGTATGAACAGAAGTTAACAAATACCTGTATGAGAATAGTACAATATTTTCATAGCTGAAACTGAAAAAAGGAATATCGCAAAAACGATCAACTCCACGAAAAAATGTATATAACACAAATGGTGTGTTTTAACGTGCTCTACATTTTTTGTGTGGTAAATTTTTGTTTATCTCCTACGGTTTAGCAGTTATGCAAACTTCCGTAAAATACATCCTGAATAAAATAGTCTTCAAAGGATATTCTTAGAAAACTCAAGATATATACTTTGTCAGGTAAATATCTTTAATATATGATATTTTAATCAAAATTGTTAGAGCCATTATTGAGAAACTCAAAACTTTCGAAAAAAGTTCCACGAAAAGGGGTGTTGAGGGTGGGGGGGAGTTTCTTGAAAATCTTCGTGTCGCACTCTTGGAAGATACCAAAGTTAAATACCAAGTTTGGTATTTAACGGTCTTTTCGTTTTTGAGCTATGCTGTCCACAGACACACACAGACATACACGGACCTTTTTCCAAAACTTCTTTTTACTTTCTCCATACGCACTATGTACATAGTGTATAGAGAAAGTATTGCACTCCACCTAAAATTCGATACCGAGATTTCACCGGAAATATATGTTTTAGGGTCCCCAATATCAAAAAAAAAGCATTTTCACAAAAAGGTCCGTGTGTGTGTGTGTGTGTGTGTGTGTGTGTGTCCGTGTGTCTGTGAACACGATAACTCAAAAATGAAAAGTCGGTAAAATACCAAACTTGGTATTTAAGTTTAGTATCTTCCAAGTATGCGACACGAAGATTTTGAGAAAAATACCCCCAACCCCAACTACCCTTTACATGTAACTTTTTTCGAAAATTTTGATTTTTTCAAAAATGGCTCTAACGATTTTGATTAAAATTTCGTATTTAAAACATATTTACCTGACAAATAAAATGTATATCTTGAATTTTCTGGGAATAGCCTCTGAAGAGTAGTTTATTCTGGATGAATTTTACTAAATTTTGAATGACTGCTAAACCGTAAGAGACGGACAAAAACTTACTACACAAAAAATGTAGAGCACATTAAAACACACAATTTATGTTTTAATCATTTTTTCGTGGAGTTCGTCGTTTTTGTGACATTCCTTATTTTTGTTTTCTGCTATAAAATACTTATACTTTTCTCATACAGGAACTTGTCAACTCCTATCCATATAGACAAAGGAACTTCATTGACATAGCAACCAGCTTTTGCCTATCAGTTTAACCTACAGTTGTCCCTTATTTCGCTTCTACTGACAAGGAAGCGAGTAATTAGACTATTTCTGCTATTTTTTTTCTGATTAGCATAAAGTAAATATAAGTATAAGCTTTTTAAGAATTATTTGTTGCAGGGATATGGAGAAAGTCATGTGAATGGTACACATCAGATTTTTTTGAATTCAGGGGGACCTAAAACATTTCCAGTGAAATCTCTGTATCGAATTTTTGGGTGGAATGCAATACCTTCTCTATACACTATGTACATAGTACGTTTAGAGAAAATAAAATCATAGCTATCAAAGTAAAAACGTGCACATACACAAACTTGACACAAGAACAAAACAAAATGATTTCATAAACTGACAAAGAGAAACGTTAAGTAACAAAAGTATAGAAAGTAAAGTAAAACCAAAGATTTGAACACTCATTTGCGTAAACAAATAAAACAGATAACTGAAGAAAAATGTGAACTTAAAGCAACTAAAAACTATCTCTCAGAAAATGCATTCTACTCTTTAGAGGAGTATAAAATGTTAAATAGAAAAGTTAAATGAATTATGTTGTGTAATGGTATCGCGTGTATTCTTTTGTAAAGTGTACATACTCATGTTGTTATTTATACTATACGTTTATTTTTGTAATCAAATTGACGATCCTTGTAAATTATGTTTTACAAATGGAGATAATAAAGAAATAGAAAAGAAATAGAAATTTCAGTGTACGAATAAAAGCTGTGTTTACTAAATTTGAATTAACCAGTGTTTTAAAATATAAAATTACTCGGAGATATTGTAATGCATACAAAAATTCGATGCCGAGATTTTACCTGAAATACACGTTTTAGGACCTCCATCCATAGATGCCACGCGAAGATTTTCAAGAAAATCCCAACATTACCGACTACACTTTATATGGAAAAGTCTTCGAAAATTTTGATTTTCTCAAAAAGTGCTCTAAAAGATGTTTATTATAATAACGTATATTAAGTATGTATACATGACAAATAAAATGTATATCTTCAATTTTCTGGGAATAGCCTCTGAAGGCATGTTTATTCTGGATGAATTTTCCGGAATTTTGCATTACTGGTAATCTGTAAGAGAGACAAAAACTTACTTCACAAAAAATGTGGAACTCGTAAAAACACACAATTTATGTTATTCACGTATTTTACGTGGAGTTGGCCGTTTTTGAGATATTCCTTGTTATTGATTTCAGCTTTAAAATAATTGTAGTTTTCTCATACTGTCAACTCCTGTCCGTACAAATAAAGGAACTTCAATCACATGGCAACCCAATTTTAAAGGATTTGTCTATCGCTTTAGCCTAGGGTAGTCCCTTATTTTCCGTCTACTTACAAGGAAGCAAATCTTTCTGCTAACAGTTTCTCGATTAGCATGACATAAATAGAAGAATAAGCTTTTTAACAATAATTTATTGAAGAGAAAGTTATGTGAGAATGGAATAAATCAGATTCCCTTTTAATGTTGTATAAAATTTTGAATTTATAGCATATCACTACTCAGCTCAATATGTACTAAAATCTTAAAATATGCACGCAAATAGACAAGTTTTAGTTTTGTATAAAATCAACCATTTTTTATGAATTTTACTTTCTCTACACGTACTATGTACGAAGGGAATAGAGAAAGGTTGCATTCCGCTCAAAAATTCAACGTAAATACACGCTTTGAGACACCTTGAGCCCAAAAAAAAAAAAGAGTTTTAGAAAAAGGTATGTGTGTGTTGCATGCAAAGCATAGCTCAAGAACGTATGATATTAAAGTTATTATCTTCCAAGGATGCAACACGAAGATTTTCAAGAAAATCTCCTTATCCTAAACTATTCCCAAGTTTGACACGGAAATAATTGTTTACAAATCAGAATGAACCACTAATAATAATATGTGATTTTTAGCATATGTTTAATATTGATCCAAATAACGTACATAATCATTGGAAAAACACATGAAAATCGTGGTTGTGGTCAATGAAGTCTTGATTATCCCATATATGATGTGTGCAGATGTCTCTTGATTTAAAAGAGCTGCAGAACTAAACGACGCGATTTCAAGTTAAAATCAGTAAGTGGGGAAATGGCCAAGTGCTCATTTTATCCCTCTTGCTTATCAGCGGAGACGGTGAGCTTGTTGTGGTCATGGGGAGGGGTATCACGAACGCTCGCCAGCTCTAGTTGAGTTCTGCAACTATTTTAACTTAGGAAGGAATATCTGAAAACGTCACCTGGTATAAGTCTTATTAGGGAGGGTACCCATAGTTGTCGCTGACTTTTGAACGAAACCAATTTATTTATGCTTCAGATCATACAGGATGTTTGGAACAGCTTGACGTGATATGCACCATTGGAAGGTTAGTAGTGGAGGGGCGTATAGAGCGCAATGGAAGAAGGTGATGCGGAACCAGTCTGCTAGTTATGTATTAGAGGTGGATGTGATGTGTTGTATGCATAGGCTATTACAAAATTTAACCAGCTGTGGTCATGAAGTTGTTAGTGAATGTATTTGGTATTTTGGAGGAAAAGCCAATTAGGGTAGATCCCAGTGTTCGAACAGCTTAGAAAACAGCCACATGATGAAGACGCTATTGATGAGTACAAATCTCTTATGGTAGATTAAGTCACCAATGAAGATGATATTGAAAGTGGTTTTGGCGATGATCCAGCGATATAGCCAGAAAATGAAATTGAGCAGACTTCACAAGAAAGCGATCCAGCATTACGTGTCATCGTTAGTGACGAGAGCAGCGGCTCTTCTTGTTATCCATCACCACCAAACAAGAACAACGTTTCCTGAAGGTCACTTGGCTGGTGCATACAAAATCTAGACGAAGCAGCTGAAAGGAATGAATCTCCCACAATGGTGTCCTCCTGGAGAATCCCTAGACCTGGCCCCTAGAGTGAAATTCATTAAGATAATGGCACCAAAAAAGCCAAATAAAAACAAGAAAGGTGCTACAAGAAAGGATCAATAACGAGGTACGTGATCGGTTCATTGAAATGCGAAAACATCGTGGTTTTATACACGACCGAACGCTACAAATTTGGGCGATGTCTTTCAAAGTATAAATTGATCCAAACAACACCTTAACATTCAAAGCTTCCAAAACATCGTTGCAGGGTTCAAGATAAAAAATAAGATTGTCGCATATCACACAAAGTTGGCAGCAGATTTGTTGCTGATACCACTGATATAGAAAAGGTACCTGGTGAGTTTCTTTTACAGAAGTAAGGCGTTTCATTGAAGAGAATAAGTTTACACCACAGCAGATCAGTCAGGCTGTGCCAAAGTGTTACCTTCTGGGAGAACTCTTGCCGTCCGGGGAGCAAATACAATTTATGGTACCGTGAGTTCAGTTGCAGCAACCACCCACTCATACATGATAATAGCTTATTGTAATGGATAGTACCCTTCTTCCACACATGTTCTTGTATCGGAACCCAGTGGGAAATCCAGCAAGCTTGACACTTGAATCGTCCAATGTGAAAGCATATGCTAGCAAATCACCAAATTTGAAAGTGTTCTTGGAGCAGGTGTTATGACCGGATTTGCACGGAAAGGATGGAATACTTCTTTTGGTTCATTCGTGGACAGCAAATAAAGATAATGCTCTATATAATGAGACAGTTCCAGAAGATGTTGAATTTCACAGGATGCTCATCCCTGCAAAATGTACTGGATTGCTTCAACCAGAGGACGTTTTCTTTTTCCGTCCATTCGAAAGTATGGTAAGGTTCATCACAGATACGATAGGCTTATCGTCCACAGTTAAAGCATGACAAAGAGAACAATTTCTTCGCATTCAATCGTTTGTGCACTTCTACTTTACGGCAAACAGATTCAAACAATTGATCCGATTCGCTTTCTTCAAATCTGGTTACACCGATGAACATTCAGGATCATTTCAGACGCCTTCCGAATACTGTTTTGAGAGTGGTTTAGAAGAAAAATGTTTCAAAGATGACTGATTGCCTTCATTCGATGTGCTCACTGTGAACGATGTTATGTCTAGAATACGGATTACTCGTTCACCTTCATGTTTACTGAACTTGAACTGCCGTGGTGCATAATGTATTTTCATTAGTTACAGGTTCTTGAATCAAGTGGCTCGACCATCTACAGTATTCAGCCTCGTGTGGACTAATCTGCAAGAATATTCTTGTCTTTATGAGTACACAGTGCTTATAGCTCCTAAGTTTCTTGCCCATAGCAGCTGTAATTTGCATGGTCTGCCTATTTTGATATTGGCTATTCAACGCACTATATAGATTCAAAATGTGAACGACAACATTTGGATAACTCCCTTGTTAGTATAGTCTTGTGCACAGATGCTTGTAACCTCGGTGCGGGCGAAGTTCATTATGTGCCTCACATACTACAAGGTAGCTTATCAAAGGGCGGAAGACAGTCAAAATCAGCTATTACAACTCAAAACATTACTTTTTCTTCGGTTAGGAACCCTATGAGAGAGAAAGCCGAGGAAACAGGTATTTTTGTTTTTGATGTATTTTCATAAGTTAGTGTGTTCATCTTGTCGATAATTCATGAGTGAAGCGACGGGAGTGAATTGTCCTAAGAGATGAAAACACCAGTTGTATTTGATAAGACAATTCAGCGAAATAGACTATTAATAATTTATAATATATAGGAAGGGAGATTTTATGAGGTTATGATTGTAATACTTAATAGTTCTCAAATGGTAGATGACGCATTCGACCATGTACTGAATGTTTTTTTTTACTTTCTCTACACGTACTATGTTCATAGTGTATAGAGGAAGTATTACATTCCACCCAAACTTGGTATTTAAGTTTGGCATCTTCCAAGGATGCGTCACGAAGATTTTCAAGAAAATCCTCCCACTCCAAATTACCCTTTACATGCAAATATTTTCGAAAATTTTAATTTTATACAGATTGCTCTAACGATTTTGATTAAAACGCCACATATTAAAGCCATTTTCACCACAAATAAAGTGTATATCTTGAATTCGCTGGGGATAGCTTCTGAAGACTTGTTTAATCTGGATGAATTTTGCTGAATTTTCCATAACTAGTAAACCTTAAGAGATAGAGAAAAATTTACGAGACAATAACAGTATATCTCGTTAAAACACACAATTCTTGTCAACTCTTGGACACGCAAAGAACGGATTTCAATCCCATAGTAATCACATTTTAAAACATTTGACTGTCGGTTTAGCCTAGTGTATTCCCTTATTTTGCTTATACTTATAAGGAACTAAGTAATAAAACCGTTTCTGCTTATATTTATTGGATCAGCATGAAACAGAGAATAAGTTATAATCAATTTGTTACAGAGATGTAGAGAAAATCATATGAATTAACACGTCAGATTTTTTGTTTCTTCACTGCCTCCTGAATACTGGAGATTATTCAAACGAACCTCAGATGCGACAAGCTTTTAAAGAAATGAACATCAGATGTTTCGACAATATTGCTCCAGTCCGATGATCGTGATTGGTTGAATTTGCCTAATCTTGGCCATTGCATTGTTACTTTAATAGTTGAGCTAAATTGTCAAATAAAAATCACAGCTCAGTCTGTAGTAACAATGTGATAATAGCCATTTGTCAGTGTTGCCAACAATATTGTCATAAAGCGCGCCTTTTCCTAAGAGGCGTAGAGTTTAAAATGGGAACCAAATTAGTATCTTGAAACTGGGTTACAAAAGCTTCGAGCTAAGAATTGAGAGTGCGAGGTGCCCTTGCTTAGAACCCAAGAGTTTAAACGAAATACTAAATAGTAATTTCGCTCATAGAGTGTAAAGTTATACGAAGTGAAAATTATATGAGCTGCTGGTATGTAATATGACTTTTGTTCTTTTACTACTGTTGTGAAATACCTCTTGAGTTTCATATTTCTCGGAATGAAAGTCGACATGAAACCCACGCGTTCAAAAGTTTAATTTTTTAAAGTGAACTTTCATTCGTGCCGGATTAGCACCGGCGCTGGTTATTATTAAATTCAGAGATATTTCCTTAATGATTGTCGATTACCGTTTTATCGAAAGGTCGAGTCAAATGACAGCACCCGTGAACTCGTTAGATTAGAATCGATAATTCGAGAGACGTCCTCTCTTGCTAGATATGGACATCATTATTTCAGCTTCTGCGTTATCTAACGGGATTAAAAAAGCATTTCGTGTCCTGGCAAAAGTAGGCGTGCTTAGAATGTAACTTTGAGGATTATTTCTCTTGATGTGTTGGTACGGACAGAGAAACGTTTTCATTGCCTTTCTTTCTCGCCGATCACCTCGATAAAATATTGTACAATTCTATGTATTTCACATTTTCAACAACATTTGGAATACTGCAATTTTTTCTGGTGAATAAAATAAACACTGCTGCTTAAACCTTCATCTAAAATGTATGCTCTTTAGAAATACCTAATCCTTTTATCCTTACTGGGCGGCGCCGTAGGTGGGTGGTTAGTGCGCCCGCATCTGGGATTCTGGGCGGGTTTTCCCCCGCCACTCATTCCACCAATTGCTCCAACATCACCCTTCCAACCATCAAATTCTTTTACATTTCATATCAACCCATTCCTCATGTTCATGCCTGGATGCGGGCCGACCCTCCGTGACAGGTTCTCCATTCTGTGGTTTCGTGCCGTTGGCTCCCCGACAGGCTTCTGACCCCTAGGCATTGGCTTGTAAGTCCTAGTGAGGGTGTCAGTCCTACAAATACGGGCAGGGTAAGCCGATTACGAAGGATTTCAATTTAATGTTGATTGTCTTCACTCTACAAAACTGCAATTCACATCGACTATTTCATAGATAGAAGATACATTTACCAAATACGATTAACTACCTCGCCGTATTTACTTTCTTTAAACGTTCTATGCATACCTATAGCAGGTAGCGAAGGTATGGTATTCCAACCAAAATTGGACTTAAAGATTCACCGGAAATATATGTCGAAAAATATGAGGTAACCTGAGTCCAAAAACGCGTCTTTAGTGTGTGTGTGTGTGTGCGTATGTGTAACTGTGGATAGCATAACTTGAAAAACGAAAGTACCGTTAGATACCAAATCTGATATTTAAGTGTATATCTTCCAAGGATGCATACGAATATTTTCAAGAACATCTCCTCACTCCAAACAAAACATGACATGGAACATTTTTTGAGAATTTTATTTTTTACTTTTGCTACACGTATTATGTACATAGTGTATAGAGAAGGTATTGTAATGCACCCAAAAGTTCTATACCGAGATTTCACCGGAAATACATGTTTTGAATCCAATACAAGCATTTTTAGAAAAACGTCCGTCTGTGGGCAGCATAGCTCAAAAACGAAAAGTCCGCTAAAAACGAAACTTGGTATTTAGGTTTGATATCTTCCAAGGATGCGACACGAAGATTTTGAAGAAACCCCTCCACCCCAAACTACCCTTTACATGGAACTTTTTGAGAAAATTTTGATTTTCTCAAAAATGGCTCTAACAAGTTTCATTAAAATATCGTATATTAAAGATATTTACCTGAAAAAAAATGTATAGCATGAATTTTCTGAGAATAGCTTCTGAAGACTAGTTTATTCTGGATGACTTTTACGGAATTTTACATAACTGATAAACCGTAAGAGATGGATAAAAACTTAGGACACAAAAAATGTAGAGCACATTAAAACACACAATTTATGTTATATAATTTTTTTTCTCGTGGAGTTGATCGTTTTTGAAATATTCCTTGTTTTTGGTTTCAGCTTTAAAAAAACCTATACTTTTCTCATACAGGAATTTGTCAACTCGTGTCCATACACACAAAGAAAGTTCAATCACATAGCAACCAGCTTTTGACTATCACTTTAACCTATGCTACTCCCTTATTCCGCTTCCACTTACAAGGAAGCAAGTAATAAGACTATTTCTGCTAACTTTTTCTCGATTAGTATGAAGTAAATAGAAGCATAAGCTTCCTAACAATAATTTGTTGCAGAGATGTAGAGAAAGTCATGTGAATGGAATACATCAGATTTTTTAAGCTGAGGCTGAAGGCTCTATCCTTCCAATGTTTCATTTGTTATTTTCATTATCCTTTATTCTAGAGCCTATTTAACATATTATTGTGAACTTTTATAGAATATATATGCATATCTAATAAGTAGACGGAACCTGTAGCACACCTAAAGTTTTTTACTAACGGAGATATTTTTAATGGCTTTCCTTATTAAATTAACTAGTAATTAATTCTTAAATACTAAACCACTATTAATACTAATGTAGTTCTATAAGAGGTATTGGTTTTACTATCCTAAAATTACACTGAACTATCCTGAATCCTCGTTTCTTCACATGACCACGAGCTGAAAAATTCCTGTATGAGAAAGTTTTAGTATTTTAAAACCGAAACCAATAAGGTACGAAATAGTCAACTGCACGAATAAAGTAAGTCTATATACCATATTGTGTGTTTTAACGAGATCTAAATGTTTTGTGCAGTAAGTTTTTTTGTGTTTCTCTAAGTCCTCTAGAATGAGAGGACTACAGAGGCAATTTCTAGAAAATGCAATATCGACATTTGGAAATGTCTTTAATATACCCAAGATCTCGGTTTTATCGCACGTAAAAACATGACTTCCTTCGGTCGGGAAAGCTGTTGGTGCCATGTTGTAGATTTACGACACTTAAAAGAACTTCAAGCCTGATAAATAGGCTTCTGAGCAAAACTAACCGGCCTTTCACGGCCACTATAGAATGGGAGCTGAGAATCCCAATAGTTAAAGAGCGTCCATAAATAAAACTCCAATTAAGTTTAATTTTTAACAAAATCTAAATGTTTTGTGCAGTAGGTTTTTTGTCTATCTCTTAAGGTTTACCAGCTATGCAATAGTCATGCAGAATTAAGAAGAATTCAGAAGCTATTCCCAGAAAACTCAATGTAGACATTTTGTTTGTCATGTAAAGGTTTTTAAATACGGTTATAGCCATTTTTGAGAAAATCAAAACGTTGGAACATTTTTCCATGTAAAGATTAGAGTGCGGGGGTGGGGGTATTTTAACAAAAACCTTTGTGTCGCATTCCTGGAATTTGTTAACTTGATTCAATTTGTATTTTACTGACTTTTCATTTGTGAGTTATCGTGTTCATATACACGCTGACACACACGGTCATTTTTCTAATTTTTTGTACAAGGGACCCTAAAATGTGTGTTTCAAATGAAATGTTAATATCGACTTTTTTTTAGGAGTACAATACCTTCTCTGCCTAAGTACTATGTAGAGAAAATAAAATGTGTACTGAAATAAAGACATTTCAAAATTTAACTTCCAATAAGGGAATGCATCATCCAAAATCCTAAAAAAAAAAAAATGATAAAAAGTCCGTGAGATTTGACATATATTATTGGTTTAAAAATCTTCGCAGGAGATTATGAGCTTCTAAAACTTACAAAGAAACTGTGTTAAATTGCTTGTTAAACCTTAAAACCTATTTTCTCGTGTTTTTATTTTTCAGCGTTTTCAAAACTGTAAAATGTTCCACACGATGCAGATTTTATTCAAGTTCTCTTTTAGGATATATTCTTAATAGGCTAAAAAGAGTTTCTGTCATATGATTTTGTAAAATTATTTTAGATATTGTTTTTAAAGTCAATTGTATTATAACATTTCTTGAATTTTTGTCTGTTTCTTTAAATTTTTACCTCTAGAACTAGGTGTGGTATGACAAATTCATATGAAATTTCTGTTCCTGATACTTAATTGTATATTTTGAAAAATTAAAAAATAAAATTTTTCATTATTTTCATCGTGTGGAGTGATTTGAATTGGTGCCAGATTTTTAATTTAAAAATGAATTACTGAAAAACTACTTAATGTTACATAAACTAAATGTTAAAGAATGTACGAGTACCTACTATACAAGATAAATGTATGTTAAAATTTTCAGCCTGATTAGTTGAAAACTGGGTGATGTCTACTTAAAGTGAGGTGTATTTTATTTGGTGAAAATCTGTTGTTGACTGTTGACATGAACATTATGCTGATGCGTCATTACGTGCCTTGGAGCTTGTTATGCTAACAATAATTGTTATGATCAATTATTGAGGCACTCACAACTGCCTCAGGTTTTGAATCGGTGACAAAGCCATGCTAACATAAACACACAATTTTTTCTGTAGCAGACATCACACATCCGCTCACGTCATTCGCAGACCTCGCTATTAATATTGAGAACGCCAATGTAATTATAATTTTGTCTCTTTTTATTTTACCAACTGCTGTTTGCAATAACTTCTGTACATACATACATCAACTAATTTTGCCATTCCAAATCCATTTTTACTTTCTCTACACTACTATATACATAGTATATAAAGAAGGTATTGTATTCCATCCAAAAATTCGATATTAACATTTCACAGGAAATACACCTTTTAGAGTCCCCTGTATCCATTCATGTGATTTTCTCTACATCTCTGCAAAAAATATTATTAAAAAGCTAATGCTTCTGTTTAATATAGAGTATATGTAATATACTTTTTTTCGTGGAGTTGATCGGTTTTGTAATGGTTACCATGCTAACTTCATATACCCAGGGTCACGGGTTCAAACCCGGCGGAGGACGATGGATTTTTTCGGGCGTAAAAATCCTTAGCATGGCTTCCTTCGGAAGGGAAGTAAAGCCGTTGGTCCCGTTTCGTAGATTTACGGCACGTAAAAGAACCTCAAGCCTGATAGAGAGGCCTCTGAGCAAAATCAAGCGGTCTTTCACGCCCAGTTTAGAATGGGACGCTGAGAACCAGTAGCCATTTCCATTTTTCCTTGTGTTTGGTTTCAGCTTTGAAAAGCTTATAGGTACTTTTCTTATACAGGAATTTATCAACTACTGTCCATACAAACAAAGGAACTCAGTAACATAGCAATCAGCTTTTGGCTGTCACTTTAACCTTTGGTACTCCTTTATTTCGCTTCTACTTACAAGGAAGCAAATAATAAAAGTATTTCTGCTACTTTTTTTTTCTCAATTAGCATGAAAGTTATTAAAAAGCTTATGCTTCTATAATAGTTTTTTGCAGAGATGTAGAGAAAGTCATGTGAATGGAACACATCATATTTTATTTTTTATACGCTAGTACGGTGTAGTATACATTTTCTTGAGTGGAATCTACCCCTCTGAGCAAGAGTTTGCTAATTCAGGGGCAGTGCTAGAACATGGTGTTTTATTTATGAAAAAATTGTTAGCAAACAAATAAATAAATATTACATAACTTAAAATAAGAACTGAAGCTTTCCTGGCGACGTGTTAATTCAAAATCTTCTCGGGCTTCTAGCCAGGTAAAAACTTGGCTTGGCACCAACGTTTCGAAGAAGTGCATCTTCCTCGTCAGTTCACCCTGAAGACGAGGAAGATGCACTTCTTCGAAACGTTGGTGTCAAGCCAAGTTTTTACCTGGCTAGAAGCCCGAGAAGATTTTGAATTACATAACTTATTCCTAATCTTGAACTCATCAAAATTATTAGAATACAAGTTTAATAAATAAATAAAGTTCTTACCTGCGGCTAGAATTGTGGCTCCCCCAGCAGGAATACCCAGTCCTAGGTTCAACTCCCCGCGCTCCTCAATAAATGCAACTGTACCCATCACCATGGCAGAGATTCCACATACAATCTGCAACAAATATACATTTTTACTTTCTCTGCACGTACTATGTCCATAGTGTATAGAGAAAGTATTGCATTCCACCCAAAAATTACGTACCTAGGTTTCACAGGAAATATATGTTTTGAGACCTCTAAGTCAAAAGAAAAAATTAGAAAAAATGTCGTGTGCGTGTGTGTGCGTACCATAGCTCAAAAACTAAAAGTCCCTTAAACACCAAACTATGTATTTAAGATTTGCGACACGAAGATTTTCAAGAAAATCCCCCCACTACCAACTACCCTTTACATTGACAATTTTTTAGAAAATTTTGATTTTGTCAATGATGAATAACGATTTTGATCAATATATCATTATATTATTATGTGAAAAATAAAATGTATATCTTCAATTTTCAGGGAATAGCCTCTGAAAATATCTTTATTCTGGCTGTATTTTGCGGAACTGGTAAACCGTAAGAGATCGGCAAAACCTACTACACAAAAAATGTAGGTCTCGATAAAAAACATAATTTATCTAACAAACTTTTTGTGTGGCTGACCGTTTCTAAGATATTCCTCGTTATTTGTTTCAGTTTTAATATACTTATAATTTTCTCATACGGAAAGTTGTTGCCTCCTGGCCAAACAGTCAAAGGAATTTCAATCACATAGACCACATCTTTAATGATATGACGATCGCTTTAGCCACTTAGCTTTTGCCATTTCAGAAGTCAGGGCAACTGTTTTATTCAGGGTGTTAATGCACTACACCGAAATAATTTACGTGACTGATATAAGTAATTTGAGATAGGCGATGCATGGTCCCCGAATAAACATAACGCAACTATATAGCGCTAAACGTGTGGGTATCAGGTGCTAAGTCGGTGTTAAAGCAAAGCAGGTTGACAAAATGGCTTAGAATGTCTTTAAAACTGCTGCCCGAGTATAGAAATATCGATTTTTAGCAGCTCGTTACTAGCGTTCCCAAGATTTAATGTCGCAAAAATCGTGACACTGAGCATTCATTAACTACGTTCTTGAGATAGCCTATCTTGGAGGCGCTTTTTCACCTGTTCTTGTGGCTTAATACGTAACCCGGAAAGATGCTATCCCAAAGGTCATGAGTTCGATTCCTGTCATACAGTAAATGTTTTTACTTTCTCTATACGCACTATGTACATAGTGTATAGAGAAGGTATTGCAGTCCACCAAAAAAATTCGATACCAAGATTTCACCGGAAATATATGTTTTAGGGTTCCCTGTATCCAAAAAAAGTATTTTCAGAAAAAAGTCCGTGTGTTTGTGTGTCCGTGTGTCAGTGTGTCCATGTGTCTGTGAACACGATTACTCAAAAACGAAAAGTCGGTAAAATACCAAACTTGGTATTTAAGTTTAGTATCTTTCAGGGATGCGATACGAAGATTTTGAGAAAAATACCCCAACCCAAACTACCCTTTACATGGAACTTTTTTCGAAAATTTTGATTTTCTCAAAAATGGCTCTAACGATTTTGATTAAAATGTCGTATATTAAAGACATTTACCTGACAAATAAAATGTATATTTTGAATTTTCTGGGAATAGCCTCTGAAGACTACTTTATTCTCGATCAATTTTACGGAATTTTGCATAACTGTTAAACCGTAAGAGGTGGACAAAAACTTACCACACAACAAATGTAGAGCACTTTAAAACACACAATTTATGTTATATACATTTTTTTCGTGGAGTTGATTTTTTTTTTTAGATATTCCTTGTTTTTGGTTTCAGCTATAAAAAACATACTCTTCTCATACAAAAATTTGTGAACTCGTGTCCATACAAACAAAAGAACTTCAGTCACATAGCAACCAGCTTTTGACTGTCACTTTAGTCTATGGTAGTCCGTTATTTCGCTTCTACTTACAAGGAAGCAAGTAATAAGACTATTTCTGCTAAATTGCAGGGATGTAGAGAAAGTCATGTGAATGGTACACATCAGATTTTTTATTATTATTTTTTTCATTCCAGGCGAAGTGCTGCGTTACGTGAACGAGACCCGAACTCGGAAACTATCTTTCACTTGAAATCCAGTATAATAACCACTACGCTAGAGAGGTACGCTGTAATATGTCCCTTTGTTTGTCGTGTTATGCTCTCGAATGGTTGATAAATTAGCCAGTGGCGTACTGGCACTTCAGAAAATTATAGTCGTTACTTCGACATTTCAATAAACAGGCTATAAGTCTCCTATCTCAGATTACTTATTAAGGTAATCTACATGTTGTGTGAAAATATTTCTGTATAGTTCATTAACACCCTGTATATTCCGAATAACTGAATATGCGGTTATTGTAATATAACATAACTCCATGGCACGACAGCTCACGGGGAACCTTGGCCTACCGCCCGGCCGCTGCGTCCCCCATCTCGGTCCACTACAGACGTCATGGATGGGGTGCAGTATTGGAGGGTGAGACGTGGTCAGCGCCTCGAGCCCCTCCCGGCCGGTTAATGCGGTCCTCAAGACCTGGAGCCGCTACTTCTCCATCAAGTAGCTCCTCATTTGGCCCCCCAGGGACCTCACGAGGCTGAGTGCACCCCGGTCCAGGTCTCCCAGCGGGGGAAAAATCCCCACGCCGGTACTGGGGATCGAACCCAGGTCTCCCGCTTGGTAGGCAGCTGCGCTACCACCGCGCTAAGGAGACGACCGTTATTGCAATATATACATTTGAATATATGTTTTCACAATGCGGATTGCCACCAGCAGATGGCATCTGAGTGCATTGGTAAGTGCTAATAGATACATGCAAACGTTAGTATCCTAGAGACTTTGTTCCAAAATGGATTCCATTAAAGTTGAACAGCGAATATACATAAAAATTGCATTTCTGCGTGGCCGAAATAATCGTGAATGCCAAAGATGTGTGGAAACCTTGCGGGATTCTTTTGAAGGTCATTAGCTCGTAAGAGTGTACGCATGCTTTTTGTGCATATGTGATGCGAATAAAAAAGTGCACTATTTACGCATCTTTCAATGTCCCGTACCGATAGCCCCTTACACGCGGATCAGAATTTAGTACCAGCATTTTGAAGAACATTCCAGCGTCTTTCAATTGTATTTCCTGAGTTTCGTTTCCTACAGCTTTACTGACTGATAAAAAATCTTATGTGTTCCATTCGCATGACCTTCTCTACATCTCTGCAACAACTTATTGCTAAAAATCTTATGCTTCTATTTATTTCATGCTATCGAGAAACAATTAGCAGAAATAGTTCTTATTACTTGCTTCTTGTAAGTAGAAGCGAAAAAAAAGGGAGTACCATAGGTTAAAGTGATAGTCAAAAGCTGGTTGCTATGTGATTGAAGTTCTTTTGTTTGTATGGACACAAGTAGACAAATTTCTGTATGAGAAAAGTATAGGTTTTTTTAAGGCTGAAACCAAAAACAAGGAATATGTAAAAAACGATCAACACCACGAAAAAAAATGTATATAACATAAATTGTGTATTTTAATATGCTCTACAATTTTTGTGTGGTGATTTTTTTTGTCTATCTCTTATGGTTTATACACAATTCCGTAAAATTCAACCAGAATAAAGCAGTCTTCAGAGACTATTCCCAGAAAATTCGAGATGTACATATTATTTGTCAGGTATTTATCTATAATATACCATATTTTAATCAAAATCGTTGGAGCCATTTTTTAGAAAATCAAAATTTTCGAAAAATGTTCCATGTGAAATATAGGGTGGAGCGTTTTCTTGAAACATTCGTGTCGCATCCTTGGAAGATACTGAACTTAAGTACCAAGTTTACTATTTTACAGTCTTTTCGTTTTGAGCTATGCTGCACACACACAAGACAGACACTCACACCAACGTTTTTCTAAAAATGCCTTTTTTTTTTTGTTTTCAGGATGTCTTAAAACATGTGTTTCCGGTGAAATCTCGGTGAAATCTCGGTATCGAGTTTTTGGGTGCATTACAATACCTTTTCTATACACTATGTACATAGTATGTATAGTTAAAGTAAAACATAATACGTATAGATAAAGTAAAAATAGCAGAAATAATCTTATTACTTGTTTCAAAATTCAAGATGTACATTTTACTTGTCCTTGATATACGGAACTTTAATTTTTTTGAGAAAATCACAATGTTCGAATTTTTTTCTATGTAAAGGGTAGTTGAAGGTGGGGGATGTGCCATTAAATCTTCGTTTCGCATCCCTGGAAGATACCAAACTTCAATCCCAAGTTTGGTATTTTATCGTCTTTTCGTTTTTGAGTTATCGTGTTCATGGACACCACGCACAGGGACGTTTTTCTGAAAATGCTTTTTCTGGATTCAGGGAACCCTAAAACGTGCATTTCCGGTGAAATCTCGGTATCGAATTTTGGGTGCATACAATGCCTTCTCTATACACTATAAAAATATCCAGAATATATGTCATTATGAATTAACTAGCACAGCACAGAGTTGTACAGATGTTGTGTTGTGTTTTTATTACTTTCTCTGCACGTACTATGTACATAGTGTATAAATATGTATAAGTTTATTTCATCCAGTAAGACTTACATTAAGTATAGGACACGTCAAAAATTATATGTACAAATAGTTAATAATGGAATACAAAATGCATTATTTGAATAAATATACAATTATAAATCATAGATGAATTACAAAAATTGATCAATTTAATATGAAGTATTTGTTGTAGTGAGCCGGATTAAGTTTTCTTCCAGTTCGTTCATTCAGCCTAGCAGTTCTCAGACATGTAACAGGGCATATAAAAGCAATGTATTAGTTTATGAGTCAATAATTGATATAGATTACTCAGTTTACATCATTTCAAAACTTAGCTCTGCCATGGCTCTTAAGTTCATCAATTGAATAGAACTGATTATTAAGTAGGAATTTATGGATTTCATTTTTGAATTGTGTTATAGAACCTTTGTTTTTCAAATATATAGGAAGATGATTATACAGTTTAATTCCAGTATGTTTAAATGACTTCTCAAATAGACTGGTTTTAAGAAGGGTCATGTACAGATTATTTTTAGTTCTAGTATTACATGTATGTACCGCAGCATTGGTTGATAAACAGCAGGTATTGCACCCAAAAATTAGATACCGAGATTTCACCGGAAATATATGTTTTGAGATCCCCTAGATGCAAACAAAGCATTTTTAGAAAAATGGTATTTAAGTTTGGTATCTTCCAAGGATGCGACACGAAGATTTTCAACAGAATCCCCCCATCCCCAACTACCCTTTACATGGAAAAAGATTCGAAAATTTTGATTTTCTTAAAAATGACTCTAACGATTTTGATTAAAATCTCTTATATTTAAGATATTTATTTGCCAAGTAAATTATATATCTTGAATTTTCTTGGAATATCCTCAAAAGACTTCTTTATTCTGAATGATTTTTACTGAAATTTGCATAACTGGTAAATCGTAAGAGATACACAAAAACTTATTACATAAAAAATGTAAATCACGATAAAACACACAATCTATACATATTATATACATTTTTTTCGTGGAGTTGGTCGTTTTTTCATACAGGAATTTGTCAACTCCTGTCCATACTACAAAGGAACTTCAGTCACATAGCAACCAGCTTTTGACTATCATTTTAACCTATGTTACTCCATTATTTCCCTTCTACTTACAAGGAAGCAAGTAATAAGAGCTAATTTTCCTCGATTAGCATGAAGTAAATAGAAGCATAAGCTCTCTATTAATAATTTGTTGCACAGATGTAGAGAAAGTCATGTGAATGGAACACATCAGATTTTTAACATTGTCTTGTGCTGACAATCTCCGGAGAAGCAGCAATCAAGTGTAAACGTTCTGAGTTGGTTCCAGTTAGCGTGATTGTTCCCGCGGATAATACACGCCCTTCACTGCTGCAGTAACCGGATATCTCATTACCCGGTTCAAATGAGAAACGTTACAGCCAGGCCTGTTTCATCCCTCTGCAATTTCCATGTTTTCTGAACGACAAACTTTGCTCTCAGGTAATGAAACCGTAATAGACTTGCACGTTTCTCGTGCAAAAATAGAAACATTCTGATGTGTTACACTCACATGACATTCTCTAGCTACTCTACTTCTTACAAAACAAACTTCTTCTTTCAACACCACGCTAATCGAGATGAACATTAGCAGAATATTATTTAGCTGCTTAGACTGGAACTAAGGGAATGCACTAGGCTTAAGTGATAGTCAAATGTTTTAGAAGCTATCGTTATGCGATTGTCGTAAATCGCTTCTTTGCTTGACCAGGAGTAGAACAAAAGAGAAACGGACACTCCCGTCGGAGAAAATGTAAGTACTTCACAAGTGAAACTAATGAAAAGGAATACCTCGAAAACGGTAAGCTCTACGAAAAAAAAAGTATATGGCACAACTTGTGTATTTTTACAATATCTACAGTTTTTATATATTAAGTTCTTGTCTATCTCTAACGGTTTACTATTTATCTAAAATTAGGCAAAATTCATCCAGAAAAAACAGGTCTTTAGAAGCTATTCCCAGAAAGTTCAAGATATACATTTAATTTGTGATAGAAATGGTTTTAATATGTGGGATTTTAATCAAAATCGTTAGAGCCATTTTTAGGAAAATCAAAATTTTCGAAACATTTTCCATGTAAAGTGTAGTTAAGAGTGGGTGGATTATCCCGAAAATCTTCGTGGCGCTTCCTTGGAAGATAGGAAACTTAAATAATAAAAGTTTGGTATTTAACGGTGTTTTCGTATTTGAGCTATGCTGTTCACAGATACACACATACACACACACTTGTTTCTGAAAATGCTTTTTTTTGGATTCAGGGGGTCCTAAAACATGTATTTCCGGTGAAATCTGAAAATCGAATTTTTATTGGAATGTAATACATCTCTATCCCTACGTACATTGTACATTTGGGGCTAGAGAAAGTAAAAAAAAAAAAGAGTGATGTGGTACACTCACATGACTTTCTCTAGCTGCTCTGCAAACAAACTTCTTACAAAAGATTATTTTTCTTTCTAAATAATGCTAATCGAGATAAACATTAGCAGAATGTTCTTATTACTCAGTTCCTTATAAGTAGAAATGAGCTAAAGGAATGCGCCTTGATAAAGTGATAGTCAAATGTTTTAAAATATGTTATGCGACTGTCATTGTAAATCGCTTCTTTGCTAGGTCAGGACACTTCCTGTCTTAGCAAAGTATAGGTACAATTGAAACCAATAATAAGGAATATCTCGGAAATGGTTACCTCCACAACAAAAACCTACAAGACATAAACTGCGTGTTTTGACGAGATCTACATTTTTGTGCAGTAAGTTTTTGTCTATCTCTGACGGTTTAGTGGTTAAACAAACTTCAGAAAAAGTCATACAGAATAAAGAGGTCTTTAGGAGTTATTCCCAGAAAATTCAAAATATACATTTTATTTGGGATGTATATATCTTGAATTTTCTGGCAATACCTTCTAAATATCTCTTTATTCTGTATGAATTTTGCTTAATTTGGCATAACTATTAATGAATGAATAAGTGTATTTATTGACATATCAATATCATATGTGCATAGAATTTCAATATTCGCACGGGTTCACAGACCGCACGTACTTTTGTAATACACACTAAAACAATATTAAAACAACAACAAATAGCTAAGAGTAAATGCGAAAATAAAAAGACAAAGGTAATCCACAATCAAAAGCAATATTAAAACAACAATACAGAATTAAGGGTAAATCCGAAAAAATAAAAATACAAAGATTAATTTGGCATAACTAGTAAACCGTAAGAGATAGACAAAAACTTACTACACGAAAATGTACATCTTTTAAATAAAAAGTTATGTCATATACATTTTTTTCGTGGAGCTTAGCGTTTTTGAGATATTCTCGGTTAATAGTTTCAATTGTGGAGTACTAATACTTTTCTCAGACGGAAGCAACTGTTTTTCTTTTGTTCTACTCCTGGCCATGCAAAGAAGCGATTTGCAATGACAATTCTATAGCGACAGCTTTTAAAACATTTGACTATCACTTCAGTCTAGTGCATTCCCTTAGTTCTCATCTACTTATAAAGAAATAAATAAAATTCTGCTGATGTTTTTCGATTAGCATGGTGTTGATGGAAGTTTGTAGAGTAGCTAGAGAAAGTCAAGTGAGTGTAACACATCAGATTTTTAAAAATTGAAACATGCTTTTCCGTTGATATCTCGTATTGAATTTTTGGGTGGAATAAATACCTTATTTACGCACTAAGTATATTGTACATATGTGCTAGAGAGACTAGTAAATTCAGGCGGTAGAGAAATTGATGTGAATGTAACAAATCAGATTGTGTAACGGTCATGTTCTGGCAGAATTACAGGAAGAATACTTTTATGAAAAGATACAAGCGTATCCAGTAATTAAATCAATAACCTACATGCCCATTATAATGAGATTATTTCGCACGCAAGGGCCCCAAATGTGATTTAGGTAAACAAAACCCGTTAATCTTCTTTGTGTCACGTCTCTTATCAGAAAAATCTGATGTGTTCACATGAATTTTTCTACATCTGTGCAGCAAATTATTGTTAAAAAGCTCATGTTTCCATTTACTTCATGCTAATCGAGAAACAATTAGCAGAAATAGTCTTATTACTTGCTTCCTTGTAAGAAGAAGCGAAATAAGGGAGTACCATAGGTTCAAGTGATAGTCAAAAGCTGGTTGCTCCGTGACTGAAGTTCCTTTATTTGTATGGACAGGAGTTGACAAATTCCTGTATGAGAAAAGTAAGTTTTTTTAAAGCTGAAACCAAAAACACGGAATAACTAAAAAACGATCTACTGCACGAAAAAATGCATATGACTTAAAATGTGTGTTTTATCGTGATCTACGTTTGTTTGTGTAGTAAGTTTTTGTTTATCTCTTATGGTTTACAGTTATACAAAATTCAATAAAAATTATTTAGAATAAAGAGGTCCTTAGAGTCTATTCCCAGAAAATTAAATATATACACATTATTTGACATGTAAATATCTTAAATAAAGAGATTTTAATTTAAAATCGCTGAAGCCATTTTTGAGAAAATCAACATTTTCGAAATTTTTTACATGTAAAGGGTAGTTTGGAGTGGGGGAATTTTTTAAAAACTTCGTGTCATATCCCTTGAAGAAGTTTAGTATTTAGCGATATTTTCATTTTTGAGCTATGCTGCCCCTCCTTTCACACCTGGACCTTTTTCTAACATAGCTTTATGGATCAGGAGCCCTTAAAATATGTACTTTGGTGAAATATGGTATCTAATTTTTGAGTGGAATAAATATCTTATTTTCGCACTAAGTACATTGTATTACCTGTCTGAAGAAAGAATGCAAACGGCCGCGAGTGGAAGTTTGTGCAAACACAAACGGACAAGCGGTATTACGTCACCACTCCCGGTGCATGCCCTGTATAGTTCGGCAATACTGGAATGCAGCAGTTGAGACTGTTACAGTGGATGGGTCCGAATCAAGTCAAAATGCAAACACCGTGCGTAGTCATACTATCACAAAGTACAACATAAAGAAAACAGCAAGTTTAAGCTGTTGTGAATCGTTTAGTTTATTCCTGTTTACGTACGCTGTGCTGATGTTTTGATGGTCAGTCTGTACTGCACTATATTTCAGCCTTCTCTGATCGCTCTAAACCGTGCCATGCTACACCAGCGACCTCCTCAAACTGCGTTCTTTTGTGAGACAGGTGATGTGAATGTAAAAAGTCAAATTGTGTAGCGGTGATATTTGGGCAGAATTACAGGAAGAATAATTTTATGAAAAGATACAAGCGTATCCAGTAACTAAATCAATAAGCTTCATGCCCATCATAATGAGATTATTCCGCAAGGGTACCAAATGTGATTTAAGTAAACAAAACATAACCAATAATCTTAATGTGTTCCATTCACATGACTTTCTCCATCTACTCTACAAACGTCTTACAAAAGATAATTCTTGTTTCAACACCACGCTAATCGAGATAAACATTAGCAGAATGTTATTACTTAGCTCCTTATAAGTAGACTGGAACTAAGGGAATGCACTAGGCTAAAGTGATTGTCAAATGTTTTAGAAGCTGTCGTTATGCGATTGTCATTGCAAATCGCTTCTTTGCTTGGCCAGGAGTAGAACAAAAGAAAAACGGACACTTCCGTCTGAGAAAAATACAAGTACTTCATAATTGAAACTAATAACATAGAATACTTCGAAAACGGTCAACTCCACGAAAAAAAAAATGTATACGACGTAAATTGTGTTTCTTAACGAGAACTTTATTTTAGGTGTAATACATTTTTGTCTATCTATTACGGTTTACCAATTATGCAAAATTTAGCAAAATTCATCCCAAATAAACAGGTCTTCAGAAGCTATTCTCAGAAAATTCAAGATATACATTTTATTTGTGGTGGAAATGGCTTTATTATTTGGTATTTGAAAATAAAAATCTTTAGAGGCATTTGATAAAGTAAAGTTTTTGAAATGTTTTCCATGTAAAGGGTAGTTTGTGTGGGGGGGGGGTTTACTGAAAATCTTCGTTGGTATTTAAGTTTAGCATTTAAAGGACTTCTCGAATTTGGGTAATCTGCCTCTCCCCCACACACGTATAAACCCACACATGGAACTTTTTCTAATATGACTTTTTGTGGATCAGGAGCTTTCAAAATATGCACTTTGGTGAAATATTGTATCGAATTTTTGGGTGGAATAAATATATTATTTACGCACCAAGTACATGTGTAATAGAGAAAATAATAAGTGCTAGCGGGGAGAGAAATTGATGTGAATGTAACAGATTAGATTGTGACAGGTCATGTTCTGGCAGAATTACAGGAAGGATACCTTTATGAAAAGATACAAGCGTATCCAGCAACTAAATCAATAACCTTCATGCCCATTATAATGAGATTATTTCGCACGCAAGGGCCCCAAATGTGATTTAGGTAAACAAAACCCGTTAATCTTCTTTGTGTCGCGTCCCTTATCAGAAAAAAAATTCATGCCCGAGAGAGAAGGGAGCGGCGCTACCGATCATATTGTGATCGTGATGGTATTCGATATTAAACGAGGTGGGATGCTGCGAATTCCAACGTTCCATTCCCGCAGTAGGGGGGCCGAGATGTGCTGGAGCAATTCAGCATTTTTATAATCGAGACAAAGGCACAATCGATAGTCACTTACTGCCATTTATCAATGTGGTTGCCTTTATTATTGCACAGAAAGTCTTCTATATCGTCGTGTTTAAAACAGAGATTTCTATGTGGCTTTTCGAATATGGTACAGCTACATTTACTCTACCGAGAGCCTGATGTGGGTAGTGGAAGTCGTAAAAATTTAATTATTTTATTTGAATTTATTTCTAATGCTGTCATGCTGACAAGATGACCCATAGAAATAGTCAAAAACTTAGTTAAGATAGTGCATTTAGAGAGGATGTATAAAACACTCTTAGGTCATAAAAATCTAATTGTGTTGCATTCACACGTCTTTCTCTACATCTCTGAAATAAATGTTTTGAGTATTTTAAAACTGAAACTAATATAACAAGGAATATCTCGAAAACTGCCAACTCCACGAAAAAAAAAATCTGATGTGTTCCATTCACATGACTTTCTCTACATCTCCAACAAATTATTGGTAAAAAGCTTATACTTCTATTTACTTCATTTTAATCGAGAAAAAATAGCAGAAATAGTCTTTTTACTTGCTTCCTTGGAAGTAGAAAGGAAATATGGGAGTACTATAGGTTAAAGGGATAACCATAAGCTGGTTGCTATGTGACTGAGGTTCCTTTGTTTGTATGGACAGGAATTTGTATGAGAAAGGTATCATTTTTTCAAACCTGAAATCAAAAACAAGGAATATGTCAAAAACCATCAACTCCACGAAAAATATTTACATATGACATAACTTATGTGTTTTAATGTGCTCTATAATTTTTATGTGTTAACTTTTTGTCCAGCTCTTACGGTTTAGCACTAATGCAAAATTCCGTAAAATTCATCCAGAATAAAGTAGTCTTCAGAGGCTATTCCCACAAAATTCAAGATATACATTTTGTTTGTCAGGTAAATAAATATCTTTAATACTTGACATTTTAATCAAAACGTTAGAGCCATTTTTAAGAAAATCAAAATTTTCGGAAAAAGTTCCATGTAAAGGGTAGCTGGGGTGGGGGGATTATCTTGAAAATCTTCGTGTCGCATACTTGGAAGACAACAAACTTAAATACCAAGTTTGGTATTTAATGCTCTTTTCGTTTCTGAGCTATTCTGCCCACAGATACACACACAGACACACACATGTAAAAATGCTTTTTTTTTGGATCCAGGTGGACCCAAAACATGTATTTCCGGTGAAATCTCGGTGTCGAATTTTTGGGTGCATTACAATACCTTCTCTATACACTATGTACATAGTACGTGTAGAGAAAGTACTATATATGACATAAATTGTGTGCTTTAACGAGATCTACATTTTTGGTGTAGTAAGGTTTTGTCTATCTCTTACGGTTTACCATTCATGCAAAACTCAGCAACATTCAACCATAATAAACAGGTCTCCAGAAGCTATTCCCAAGAAATTCAAGATATACGTTTTATTTGTGATGGAAATAGCTTTAATATGCAGTATTTTAATGAAAATCTTTAGAGTTATTTTAATAAAAACAAAATTTTCGAAACTTTTTCCATGTAAAGGGTAGTTTGTGTGAGGGGATTTTGCTGAAAATCTTTGTATCGCATCGTTGATAGATGCTAAACTTAAATACCAAGTTTAATATTTAAAGAACTTTTAGGTTTTGAGTAATGCTACCCCTCCCGCACAAACGCATAAACACACACACATGGACCTTTTTCTAGCATGACTTTTTATGGATAAGGAGCTCTTAAAACATGCTCTTTCGGTGAAATATTACAGGAAGAATAATTTTATGAGGGACGGCTGATAAGTCCCGGACCTCACACAGATATGGCGCCACTAGGCCAGATAGACGGTAGTGTCATATTGTTTAACTCTAGACTAGCTTGTGTTCATAGTTACAGGTCAATAGCCTGTTTAGTTTTTGAATGACAGTATTTTAAACAAGACAATTTTGGAGTTTCCACGAAAATAGAGGATTTGGAAAAACGAACAGTGTTTTAATACTTCCATTTGAAAGGCTTGACGCCTAAAGAAATCAAGGAGGAAATGGACAGTACATTGAAAGACTCTGCCCCTTCATGTTCAATGTTAAAAGGTGGGTTGCAGAGTTGAAAATGGGACGCACGGGCACTAGTGATGAGCCTCGCTCTGGACGCTCTGTAGAAGTGACAACTCCAGAAATCATTGAAAAAATTAATCGTTTAGTACTGGGAGACCGCAGATTAAAGTTGTTTGAGAGAGCAGAGGCTGTAAACATATCAAAAGAACGTGCAGGTAATATTTTAAGTAAGGTTTTGGGCTTCGACAAGGTCTGTGCAAGATGGGTGTTGCGTTTGTTAACACCTGATTAAAAGTTGCAGAGAAAAACTGTATCTGTTAAAAATGTGGAGCTCTACCGTAAAAATCCCAGTGAATTTTTGAGACGGCTTATTACCATGGATGAAACTTGGATACATCACTACACTCCAGAAAGTAATTCACAGTCAAAACAGTGGATTGAGCAGGTGAACCAACTCCGAAAAAGGCAAAGTCAATTTTGTCAGCTAACAAGGTTATGGCGAGTGTTTTCTGGGATACACAGGGAATTACTTTTATTGATTACTTGGAAGAGGGTAAAAGTATCACTAGTGATTACCACGCAAGTTTACTGCAACGTTTGAGTGATGAGGTGAAAAGAAAAACCTCATTTGTAAAAAAAAATCTTGTTTCATCACCACAATTCTCCGGTCCATCGTTCAGTCATTGCCAAGGGAAAAATGTGAGAATTAAAGTTGGAATTGCTTGAACGTACACCCTATTCGCCAGATCTATCACCCAGTGACTACCACCTGTTCTTAAACCTCAAAACATTTCTTGGAGGACGAAGATTTCATAGTAACAAGGAGGTCATTGATGCGGCAAACACATATTTTGAGGACCTTCATAAATCGCACTACAGAGATGGTTTAATTAAATTAGAACACTGATATGACAAATGTATTAGCCTTTCAGGAGATTATGTTGAGAAATAAAGCAAAAAAAAAAAATGTTTTCATTGAGAGACCCGGGACCCGTATATAGTACGTATAGAGAAATCAAAAAACGAGGTTAAGTGGTCTAACTGAAATGATTGACTGAGGTTTGATTGTACACACATATGGGTGACTGCCTCGCCTAAACGAGCATTTTCATTAATGGAATATTGTAGTATTATTGGCAACGTTATGCAGTTATTTACTCACGTCATACATCGGAGAGGCTTTAATTAGCAGAGCGGGTCACTATGTCAGTTAAACGGTGAAATTAGTTCCAAAGTGGCGCGCGATGTCCACAATCGATAACTCGCATGTGGTTTAAGACCTGCCATGCACAAACTTAACGTAGTTAGCGCTTGTTAATGCAGTTGAATTGTGGTTATATTCCCTGTCAAGCGCAGGCCTTCTGACCACCGTTCAGTTAAAACTGCCCTTCCTGCCGGTTAAAATGTTTCATTCCATACAACATTTCACTACGGAGATTTCACCAGAAATATATAGGGCCTTTCAAAGATCACCTAGAACTTTAAACCGTTATAAATATTATATCTGACATGGGGTGAAACAATGGAGTTTTATAAAACATTGGGAAGATGTCCTCCATTTTCTTGTTCAACACACACAATTCTTTCTGCTACTGCGTGCACAGCATCTAGGAATATTAGCAATTTCTTTTGAGATAGTATCTTTCAATTTATGTCAGGTAACCGCACCACCAAAAGTGGGTCGGACTTACATCCGGAGATCGCGGTGGCCATTTGTTTCAACCTTACGATTGGAACATGAGCATTCTATATCTTGAGAAAAGCTTATCTTGTTTTCATAATAGCACTGAATCAGCTGTATTTTATCATTTAGTGATAGAGCTATGATTTTTTACTTTCTCTACACTTACTATGTACATAGTGTATAGAGAAGGTATAGCATTCCACCCAAAAATTCGATTCCAAGATTTCACTCCTATATAAAAAAACAAGTATTTTTTGAAAAACGTCCGTGTGTGTCTGTGTATCTATGAACACGATAACTAATTAAAATACCAATCTTGGTATTTAAGTTTAGTATCTTACAGGAATGCGAAACGAAGATTTTGAGAAAAACCCGCCACTCTCAACTACCCTATATATGGAAACATTTTCAAAAATTTGGATTTTCTCAAAAATGGCTCTAATGACAAATAAAATGCATATCTTGAATTTTATGGGAATAGCCTCTGAAGACCTTTTTATTTGCATAACTGGTAAATAGTAAGAGATAAACAAAAACATGCTACATCAAAATTTAGATCTCGACAAAACACACAATTTATGTCACATATCTTTTTTCGTGGAGTTGGCCAATTTCGAGATATTCCTTGTTATTTATTTCAGTGGTAAAATACTTGAAACTTTTCTCACACTGAAACCTGTCAACGCTTGGTTACGTAAAGGACCGCATTTCAATCCTATGGCAACCACATTTTAAAACATTTGACTGTCGGTTTAGCATAGTGTATTCCCTTATTTCCCTTCTACTTATAAGGAACTTTGTAATAAAACAATTTCTGCTAATGTTTTAGCATCAAATAGAAGAATAAGCTTATTAAGTTTAGATTGTTATAGAGATATAGAGAAAGTTATGTGAATGGTGCGAATCAGACTTTTTTATAATGTTTAACGCCCGTTTTTACTAGAAATGGTCCCGCAGGTGATGATTCAAAATATTTATTTCTGGCTAAACATGGATATTGAATTTTTGGGTGACATACAATACTTCTTTTATTATACGCAGTAGGAAAATTAAAAGGTATAACATTTTGAAAATTCAAACCAACAACAATATATATTCCCGGTAATGGTTAAGGCAACAAAAATATGTTCTTTGCAGATATTTAAATTTTTGTTTATCTTTAAGGGTTTAGCAATTATATAAGTCATTCAGATTGAAGAAGACTTCATAGGATATTCCAAGAAAATCATTGAATCAGAAAAAGTGTTATTGAAATTGAAGATGACGAGAGGGGAACTTCAGATTGCATACATTTTCTTTAAAATCTTAAATGTTGCATTTTTTGAAGATACTGTATTTAAATATCAAGTTTCACGTTTTTTTTGTTATGGGGATCTGAAAACATGTATTATAGTGACATTATTTTATTCAATTTTCTGTATAATGAAACACTTGCTCTAATTACTATAAGTACGTAGTAGAGAAACGAAAAAAAATGATTAACCTCTTGAAAAAATTGTATGTATTTGAAAATTAAAACGAATAACAATGAATATCTAGCAATTGGTTGTCATTAAAAAATCTGATGTGTACCATTCACATGACTTTCTCTATATCCCTGCAACAACTTATTCTTCAAAAGCTTATACTTATATTTACTTTATGCTAATCATAAAAAATAAGCAGAAATAGTCTTATTACTTGCTTCCTTGTAAGTAGAAGCGAAATAAGGGATAACCATAGGTTAAAGTGATAGTCAAAAGCTGGTTGCTATGTCAATGAAGTTCCTTTGTTTATATGAATAGGAGTTGACAAGTTCCTGTATGAGAAAAGTGTAAGTTTTTCATAGCAGAAACCAAAAATAAGGAATGTCTCAAAAACGACGAACTCACGAAAAAAAGTATATAACATAAAGTATGTGTTTTAACGTGCTCTACATTTTTTGTGTAGTAAGTTTTTGTCCTTCTCTTACGGTTTAGCAGTTATTCAAAATTCAGTAAAATTCATCCAGAATAAACTACACTTCAGAGGCTATTCCCAGAAAATTCAAGATATACATTTTATTTGTCAGGTAAATAACTTTAATAAACGAAATTTTAATCAAAATCGTTATAGCCATTTTTGAGAATATCAACATTTTCGAAAAAAGTTCCATGTAAAGGGTAGCTGGGGGTGGGGGATTTTTCTCAAAATCTTCGTGTCGCATCCCTGGAAGATACTACACTTAAATACCAAGTTTGATATTTTATCGACTTTTTGTTTTTGAGTTATCGTGTTCACAGACACACGGACACACACACACACACACACACACACACACACACACACATACGGACCTTTTTGTGAAAATGCTTTTTTTGAATATTGGGGACCCTAAAACATATATTTCCGGTGAAATCCTGGTATCGAATTTTTGGGTGGAGTGCAATACCTTCTCTATACACTGTGTACATAGTGCGTATAGAGAAAGTAAAAATGAAGACCTTGGCTAAATTGAACCTAAATTGAAATTCCGGGTTTTCAGTAACAAGCTTTGAAGTTTAATTCTAAAATCAAAATAATGTTTACATAAGCATATTATTACTTTCTCTACACGTATTATATACATGGTGCAAAGGCTGATTCGGGGTGAGGGGCTTTCTTGGAAGTTTTCATGTCGCATCCTTCGAACATGCTTTGAGATCAAGTTTGGTACCTGTAAACATATTTTCGGTGAAAGCTGGATTAAATTAACTCATTAAGGTAGTATTACTAAACGTTATTAGCTCTATTGAACTATTATTTTTACGGCACACAAACTAAGTTATTTTATATACAAGTTTGCCGATTATAATTATTTTCAGATAGTGTTTATACACTTAAAACGTTTTAGGTTATTTGTTTACCGTTTATTAACCTTATTTGTTAGCATGTTTTGATTATGATTACTTCATTTTGTGCGAAACGATTTTGGTATAAATTCTATGTACACGCACACATACAGACACACACACACACACACACACACACACACACTCTCTCTCTCTCTCTCTCTCCCTTTCTCTCTCTTTGTATACTACATGGTTGGGCAATAATGCACTCTCTGACCGGGTGATACAAAATTAGTTTCATACTGAGGGCCGCGCCGTGGCCGAGTGGTTAGACCACTCGCCTCTCACCTAGACGGGCCGGGCCGGGCTGGGTTCGATCCCAAGCGACCGCATGTGAGATTTGTGGTGGACAAACGGCGCTGGGCGGGTTTTCTCCGGGTTCTCCGGTTTCCCCCGCCATCGCATTCCACCCGTACTTTATCTTCATTCATGTATCATTAGTGTCACCGCCTGCGGTGCCTTAAGTAGTTAAAGTGGACGTTAAACACCACAAAAAAAGTTTCATACTGAAGTTCTAATGCCAAGGTAATTTGCGTACGTGTTTGACTAAATTAATTGCTTATACAAGGCAATCTTTTCAGATGGAACGTTAAACGGGGAGAGGGATGAAGGGGTTTGGCCTTTTCTTACTCCCGTGTTATGTTGTACCAGAATGTCACCAATAAAAATGTGCTAAGGCATGAATCTTACATTCACAAAATCACAGCGCCAGACGTATTTTTATTGTCTCTGAGTGTACACAGCAAATGGAAAAGGTCGCGTAACACTCGGTGACCCCCGGCATCAAGAATGCCCATACCTGTCGTAAATCACAATTTCCTTGAAATCAAAAAGACATGGTTACGAGTTAAATACTGAATAGCTATTGATTAGCTACTTTAAGAAGTTGTTAAACGTTAACGAGAAATTACGGAATAGATGTGTATACTTTCTCTATTTACTATAGGTAAGTAGTACGGAAAGCTAACTTGACCCAATACTTATGTATTGACTGTGCTAGTAGATTTAAATGGTGATGAAAAAGGATGAATAATGGTTTCGTTTCCTAGTCGGCTTACCCTCCCCGTATTTAGGACTGACACCCCCTAAGACTTACAAGCGGATGCCTAGGGGTCAGAAGCTTGTCGGTGAGCCTAATTGCACGAAAGCACAGAATATAGAACCTGGAACGAGTGCCCGTAGCCTGGCATGAACATGAAGCGGATGATATAAAATACAAACAAATTGGATGATACGAAAGGCGATGATGGAGCAATTGGTGAAATGTGTGGTGGGGGAAACCGGAAGATCCGGAAAAAATCCGCCCAGACGCCGCTTCGCCCACTACAAATCCCACATGCGGACACTTGGGATCGAACCCGGTCCGTCTAGATGGGAGGTAACCGGTATAGCCTTATAATGTAATTCTTTGTTTTTTTTTTTTTTTTTTTTTTTTTTTTTTTTTTTTTTTTTCAAAAGTCGCGTGTAGATCAAGGTTTGGAAAACTAGACTCAAACTAAAAAGCTGATGTTTTCCATTCACATGACTTTCTCTGTATCTCTGCAATAAATTATTTTTAAAAACTTATGCTTCTATTTATTTCCTGCTAATCGAGAAAAGAAATAGAAGGGAGTACCATAGGTTAAAGTGATAGTCAAAAGCTGGTTGCTATGTGACTGAAGTTCCTTTGTTTGTATGGACACGAGTTCACAAAGTCCTGTATGGGAAAAGTAGATACATATTTTATAGCTGAAACCAAAAACAAGGAATATCTTAAACACAATCAACTCCACGAAAAATATGTTATATAACAAAAATTGTGTGTTTTAAAGTGCTCTACATTTGTTGTATGGTGAGCTTTTGGCTTCTTGCGGTTTAGCAGTTATGCAAAATTCCGTAAAATTGACCCAGAATAAAATATTCTTCAGAGGCTATTCCCAGAAAATTCAAAATATACATTTTATTTGTCAGGTAAATATGTTTAATATGTGATATTTTAATAAAAATCGTTAGAGCCATTTTTTAGAAAATCAAAATTTTCGAAAAAAGTTCTATGTAAAGGGTAGTTTGGGGTGGGGGGATTCTTCTCAAAATCTTCGTATCGCATCCCTGGAAGATTCTAAAATTAAATATTAAGTTTGGTATTTTACCGACTTTTCGTTTTTGAGTTATCGTGTTCACAGACTCACGGACACGCACACACACACACACACACACACACACACACACGGACCTCTTTCTGAAAATATTTTTTTTTGGATACAGTGGCCCCTAAAACATATATTTCCGGTGAAATCTCGGTAACGAATTTTTTGGTGGGGTGCAATAATTCGATACCGAGATTTTACCGGAAATATATGTTTTAGGGTCCCCTGTATCCAAAAAAAGTATTTTCAGAAAAAAAGTCCGTGTGTGTCCGTGTGTCTGTGAACACGATAACTCAAAAACGAAAAATCGGTAAAATACCAAACTTGGTATTTAAGTTTACTATCTTCCAGGGATGCGAGATGAAGATTGAGGAAAGTCCCCCCACCCCAAACTACCCTTTACATGGAGCTTTTTTCGAAAATTTTGATTTTCTAAAAAATGGCTCTAACGATTTTGATTAAAATGTCGCATATTAAAAATATTTAGATGACAGATAAAATGTTTATTTTGTATTTTCTGGGAATAGCCCCTGAAGACCTCTTTATTCTCGGTCAATTTTACGGAATTTTGCATAACTGCTAAACCGTAAGAGATAGACAAAAACTTACCGCACAACAAATGTAGACCACCTTAAAACACACAATTTATGTTGTATACCTTTTTTTTCGTGGAGTTGACTGTTTTTTAGATATTCCCTGTTTTTATTTCAGCTATAAAGACTTATACTTTTCTCATACAGGACTTTATGAACTGTGTCCATACAAACAAAGGAACTCCAATCGCAGAGCAACCAGGTTTTGACTATCACTTCAACCTATGGTACCTCTTCATCTCGCTTCTACTAACAAGGAAGCAAGTAATAAGACTATTTCTGCTACATTTTGCTCCATTAGATGAAGTAAATAGAATAATTTGTTGCAGTGATAGAGAGAAAGTCATGTGAATGGAACGCATCAGATTTTTAATATTACTTCAAGGTAGAATGTGTGGCATTTGTTTTGGTCTTTACTGCCCAGTTACATTTTGAGGTTGATAGCTTGAGAATTTTAGAATTGTATTGCCTTAAAATAATATATATATGGTCCTCTGTGGTGTATTTGTCACCCTGCTAGCCTCTAAAATCAAAGATTGCAGGTTCAAATCTGGAGCAGGGTGATGGATATTTACTTTCTCTTGCTCGTAATTACAATGCACATTATGGAAGGCATTGTATTCCATCCAAAATTCGATGTCAAGATTTCACCGGAAATTTGTGTTTTGAGGTCCTCTGAAATCTTTTAGTAAAAAATCGGTACACAGCATAGCTCAAAAACGAAAAGTCTGTTAAACACCAAACTAGGAATTTAAGTTTAATATCCCCAAAGAAGATTTTCAAGAAAATACCCCACCGCAACTACCCTTTACATGGAAAATCTTTAGAATATGTTAATTTTATCAAAAATGGCTCCACCGATTTTGATTAAAATAGCGCATATTAAAGAAATTTACATCACAAATTATATGAATATCTCTAATTTTTTTGAAATAGCCTCTCGATGAATTTTGATGATTTTTGCATAACTGGTAAACCGCAAGAGAGAGAGAGAGAGAGAGAGAGAGAGAGAGAGAGAGAGTTAAAAGCATACCACACAAAAAATATGATATTGTTAAAGCACATAATTTGTGATATAATCTTTTTTGTACAACTGACCGTTTCTGAGATATTACTTATTAATGGTTTCAGCTTTAAAATATCTATATTTTTCTCAAACGGGGTTATACAAGGTGAACTGAACCCCAATTATTTTAACATTTAAAAATTTCGAGCTAATTTGCCGTGGTCTGTAATTTAAAATATGTTTAGTTAAAATATTTCTACCTAACGTTTCGTCCCTGTCTGTGAGGGACATCTTCAGAGGTAAAACGCTAACATTTCTTTCCAAGTTAGCGACGTGAGCGTTTTACCTCTGAAGATTTCCCTCACAGACAGGGACGAAACGTGAGATAGAAATATTTTAACTAAACATATTTTAACCTACAGACCACGGCAATATAGCCCCAAAATTTTAAATTTTAAAACTTTGGACACCGGCCGTAAAAGCTTACGCATATATTGAACCACAATTGTTTCGCATAGTGACGAGCTTTTAAATGATTTGTTTATCGCTTTAGGATAAAGTATCCCCTTATTTCCGTACTTAAAAGGAAGCAAGTAATGAGACCAAACATGATAAATTTTATCTCGATAAGCCTGATGTAGATTAAAGAACAATATTTTGTATTTGAAACAACTAGAGAAAGTTATGTGAATGGAACACATCAGATTATTTTGTAGCAAAAATCCTTTAGATGGCTTCCTTCAGAAGGGAATTAAAGCCGGTGGCCCCGTGCAATGTATATTTGCACGTAAAAGAACTCCATACCTTGATAGAAGAAGATTCATAGTCATAATACGCAATTGTGTCCTACAGTGCCATCTGTGGACGTCGAGCTGATTCCTCGTCACCATGGCGCATAGCGGCGAATTCAAGAACTAGAAACTCAAATCCGATTACGGAAACATCGTAACGATGTTCTATGCTCCACCTAGGAAATTCTATATAAAATAATATATGGCCACGCCGTTTCTGAGTGGTTACATCACTTGCATCTCATCCAAGCGACCTGGGTACGTCCCATACGACAGCATGTCGGTGCCATATATAGTAACAGCGGGCGTTAAACACTATCAAAATTAATAATACATGATTATGGTATCCATAGTTTATAATCGATGAGACACCAGTTTTACTTGCATGTTCTCGTGCTATTTTCAAGTCTCAAAAGCGCATAGGAACCGAGAGTGTTCAGCATTAACACACATTTTTAGAACATTTCTGAATTTCGATCAAAACGTAACTATAGTTGATCCTGAGAGTAATTGGTCTCAACTTCCTCTAGAAATATCTAAGCTCCCTCTAACCGCCTCGATATTACGGTTTTTTTGTACCACAGAAACCTTCAAGTAATAAAATTACTCGTATGTTAATTTTTGCGAACTTTGTATTCCTCGTATGGTACACCAGGGATACCATTTTGTGGGGAAGCTCTGTGGTTTTGTGGACCAAAAGTTTGTGCTCCTAATCGATAATTCACTATATACTGTTGTTCAAAAGTTAACCTTTTTCACCTGATTTATTTACTTTCTCTATACGCACTATGTACTCTACCCAAAAATTCGATACCGAGATTTCACCGGAAATATATGTTTTAGGGTCCCCAGTATCCAAAAAAAGCATTTTCACAAAAAAGGTCTGTGTGTCTGTGAACACGATAACTCAAAAACGAAAAGTCGGTAAAATACCAAACTTGGTATTTAAGGTTCGTATCTTCCAGGGATGCGAAACGAAGATTTTGAGTAGAATGCCCCCACCCCAACTACCCTTTACATGGAACTTTTTTCAAAACTTTTGATTTTCTCAAAAATGGCTCTAACGATTTTGATTAAAATTTCGTATATTAAAGATTACCTGACAAATAAAATGTATATCTTGAATTTTCTGGGAATAGCCTCTGAAGAGTTGTTAATTCTGCATGAATTTTACTGAATTTTGAAAAACTTCTAAACCGTAAGAGATGGACAAAAACTTACTACACAAAAAATGTAGAGCACGTTAAAACACACAATTTACGTTAAATACATTTTTTCGTCAGTTCGTCGTTTTTATTTTTGATTTCTGCTATGAAAAACTTATACTTTTCTCATATAGGAACTTGTGAACTCCTATCCATATAAGCAAAGGAAGTTCATTGACATAGCAACCAGCTTTTGACTATCATTTTAATCTATGGTAGTCCCTTATTTCGCTTCTAATTACAAGAAAGCAAGTAATAAGACTATTTCTGCTAATTTTTTCTGATGAGCATCAAGTAAATAGAAGTATAAGCTTTTTAAGAATAATTTGTTGCAGGGATATAGAGAAAGTCATGTGAATGGTACACATCAGATATTTTTTCCTTGAATTTGTTCAAACCACAGTGGTTACAAAGTGCTGAATACTTATTAAAACTCTGATGTATTACACTTGCATATATTTTTCTATCCACTATAATTTATTGTTTTTTCTACATAGTATGTGGTACAGAGGTAGAGAAAATATTGCACTCCACCCAAAAATTCGATACCGAAATCTCACCGAAAATAAACCTTTTAGGAACTTCTATACAGCTGAGGCCGTGCAGCAGTTATAATTTTGCTCTCTCCGCTGCATGCATAATTTCGTCTGCTTCAGCAAATTTAATGTTCATGACATTGAAATCATCAGCCATTTTATAGATCGATACGAGCTTTTAGAGTCATAGCCTACTTGAATAATGCTGTGGATGCATAAACCAAAGTTGGCTACATTGGAATATAGCTTTATCATTGAGTGACAGAATTTTCTACTTTTAACACTATTGACATCTGAAACACGATTTATACCCCGAAAATGTTCTCTCCACGTTACAAGATGTTCGTTGGCTTTTTCAGTTGCTATTATCACTTTGCGGATATCACACAATTTTGAGTATTTTGGGTTTTTATCAAATCACATTCTCCTCTCTGATAGAGCTGCTCTATTTGTAGCTTGAGAAATATTTGTTACCAATTCCTGTACATGACGAGTGGCTTCCGGATGTTCTAGTTTCCTAGATTCCACAACATTAATAGTTGTAGATAAACGTTTATAATTATTCTGAATGGTTATTAAGTCTTAAAATAACTGTTCTGGAACAAAATTCTATTAGGAAGTAATTTATAGTGAGATTTCAAATACATTTGTCATTGTCAAATAATTTGCTTTTTTAAGCTCCTCACACGTTAACAAAAATGTTTCCCCTGGTCCATTAGGAGAAGTATATCAACTGCAGAATTCGAGACACACCTATCAGGCAAATCTTGTGCTTTGTCTATTGAAATCCGTAGCTTAATTGTCACGGTTTCCCGTACATATCCTTATAGTATATACTTATCTCCGTAGTGTTCTTTCGGAAGGTAGTTTACGTCCATAAATGCAACGAATGTGTGATTTTACAGCTTGTGTAAAGGTATGTCACTGGACACTATTTTACAAAATTCTGTACAAAATTTGTTTTCCCTGTCAGGGTGTGTGTTTGAACTGGAAGGTAGATCAGTATTCGCTTTATTTCTATTACCTGTATATTTGATTTGTGGTTTTTGGTATTGCAGTGTTCATTTATGTACTATGCATTCTGATCTGCAACGCTCTAGTGGGACTAGAAAGTACAGGAAATGCCTCTCCACGGGCATTAGATTAACTTTTAACTCTTCACTTCACACGCCAGTACTTGTCGGCTCCTTATATAGTGCGTAGCCGGGCTCCGAAAGTTTCAATCATATACATTACAGGGAAACACCGGAGATAGCAATAAAGAATGCCCGAGAAGTTTCGCAGGAAAACAAAGGTCTTTGCTTTCCCGGCTATTGTGTCCATTCACTCACTCTATTGTAGGAGAATACTTCACACTCAGGTTCCTATTATTACTATTGTTAGAGCAGGTCATGCATTGATCCGTTCAGCGGTCGCTCGGCCTCCGTTGCAGTATGTACAATGTCCTTAATAGATAGAGAAGGTATTGTACTGCGCCAAAAGTTCAATGTTGAGATTAAACCGGAGATACATGTTTTGGGGCCCCTGAATCCCAAAACAAAAATAGAAAAGGTTTCGTATTTGAGCCCCTGGAAACATAAAAAACAAAAACAACAACCAAAAAACCGAAATTCGGGTAAATAGATACTTGGTGTTTAGGTTCAGAATCTGCCAAGGATGCAACACGAAGACATCTTCATTCGTGATGAATTTTGTACAAATCGTAAGCCACAAGAGAGAGATAAAAAGCTTACTACACAAAACATTAAAACACACAAAGTAAGTGATAATTTTTTTTTTTTTTTAAATTAGAAGTAACCGTTTCCAACATATTCCATTTTATTGGTTCCACTTTTGAACTACTTAAACTTTTCTCAAGCGGGAAGTCAAATTTCGTTTTGTCCCTTTGATTTTACTCCCAGGAATGCAAAAAAGAAACGATTTTCAATTGTTTCACATTGTTTTAAATGAGTTGACTATCGCTTTAGCTTTGTGTTTTCCCTTATTTCCCATTTCTTACAAGGAAGCAAGCAATGAGAGATTTTTGCTAAAGTTTATCTCGATCGGCATGGCGTAGATAGAAGAATAAGCTTTTTAAGAATAGCCTGTTACAAATAAGTAGAGAAAGCACATTCGATTTTTTCCCATAGAATGCTATTGTTTTAGATTTTTCTTCTGATATATTGCGATGTTATTACTTTCTCTACACGTACTGTGTACACAAGTGTATAGAGAAGGTATTATAATACACTCAAAAATTCGATACCGAGATTTCACCAGAAATACATGTTTTGGGTACCCTGAATCCAAAAAAAAAAGCATTTTTGGGAAAGGTCCGTGTGTATATGTTGTTGTGTGAGTGTCTGTGGACAATTGTAATTTTCTCAAAAATGGATCAAGCGATTTTGATTAAAATATCGTATATTAAAGATATTTACCTGAGAAATAAAAAGCATATCCTGAATTTTGTGGGAATAGTCTCTGACACCGCTTTGTTGTAGATGACATTTACGGACTTTTGCATAACTGTCAAACCGTAAGAGATAGACAAAAACCTACTTAATAGAAAATGTAGAGCTCGTTAATACCTACAATTTATGTCATATACTTTTTTCGTGGAGTTGGTCGTTTTTTGACATATTCATTGTTATTGGTTTCAGCTTTAAAGAAATGTATAATTTTCTCATACAGAATTTGTCAACTCTTGTCCATACAAACAAAGGAACTTCAGTCACATAGCAACCAGCTTTTGGCTATTACTTTAGCCTATGCTACCCGCTTATTTCACTTCTACTTGAATGGAAGCAAATAATAGGACTATTTCTGCTAATTTTTTCTCGATTGGCATGAAGTAAAAAGAAGCATAAGTTGTTTAACAATAATTTGTTTGACTGCCTCCGTGGTCGAGTGGTCAGCGAGCTGACTTCTCATCCGGAGGTCCCGCGTTCGATTCCCGTCTGGGGCGGGGAATTTTTCTTTAACCAGAAGTATTCCCTATACCCCGCAGAGTCTGTGAGAGTGAATGTGTGAATGTCTTTGAGGAAATAAAATGGTTTAAACCCAACGTAAACCTACAGACAACGAGTTGTTTCTAATTCGAAGCCCCCGATATGACCTTAGATGTTAAAGGGGACTGTATAAATGGAAAAAAAAATAATTTGTTGCAGAGATATAGAGAAAGTCATGTGAATGGAACACATAAGATTTTTTGTCATTATTTTTATATATTATTTTAATATTTATTGTAAGCTAACATTGCTTGGTAAAAAGATAAAGTATTCTTTTTGCTTGGTCTAAATACATATTAAACCATATAAGAGTCAAGTCTTCTTTTAACTCATTAATTTATAACTTCTTTTTACTCCTTTTTTATTTTCTTGGGTGATGCAATAATATTGGTTTCTTTAAGTGGACCCTGAATACCTCTTACAAGATGCTTTGGGAAGCCTTTAAAAAGAAGGATTTCCCATAAAAGAATTTCTCTTGACCAAATTAAAAGCTTTAAAGCAGGTGTATGTAGGAAGACTGAACTCTTTCCTATTTTCTATTACAGGCTTGCTGCATTGAGAAAATGGAGTCTATACATGAGAGCCTTTTACTGGTACCAATCCATTTTGTGCTTCTAATAAGTTCAATTCCCTTGCAAATCTTACTGAATTAGTTATGATCTTAGTATTTATATCCTAGGTCACGGCTCAAACCTGCGAAGGACGATTGAGTTTTTTGGGCGTAAAAATCCTTGGCATGGCTTCCTTCGGGAGCTGTTGGTCCTGTGTCGTAAATTTATGACACGCAAAAGAACCTCAAATATGATAAAGAGTCCTCTGAGCAAACTTGAGCTCTCATTCAACCCCAAGATAGAATAGAAGGTTGAGAACCTCAGCGTCCATAAATAACACTCCATTTCATTTCTTAGTATTTATAGTGGTCTGCCCTTTACCACATGGTCCAACTGCCCTGTATTTCACTGGTATCTCTTGGTGAGATAAAAGAGTTGCGAAACTCAACGGGGACATTTAAAATTAAAACCCACCAGAGGCAAACCGGCCGGTGGTTTTTGGTTTACCCTTCTAGCTTATCAGCAGGTCGCACTCGTCACTCAAGCCGCCGGTCCCCATGGCCGCACTCGCCAAAGCGTCTCGCTTTGGTGTTTCGCAGCGCAGGGGATCGTGGGTTCGAGTCCCGTCTTGGGCATGGGTGTTATATGTTTGTGTATGTGTGTGTAAAAAGTAAAACAAATTCAGTAATCATACAATAATCAAAGTAAACAAATTAGGTAAATAAAAAGTAGGTTATATAGCGCCGGAGTCCCGACCAGACTCCGGAACTGTATTTAAAAAAAAAAAAAAAAAAAACCAGTTCCACTCCGGTAGGTTTTATAGGTCGTGAGAGGAAGCATGAACAAATCATTTGCATAGGGGAAGTTGCTTTCCTTCCGTCCCTCTCTGCAGCGAATGCATATGTAGTAACGTTGACTATGTGGCAGCTTGGCGCGAATGACTAAACACAACCACAACAGCGCGCAGCGTTACGCAATTGCAGTTAACGCGAAAGGCACGTAACCATAGTTATAGTGAAATCACTTTTTCATATAAATAATATTTATTCATCTATAATATGTCATTAGCAATATTTAGACTGTGAGAAGGAGTATTTTGCTTGGGGGAATGTCGGTTGATTTCCAACTTAGCACTAGAACTCGGTCCGGGTTCACGAAAGAGCCGGTTCGGTGCACACAGAGTGTAATTGTGACGTGATGAAGTAGGCGTGGTCTCTACAGCCTGTTTCGAAACGTGTTACACTATCTAGCATTGCTCCATGCCTGGTCTCGTTCAATTCCTGCTAGTAGATAAACCAGCGAACGCTGAAGGAGACCACAGATTGAAAGATGTTAAGAATACGAAATGGTAGGCGTTCGACACTAGAAATTTGTAGCTGATTCAAACATGCGTATTTTGAGTGACAGGAGGAGAGCCATTTCCTTCGATACAACAAAGATGTATCTTGTAATTCGCTGCAGTGAATTCTGAATATTTTATATCAAGCTTTATACTTTTATTTGTAAAAGTACAAGGCCTTTTATTTACTAATATTATGAAATAATTGTATTATTATGTTGCTTTATTAATTAGAACGATACATATAATGTCAATACATGTAATTAGCTATTTTTGGAATAGATTATACTTCGAATATGTACATATTTACAGCACAAATCCCATATTTCTTTCTATGCTGACTGCTCTGTGGGTTCATAACTGTGTGCCCTTCGGAATTCTACTTATCACACAATGAGTTGGCAACCATAAACATAGACAAACAATAAGAAATATTACTGCACTCACCACATGTCTCTACACTTCCTCAATCGCGATCATTGCACCATCATCTTCGTCCTCATAACCAGCAACAAGTTAACAATAATCTGCTAGTGTACTTCTCTCCGTCATCAGAAACGATATGACTTCTGCGCATACATATATGCGCAACGCCTCCCACCATCAACCCTTCAGGTAAAGAGTTGCCACTGTATTACTTACGGCTTTGCTCTTGTCTCGCCTCAGAGCTATAACATGAACTAGCACCGTTGAGTTCTGCAAATCTTTTAACGCACTAAAGGTTATCTGCACACTTAATAAACGGGGCCGTTGGGCCACCTGGTATAGATCTAGCATCTTTTGCACAACATTTTCAAATTATTATCCATTTATGCCATCTACATCTGGCTCTTTGTTAACTACGTTAATAAAATTGTATTGGAGTAGAAGAATATTTCTCTTGAAGCTAAACTAGTTACGTATATAAATAGAACCAGTATACCTCCTAAATAAATTAAAATTATGAAATAGGAAGATAAAAATCTTAAAGATATGCAACCTCTAATTAAACATATGCAAATTACTTGTCTACGTTTTCAGCATTTGCTGCAAATACACATGTTTCTTCCTAATCAGCTGTTACAAAATTTGTATAAAAATGTTTCCATTCTCTTAAAGTGATAGCGTTTAATTGTGCTCTATGTTTTTGAATACATTCAGCTCTTTAAAAAGTTAGTTTCATTGCCATGTGTGTCGGATTCAAAACTGGCAATGAAGGAACCCGAATATTGTCTTTTTTCTTTCTCTAAAGCTTATGTACAACGTGTATATATAGTAGACAGAGGAGGTATTGTATTCCACCAAAATTTCGCTTGCTAGGTTTCGCGAGAAATATATGTTTTTGAGACCTGAATAAAAAGTGAATTTTTAGAAAAACGCCAATGCACGCTTGTGAGTGTGGACAGTATTACTCAAAAACAAAAAGTCCGTTAAATGCTAATCTTGGTAGTTAAATTCAGTAATTCTCAAGGATGCAACTCAAAGATTTTAAAGAAAATCCCCCCACCCACACTCCCTTTACATGTAAAAATTTTCGAAACCTTTAATTTTTTAAAATGATTTTGTCTAAAGTATTAAAAGTGTTTACATGACAAATAAAATGTATTTCGTTGTATTTCACATTTTTGTTGTAGAGATAGCTGTTTCCGAAATATTCATTGTTATTGGTTTCACTTTTAAAATACTTATACTTTTGTCAGACAGGAAGTGACCCGTTTTCTTTTACTCCTGTCCAAACAAAGAAATGAATTTCAATGCCAATCACTTAGCGCAGCTTTAAAAAACATTTGATTATCGCTTAAGTATAATGCTTACCTTTAATTCCCTTATACTTATACAGAACTAAGCAATAACATTCTGCTATTTCCTATAGGAGTTTTATACTTTCTTCCTTTACGAGGTGCACTGCTTGGGTTGTTTACTTCCTTATATTTGTTCATTTATTTGTCATTTGCACGTTATATCTTACTAAATAATGATCGGGAGATATGTATTTCCCCTGTACACTCATTTATTACTGTTACACATATTTTTATGCACTGCAATATAATCTATAGAACTCCATATTCTTTTGCCACTCATCTGTATTTGTACTTATAGCGAAGTTTGAAAAATGTATTTTTTCAAATATTTCATTTAATAAGAATAGATCTGATGTGTTCCATCACATGAATTTCTCTTATCTGTTCTTCTCAAATAATATATATATATATATACCTGCAAAATATTATTTTTTTAATCTACCTCATGCTAATCGAGATAAACGTTAGAAGAATCGGTCTAATTACTTAGTTACTTGTGAGTAGAAGGTCTAAAGTGACAATCAGATCTTTTATATGCCATTGAAGGTAAATTTATCTGGTTCTAAAATGTGTGTGTGTCCAGCTTTTAAAAGATTAGACTATCGGCTTAGTCTATGGTACTCGCTTATTTCCTGTCTACTTACAAGCAGATAATAAGACACTTTCTGTAATTTTTTCTAGATTAGCATTAAGTAGACAGAAGAAAAAATTTTTTAACAATAATTGATTGCAGAGATGTAGAGAAATTCATATGAATGGTACACATAAGATTTGTTTATTTAGCCTAACGTGCTTTAACCTGGTTATCGTGAACATCTGCAGGCAAAGCATGAACAGATGTTTCCTTGAGTGCTGAGGTAGTGTGCTATATGTTTCGTTTGAAATACGTAATAAATCCATAGGGTAATGCACCTATTGTAGGTTAACGATTACTAGAACAATTGCTCTATTATGTCTCTTGCATTAGTATTTATACTTCGAAAATGAAGACATAATATACTCGTATGCTTGTCTCATTGTTTTTCTTTACGTTTCAATCACAAGAACCCCTGGAAACACGGCTCACCCGCAGCACAGCTACGACAGAGTAGTTGCCAAACTTTCTTTAAACAAATCGGAGGATGAATGAAATTGGTGAAATGATGCTCAAACGATTTGGGACTCCATGGAACTTAAAGTTATTCGACATTAATGTTCTCAGAATAAGGGAAACACCGCACAAAAAAAAAAAAAAAAAAAAAAAAAACTTATCCGGGTAACTCACCCTGAGCGAGATTCGAACTTGTGACCTGTAAATGTGAGGTAGACACGCTACTACCGCACTAGTCGGGCTAGTAAGCTTTTCTCTATCTGCTACGGTTTACCAATTATAAAAATCTTATGTGTTCCATTCACATGACTTTCTCTCTACATCTCTGTAAATTATTATTGTTAATAAACTTATCTTTTATTTATTTCATGCTAATCGAGAAAAATTAACAGAAATAGTCTTATTTCTTGCTTTATTGTAAGTAGAAGCGAAATAAGGGAGTACCATAGGTTAAAGACAAAGCCAAATGTGACTGATATTCCTTTGTTTGTATGGACAGGAGTTGACAAATTCCTGTGTGAGAAAAGCATGTTTTTCAAAGCTGAAACCAAGAAAAAGGAATATCTCAAAAACGATCAACTCCACGAAAAAAATGTATATAAAATAAATTGTATGGTTTAACGTGCTCTAAATTTTGTGGGTTAAGTTTTTGTCCATCTCATACGGTTTAGAGTTACGAAAAATTCATCCAGAATAAAGTAGCCTTCAGAGGCTATTCCCAGAAAATTCAAAATATACATTTTATTTGTCAGCTAAATAACTTTAATATACGATATTTTAATCAAAATCGTTAGAGCCATTTTTCAGAAAATCAAATTTTTCGAAAGAAGTTCCATGTAAAGGGTAGTTTGGGGTGGGGGGATTTTACTCAAAATCTTCGTGTCGCATCCCTGGAAGATACTAAACTTAAATACTAAGTTTGGTATTTTACCAACTTTTCGTTTTTGAGTTATCGTGTTCACAGACACACAGACACACAGACACACGGACACACACACGGACCTTTTTCTGAAAATACTTTTTTTGGATACAGGGGACCCTAAAACACATGTTTCCGGTGAAATCTCGGTATCGAATTTTTTGGTGGAGTGCAATACATTCTCTATTCACTATGTACATAGTGAGTATAGAGAAAGTAAAAAGCAGCTCTTCAGTGGATATTCCCAAAAAGTTCAGTGAAGATATTTTAACAAATGTTTTTATTGACTAAAAATGTAGTAACAAAGTTTTAAATTAATTGTTCCAAATATTTCATTAGACGCGTAGACAGTTGACATCTGCACACCGTCCTTCGTGGTAACACTCCAATCACTTACGACTCATTACGTTTACGTAGCTTGAAGTTTCAGTGTGATCAAAATTCTTTCCTTAACACACCACCCATACTCGGCAGGGCAAAGGGCAGAGGGGGATCAAATGTGTGATCTTTTTCGTAAACAATCACAACGTCTGATATAGGAAATAATAGCCATCCTAAAGTCATCGATAAAATTTCCTCGTGGACATAATTTTGAATACTGATTCATCACAAGGTCTTCAAACACTGATAAAAATATTTGCACATATTCATCTTGCATCCAATATGTATAAGGTTGCGACATTAGTTAATTCCTTTTGCTCGCAAGTTCTAACTATAGCGCCTGAAGAACCTGAACTCTCTGTACACTCAATTTATCATAGTTGCCTATCCACCACTATGACCTAGAAGTCAACAAGCAGACTTGCTATTGGATATCGGGTGTGTGTGTGTGTGTGTGTTTGTGTGTCCGTGTGACTGTGAACACAATAACTCAAAAACAAAAAGTCGGTAAAATACCAAACTTGGTATTTAAGTTTAGTATCTTCCAGGGATGCGACACCAAGATTTTGAGAAAAATCCCCCTACCCCCAACTACCCTTTACATGGAACTTTTTTCGAAAATTCTGATTTTCTCAAAAATGGCTCTAATGATTTTGATTAAAGTTTCGTATATTAAACATATTTACCTGAAATAAAATGTATATCTTGAATTTTCTAGGGATAGCCTCTGAAGAGTAGTTTATTCTGGATGAATTTTACGGAATTTTGAATAACTGCTAAACCGTAAGAGATGGACAAAAACTTACTACACAAAAAATGTAGAGCACGTTAAAACAATTTATGTTATAAGCGCTTTTTTCGTGGAGTTCGTCGTTTTTGAGACATTCCTTATTTTTGGTTTCTGCTATGAAAAACTTACATTTTTCTCATACAGGAACTTGTCAACTCCGATCCATATAAACAAAGGAACATCATTGACATAGCAACCAGCTTTTGACTATCACTTTAACCTATGGTGGTCCCTTATTTCGCTTCTACTTACAAGGAAGCAAGTAATAAGAATATTTCTGCTAGTTTTTTCTGATTAGCATAAAGTAAATAGAAGTATAAGCTTTTTAAGAATAATTTGTTGCAGGAATATAGAGAAAGTCATGTGAATGGTACACATCAGATTTTTTTTTATAAACTATGGAAAGCAAAGGGAAACATTTACAAATGTTATGCTGTCTACAGGGAAGATGTAGTAACGAATCGAGATTGTCAAAACTGGTTTAGTTGATTTTGAGCTAGAAATTTCTTCCTAAAAGACAAACCTCGATCTGGACGGCTAATTTTTACTGACGTGGAAAAAGGTAATGAAATGATAGTCCACAATCCACGAGTGACAACTCGGGTGTTGGAGTTGGAGCTCAATATAGCTCGTGCTACGCTAGCCAAGCACTTGAAAAACTGGGTTACATAAATACTCACAATGTATGGGCTCCTCACGAACTGAGTGAAGTGAATTTGATTTTGTGACTCCTTATTGAGACGCAATTTTCTGGAAGAGCTGGTAACTAGAGATGAGAAGTAGATTGTGTACAATACCCAGCAGATAAAATGGCTCAAGAAAGAGCAGACATCACTAATGGTTCCTAAACCAGAGCTGCATCCGAGAAAGGTTATGTTATGCATTTGGTTAGATGCAAAGAATCCTGTATTGGCAACTTCTTCCGAATAATAAGACTATCAATTCCGAGAAATACTGTTCTCAGTTGGATCCTCTCAAGGCAGCCATTGAAGAGATGACTGGTCCCACAGCCAGGTCGGTAGAGCGTCTGCCTGCCAAACTAGGGGTCCTGGGTTCGATTCCTAGCTGGGGTATGGCATTTTTCTCTAAGCAAGTTCAATGCAATCTCTCAGAGTCTGGAAATGTGTGCACTACTGTTCCCGAAAACAGATAAAAAAAAAATGCCGATCCCGGTGGCCACGCTGCTGAAGTGTCTCGCTTCGTGGTGCACAAGATTGTGGGTTCGAGTCCCGCCTTGGGCATGGCCGTTTCTGTGTTTGTAAATGTGTCCATGTTTGTGTATGTATGTGTAAAAGGAAAACGTTAAGAATAATAAGGTCTATTAAGGAAATATAGGAAACTGGAAAAAAATGGAGAAAAAAGGAGTACAACGCCGGAGTCCTGACACGCCTCCGGAACTGTATTTAAAAAAAAGAGAAAATACCATAATTGGGAAACGATCTCGCCTTTCAACATGACAACGCCTGACAATACACACCTACGTGACCGATCAACAGTTGCGTAAATTTTAGTGCAATTTGTTATTCCAACCGCCATTGTTCCATTTGACTTTCCTGCAGAATTTCTTGCACCGAGAACGTCTCACTTCCGTAAAGGATTATAGACACATCAACCAAAATACCCACAAATTTTGATAAAATACAATTTATAATCTTCCAGAGAAATGACGGTATGTTGTTGAAATAATTGTATATATTGTAGGAGATAAATAGTTTTATAAAACTATATACCATTTATTTTATACGACCTATTTTCCTATTTTATACGATCGTATTTTCAGCGACCTTGTGTTTAAAGAAAGCTCGGCAACTACTCTGTCGTAGCTGTGCTGCGGGTAAACCGTGTTTCCAGGGGTTCTTGTGATTGAAACGTAAAGAAAAACTATGAGACAATCATATATTATGTCTTCAAATCCGAAGTATAAATGCTAATGCAAGAGGCATAATAGAGTATAGCCAACTATTATGGTCAATTGTTATTGGATTATTTTTTTTAACACTTCCTGTCCTACACACGGCTTGTGTGAAAAAACAATTAATGAAAACAATACTATGAATCCTGGGACTTAAGTACTTCCAACATCCTAGGTCATCATTGGGGTATGTCATCTCAAAATAATTTGAGATCACCTTGTGGTTTACCGGTGAGTTAGTTGAGAAATCCAATGCTATGCCGGCATGTTGCCGTGGTAGCTCAGTGGCAGAGCAACCAACTGGAGATCGGGATATACCTACGTGGTTCAAATCCCGGCTATGGTATTGAGTTTTTAAGTCTGACTCTACCTTTCCAACTGCTGTCTTACATATGTCTTGTGTGTAAAAAAACAATCCAAAGGAAGTTAAAGCTTTAAAACCTGTGTGTGGGCGAGGAATGAAATAAGTACAGAGAAGTTAGATGCCATAGAGTAGCTATGTTTTCGTAGTACCGGGATATCGGTCGGAGTGCAGCGAGAGAAATAAAAATACATTAATGATACGAATATCAGCTCTGCAATCAGACCGTGCCCAATTACTCTGAAATTTCATTACTGCCTCCACTAGCCGTGCATCTAGGAGGTCAGAGATCGATATTTGCGATGCGCTGATCAACTCCGGCTACTGCTACTATGTTAATCTTAATAATAAGGTAGATGCAGGATTGTTCCCTCCCACACATTTCAGTGCCCCATGAAACACTTAATGTATAACACTCTGTTGTTATAATTACTTAGATAAATAATTATTACTTTATATACTACTTATGTTTAGAAGGTAGATTCAAATTGCATTTTACATTTCGATGTTAATACTTCACTGAAAATACATATTTTTAGGATCCCTGCATCAAAAAAAAAATCTGATGTGCTCCATTCACATAACTTTCTCTACATCTCTGTAAAAATTATTGTTAATAAACTTATTCCTCTATTTAATGCTAAAACATTAGCAGAAACGATCGTATTACTTAGTTCCTTTATAAGTAGAAAAGAAATAAAGGAATACACTAGGCTAGTTGACAGTCATATGTTTTAAAATGTGGCTGATATAGGACTGAAATCCGGTTATTTTCGTGGCCAGAAGTTGACAAGTACCCGTATGAGTTCAATAAAACTGAAATCAATAACAACGAAAATCTCAAAAACGTCCAACTCCACGAAAAAATGTAAATCACATAAATTGTGTGTTTTATCGTGATCTACATTTTTATTTGTGTAGTAAAATTTTGTATATCTCTTACGGTTTACCAGTTATGCAAGATTTAATAAAAATCATCCAGAATAAAGCGGTCTTTAGAGACTATTCCCGGAAAATTCAAGATGTACATTTTATTTTTCATGTAAATATTTTAATATAAGAGATTTTAATAAAAATCGTTAGAGGCATTTTTGGGAAAATCCTAATTTTCGAAATTTTTCCATGTAAATGTTAGTTTGGGGGGATTTTCTGTAAAATCTTCGTGTCGCATCTTTGAAGGATACCAAACTTAAATACTAAGTTTGGTATTTAACGGCCTTTTAGTTTCTGAGCTATGTTTTTCACAGTCACACACGTACCTTGTTCTAAAAATACTTTCTTTTTTGGATTCAGGAGGACCAAAAACATGTATTTCCGGTGAAATCTGGGTATCAAATTTATGGGTGGAATAAATTACCTTCTCTATGCACACATAGTATGTGTATATGACTCGAAAGTGCCTGTTGATACCAAATTTGGTAATTAAGTCAGGTATTCAAATAATGCGACACGAAGAAATATAAGTATTTTCACAGCACAAAACTACGAATTATATAGGAAACATTTATTTATTTATTATTTTATCAAAAGTGTCTTTATTTCTATTAAAATACTATATGCTTAAGGTAAATATATCATCATATTATATAAAAGTTAATGCATGTATGTGAATGCATGCAAAATCCATTTATTTATTCACGTGTTTCATTACATAGTGCAATACTAAATATTTGCTTTGCACTTCGATGATTTTTTGTTTGTTTTTTTTGTTTGTAGTTTAACGTCATTTAACCTGGTTGGCCATATCAGGCAATGAATGAAATTGGTGAAATGATGCTCAAATGATCTCGGGGTCCATGGAGCTTAAAGTTACTCGACTGAATTCGTTTTTTCAGGATAGGGGAAAACCCCGAAAAGTACCTTATCCGGGTAACTCACCCTTAACGAGATTCGAACTCACGACCTTTCGAATGTGAGGCAGACACGCTACCACCACACTACCCAGGCGGGCTATAGGATATTTGAATGTTAATAATTTCATTATATGTATGTGTGAGTGTCCGTATTTGTCTGTCTGTGACTTCAACATCGCTACACCGAATTTCATGAAACTTGTCACCTAGCTTTTGACACAAGGCAAATATTAGCCGCGCCTTGACCCAGTGGTTTTACCAGGGTTCTTAGGCGGCCTGGGTTCGATCCCAAGAGACAAAGCGGTGCAGGGACAGGCCGCCATCCACTCCACCGGTGCTCCATGAATCATCACTGTCATTGCCTGCCGTGCCAGAGCAGTAAAACGGGCGTTAAACACTATAAAAAACAAACATCATCTGTATGTTCATCAAATAACCATAAGACATCGAACATTACCTCATAAGAATAATAATTACTTAACGCTTTTGTGGCAAAATAATTAAGATTACACGAAGTTAACTTATTCATTACATGTCTCTGGTATTGGTTTTAGAATACATAAACATTCACTACATTCATTTGATTGGCAAATTAACAAAATTCAAAGTTTATTATGTAGTACTGAGTACTAGATTAATTATTTCTTTTAAAAAATGTATTAATGAGACTGTAGTTAGTAAATTTTATTGTGCCTTGCTTAAAGATCTTTTTGCATGTTTCTCTTTAGAGAAGACAAGTGAAGCAGTCGATAAAAATCTGATGTATTCCATTCACATGACTTTCTCTACATCTCTGCAATAAATTATTTTTATAAAGCTAATGCTTCTATTTACTTCCTGCTAATCGAGAAAAAATTAGCAGATATAGTAATATTTTTTGCTTCCTTGTAAGTAGAAGCGAAATAAGGGAGTATCATAGGTTCAAGTGATAGTCAAAAGCTGGTTGCTATGTGACTGAAGTTCCTTTGTTTGCATGGACACGAGTTCACAAAGTCCTGTATGAGAAAAATACAAGTTTTTGTAGTTTAAACCAAAAACAAGGAATATCTCAAAAACAATCAACTACTCGAAAATATTGTATACAACATACATTGTGTGTTTTAATGTGCTCTACATTGTTTGTGTGGTAAGTTTTTGTCTCTCTCTTACGGTTTAGCACTTAATGCAAAATGCCGTAAAATTCACTCAGAATAAAGTAGCCTTCAGAGGCTATTCCCAGAAAATTAAAAATATACATTTTATTTGTCAGGTAAATATCTTTAATATACGGCATTTTAATCAAAATCGTTAGAGCCATTTTTTAGAAAATCAAAATTTTAGAAAAAATGTTCATGTTCCTCAAAATCTTCGTGTCCCATTCCTGGAAGATACTAAACTTAAATACCAAGTTTGGTATTTTAACGACTTTTCGTTTTTGAGTTATCGTGCTCACAGACACACGGACACATACACGGACCTTTTTCTGAAAATACTTCTTTTTTTGGATACAGGGGACCATAAAACATATATTTCCGGTGAAATCTCGGTATCGAATTTTTGGTGGAGTGGAATACCTTCTCTGTACACTATGTACATAGTGCGTATAGAGAAAGTAAAAATCAACAAACGTATACAAATGTGTGACAGTAAACTATTGCAAAATAAGTTTGTTTGCGTGGTAAGTAATATTGAAACACTAAAAACAAGTTGATTTAGACTTTTCTTCACGTAATATGGAAACTGCTGAAAGAAACCAAGACGCCTCACATGCTATTCGACTTGAAGTAGATAAGCGTTTACTTACCTCCATTTTGGTTTGATTATTGTATTTCACTAAAAATCCGATATCGAGATTTCACTGGAAATATGTGTTTTGATATCTCTTGATTAAAAACAATTTTATAAAAAGGTGGAGCCTGTGAGTATAAAATTTACTAAAAGTATTGTTTATGGTGCCAATTTTTTGTTTTTTCTTAAAAGTTTCAATTTTGGTCATTTTTGGGGGGGGAAGGCTTTTGTTTAATTTTACTCAATTTACTCCTCATCAACTATGTGTGTGGTTTTTACTTTCTCTACACCTGCTATGTACATAGTGTATAGAGAAGGTATTGCATTCCACCCAAAAATTCGATACCCAGATCTCGCGGGAAATACATGTTTTGAGACCCCTGAATCCATAAAATGCATTTTTCAAAAAAAGTCCGCATATATGTGCATGTGTGTTTGACTGTGGACAGCATAGTTCAAAAACGAAAAGACCGTTGAGTATCAAACTTGGTATTTAAGTTTCGTATCTTCCAAGAATGCAACACGAAAATTTTAGAAAAAAAAAATCCCCCATCCCCAACTACCCTTTACATGGAACATTTTTCGAAGTTTTTGATTTTCTCAAAAATGACTCTAACGTTTTGATTAAAATGTCATATATAAAAGATGTTTACCTGACAAATAAAATGTATATCTTGAATTATCTAGGGATAGCCTCTGAAGGCTACTTTATTCTGGATAAATTCTACGGAATTTTGCATAACTGTTAAATGGTAAGGGATGGACAAAGCTTAACACACAAAAAATTTTGAGAACGTTAAAACACACTTTATGTTATATATATATTTTTTTTCATGGAGTTGTTCACTTTTTAGACATTCCTTGTTTTTGGTTTCAGCTTTGAAAAACTTACTTTTTTATACAGGAATTTGTGAACTCGTGTCCATAGAAACAAAAGAACTTCAGTCACATAGCAACTATCTTTTGACTATCACTTGAACCTATGGCACTCCCTTATTTCGCTTCTACTCACAAGGAAGCAAGTAATAAGACTATATCTGCTAATTTTTTCTCGATGTGCATGAAGTAAATAGAAGCATAAGCTATGTAACAATAATTTGTTACAGAGATCTAGAGAAAGTCATGTGAATGGAACACATCAGATTTTTACAAAAAGGCCCGTGTGTCTGTCTGTGGACAGCATAGTTCAAAAACGAAAAAGACCGTTGAATACAAAACTTGGTATTTAAGTTTGGTATCTTCTAAGGATGCGACACGAACTTTTTCAAGAAAATCCCCTACTCCCAACTACCCTTTACGTGGAACTTTTTTCGAAAATTTTGATTTTCTTAAAAATGGCTCTAACGATTTTGATGAAAATCTCTTATATTTGAGATATTTACCTGACAAATAATACGTACATCTCTAATTTTCTGGGAATAGTCTCTAAAGACTACTATATTTTGGATGAATTTTACCGAATTGCGCATAACTGCTAAGCCGTAGAGATGCACAAAAACTTGCCACACAAAAAGTGTAGAGCACGTTAAAACACACAATTTATTAATATAAATTTTCGTGGAGTTAATCATTTTTGAGATATCCCTTGTTTTTGGTTTCAGCTTTAAAAAACTTATACTTTTCTCATATAGGAATTTGTCAACTCATATCCAAACAAACAAAGGAACTTCAGTGACAAAGCAACCAGCTTTTTACTATCACTTACCTACTACTTACAAGGAAGCAAGTAGTAAGACTCTTTCTGCTAAATTTTTCTCGATTAGCATTAAGTAAATGGTCACAAAGCTTTTTAACAATAATTTGTTGCAGAGATGTACAGAAAATCGTGTGAATGACTTTCCAACACTTCCAAAATCTTCCACACCTTGAACTTGTTTCAAAATTCTTAACCTACCTCTAAACAGCACCTTAAAGAAAATGGCCTTAGTACTTTTTCTAAATAATTCTCTAATTGTTATTAAATTATGTAGTTTTGAAATTTCTAGGGGTTTAATAAATTTGAGAAGTAATCATTTTCTTACTAACTAGGGCTAATGTAAAATAAAACTGATCGTGCTCTTTTCACAAGACTTTCTCTATATTTGTGTAACAATTATTCTTAAAAAGCTTATTCTCTTATCTAATGCATGCTAATAAAGTTAAACTTTAGCAGAAATTTATTTGCTTTCTTGTGAGGTAAAAGAGAAATATGTGAATATGGTAGGCTAAAGCGATAGTCAAATCTTTTAAAAGCTGGTTGCCATGTGATTGAAATCTATTTCTTTGCATAGTCAGGAGTTGAAAAGTTCCCGTATGATAAAAGTTAAAGTATATTGACAAGATCCTGTATGAGAAATGTATTTTAGAACTAAAAGTAATCACGGAGAATGTTCGGAAATAGTCAACGAAAAATGCATGTGACATAAGGTGTGTGCTTTAATAATATCTACATTTTTTGTGCTGTAGGCTTTTATTTATCTCTTACGGTTTACCAGTTATACAAGTCATTCAGAATGAAGAAGTCTTCAAAGGCTATTCCCAGAGAGTTCTAGATATACATTATATTTGTCATGTAATATAATGCCGTGTAAAAATATAATCAAAATCTTTAGAGACATGTTTGAAAAAATGCACACTTTAGACATTTTTTCCATGAAAAAGGTAGTTTGAGGTGCGTAGATTTTCCTAAAAATCTTCTTGTATTCTTGGGAGATACAAAACTTAAATACCAAGTTTAGTATTAAACGGCGTTTTCTTTTTTGAGCTATCACACACACACACACACACACACACACAGGGACCTTTTTCCAGAAATCCTTTTTTACTTTCTCTACACGTACTATGTACATAGTATATAGAGAAGATATTGGCACCGAAAAATTCAATACCGAGATTTCACCGGAAATACATGTTTTAGTTTCCCCTGAATCCAAAAAAAAGCATTTTTGGAAAAAAGGTCCGTGTGTGTGCGTGTGTGTGTGTCTGTGGACAGCATAGCTCAAAAACGAAAAGAACTTTGAATACCAAACTTGGTATTTAAATCCAAGGATGCAACACGAAGTTTTTCAAGAAAAAGCCCCTCCCCCAACTACCCTTTTACATGGAACTTTTTTCGAAAATTTGGATTTTCTTAAAAATGGCTCTAACAATTTTGTTTAAAATATCGTATATTAAAAATACTTACCTGTGAAATGAAATATATATGTTGAATTTTCTGGGAATAACCTCTGAAGAATACTTTATTCTAGATGAATTTCATGGAATTTTGCATTACTGCTAAACCATAAGAGATGGGCAAAAACTTAACACACAAAAAATGTAGAGCACATTAAAACACACAATTTATGTTATGTACATTTTTTTCGTGGAGTTGGTCGTTTTTGACATATTCCTTGTTTTTGTTTTCAGCTATGAAAAACTTATACTTTTCTCATACAGGAATGTGTCAAGTCCTGTCCATACAAACAAAGAAACTTAAGTCACAAGCAACCAGCTTTTGATTATTAGTTTAGCCTATAGTACTCCCTTATTTCCCTTCTGCTTACAAGGAAGCAAGTAATGTGCTAATTTTTTTTCTCGATTAGTATAAAGTAAATAGAAGCATAAACTTTTTAACAATAATTTGTTGCTGAGAGGTAGAGAAAGTCATATGAATGGAATACATTAGATTTTATTTGATTCAGAGGTACCCAAAACATATATTCCGGTAAAATCTCGGTATCGAAATTCTCTTGCATTACAATACCTTCTCTATACACTATGTACATAGTGCGTGTAGAGAAAGTAATAATTCCTTGCTATTGGTTTCAGTTTTAAAATACTAATACTTGTATAAAAATGGAAGTTCTCTAGTTTACTTTGTTTTACTCCTGGTCATGCACAGAGGTAATTTTCAATGATAATCGCATAGCGGGTTTGAATTTCACATCCAGATAAGGTATTTTTCGAATTTTTCCCGAAGAGAAGACGGATATCGAGAAACTTAAAGCTCAATGGAAACCAAGACCAATTAGAGCATCAATTCACCTATTGCATTCGTTGTCCGATATGACACACTAGGTTAACGGAATCTAAGCTTATAAAATCACATAGCGACCGCTTTTAAAACATTTGACTTTCGGTTATGTGACCTTCTACTTATAAGGAATTAAATAATAAGACCATTCTGATAATACTTATCTCGATTAGCATGGGATATATACGAGTTACATCCAGAAAGTAAGTTCCGTTTAGTAATAAAATTAAATTGTGTACAGATACAGAATAATTATTTATTGCACAAAATTCTACAACTCTTAAACTACTTTTCCACATAACTGCCGAAATTTTGCAGACATTTGCCATAGCGTGGCACAAGTTTTTGTATACCTTCTTCATAGAAGTTTGCCGTCTGTGTCTTCAAAAGGTTGGAAACATTTTCTTTCAGCTCTTCGTCATTGTTGAAGTGTTGACCGCCAAGGAAAGACTTGAGATGTAAGAACAGATGAAAGTCGCTAGGAGCGAGGTCAGGGCTCTACGGAGGATGGTCAAACACCTCCCAGCCAAATCCCTGTAGGAGGTTTTTCGTCACATTTGCAGTGTGTGGTCGTGCGTTGTCGTGGAGAAAAACAACACCTTTTTGACAGCAATCCTCGGCGCTTATTCTGTATTGCGCGGCGCAATTTCCTAAGTGTCTCGCAATAAACATCTGCTTTGATTGTTTGACCACGCGGTAAGAAATCAGTGAGTAAGATGCCTTTCAAGTCCCAGAACACTGTGCACATCATTTTTCGAGGTGTCAAGATTTGTTTCGGCTTAAACTTTGCTGGGGATGAAGTGTGCCTCCATTCCATTGATTGGCGCTTACTTTCAGGGGTGTCGTAAGAAACCCAAGTCTCATCTCCTGTGACTATCTGTGTCAGAAATTCTTCGCCGTCTTCATCATAACGGGTTAAAAACGGAAGTGCACACCCATCCGTTTTGTTTTGTGTTGCTCAGTAAGAATCTCTGGTACCCAACGTGAGCAAAGTTTACGAAATTTCAGTTTTTCGGTAACAATTGCATGAATTAGTGATCGTGAGCTTTTGGGAAATTCCATAGCGAGAGCACTAATTGTAAACTTGCGGTTTTCCTGGATCTTGTCATCAATCGCGTGAACCAGTTCTTCTGTAACCAAAGATGGACGCCCACTTCGTTCTTCATCGGTTACTTCACTACGTCCTTCATTGAACTGTCGGACCCATCTTCTCACCATTGAATTACTCATCGCGTTTTGACCGTAAACTTCGCAAAATTTGCCGATAAATTTCAATTGGTTTCACTTTCCTAGCATTCAGAAAACGAATCACAGATCTGATTTCACAAGCGGCGGGATTTTCAATCAACACCGACATTGTAAACAAGCACAACAAAACGTATGTGGCTGACAGCGATCTCAAAATGGCGCACGTTTCTTCTCCTTGATACAGAGCGTCTACCGCGCATGTGTGGAACTGCGATCGCAGGGCTGCAGCGGAGATAAATTGAAACGGAACTTACTTTCTGGACGTACCTCGAGTTTTGTAAAAAGTTTCTTTTATTGTTTCATTTATATATCCCCCCTTTAATATCCAAGGAAGCAACAACGTTGTCTGTGGGTTCTTTATGTTGGGTTTATATCGTTTTATTTTCCTCAAACACACACACACATTCACTCACATATATACTTCCAGACTCTGTGCGCGATAGGGAATAATTCTGGTTAAAGGGACGGGAATCGAATACAGGACCTCCGGCTAAGAAGACAACTCAAGCACCGAAGCAGTCTTTTAACAAAATATGTGTAGAACAGGTAGAGAAAGCCATGATAATTGAACATTTTTTAGCTTTTATTTATGTCTAAATTACATCAAGTTTTAAACCTTGGGGCTTCTCGATTCCTCCCTTGCAAGTCGATCATTGTGAACTATGTGTCGCACAGGTCGATTCCTATATATGAGAATTCCAGAACGGCCAGGGGAGATCGTAATGAAATTGCTGTGTAATTGAGCTCCGTCTGATTGCAGACAGGATATTTGTGTCATAAATGCTTTTTTATTTACCATGCTATGTGCTGATTAAAACTTCAGTTGCAGAAAATAACAGAGCATTCCAGATTTTCTAGCTCTGCTGTATTATAGGGGGAATATCTGTGGTCTGGAAATAATTTCTGTACAATACATATACATAACTGTGGATAAAACATGGGGTATAATGGAACGCGGTTGTTTAACTTGGTAATGTCTAGGCTTCGGATACGGTTGCAATTTGGTTGCACTCTGTCTGGAAAATAGTTACGTGCTCTTAAGGTTTTACCTGGGACCTCTCCCTCCCAAAACACTGTCGATCATTCATTCTAAGCAAGCGAAAAGTACATTACAGCCTGTTCTAATAGAAAATGGTTTGCTTTTGAAACTTTCAGAAATCTTTTGCTGTAGCTTTCACGATGGAAATTACTCAAGCAACTGATATTTAATATGTCACAGTAGCGGTCTATTATTTTTTTCATGTTATTTATACTTAGTAGAAACTTAGTCATTACATAACTTTATTCTTCTGTGCAAAACTACTGTAGAAAATCAGTTACGCTGGGAACTTCTTCCTCTCCCCTCTCCTCTCGCTTGTGAACAACGCCAATTTCTAGAAGTTTACTTAGCCTAAAGTACTGACAAGTTTACATGCGCCTTCTGTATCTCATAATTCTACCTATGGGATTGGCAGGTTACTTTACCTTTCCAAAGTATGGCCAAATTACCAAAGGGCAGCAACGACGAAGACGACGACCACCACTACCACCACACCACCACACTACTACCATCACCTCCATACAACTAACCACACCACTTCCACTAGCATAGAATCACTACCACCCCACTACACCACTACCACACCACCACCACAACCACAACCACAACCACCACCACCACCACACCACTACCACCATCACACAACCAGCCACACCACTACCACCAGTACCACAACTCTAGCCATACCACCTACCACCACTCTACCATCACTACCTCACCACCACACCACCACTACACCATACCACCAGCACACCACTACCACCATACCACCAGAGCTATCACCACCACAACACCACACCACTGCCACCACTCACTATTTGAGTATCCTTTCACCAAATCCATTCATGAACGTTAAACGGAAAGGGTGGGGTTCAAGCGACAGCGTTTCATCCTAAAAATATTCCTTGCGTTAAAAAATTAGATTAATTATTTTCTTATACGATTTTGTTTAAAATACCATACACATGTTTGAGATATTTACATGAATTATGCAATTCATATTTTTATTTTTCTGTGAATACCCCGAAAATACCTGTTGCTGATTTTTAATAGTGTAAGCGCTTTAAGTAGGCTGAGTGTTTTCAACTTTTCTTTACAAAGAAATCGCAATTTCAGTTCTGAAATTTCCGCTCTGGGATTTTAGAGCACATCCATAGGAAATCTTATGAAAAATGTAATATTTGTGTGTAGTGCTTTGATGTTCGAATATAAGAATATAATGCAAGCACTGAGTTTCTCAACGTTAGCAACGTTATGAAAAAAAAAGGTTTGTTTAAAAGTTATTTATAAACTAGCACCCAACATATTTCGGTATTTATGAATTGGGAAGTGCCAGAGAAGCCAAAACTTGGCTCTATGTTTTATTTTCCCCAACTAATACATAACTAGAGAAGGTATTCCTTTCATCGAAAAATTTAATACCAGATTTTCTAGAAATACACGTTTGGGATCTCCTGTATAAAGATCTTATGTATTTCCTTCACATGACTTTCTCTACATCTCTGCAACAAATTACTGTTAAAAAGCTTATGCTTCTATTTACTACATGCTCGTCAGGTAAAAAATTAGCAGAAATAGTAATATTAATTTCTTCCTTGTAAGTAGAAGCGAAATAAGTTCGTACCGTAGGTTAAAGTCATAGTCAAAAGCTGGTTGCTGAAGTTTCTTTCTTTGTATTGACACGAGTTGACAAATTCCTGTATGAGAAGAGTATGGTTTTCAAAGCTGAAACCAAATGCAAGGACAATCTAAAAACGATCAACTCCGCGAAAAAAAGTATGTAACATAAATTGTGTGTTTTAATGTATTACATTTTTTGTGTGGTAAGTTTTTGTCTATCTCTTACGGTTTAGCAGTTATACAAATTTCCGTAAAGTTTATCCAGAACAAAGTAGTCTTCAGAGGCTATTTCCCGAAAATTAAAGATATACATACTATTCGTCAGAAAAATATCTTTAATATACGATATTTTCACCAAAATCATTAGAGCCATTTTTAAGAAAATCAACATTTTCGAAAAAGTAGCTGGGGCGGGGCAATTTCTTGAAAATCTTCCTGGCACATCCTTGCAAGATACCAAACTTAAATACCAAGTTTGGTATTTAACGGTCTTTTCGTTTTTGAGCTATGCGGTCCACAGACATACGTACACACGGACCTTTTTCCAGAAATGCTTTATTTTGGGTTTAGGGGGACCCAAAACATGCATTTTCGGTGAAATCTCGGTATCGAATGTTTGGGTGGAATGCATTAACTTCTCTATACATTATTTACATAGTACGTGTAGAGGAAGTAAAAATCTGATGAGACCCATCTATATAACTTTCTCTACATCGCTGTAATAAATTATTGTTAAAAATATATTCTTCTATCTAATTTATGATTGATTAGCAGAAATTGTTTTAATTACTTGCTTCGTTATAAGTAGAAGTAAAATAAGGGGATACCCTAGGCTAAAACGATAATCATATCTTTTAAAAGCTTTTTAAATCTGAAACAAATAACAAGAAATATTTCAGAAATGGTTAGTTCTACCAAAAAACGTACGTGTTTTAACATGAAATATATTTTTTGTGTAGTAAGTTTTTGTCTATATCTTACGGTTAATCACTTGCACAAAATTCAGCAAAATTCTTCAGAATAAAGAAGTTTTTAAGGTTATTCTTAGAAAATTCAAGATATACATTTTATTTGCCATATAAATATCTTTAATATACGGTATTTTAATCAAAATCGTTAGTAATTTTTGAGAAAATCAATATTTTCAATTTGTTTCCATGTAAACCATAGTTTGGAGTGTTGAAATTTTTTTGAAAATCTTCTTGTCGTATCCCTGAAAAATACTAAAGTTAAATGCCAAGTTTTGTATTTTACCGACTCCTCGTTTTTGAGTTATCCTATTCACAAACACCCTTTTTAATCCTACCAGTAATTTATATGTGAGACAGAAATTTGAGGAGTTATACTGAAGAATGAATACCGATATAGATATTTTATTTTGAATGCTTAGCAAAAACAAAATATCTTCAAAAATTAAAAAATAAAGTTTATATCTGAAACTTAATACAGTTATTAAAACGTCCAATTACTAATTCTTGAACATTAACCCGATTATGCTAATAGCGCCTACAAAATTCTTAAGTTTAATAAATGAAAGTCTAAATTGGAAAATACACATTCAGAATATAAAAGGTACGTTCATATTATAGGTGTGTTTGCTCGGCTTAAAGGACTCTTATAAATCTGTTATTTATTATATTATAGATTATGTGATTTTAATTGGTATAATAATAAAAAAACAAATTTGAAACCCCTAAATTATTTCCGAACAGGGTCAATAGAAATTTATTAGCAGTTCATTACTCAGCTCCCAGTAAAAGTTTTTATAAAATACTTTGGAATTCATTTAAATTTAATGCCACATTTTATATATTAAAACTGCACACAAAGAAATTCATAGCAACCTTACTACTGTGTCAAGAAAGTTCTGGGAATTTGCCAATGAAACACAAAAATTGAATTATTCATCCAATTTTATTTTATCGCCTTCAAAGTAGAACCCTTCTGAAATTATACATTTATGTCAACGAATAATCCAATCATCAAACATTTTTTGTAGGCACTTTTAGGAATCGATGTCAATTGTGGCCGCGAATTTTCCTTTATGTCTTCAATCGACTGAAAACGGGTGCCACGAAGTGGTAATTTGAGTTTTGGAAAGAGAAAGAAATCAGCAGGAGCCAAATCAGTGAATATGGTGGTTGCTCGAGGATATTTGTTCAGTTTTTGGCCAGAAATTCGCTCACAATTACAGCCTTGTGAGCTGGTGGTTATCGTGGTGCAGAATCCATGAGTTTTCGTTCCACAAATCTGGCCTTTAGCGGCATATAATGTTCTCTCAAACGCCGCATATGGCTCAGATAATAGTCTTTATTTACCATCTGACCTTCTGGCAAGAACTCCGAGTGCACGACACCGCGAATATCGAAAAAAAAAATTGTCAACATGACCTCCAGTTTTGATCGAGTTTCACGTACCCTTTTAGGTTTCGGTTCAGTTGGAAGGCACCATTCGGAAGCTTGTTGACTGGTTTGAGTGTCAAACTCGTAAACCCACGTCTCATCACCAGTTACAATGCGTTTCATGAATGTGGGGTCGGAACTGACTCGTTCTAGCATGTCTTCAGCAATCCTTAAGCGATTGAGTTTTTTGTAGAATATTCAACTCTTTCGGAACAACCGAGCTGCAACGCGTGTCATGCCCAAACAATCTTTAAAATGGTACGAATCGATTCGTGAGACACAGAAAGCTCAGCGGCAATCTCTCTCAAGCCTAAATGATGATTTTCAGACACCATTTTCTTCACTTTAGCGATGTTCAGTTCAGTTGAAACCGTTGATGGCCGACCAGAGCGAGGCAAATCTTCCACCACATTTCGACCAATTTTGAATGCACTGTACCACTCATATGCATGTGTTTTTTTATAAAGTCGATTCACCGTAAGCCCTCTGTAACATTTTCAGCGATTTGGCACACGAAATACCATTTGTAATGCAAAATTTGAGACCGATTCTTTGTTCAATGTTTGTATCCATCGCAAAATCGCAAATCACCTTAGAGATGAACTAACAAAATGGCGTATTGTAAACAAACTAGATGACAGATGTCAATCAAACTCCACGTGGGTACAGAGGAAAGTTGTACTAACTTAGCGACAACAATGATTTCGAATCCCCTTTTAAACAGGGTTTTTAAACGATCAATTCCCGGTACTTTCTTGACAAATCTATATGTATGATAAACTCACCAACAGACACGCAGGAAATTAAACATTTATTTTAACAGTTCTCAAAGTGTAACTTATGGAAGAAAAGCTTACACTACTTCTAAATTAGAATCTATAATGTATTTATAAGAACTAAACAATAATTTTGATTTTCATAAATTTAAATTAAAACTAAAAAGTATTTATGTAATCGTTTTGGTGCAATATATCTATTATTACCGTTATTAGTGTTATTTGAATACATTTTAAAAGGTCTTATTTATGTTCTATTCCAACTTTTTCTACTTCATTGTTTAACTTTTGGTTTGTTTTCTTGCGGTAGAACTGTGGTTTATTAATGTATACATCACATCTCAATATACAAATTCCCAAAGTGAGTTTTACTCATAGATGTGTTTTGGTAAATAAATACGAAAATTGGGGCATAAGTAATGACTACTTTTTTTAAGAATACCAGATTGCATGTTGCAATTGTAAGATATACACATTACAGGAGAGGTATGAAAAAAAGCTGACAGTGATAGGCCTCTCAAATTTGTGCTTCACATAATATCTATTAAAGTAATTGACAAGACATTGATGGTTTCATGTTTCACACACATTACAGAATAGCACAGCTTACATACCCTTTCTAAAGGCCCTCAAAGTAGTTCCCTGCAAAATTCACAATTTATTGCCTAAGTTGTGGGAGGTTCCGCGTACCATCTGCGTCATTATTTTACTGCCATATATTGCTGCACAAAATTACCAATATCATCCGTGTTACAAACCATCTATCACGTAATGGTTCTTATATTTTGCCTTTGAGGTCTGGGCGTTACTTGGTGGCAGATCAGGATGATGGGCGCTCAAAGACTTACCAGCGATGCAGAAACCATCGGGCATACTCACGACTGTCCGGTATGGCAGGGATTGCCAATAGCTTCCAATAATTTGCTGTGATATTCTCTGTCAGCTCTCTCAGGGAGAATATGCTTTAAGAGCACTCCAATTCGACTTACATCCATCTTGTAGCTGATTTCACAGTCCATCCAGCAACATCTGACGTCGTTAGAACATACCGTTAACACGCATTAGACTGCCTCTCTTCCCCGCGAAATATACTCATTTTTACTTTCTCTATATGTACTATGCACATAGTGTATAGTGTATTGCCTCCACCAAAAAATTCAATACCGAGATTTCACCGGAAATATGTTTTAGGGTCCCATGTATCCAAAAAGTATTTTCAGAAAAAGGTCCGTGTGTGTGTCCGCGTGTCTGTGACTACGATAACTCGAAAACGAAAAGTCGGTAAAATACCAAACTTGGTATTTAGGTTTAGTATCTCCCAAGGATGTGACACGAAGATTTTGATAAAAATCCCCTCACCCCAAACTACCTTTTTCATAGAACTTTTTTCGAAAATTTTGATTTTCTAAAAAATGGCTCTAACGATTTTGATTAAAATATCGTATATTAAAGATACTTACCTGACAGATAAAATGTATATTTTGAATTTTCTGGGAATAGCCTCTGAAGACCACTTTATTCTGTGCCAATTTTACGCAATTTTGCATAACTTCTAAAACGTAAGAAAGGAAAAAAACTTACCCCACAACAAATGTAGAGCACTTTAAAACACACAATTTATGTTATATACATTTTTTTCGTGGAGGTGATTGTTTTGAGATATTCCTTGTTTTTGGTTTCAACTATAAAAAAAACTTATACTTTTGTCATACAGGACTTTGTGAACTCATGTTCATACAAAGGAACTTCAGTCAAATAGCAACCAACCTTTGACTATCACTTTAACTTATTTCTTATTTCGCTTCTACTTACAAGGAAGCAAGTAATAAGTCCATTTGTGCTAATTTTTTCTCGATTAGCAGGAAGTAAATAGAAGCACAAGCTTTTTAAAAATAATTTGTTGCAGAGATATAGAGAAAGTCATGTGAATTTACCACATCAGATTTTTTGCTTCCATATCATTTTGTCACAAAATAAAATATTTGCAATGACTTACGCCCCAACCATCGTAAATAACAAAAAAATAAATATATTTTAATTAGGTGTTTTATAGCCCCATATCTGAATAAAGGAATAGAGATATTTAATGCTGAAGGAGTTATAAAATTGATAAATTTATTTTTTCATACACATCACCTCCACATATTCACATATACTCTTTTTATAATATTATTTGCTATACATTTTGTTCATTACTGATTGACATGTGATAATTTTTAAATAAAAAGGTCAATGCATCAGCGACAAAGGACACGAAATTGTTCCATAGAAAAAGTGCATTAATCAATAATAATAATCGATGATTTATTGATGTGGAAATACCAACTTTCTCTGGGTGTAAAGGCTGTATTATTCAAAACCTGGTTGAGCTAGCCGAATAATCTCGGTAAAGGGTAGAGATTGAGGAATTCCCCCTTTGTTTTAACTACCGTCGCAAATCAGCGCGACACTCAATCAAAAGCTTATGCAGATCAGTGCTCGTGCATTAAGCGGTGAATTACTGCAGAGAGCAGTGGCGTGCTTCTTCGAAAACATAACTTTATCATGTGATAGTGAGCCCTTGTTTAACTGAAGGGAGGGAAAATACGATAAAAAAATCTGATGGGTTCCATTCACATGACTTTCTCTACATATCTGCAACAAATTATTGTTAAAAAGCTTATGCTTCTATTTATTTCATGTTAATCCAGAAATATTATCAGATATAGTGTTATTACATGCTTCCTTGTAAGCAGAGGCTAAATAAGGGAGTACAATAGAATCAAAAGCTGGTTACTAGGTGACTGAAGTTCCTTTGTTTGTATGGACATAAGTTGACAACTTTCTGTATGGGTAAAGCAGTTTTTTTTCGTGGAGTTGATCGTACTTTAAATATTCTTTGTTATTGGTTTCAGCTTTGAAAACTTATACTTTTCTCATACAGGAATTTGACAACTCCTGTCCATACAAACAAAGGAAAATTAGTCACATAGCAACCGCTTGTGACTATCACTTTAACCTATGCTACTCCCTTATTTGGCTTCTACTTACAAAGAAGCAAGTAATAAGACTATTTCTGCTATTTTTTTCTGTTTAGCATGAAGTAAATAGAAGCATAACCGGTATTTCCGGTGAAATCTAGACATCGAATTTTTGGAATACAATACTTCTCTGTCCCTATGTACATTGTACATACGGGGCTAGAGAAAGTAACTGGCTTAGGTATTTAAGTTCAATATTTTTCAAGGATCTTACACGAAGATTTTGTAAAAGATCCTCCCACCCTGCTTTCTCTACACGTACTATGTACATAGTGTATTGTATTGCACCCACAATTCGTTCGGAGACTTATCCGGAAATACATGTTTTGGGACCCCTTGAATCATAAAAGTCTGATATGTTCCATTCACGTTACTTTCTCAACATCTCTGTAACAAATTATTGTTAAAAAGCTAATGCTTTTATTTACTTAATGCTAATGGAGAAAAAATTAGCAGAAATAGTGTTATTACGTGCTTCCCTGTAAGTAGAAGCGATATAAGGGAGTACCATAGGTTAAAGTGAAAGTTAAAAGCTGGTTGCTATGTGACTGATGTTCCTTTGTTTGTATGGACAGGAGTTGACAAATTCATGTATGAGAAAAATATAAGCTTCTTAAAGCTGAAACCAAAAACAAGGAATTTCTCAAAAACGATCAACTGCACTAAAAATGTATACAACATAAATTGTGTGTTTTAATGTAATCTACTTACGGTTTAGCAGTTATGCAAAATTCCGTAAAATTCATCCAGAATAAAGTAGTCTTCAGAGGTTATTCCTAGAAAATTCAAAACATACATTATATTTGTGAGATAAATATCTTTAATATACGATATTTTAATCAAAATTGTTTGTGCGATTTTTGTGATCAAAATTTTCGAAAAAAATCCTATGTAAGGAGTAGTTGGGTGTAAGGGGATTTTCTTGAAAATCTTCGTGTCGCATCCTTGGAAGATTCCAAAGGTACATACCAAGTTTGGTGTTTAACGGTCTTTTCGTGTTTGAGCTATGCTGTCCACAGGCGCGCGCGCGCCCCCCCCCCCCCACATACACACAAACTCACTTACATGGACCTTTTCCTAAAAATGCTTTTATTTTCTCTAGCCCCATGTGTACAATGTACATAGGGATAGAGAAGGTATTGTAATGCACCCAAAAATTTGATATCGAAATTTCACCGGAAATATATGTTTTGGGGTCCCCTGAGTCCGAAAAAAGCATTTTAAAAAAGGCCCGTTTGTGTCTGTCTGTCTGTGTGTATGTCTGTGGACAGCATAGCCCCAAAACGAGAAGATCGTAAAATACCAGACTTGGTATTTAGGTTTAGTATCTTCCAAGGATGCGACTGAAGATTTTAAAAAAAAATCATCCCACCACAAACTACCCTTTATATGGTTTTTCGAAAATTTTGATTTTCTTAAAAATAGCTGTAACGATTTTGATTAAAATCACGTATATTAAAGCTATTTATGTCCGAAATAAAATGTATATCTGGAATTGGGAATAGCCTCTGAAGACCTCTTTATTCTGGATGAATTTTGCTTAACTACTAAACCGTAAGAGATAGAAAGAAATTCGCTACACAAAAAATGTACATCTCGACAAAACACACAGTTTTAGTCCTTTTACGTTTTGTTGTCGAGGTAACGTTTCTGAGATATTTGTTCCGTTTCAATTGTGAAGTACTTAGACTTTCCTGGCCAAGCAAAGAAGTGATTTGCAATGACAATCGCATAACGATAGCTTTTAAAACATTTGAGAATTACTTTAGCATAGCGCATTCCCTTATTCCCTTCTACTTATAGGGAAATAAGAATAATAACATTCTGCTAATATGTATCTCGATTAGCGTTGTGTACAAAGAAGAGTAATCTTTTGTAGGAGGTTTGTAGAGCAGCTAGTGAAAATTATGTGAGTGTAACACATCAGATTTTTGTTTATTTACGGCTACTCAAAACCGGTTAAATTTCAGTATAGAATTTTTGGGTGAAATGCAATACCTTCTCTACCCCTATGTACATTGTACATACAGGTTTAGAGAAAGTAAAAAAGTACCCCCTTTACATGTCGTTCCACTAATATGCTTATTATAACACGTGGGTCAGTCATGTTACTCCTGTCTGACAAGATTGGTTGCATTATATGATAACAAGTGAAAATGCACATTTCTGTTATATTCATATAATTCGTCACTAGGGCGTAATACAAGATTATGTGTATAGAAATAACTGAACGTCTATTCCTTAGCATTCGTCGCTCACTTAGATCGACTTGCATCTCATTCTCGGCGGTGAGTCTGTAACCGGACTCCGAAAGTTCCAGTCTTAGAAATTACTGAAGATTACGTTATATCAATTTAGAAAGAGTGTATCTTTCTGGAGGTGAAACACTCAAAGCCTTTGTTTGCTGTGCTATTGTGCCTGTTCGCTCTATTGTTAGAGCGTACCAGACTTCTGGTGCTCTCGGGCTTGGGGGACTCAGCTTAATTTAAACTACTATTTATTCTGCCTTAATTTGATCCTCGCTAAAACAAAACCCAGGTGACCAGTACATCTTTATAATGTAGCCTTCCACCATTCACGCCAGAAATGCTATTATACTTGCACGACTATGCGAGCACGCGATATATTGTAATCTAAAACGAACAGAACCCTTACTCCGACAGCTTAAGGGTAGCCAAACTAAGTATAATAGTGACTATTTCGTTCATTACACGTGTTCGTAGGAAGTGGCCAATCCAGTTCATTGCCGCGTAAAATTCCAACCAATCAGAACTCATTATCTCTGCATTTTATTCGTTTTTATTACACCCATGTGCAATTGTTTTTCAAATTTATCGCACCCACGTGTATTTGTCTTTTCTATGAACTAATGTTCGCCTCATAATGATAGTATCAGTGTGCAGTGATATTTCCCTACATAATGGCGAAAGTTCCAAAACGTTTTGGGGAAAGGTCTATTGCTGAAATAGACATATTAATTGAAAAATCAAGCCGCAGAATACTAAAAACAACAGAGAGAATATGTGGAACTAGTTCAAAGAATTCTGTGAGCAAGGAGGCCATGATTTATGATATTGTCATCAAGTGCAAATATACATAAGACAAATGGAATATTAAGAATATTATTCTTCGTGTCGATGTAGGATAATCATTGTTGTTTTATTCACAAAATAGTCTTATTAAATACAAGTTGCTCGCGAATTTATCGATAAAAGTTGGACCTCTCGTTATATTACTTATGATATTTTGATTACCATAACAAAATTAATGGTTGCACGTGTCATAATTAACTCTAAAAATCTGATGTGTTCCATTCACATGACTTTCTCTGTATCACTGCAACAAATTATCCTATTTACTTCATCTAATGGAGCAAAAATTAGCAGAAATAGTCTTATTACTTGCTTCCTTGTTAGTAGAAGCGAAATAAAGTGGTACCATAGGTTAAAGTGATAGTCAAAAGCTGGTTGCTCTGCGACTGAAGCTCCTTTGTTTGTATTGACACGAGTTCACAAAGTCCTGTATGAGAAAAGTATAAGTTTTTATAGCTGAAACCAAAAACAAGCAATAACTCAAAAACAATCAACTCCATGAAAAAACAGAATAAAGTAGTCTTCAGAGGCTATTTCCAGAAAATTGAAGATATACATTTTATTTGTCAGGTAAATATCTTTAATATACGATATTTTAATGAATATCGTTTGAACCAATTCTTTAGAAAATCGAAATTTTCGAAAAAAGTTCCATGTAAAGGGTAGTTGGGGGCGGGGGTATTTTTCTCAAAATCTTCGTGTCGCATCCCTGGAAGATACTAAACTTAAATACCAAGTTTGGTATTTTACCGGCTTTTTGTTTTTCAGTTATCGTGTTAACGGACACACGGACACACACACACACACACACACACACACACGGATCTTTATCCGAAAATACTTTTTTTTTTGATACAGGGGACACTAAAACATATATTTCTGGTGAAATGTCGGTATCGAATTTTTTTGGTGGAGTGCAATACCTTCTCTATGCACTATGTACATAGCACGTATACAGAAAATAAAAATCACAGTGAAAAACAAAGATGTATGCGCTAACTAAAATAATTCGCTCTCTGCAAGCGGCTCTATTCTCTCCAGATCAGAACCGTCGTCTAAGCTGTTTGTGCTGCTGCGTTCCAATACAAGGTTGATAACCAGATTATCAACAACGGTGCCACTTAAGCTATCCATCTGCCAAAACAGCGCTTCTTCTTTCATTACATGTAGCACTTTATCAACTGTTGACGATCATTTTAAACAGAAATTGTGCACTGTTACACAAACTGTATTCTTGCATCGAAAATATCACACCGGGAAATGAAATGAAATAAAATGACGTTTTATTTATGGGCACTCTTTAACTGCTGTGCGTGCGTGCGTGCGTGCGTGCGTGTCTGGTAGGCTCGTGGTGAGCCTAGGTGTTGTTGCTGTGTACCTACCCTGGTAAGGGTTTAACCACAGGAATGAGGTGAAGGTTGATGTTTTAATTTTGGAGTTTTCGAGTGTTGGTGTTAAGGAGGTAGCGCTGGTAGGCTCCTCGAGTGGTTGCATTTTCAAGAGCAGCATCCTTTCCTCTGCTCCGCTGGTGTTTATTTTTATTTAATGATGGTGGTGAAATTTTGATATACCTCTCCCAATGGGAGGGGGCGAGTGCTTTGTTCAGCTATTACGCTGTTGGCTGGTTTAAAGCCGTTGTTACCGGGGAACCCGGAACTGCCTCTTTCGGCGTTCAGAGGGTAAGTACTCCCCCAGAGATCTGACAAGTGCGTTCTCATGGTCGCCCAATCTGGCGTAAAAGTTTTGAGCCCGGCGCCTAATAACATCTTCCACGTATGGGAGGGCCGAAGCTTCATGTAGCAGCCTCAAAGGGAAACGTCGACATACAGAATATATGGACTGGAGTCCTCTGAGTCTGCAGCCAGGAGTCTGCTGCCATACCCCACACTTCGCAGGCATAGAGCATCAGTAACTGCTGTGATTCTCAGCGTCCCATTTTATACCGGGATCGCTTAATTTTACTCAGAGACCTCTTTTTCAGGCTTGAGGTTTGTTTACGTGTCGTAAATCTAGGACACGGACCAGCAGGTTTATTTCCTTTCCGAAGGAAAGTATAAACTTTATTTATGGAGCTTAAATCCATTGCACTAATCTGCCATATTAGAATTAATTAGTAATTAAGGTTAATCCATTATAAGTATGTTCAGCTGGACGAACATTATTTATTCATTCAATAGATCTATTTATTTGCGATGAATATAAAACAGGTCGTTAGAAATTAAGCTATGCTAAGGATTTTTACGCCCGAAAAAAAAAACTATCGTCCTCCGCCGGGTTTGAACCCGTGACCTTAAGTAATTGATTTTTTTCCCGGGTGTAAGCGCTTTTCCCGTATAAGATTTTACGTTTGCGATCACTCTTTATACTTGTAGCCGAAACACCGGTGAACACAGAAGTTAATTTTCTCATTTCTTTTAGGAAAGTTCTGATATTTCTTGCAAACTTTAAAATAAATACTTAACAGATTTTTCACTTCTGGTCAACGGTAAATCAGCCTTGTATTTTATATAACTGGACTAGGATGCAAGAGCAAATTCATGGCGACTGTCCTCCATGATTCTAAACAGCAACAACCAGCAACCATTAATACTGTAAACAATATCACGGAAATCAGATGACTTATATGAATAGGATTTTGGAACTTACAGCTTTGTTTAACGGTACAAATTGGCGTCAATTTAACTCTAAGGTAATTGTATAGAACATTTATTATTTAAGAATAAATTCATGCTGTAGTTTAGATTGTTAGTATGGGATTACATTCCTGCGCTCATTGCTACGGTGTTGTTCCGCGGTGCACTGGCCAAATGGATCCGTTTTGAGCGGATCAACCTAATAGTAAACAGATTAGTATATTACTCAGAAGTCGTAACTAACTACAATGAAATTGCTTCTTACTTAGTTTAAACCAAATAAGGATATTTATACATCTCACTATCAAATCGAACCTGATTATAGTCAATTTGCTTTTTACTTAATTTAAACTAACTAACAATATGTATACCTGTATCTTACTATCAGGTCAAAATTGATTAGAATCAATTTACTTCTTACTTAATTTAAACTAAGTAAGGGTATCTATACATCTTAGCATCAGCTCGAAACTGATTACAACCAATTTACCTCTTATTTAATTTAAACTAAGTAAGGGCATCTATATATCTTAGTATCAGGTCGAAAATTTAAACTAAGTAAGGGCATCTATATATCTTAGTATCAGGTCGAAATTGATTACAATCAATTTGCCTCTTACTTAATTTAAACTAAGTAAGGATATCTTTATATCTTAGTATCAGCTCGAAACTGATTACAATTAATTTACCTCTTATTTAATTTAATTTAAACTAAGTAAGGATATCTATATATCTTAGTATCAGCTCGAAACTGATTACAATCAATTTACCTCTTATTTAATTTAATTTAAACTAAGTAACGGTATCTTTATATCTTAGTATCAGCTCGAAACTTATTACAATCAATTTACCTCTTATTTAATTTAATTTAAGTAAGGGTATTTATATATCTTAGTATCAGGTCGAAATTGATTACAATCAATTTACCTCTTAATTTAAACTAAGTAAGGATATCTATATATCTTAGAATCAGCTCGAAACGTATTACAATCAATTTACCTCTTATTTAATTTAATTTAAGTAAGGGTATTTATATATCTTAGTATCAGGTCGAAATTGATTACAATCAATTTACCTCTTAATTTAAACTAAGTAAGGATATCTATATATCTTAGAATCAGCTCGAAACTTATTACAATCAATTTACCTCTTATTTAATTTAATTTAAGTAAGGGTATTTATATATCTTAGTATCAGGTCGAAATTGATTACAATCAATTTACCTCTTAATTTAAACTAAGTAAGGATATCTATATATCTTAGAATCAGCTCGAAACTTATTACAATCAATTTACCTCTTATTTAATTTAATTTAAGTAAGGGTGTCTATATATCTTAGTATCAGGTCGAAATTGATTACAATCAATTTTCTTCTTACTTAATTTAAGAAATATTTATATCAATTTTCGTAGTTGGCTTATCCTCCCCATATTTAGGACTGACTTACATACGGGTACCTAGGGTTCAGAAGCCTGTCGGGGAGCCAACGGCACGGATCCACAGAATGATGAACTTGGAACGACTGGTCTGCCCGTATCCAGGTATGACTGTGAGGAACTGAGTGATACAAAATAATAATTCAATACATTTTGAAATTGCATTCCGAACAGAGCCGAGTTTTATGCCTTAAAATAAGCTAGAATGTAAACCACCAACAGACTCTTTATTAATTTATAAATTTAATACAATTTATTTGTTCAGAAATTCACAGAGCTTCGCAGAATACGGCCCTGGTTCCATAACGTATTGCAGTTATTTCCATACTTCCCGATATGCGAGCAGATTTCATTCCTGAACACCCTAGAGAGGTGCATTCTACAATCGATTGTTGATGAACCGCCGCCAGCAAATCTGGTGAGTTATATAATGCAGTGCGACTTTGATGGCCCCAGGCAATCATCAAATAATTCTCCTTCCACTGGAAAACTTGATTGTCTGTGATAACAAACACGGTATTGATTTTGGGCTTTTTCACTCGCGAACAGGAGTTGACTTACCTACTTCATCATTTGCAGCTCACCGTCAAACAAAATATTTGGCTAAAACAGTCCTCCCCCTTTTGTGTTGATAAAGCGCCGTCGCGTTGGCTGCAGAAGAATAACGCTTGAGCGCGTTAGCATAAAGTATGCACTGGGTCTCATGGAAACGCCCAAAATCCTCGAAGCCCACTACACAAGCGTCGAATCTCTCATGCCAGGCGCATCTAATGAGATACAGGCTATTACAGATTATGAAGACAAAAGGATCAAACGTTTTATATTTATAAGGGTATCTATGACTGATATTTCATGAAAAAAATCTCATGTGTTCCATTCACATGACTTTCTCTACATCTCTGCAGCATATTATTCTATTTACTTCATCTAATCAAGAACAAAATAGCAGAAATAGTCTTATTACTTGCTTCCTTGTAAGTAAGAACGAAATAAGGGAGTATCATAGGTTAAAGTCATAGTCAAAAGCTGGTTGCTATTCCTTCAAAAAGAAGGAATATCTCAAAAACTTTCAACTCCACGAAAAAATGCATATAACATAAATTGTATGCTTTAACGTGCTCTACATTTTTTGTGCGGTAAGTTTTTGCCCATCTCCTACAGTTTAACAGTTAAGCAAAATTCCTTAAAATTCATCCAGAATAAAGAGGTCTTCAGAGGCTATACCCAGAAAATGCAAGATATACATTTTGTTTGTTAGGTAAATATATTTAATATATGATATTTTAATCAAAATCGTTAGAGCCATTTTAGAAAAATTAAAATTTTCAAAAAAAAGTTCCATGTGAAGGGTAGTTTGGGGTGGGGGTAATTTTCTCAAAATCTTCGTGACGCATTCTTGGAAAATACTAAACTTAAATACCAAGTTTGGTGTTTCCCCACTTTTGGTTTTTGAGTTATGTGTTCACAGACACACGTACACACACACGCGCGGATCTTTTCCTGAAAAACTTTTTTTTTGGATATAGGGGAGCCTAAAACATATATTGCCGTTGAAATCTCGATATTTGAATTTTTGGGTGGAGTGAAATAACTTCTGTATACACTATGTACATAGTACGTAGAGAGGATGTTGTATTGCACCCAAAAATTCAATACCGAGATTTCATCAGAAATATGTTTTGAGATCCCCTGAATAAAAAAACATTTTAGAAAACTGTCTGTGAGTGTGTCTGTATGCCTGTGTCTGTGGGTAGCATAGCTGAAAAACGAAAATACCGTTATATATCAAACTTGGTATTTATAAAGATTTTTAAGAAAAGCCCCCCATTCCTAACTACCCTTTTCATGGAAAATTATTGACATTTTTATTTTCTCAAAAAAGGATCTAACGGTTTTGATTAAATATCTTATATTAAAGACAGGACAAATAAAATGCATATCTTGAATTTTCTGGGAATAGCCTGTGAAGACATCTTTATTTGGAATGAATTTTGTGGAATTTTGCATAACTGGTAAACCATAAGAGATAGATAAAAACTTAACTGCACAAAAAATGTGGAGCTTATTAAGGGCCAATTGTACGAACTCGGAATAAATCTTGGAATAGTTATTCTTGGAATACACTATTCGCGGTATAAATATTGTGACGAGTTGTACGACGCAATTTTATCCCTTAGATATCTATACGACTGTTTGTAGATTTAAAAGTGATGTTGGCTATGCTGCAAGTCATTCATTGCCAACTTGATTCGTAATTTCTGTTTTATTTTGCTGAACATTTGCATATTTTTACAATCAGCTGTTCCTAAACTATGTATTATTTCTTATTTTAACTACTTACGCTACTATGAAATAATTATAAATGCTCACCAGCGTGTTCGTATGCAGAATTGCTATATACTTTACAAAACATAAACACATATACTGTGACTTCTTGCGATAGGTTAGGAATATGAGAATGAAACCTTACCATATTGTAAAGTGCATCTTGTGCTGATATGTGACATCTTTCGGTTTCTGTGCTCAAAACAGCTAACGTACTTAACCTGGATTCTGTAATTGTATTCAGTAAAATACTTAGAAATCGAATTTTGAAAATTAAATTTTAGCTGTTGCCAACGCTACTATCAACTTAAGATATGTATAATAGAATCGATGCACCAAGATCAAGAACATAAGCAATTTGCTATACAAGTATTATTAACCAACAGAAAAATTAGTAGCTTTGTTGAATAGTGCATTAAACCGTTCCCATTACAGCTCGCACTTTGCTGATGGCAATATTTAATACAACAGTTCGAAATGGTCAACCAAACTGAGAACATTATATCTTACGTAAGGTATCGTCTATTCAATCAAAATTGTTTCTAATATATTAAATCCACAGCATATAATACGAAAAACTATTAATCCCTTTATCAAAAAGCTTGTAATGTTATCTTTGTTAAACTTGCACATAACCTTCAAAATATGATTATAGCACAGAATGTCACTATGTTACGTTTTGAAACATATCGTCCTTGAAGTAATCAATTCTTTGTATTTCGTCAATAAAACGTAACCTCGTTTTTACAACGCTAAGAATTGTACTGGTGAATTGCTATATACTATTTTATATTTATCTTGGGTTGGATTAAATTTAATTGTTTCCATAAAAATAGCGGTATTTTGATGGCAATAGGTAGGTTTTACTGTTTTAAAATACAACTTTACTTTAACTAACTTATGCCTTATAGCCGCCAAGTTAGCTCACTTTAATCTCTTTATAGCAGTCTTCATTTATCGGACTACCTTTATAACATATTGTATTTAGCTATAATATGTCCTTAAAAACATATAAAGAAATGAATCGTTTATATCGGTTAATTATGGGTCAAAATTGTGTCCTGAACACAAGCGGCCATTTTCCTTTTTGTACTCTATTCTCGGAATAACGACTTATCCCCACAAGGAATCAAGGAATAAGTTATTCCATGTTTATTCCCTTGATAGTCTCTATTCCGTTGCCGTACAACACAATATAGCACATAACCATGGAATAATGTCTAACAAAGGTTTATTCCGAGTTCGTACAACCGGCCCTAAAACACACAATTTATGTTATGTTCATTTTTTTCTCAAGTTGACCTTTTGTTAAGATATTCCTTGTTATTGATTGCAGTTTTAATATACTTACCTAATAATTTTCTCACACGGAAACTTGTCAACACCTGACCACGCAAAGATTCGGATTTCTATTTTATAGCAACCACAGTTTAAAACATTTGACACTCGGTTTAGCCTATTGTATTCCCTTATTTCCCTTTTACATATAAGGAACTAAGTAATAAAATCGTTTCTATTAATGTTATCTAGAGCAAAGCATTAGAGATGAAACAGTACTGGACCCGGCAAAAAAACTTCAGTTGGACGAGATTTCATTCACATCACGCAAAACAAAAAAAAAAAAAAACAAACAAAAAAAAAACAAAAAAAACAAAAAAAAAAAAAACAGCAGCAGCAGAGAAGAGAAAAACGAAACCTGAAGGTCCAAACTCAGTCTGGTAAATTTTAATGTTCCTTTTTTCTCACTACTAATATTTTCAGCAATTTTCTTCCTGTAAAATTCTCCTTCCGGGGCAGTTTTTCTGTTACACAAATAAAGCGTGCTCTGTACATGTTCATAGAGGTTCAATTTTCAAACTTAAAAATTATATTTTAAAGACAAAAAATATGATGTATTCCATTCACATGACTGCCTCTATATCTTTGCAAAAATTATTGTTAAAAAGCACATGCTTCTATTTACTTCATGCTAATCGAGAATAAATTAGCATAAATAGTCTTATTACTTCCTTCCTTGTAAGTAGAAGCGAAATAAGGAAGTACCGTAGGTTAAAGTGATAGTCAAAAGCTGGTTGCTATGTGACTGAAGCTCCTTTGTTTCTATGGACAGGAGCTGACAAATTCCGGTATGAGAAATGTATTAAGTTTTTTAAAGAATATCTAAAAAATGATCAACTCCACGAAAAAAAAAATTATATAACATAAATTGTGTGTTTTTTTTTTTGTGCCCTACATTTTTTGTGTGGTAAGCTCTTGTCCATCTCTTACTGTCTAACAGTTATGCAAAATTCCGTAAAATGTATCCAGAATAAAGTAGTCTTCAGAGGCTATTCCCAGAAAATTCAAGATATACATGTTATTTGTCAGGTAAATATCTTCAATATCGTTAGAAATTTTTTTAGAAAATCAAAATTTTCGAAAAAAGTTTTATGTAAAGGGTAGTTTGTGGTGGGAGGGTTTTTCTCAAAATCTTCGTGTCACATCGCTGGAATATACTAAACTAAAATACCAAGTTTGGTATTTTATCGATTTTTCGTTTTTGAGCTATCGTGTTCATACACACTCGGACACACACATACGTACCCTTTTCTGAATTTTTTTTTGTTATAGTGTACCGTAAAACATGTATTTCCGGTGAAATCTCGGTATCGAATATTTGGGTGCATTACAATACCTTCTGTATACATTATGTACATAGTACACTGAAAATGCCGGCAATCCTAATCATTGCATGCTCTAGATAAGCAGTAAAGTAATTGGGCAAGTACAGATATGAAATAAACATTCAGAGAACGCCATGTGACGGTACATTTTCTCTTACACGTATACCTTCGCCTGCTGTATGATTTTGCCACCACAACGCTGGCCAGGTGACAGAACACCGCGCTGTTCTGAGAGACAGATTTATGATCTTGGTTGCACCGCAGAGGGGTTTCTTATGGCTTGGCTTGACATCCGAACAGAGTGCTTGACCACAAGCTGGTACACTGCCTGGCAAATTCGTCATCACTGCACAAGCAGTTCACTGTCGTAAATAACCTAATAGTGGTTAGCGGTGCCGTTTTTTGGCATCTGCACAACAGATATATCAGTTTTACCCAACATCAAGAGCACCAAATGTATAACACGAATCTAATGTGGTACATTAAAACCATCTGAACTTGGTTAAACAAATATATATAACTCAAATTTATAAAATGTACATTCATAAAATATTCTTTTTTACTTTCTCCACACGTATTATGTACAAAATGTGTAGAGAAGGTTTTGCATTTCACTAAAAATTCGATAGAGAGATTTCACTGGAAATGGATGTCTTAGGGTCCCCTGTATTCTAAAAAAGCATTTTTAGGAAAAGGAATGTGTGTGTCTGTGTGTCACTGAACACGATAACTTAAAAACGAAAAGTAGGTAAAATACCAAGCTTAGTGTATAAGTTTGGTAACTTATAGGGATGCGACAAGAAGATTTTGAAGAAAAAAAAAACCACCCCAAATTACCCTTTACATGGAACTTTTTGACTCTCTGAAAAATGCCTCTAACGATTTTGATTAAAATGTCGTATATTAAAGATATTTACCTGACCAATAAAATGTATATCTTGAATTTTCTGGAAATAGCCTCTGAAGACTACAAATTTTACTGAATTTTACGCAAGTTCTAAACCGTAAGTTATGGATAAAAACTTACTGCACAAAAATATAGAGCACGTTAAAACACACAATTTATGTAATACACATTTTTTTCGTGGAGTTGATCGTTTTTGAGATATTCCTTGTTATTGGTTTCAGCTTTAAAAAACCTTTACTTTTCTCATACAGGAATTTGTCAACTCCTGTCCGCACAAACAAAGGAACTTTATTCATATTGCAACCAGCTTTTAACTATCACTTTAACCTATGCTACTCCCTTATTTCGCTTCTACTTGCATGGAAGCAAGTAATAATGCTATTTCTGCTAATTTTTTTTCGATTAGCATGAAGTTAAAAGAAGCATAAGCTTTTTAACAATAATTTGTTGCAGAGATGCAGAGAAAGTCATGTGAATGGAACACATCAGATTTTTTAACATCTACACAACAGATATATCACTGTTTTATCCATATTTATACATCAAGAGCACAAAATGTGAAACTAATGCAAATATATATACCGATTGGAAGAGAAATGGAAATGGCGTGTTATTTATGCACGCTCTTTAATTGCTGTGATTCTCAGCATCCTTTTCAAATTGGGCGTGAAAGACCACTTAATTTTGCTCAGGGGCCTGTCTATCAGGCTTGAGGTTCTTTTACGTGCCGTAAAAGAACCTCAATGGGACCAACGGCTTTACTTCCCTTCCGAAGGAAGCCATGCTAAGGATTTTCACACCCGAAAAAAATCCATCGTCCTCCGCCGGGTTTGACCTTGGATATATGAAGTTAGCATGGTAACCACTACACCACGAAGAGCGACGTTTGGAAGGGAACTTGTTACATTCCTTCTTATACATGCTTCACAGAAGCATTACAAACAAAAATGTCTAATGAAATTTTGTTCTTTGTTCAGTCAATTTTGAAAAAATAAATGGATTTTCTACCAAATTGGATGCGTAAATCCACAAGAATGCTCAAATATAATAATTTATTACTTGAAAAAAGCGTAGAGTTACGTATTTCCGAATTTTAGTTTTGTTAAGAATTATGGGAGATACACGTGTTACAAAATAATTAATCACTTAAGAAAATGAAAGGGATATTCTGAGCAGCTTTTCAAACGTGAAGTAACTCGGCAACCTTGCGTTGAGGTTGGGCAGGTTTCTGAAACGGCTACTGGATGTAAACACATCAGTCGCTAGCAAACACGACGCAGGGTGGTGTAATGTTTTGGCAGATAAGGAGTGCAACTGGCATTCTGATTGGCTTATACTCCCACAGTAAAAATGGAAGGAATTCCTTCAACGTTTTCGTAAGGCGTGTTAAGGTATTAACCTAGTGCAAGTGACACACACACAACCTTAAGCGTTGCCAGTTTGTCTGTCTCTTATTTTCGATAAAACTACTGTTTTAAATACCAAGACCTGTCACTGGTTTAAATTAATGTAATGAGTTCCCTTCCATCCAGTATAGGTCAAATTTATACACTGCGCATTCATAAAACATCTGTTTTTGAAAATTACGATAAGCAACATAGGAAATCATAAGCAGGTGATCAAATATAATGCCCAGTAGTTTTCTGTTATCTTATTAGTATATAAAAGTCAATGTATGTATGTAATGTATGCATTGTAATACAATTCAATGTAATGTATGTATGTTCTTTATAGACTTCTACATCGTTGCACCGATTTTGATCAAACCTGGTACAGATATTCTTTGACATAGGACCAAACTTCTAATGTGTTCCGTTCAAATGACTTTCTCTAGCTGTTCTGTAATAAATATATACATATATAAATTGAAACCAATAAAATGAAATAAATTGGAAGAAACTCCACAAACATATATATATATAATTATATATATATATATATATATATATATATATATAACTTTGTTTTAACGAAATTTACATATTTTGTGTAGTTAGTTATTTATCTCTTGTAGTTTACCAGCTAAGCAAAAGTCATTCAGAATAAAGAAGTCATTCAGAGGCTTATTTCCAAAAAATTCAAGATATCTACTTACCTACCTATTTTATTCTCCATTAATATATTTTAAGGAAAATCGTCGACCAATTTTTGATAAAATGAAAACTGTTGAAACATTTTCCGCATAAAAAGAAGAATACGGCAATTAAATGTCATTTTTTGTCATCAATTTACCTTTCATTTTTGAGTTTGTGTTCATATACACACACAGAGATGAAAATACGCGGAATCTTCTCTACTAATTATTACTTTCTCTATACGTACTATGTATATAGTGTATAGAGAAGGTATTGCACTCCACCAAAAAATTCGATACCGAGAGTCCCCTGTATCCAAAAAAGTATTTTCAGAAAAAGGTCCGTGTGTGTCAGTGTGTCCGTGTGTCTGTGAACACGATAACTAAAAAACGAAAAGTCGGGAAAATACAAAACTTGGTATTTAAGTTTAGACTCTTCCAGGGATGCGACACGAAGATTTTGAGAAAAATCCCCCCACTCCAAACTACCCTTTACATGGAACGTTTTTTGAAAATTATGATTTTCTCAAAAATGGCTGTAACGATTTTGATTAAAATTTTGTATATTAAAGATATTTACATGAAAAATAAAATGTATATTTTGAATTTTCTGGGAATAGCCTCTGAAAACTACTTTATTCTTGGTTAATATTACGGAATTTTGCATAACTGCTAAACCAAAAGAGATGGACAAAAATTACCATACAACAAATGTAGGGCACCATAAAACACACAATTTATGTCATTTACATTTTTTTCGTGGAGTTGATTGTTTTTGAGATATTCCTTGTTTAACAGCTATAAAGACATACTTTTATCATATAGGACTTTGTGAACTCGTGTTCATACAAACAAAGGAACTTCAGTCGCAGAGCAACCAGCTTAACCTATGGTACTCCCTTATTTCGCTTCTTCTAACAAGGAAGCAAGTAATGACTATTTCTGCTAATTTTTGCTCCATTAGATGAAGTAAATAGAATAATTTGTTACAGTGATATAGAGGAAGTCATGTGAATGGAACACATTAGTCCGCAAAACTTAGGTACATTTACGTATAAACCTTCACGTTAAATATTTAGATGAAAAAAATACTTTACGTGTTTTCTATATATCGTATAGTAAGAAATAAACAACGCTTAATATAAGTTGGCAACATAGTTTGTTTATAATAAGTGTACTGAAAATGGTTAGCACCGTCGTCTGTCTTTTAAGCGCGGAAGGTTTAATGGTACACATGGTGCAAATGTTTTTATTACTGAAATGATCTCCTTTCCCGTTGCACTGTATTTCATGACCTAATCTAATTTACATCTGTGGGTTTTGGCTTCAACTTTATTACCCACTTCTCACCATCATATCCCTGGTTGAAAGTCCATGAAATACTCCAGAAGCAAGAATGAAGCTGGCTTCAGTTTATACCTATTAATTAAAATTTGCATATAGAGGAAACATATTTATCTTCCTTGCTGCTCAAAGAGAAAGGTGAATTTCCATGAGGCATGTTCCTGTGAGTTCGAACGGAATTCAACAGATTTAATGTGATGCAAATGAACAGTTGATTTAAACTTTCATGGTAACTATTTCTGCTAACAGCGACCTCATTCACATGCTTTCCCATAACTTTCTAGATTAGGGCATTTCCCGGTGTAACGGGCAGAGACATTTTGATACGCTTTTTACTTTCTCTAGCCCCGTATGTACAATGTACATAGGGATAGAGAAGTATTGTATTCCACCCAAAAATTCAATGTCGAGATTTCACCAGAAATACATGTTTTAGGACCCACTGAATCCAAAAAAAGCATTTCCAGAAAAAGGTCCGTGTGTGTGTGTGTGCTCGTGAGTCTGTGAACACGATAATTCAAACACGAAAAGTAGATAAAATACCAAACTTGGTATTTAAGTTCAGTATCTTCCAGGGATACGACACGAAGGTTTTGAGGAAAATCCCCCTACCCTAAACTACCCTTTACATGGAACTTTTTTTCGAAAATTTTGATTTTCTGAAAAATAGCCTAACGATTTTGGTTAAAATATCGTATATTAAAGATATTTACCTGACAAATAAAATGTATATCTTGAATTTTCTGGGAATAGCTTCTAAAGACCTATATATTCTGGATGAATTTTGCTTAATTTGGCATAATTAGTAAACCGTAAGAGATAGACATAAACTTACTATACAAAAAATGTAGGCCTTGTTAAAATACACAACTTACGTCATATACATTTTTTTCGTGGAGCTTACCGTTTTCCAGGTATTCATTGTTATTAGTTTCAGTTGTGAAGTACTTATACTTTTCTCAGACGGGAGTGTCTGTTTTTCTTTTGTTCTACTCCTGGCCAAGAAAAGAAGCGATTTGTAATGACAATCGCATAACGACAGCTTTTAAAACATTTGACTATCGATTTAACCTAGTGTATTCCCTTATTTTCTTCCTACTTATAAGGAACTAAGTAGTAACATTGTGCTGAATACCTCAATTAATGTGCAGAAAGAAGAATAATCTTATGTAAGAAGTTTGTAGAACGTCTAGAGAAAGTCATGTGAGTGTAACACATCAGAGTTTTTGTTTTAGTTCGCAACATTTCGACAACTATCGTGGTTTTATAGGTTTGCAAATTAAACACCACGACTAACAGATCTTCAGTCTAAAAACAATAGCAAATATAATTCCTTCGTGGTCGAGTGGTCAGCTAGCTGATTTCTCACTTGGAGGTCCTGGCTTCAATTCCCGGAATTTTTCTTTAACCAGAATTATTCTCCATCCCCCACAGAGTCTTGAAAGATGTATGAGAGAGTGAATGTGTGTGTGTGTGTGTGTGTGTTTGAGGAAAATAAAACGAATTAAACCCAACGTAAAGAACCTACACACAACGAGTTGTTTCAAATGCAAAGCCCCAATATGATCTTAGATATTGAAGGAAGCTATATAATTGAAATAAAAAGAAAAATAGTAAAACTAAAAATAGTTGGTAATGCGACTCGTGAAGCTACTTTAAATTAAAATATTTATCAGTTTAAATCTTCATATTTTTATTCCTATATTTGCTTACTAAGCGGGAGACCTGGGTTCGATTCCCAGAACCGGCATGGGGATTTATCCCTCGCTGGGAGACCTGGCCTGGGGCACACTCAGTCTCGTAAGGTCCCTGGGGGGGAGGGCCAATTGAGGAGCTACTTGATGGAGAAGTAACGGGTCCAAGACATGGGGACCGCATTAACCGGCCGGGGTGCTCGAGGTGTGACGTCTCATCCCCCAATACTGCACCCCATCCATGACGACTGTAGTGGACCGAGATGGGGACGCAGGTCCGGGCGGTAGGCCAAGGTTCCTGTGAGCTGTCCTGCCATGGAGTTTTTATTCTTATATTTATTCCTAACTTATTACGAAATAAGAGAGATAAAGGGCAGGTAAAAAAAAATCTGACGTGTTCCATTCACCTGACTTTAGCAACATATCTTATTGTTAAAATATTTATTGTTCAACTTCATACTAATCGAGATAAGCATTGGCAGAAATGCTGTTATCAGCTTTCTTGTAATAGAAGGTAAATAAGGGAACACATCAGACTAAAGCGATAATCAAATATTTTGAAAGTTCGTTGCTATGTGGCTGAAATCCATTTCTTTGCATTGTCAGGAGCTGAAGAAGATCTCTAAAACGATAAATTGAGCAACGAAAACATTTATGACGTGTGTGTTTAAATGAGATCTGTACTTTTTGTGCAGTAAGTTTTATCTATCTGTTACGGTTTACCAGTTATACAAAATTCAGCAAAATTCATTCAGAATAAAGAGGCCTTCAGAGGTAATTCCCAAAAAAGTCAAGATATACATTTCATTTGCCATATAAATATCTTTAATATACGGCATAAATTGGGGAATCCCCCTATTTACCTTCTACTACAAGAAAGCACGTAAGAACGTTTCTGCTAATGTTTATCTCGATTAGCAAGAAGTAGGTAGAAGAATAAACTTTTTAACAATAGTTTGCTCTACTGATGTTGACCACATGTAGTGAATGGAGCAAATCAAATTGTTTTCACCTGCATTTTATCTCTCTTCTTTATAGTTTTAGTACTTCGAAATAAGTTTTATAGGCATAAAAATGTAAAATATTGGGATTTACAGTGATAATATTTGAATTTAAAAATCTGATGTGTTACATTCACACGACTTTCTCTAGCTGTTCTGCAAACTTCTTACATAAGGTTATTCTTCTTTCTGCACCTTGCTAATCTAGGTATTCATTAGCACAATGTTCTTATTACTTAGTTCCGTATAAGTAGGAAGAAGATAAGGGAATACACTAGGCTAAACCAATAGTCAAATGTTTTAAAAGCTGTCGTTACGCGGTTGTCATTACAAATCGCTTCTCTTCTTGGCCAGGAGTAGAACAAAAGAAAAACAGACACTCCCGTCTGAGAAAAGTATAAGTACTTCACAACTGAAACTAATAACAATGAGTACCTCTAAAACGGTAAGCTCCACGAGAAAAATGTGTATGTCATAGCTTCTGTATTTTAAAAAATCCTACATTTTTTGTATAGTAAGTTTTTGTCTATCTCTTACGGTTTACTAGTTATGCCAAATTAAGCAAATTTCATCCAGAATAAACAGGTCTTCAGAAGCTATTCCCAGAAAATTCAAGATATACATTTTATTTGTCAGGTAAATATCTTTAATATACTATACATTTTATTTGTCAGGTAAATATCTTTAATATACGATATTTTAATCAAAATCGTTATAGCCATTTTTAAGAAAATCAAAATTTTCGAAAAAAGTTCAATGTAAAGGGTAGTTTGGGGAGGGGATATTTTTCTCACGATCTTCATGTCGCATCCCTGGAAGATATTAAACTTAAATACCAAATTTGGTATTTTAGCTACTATTCGTTTTTGAGTTATCGTGTTCACAGAAACACGGACACACGGACACACGGACACACACATACACAAACGGACCTTTTTCTGAAAATGATTTTTTTTTAGATAAAGGGGACCCTAAAACATATATTTCCGGTGAAATCTCGGTATCGAATTTTTGGTAGAGTGCAATACCTTCTCTATACACTATGTACATAGTGCATATAGAGAAAGTAAAAATCTGATGTGTACCATTCACATGACTTTCTCTATATACCTGCAACAAATTATTGTTATAAAGCTTATGCTTTTATTTACATCATGCTAATATAGAAAATTAGCAGAAATAGTCTTATTACTTTCTTCCTTGTAAGTAGAAAGGAAATATGGGAGTACCATAGGTTAAATTGAAAGCCAAAAGCTGGTTGCTATGTGACTGAAGTTCCTTTGTTTGTATGCACATGAGTTGACAAATTCCTATATGAGAAAAGTTATGATTTTCGACCCTGAAAACAAAAACAAGGAACATCTCCAAAGCGATCAACTCCAAGATAATAATGTATACAACATAAATTGTGTGTTTTAATGTGCTCTACATTTTTGTGTGGTAAGTTTTTGTCTAGCTCTTTCGGTGTAGCAGTTATACAAAATTCCGGAAAATTTACTCAGAATAAAGTAGTCTTCAGAGGCTATTCCCAGAAAATTTATAATATACATTTTATTTGTCAGAAAAATTAGCAGAAATAGTTTTATTACTTGCTTCCTTGTAAGTAGAAGCGAAATAAGGGATACAATAGGTTAAAATGATAGTCAAAACCTGGTTGCTATGTCAATGAAGTTCCTTTGTTTATATGAATAGTTGACAAGTTCCTGTATGAGAAAAGTATACGCTTTTCATAGCAGAAACCAAAAAAAGGAATGTCTCAAAAACGACGAACTCCACGAAAAAAAAAAATGTATATAACATAAATTGTGTGTTGTAATGTGCTCTACATTTTTTGTGTAGTAAGTTTTTGTCCATCTCTTACGGTTTAGCAGTTATTCAAAATTCAGTAAAATTTATTCAGAATAAACTACTTTTCAGAGGCTATTCCCAGTAAATTCAAGATATACATTTTATTTGTCAGGTAAATATTTTTAATATACGAAATTTTAATCAAAATTGTTAGAGCCATTTTTGAGAAATTCAAAATTTTCGAAAACAGTTCCATGTAAAGGGTAGTTGGGGGTGGGGGGATTTTTCTCAAATTCTTCATGTCGCATCCCTGGAAGATGCTAAACTTAAATACCAGGTTTGGTATTTTACCGACTTTTCATTTTTGAGTTATCGTGTTCACAGACTCGCGTTAGTATCTTTCGAGGAAATCTCCCCATCCCAAACTACCCTTTACATGGAACTTTTTTCGGAAATTTTGATTTTCTAGAAAATGGCTTTAACGATTTTGATTAAAATATCGTGTATTAAAGTTATTTACCTGACAAATAAAATGTATATTTTGAATTTTCTGGGAATAGCCTCTGTAGACTACTTTATTCTGGATGAATTTTTCATAACTACTCAACCGTGAGAGATGGACGAAAACTTAACACACAAAAAATGTAGAGCACGTTAAAACACACAATTTATGTGATATACATTTTTTTCGTAGAGTTGATTGTTTTTGAGATATTCCTTGTTTATGGTTTCAGCTATGAAAAATATATACTTTTCTCATACAGGAATTTGTCAACTCGTGACCATATAAACAAAGGAACCTCAGTCACATAGCAACCGGCTTTTAACTATAACTTTAACTTGTGGTACTCGCTTATTTCGTTTCTACTTTCAAGAAAGCAAGTAATAAGACTATTTCTTCTAGTTACTTTCTCTATACGCACTATGTACATAGTGTTTAGAGAAGGTATTGCACTCCACCCAAAAATTCGATACCGAGATTTCACCAGAAATACATGTTTTAGGACCCCCTGTATCCATAAAAAGCATTTTCAGGAAAAGGTCCGTGTGTGTGTGTGTGTGTGTGTGTGCGTGTGTGTGTGTGTGTGTGTGTCCGTGTGTCCTTGTGTCTGTGAACACGATAACTCAAAAACGAATAGTAGCTAAAATACCAAACTTGGCATTTTAAGTTTAATATCTTCCAGGGATGCGACATGAAGACCTTGAGAAAAATTCCCCCAACCCAAACTACCCTCTACATGGAACTTTTTTTTCGAAAATTTTGATTTTCTTAAAAATGGCTCTAACGATTTAAATTAAAATATCGTATATTAAACATATTTACCTGACAAATAAAATGTACGTCTTGAATTTTCTAGGAATAGCCTCTGAAGAGTAGTTTATTCTGGATGAACTTTACGGAATTTTGAATGACTGCTAAACCGTAAGAGATGGACAAAAACTTACTACACAAAAAATGTAGAACACGTTAAAACACACAGTTTATGTTATATACATTTTTTCGTGGTGTTCGTCGTTTTTGAGACATTCATTATTTTTGCCTTCTGCTATGAAAAACATATTTTTCTCATACAGGAACTTGTCAACTCTGATCCATATAAACAAAGGAACTCCAATGACATAGCAACCAGCTTTTGACTATCCCTTTAATTTATGGTAGTACCTTAATTCGCTTCTACTTACAAGGAAGCAAGTAATAAGACTATTTCTGCTAATTTTGTTCTGATTAGCATAAAGTAAATAGAAGTATAAGCTTTTTAAGAATAATCTGTTGCAGGGATATAGAGAAAGTCATGTGAATGGAACACATCAGATTTTTTATTAGGTGTCTGAAAAATACTAGTATACCGGTAATACTTGTATTTCCGGTAAAATTTCAATATATAACTTTTGGAAGGAATGAAATACTCTCTCAGCCTAGCCTGTATACATATGTGTTAGAGTAAGTAAAAAGAGAGAGAAAAGCTGAATTGGTGCTGATTTTTCTTATTTTTTATTCATGGAATTAAGTTTAGAATGTTGTGCATTTATTATTAAATTAAGTATATTTAAGTATAAAATGCAGTCATTATATAATTATCTTTAAATACATTTATAAAATTACTTTTTATTTTTATAATCTTGATATGTTGTTTTACTTAAACTAAGGTAACAGCTTTTCTGCGTATTCTAGGAAATAACTGTCTGGAGTGCGACCTATCTGTTCATTTAAAAGAATTTTTGACAAGGTGATTTATTCAAAGTGGCAGAAGTATAATGCCTAAATATTTTATTAGCACTGTACATTGAACTTTCACTAAAGGACTCATCACTATTTTTTCGACAGAAATTATCAACCTCCCAATTTCTTGATTCAACCATCCTTCTTTTTCGAAATAATCATCTTCAGGAATTGCTTTTGGTATTTTCAGTTCCAAGCTTTTTACTGTTCTCTCGCTAGCAATGAATAACACTTTGTCTTCATTATATTATTGATACTATTGCATCTGCAGTGAGTGTACTGCAACTGAGACCCTCTCTTTCGACGTGTAAATGTTGTGGCTGCTTCACATATTTTCCGATAGTCTTTGTCGCTTCTTCGACTTGTACATTCTGATCTTCTGGAAGTTAAACACTTTTTACTTTCTCTATACGTACTATGTACATAGTGTATAGAGAAGGTATTGCATTCCACCAACAAATTCAATACCGAGATTTCACCGGAAATATATGTTTTAGGATCCCCTGTATTAAAAAAAAGTATTTTCAGAAAAAGGTCCGTGTGTGTGTCCGTGTGTCTGCGAACACGATAACTCAAAAACGAAAAGTCGGTAAAGCACCAAACGTTGTATTTAAGTTTAGTATCTTCCAGGGATGCGACATGAAGATTTTGAGAAAAATCCCCCCACCCCAAACTACCCTTTAAATGGAACTTTTTCGAAAATTTTGATTTTCTTAAAAATGGCTCTAATGATTTTTATTAAAATATAGTATATTAAAGATATTTACCTGGCAAATAAAATGTATATCTTGAATTTTCTGGGAATAGCTTCTAAAGACCTGTTTATTCTGATTGAATTTTGTTTAACTTGCCATAACTAGTAAACCGTATGAGCTAGACAAAAACTTGCTATATAAACACTGTGGGGCTTGTTAAAATACACAAGTTATGTCATATACATTTTTCTCGTGGGGCTTACAGTTTTCGATGTATTCAGTATTATTAGTTTCAGTTGTGAAGTACTTATACTTTTCTCAGACGGGAGTGTGCGGTTTTCTTTTGTTCTACTCTTGGCCAAGAAAAGAAGGGATTTGTAATAACAATCGCATAACGATAGCTTTTAAAACATTTGACTAGTGTATTCCCTTATTTTTCCTACTTATAAGGAACTAAGTAATAAGAACATTGTGTTAATGAGTACCTCAATTAGCAAGGTGCAGAAAGAAGAATAATCTTATGTAAGAAGTTTGTAGAAGAGCTAGAAAAAGTCATGTGAGTGTAACACATCAGATTTTTAAATTTGGATCCTTACTCAGATTACGATGTTGATCACGAGTAAGGGCTCATCGTCACCCACTTGTCGAATTCCTAAGTGATAGCTTCGCTTATCCCAGCGTTGTGCCTATAAGGCAACATTACGCAATCATTTACGATATGTTACCACCAATATCGGTCGTCTCCTAACGCGGTGGTTGCGTTGCTGCTTGCCAAGCGGGTGACCTGGGTTTGATTCCCCCGCTGGGAGATCTGGACCGGGGTGCACTCAGCCTCGTAAGGTTCCTGGAGGGACAATTTAGGAGCTACTTGATAGAGGTGAAGGCCGCATTAACTTGCCGGGGGGGATCGAAGCGCTGATCACGTCTCATCCCCCAATACTGCACCCCATCCATGACGTCTGTAATGGACCGAGATGGGGCTAGGCAGTAGGCCAAGGTTCTTAGTGAGCTGTGCCAATATCGATTGCTTAAACTGATTATAAAGTAATTAATTTACCCCAAACGACCTTCGGACGTGCCACAATATTTTAATATTAGGAGCATGAATAGGTATAACAATTCTTTCAACAGAAATATATAGGGACACAGATTTGTTTAGCATTTGACGGCACATGACGTCAATAAAGAAGAGAGTTTATCATGCATTGTATCTTGCAGAGGACTAGCGGACGATGAATACAAAAAGTGGATACCAACAGTTTTGAGGTACCTTAATAAAATGAGACTTGTGCTGTACCTTTCCTTGGAACATTCGCTTGCACCGCGTAAACCCGCAATCGCAGCATTTATGTTGATAGGTAAATCAAATAACTGGACGGTTATGGCAACGTAGAGGGATTTAATGATACAACTTCCCCATTACAATAAAAACATGTTCACAGTCTTTAAATCAGTAAATGAAAACTGACCTACACAGAATAAATTAAGAAAAACAAAAACTAAAGAACGCACAATGTTTTGTGATAAAGAAAAGAAACTTCCGCACAGCCTCTTCACGAACGTGACAAGGAATGCAATCCAAGGTTCAATTCTCCACCTCCTTCGAGATAAGGGGCTCGCTGAACTAGTAATGACTTCATACATTTAAACACACTTGCACTAAAGGCCGAATAAATTGATACCCAGTATTTTCTACTGGAAGTCTCGAACCCAGGACCTCCAAAATGCGAGTCGCACACCTCGCTCGGCCGTTACATTATTTTTATCGATGCTCAATAGCTAGAGCTCAGTCCGGGGTCACGAAATTGCCGGAATGAGATTCGGTGCACACAGAGTATAACTATGACGTGATGGAGTAGGCGTGGCTTCTATAGTCCGTCGCGCTATCTAGTATTGCTCACTGCCTGGCCCCGTTCGTTCCCTGCTACTAGACGAAGCTGTGATCACTGAAAGTGAGCGCAGATTGAACAATTTTGAAAATACGAAAAGGTCCGCGTTCGACACTAAATCGAACTTGTAGATGACTAAAACTTATTTTGAGTGACAGGAAGAAAACATTTCTTTCGATACAGTAAAGGTGGATCCCTTCCCTGCGATAAATTCTGAATGAGTTTGGTTGATATATTTTCATTGTCTTTTCAAAGCTCTGTGCATTATTATTCTGTTGTTTTTTTTAATCAAGCTTTATACTTTTATTTGTAAAAGTACAATACTATGAAGTTATTTTATTGTGTTACTTTATGAATTAAAATATTCATAGGATATGAACACATGTTATGTGCTACTTTTGGAACAGATTATACCTCAATGTGTGCATGTTTACTCTACAAACCCCTCGTGAGCACCCTCACTTTATACTGCTAACTGCTCTGTGTGTTTGTAACTGTGATAAATGCCCACATTAAACTGAAAACTTACTTCCAGTTTCTGACATTGAGGTATTAATACTAATACTACGATTCTTTCCTTGTAACTGTTTTAATATCCGCACGAACCTTTACGAGCCAGTCTCATGCAGTAAGTCATGAGCTACTTTGTGGAATCAGACCGTTAATGTGCTGAGTCGTAAACAACTGTTGCGAGTGATGTCCATCGATAATAAATTTTGCATTTCAAAAGCAGCACATCTGAACCTGAATATGTCCTTGGAGTAAAATATTCATGCAAAGCATTTACTGCGTTGGCTTCCAATAATAATATGTGCAACCATGAAACAATAGAGTTCCATTACGAAATAATTAATGATATGAACTGATTTTCTGTTTCCCTAATCTCGGCTGCAACAAACAGTTTAGTTACAATACGTCCCAAAAATCAGATCGTGTTCCATTCCCATGAATTTCTCTATACCTCTGCAACAAACTATTGTTAAATAGCTTATGCTTCAGTTTATTTCATGCTAATTGAGAAAAAAAAATGCATAAATAGTCTTATTACTTGCTTCCTTGTAAGTAGAAGCGAAATAAGGGACTATAATAGGTTAAAGTGATAGTCAAAAGATGGTTGCTATGTGACTGAAGTTCCTTTGTTTGAATGGACAGGAGTTAACAAATTCGTGTATGAGAAAAGTATTATGTTTTTTAAAGCTGAAACCAATAACAAGAAATATTTCAAAAACGATCAACTACACGAAAAAAAGTGTGTATAATATAAATTATGTGTTTTAACGTGATCTACATTTTCTGTATAATAAGTTGTCTATCTCTTGCGGTTTACTAGTTATACAATATTCAGCAAATTTCATCCAGAATAAGATCTTCAACGGGTTTTTCTAGAAAATTCAAACTATACATTTTATTTGTCATGTAAATATATTTAATATACGATATTTTAATTAAAAAAGTTAGAGCCATTTTTGAGAACATCACAATTTTTGAAATGTTTTCTTGAAAATCGTGTCGCATCCTTAGGCGATACTAAACTTAAATACTAAGTTTGGTATTTAAGGTTTTTCGTTTTGACTATGCTGTCCACAGACACCCTTATTTAAAAATGATTTTTATTTTGGAATCAGGGGTCTGAAAACATATATTTCCAGTGAAAATTCGGAATGGAATAATTGGGTGCAATACAGTACCTTCACTATATACTATGTACAAGAACGAGTAGAAAAAGTATTAGGATTATCCTATTTTGTATTGCCGAGAAAAGTATCACAACAGAATTCTGTATAATGGTGATTATGGAGAATTTCGAGTAGGAATAATGAAGTTAAACATAATTAAATTTGGTAATTTATCGTTGTGTACCAGGATCTACGCTTTTATGAGGTAAAGTGTTTCAAAATTAAGGTATTAATGACTGTAAAATTGGTAGAGAATTTCATAACAACAACATTACAAAATACCTTGTGTATTACAATTATGATTTCTATACCGTTAAGCAAACAAACTTCCTACAAAACATTACACGTTTTTTACTTTCTCTACACGTACTATGTACATAGTGTATAAAGAAGATATTGCACTCCGCCCAAAAATTCAATACCGAGATTTAAGCGGATATATATGTTTTATGGTCCCCTGAATCCAAAAAAAGCATTTTCAGAAAAAGGTCCGTGTGTGTATGTGTGTGATAAAATACGAAATTTGGTATTTAAGTTAAGTATCCTCCAGGGATGCAACGCGAAGATTTTGAGAAAAATCCCACCCTTTGCATGCAACTTTTTTCGAAAATTTTTATTTTCTTAAAAATGGCTCTAACCATTTTGATTAAAATATCGTATATTAAAGATATTTACCTGAAAAATAAAGTGTATATCTTCAATTTTCTTGGACTAGCCTCTGAAGACTACTTCCTTTGGAATGAATTTTGCGGAATTTTGCATAACTGGCAAACCGTAAGAGACAAACATTTACTACACAAAAATGTAGAGTGTGATAAAACACACAATTTATGTCATATACATTTTTTGAGGAGTTGATCGTCTTTTAGATATTCCTTGTTATTGATTTCAGCTTCAAAAAACTTTTCTCATACAGGAATTTGTCAACTCCTGTCCATTGAAATAAAGGAACTTCGGTCACATAGCGACCAGATTTGACTATCACTTTAGCCTATGGTACTCCCTTATTTCCCTTCTACTTGCAAGGAAGCAAGTAGTAAGATTATTTCTGCTATATTTTCTCAATTATCATAAAGTGAATAGAAGCATAAGCTTTTTAACAATAATTTGTTGCAGAGATGTAGAGAAGGTCATGTGAATGGAACACATCAGATTATTTCATACTAATCGAGATAAACATTAGGTGAAATTCTCTTATTACTTGCTTCTTTATAACCTTTTTTTTTTTTTTGGAAAATTTTCCTGGTGCATCCTTACAAGATGTTAAAATTAAAATTTAACGCACATTTTGTTTTTGCTATGCTATTCACAGGCGCGTGCGTGTGCGCACACAAACACACGCGGACCTTTTTCTATAATGCTTCTTATTTTCTCTAGCATATACTATACATAGTAGGTAGAGAAGCATTTATTTCACTCAAAAATTCTATATCGAGATTACACCGGAAATACATTTTTTGAGCTGCTGGACCCAAAAAAAAAACATTTTTAGAAAAATGGTCCTTGTGTATATTGTGTGATCAGCGTAACCATAAAGGTCACTTAAACATAGTATTTAAATTCCGTATCTAGATGCGACGCGAAGATAATCACGAACCCCCACCCAAAATATCCTTTATATCGAACATTTTTCAAATGTTTATTTTTCAATAAATGCCTCTAACAGCTTGTACATATTAAGATATTGACTTGCCAAATGAAATGTATATCCTGACTTTTTTTGGAAATAGCTCCTGAAGTCCTATTTATTCTGAATGACTTGCAAAACTGGAAAACAAAAGTATTCGAGTTTGGTGTATATAAATTGCATTAAAGTACTTTAATTATAGTGTTAATAAAGTTAACAACTCCTCGCGTTAAAACACACAATTTGTCATATACAGTTTTTACTTTCTCTACACGTACTATGTACATAGTGTATAGAGAAGGTATTGCATTACACCCATAAATTCTATACACAGATTTCACCGGAACTACATGTTTTGGGTCTCCCAGAATAAAAAAAGAGATGTTTAGAAAAAGGACCGTGTGTGCGTATGCGTCTGTATGTGGATAGCGTAGCTCAAGAACAACAGACTATTGAATACCAAACTTGACATTTAAGTTTGGTTTCTTCCAAGGATGCGACACGAAGACTTTCTCCCCACACCCAACTTCCCTTTACATGAAGCTTTTTTTCCAAAACCTTGATGTTCTCAAAAATGGCTCTAACGATTTTTATTGAAATATCGAATGTTAAAGATATTTACCTGACAAATAAAATGTACATTTTGAATTTTTGGGAATAACCTCTGAAGACTACTTTATTCTGGGTTAATTTTACGGAATTCTGTATAACTGCTAAACCGTAAGAGATGGAGAAAATCTTACCATACATAAAATGCACAGCATGTTAAAACACGCAATTTATGTTATATATATTTTTTTTCGTGGAGTTGATCGTTTTGGAAATATTTCTTGTTTTTGGTTTCAGGTTTGAAAAACTTACACTTTTCTATACTTACGGGAATTTGTCAACTCCTGTCCATACAAAGGAACTTCAGTCATATAGCAACCAGATTTTGACTATCACTTTAACCTATGATACTCCCTTATTTCGCTTCTACTTAGAAAGCAGCAAGTAATAAGATTATTCTGGTAATTTTTTCTCGATTAGCATGAAGCTATTTAACAATAATTTGTTGCAGAGATGTAGAGAAGGCCATGCGAATGAAACACATAATATTTGTTTTAATGTTCAGTAAAGTATTGAAAAGCAATTTTGATGCAGTATTGTTTTTGCAGTTTTTTCAAGTATTTCAAAAAATAAATTTGGCTAACCACGAACTGTAAGTTACTTATCAGATATCCAATGTTTGGGAAAACTCGGCCCTGCGGGTCTCGTATTCCCAATATGCATTCTCGACCTGGTAAGTATAACTTACAGTTCTTAGTACGCAATATACTATTTGTAAGCATAGCCTGTTTGTAGAATAGATAGTGAAAGGCATGTGGATGAAATACATTAGATACTTTATTCAGCGGACCTCAAAACAAATATTTCCGGCGAAATCTTGACACCGAATTCCTGAGTGAATTACAGTACCTTCTCTACCTTCTATGTGGACTGTACGTGGTAAAGAGGGTCATAACCGTCGCAAAAAGCATCCCCAAACTCTTGGAGGGTTTAGGTATATTTCAGATCTCAATAGTCTCATACATATTTCTGTGGTCTCGATTTGGAAGTTTCATGTAAGTGTGTACTGGGATGTTAAATGGTGCACGGAAAATGGCCAGAGTTGTATAAAAAGGCAAGGTACGGTCGATCGCTGCCGAGTTCAGGAAAGTCATTTCCTTCAACGACCAATGTAACACGTGAATTTATTTTCAACTCAACTTGTTTAAACGATCTTGAGCCAACTCAGTGATTTGTGTGTTTATTCCTGTGACTACCACTTAAAAGAAGGAATAAAAACTTATTTTCAGAAAGGCAGTAGTTCAAAGCTCCTAACACACTAGCCAGTTTTTATTACTTTCTCTACACGTACTATGTACATAGAAAACATTGTATTTCATCCAAAAATTCAGTACCAAGATTTCACCGGAAATACATGTTTAGGGACGCTCTGAATACAAAAGAAATGTACTTTTAGAAAAAATGCCGTGTCAAAATCGAAAAGTGCGTTAAATACTTGATGGATGCGACACAAAGCTTTTCAAGAAAATCCCCCCACCCTGAACTACCCTTTACACGGAACTTTTTTCGAAAATTTAATTTTTCTTAAAAATGGCTCTAACGATTTTGATTAAAATACTACTTATTAAAGCCATTTCTATCACACAAAAAATGTATATCTTGAATTTTTTGGGAATAGCTTCTAAAGACCTGTTTATTCTGAATGAATTTTGCTTAATTTGACATAACTAGTAATCCGTAAGAGATAGACAAAAACTTATTATACAAAACATGTAGGTCTTGTTAAAATACACAAGTTATGTCATATACATTTTTTTTTCGTGGAGCTTACCGTTTTCGAGGTATTCGTTGTTATTGGTTTCAGTTGTCAAGTACTTACACTTTTCTCAGACGAGAGAGTACGTTTTTCTTTTATTTTACTCCTGGCCAAACAAAGAAGCGATTTGCAATGAAAATCGCATAACGACAAATTTTAAAACATTTGAATAACACTTTAGCCTAGTGCATTCCCTTAGTTCCAGTCTACTTATTAGGAACTAAGTAATGAAATTCTGCTAATGTTTATCTCGATTAGCGTGGTGTTGAAAGAAGAATTATCTTTTGTAAGAAGCTTGTTTATAGAGTAGATAGAGAAAGTCACGTGAGCATGACACATCAAAGTTTTGTGTGGAATGCAAAATCTTAACTACGGGATAGAGAAATTAGTAAAATAAAATAAAAAACACCATACTTGAAATGTTTGCCGGATTACATGTTGTGATATTACATACTGTATTTTCTGCCCCTGTTTCAGGCGAATGCTATTGCAAAGGGGAAATGCAAATATTTGTAAAATAAACAGAGCAGAGGTATATTTTCATTTCTCCCTCTGCGTGTTTGAAATTTCAGTCAACCTTGCAGCTTGTCTCTGGGAATTACACACATAATGTTACCCATGTGATCTCCCCATTATTTGTCATTAACTTTTACATATATTACGTTGGTTGCAATTTGCGCCAAAATTTGTTTTTCATTTATTTCTCTACACCTACTATGTACATAGTGTATAGAGAATGTATTGTATTGCACCCAAAAGTTCGATACCGAGATTTCATCGGAAATACATGTTTTGAGAATACCTGAATAAAAAAAATAGAAAAATGTCCGTGTGTGTGTCTGTCTGTGTGTGTCTGTGCGTATGTTTGTGTGTCTGTGGGCAGCTCAAAAACGAAACGACCGTTAAATACCAAACTTGATATTCAATTTCGGTATCTACCGAAAATTCGAAAATTTAATTTTTTTTCAAAATTACTAACGGTTTTGATGAAAATCTCTTATATTTATGACTTTAACATGAGAAATAAAATGTATATCTTCAATTTTCTGGGAATAGCCTCTGAAGATATGTTTATTGTGGATGAATTTTTCATAACTGGTAAACTATAAGATATAGGCAAAAACTTACTAAACAAAAAATGTAGATCGCATTAAAACATACAGTTGACCTCTTTTGGGACATTCCTTGTTATTGGATTCAATTTTAAAATACTTATGCTTTTCTCATACGGGAACTTGTCAAATTTTGGCTATACCTACAAACAAAGGAACTTCAATCACATAGCAACCAGCTTTTAAAAGATTTGACTATCGATTTAGCCCTTATTTTCCTTCTAATTATAAATAGTATTACTCTTTCTGCTAATATTTTCTCGATTAGCATTAAGTAAATAGAAGAATAAGCTTTTTAAAAATAAACGCATCAGATTCTTTTGGTTTTAACCGTTTTTGAAGTATTCTAAGTTGCAAGTGCCTGCTTCAAAGCTAGCGTTTTTTGTTCCTGTCTCTGAAGGGCATAAACTGGGTGCCCCAAAACAATTTGAAATTTGTGTTTAAGATGACATACAAACATTCAACAGGTCGCGAGTTCGAAACTTGCTCAGGGTGAGTTACATGGATAAGGTTTCCCCCTTATTCTGAGAAGACGAATGTCGAGTAACGTTAAGTTCCATGGACCCCGCGATCATTTGACCATCATTTCACCAATTTCATTCATCTTCCGATATGATCAAGTTAAAGGACGTTAAGCTAAATAAAAAAATTCAAAATATACATTTTATTTATCATGTAAATAAATTAAATGTAAAAGATTTCAATTAAAATCCGTAGTTATTTATGAGAAAATTAAAATTTTCGAAAATTTTTCCATGTAAAGGCTAGTTGGTATTGGGGGGATTTTCTGAAAATCTTCGTGTCACATCCTTGGAAGATAAACGTAATTCCATAGCAGGACAGTCTACAAGGGACCTTAGCCTACCGCCCGGCCGCTGCATCTCCCATCTCGGCCCGAAGGCGTCATGAATGGGGTGCATTGCTGGCGGGTGAGACATGATCGAGTACCTCCCTAACGGTTGATGCGGTCTTCTTGATATGGAGCCGCTACTTCTCATTCTAGTAGCTCTTCATTTTGTCCCCCAGGAACCTCACGAGGCTGAGTGCACCCTGGACCAGGTCTCCCGCTTGGCAAGCAGCCGAACTACCTCCGTACTGAGAAGACTGCCATCCGTGGAAGATACTGAACTCAAATATCAAATATGGTGATTAACCGACTCTTCGTTTTTGAGCTATACTGCCCAGCACACACGCGCGCGCGCACACACACATACAAACACACATATACACAATCACACATACACGGGCCTGTTTCTAAAATTCCTTTTTTACTTTCTCTATACGCACTAAATACATAGTGTATAGAGACAGTATTGCACCTCCACGAAAAAATTCGATACCGAGATTTCACCGGAAATATATGTTTTAGGGTCCCCTGTATCCAAAAAAGGTATTTTCAGAAAAAGGTCCATGTGTGTATCCATGTGTCCGTGTGTCCGTCAACACGATAACTCAAAAACGAAAAGTCGGTAAAATATCAAACTTGGTATTTAAGTTTAGTATCCTCCAGGGATGCGACACGAAGATTTTGAGAAAAATCCCCCAACCCCCAACTACCCTTTACATGGAACTTTTTTCGAAAATTTTGACTGTCTAAAAATGCCTCTAACGATTTTGATTAAAATATCGTATATTAAAGTTATTTACCTGACAAATAAAATATATATTTTGAATTTTCTGGAAATAGCCTCTGAAGACTACTTTATTCTGGATGAATTTTGTATAACTGCTAAACCGTAAGAGATGGACAAAAACTTAACACACAAAAAATGTAGAGCACGTTAAAACACACAATTTATGCTATATACATTTTTTTCGTGGAGTTGATCGTTTTTTAGATATTCCTTTTTCTTGGTTTCAGCTTTGAAAAACTTATACTTTTCTCATACAGGAATTTGTCAACTCCTATCCATACAAACAAAGGAACATGTCACATAGCAACCAGATTTTGGCTTTCACTTTAACCTATAGTATTCCCTTATTTCGCTTCTACTTACAATAAAGCAAGAAATAAGACCATTTCTGCTATATTTTCTCGATTAGCATGAAATAAATAAAAGATAAGCTTATTAACAATAATAATTTACAGAGATGTAGAGAAAGTCATGTGAATGAAACACATCAGATTTTTTAAGATTAAGGCTGTGTCCAAAACCTGTATTTCCAGTGAAATCTTGGTATCGAATTTTAGGATACAATACAATACCTTCTCTGACTGCCTCCATGGTCAAGTGGTCAGTGAGGTGGGGGTCACGGGTTCGATTTCCGGCTTGGGCGGAGAATTTATTCCCTAGTCAATGAGTACGAATGTGAGAGTGAATGTGTGTGCATTTAATGGTAAAAAATAATTAGCCTTAAGTTCTAAACCTAGAGTATTATGAGTTGTTTCACAAGTCAAAGACCCCGATATGACCGTTGAAGTTAAAGGGGCTATACAAATGAAACAATTTAAATAAGCTGATGTGCCCAATTCACGTGACTTTCTCTACATCTCTGTAACAGATTATTGTTGATAAGTTTATTTTTTATGTATCTAATGCTAAAACACATAAAAATGATCTTATTGCTTAGTTCCTTTATAAGTAGACGAAAATTAAGGGAATACATTAGGATAAGCCGGACAGTCAAATGTTTTAAAATGTGGTTGCTATGGGACTAAAAGCCGTTTCTTTGCGTGGCCTGGAGTTGACAAGTCCCCGTATGATAAACGTTTTAAGTATTTTAAAACTGAAATCAATAACAAGGAATATGTCGATTACGGCCAAATACATAAAAAAATGGACAATACATAAATTGTGTGTTTTATGGTGATCTACATTTTTGTGTAGTAAGTTTTTGTCTATCTCTTACGGTTTGCCAGTTATGCAAAATTGAATAAAAATCATCCAGAATAAAGAGGTCTTTACAGGCTATTCCCAGAAAATTCAGGATATACATTTTATTTGGCATGTAAATATCTTACTAATAAGAGATTTTAATCAAAATCGTTACAGCCATTTGTGAGAAAATAAAACTTTTCGAAATTTTTCCAATGTTGGGGGGGATTTTCTTGAAAATCTTGTTGCCCCATACCAAGTCTGGTAGTTAAGAGTCTTTTCGTTTTTCAGCTGTGCTATCCATAGACACACACACATGCACGGCCCTTTATCCAATGTTTTTACTTTCTAAATACGTACTATATGCATAGTATATAGCGAAGGTATTTTATTGCACCTAAATATTCAATACCGAGATTTCACCGGAAATAAATGTTTTGAGGCCCCGTGAATACAAAAAAAAAAGAATTTTTAGAAAAAATGTCCGTGTGTGTGGGCAGCATAGTTAAAAAAACGAGAAGACCTTTAAAAACCAAACTTGGTAGTTAAATTTAGTATTTTCCAAGGATGCGATACGAAGATTTCCATGAAGAACCCCCCACTCCAAACTACCCTTTATATGGAAAAAAATCTAAAATTTTGAGTTTCTTAAAATTTGCTTTAACGATTTTGATTAAACCCTCTTATATTTAAGATATTTACTTCCAAATAAAATGTATAGCTTGAATTTTCTGGAAATAGCCCCTGAAGATTATTTTATTCTGGATGAATTCTACGAAATTTTGCATAACTACTAAACCGTAAGAGATGGACAAAAACTTACCACACAAAAAATGTAGAGCACATTAAAACACACAATTTATGTTATATAGTTTTTTTTCGTGGAGTTGATCATTTTTTAGATATTCCTTGTTTTTGGTTTCAGCTTTGAAAAACTTGTACTTTTCTCATACAGGAATTTGTAACCTCCTGTCCACACAAACAAAAGAACTATTGTCACCTAGCAACCACCTTTTGAGTATCACTTTAACCTATGGTACTCCGTTATTTCCCTTCTACTTACAAGGAAGCAAGTAATAAGACTATTTCTGTTAATTTTTTTTTTCTGGATTAGCATGAAGTAAATTGAAGCATAACCTTTTTGACAAAAATGTGTTGCAGAGATGTACAGAAAGTCATGATTTTTTTAAATTGAGGGTGTCCCAAGGCGTGTATTTCCATTGAAATCTTGGTATTGAATTTTTGGGTACAATACAGTACGCTATGTGCATAGTACGTGTTTAATAGATGTAATGTATCACTCATAATTTGCGCAATACAGGACAGGGTCTCTTGAGAAAGGACTTGGACGCCGAGAAGCTATTAATTAACCAGAATCCAATGGGGAATTCCGTATCTGTCAGAGCAGAACTTGTTTCTTCAGTGTCACTAACAGCCTCTCCCAAATAACGCCTTGGCGTTCCACTTAATGCGTTTTTTAATTGGCTTTTCGTTGGACGTGGGGGTGGGAACTCAATTTGGGCTTGTTGACAGTGACCTTATAGGCACTTGATGAACCCTGACATTCCTGACATTCGGTGAAAAATATCTGCTTCTTCCGAACTGGTTGCCTAGTGGCGATACTTAAGACAGCCACTGTGGTCTTGTGGTTAGCTTACTAGCTTCCAAATACAGAAGTCCCGGGTTCGACTTCTAGCTGAAGGATGAATATTATTCTTTAACCAGGACTGTTCCACGAGGATGTGGGAGTTGAATGAGAGATTAAATGTATGCATGTGTGAGTTAAAAACATGACATACTGATTGTTAAATTGTTATTGATGATGATCATATATTCAATATTCATATGTATATATGTGTGTATACTTGTACACCTACATCTGCTAATCGAGACAAAGCTTAACATAAACGATCCTTGTAAGTGAAAGGGAAATAAGGGATTACACTAGGCTATAGCAATAGTCGTATCTTATAAAAATCTGATGTGTTACATTCACGTGACTTTCTCTACAACTCTGCAACAAATTATTGTTAAAAAGCTTATGCTTCTATTTACTTCCTGCTAATCGAGAAAAAATTAGCAGAAATAGTCTTATTACTTGCTTCCTTGTAAATAGAAGCGAAATAAGGGATTACCATAGGTTAAAGTGATAGTCAAAACCTGGTTGCTATGTCACTGAAGTTCCTTTGTTTGTATGGACATGAGTTCACTAAGTCCTGTATGAGAAAAGTATGTTTTTTATAGCTGAAACCAGAAACAAGGAATATCTAAAAACAATCAACTCTACGAAAAAAATGTAATAACATAGATTGTGTGTTTTAAAGTGCTCTACATTAGTTGTGTGGTAAGTTTTTGTCCATCTCTTACGGTTTAGCAGTTATGCAAAGTTCCGTAAAATTGACCCAGGATAAAGTAGTCTTCAGAGGCTATTATTCATAGAAAATTCAAAATATACATTTTATTTATCAGCTAAATATCTTTAATATACGATATTTTAAGCACAATCGTTAGAGCCATTTTTAGAAAATCAAAATGTTCGAAGAAAGCTCTATGTAAAGGGTACTTTTGGGTGGGGTGATTTTTCTCAAAGTCTTCGTGTCGCCTCCCTGGAAGATACTAAACTTAAATATCCAGTTTGGTATTTTACCGACTTTTCGTTTTTGAGTTATCGTGTTCACAGACACACGGACACACAAACGGACCTTTTTCTAAAAATGCTTTTTTTATACAGGGGACCCTAAAAGATATATTTCCGGTGAAATCTCAGTATCAAATTTGTTTGTGGAGTGGAATACCTTCTCTATACACTATGTACATAGTGGTATAGAGAAAGTAAAAAATGATAATGTTCCATCTAATTAACTTTCTTTAGCTCTTCCATACACAAACTATTCTTACAAAAGATTATTCTTTTATCTACCTCATGCTAATCGAGATAAACATTAGGAGAATTGACCTTATTACCTTTAAATGCTGGTTGTTATGTGAAACACTTGAGGTTTGTTAGTTTAAAGTGAAACCAGTAAGAAGAAACAAGAAATATCTCTAAAAAAAACGGTCAACTCTAAATAAAAACGTATATGACATAAATTATGTGTTTTAAAGAAATCTGCATTTTTGTGTAGTATGTTTTTGACTTAGGTTTTACCAATTTGTAAAATTCTGCAAAGTTCATCCGCTATAAAGAGGTCCTCAAATTATAAATTTATTTTTGATGTAAATATCTTTAATATACGGTATTTTAATCTAAGTAATTACAAGCATTTTTGAGAAAAACAAACATCTCAAAAATATTTTCCATTTAAATAGTAGTTTGTGGTGGAGGTATTTTCTTGAAAATCTTCGAGTCGCATCCTTGAAAGATACTAAATATGAATACGTAGTTTGGACAAACTTCATTGTCACCTTCCAGCAGGACTTGCAGACGTCTGAGGTAGATGTACTTCCTCGATCCTTAATATAGGTGCCATTCCGTTTGAGGCGACATCAGGTGGTAGTGGCTGGACTTCAAAAATATCTGTTTTCTTCCGACGGACCTTGGCGACCTCTGGTTGGAAGTGTTTCCTAATTTTAAATCTTTAGCTTGACTTTCAAATTGTATACATTTTAAAATGACATCAGCTGGTGGTATATCAAAATTGGCCACATTACTGCTATTACTATGGATAATTATTTTCCCCCAAATATCTATGTGATGGAGTATTAATAGCTTTCAATAATTTAATTTCTTGTGCAATTTCATGGTTAGAATTTCAGAAATGGTCAGCTACTGCTGATGTTCTTTTAAATGTGTTTTTAAATTTCTTTTGTTACTATTAATGTAAACGTTTTCATAATCATTACAGTTTATTTGGTGAATTGCAGATTTATTTAATATATCTGTAGTTTTATTAAGTGGCTTATTCAACATATTTATCAGATTGTATCTGTTAATAGAAGCCAAAGTTATATTGCATCTCTCAAACAATTTTTAAAAATGTAAATAATTTTGGATGACAATTAAATTGGTCTATTAAAACCAATAAAAATAACACAAAATATAAAAAATGCTCTTTCGTCTTATTTTGCTTTTCTATTTTTTTAGTATATTATAAATTGACTAGTTAATTTTTAACTGCTTCAATCATAACTGCGATTATTTTTGATATTCTTCTTTTGTAAAAGTATATTGGTTAAGCTATATATTAAACACATGTGGGTGATTTTTTGAACTACGCTTATTATTTTTATTTAATTATCTACATGAGTAGGTTTTCTGTAAATATCAAATTGTACCACATTATTATTACTAAACACCCATAAATCTAGAAATGGAAATAATTTTTTTTCAGTCTCCATAGTAAACTTAATATTTTCGTCCTGAATTTTAAAATATTCAAAGATTTATTTTGGCTTTGTTAGGGATGATAGCTGGTGCCAATGAGTTTCCCATAGCTAGTCCTTGGGTCTGTTTGTAAAATTTATTACCACATGTGAAAATAATTTGATTATTGCCGCAAGCAGTTACTGTATTTAATTCTTTAATTGTATTTTCATCAACACCATTCATCTAATAAGTTTGGGTATTTTTCATTAATACATTTGTAAATAGTGATGTAATATCGAAAGATCCAGTAGGCATGCAGTATAGGATTAATGTTTTTAAAATATTTCTTAACCTCTATTGATACGAGGTTAGAATTAGTTATTACCTGGTTAACCAAAGAGTTTAAAGGATCTTTACTTATTTGAGTATAATCATCCTTTTGTAATAATTACAGAACTCAGGAATTATAATATATTTAAAATTAGTATCAGATTGCCTTAGTCAACTTTGTTGAAGCAACAGAACAAGACAGCGTGTAGCAATAAGAGAGCTGTTACGGTGTGCTGTGGTGATGTTATTTACAATATGATCCGTAGAGAACATTTGGATGATATAGGAGCACATATCACATGCTCGCAAAATATATAAAAAGAGAAATTGTGTATAATATTATAAGCTTAAAGACAGCAATGTAAAATAGTTATGAATATTTAAGGGTAGAAATATGCATAAATACAAGTTGTTGTAACTTAGGTAATTAAGACAAGGTAACAGTTCACCAACCAACACCTGCTAATGAGCAGAGAGTTTAGGCTAAGAATATAAGATAGAAAAGAACAGATGTAGAATGAAGTGAGACAGGAATAGTGACTTGTCTTCCAAGTAGCACAGGAAATTGGAAAATCGGACAAAGCAGGCATAAAGTTAAAGTGAGAAGGAACCACTGGGTTTTTCTAAACGCGTCATATGCACGCTATGACGTCAGAGCTTTGCACAATTTATTCTCATAACTTGTGAGGTGATGCTCTCTTAGAACCAATAGGAGATACTGTTACATTTAATGGCGCGAAAGTTAGCGTCACCCAGGATCAGTATTTAAGGCAGCGCAGATCTCTTTGAGCTTGTGTTCACTCCATATCGTGTTGCGCGCACGTCCACGTGCTTAAGTGATGGGGGAGCGATGTGCAGAGGGTTAGATTAGGCTCCTGATTAATAATTTAAGTGGTGGGATGGTATTTATTTAAAACTGATTTTGTAAGGAAGCAAGCCAGCCGCCAGTTGAATCTGTAATGCAGTAAAATTACATCATAAGAGACATTTTTTTAACATTAGCCTCGCCCACATACCCCTGAGATAAGTTTAATTAGAAGATTAGGGATGGAATCTTTACCAACAACGAAGCTGAGGACACTGCTGGAACGAGGCACGGACTTCCCGCGTCAATAACTTTACACGGAAAAGAATCATCTGAAAACTGGGAGGACAAAGTATGACGGATGCTGCCCAGGAGTTTAGTATTGCTCACAGCATTGTTTCACCTGGATGGGGGATCTTTCAAATCACAAGCACTGCTGTCTCAAGGAAAGGAGGTGATCGGCCATAGTTTGCAACAGGCAAGAAGGGATTCACGTGAAACAGTGAGTACAATTGAAATTACATTTAACAGGGCTGCTAGGGCTCTCACTACCCAATAACACAGTGACTAGAGATGGTCTCTTTACCCGACGTCCATATCGTCGTGTCTCATTGAAACGCGCACATCGACAACATCGTTTGCGATGATCACAAGAACATCAGAATTGGGCCAACTAGGAATGGGATTGCGTGCTCTTCTCGGTTGAGGGCAGATTCAGTTTGAGTAGTGTCGACCTACCCTTAACTGGCGAGTAGTGGGAACACTTAATACAATAGGAACATCCGTGCACATAATCGTTTCGGAGGTCCAGGTGTTATGGTGTGGATAGATATAATGTTGCATGGGCGAACAGTCCTCCAACTCTTTGACAACATAACGCACACTGCTCAACGTGGTGCGGTACTCCTTACCCATGCATGTCTTTTCAGAGGTGCAGTTGGCCTCTACTTCATTTGTGTAAATGGAAATACGCAACTGCATCGAACAGCGCAGGTGGAGGATCTCTTGTAACGAGAGGATATTCGGCGAATGGAAGAGCCGGCCAGTCCCAACAATTTATATCCCATTTAACATGTTAGGATGCATTGGGGAGATGGATGGCAGCACGTCCACATGGACCAAAGTTATCCAACAGTTTACATCATGTTGGTGGAGGAATGGAACGAGCTACCACATGAACTGCTTACCTACCTTATGGCCAGCAAGGGAGCACTGTGCAGATCATCTATTGTTATCCATGATGATCGTACACCAGTTTAAGCATCATGCCTCTATTTGTGTTAATCTAGGAGATCATTATGTGTTGCAGTGACTTTAGTGTTGCTATTTTTACCTTCTCTAGCCCCATATGTACAATGTACATAGGGATAGAGAAGGTATTGTAATGCACCCAAAAAGTCGATACCGAGATTTCACCGGAAATATATGTTTTGGGGTCCCCTTGTCCGAAAAAAGCATTTAAAAAAAGTCCCTGTGTGTGTCTGTGGACAGCATAGCCCCAAAACAAAAATACCGTTAAATACCAAACTTGGTATTTAGGTTTAGTATCTTCCAAGGATGCGACACGAAGATTTTTCAAAAAAATCCCCCCACCACACTACTCTTTACATGGAAAACATTTCGAAAATTTTGATTTTCTTAAAAATGGCTCTAACGATTTTGATTTAAATCCCGTATATTAAAACTGTTTATATCCGTAATAAAATGTATATCTCGACTTTTTCGGGAATAGCCTCTGAAGACCTCTTTATTCTGGATGAATTTTACTGAATTTTGCTTAACTGCTAAACCGTAAGAGATAGAAAAAAAACGTACTATACAAAATATGTACCTCATGACAAAACACAAGATTTTTGATCTCTATGTTTTTGTTGTGGAGGTAACCGTTTTCGAGATATTCCTTGTTATTGGTTTCAATTGTGAAGAATTTTTTTCACACAGGAAGGGTCTGTTTTTCTTTTGTTTTACTCCTGGCCAAGCAAAGAAGTGATTTGCAATGACAATCGCATAACGATAACTTTTAAAACATTTAACAATCACTTTAACATAGTGCATTCCCTTATTCCCTTCTACTTATAAGGAACTAAATAATAACGTTCTGCTAATATTTATCTTGATTAGCATTGTGTACAAAAAAGAATAATCTTTTACAGGAGTTTTGTAGAGCAGCTAGAGAAAGTCATGTGAGTGTAACATATCAGGTTATTCTATAAATAAAAGCTTCTATTATTTCGTCAAGTCTTTAGTTCCCTTCCGAAGTAAGCTATTCTAAGGATTTTGATACCCGAAAAAATCCATCACCTTCCTCCGGATTTGAACCCGCCATCAGAGGCTAGCATGGTGCCCCTAGAACACGGAGGATGACTCCGATACGCCTGATGAACTGGATTCACTACAACATGGAAGTTGATTGTTATCTTTGCATAAGCTTGGAGTCTGACTCTATAAACCCAGTAATTTTTACTTTCTCTACATAGTGTATAGAGAAGGTATTGCACTCCACCCAAAAATTCGATACCGAGATTTCATCGAAAATATATGTTTTAGGGTCCAAAAAAAAACATTTTCAGAAAAAGGTTCGTGCGTGTGTCCGTGTGTGCACACGATAACTCAAAAACGAAACGTCGGTAAAATACCAAACTTAATAGTTAAGTTTTGTATCTTCCAGGGATGCTTCACGAAGATTTTTAGAAAAATTCCCCCGCTCCAAGCTACCCTTTACATGGAACTTTTTGAGAAAATCAAAATTTTCTCAAAAATGGCTCTAACGATTTTGTTTAAAATATCGTATATTAAATATATTTACCTGACAAATATGTATATGTTGAATTTTCTAGGAATAGCCTCTGAAGACTAATTTATTCTGGATGAATTTTACGGAATTTTGCATAACTGCTAAACCGTAAGAGATGGACAAAAACTTACCCCACAAAAAATGCTGTGCACATTAAAACACACAATTTATGTTACATACATTTTTTTCGTGGAGTTGGTCGTTTTTTAGATATTCCTTGCTTTTAGTTTCACCTTTAAAAAACTTACTTTTCTCATACATGCATTCGTCAATTCCTGTCCATACAAACAAAGGAACGTCAGTTACTTAACAACCAGATTTTAACTATCACTTTAACCTATGTTACTCCCTTATTTCGCTTCTACTTACAAGGAAGCAAGTAATAAGACTATTTCTGTTAATTTCTTTTGATTAGCACGAAGTAAATAGAAACACAAGTTCTTAACAATAATTTGTTGCAGATATGTAGAGAAAGTCATGTGGATGGAACACATCAAAATTTTAAGTTACTGATACGGGTGGAGTAGTTTGATTGGGAGTGGGCTTGGTCCATGTCCTGTTTTCTTTGGGGCTTGAGAATTTCAGAGAAAGAAAAAATAAAGAAAAGATTGAGAGAGGACTATTGAAGAGTTACAGAAAACCACAATTAAACTACAGAGCTTAAATACTGCAGTTTTTTATATCTTAGGGGCAGTAGGAATATCTTGGGTATCCTAAGTACCCTCTGCCTACGCCCTAAGTATCCGTAAGAGTTTCTAATCTGTCTTAATATTGAGATACTGTACCTGCAATACACGCAGTCTGAGGACGAGAGCGAAGGGATATATCTTGAACTCTCTCAGGTCATTACCAGAAGACCCACTTCCATCCACAAGTCTGGAGTCAGGTGTGTTGCACTCGCTGGCCAAAACCGGTACTATAGACTCTTTTCTGTGGCTCAGGCGCTGTAGCTGCAACAAACACAACATACATCTTAATAAGGATTTTGAGTTACAACATTTATATGGAAAACTCGTAAATTAATACAGTCGGGTGAAGGGAATATTTGGATATGTAATGTCGACAGAATCTACGCTTGCACCAGTACTGAGTGGGCCACACTTAAGGCCTAGATACGTGACAAAAGGCAATTATTTATGAAAACATTTCATCTAAGTGGCTGGAAGACATGCTTTGCATGGAAAAGTGTTTTAGAATATATAAAATGAAATTGTTTAAATATATAATAATTAAAAATAACAAAAACATTTATGTGCTAATGATAAATAAATGAAATGAAATAAAATATAAATTATGGATGTACAATAATACATAGATATAACATTAAAATATACAATGATAACAAATATAAACCATAAATAAGTAATGAATAGTAAAACAAACTAATTATTATAGTATTAGTAATGCTTTTAAATATATTTATTATAAAATAAAATATAAAAATAATAAAAGTGTTTATTGAAACCTTAGACCTCTATAGAGAATCAACATTTAACTGCCTTCCCCTTGCTTCTAACTCTAGAGTCAATTAAAGAACATACAATACATAAGTTTCTAACATACTATTTCATCAAACATCAATTTTCTCAAAACAAATTTTCATATTATTAAAATTTTCCACCGTATCAGTTTTTATTTAAATAGAACTAACATTTCTCAGAAAGTGCAGAAATATCTATTGTAATATTACAAAGCACAACGTCCAAAACAAATATACATACAATATTTAAGCAATATTTAAGGTACTTCGATATAGTAAGAAACAAGGTTGTATGTAATTGTGCTTTTCAGGTCTCGTTTCCTCCTGAAAAAAGTTACTTTTATACTCAGGTAAATAACCATCTGTAAGTTAAGTTCACTGAAAATCCCGCTGAACACAAAACATGTTAATTTAATTGATTTTTCACGCCAGCCGTGTGTAGAACATGAGTTGGATAGGCCATAGCCGGGATTTGACCCTCGGATCTGCCGATCTGTAGCCGATTGCTCTAACCACCGAGTTACCATGGCAATATGCCGACACGGAATTAAATTTCTCAACTGACTCGCACTTTTCCTAGTACACCACAATGTGATCTCAAATTATTTTGGGATGATATATCCCGATGGTGACTTACAATGTCTCCCGAACTTCATAATTTAGCGAACGTTAGATTAATTAGCGTTAATTTATTACTTTCTCTACACGTACTATGTACATGGTGTATAGAGAAGGTGTTGCATTCCACCCAAAAATTCGATACTGACATTTCGCCGGAAATACATGTTTTGGGTCCCCCTGAATCCAAAAAGAAGCATCTTCAGAAAGAGGTCCGTGTGTGTGTGTGTGTCTGTGAACAGCATAGCTATAAACGAAAAGACCGTTGAATATCAAACTTGGTATTCAAGTTTGGTGTCTTCCAAGGATGCGGCACGAAGATTTTCAAGAAAATACCCCCAAACCCCTAACTACCCTTTACATGGAACTTTTTTCGAAAATTTTGATTTTCTTAAAAATGGCTCTAACGTTTTTGATTAAACTATCATATATTAAAGATATTTACCTTACAAATAAAATATCTATCTTGAATTTTATGGGAATAGTCTCTAAAGACTACTTTATTCTGGATCAATTTTACGGAACTTTGCATAACTGCTAAACCGTAAGAGATGGACAAAAACAAAAATGTTGGGCACGTTAAAACACACAATTTATGTATACAGTTTTTTCGTGCAGTTGATCGTTTTGATTTTAGTTTCAGCTATGATAAATTTATACTTTTCTCTTACAGGCATTTGTCAGACCTGTCCACACAAACAAAGAAACTTCAGTCACATTGCACCCAGATTTTGGTTATCTCTTTAGCCTATGCTACTCGCTTATTTTGCTTCTATTTGCAAGGAAGCAAGTAATAAGGCTATTTTTGCTAACATTTATCTTGATTAGCAAGAAGTAAATATCAGCATAAGCTTTTTAACAACATTTTGGCGATGTGGAGAAAGTCATGTGAATGGAACACATCAGTTTTTTTTTTTCCACACGAGTGTAGGACAGGAGTTGAATAGGCAGAATCAGACTGAATAATGCAATGATATGTCCAACTCGTGTACCCAGTTTTCAAGCAAACCACACAGGACGCAGCCTTTCTGCAAGAATCGCCAGTTTTAGGTTGGTTATCTAATAGTCCAAATACATATACAGTAATTATTATACCAACTACAATTAGAAATTCCAATATCTCTTTGAATATCTCTGACAAACGAAAGAATATCGACTTTAGCACTCGAAAAATTAAAATCTACTAAGAATAGTTTGTATATAAAACAGATAGAGAAATTTATGTAAATGGAGCACATCAGATTTAGTGTAACGTAAACTTTTATCCTGTCTAACTTTCTACGAAAATAAAAAAATTAAAATAAAAAGAAGTAAACAAAAACTCTGGCCCCCAAGCTCAGTTGGTAACCTGCCTGCTCTGCAGAGGGTGGGGGTTTCAATTCCCGACTGGTATGAATGAGAATAGTAACGTACACGCACGCGCGCGCGGACCTTTTTAAAATCGTTTCTTTAGACTCAGGGACCTCAAAACACATTTGCATTGGAATCTCGACATAACATTTTTGTGCGAAATACGTTGTATGTACATACGGCTAGAGAAAATAAAAGTGCAAAATTTGTTATTTTAAAATTTATATTATTAATTATTTCTGTTCTTATGTCTCCAATCTCATTTTCACTCAATCAGTTTTCATATTTACCCCCACCCCCTTCTATCCGTCCGCGCAAGGCCTCCTCTTTTTACTTTCTCTGTACGTACTATGTACATAGTGTATAGAGAAGGTATTGCACTCCACCAAAAATTCGATACCGTGATTTCACCGGAGATATATGTTTTAGGGTCCCCTTTATCTAAAAAAAGGATTTTCGGAAAAAGGTCCGTGTGTGTCCGTGTGTCTGTGAACACGATAACTCAAAAACGAAGAGTCGGTAAAATACCAAACTTAATATTTAAGTTTAGTATCTTCCGGGGTTTGAGAAAAATACCCCTACTCCAAATTACCCTTTTCATGGAGTTTTTTTCGAAAATTTTGATTTTATAAAAATGGCGCTAACGATTTTGATTAAAATATCGTATATTACCTTCCAAGGATTGACAAATAAAATGTATATGTTGAATTTTCTGAGAATAGCCCCTGAAGACTACATTATTCTGAGTGAATTTTACGAAATTTTGCATAAGTGCTAAACCGTAAGAGATAGACAAAAACTTACCACACAAACAATGTAAAGCACATTAAAACACACAATTTATGTTATATACATTTTTTTCGTGCAGTTGATCGTTTTTGTGATATTCCTTGTTTTTGTTTCAGCCTTGAAAAACATACTTTTCTCATACAGGAATTTGTCAACTCGTGTCCATAAAAACAAAGGAACTTCAGTCACATAGCAACCAGCTTTTGACTATCACTTTAACCTATGGTACTCCCTTATTTCGCTTCTGCTAACAAGAAAGCAAGAAATAAGACTATTTCTGCTAATTTTTTCTCGTTTAGCAGGAACTAAATACAAGCATAATCTTTTTAAAAATAATTGATTGCAGAGATATAGAGAAAGTCATGTAAATGGAACGCATCAGATTTTTATAAAAATGTTTCTTTAGACTCAGGGACCTTAAAACACATTTGCAGCGGAATCTGGACATCAAATTTTTGTGCGAAATACGTTGTATGTACATACGCTAGAGAAAATAAAAGTGCAATATTTGTTATGAATTATTTGTGTTCTTATGTCTCCAGTCTCATTTTCACTCAATCAGTTTTCATGTTTCCCCTTCTATCCGTCCGCGCAAGGCCTGCTCTTTTTTCTTTTCCGTTCTTTTCACCTCGGAGTCTCAAAGCCATCATCATTTTCTGTAAGCCTCTGTTTTCTATTCTTTTCACATGTCCAGAGAACATTAATCTTCCTTCTTCGCCCACTCCAGTAATGCTCATCATATTCCTAACCTCGTGCTTCTCATTCAGGAAGGCTTCCTCCAAAAATCAGTCTCCTCATTAATCGTCATGTCAGTCTCCTGCTGCATATCTGATATGCAGACCTGTGCCTACAAATACGCCGGGGACATAGCCATGACGAACACAAAGAAGAAGATAATGTTCCAGTTGCTTTACTTTGTATATTACGTAAGCAGAGGAAGGCTTACATTTTACCCAAACATTGATGTCGATATTTAACAAGAATTAAATGTTTTGAGTCCTCAATAACAAAAGCAGCGTTTTTTATTTAAACTCTTACGTATCTATGATGCACATGGTAAGTAAATAACGTATTGCACTCTACGCAAAGTTTCGATGTCAAGATTTCGCCTAGAATACACTAAATGCATTTTTACAACCTCTAACCCTTGTGTACAGAGAAGGCATTGTAATCTACTCAAAAATACCTAAATTTCACCGGAAATACATGTTCTCAATTCCCTTGAATACAAAAATAGAACTTGATGTGTTACACTCACATGATTTTCTCTATATCTCTGTAACAAATCAATGTTCAAAAAGCTAATGCTTCTATTTATTTCATTTTAAAACTAGCATAAATGTTCTTATTACTTGCTTCCTTGCAAATAGAAGCGAATTAGGGGAGTACCATAGGTTAAGGTGATAGTCAAATGCTGGTGCTATGTGACTGAAGTTCCTTTGTTTCTGTGGACAGGAGCTGACAAATTCCTGTATGAGAAAAGTATAAGTTTTCAGGCTGAAACCAAAAACAAGGAATATCTAAAAAAAAAAAAAACGATCAACTCCACGAAAACAATTTATATGACACAAATTGTGTGTTTTAATGTGCTCTACTTTTTTGTGCGGTAGGTTTTTGTCCGTCTCTTACAGTTGGGCATGGCTCTAAAGATTTAGATAACTATCATACGTTTAAGACATTTTATAAAAAAATCTGATGTGTACCATTCACATGACTTTCTCTATATCTCTGTAAATTATTTTTAGTAATAAGCTTATCTTTTATTTATTTCATGCTAATCGAGAAAAATTAGCAGAAATGGTCTTATTTCTTGCTTTATTGTAAGTAGAAGCGAAACAAGGGAGTACCATAGGTTAAAGTGAAAGCCAAAAGCTGGTTGCTATGTGACTGATGTTCCTCTGTTTGTGTGGGCAGGAGTTGACAAATTCCTGTATGAGAAAAGTATAAGTTTTCAAAGCTGAAACCAAGAAAAAGGAATATATCAAAAACGATCAACTCCACGAAAAAAATGCATATAACATAAATTGTGTGTTTTAACGTGCTCTACATTTTTGTGGGTTAAGTTCTTGTCCATCCTTTACGGTTTAGTAGTTATGAAAAATGCATCCAGAATAAAGTAGTCTTCAGAGGCTATTCCCAGAAAATTCAAAATATATATTTTATTTGTCAGGTAAATAACTTTAATATACGACATTTTAATTAAAATCGTTAGAGCCGTTTTTTAGAAAATCATAATTTTCGAAAAAAGTTCCATGTAAAGGGTAGTTTGGGGTGAGGGGCTTTTTCTCAAAATCTTCGTGTCGCATCCCTGGAAGATACTAAACTTAAATACCAAGTTTGGTATTTTACCGACTTTTCGTTTTTGAGTTATCGTGTTCACAGACACACGGACACACACACACACGGACCTTTTTTCTGAAAATACATTTTTTGGATACAGGGGACCCTAAAACATATATTTCCGATGAAAGTAAAAATAAATGTAATTCTTGAATTTTCTTAGAATAGTCTTAAAGGTCCTCGTCATTATGGATGATTTTTGATTAATGAGTCTTACTGAGCAACACAGTAAAAATGTAGATCTTAACAATGTGCAGAATTTGTGTTAAATACATAATAGATTTGTTTGTGGGCCCAGCTATTTCCCACGTATTGCTTGTAATTGCTTTCAATTAAATGGGAAGACGAAGTTCGTTTTAATTTCTCCTCGTCAAGCAAAATGATCAAAATAGCAACCAGCTGTTTAACAATTTGACTATGCTTAAGGCGTACATTTCGGTATTTCCGTCGTATGTAAAGGACATATTTAACGAACTAATTTGTTTAGATATTCATCTGGATTAAGTGAATTAGAGAGATGTGGTGTATTCACGTACTTTCTCTACCTATTCCGTAACAAACTATTCTTACAGAAGCTTATCATATCTACTTCATGCTAATCAACATAAACCCTAATAAAATTGTCTTGCTTTGTTATTTCTTTCTCTACACTGTATAGAGAAAGTATTGTATTGCACCCAAAAATTCGAATCCAAGATTTCACCGGAAATACTTTTTGCGATGGAGGAATTTTTCTAAAAATCTTCGTATTCAACAAAGTTTGGTATTTTACCGATTTTTCTCACTTCTTTCACGTCGTTTGGGTTCGAATCCGGCGCGGCCCGATTAGAACGAAGAATAAGTTACAAAGATATACAGAAAGTCATGTGAATAGAACACATCAGATATTTCATTTCGCAGTCTCTCTTCACATATTCATGTGCCTCTGTTATTTAATCCCACCTCATCTTATTTTCGCTGCTGGTACGTCATTTGTAAAAGCTTGCGTCCCAAAGAAGTTGAAAGCATTTCTTTCCGGAATGCCAATTATATATTGAAAGCATTTGGCGGGAAGCGCTCTCGCTGCGCGGTAAGGGTGTGCTTGTTAACGATAATCTTGTTCAGGGAAGTGAATTAGGCGCCGTGCTCCTCGGCGAGGAATTGGATCTGTCACAATGCAATAACTCGAGGAGGGAAAATGACACGATCGTACAAAAACAGCTACCTACTTGACATCTACAGCAGTCTCTTGTTTCCACTCAAACAGTTTGTTATACAGAAAACACCACACTGTAATTCAGATGTCCTTAGAGTCAACTTCTGTCTTGGTGAACTGAGCACTAAGGCAAAATTTGATTCCCTTCCCTGTGGACTAAAATAGGAGGTAAAAATCTTGTTCCATTCTCTAGCTCCTTCAAACACAAGTTTTACTTTCTCTAGCCCGCATGTACAATGTACATAGAGGACAGAGAAGGTATTGTATTCCACCCAATTATTCGATGTAGAGATTTCACCAGAAATATACGTTTAAGAGGACTCCTCTGAGTCCCAAAAAAATAATTTCTAGAAAAAGTTCCATGTGTGTGTGTCTTTGGGCAGATTAGCTTAAAAACGAAAAGACTAATAAACTTGGTATATTTCTTTGGTACCTTCCAAGGATTAGCGCGGTGGTAGCGTTGCTGCTTACCAAGCGGGAGACCTGGGTTAGATCCCCAGTACCGGCGTGGGGATTTTTCCCCCGCTGGGATACTTGGCCCGGGATACACTCAGCCTCGTAAGGTCCCTGGGGGGCCAATTCAGGAGCTAGTTGATGCAGAGGTAGCGGCTCCAGGTCATGAGGACCGCATTAACCGCACGTCTCACCCTCCAATACTGCACCCCATCCATGACGTCTGTAGTGGACCGAGATGGGGGACGCAGCGGCCGGGCGGTAGGCCAAAGTTCCCCGTGAGCTGTCGTGCCATGGAGTTATTATTATGTTACCTTCCAAGGATTCGACAATCCTCCCGCCACAGGCTTTCATTAAAATCCTTTATATTAAAGATATTTACAGTCCAAATAAGAGGTATATCTTGAATTTTCTGGGAATAGCCTCTGAAGATCACTTTATTCGGAATTAATTTTGCCAAATTTTGCTTAACTACTAATAGATAGACAAAAACTTAATGCACAAAAAATGTAAGATCACGATAAAACACGCAATTTATGTCATATACTTTTTGTTCGTGGAGTTGATCGTTTTTGAGATATTCCTAGTCATTGGTTTCAGCTTTAAAAAACTTATACTTTTCTCATACAGGAATTTGTTAAGTTCAGTCACATAGCAACCAGCTTTTGACTATAATTTTAACCTATGGTACTCCCTTATTTCGCTTCTACTTGCAAGGAAGCAAGTAATAAGAATATTTCTGCTAATGTTTCTCAATTAGAATGAAGTAAATAGAAGCATAAACTTTTTAACAATAATTTGTTTCAGAGAAGTAGAGGAAGTCATGTGAATGGAACAATTCAGATTTTTTTTAAACTAGTATTACGATGATGGGCATGCATTGAGAAAATTGGGGACTATATAGAAAAATCTGATGCGTTCCATTCACATGACTTTCACTACATCGTTGTAACAAATTATTTTAAAAAGCTTTATCTTCTAGCTACTTCACCATAATCGAGGTAAACATTAGCAGAAATTGGCGTAAATAATTGTTACTTTAGAAGTTGAAGAGAAATACAGAATAAACAGGCTAAAACGACATTCAAATAATTTAAAAGCTGGTTGCCATGTGGCTGAAATCCGTTTCTGTGCAGGGCCAGAAGTTTAAAACTTTCCGTGTGAGAAAAGCTTAAGTACCTGAAACAAAATAATAAGGAACATTTCAGAAATGTTTAACTTCACAAAATAAGTATATGACATAAATTGTGTGTTTTAACGTAATCTACATTTTTGTGTAGCAAGTTTTTGTCTATCTCTTACAGTTTACCAGTTACGCAAAATTCGCAAAAATTCGTTCAGAATACAGAGATCTTTAGAGGTCATTCACAGAAAATTCAGGATATACATTTTATTTGCCTTATACATGTCTTTAATATACAGTATTTTAATCAAAATCGTTAGACATTTTTTAGAAAATCTAAATGTCCGAAATTATTTACACGTAAAGGGTAGTTTGGGATGGAGGAATTTTTCTTAAAATCTTCGTGTCCATCCCTGGAAGATACTAAACTTATAAAAAAAGTTTGGTGTGTACCGATTTTTCGTTTTTGAGTTCTCTCGTTCACAGATACACTGACACACACGGACCTTTTTACAAAATGTTTTTTTGAGTCAGGGGACTATAAAACATGCATTTCCAGTGAAATATCGCTATCAAATTTTTGGGTGGAGTGCAATACCTTCTCTATACACTATGTACATAGTACGTGTAGAGAAAGTAAAAATAGATAGATTTCTCTTCACTTGTGCATTTGTTTGTGATGGTACTTATCATACTGTTCGTATAAAACTTATCGTGCGTTACTTTACGATCTACCCTCGTAGCCTAACTTCATGTGAAGGATATTATAGAAACCACCGACCAGAAAACGTGTGTTAGCAAAAAAACACAATTAGCAGGCGAACTTTGAAACCCAGTGCTAAAAGAGCAAACACAGCCAGTGAAAAAACAAATAGAAAAGATAGCAATAAGTTAGTTCCTGGAAGCGTCAACCACGGTTCAGCGAGTTGCCTAAAATTGTGAGAGAAGTTGGCGTGTGAAAAACAAAGTGAACAATCCTCAGGGTGACGCTTATTACTCTCTCTAGCCCCATATGTACAATGTACATAGGAATAGAGAAGTATTGTATTCCACCCAAAAGTTAGATACCGAGATTTCACCGGAAATACATGTTTTAGGACCCCCTGTATCCAAAAAAAGCATTTTCAGAAAAAGGTCCGTGTGTCTGTGAACACGATAACTCAAAAACGAAAATTAGCTAAATACCAAACTTGGTATTTAACTTAAGTATCTTCCAGGGACGAAGATTTTGAGACAAATCCCCACATCCCAAACTTCCCTTTACATGTAATTTTTTTCGAAAATTTTGATTTTCTTAAAATGTCTCCAACGATTTTGATTAAAATTTCGTACATTAAAGATCTTTACACGACAAATAAAATGTATATCTTGAATTTTCTGGGAATAGCCTCTGAAGACTACTTTATTCTGGATAAATTTTACGGACTTTTGCATTACTGCTAAACCATAAGAGATGGACAAAAACTTACAACACAAAAAATGTACAGCACCTTAAAACACACACTTGATGTTATATACATTTTTTCGTGGAGTTGATCGTTTTTGAGTTACTCCTTGTTTTTTGGTTTCAGCTTTAAAAACATACTTTTCTCATACAGGAATTTAACATTTCAGGTCCATACAAACAAAGGAACTTGAGTCATATAGCAACATACTTTTGACCATTACTTTAACCAGCAGTACTCCCTTATTTCGCTTCTACTTTCTAGGAAGCAAGTAATAGGCCATTTCTGCTGACATTTTCTCGATTAGCATGAAGTAAGTAGAAGCATAAGCGTTTAACAATATTTTGTTGCTGAGATGTAGAGAAAGTCATGTGAATGGAATACATCAGATTTTTTTTTCTTAGCCTCATACAATGCTCAAGGTTCTGCCAATCAAAAGACATATTAAGACGACATAAAAACCTGTGTGTTTCATTAACATGAATTTCTCTATCTGTTCTGGAAAATATTCTTTAAAAGCTTGTTCTTCTATCTACTTCATGCTAATCGACATAAGCATAAGAATAATTTATCTTATTTCCTGCTTCCTTGTAATTAGAAGGGAAATAAGATAGTACCTAAGCTAAAGCAATAGTTAAACCTTTTAAAAGCTTTAGCTATACGACTTACATTGAAATTCGCTTCTCTTTCTATGGTCAGGAATAAAACAAATGATGCAGATGGCGCTTCCTGTTTGCGATTGGTATATAGGTATATATATATAATATATATAATATATATACATATAATTGGCGTAATATATATCCTGTTTATTCTGTATTTCTCTTCAACTTCTAAAGAAACAAGAAATTACTCCAATTTCTGCTAACGTTTGTCTCGATTATCCCAAAGTAGCTAGAAGATAAAGCTTCTTAAAGCGATGTAGAGGAAGTCATGTAAATGGAACACATCAGATATTTCTACAAGTCCCCCAATTTTCTCAATACATTCCCATCGTCGTGATACTCATTTTAAAAAATCTGATTTGTTCCAATCACAAGACTTTCTCTAATTCTCTGCTACAAATTATTGCTAAAAAGCTTATGCTTCTATTTACTTCAAGCTAATTGAGAAAATTTAGCAGAAAAATATTATTACTTGCTTCGGTGTAAGTAGAAGCGAAATAAGGGAGTACCATAGGTTAAAGTGATAGTCAAAAGCTGGTTGCTATGTGACTGAAGTTGACAAATTCCTGTATGAGAAAAGTATAAGCTTTTAAAAGCTGAAACCAATGACAAGGAATATCTAAAAAACGATCAACTCCACAATCTATGTTTTATATATACATAGATTTTGTGTTTTATCGTGATTTACATTTACATTTTTGTGTAGTAAGTTTTTGTCTATCTCTTACGGTTTATAAATTATGCAAAGTTCAATAAAAATCATCCAACTAAAGAGGTCTTTGGTGGCTATTCCCAGAAAGTTCAAGATATACATATTATTTGGCATGTAAACATCTTAAATATAAGAGATTTTAATTAAAATCTTTAGAACAATTTTTGAGAAAATCACAATTTTTGAAACTTTTTCCATGTAAAGAGTAGTTTGGGGGTGGGGAATTTTCTTGAAAATCTTCGTGTCGGTATCCTTGGAAGATACGTAACTTAAATACCAAGTTTGGTATTGAACGGTATTTTCGTTTCTGAACTGTACTGTTCATAGGCACACATATCCCTGTGAATTTCAGACATACATACACACACACACGCACGCGGACATTTTTCCAGAAATACTTTTTTTTTTTTGGATTTAGGGTGAAATCTCGGTATCGAATTTTGGGGTGCATTACAATACCTTCTCTATACACTATGCATATAGTACGTGTAGAGAAAGTAATACAGGTCCATAGAACTCCATTCAGTTGGAGTATAGCCATCGGAGGACATTTGTTTTCAGTTCTGCATGTGACGAAAACATTCTAGGAGATTCTTCATGGGACCAAAGAAATGACGTTGCCAGGTCTGGACTGTATAGGAACGCTGGAGCACCTACCAACCAAATTTGTTAATTTTCTCACGGTGATTGTCACGAAGGGCAGGTTTAACAATGTTCTAATGTAGGCCTCAGCATTCGCAGTGGTCCCAGCAAAATAAATGGAGTTTTATTTATGGGCGCTCTTTAACTATTGTGGTCCTATTCAATACTGGGGTGAAAGGCCACTTAATTTTGTTCAGAGGCCTCTCTATCAGGCTTGAGGTTATTTTACGTGCCGTAAATTTACGACACCGGGCCAACGGCTTTACTTCCCTTCCGAAGGAAGCCATGCTGAGGATTTTTACACCCGAAAAAATCCATCGTCCTCCTCCGGATTTGAACCCGCGACCTTGGGTATATGAAGTTAGAATGGTAAGCATTGCGACATGTTCAGCAAAGTCCACACCACACCATTCAGGGGAAGAACAAGTTTCCACTCCATAGAGGCCTGCTTTGTTTAGGGTGTGTAATGGTACCCCCACGACTCATCAGAAAGTCATGCCCTTCTGCAGCGCAACGCGATAAGGATCCAAGCTTGTCACCATCCGTTGTCAGTTTCTTAGGCACCCAACGAGCACTAACTTTACGAATGTGCAATGTATCATGTACAACATCGTAGACTACACTGTATGAAATGCTGAACTTCTGAGACAAGGTTCGCAATTGGATCCGTCAGTTGTTCAAAATTACTGCCTCAACGTATCTGGCATTCTGCATGGTTGTATCTATTGCTGGCTGTCTGGAACTTGGCGCATCACAAAGGTCATCACGACAGTCTTCGAAGAATGCACACCTCCTGTAGACATTGATATGGTTCATATTGTCGTCCCCACACATATCTCTGTTAATTTCACTCGAGTTATTCCTTTTATTCCATAAAAATTGCCCTACACTTGGCTGCTCTTCACATGTGGACAGTAGTAACATGTGCACCATTTTTGTTGCATAGCTCACGATTCTCTCGCTACACATGAGAAACAGTTGGAACTGTCAGTTTTTCAAAATTACAGCCCCAGTGTCTCTGATATTCTGCATGGTTGCAGCTATTGTTGGCTGTCCTTAACTTGGCGCATCACAAAGGTTATCACCGCCGTCTTCAAAGAATGCACACTTCTGATGATATTGATACGGTTCATACAGTCTTCCCCACACAGGCCACACATATCCCTGTGAATTTCACTCAAGTTATTCCTTTTATTCCATAAAAATCGCCCTACACTTCGCTGCTCTTCACATGTGGACAGTAGTAACATGTGCACCATTTTTGTTGCATAGCTCATGTTTCTCTCGCTACACATGAGAAACAGTTGGAACTGTCAGTTTTTCAAAATTACAGCCCCAGTGTCTCTGATATTCTACATGGTTGTCCTTAACTTGGTGCATCACAAAGGTTATCACCGCAGTCTTCAAAGAATGCACACTTCTGATGATATTGATACGGTTCATACAGTCTTCCCCACACAGGCCACACATATCCCTGTGAATTTCACTCAAGTTATTCCTTTTATTCCATAAAAATCGCCCTACACTTCGCTGCTCTTCACATGTGGACAGTAGTAACATGTGCACCATTTTTGTTGCATAGCTCATGTTTCTCTCGCTACACATGAGAAACAGTTGGAACTGTCAGTTTTTCAAAATTACAGCCCCAGTGTCTCTGATATTCTACATGGTTGTCCTTAACTTGGTGCATCACAAAGGTTATCACCGCAGTCTTCAAAGAATGCACACTTCTGATGATATTGATACGGTTCATATAGTCTTCCCCACACAGGCCACACATATCCCTGTGAATTTCACTCAAGTTATTCCTTTTATTCCATAAAAATCGCTCTACACTTCGCTGCTCTTCACATGTGGACAGTAGTAACATATCCACCATTTTTGTTGCATAGCTCACGTTTCTCTCGCTGGAGCTACACATGAGAAACAGTTGGAACTGCCTGTTGTTCAAAATTACAGACCCAGTGTCTCTGATATTCTGCATGGTTGCAGCTATTGTTGGTTGTCTGGAACTTGGCGCATCACAAAGGTTACCTCAGCAGTTTTAGAATAATGCACACATCCTGGAGAATTTTTTTTTAAAACGATTTATTGATCGATCAGCGCATGTGCGCTCTACAGATACTTGTTTTTAGACATTACTTACATGCATGGATAACGTTGAAATGAGGTAAGCCCCATTGGGCCCCTCATTTGTTTTTATTTTACAGGAGATCTTGTTGTGAGAGCTAGTCCAGTGTTAAGCGACTCTTGATGCGAGTTGGATAGCTAGATTTTCTGCCAAGCGAATGGCTCCTTAGGTGTCTTTCGGCTTGCTGTAGAACTGTTCGGCTTGTGAAGAAATTGAATGATGCTGATTCCAGTTTCTCCATGCAGTTGGCTATTTCTGACAAACCATGATGCATTCGTTGAGATTCGCGATATTTTGTTTTGAAATGTCTGGATAAGTTTTATTTCGGAATGACTGGATCCTCCCCAAACTGGACAGGCGCATAGTAGCAGTGGTCTTAATAGAGTCGTGTAAAGCAGTGTGCAGTTTTTTAGTTTGAGTGAAGATTTTTTGTAGAGAAGAGGGTAGAGTTTTGCCAGTCTTGCTCGGGATAATGTGAATTTATTACTTATATGTGGTTGCCAAGTGAGTCGTCGATCCAGGAGTACACCGAGATATTTCAGTACCTGGAGACATTGATATGGCTCATACTGTCGTCCCCATACACGCCACACATATCCCTGTGAATTTCACTCGAGTTATTCCTTTTATTCCATACAAATCGCGCTACACTTCGCTGCTCTTCACATGAGAGCTACACATGAGAAACAAATAGCGTCCATAACGGAAGCTTCAACCTATGTCTTGGTGAAATTCCTACATCCCAGGCTCAGCGCCAAATTAGAAATAAAATTTCATGTGTTGCATTCACATGACTACCTGTTCTGCAAACAAACTATTCTTACAAAATATTATTCTTCCATTTGCATCATGCCAAACGAGATAAAATTAACAGAATTAATCTTTCTGCTTCTTATAAGCATCAGAGATACTAGGGAGTACATCAGGCTAAAGCGATAATCAATTTTTTTAAAAACAGATCGATATGTGAACAATTGAAGTTCCTCACGCTTTGCATTTTCGGAAAAACAAAAGAAAGAAGAAACGATGGGTGATCCCGTAAAGAAAATGCGTGTTTACAATTAAAACCAATAAAGAGGAATATCTTGGAAACGGTGAACTCTACAACAAAGTTTATATGACATAAATTGTGTTTTAACGAGATCTACATTTTCTGCGCAGTAAGTTTATACGCATCTCTTACGGTTTACTAGTTATGCAAAATTAAACAAAATTCATCCAGGTCTTCAAAAGCTATTCCCAGAAAGCTCAAGATATACATTTTATTTATGATATAAATATCTTTAATACGCGGTATTTTAATCAAAATCATTAGAACCATTATAGAGAAAATGTAATTTTCAAAACATTTTCCATGTAAAGGGTAGTTTGAATGGAGGGATTTTCTTGAAAATCTTCGTGTCGCAGCCTTGGAAGACACCAAACTTAAATACAAGTTTCGTGTTTAACGGTGTTTTAGTTTTTGGGGTATGCTGTTCACATACACAATGCCTTTTTCTAAAAATATGTTTACTCAAGGGTCCTCAAAATGTGTTTCTCCGATGAAATCTTGGTATCAAATTTTGGGTGGAATAGAATACTTCCTCTATACACTATGTACATAGTACGTGCAGCGGAAATAATAATTGTGCGTTACTTTCCGATCCGCCCTCGTATTCTATAATACACACAGGATGGAAGTGGAGTATGATTATTCTTGAACAGGATGACTACTGGTAATACGTAGAATAATATATCTTATTACAATTTTACTGTTTTTACTTTCTCTAGCAAGTACATGTGTGAAGGTATCGCCTTCCACCCAAATATTCGATACTGAGATTTCACTGGAAGCACAGGATTTAGGGTATTGTGGGTAAAAGCAGCATTTTTAGAAAAGCGTCCGTGTGTATGTGTGTGTGGTTTGTCCATGCATCTGTGAACGATAACTCAAAGACCAGAAGTCGATTAAATTCAAAATTTGATGTTTAAGTTCAGTATCTTCCAATATTGCGATATAAAGATTTTTAAGAAATCCCCTTACCACAAAATACCCTTTACAAGGAAAAAATTCGGAAATTTTGGTATTATGAAAATAGCTCTGACGTTTTGGATTAAAATACCGCATTAAAGATAGATAACAAATAAAAGGTATATTTTAAATTTTCTGGTATTAGCGTTTGAATTCTGAATTATTTTTGTGTAACTGGTAAACCGTAACAAATAGACAACAAGTTATTGCACGACAAATATAGAAATCTGTTAAAGTACAGAATTTTTCATGTATAACTTTTTGTAAAATTAACTATTTCCGCGATATTCCTTGTTGTTTGTTTGAATTTTAAAGTGCTTAAACTTTTCTCAAACGGTATGTCTTCATTCGTTTCATATCTCTTTTGCTTTTACTCCTAGCCATGAAAGAGAAAAGAATATCAGTGAAAATTACAAAGCGATAGTATTTAAAACATTTCACTATCGCTTTAGCTTAGTTCATTCCCTAATTTTCCTTTTATTTATAAGTTTTATCTTGATTAGCGCTAAGTAGAGAAACTATTATGCTTTTTTTCGTTACCTCTTCTCTCCGTGACGTCATCTTTTCCCCTCTCGGACTGAATACACTTGGAACATTTATTCCCGTGAAAAAATCGGTATCAAAGAGTGGAATTCATCTACTTACTATTCGACTACCCGTGTCGATGCTCACACCGCTTGAGCTACCATGACATTCAACCTTTTAAATTTGAAAGCCACCTTTGATATCTCGAGTGTATGAACTCCTTTGTAGCTGTACTTAAATCAGTTTCTATGTTCAGCGATACAGTTGCATTGTTACATTTTGGGTTGACTCCAAACATTTGGATGGGTGTGTTCGCGATGAAATTTACGACCCGGGAACCCAACATGCTTCTGACGATAGAGATTTTCTGCTTGAAATTCCTACTCGCGATTTATGAACGTTCGATGTGTCAGTATGGGAAGGCACGCACATATATTCTCTCGCGACATGCCCCTCGAGTATTGTTTTTAACGTCTATAAGGAACAAAGCCATCACAGGAAATATTTATTGCAGGCCTGCCTTCTTGAATCTTACCAAACTTGAGATTCCAAAGTTGCGGAATTCTTCGTTAGCATTTTGTTTTACGAATGAATAATTACATGTATCTTATCCTATAGACTTCCTGCATACATTTCATGTATCCTAGGAAACAAAAAAAATCTGATAGGTTCCATTCACATGACCTTCTCTACATCTCTGTAACAAATTATTGTTAAAAAGCTTATGCTTCTATTTACATCATGCTAATCCAGAAAAAATTAGCAGAAATAGTCTTATTACTTGCTTCCTTGTAAGTAGAAGCGAAATAAGGGAGCACCATAGGTTAAAGTGATAGTCAAAAGCTGGTTGCTATGTGACTGAACCTCTTTTGTTTCTATGGACACGAGTTGACCAATTCCTGTATGAGAAAAGTAAGTTTTTCAAAGCTGAAAAAAGGGAATATCTAAAAAACAATCAACTCCACGAAAAAATATATAATATAAAGTGTGTGTTTTAACATGCTCTACATTTTCTGTGTGGTAAGTTTTTGTCCATCTCTTACGGTTTAGCACTTATGCAAAGTTCCTTAAAATTCATCCAGAATAAAGTTGTCTTCAGAGGCTATTCCTAGAAAATTCAAGATATATATTTTATTTGCCAGGTAAATATATTTAATATGCGATTTTTTAATCAAAATCGTTAGAGCCATTTTTAAGAAAATCAAAAATGTCGAAAAAAGTTCCATGTAAAGGGTAGTTGGGGGTGGGGGGATTTTTTTGAAAATCTTCGTGTCGCATCCTTGGTAGATACCAAACCTAAATACCAAGTTTGATATTCAACGGTCTTTTCGTTTATGAGGTATGCTGTCCACAGATACACACACACTTACACACACGCACACCACACACACACACGGACCTTTTTATAAAAATGCTTTTTCTGGATTCAGGGTGTCCTAAAACATGTATTTCCGGTGAAATCTCGGTATTGAATTTTTGGGTGAAATACAATACTTCCTCTATACATTATGTATATAGTACGCGTAGAGAAAGTAATGAGGCTTTATTTCATTGTAAATTATTTTAACTCCTTTGGCAGCTTCCTTCGACTTGCCTAGTAACAAACTAAGTACATATTTTTTTAGCATAATCTAAAACGTCTTCGGGAATATCCAATTTTCATTCATTTATTGACATATTTAGTGAAGTTTAAACAACCAGAATTTTATCCCGGCGGAGTTACGCAGCAAAGAACAAACTACTACCTACGTCTCGACTTAAATTGAACTCCTAATCACAGCTCTAATAAACATAAGAATATTTCAGTTAATATTAGGAAAGGACAAACATTGTATATTACACGTGTCTTTGTAGACTATTTTTTGCTCACGAGAAATTAGAATACTCGTGTTTATGCGATCGTGCACTAAACGTCCCACTCGCAAATAAAAGTCTATTTAAGCCACTTATAATATAAATAACAGGCGGCACCGTGGGTTAGTGGTTCGACTGCTCGCTCCCAACTAGGCGGTCCGGGTTCGATCCCAAGCATATGGGATTCGTACTGGGCGGGTGGGTTTTCTCCGGGTCCTCCGGTTTCCCACACCACTCATTCCACCTTTCCAATCATCAATTTCGCTTATATTTCATATGATCCACTCCCTCATGTTCATGCCTGGTACACCATTCTGTGCTTTCGTGCCGTTGGCCCCCTGACAGGTTTCTGGCCCCTAGACATTGGCTTGTAAGCCCTTGGGGGGTGTCAATCCTACAATTACGGGAGGGTAAGCCGATTACAAAAGGAATAATATAAATAACTATTATTTGAGCAAATTATTTTATGACATGCATTACTATATTACTTAGTCTGGTCATCTAAGCAAAGCTTTTGGGTCTCCATGGTCTAGGGGTAACACGTTAGCCTCTGGTTCCGAAGGTCGCGGGCTCAAACCCGACGGAGGGCGATGGGTTTCTTCGGACTTAAACATCCTTGTTTCGGAAGAGAAGTAAAGCCGTTGGTCCCGTGTCGTAGATTTATGACCTAACTTGACAAATTACTTTGCATAAATGGTAAACCGTAACAGACAGACAAACACTTGCTACATAAAAATGTTAATATTCAAAAACCGCACAATTTCGAGTTAAACCATTTCCGAAATATTTCTCATTATCGTTTTCAATTATAGAATACTTAAAAACTTTCCCAAATGGGAATTTGTAATTCCTTTTTCTTTAGTTTTATTCCTAGCTATGGAAAGAAAACTGAATTTCAGTCACATAGCAATCAGCTTTTAAAAGTTTTGACTATCACCTATTTCCCTTCCATTTATAAGAAACTAATTAAAAAGGCCATTTCTGCTAATGTTTTTCTTGATTATCATAAAGTATATATAAAAATAAGCTTTTATAAGAATAATTAGTTATGAAACATACAGAAAATCATGGGAATGGAACACCTCGAAATTTCGGTTTTTTATTTTGTCAAATGTTATGTCCTTTTTAGGTTATTTCAGTAGTTTTTGGGTAATCTGTAAGGTATTTAATTACGCATCCTTAGATATGTCTTGACGCCTTAAAGTTTCTTGTGTAATACTATTGAAATATTATACTTTAGTAAAAATTGGTTAATTATTTTCAAAATAATATGATAATAAAATGGTTAAAATGTTTTATAATATTGTACTACAAGAAATTCTTTGCAACACTTTCACCTTCTCTAGCTCATATGTATCTACAATGTACATAGTAGATAGAGAAGATATTGTGTTCCAACCAAAAATTTGATACCGATATTTCACTGGAAGAATATGCTTTGAGACCCCCTGAATAAAAGAACCTGATGTGTACCATTCACATCATTTTCTCTATATCTCGGCAACAAATTATACTTAAAAAGCTTATGCTTCTATTTACTTCATGCTGATCAGAAAAAAAATAGCAGAAATAGTCTTATTACTTGCTTCCTTGTAAGTAGAAGCGAAATAAGGGAGTGGCATAGGTTAAAGTGTTAGTCAAAAGCTTGTAGCTATGTGACTGAAGTTCCTTTGTTTGTATGGACAGCAGTTGACAAATTCATAGCAAAACCGAAAAACAAGGAATGTCTCATAACGATGAACTCCTCGAAAAAATGCATATAACATAACTTGTGTGTTTTATTGTGCTGTACATTTTTTGTGTGATAAGTTTTTGTCCATCTCTTATGGTTTAGCAGTTATGCAAAGTTCCGTAAAATTCATCCAGAATAAAGTAGTCTTTAGAGGCTATTCCTAGAACATTCAAGATATACATTTTATTTGTCAGGTAAATATATTTAATATGCGATATTTTAATCAAAATTGTTACAGCCATTTTTAAGAAAATCAAACATTTCGAAAAAATCTCCATATAAAGGATAGTTGGGGGTGGGGGGATTTTTTTCGCGTCCTTGGTAGATATCAAACTTAAATACTATGCTCTTCAGAGGCTATTCCCAGAAAATTCAAAATATACATTTTATCTGTCAGGTTAATATCTTTAATATGCGATGCTTTAATCAAAATCCTTTGTCATTTTTGAGAAAATCAAAATTTTCGAAAAAAAGTTCCATGTAAAGGGTAGTTGCGGTTGAGGGGATTTTTCTCAAAGTCTTCGTGTTGCATCCCTGGAAGATACTAAACTAAATACCAAGTTTGGTGTTTTACTGACTGTTCGTTTTTGAGTTATCGTGACATACGGAGACACACACACGGAACTTTACTGAAAATGCTTTTTTTGGATACAGGAGACCCTAAAACATATATTTCCGGTGAAATCTCGGTATCGAATTTTTGGGTGCTTTTTTTTCTCTATATACTGTGTACATAGTACGTATAGAGAAAGTAAAAAAAAAAAAAACATTTTTGCAAAAAATATTAATGTGCGTGTGTATGAGAGAGTGAGAGTGTGAGAGAGATAGAAAGATAGATAGAGAGAGAGAGTCTGTGTGCGGGTCTGTGGACGGCATAACTCAAAAAGTCTCCTATATACCAAACTTGGTATTTAAATTCAATATCTCCAACGTTGTGATACAAAAATGTTTAGGAAGCTCCTCACACACCCAACTACCGTTTATATGGACAAAGTATCGAAAATTTTGATTTTCTCATAAATAGCTGTAACTAGTTTGGTTAAAATATGTACTGTAAGTTAAATATATTTAAATAACAATTAAAATGTATATTTGAGCTTTCTGGGAATAGCATCTGATGAACTCTTCATTCTGAATGAATTATTTATATCTGGCAAACCGTAAGGGACACACCAAAACTTATTGCATAGAAAACGTATATATTTGAACCACACAATTTGTGTGGTTAAACCATTTCCTAGATATTCCTGGTTATTGTTTTCAATTTTAAGCACTTAACACTTTTTTTCCAAATGGGAATTTCACATTCCTATTACTTTTGTTTTATCTGAGCCATGCAAAAGGAACTGAATTTAAACCACATAGCAACCAGATTATTTTCCTTCTACTTATAAGGCATTAAGTAGTAAGATAATTTCTGGTAATGTTAATATTGATTAACAAGAAGATTATTGTCATTCAATATCATTTTGTCATTCTTTTGTAATTTGTTTTACTCTTGGCCATGCAAAGTGAACTGTATTTCAGTCACATAGCAACCAGCGTTTAAAAGGTATGACTGTAGCTTATTTCCCTTCTTTTATAAGCTTTTCTAGGAATAGTTAATTTCTTAGTTTCGTTTTAGGATAGTTTAATTTGTTTTTAGCCTGTTTATAGGTATTCAATCACTTTTCGGTTCAAGTTTTACTCTGTAGAACAGCAAAATGTAATTGTGTAATCAAAAATGTATTTAAAGTCGGATTACCTCCCCGTATTTAGGACTGACAACCCCTAGGACTTACAAACGGATATCTAGGGGTCAGAAGCATGAGCGTGGGAAGCGATGATATGAAATGTAAGCGAAATGGATGATAAGAAAGGTGACGCTGGAGCAATTAGTGGCATGGCACCGCTTCACCACAAATCCCACGTGCGGATGGATTTTCGTTTGGATAGCGTTTAACACCCGGTTTTAATACAAACCAATAGTGATACTTGGAATGAAGATGGAGCCCCGGGGAAAACCGGAGAACCTGGAGAAAACCCGCCGCTACGCCTCTTTGTCCACCACAAATTTCACATGAGGTCACTTGGGATGGAACCCGGACCGCCTACGTGGGAGAGGGGGGGACGATAATAAAATAATTTAACAATGTTTTGTAGTATTGTACTACGAGTATTTCTTTGTAACATTTTAAAAGTTGTTGTTCTTCAAAAAAAGTAATTTTATGTTAAAATATACAATCTGTCTCAACGATGTGGCAGGAAAACGTAAACACGCTCGATGAAATGTTTGTAAAGAAAACAATAGAAAAATGGGTTTCTCTTTAGGCCCCAGGTTGTGTTGCTGATAAACAAAAGAGAAACAAGAAGCAACACCAGCATGAAATTATTGTACTTGAGAAGGTAAGCCGTTGAACTTAGGTTTAAGCACCGGATATTGGAGCCAGATCAAAGGATCTTCTCCTGCAGGCTAATAGCGTTACGAACTAACTTCCTCTAGTTCGGTTATAACTTTACATGACGTGATTTGTTTTCTGTATACGCCTCTGTTACACTTTTTACTTTCTCTTCTATTTACCTCCAGTAAGCAGATGAAGTGTTACATTCCACCCAAAAATTCGATACTGAGATTTCATCGTAAATACATGTTTTGTGAAACCCTGAATAAAAACATTGATGTGCTCCATTCACATGACTTTCCCTACATCTATTATTGTTAATAAACTTATTCTTCTGTATACTGCATGCTAATCGAGATAAACATTAGCAGAAACGGTCTTATTACTTAGTTCATTATAAGTAGAAGAAATAAGTCACATTTTTTTAAACGTATTTGCTATGGGATTGATTGCATGGCCAGGAGTTGAAAGTTCCCGTTGAGAAAACTAAGTATTTTAATTCTGAAGACAATAACAAAGAATACCTTGAAAACGGTCAACTCCACAAAAAAATGTATAGGTCATAAATTGTGTGTTTTAATGAGATCTATTTTTGTGTAGCATTTCCTTTCGTCTATCTCTTAAGGTTTACCAGTTATACAAAATTCAGAAGTATTCATCCCTAATAAAGAGATCTTCAGAAGCTCCTCCCAAAAAATTCAAGTTATACATTTTATGTCATAAAAATATCTTATATATGAGATTTTAATAAAAATCGCCAGAGCCGTTTTTTAGAAAACCAAACTTTTCCATTTCTTTCCGTGTAAATGATAATTAGGGTGTCGCATTCCTGGAAGATGCTCAACTTAAATGTCAGGTTTGGTTTTTAACGGACTTTTCGTTTTTGAGCTATACTACACACACACACATATACACACAGAATATTTTTCCTAAAACTGCTTTTCGTTTATTCAGTGGATTCCAAAACATGTATTTTGAAGGTGAAATCTTGGTATCAAATTTTGGGTGCAATACAATACCTTCTGTATACACTATGTACATAATATGTGTAGAGAAAGTAAAATATATATTTATACTGCTAGTATTCCGTCTAGAATGATCATATAATATATACAGTTTTAAGTTCCACTACTCCATGTCGGAATATACTGGAGTTGCTTCTTCATCAGAAAATGTCTAGTTCGCAGCTATGTGCTCTTGGTGACAAGGTATCAACTCATCGCCCATCAATGCCACTATAGGAGGAAATAAGGACTTGTGGATTTAAGCCCAAAGCCGTTTTCTTTTAAGGTTATGTATGATTGAAATTTCATGAAAAATAGCAAAATATCTTCTGTTTACTTTCTCTACACGTACTATGTAGGTATAAAGAAAAAGTTCGACACCGAGATTTCACCGGAAATACATCCCCTGTATCCAGAAAAAGTATTCTTAGAAAAGCATTCTTAGAAAAAAGTTCGTGTGTCCCTGAACACGATAACTCAGAAACGATAAGTTGGTAAAGTACCAAACTTGGTATTTAGGTTTAGTGGCCTCCAAGAATGCGACACGAAGATTTTCAAGAAAATCCCTCTACCACAAACTACCCCTTACATGCAACTTTTTTTCGAAAATTTGGATTTTCTCAAAAAAGGCTCTGACAGTTTGATTAAAATTCCGTATATTAAAGCTATTTATATCCCAAACAAGATGTTTATTTTGAATTTTATGGGAATAGCATCGGAAGACCTGTTTATTCTGAATGAATTTTGCTTAACTGATAAACCGTAAAAGATAAACAAAAACTTATTACACAAAGAATGTAGATCATTTTACAACGTACAATTTATGGCATATCCATTTTTTCGTGGAATTGACTATTTCTGAGATATTCCTTGTTATTACTTTCAGCTTTAAAATACTTAAAATATTACATGCAAAAACACAGTTTTCATCCACATGGCGACCAGTTTTTAAAAGATTTGACAATCGTTTTATTCCTAATCTGTTCCCTTATTTACCTTTTGCTTTCAAACAAGCAAGTAATAAGACTATTTCTGCTAACGTTTATATCTATTAGCATTAAGTCAATAGAAGAATAAGTTTTTTAACAGTAATTTGTTACAGAGACATAGAGAATTTTTTATTTTAATTCCATAAAATAATTGACACATTCTTGAATACAAAAAGTATAATTGGCCCCCATATGCCATTTTTAAACGCCTTAAGTTAAAGCATTAAAGGTGAATCTGGACTCTGCAACAAAAATTTCAGTTCGACGAGATCTCATTCGCAACAGGCAAAATAAAAAATCTGATGTGTTCCATTCACATGTCTTTCTCTATACCTCTTTAACAAATTATGGTTAATAAGCTTATCTTTTATTTATTTCATGCTAATCGAGAAAAATTAGCAGAAATAGTCTTTATTTGTTGCTTTATTGTAAGTAGAAGCGAAATAAGCGAGTACCATAAGTTACACTGAAAACCAAAAGGTGGTTGCTATGTGACTGGTGTTCCTTTGTTTGAATGGACAGGAGTTAACCAATTCCTGTATGAAAAAGGTATGTTTTTCAAAGCTGAAAACAAGAAAAAGGAATATCTCAAAAACGATCAACTCCAGGAAAAAAATGTATGTAACATAAATTGTGTGTTTTAACGTGCTCTACATTTTTTGTGTGTTAATTTTTTGTCCATCTCGATTTAGTAGTAATGCAAAATTCATCCAGAATAAAGTAGTCTTCAGAGGCTATTTCCAGAAATTTAAAAATGTACATTTTATTTGTCAGGTAAATATCTTTAGTACATGATATTTTAATCAAAATCGTTAGAGCCATTTTTTAGAAAATCAAAATTTTCGAAAAAAGTTCCATGTAAAGGGTAGTTTAGGGTGGGGGGATTTTTCTCAAAATATTCGTGTCGCATCCCTGGAAGATACTAAACTTAAATACCAACGTTGGTATTTTACCGACTGTTCGTTTTTGAGTTATTGTGTTCACAGAAACGCTGACACACGGACACACGGACACACACTGGGACCTTTTTCTGAAAATATTTTTTTTTGGATACAGGGGACCCTAAAACATATATTTCCGGTGAAATCTCGGTATCGAATTATTTGGTGGAGTGCAATATCTTCTCTATACACTATTTACATAGTGCGTATAGAGAAAGTAAAAGGAAGTTATGCAGAAGAAAACAGCAATGCAAGAAGAGAGGCCAGAAAAGGCGCAGCAGATGAGTGGAAAAAGAAATCTGAAAATCCAACCTTCCAACCTAGTGCGTTTTAATATGGGCCATGCATTCAAATCTTTCCTTATTTTCTCGCTATTAATATTTTCAACATTTTTTGTGTTACACAAATAAAATTTGCTATACATGTTTACAAGCGACAATGAATAGGAAATGCACCAGGTTTTACTGCCAGATGTATTTAAGTATATGTTTTGGATTTTCAAACACATAAATTATATTTTTATGAGAAAAACAACAGATTCACAACTTTAAACATATTTAGAGGCTAAACCAAAGAAGGGTTCAAATATTATACCAAACGTTTAATTATTTTGTCGCAAAGGGCTTTTTTTGTGACGTGACAAAGTCATAAATACATTTGAACATAACTTCAAACCATTACAGAGAAATCTGAGATGCTCCATTCACATGACTTTCTCTACATCTCTGTAACAATATATTGTTAAAAAGCTTATTCTTCTATATATGTCATGATAATCGAGATAAACATTAGGAGACAGTATTCTAATTACTTTGTTCCTTGTAAATAGAAGGGAAATAAGGGAGTACCATAGGCGAAATCGATAGTCAAATCTTTTAAAAACTGGTTGCTATGCTATTGAATTACCTTTGCTTGTATGGACAAGAGTTGACAAATTCCAGTATGAGAAAAGTAAATATTTTAAAGCTGAAACTAATAAGGGGTATCTCAAAAACAGCCAGCTCCACGAAAAAAAGTATATAACATAAATTGTGTAGGTATCATTTTTTGTGTAGTAAGTTTTTGTCTATCTCTTACGGTTTACCAAATATGCAAAATTCCACAAATTCATCCAGAATAAACATATCTTCATAAAATTGAAAAGTTATGTTTTATTAGACACATGAATATCATAAATATAAGCGATTTTAATCAAAATCGATAGGGCCATTTTTGAGAAAATAAAAAAAATTGGAAAAAAGTTCTATGTAAGGGGTAGTTGGGGGTGGGGGATTTTCTTGAAATGCTTTTTTTTTATTCAGAGGGACCTAAAACTTGTATTACCGGTGAAATAACGGTATTGCATTTTTGGGTGGAGTGCAATACCTTCTCTATTCACTATTAACATAGTACGTGTAGAGAAAGTAAACAAATAGCATAATTATTTTGGAATTTCAAACTGTCATTCATACATGTCCTCAAGACATGGGCTTTTACAGGCAAATAAACATTACACGGGAACAAAGTCTTTACTTTCCTTTCGAAGAAAGCCCTACTAAGATTTTTACGTCCAAACGTAAACGAATCTTAGACCATTTGATTTTGCTGCGGGAGAATCTGAATTAGTTTCAGGATTTAATGTTGAATATGGGAGAGGTGTATATGCATTACTTCTTTACTTTCTCTATACGCACTATGTACATAGTGTATAGAGAAGGTATTACACTCCACCCAAAAATTCGATACCGAGATTTCACCGGAAATATATGTTTTATGGTCTCCTTTATCTAAAAAAAAAAAGCTTTTTCGGAAAAAGGTCTGTCTGTGTGTGTTTATGTGTAAAATACCAACGTTGGTATATAAGTTTAGTATCTTCCAGGGATGCGACACGAAGCTTTTGAGAAAAATCCCCCACCCCCAACTACCCTTTATGTGGAACTTTTTCGAACATTTTGATTTTCTCAAAAATGGCTATAACGATTTTGATTAAAATTGCGGATATTAAAGATATATACACGACAAATAAAATGTATATCTTGAATTTTCTGGGAATAGCCTCTGAAGACTACTTTATTCTGGATGAATTTTATGGATTTTTGCATAAATGCTAAACTGTAAGAGATGGAGAAAAACTTACAACACAAAAAATGTAGAGCATCTTAAAACGCACAATTTATCTAATACACATTTTTTTCGCGGAGTTGATCGTTTTTGACATATTCCTTGTTTTTGTTTTCAGCTTACAGGAATTTGTCAACTCCTGGCCATACAAACAAACAAAGAAACTTCAGTCACATAACAACCAGCTTTTTATTATTAGTTTAGCCTATAGTACTCCCTTATTTCTCTTCTGCTAACAAGGAAATACGTAATAAGACTGTGCTAATTTTTTTCTCGATTAGCATGAAGTGAATAGAAGTATAAGCTTTTTAACAGTAATAATTTGTTGCAGAGAGGTAGAAAAAGTCATGTGAATGGAACACATCAGCTTTTTTAAGAGAGTATTCTAGTATTTTATTTATAAGTATATTATAATGTGTTAATTTTCTTGGTTCTGATTTAAATTCATTTATGTTTTATTTGAAACTAATTTTTATTGCTCTTTTGTGTGCAAAAAAAAAACAAACAAAAAACAAAGAAACAAAAAAAAAAACACATCAGCCTCTACCAGGACTGGACCTGAGACCTTGGGTATTAGAGGCTAGCTTGCTAACCCCTACTTGACGGAGGATATTTTATGCATGCACTAGGTGGCTCGAAGTGTACGTGTGCAGATACTCCACAGTGCGCTAAAAGAGTTGTAGAACATAGCGGGACTATTTCAAGTTAAATTGCTACAGTAGAGGTATTGAGAGCGACTTTAATTTTGTCCCTCGCAATGAACTCCGCTGATAAGTAAGACGGGTAGTGCGAGGGATTCTCTCGCCAGGTCTCACTGCCGGATTATATCTTGCAATATATATATCCTAACCTATGAGCCTGTATAAAATTCGGTTTACCTACAGTTTCCAGTTAAGCTTCCCCTTAACAATTTCTTAAACCATACGTTTTTGTTAAAGTTTTTTTTTGTATCTATAGACGTTCTTTAACTGCTGTTGCTCTATGCGTCTCATTCTGTATTGGTCGTGAAAGAACGTTTAATTTTACTCAGAAGCCTCTTTATCAGTTTTGAAGTTCTTTTCGTAATCGGCTTACTCTCCCCGTAATTGTAGGACTGACAAGCCAATGCCTAGGGGTCAGAAGCCTGTAGGGAAGCCTACGACACGAAACCACAGAATGGAGAAACTGTTACGAGGGGTCGGCCTGTAGCCAGGTATGAGCATGAGGAAGTGGATATGAAATATAAGCGAAATTTATGATGGAGCACTTGGTGGAATGAGTGGCGGAGGAAACCGGAGGACACGGCGCTTGGGATTCGAACCCGGGCCGCCTAGATGGAAGGCGAGTGATCTAAGTGAGTGTTTCTTAAACCATTAGAGAAACAGTTGCCCAATAGATTCTTCATAGGACAATTTGTAGAGGCTGCATGAAAAGAATGCATAAAGATAGAATTTCAATCATCTTTCCTTGTTGTCAACCGAAAGGAAAGAGAAATATTGATACAGCTGCTGTGAGATTGAAGGCACAGACATAGGTAAGGGAGTGGATCACGGTGTTGATATAGAGCAGGAACACGAAAAAAGAAAGGATAGAAGGAAAGAAATATTTTTCATCTTCAGCTTGAAAGGAAGGGAATTCACAACTGAGCTTTGCAATCCGATATTTGGAATGGACCTAACATAACACCTGAGTAGATTGTTATCGATCGACCGTCTCAGAGAAAGAATTGAAAAGAGCTGTGAAAAGTAGAACTTTGATAAAAACACCACTTAGCTTGATGGACAATTTTCTTTATCGGAAGCCACTTAATAATGACTACCCATATACCGGGTGGAAGGAAAATCATTACATAAAGCAGTCTAAACAAGGAAATTATACCTTAGTGAGTTGAAAAACCACTTCTCTTAAAGTATTCCCTTGTTTTTTTTTTCAGAAATTTATATAAACTATAAATCATGAAAAGTATATCAAGTGGTTGTTTGCATTAACAGCTTGCTATCTTATGAAACTAAATTATTTAGCTGTGATACAATTTTAGTAGACATTAAAAAATAAATATGTTTGCAAATTCAAATAAGTAAAAATGTGGCACATTTCCAAAGTTGTTGCTTTCTTGAATGAATGAATGAATAAGTATATTTATTAACATAGCAATATCATACATAGAATTTCAACAGTCGCACGGGTCCACAGACCGTACCTGCTTTTGTAATACACATTACAAGCAATATTAAAACAACAACCACAACAAAGAATTAGAAGAATAAACACGAAAATAAAAAGACAAAGGAAATACACAGTCAAAAGCAATATTAAACAACAATAAAATTAAGAGTGAATCCGAAAATAAAGATACAAAGATATTAAAATATAGCAATTTAAATTTACAGCACAGAGTACACCTTCATAAATGCACCCTCTTATAATAGATAATTACACTTAAAAGACATATATACACATAATATATACAACCCTAGCACAGCAGTGACCTAAGTATGACATAATATATATGTATGTAGAACATTGTAGTCACTTTTGTTTAGTTGATCTTATTCGGCCCCCCCCTTCTCTATTGGTAGCCTCTTCAGATCTCACCTGTCTTGCCTTAAGTATAAATTTACCTAGCCCGTCCATGTTTTCCGTGCCTGCCAGTAGCGTCCAACATGCTTCTATCCCTACATTCGCAGTGGTAAAAAATCGCGGCAAATATTTTTCCCGCCATTCCTCCGTACCCCTACATCTTGCCAAGATGTGAGTCCACGACTCTTCCTCCTCGCAAATGGGACAGATTCTCGTACCATTCTCGTCAGAAATTTTCGTGCTCCTCCATGCTCCTAGTCTAATCCACGCGAGCCCCTCTCTAATGAGTTTGGTACCTGTTTTGATGTATTGCTCCATACCCCACTCCGATTTCAGCCCAGACTGTACTTCTAATGACACCTTCTCTGTGCATTGCGCAATCATTTGCTGTCTGTCAATATTTCAGAGACGTTTCTTAATTTTTCTCCAAATACTTCGCCTGTTTTCCTGCCCCGCCATCCAAATGTCTCCCATCCCAATGGTTTCCAACCCTTTCTTTAATTTGTTGCTTTCTTAATATAATCAGTATATACTATAACATCACGACTGTAGTTCAGAAAGCTCAAGTATGTGTTGTATATATGTGCTCAAATTTTCAGCTTCCCAGCTCTCGTAGTTTCTGAGAAAATGGCACACAAGTATATAAAAACGCTGTTTTGCGAAAACTGAATTTAAAAATACAAATGTTCTAAACAGAGGCATTGCATAAGAGTTTACAGAAATGCAGTCTAGCATTTAAATTATATTTAAATTGATTTAAATCCTCTTAACCTCCCCGAACCTTCTAAACCTAAAAATAATAACGTTTTTATTAGTGTCTAAAATAAAAGAAAAAATCATTATTTACCATTTCAGAATGCCTTCCCCGTAATTGAAACCATTAATAGTTCTTGGTATTTGTGACATATTTTGCATCTTACGATTCTGTCTCTGACCATTTCCTACGAAGATATTTTAATTTTCTCGAAAAAAGCTGGCAACGCTACGGATTGTGTTGAAATCACTTGCACTAGAGCAGTACATAAACACGCCTCACTAGGACCTTGAAGGAATTCCTACCGTTTGTACTGTGCGAGTGTATCCCAGTTGCGCTCGTTATCTGCTAAAACATTACGTCGTATTTGCAAGCGACCGACATGTTTACATCCAAAAATCTGACCAATTTCAACGCAAGGTTGCTGAGTTACTCTATGGTACTCCCTTATTTCACTTCTACTTACAAGCAAGCAAGTAATAACACTATAGCGGCTATTTTTTCCTCGATTAGCATGAAGTAAACAGAAGTATAAGATCTTTGACAATAACTTGTTACAGAGATGTAGAGAAAGTCATGTAAATGGAACACATCAGATTTTTACTTTCTCTACACGTACTATATACATAGTGTATAGAGAAGGTATTGTATTTCACCCAAAAATTCGATACCGAGATTTCACCGCAAATATATATTTTGAGACCCCCTGAATACAAAAAAAGCATTTTTAGAAAAATGACCGAGTGTGTGTCTGTGAGCAGCATAGCTCAAAAATGAAAACACCGTCAAAAACCAAACTTGGTATTTAAGTTTGGTATCTTCCAAGGATGAAACACGAAGATTTTCAAGAAAATCCCCCCAGCCCAAACCACCGTTTATATGGAAAAAATTTCGAAAATTTTGATTTTCTTAAAAATGGCTCTAATGATTTTGATTAAAATCTCGTATAAGATATTTACTTGACAAATAAAATGTATATGCTGAATTTTCTGGGAAATGCCTCTGAAGACTAATTTATTCTGGATGCATTTTACGGATGTTTGCATAACTGCTAAACCGTAAGAGCTGAACAAAAACTTACCGCACAGAAAATGTAGATCACATTAAAATACACGATTTATATTATATACATTTTTTTCGTGGAGTTGATCGTTTTTAAGATATTCATTGTTTTTAGTATCAACTTTGAAAAACGTATTCTTTCCTGATGCAGGAATTTGTCAACTCCTGTCTATATAAACAAAGGCTCTTCAGTCACATAGGAACCAGCTTTTGATTGACTTTATCCTATGGTACTCCCTTATTTCGCTTCTACTTACAAGGAAGCAAGTAATAAGTCTATTTCTGCAATTTTGCATAACTGCTAAACCGTAAGAGATGGACAAAAACATACCATTCAAAAAATGTTAAAACACACAACTTATGTTATACTCATTCTTTTTGTGGAGTTGCTTGTTTATGAGATACTCCTTGTTATTGGTTTCAGCTTTAAAAAACTTATACTTCTCATACAGGAATTTGTCAACTCCTGTCCATACAAACAAAAGAACTTCAGTCACATAGCAACCAGCTTTCGACTATCACTTTAATCTATGATACTGCCTTATTTCGCTTCTACTTGCAAGTAAGTAATAAGACTATTTCTGCTAATTTTTTTCTGGATTAGCATGAAGTAAATAAAAGAGTAAGTATTTTATCAATCATTTGTTACAGAGATGTAGAAAAAGTCATGTGAATGGAACCCATCAGACCCTTTTTGATGATGTTTTTGGCGATTTAATGGGGAAAGAGTGCCATTTCAAAATTATTGAAAACGATCGTTTTGAAAATTTGGATTTCGTTTCAGCCTCCTGTATCCCCCAAAATAAACATAGGCTGATAATAGCATGTTAGCATTATATGAACAAAAGCTAATAATAGATTGTCATATGACAGCCATATGTAAGAGATTTTTCCCTTACTCGCAATTTACATACACAAAGGCGTCTAAATGAAATTATCTCTTTTGTTGAATCACCGACGGTCAACATCGCTTTCTCAAATAAAACAAAGCATACTTCGCTCTCATTTCAAAATAAATCATGTAGCATTACAAAAAACTATGTAATTGTTCAACACAAATAGAATTGTAAATAGAAACAATAAAACTCTGTGAAACTCTATCGTGAAACAACGCGGTAATGGGAGTGGTCTTTTTTTTGGGGCGGGGGGGACAGTTCAAGTTACGTAATCGCATTGAAAGAGGGCGGGATTCTCAGAATAAGGCGCTCTGAATTGCAAACGTTTTTACTTTCTCTATACGCACTATGTACATAGTGTATAGAGAAGGTATTGCACTCCACCCAAAAATTCGATATATGTTTTAGGGTCCCCAATATCCAAAAAAAAGCATTTTCACAAAAAGGTCCGTGTGTGTCCGTGTGTCTGTGAACATGATAACTCAAAAACGAAAAGTCGGTAAAATACCAAACTTGGTATTTATGTTTAGTATCTTCCAAGGATGCCACACAAAGATTTTGAGAAAAATCTGCCCATCCCATACTACCCTTTACATGGACATTTTTTCAAAAATTTTGATTTTCCCAAAAATGGCTCTAACGATTTTGATTAAAAGTTCGTATATTAAAGATATTTATCTGACAAATAAAATGTTAATCTTGAGTTTTCTGGGAATAGCTTCTGAAGAGTAGTTTATTCTGAATGAATTTTACTGAATTTCGAATAACTGCTAAACCGTAAGAGATGGACAAAAACTTACCACACAAAAAATGTAGAGCACGTTAAAACACACAATTTATGATATATACATTTTTTTCGTGAGTTCGTCGTTTTTGAGAAATTCCTTATTTTTTGTTTCTGCTACGAAAATCTTATACTTTTCTCATATAGAAACTTGTCAGCTCCTATCCATATAAACAAGGGAACTTCATTGACATAGAAACCAGCTTTTGACTATCATTTTAACCTATGTTAGTCCCTTATTTCGCTTCTACTTACTAAGACTATTTCTGCTAATTTTTTCTGATTAGCATTAAGTAAATAGACGTATAAGCTTTTTAAGAATAATTTGTTGCAGGGATATAGAGAAAGTCATGTGAATGGTACACATTAGATTTTTTAGTAACAATTGTAGGTAATTCCACTAAAAATCAAAATAATTTGACGTAACGCGTTACCTCTTATGACACTTTATTAAGACTCTTCCACGAATAAAAGATAGACAGAAATAATTAATAGTTAATGATGCTTTCTAAGAAGACCAAGCTGTCAATATTTCAAATGTATATATTTCATAAGCAATTATCTTCATTATTTAACTCATACTTCTATTGTTATGTGTGACTAATTCTGAAGTTTTGATACAAATAATAAGTAGTTCTTGAGAGAAATATTTCTTCTTACTTTCTCTACACGTACTATGTACATAGTTTGTAGAGAAGGTACTGTATTCCACACAAAAATTTGATACCGAGATTTCACCGTAAATACATGTTTTGGGTCCCCCTGAATAAAAAAAAATCATTTTTGGAAAAAGGTCCGTGTGTGCGTGTGTCTGTGGACAGCATAGCTCAAAAACCAAAAGACCGTTAAATACCAAACTTGGTATTTAGGTTTGGTATCTTCCAAGGATGCGACACGAAGATTTTCAAGAAAATCCCCCCACCCCCAACTACCTTTTACATGGAACTTTTTTCGAACATTTTGATTTTCTCAAAAATGGCTCTTAATGATTTTGATTAAAATATCGTATATTAAAGATATTTATCTGACAAATAATATGTATATCTTGAATTTTCTGGGAATAGCCTCTGAAGACTACTTTGTTCTCGATGAAATTTACATAACTGCTAAATTGTAAGAAATGAACAAAAACTTACCGCACTAAAATGTAGAGCACAGTAAAACACACAATTTATGTCATATATACTTTTTCGAGGATTTAAGCGATATTTAGATATTCCTTGTTTTTAGTTTCAGCTTTGAAAACTTGCACTTTTCTCAAACAGATATTTGTCAACTCGTGTCCATACAAACAAAGAAACTTCAGTAACCTAGTAACCAACTTTTGACTTCACTTTAACCTATGGTATTCTCTTATTTCGCTTATACTTACAAGGAAGCAAGTAATAAGACTATTTCCGCTAATTTTTTCTCGATTAGCATGAAGTAAATAGAAGCATAAGCTTTTTAATAATAATTTGACGCAGATATGTAGAGAAAGTCATGTGAATGGAACACATCAGATTTTTTTTTAACAACTCTACCAAAACCCTCCTTGCACTTCAGTTTTCAAAAATTTTTAACAAAACTTCATATTTACATTCCGGGATTATCACTTTAAAATTATGGGATAGGTTTCTAATTAATTAAATATTACTGCAGGAGGCGGTGCCGTGGCCGAGGAGTTAGACCGCTCGCCTCGCATCTAGGCGGTCCGTGTTCCTTACCGTGTGCCCGCATGTGAGATTTGTGTTGGATGTAGCGGCGTCTGGGTGGGTTTCCTCCGGGTCCTCCGGTTTCGTATAATAATCTACAATGACCACTGTATATTAATGTGCTAAAATCAACATTTTCGAAATTTGATCAAATTTCACAGGTGGGTCTCCTTAAAACAAACTTTAGCCCACTCATTTTAGAACATACATTAAACATTGGCATAAAAATCTTTCCTGTATAAAATTTTACCAAAAATTATAGAAAATTAAATACTTTCATGATAAAGTAACAGAAATTCTAAAATTAAATAAAATACGTCATTTATGCACCTGAATACTTATACCACCAATTAATAGAAGCTATAAATGGTCAGGGGCATGTTTATTAATAAGCAAGTCCAAAATTAATTCTTGTTTCCCGGAAACTTTTTCTATAGCTCCTAATACGCCATAGTATGTTTTTTTTAATGTTTTAAAAGATTTGTATTGTTACTCGTTAGAGGAAGTTATTATACAGTTTTTCGAAAGAAACTATCATATCTGAAGAATAAAGCATTTTGTACAGTACAAAAAGTAATAATTTTTCAAATAATAAAGGGATAATATAAAAATACGATATAATGAAACTATTTGTAAAAAGATTTACTGTAAAACTAGGTTTTTAAGTGAATTATTTTAAAAACGCTTCGCATGGGGCATTTTCTAGAACAATGAACCTTCATTATTAAATGATAATTCAAGATAGAGTATAGATACACAATACAATATCACTTCTTTTTGTGTAGTAACTAATTGTTATTTCACAATTTCACTTTGGACTGCAAAATTTGGAAAATTCACAGTATGTAGGATAACTTGTTCAAATTTATACCAGCAACAACACCAATATTGTTGCAAGATTGTATAGTTATTTCTATAATAATTTGTTATTGGTAAAATTCAGTTTTGTAATAAAACTATTCCAAACGATGCATTTTTAAACAAATTCACCACAAAAATTCAATTATAATTCCATGGCACGACAGCTCACGGGGAACCTTGGCCTACCGCCCGGCCGCTGCGTCCCCCATCTAGGTCCACTACAGACGTCATGGATGGGGGGCAGTATTGGAGAGTGAGACGTGGTCAGCGCCTCGAGCCCCTCCCGGCCGGTTAATGCGGTCCTCATGACCTTGCGCCGCTACTTCTCAATCAAGTAGCTCCTCAATTGGCCCCCCAGGGACCTTACGAGGCTGAGTGCACCCCGGTCCAGGTCTCCCAGCGGGGGAAAAATCCCCACGCCGGTACTGGGGATCGAACCCAGGTCTCCCGCTTGGTAACCAGCTGCGCTACCAAAATTCAATTTCTATAGTAAACAAATTAACAAATAAATACATTTAAATTAAGTTTTCCATATAAAACGTTAATATGGTAGAAGAATGATTCCTTTTTAACTCTTTGGTTAGTGCATTATTTCGAAGGTCTGTATGGAAATTTTCTTGTATGTACTTTTGAGAGGCAAAAGCACTTAGACTATAAAATAATATTCAAGAAAGCTTGAAGGGAGTGATTATTAATAAGCATGCGTTTGTCAGTCTATAGCTTCAGTTAATTGGTAGTTAAAGTGTGCCAATTGCAAAAAAAAAAAAAAAAAAAAAAAAAAAAAAATTCTTAAAGATTAGAATTGATATTATTTTATTATGAAATTTGATCCTGTAACTATCATGGGCTTTTAATATGCAGGGTCATTTAGAACCTCTGCAATAATATTTGTTGGTGAGCCGGTAATTATGACTGTCAATTAAAAGCAATTATATCAAAATCTAAAACAAAAGCATCACAAAAATAAAATTTGTATAATTGAAAACCTCTGATATAATAATAAAATGGTATCAATATTGTAAAACATACGTTAATAAACAGCATGAAGAACGCCCTTTTTGTGCAATATTTAATATAAAATAAACACGATGGAGAAGATTACCACTGATTTTATTATATTCTAAAGCAGCAAGTTAGCTCTTATGATACGAGTACTCGAGCGTGCTCAACTACAAACCTCAGAGCCCGGCTAGAGCGGAAGATGATAGCCAATACGTCACACATGACGTCTTTTATTTTATTTTCAGCATTGACGATAAGTTCCCTCAATGCTGAGGCGTATTGCATACACGATGCTCTTTGGTGTGCAGCCAGGCCCGAAAAGGCTGTTCTAGAGGTGAAGTCCCTTATTACTTTCTCTACACGTACTATGTACATTGTGTATAAAGATGGTATTGCACTCCACCCAATATTCGATACCGAGATTTCCCCGGAAATATGTGTTTTAAAGCATTTTTACAAGGTGATCTCAAAGTATTTTGAGATAACAACTCCAATGGCGACTTACAATGTTATAAGTACTTTAAATCCCAGGGTTCAGAGTATGGCCAACTATTATTGTCAAATAGTATTGATTTAACTGTAAAAAAAAATCCCGGCTGTGGCATTGAATTTTTCAGTCCGTTTCTACCTGTCCAATTAACAATTAATTTAAACCGTTTGTATAAATTTAAATAAAAAATCACATGACTTTCTATATCCGTTCTACAAACTTCTTACATAAGATTATTCTTCTTTCTGCACCTTGTTAATCGAGGTATTCAGCACAACGCTCTTATTACTTAGTTCCTTATAAGTAGGAAGAAAATAAGGGAATACACTAGGCTAAATCGATAGTCAAATGTTTTAAAACTGTCGCTATGCGATTGTTATTACAAATCGCTTCTATTCCTGGCCAGGAGTAGAACAAAAAAAAAACGGACACTCCCGTCTGGGAAAAGTATAAGTACTTCACAACTGAAACTAATAACAATGTATACCTCGAAAACGGTAAGCTCCACGAAAAAAATGTACATGACGTAAATTGTGTATTTTAACAAGGCCTACATTTTTTGTATAGTAAGTTTTTGTCTATCTCTTACGGTTTATTAGTTATGCCAAATTAAGCAAAATTAATCCAGAATAAACAGGTCTTTAGAAGCTATTCCCAGAAAATTCAAGATAACCATTTTATTTGACAGGTAAATATCTTTAATATACGATATTTTAATCAAAATCGTTAGAGCCATTTTTTAGAAAATCAAAATTTTCGAAAAGAGTTCCATGTAAAAGGTAGTTGGGTTTGGGGGGATTTTTCTCAAAATCTTCGTGTCGCATCCCTGGAAGATACTAAACTTAAATACCAAGTTTGGTATTTTACTGATTTTTCTTTTTTGAGTTATCGTGTTCACAGTCACACGGACACACACATGGACCTTTTCTCGAAAATCCTTTTTTGAGATAAAGGGGACCCTAAAACATATATTTCCAGTGAAATTTCGGTATCAAATTTTTGGATGGAGTGCATAGTACGTATAGAGAAAGTAAAAACATAAAGTTTTACATCTCTAGTGGGCACATATCAGGACAGTCCGTAGTGTTGATTTGGCTTGCTGAAAGAGTTCTCCAGTGCATTGTGTTTTGCGGGATGCAGGATGTAGGAAATTGTGAGGGCGTCTGAACAACAGCTATTCCAATTACACTACACTGTAGGCGACGCAATGTTTCCTGCAAGGTTGTTAGTTATTTCCTGTTTATTATATTCCCGCACCTCACGTTGGGGGCTATTGTATCTTAGTGAACCATTTGATGCATGCCATAGAATAGTTGTTTATTATACAAGTGGATAAACAGAGAGTTTATCCATGAGTAGAACATTTTTGGGTCGCGTTTTAAGTTCTACGAGTGGACAATAGAGGTTTGTCCACTTGTATAATAAATCATTTTATCCAACAGATGCGATAAATTAATATATGACAAATATTCTGTTAATGATTTTATAACGGATAGTAATAAATTAAATGAGGAATAACATGTTGAGTAGCTGCGTTTTTATAGTTATAAAATATAGAGGTTATGTATTAATACTAATTTTGTTTTTATTGCTGCTAGTTTCAAATTGATTAAGTTTACGATGAACGTTGAGAACGTTAATATATTGGTTCCAAATGGTATACTAAATGGAGCAAAATAAGCAGTTGAGACCTTATTATCGTCATTTTCACGGAAATTATACGAAAAAGAGTTTCAGGAATTTGGTGTTGCTGCTAAAAGGTTATAGAAAATTTGCAGTTATCAACCATGTATTTATTTATTTAATCTTACTCGTTACCGGAGCAACAAGTTAATCTTTTTTTACCCGTTACGCTAATAATCAGAGCCCGGACTTGTATGCAAAAACAAATGCCAAAATATGCATATAAATATGCACTAAAAACCCGTAAACTATACATAAACGATGTGCAAAATAAAAATGGTTGATAACTATTTTCATATGTTCACCATTTCATTATAGTTTAAAGTATAAGTTAATTATAATTAATATAATAGTGTGCTATTAGCTTTAAGATGGATACTATTTATTTTACAAACAGAAATGTTTGCACTTATAAATGCTGAACACAATTCCATGTCGGATGAGTCACGTGAGCCTCCGTATACGTTGACCTGCTCAATAAATGACGTACTTACAAATTTTTGACGTAACGCAGATTTTCTGACTTCACAGTGTTAAGGTCTGTACTACTTGGAACTTTTTGTCAGAAGCAATACTTTATTCACATGACAAACAAAATAATACTTCTCCATCCTCATCATAATTATCACTCCCGAACTACGTAACACAGACGAAGGTGACAATTTTACCGGTGGCATAACGAAGCAAAGTGTTGTTCACCTTTTACTGTTAGTTCTGAACTGTGATTGCAACTGCAAGCAAACGTGACCAAACACATCCGGCAGGTATGATGTTACAGCATACCTCAGATGACGTCACGCTATGAAGGGGAACACTAGCTTCTGTTGTAGCACGAGTAAAAAATTAGCTGATACAACGAAATCTTTATTCACATGACAAACAAAATAATACTTCTCCATCCTCATCATAATTATCACTCCCGAACTACGTAACACAGACGAAGGTGACAATTTTACCGGTGGCATAACGAAGCAAAGTGTTGTTCACCTTTTACTGTTAGTTCTGAACTGTGATTGCAACTGCAAGCAAACGTGACCAAACACATCCGGCAGGTATGATGTTACAGCATACCTCAGATGACGTCACGCTATGAAGGGGAACACTAGCTTCTGTTGTAGCACGAGTAAAAAATTAGCTGATACAACGAAATCTTTATTCACATGACAAACAAAATAATACTTCTCCATCCTCATCATAATTATCACTCCCGAACTACGTAACACAGACGAAGGTGGCAATTTTACCGGTGGCATAACGAAGCAAAGTGTTGTTCACCTTTTACTGTTAGTTCTGAACTGTGATTGCAACTGCAAGCAAACGTGACCAAACACATCCGGCAGGTATGATGTTACAGCATACCTCAGATGACGTCACGCTATGAAGGGGAACACTAGCTTCTGTTGTAGCACGAGTAAAAAATTAGCTGATACAACGAAATCTTTATTCACATGACAAACAAAATAATACTTCTCCATCCTCATCATAATTATCACTCCCGAACTACGTAACACAGACGAAGGTGGCAATTTTACCGGTGGCATAACGAAGCAAAGTGTTGTTCACCTTTTACTGTTAGTTCTGAACTGTGATTGCAACTGCAAGTAAACGTGACCAAACACATCCGGCAGGTATGATGTTACAGCATACCTCAGATGACGTCACGCTATGAAGGGGAACACTAGCTTCTGTTGTAGCACGAGTAAAAAATTAGCTGATACAACGAAATCTTTATTCACATGACAAACAAAATAATACTTCTCCATCCTCATCATAATTATCACTCCCGAACTACGTAACACAGACGAAGGTGGCAATTTTACCGGTGGCATAACGAAGCAAAGTGTTGTTCACCTTTTACTGTTAGTTCTGAACTGTGATTGCAACTGCAAGTAAACGTGACCAAACACATCCGGCAGGTATGATGTTACAGCATACCTCAGATGACGTCACACTATGAAGGGGAACACTAGCTTCTGTTGTAACACGAGTAAAAAATTAGCTGATACAACGAAATCGCATAACTACAGTCACTAGTCGTCATTTCAAGAAAATAAAAAAAACTATTGCATGTGTGAACCAACTAAAGTTTCATTTAGGCCAGAAATAGAATAAATATGCCATTACCTGTTAAATTTTAAGAAATATGTATGCAAAATTAGTTTTTCCCAAAATATGCAATTATATGCATTTTAAAACTGCACTAGTGATTTCTTAAAGGTGCGGATGGTAAAGAATACTGCTACTGCATACATTTAGACTATTCAAAAAGTCTATGCATTTTGCATAAAAATCCGTGCTCTGCTAATAACTATCACTTTGATTTAAAGTCCAAGTTTTCTTACATCATGTCTGCATAGCAACGGCGTCTATTACAAACATCTGAAGGGTAAACAAATTTATTAATTCTAGAAACAACCAATTGCAAATTAATAGATGTGCAAACTACGAGATCCATTCAGAAAGTGGCAGACGATTCGAATAATTAAATAATAATGAAATCTGTCAACACAAAGCTTTCTTTACAAAGTTCCGTTTCCTAATCGGTTTAGCCTCCCCGTTGGGGAGAGCATTAAATATTTTAATTATTGCTTAGTATACACCTTTCTGGGAGTAAGAGAGTTTTGCATTAGAACGACGCTTCCCTAATCGACTGAGAACCTTCGAATGCTACAAGTCTGTTGGTTTTGCCACCATAATGATGATGGTGGACATAGGTAAGAAGAATTACTTTCTCTAGCACGTATGTACAATGAAGATAGTAGGTAGAGAAAGTATTGTATTCTACCCAAAAATTCGATGTCGAGATTTCACAGATAATATACCTATGTATTGTGACCCAAAACAGTATTTTTAGAAAAAAAGTCAGTGTGTGTGTCTGTCTGTCTTTCTGTCTGCTAATGTATGCCGATTAGCATGAAGTTGATGCAAGTACAGTAAGAATTTTGTTTGCGGAATATATAGGGAAAGTCATGTGAATGAAAAACATAACGTTCTTCTAATCTTCGTTATATTTTTTGCTTTCCGTCTGTGAAGCAAAGTGCCTCAGTCTCAACTACCCTTTACATCGAACATTATACGAAATGCATCCCTGGAAGATACTAAACTTAAATACCAAGTTTGGTATTTTACCGATTTTGCGTTTTTGAGTTATCGTGATCACAGACACATGGACACACACACACACACACACACACACACACATACACACATTTGGACCTTTTTCCGAAAATCCTTTTTTGAGATAAAGAGGACCCTAAAACATATATTTCCGGTGAAGTCTCGGAATCGAATTTTAGGTGGAGTGCATAGTACGTATAGAGAAAGTAAAAACATTAGAATTTTACATCTCTCAACTACCCTTTACATCGAACATTTTACGAAATGCTTGATTTTCTCAAAAATGACTAACGATATATATATTAAAATTCCATGTGTTTAAGATATTTTTATTACAAACGAAATGTATATCTTGAGTTTTCAGAGATAAACCTCTGACAAAAGTCATCATTCTGGATGACTTTTGTGAAACTGGTAAACAGTAAGAAATAGACAAAAACTTACTACACAAAATATGTAGGTAGATGCAGTAAAAATATAATTTATATCATGCATTGCTTTTTGTCGAGTTAACCGTTTCCGAAATGTTCCTTGTTATTAGCTTCAATTTTAAGGTACTTAAAGTTTTATCAAACGGAAAGTTTTGGATGACTTTGCATAATTGCTAAGCCGTAAGAGAGACAAAAACTTGCTACACAAAAATATAAATCTCGTTAAACCACATACATTATATCACATACAGTTTTTTGTAGAGTTAACTGTTCCCGAGGTATTCCTTGTTATTGGTTTCAATTTTAAATTAACTTTTCTCCAACAACGTGACCATCAGATTTTTTACTTTCTCTATACGTGCTATGTATATAGTGTATAGAAAAGGTATTGCACTCCACCAAAAAATTCGATACCGATATTTCACCGGAAATATATGTTTTAGGGTCCCCTGTATCCAAAAAAATAAAGTATTTTCAGAAAAAGGTCCGTGTGTGTGTGTGTTCGTGTGCCTGTGAACACGATAACTCAAAAACGAAAAGTCGGAAAAATACCAAACTTGGTATTTAAGTTTAGTATTTTCCAGGGATGCGACACGAAGATTTTGAGAAAAATCACCCCACCCCAAACTACCCTTTACTTGGAACTTTTTTCCAAAATTTTGATTTTCTAAAAAATGACTCACGATTTTTATTAAAATATCGTATATTAAAGATATTTATTTGACAAATAAAATGTATATTTTGAATTTTCTGGGAATAGCCTCTGAAGACTACTTTATTCTCGGTCAATTTTACGGAATTTTACATAACTGCTAAACCGTAAGAGATGGACAAAAACTTACCACACAACAAATGTAGAGCACCTTAAAACACACACTTTATATTATAAACATTTTTTTCGTGGAGTTGATTGTTTTTGAGATATTCCTTGTTTTTTTCAGCTTTAAAGACATAATTTTCTCATACAGGACTTTGTGAACTCGTGGCCCTACAAACAAAGGAATTTCAGTCGCAGAGCAACCAGCTTTTGACTATCACTTTAACCTATGGTACTCCCTTATTTCGCTTCTACATACAAGGAAGCAAGTAATAAGACTATTTCTGCTAATTTTGCTCCATTAGATGAAGTAAATAGAATAATTTGTTGCAGTGATATAGTGAAAGTCATGTGAATGGAACACATTAGATTTTTTAAAATTGGTTTTGATCAATTGAGGTTAGTTAGTACAAATTACTGATACTTCTTTGTTATTATTATTACTACTATTATTATTATTATTATTATTATTATTATTATTATTATTATTATTACTAGGGCTCTAAGAAGCACTTATGCAAGTTTATGCTCCTGAAATATGATGTAATAATGAAATATTAGCTCTTTTCAAATAATTGAGAGTGTAGGGAGTGATGTTTGGGTTGTTGCTAGGCAACGGAACATTAAACTTGAAGTTAAAATCACGTAGTGCCATGAAGTGTTATTAAACTTTCATTAAAGTGTATGCAATATTCACAAAGGCATTTCTTGTGGCAATAACGTCGTAAGCTTACGGTGCTATACACCATTACAATGCTCGTAAAACTGCCAGAGCTGCTTCTCTTATTTTTAAATACGAACCGCTTTGAAATATGCAAATGTGAGTGCCAGCGTTTAAAAGTAAAATGCTATAAACTTCACGGCTTCATGGGTTTCTAGATTCGCTCGGGATGTTGTTATGCGATCTGTTATCTGTTGACGTGATGCAAAGCGCTAAAGTGTAAACACATTTTTACGTATGCCATCTGTGTGTGTGTATGTCCCTTCGTAAATATAGGATCGGGAAAAATGCTGCGTTACAAAAACTGCGAAAGGGACTGCATGTTACTTCCGTTCTAAATACAACGTTCCAGTGCTATGTTATTCAATAGAAAAGGCACTTCTCAGGAGGCGAAAACTGGTTCTAAACAGGACGTGACAAAGAATAAAAATCTGATGTGTACCATTCAAATATATTTCTTTATCTATTCTGCTTTAAATTATTCTTAAAAAGGTTGCTTTTTACTTACTTTACGTTGATCGAATTGAGATAAATATTAGCGAAATGCTTTATAACATATTTTCTTGTAAATACGATGTGAATAGGGAGATATATTAGGCTTACATTACCTACATAATGTACACTACTCTACAACCAACGTAGTGTTTACGGAATTATTTTCTTTAATATAAAACATTAAATAGAATTAACACAGTAAATTCCAATTTTAATTTTCTTTAATCGCCTAATTATTACAATTTAAAATAAATGATTAAGTATATCTTAATTACAATGGTTATAAATATATAAATTAAATAAATTTAAGTTATGGCTATATTCTTTCTTTCAAGTAATTTTTGTATATTTAGTTAGAGGTTATACGTATATCTTTAAAGTTTTGATAATTCATACTTTGCAATAATAATTTTTGTTGCTATCGCCAATGAACATAGGCATGTTGTTACACAGAAATGCTTCGTATCTACGGGAAAGTAAAAAAGAATAAATAGAAGCTTGCCTGATCTATCAACAACGACACTCCAACAGGTATCACCCAGCCCCCACCGTATTACCATGACGTGTTAGTGAAATAATTATTGCAAGAAGAAGGCAATAGATAAAACCCCTTCACCACGTGTGCATCTACATCTTTTATGCTGCAACTAATGTATTTTCACCGTCATTGTGTGACTTTTTACAAATCTTGCATTCATTTTAATCACAAGCTTTTCACCTAGGGATAATTATATTTTTTCAGCTGCCTTTTTAAACGCCATTCTTTATTTATATTTTTGTTAATGAGGCTTGGAGTGGCCAAAATAAGAGATTCGCCCATTTTTCTTTATCTATTACATGTGTACAATGAGCAGAGTAGATAGAGAAGGTTTTGCATTCCAGTCAAAAATTAAATATCGAAAGTTCACTAAAATTAAATGTTTTCAGGACTCCTGATTGCAAAAATAATATTCTTCGAAAAAGTCCGCACGCTTGTGTGTGCGCCTGTGGACAGAATAACTCGGAAACTAAAAGTCGATTAAATACCAAACTTTTTATTTAAATTTAATATCCTCCAAGGATGCGATACAAATATTTTCAGCAAAATCCACCACCCTCAACTACCCTTTACATCGAATATTTTTCGAAATGTTTGATTTTCTCAAAAATGACTAACGATTTTGATTAATTTACCATATGTTTAAGATATTTTTATTACAAACGAAAAAATATGTCTTGAATTTTTTGGAAATAGCCTCTCACAAAGGTGACTTTTATATAACTGGTAAACAGTAAGAGATAGACAAACATTTATTTCAAAAAATATGCATGTAGGGGTCGTTAAAACATAATTTATGTGATGCGTCTTATTTGTAGAGTTAACCGTTCCTGAGATATTCCTTGTTGTTGGTTTCAATTTTAAGGTATTTAAAATTTTTGTCAATCTTTCGTTTCATTTCTGTTTTGTTTTACTGCTGATCTTGGAAAGAGAATGGGACTTCAAAGCCAATCGCATGCCGACAGATTTTGAAACACTTGATTGCTGTACGCCCTCCTATTTCACTTTTACTTACAAGACACCATGGAATACGACCATTTCTGCTTATCATCATCTTCATTAGCATGATGTTCATAAAAGAATAATCTTTTGTATGAATAGTTTGAGTGCAGAACATACAGAGAAAGTCGTGTGAATATAATACATAAGTTATTTTTAATATAAATGTCTAGTACAATGAGTACAACTACAATTGCTATATTCTGCTTTGTCTTTTTATTATTATTATTATTATTATTATTATTATTATTATTATTTCATCACGAATGAGCCCATGAGGGACTACGCAAAGTACTTAGAAACGTTTCTTTGTTTTCCTTTGAACCCATATTTCTCTCATTCTTTGGCTGTGGGGCTTCTTTTCTCTCGTCTGTCCACATTGCTCCAGCTTTTTTCTTCGGTCTGTCCTCGTGGTCAACTTTCCATTTATGAACTTTGTTTCTGAAGAGCTCTCTGTTTAATATATCTTCTTGTGTAATTCCTGCTAATTTTAAAACATTTTTAACTTCCCCAATCCATTTCATAGTATCTACATGTGATTTGCTTCTAATTTTCATAGAATTCAATGACTTGTTTTGTGAGCCTGTTAGAATGCATTCATTTGATATGTCCATAAAATTTTAACTTTCGTTTTCTAATATCACAATGAATATCTGTATATAATTTTATTTCATTCTTGCCTCTGAGTCTGTACTGTTCACCTGCGACTTGTGGGTCTAAAATTTTCCTTACAATTTTGTATTCCTTTTTCCCCATGTTTTTTAAATCTGCTTTTCGATTCAAAATTAATAGTTCTGCTCCATATGGATGTTCTGGTTTAATGACAGTGTTATTTTGTCTTAATTTTGTATATTTAGATATGCACTTTTTATTATAAATATTTTGTGTGAGCTAATATTATTATTATTATTATTATTATTATTATTATTATTATTATCACTAATATTATTAGCTTTTGCAATTCATTGAAAATATTTGCATTGCTGTTGACAACTTTCATTAAATCTAGAACACAAGTGCATACATAATTTTCAAATGGAAAACATTTGATGCGTTCCATTTACATGACTTTCTCTACCCGTACTGTAGACAAACTATTCTTACAAAGCAGTATTTTTATATCTACAGCATGCTAATCGAGATAACATTAGCAGAAACGGTCTTACTATTTGATTCCTTGTGAGCAGAAATAGGGGAAAAGACCAGGCTAAAGCAATGTCATATCTTTCATACGCCTGTCGCTATGTGAACAATTGAATTTCGGTTCACTAAGCAACGCCAGCAGTAAACAAAAGAGAGATGAAAGGAAAGATAACCACGTTTGAGAAAAGTAGTTTAGAAATTGAAAGCAATAACAAGGAATATCTTGAAAACGTTCAACCGCACAACAAATATGTATAATATAAATTGTATGTTTAAACGAGATCTACATTTTATATGTTTTGTCCATTTTTACGGTTTATTAGTAATACAAAATTCAGCAAAATTAATCCAGAATGAACAATTTGTAAACTATTTTCAGAAAATATGAGGCATATATTTTATTTGTGTTGTAAACATCACTAATCAATTTTTGAGAAAAAACAAAATTTAAAAACTTTTTCCACGCAAAGGGCAGTTTAGGGGAGGGGGAGGATTGTTCTTGAAAATATTCTTGCAAGACATATGTACCAACTAAACTTCGGTCTGTTAGTTTTTGAGTATACTGTCCACTCACACACGAACTTTTTTCTAAAACTGCCTGTTTACTTTCTCTATACGTACTATTTACATAGTGTATAGAGAAGGTATTGTATTGCACCGGAATACATGTTTTATAACCCCATGAATACAAGTGTCTGTATGTGTCTGTGGGCAGCATAGCTCTAAAAGTCCGATAAATACCAAACTTGATATTTAAGTTCAGTGTCTTCCAAGGTGACGACACAAAGATTTTTAAGAAATTCCCCCCCCACAAACTACCCTTTTATATGGAAAAATCGAAAAATGTGACTTTCCCAAAAATGGGTAACGATTTTTACTAAAATCTCTTATATTTAAGATATTTACATGACAAATGAAATTTATATGTTGCATTTTCTGGGAATAGCCTCTGAAGATCTCTTAATTTTGGATGATTTTTATTGACTTTTGTATTACTGGTAAACCATTAAGGATAGACAAAAACTATTTTAAAATGTAGACCTCGATAAAACACAATTTATGCCATACACCTTCTTTTTCATGGAGTTGGTCGTTTTCGAGATACTCCTTGTAATCGATTTCAGTTTTACAATACTTAAAATGTTCTTATACGGGAACTTGTCAACTCATGGCCATACAAAGAAACGGATTCTAGTGTCATAGCAACCACATTTTAAAACATTTGACTGTCAGTTCAGCCTAGTGTATTCTCTTATTTCCCTTCTCTTATAGCAAACTAAGTAATGACTGTTTGTGCTAATATTTACAGAGACGTACAGATTTTCATGTGACTGCAACACAACAGGAATCCTCAAAACATACATTTCTGATTAGATCTCGGTATCAAATTTCTGGTTGAAATACAATGCCTTCTCTATACACTATGTGCAATACGACTAAAGAAAGTAAAAATCTGATGTGTTCTATTCATATGACTTTCTTTACATCTCTACAACAAATTAGTGTTAAATAGCTTCTGCCTTTATTTACTTCAAGCTAATCGAGATAAAAATTGCCAAACAGTCTATTACTTGTTTCCTTGTAAGTAGAAGCGAAATAAGGGAGTAACATAGGTAAAAGTGATAGGCAAAATCTGGTTGCTATGTGACTGAAGCTTCTTTGTTTGTATGGACAGGAGTTGACGAATTCCTATATGATCATCAAAGCTGAAACTAAAGACAAAAAATATCTTAAAAACGATGAACTCCACGAAAAAAATTTATATAGCATAAAATGTGTGTTTTAACATGCTCTACATTTTTTGTGTGGTACGTTTTTGTCCATCTCTTACGGTTTAGCAGCTATGCAAAATTCCGTAAACTTGATCCTGAATAAAGTAGTCTTAAGAGGATATTCCCAGAGAATTCAAGATATACATTTTATTTGTTAGGTAAATATCTTTAATATACGATACTTTAAACAAAATCGTTAGAGCCATTTTTAAGAAAATCAAAATTTTTGAAATTTTTTCCATATAAAGCGTATTTGGGGTGGGGAGATTTTTCTCAAAATCTTCGTGTCGCATCCCTGGAAGATACTAAACTTAAATACCAAGTTTGGTATTTTATCGAATTTTCACTTTTGAGTTATCGTGTTCACAGACATACAGACACTCACGCGCGCACACACACACACACACACACACACACACACACACACACACACGGACCTTTTTGTGAAAATGCCTTTTTTGGATATAAGGGACCCTAAAACATATATTTCTGGTGAAATCGCGGTATCGAATTTTTGGATGGAGTAGAATACCTTCTCTATTCACTATGCACATAGTGCATGTAGAGAAAGTAAAAATCTGATGTGTTCCATTCAGATAGCTTTCTCTATTTCTCTGCAACAAATTACTCTATTTACTTCATCTAATCGAGAAAAAATTAGCAGAAATAGTCTTATTACTTGCTTCCTTGTTATTAGAAGCAAAATAAGGGGTACCATACGTTAAAGTGATAATTAAAAGCTGGTTTCTATGTGAGTGAATTTCCTTTGTTTCTATGAATACGAGTTCACAAAGCCCTGTATGAGAAAAGTATGTTTTTTATAGGTGAAACCAAAACAAGGAATATCTCAAAAACAATCAACTCCACGAAAAAAATGTATATCGCATAAATTGTGTGTTTTTACGTGCTCTACATTTTTTGTTTTTGGAAAATTTTTGTCCACCTCTTACGGTTTAGCAGTTATGCAAAATTCCCTAAAATTGATCCTGAATAAAGTAGTCCTAAGAGGCTATTCCCAGAAAATTCAAGATATACATTTTATTTTTCAGGTAAATATCTTTAATACACGATACTTTAATCAAAATCGTTAGAAATATTTTTAAGAAAATCAAAATTTTTGAAATTTTTTCCATATAAAGCGTAGTTTGGGGTGGGGGTTTTCTCTCAAAATCTTCGTGTCGCATCCCTGGAAGACACTAAACATAAATACCAAGTTTGGTATTTTACTGAGTTTTCGGTTTTGAGTTATCGTGTTCACGGACACACACACACCCTAAAACATATATTTCCGGTGAAATCTCGGTATTGAATTTTTGGGTGGAGTGCAATACCTTCTCTATTCACTATGCACATAGTGCGTGTAGAGAAAGTAAAAATGTGATACCTCAAAACCTTAGTGGCAGTATACGCCTCTGGACTGGAGAACAAGAAGTACTCTAACAAGTGGACAGAGTTCAATATCCTTGGTCTTAAAACGTGCCACTCCAAAGTTGCAGAGACAAAACATATACATATACCTTTTTACCACGTGACCTTATTCTCTCTTATTGATTTCCTTGGCAGAGAATGGTCCAGATATTTTCATAAGTTCTTCCCTTTTCGTTCGGGAAACAACCATGATAATATATCACCTGTTTATCGCCCGGGTCAGCGAGTCCAAAACTGTGGTTAGCGAACCATATATGGACCGCAATGTTCTCACTAGAAATTAACAACAGTTTTTCTAGGCAGAAGAGATAGGATCTTAGTTTTGTTACTATAATTTTTAAGAGATTGCTTGAATTAACCCTTGACTAAATTTAAGAATGTTCTTAAGGTAAACTGATGGGGATAATTTACAAAAGTGAAAATTTTAATATTTCCCATATAGATGGGAATTTTACTTCTTATTACTTTCTCTACACGTACTGGGTACACAGCGTATAGAGAAGGTATTGCACTCCACCCAAAAACTCGATACCAAAATTTCACCGGAAATATATGTTTTAGAGTCACTTGTATCAAAAAACAGTATTTTCAGAAAAAAGTACGTGTGTGTCAGTGTGTCTGTGAACACGTTAACTCAAAAATGAAAAGTCGGTAAAATACCAAACTTGGTATTTAAGTTTAGTATCTTCCAGGGATGCGACACGAAGATTTTGAGAAAAATTCCCCCACCCCAAACTGCCCCTTACTTGGAAGTTTTTCGAAAATTTTATTTTCTCAAAAATGGCTCTAACGATTTTGATTAAAATATCGTACCTATATTAAAGATATTTACCTGACTAGTAAAAATGTATATTTTGAATTTTCTGGGAATACCCTCTAAGACTACCTTATATTTACACGCACACTCTACATAGTAAAACAAATTCAACACCGAGATTTCACAGAAGTTTATGTTATGAGGTCCCCTGAATACAAAAATATATTTTTAGAAAAAGTTGCACCACTGTGTGGGTGCGTGTGTAACGCCATAGCTGAAAATGGAAAAGACAATGAAACACAAAGAATGTGACATAAGATTTTTAAGATTATATCTGCGGTCAAGGGTCCGTATTGATGAGCATGTGTTGGACGACTGACTATATCTTTAACGAAAGTAACTCAGATGTTAAGAACATGATTGCAATAATGTCCAAAGATAACTCATGCTAGGCAATGAGGTCATAACTCATTCGCCCGACTTCAATCAAGGTGGAGAAATGTTAGTGAGTCCCACATACTGCCATACATACCTACAGAGCTCGGTAGCGAATATGTCGTTTTTAAGCAAATTAAACAGAATTTCACCATCAAAACACGGGAAGTGTCACTTTATAGCATTTACTGAGACTCCACAGAACTGACAACGGAATTACTGCTCTAAAAATATGATGTGTTACACTCACATGCCTTTCTCTAGCTACTCTACAAACTTCCTACAAAACATTATTCTTCTTTCAACACCGCGCTAATCGAGATAAACAATAGCAGAATTTTGTTACTTAGTTCCTTATAAGTAGACTGGAACTAAGGGAATTCACTAGGCTAAAGTGATAGTCAAATGTTTTAAAATCTATCGTTATGCGATTGTCATTGCAAATCGTCGCTTTCCTTGACCAGGTGTAGAACAAAAGAAAAACGTACACTCCTATCTGTGAAAAGTATAAGTACTTCACAACTGAAACTAATAACAAGAAACACCTCTAAAAAGGGTAAGTTCCACGAAAATAATGTATATGACATAACTTGTGTATTTTAAAAAGATCTATATTTTTTGTATAATAGGTTTTTTTTCTATCCTTTACGGTTTACTAGTTATTCTAAATTAAGCAAAATTCATCCAGAATAAACAGGTCTTTAGAAACTATTCCCAGAAAATTCAAGATACATATTTTATTTGTGATAGAAATGGCTTTAATATGTGATATTTTAATCAAAATGTTAGAGCAATTTTTAAAAAAAAACAAAATTTTCGAAAACTTTCCCTGTAAAGGGTAATTAGGGGTGGGGTATTTTCTTGAAAATCTTCCCGTCGCATACTTAAAGATACCAAACTTCAATACCAAGTTTGGTATTTAACCGTATTTTCGTTTTTGAGCTATGATGTACACAGACACACAGACAGACACACACACACACAAACACACACACACGGACCTGTTTCTGAAAATGCTTTTTTTTGGACTAGGGTATCCTAAAACTGTATTTCCGGTGAAATCTCGACATCGAATTTTTGGGTGGAATACAATACTTCTCTATACCTATGTACATTGTACATACGGGCTACAGAAAGTAAAATTGTACGGACATAGTGAAAGAATGAGGATGGGAGTTCTTTAAATCATAGTTTTGTGCAATTATTTGTATACAATTTAGTTTCAAGTTTGACTTCACATTCATTTGTGAGAAAAACTTCTCTACAATGAATTACTATATTAAAAACTATCACCGTGGACTAAGCGAAAACACCAAATTCAACAATTAAGGTTCTGTAGATTATTCTTAACAGCAGATATAAAATGAAACATATCACCAGGGTAAAAAAAAAAGAAAAACCAAACGAAAAAATCATGTGTTGCAATCAAATGACTTTCTCTAAATCTCTGTAACAAATTATTGTTAAAAAGCTTATTCTTCTGTCTACTTCATTTTCATCGAGATAAACATTAGCAGAAATTGTCCTAATTTCTTGGTCCCTTGTAAGTAGAAGGGAAAGAATCTAATGTATTCCATTCACATTATGTCCTCTAGCTGTTTGGCAAGCAAACCTATTTATTATTCAAAAGATTAACCTGTTATCCACATTAGGCTAATCAAAATGAACCTGAGCAAAATTAGTCTTATTACTAGCTTCCTTGTAAGTAGAACGGAAATAAGAAAATGCACAGGTTAAGCTCGTCCTTTAAAAGTCGGTCGCTATGTGAAACAAATGAAATACAAAACTATTTGCTTGCCAGGAGTAAAAAAAACGAGAAACGAGAAGAACGATGTCTTCCCGTTTGAGAAAATTTTAAGTGAATAAAATTGAAACGAATAATTTGGAATATCTCGAAAACGGTTAACTCAAATTGTGTGATTTAATGAGACCTGCATTTTTGTGTAGTAATTTTTTATCTATCTCTTAAGTTTGATAGTTATACAAAAGTCATCCTGAATGAAGAGGTCTTCAGAGGCTGTTCCCAAAAAATCCAAGACATACATTTCGTTTGCCATAAAAGTATCTTAAATATACGGTATTTTAATCAAAATCGTTAGAGCCAATTTTGAGAAAATCAAAATTTTCGAAAAATGTTCCATGTAAAGTGTAGTTGGGGGTGGGGGAATTTTCTTGAAAATTCTCGTGTCACATCCTTGGAAGATACCAAACTTAAATACCTACACAGACACATACATACACAGGGATATTTTTTTAAAAATTCTTTTTACTTTCTCTATACATACTATATACATAGTGTATAGAGAAGGTATCGTATTCCATCCAAAAGTCCGATACCGAGATTTCACCAGAAATACATGTTTTGGGTCGCCCTGAACACAAAAAATACATTTTTGGAAAAAGGTCCGTGAGCGTGTGTGTAGCTGTGTATGTTTGTGGACAGCATAGCCCAAAAACAAAAATACTATTAAATACCAAAATTTGTATTTAAGTTTGGTATCTTCCTAAAGTACCCTTTACATGGAAGAAATGTCGAACGTTTTGATTTTATCAAAAATGCCTCTAACGATTTTGATTAAAATATCTTATATTTAAGAAAATATAGTGGCAAATAAAGTGTACATCTTGAATTTTCTGAGAATAGTCTCTAAAGACCTTTTTATTCCGGATGATTTTTATTGAATTTTGCATAACTGGTAAACCGCAAGAGATGGACAAAAACTTACCATGCCAAAACCTCAGGGCACGTTAAAACACACGATTTATGTCATATGCATATTTTTCGTGGAGTTGATCGTTTTTGAGATATTCCTTGTTTTTCGTTTCAGCTTTAAATAAAATATAAAATTTTTCCCATCCAGGAATTTGTCAATTCCTATCCATACAAACAATGAAACTTCAGTCACATAGCAACCAGCTTTTGACTATCACTTTAACCTATGATACTCTCTTATTTTTCTTCTACTTACAAGGAAGCAAGCAATAAGAATATTTCTGCTAATTTTTCTCAATTAGCATGAAGTTAATAGAAACATAAGTTTATTAACAATAATTTGTTGCAGAGATGTACAGAAAGTCATGTAAATGGAACACATCAATTTTTTTTTAGTTTAAGGGGGTCTTAAAACCTGTATTTCCCTTGAAATCTCGGTATCGAATCTTTTGATGCAATACAATACCTTCTCTATACATTATGTACATAGTACGTGTAGACAACGTAAAAAGGACACGATGCTGATGGGTGAAGTTACTGTCTTTTACCTTCTGCTGCTGTAATTTGCATATGCCTGGTCCAAATTGTATACAAAAGAAATCAGTGTTATTAATCTACGAATCAGAGCAACTGCCATGAAATTATTGGCTCTTTGTTTCACCATCTACCAGCTCGTTTCAAAGTATGTGGTGTTGAGATGATTTTGCGGGCAGTGTAGAAAAAATCTGATATGTGTATCATTCACATGACTTTCTCTATTTCCCTGCAACAAATTATTCCTAAAAAGCTTATACTTCTATTTACTTTATGCTAATCAGAAAAAATTAGCAGAAATAGTCTTATTACTTGCTTCCTTGTAAGTAGAAGCGAAATAACGGACTACCATAGGTTAAAGTGATAGTCAAAAGCTGGTTGCTATGTCAATGAAGTTCCTTTGTTTATATGGATAAGAGCTGACAAGTTCCTGTATAAGAAAGGTATATGTTTTATATAGCAGAAACCAAAAATAAGGAATGTCTAGAAAACGACGAACTCCATGATAAAACGTATATAACATAAATTGTGTGTTTTAATGTGTTCTATATTTTTTGTGTAGTAAGTTTTTGTCCATCTCTTACGGTTTAGCAGTTATTCAAAATTCAGTAAAATTCATCCAGAATAAACTACTCTTCAGAGGCAATTCTCAGAAAATTCAAGATAAACATTTTATTTGTTAGGTAAATATCTTTAATATTTGATATTTTAATCTAAATCGTTAGTGCCATTTTTAAGAAAAAGAAAATTTTCGAAAAAAGTTCCATGTAAAGTGTAGTATGGGGTGGGTGGATTTTTCTCAAAATCTTCTTGTCGCGTCCCTGGAAGATACTAAACTTAAATACCAAGTTTGGTATTTTATCTACTTTTCGTTTAAGAGTTATCGTGTTCACAGACACACGGACACACACACACACACACACACACACACACACACGGTCCTTTTTTTGAAAATGCTTTTTTTGGATACAGGGGGTCCTAAAACATGTATTTCCGGTGAAATGTCGGTATCGAATTTTTGGGTACATGTCCAAACCAGTGAGTTAATACACGATATGTTAAGGGACAATAAGTGTAAGACTTGGCAACTGCGAGGGTTGGTTTCCAGCAGCACACCTCGAAATCCTCAACTTTATAGTTTTTGGCAGAGGAGTGCTGCAGGGTTACTAAGTTGTGAAAAATCTGATTGTTCCATTCACGCGACTTTCTCTAAATCTCTGTAACACATTATTGTTAAAAACTTATGCTTTTATCTACTTCATGCTAATCGAGATAAACATTAGCAGAAGTTCTTTCTTGTAAGTAGAAGGGAAAATGAGGGAATACACTAGGCTAAAACGACAGTCAAATTTTTTAAAAGCTGGTTGCGATGTAGATGAAATCCATTTCTTTGCATTGCCTAGAGTTGACAAATTCCCGTATGTGCAGATATACACGCTCCAGCCCATAAACACTATACATTTATGCTCGTGTCGTAAACCAAGAAATAATTTCCATGATTTTAATTATATTTAGGAAGTGTATGGACAGAATATAGATAAAATTTGGTTTCTCCTTTATAGTGAAAGTCCGGCCAGAGGGATTTATTCCGATAGAACAAATCTGATGTGTACCATTCACATGACTTTCTCTATATCCCTGCAACAAATTATTCTTAAAAAGCTTATGCTTCTATTTACTTCATGCTAATCTAGAAAAATTAGCAGAAATAGTCTTATTACTTTCTTCCTTGTAAGTAGAAAGGAAATAAGGGAGTAGCATAGGTTAAAGCGATAGTAAAAAGCTGGTTACTATGTGACTGAAGTTCCTTTGTTTGTATGGACATGAGTTGACAAATTCCTGTATGAGAAAAGTTAATATTTTCGACCCTGAAAAAAAAAACAAGGAATATCTAAAAAACGATCAACTCCAAGAAAAAAATGTATACAACATAAATTGTGTGTTTTAATGTACTCTACATTTTTTGTGTGGTAAATTTTTGTCTATCTCTTATGGTTTAGCAGTTATAAAAAATTCCGGAAAATTCACTCAGAATAAAGTAGTCTTCAGAGGCTATTCCCAGAAAATGCAAAATATACATTTTATTTGTCAGGTAAATATCTTTAATAAACGTAATTTTAATCAAAATCGTTAGAGCCATTTTTGAGACAATCAAAATGTTCGAAAAAAGTTCCATGTAAAGGGTAGTTAGGGGTGGGGGGATTTTTTCTCAAAATCTTCGTGTCGCATCCCTGGAAGATACTAAACTTAAATACCAAGTTTGGTATTTTACCGACTTTTCGTTTTTGAGTTATCGTGTTCACAGACACATGGACACAGGGACTCACGGACACACACAAATGAAAGTACAAATGAATGCTATTAACAAAGGTCAGAATGGGATTAACTCCTATTCGTACCGGTTTCCCAAAGCAGATTGTGTTTACTTCCTGACACATTTGCACTGGATTATATCTGACAGCGACGACGTATTGCTTCCAGCAACATAGTGAAATAGAATGATATAACTCGAGTGAATACCGCTCGCAGGTTAACCATAGATTACTGTCACAATTACCTCATATAGCAGAGAACATGTACTACTTCTAAAATATGATGTGTTACCCTCACATGACTTTCTCTATATCTCTGCAACAAAGTAAGCTTCCTTTTAAGTTGATGCGTAATAAGGGAGCACCATAAGTTAAAGTGATAGTCAAAGGCTGGTTGCTATGTGACGGAAGTTCCTTTGTTTGTATGGACAGGAGTTGACAAATTCCTGTATTAGAAAATATGAGTTTTTGAAAGGTGAACTAAAAAACAATGAATAACTAAAAAACGATCATCACCACGAAAAAAATGTATATAACATAAATTGTGTGTTTTAACGTGCTCTACATTTTCTGTGTAGTAAGCTTTTGTCTATCCCTTACCGTTTAGCAGTTAAGGAAACTTCGGCAAAAGTCATCCAGAATAAAGAGGTCTTCAGAGGCTATTCCCAGAAATTTCAAGATATACATTTTATTTGGTATATAATGGTCAGTAATATAGGGGATTTTAATCAAAATAGTTAGAGCTCTTTTTTAGAAAATCAAAATTATCGAAAAAGTTCCATAAAATGGTATTTTGAGGTGGGGGGATTTTCTTGAAAATCTTCGTGTCGCATCCTTGGAAGATACCAAACTTATATACCAAGTTTGGGTCTTAACGGTCTTTTCGTTTTTGAGCTATGCTGCCCACAGACACACAGGCACACACATGGACATGTTTCTAAAAATGTTTTATTTTTGGATTCAGGGGGTCACAAAATATATATTTCCGGTGAAATCTCGGTATCGAATTTTTGGTACAATGCAATACCTTCTCTATACACCTTGTACATAGTATGTATAGAGAATGTAAAAATCTAATGTGATCCATTCAAAGGAATTTCTCTAGCTGTTTCACAAACAAAATTTCGTTACAAAAAGTATTCTTTTATCTGCGCCTTGTTAGTCAAGATAAACGTCTTATTACCTGTTTCTTAGTAAGCAGAAATGAATATGAATGGAACACATCAGACTTTTACTTTCTCTACACGTACTATGTACATAGTGTATAGAGAAAGTATTGTATTGCACCCAAAAATTCTATACCGAGGTTTCACCGAAAATATATGTTTTGGGTCTCCCTGGATCCAAAAAAAGCATTTTTGGAAAAAGATCCGTCTGAGTGTTTCTGTGGACAGCATAGCTCAAAAATAAAAAGACCGTTAAATACTAAACTTGGTATTTAGGTTTGGTATTTTCCAAGGATGTGACAAGAAAATTTGCAGGAAAATCTCCCCACCCCCAGCTACCCTTTACATGGAAACGTTTTCGCAAATTTTGATTTTCTAAAAAATGGCTCTAATGATTTTGATTAAAATCCTGTATATTAAAGATACTTACATACCAAATAAACTGTATATATTGAATTTTCAGGAAATAGCCTCTGAAGATCCCTTTATTCTGGATGAATTTTGCTAACTTTTGCTTAACTACCAAACGGTAAGAGATAGACAAAAACTTACTACACCTAAAATGTAGATCTGATAAAAACACACATTTTATGTTCGTTACATTCTTGTTGTGGAGGTAACCGTTTCCGAGATATTCCTTGTTATTGGTTTCAATTGTGAAGTACTTAAACTTTTCTCACACAGGAAGTGTCTGTTTTTCTTGTGTTCTAATCCTGGCCAAGCAAGGAAGTGATTTGCAATGACAATCGCATAACGATAGCTTTTAAAACATTTGACAATCACTTTAACATAGTGTATTCCCTTATTTTCTTCCTACTTATAAGGAACTAAGTAATAAGAACATTCTGCTAATGATTATATTATTAGCAACGTGCAGAAAGAAGAATGTTCTTATGTGAGAAGTTTGTAGAAGAACTAGAGAAAGTCATGTGAGTGTAACACATTATTTTTTTAAAGGTTTTTATCACAAGTTATAATAGTTATATAAAATTAAGCTATGAGAACAATGTATTAGATTATAAAATATGCAACAATAAAAGTTACAACAATAAAAAAAGAGAAAAAAATACAAAAATAAAGCGATTTATAAACTATAATAAATTTTACGTTCTATTCAAAGCATATATATGATTTCGAAAAATTGCTACTGAATGTTTTATTTATGTTAATTTTATATTTTGCTCACCATTTCACAAAATATAGTATGGTGGGCTCATATATTTTCTGTTTTTCCAGACAAACAATAGTATATAAAGTAAGACAAATGTAATTTTATTACTTTCTCTAGCCCGTATGTACAATGTAAATAGTAGATGGAGAATATATTGTATTGCACCTAAAAATTTGATATCGAGATTTCACCGGAAATACGTATCTTAGGTCCGCCTGAATCAAAAAGATTTTGAAAATGTCTGTGTGTGCATATGCTTGCGTGCGTGTGTGCGTGTGTGTGTGCGCGCGCGCAGCATAATTCAAAACGAAAACACAGTTAAATACCAAACTTGTTATTTAGGCTTAGTAGGTTCATTCCAAAGATGCGACACAAAGATTTTTTTTGAAAACCTCCCACCCTCAACTATCCGTTACATGGAACATGTTTCGAAAACTATGATTTTCTCAAAAACGGCTCAAGGAACTTTATTGAAGTCTCATATGTTGAAGATATTTTATGACAAACAAAATGAATATTTGGAATTTTCTGGGAATAGCCTCTGCAGAACTCCTTTATCCGGATGACCTTTATATAAGTCGTAAACCATTAAACAATTCAAATTCGGTTGTCTTTGCTTACTAAAAGTGAAAACATGAGTTACAGCGATGTAGAAAAAGATGTCTCTCGTTTAAGTAAAGCTTAAAAACCTTAAAACTGAAACCTATAACTTGGAATATTTCGATAACGAATAACTCTAGAAAGATGTATATGACATAAATTGAGTGTTTTAATGAGATCTACATTTTTCTGGAGTAACATTTTTATATACATTTCGTTTGTAATGAAAATATCTTAAACATATAACAATTTAATAAAAGTCACATGACTTTCTCTAACTGCTCTGCAAACTTCCTACAAAAGATTATTCTTCTTTGTACGCAACGCTAATCGAGATAAATATTAGCAGAATGTTCTTATTACCCACTTAGTTCCTAATAAGTAGAAGAGAATAAGGGAATGCGCTATGCTAAAGTGATTGTCAAATGTTTTAAAAACGATCGTTATGCGATTGTCATCACAAATCATTTCTTTGTTTGGCCAGGAGTAGAACAAAAGAAAAGCGGATATTTCCTGTCTGAGAAAAGTTTAAGTACTTATCTCTTACGGTTTAGCAGTTAAGCAAAATTCATCCAGAATAAAGAGGTCTTCAGAGGCTATTCCCCAGAAATTCGAGATATACATTTTATTTCGGACATAAATAACTTTAACATACGGGATGTTAATCAAAATAGTTACAGCCATTTTTAAGAAAATCAACGTTTTCGAAATTTTTTCATGTAAAAGGTAATTTTTAGTAGGGTGATTTTTTTTGAAAATCTTCGTGTCGCATCCTTGGAAGTTACTAAACCAAAATACCCAGTTTGGTATTTAACCATCCTTTCGTTTTGGGCACACAAACACACAACCACACACACACACACACACATGGACTTTTTTTTAAAAATGCTTTTATCTGACTCGGAGGACCCCAAAACATATATTTTCGGTGAAATCTCGGTATCGAATTTTTGGGTGCATTGTACATGCATTGTAGAGAAAGTAATAATCGTTGGAGCTATTTTTCAGAAGATAAAAATGCTCGAAACATTTCTATGTTTTAGGGTAGCTGGAGGTACGGTTTCTCTTGAAATCCTTCGGGTCGCAACCTGGGAAGATAGTGAGTTTAATAATGAGTTTCGTATTCAAACGACTTTTCGTTTTTAGCTCTGCTGTCCACGCACACACACACACACTGATAGACAGACAGACACACACTGACAGACAGACACACACACTGACAGATACACACACGCTGACAGACACACACACACTCACAGACAGACAGACACACACACGCTGACAGACACACACTTACAGACAGACACACACACGCTGACAGACACACACACGCTGACAGACACACACACGCTGACAGACACACACACTCACAGACACACACACGCTGACAGACACACACTCACAGACACACACACGCTGACAGACACACACTCACAGACAGACACACACACTGACTGACAGACACACACACGCTGACAGACACACACTCACAGACAGACACACACTCACAGACACACACTCACAGACAGACACACACTCACAGAAAGACACACACACGCTGACAGACACACACTCACAGACAGACACCCACTGACAGACATACACACGCTGACAGACACACACTGACAGACACACACTCACAGACAGACACACACGCTGACAGACACACACTCACAGACAGACACACACTCACAGACAGACACACACACGCTGACAGACACACACACGCTGACAGACAGACACACACACTGACAGACACACAAACGCTGACAGACACACACTCACACACTCACAGACATTCACACACTGACAAACAGACAGACACTCACAGACACACACACACTGACAGACACACACACACTGACAGACACACACTCACACACTCACAGACACTCACACACTGACAAACAGACAGACACTCACAGACACACACACTGTCAGACACACACTCAAACACTCACAGACACTCACACACTTACAAACAGACACATACACACAGACACTCACACACTGACAAACAGACACACACTCACAGACACTCACACACTGACAAACAGATACACTCACAGACACTCACACACTGAGAGACACACACTCACAGACACTCACACACTGACAAACAGACAGACACTGACAGACACACACACACTGAGAGACACACACTCACACACTCACAGACACTCACACACTGACAAACAGACAGACACTCACAGACACACACACTGTCAGACACACACTCAAACACTCACAGACACTCACACACTTACAAACAGACACATACACACAGACACTCACACACTGACAAACAGACACACACTCACAGACACTCACACACTGACAAACAGATACACTCACAGACACTCACACACTGAGAGACACACACTCACAGACACTCACACACTGACAAACAGACAGACACTGACAGACACACACACACTGAGAGACACACACTCACACACTCACAGACACTCACACACTGACAAACAGACAGACACTGACAGACACACACACACTGACAGACACACACTCACACACTCACAGACACTCACACACTGACAAACAGACAGACACTCACAGACACACACACTGACAGACACACAGTCACACACTCACAGACACTCACACACTGACAGACACACACTCACAGACACACACTGACAAACAGACACACTCACAGACCATCACACACTGACAGACACACACTCACACACTGACAAACAGACAGACACTCACAGACACACACACGCTGACAGACACAACACGTTGACAGACAGACACACACACACTCACAGACACACACACACTCACAGACACACACACACTCACAGACACACACACACTCACAGACACACACACACTCACAGACACACACACACTCACAGACACACACACACACTCACAGACACACACACACACTCACAGACACTCACACACTCACAGACACACACACACTCACAGACACACACACACTCACAGACACACACACACTCACAGACACACACACACTCACAGACACTCACAGACACACAGACACACACACACTCACAGACACACACACACTCACAGACACACACACACACTCACAGACACTCACACACTCACAGACACACACACACTCACAGACACACACACACTCACAGACACTCACACACTCACAGACACACACACTCACAGACACACACACTCACAGACACACACACTCACAGACACACACACACTCACAGACACACACACGCTGACAGACACAACACGTTGACAGACAGACACACACACACTCACAGACACACACACACTCACAGACACACACACACTCACAGACACACACACACTCACAGACACACACACACTCACAGACACACACACACTCACAGACACACACACACTCACAGACACTCACACACTCACAGACACACACACACTCACAGACACACACACACTCACAGACACACACACACTCACAGACACACACACACTCACAGACACACACACTCACAGACACACACACACTCACAGACACACACACACTCACAGACACTCACAGACACACAGACACACACACACTCACAGACACACACACACTCACAGACACACACACACTCACAGACACTCACACACTCACAGACACACACACTCACAGACACTCACAGACTCACAGACACACACACGGTGACAGACACACACACGCTGACAGACAGACACACACACTGACAGACACACACACAGACACACTGACAGACACACACACGCTGACAGACACACACTCACAGACAGACACACACTGACAGACACACACACGCTGACAGACACACAAACTGACAGACAGACACACACACTGACAGACACACACACGCTGACAGACAGACACACACACTCACAGACACTCACACACTGACAAACAGACAGACACTCACACATACTGGCAAACAGACAGACACTCACACACATACTGACAAACAGACAGACACTCACACATACTGACAAACAGACAGACACTCACACATACTGACAAACAGACAGACACTCACACATACTGACAAACAGACAGACTCTCACACACACACTGACAGACACACACATACTGACAGACACACACACAGACAGACTGGCACACACACAGACAGACACACACACTGACAGACAGACACACACACTGTCAGATAGACACTCACACACTGTCAGATAGACACTCACACACTGTCAGATAGACACTCACACACACAGACAGACACACACACACACTGACAGACAGACACACACACTGACAGACAGACACACACACTGTCAGACAGACACTCACACACTGACAGATAGACTCACACACTATACATCTACACACGGACATTTTTCTAAAAATGTTTTTTTTTTTTTTACTAAGGAGGTCTTAAAACATTATATTTCCGGTAAATCCTCAGTACTGAATTCTTGGGTGCAATACATTACCTTCTCTATTCACTATGTATTTAGTACGTGTATAGAGAAAGTAAACATCTGATGGTTTCATTCACACGAATTTCAGTAACTGCTCCACAAACAAACTTTCCTTGCAGAAGATTATTCTTTTATCCACGTCATGCTAAACAAACAAACTTTGCCAGAATTGGTCTTATTAATTACTTCTTTGTAGGTATAAAGGAAATAATGGAATACATTAGGCTAAAGAGACACTCAAATCTTTTAAAAAGCCGGTCGCTTAACTGAAACAATTGAAATTCGATTATCTTTGCTTGCAAGAAGTAAACATAAGAAATATCGAAAGTAAAATGTTTGTCTGTTCTTTAAACCTGAAATTTATAGCTTGAAATAAAACGAATACCTCTACAAAAATGTATATGACATAAGTTGTGTGTTTTGAGATGTAAGTTTTTTATTAAGCTTTATCTATCCCTTACGGTTTTGCTGTTATACATAAGTCATCTAGAATGAAGAATTAGAAAATTCGATATACGAGTAAATGTATTTGTAATGCAAATATTTTATATGTATATATAGTTTTAATCAGCATCGTTTGTCAAAAGTTTTAAAAAAAGTTTTCATGTAAAAAGTAGTTTGGGGTGTAAACATTTCTTGAAAATCTTGTGTATTCTTGTAAGATGGAAACTTAAATATCAAATTTGGTTTTAATGTTCTTTTAGTTTTTGGGCTATGCTGACTACATACACACATACACATGGACCTTTCCCTAAAAATATTTTTTGTTTTGGATCCAGGGACCTCAAAACATTTCCGGTGAAACTTTGTCATCGAATTTTTGGGTGAAATACAATACCTTCTCTATTATAACCATAGTAAGTGTAGAAAAAGTAAAAATTATTTTTAAGTAACAAAATATTAAAATGAATGGAAATTTGTAAGTTTGGCAGCAATTGCAAGTTTGTAATCCATCCTGAAAGTTGGTACTTCTGAAAACAGTTCGGAATTGTTAGCAACTTTTATCTGTACGTTAACAAAATATCTTCATGTAATTACATTTTTAGTATGGATAATGTTCAACATAGTATGCTCTTTCTTTACCATACTCATTATATTTTATTGCTTAATTTACGAAATAAAATTAGAATCCAAAAAAAAAATATATAATTTTAAAATTTAACTTTTAATTTCAAATGTTATACCATCATTGTTTATACTGTTTGTACCAATATAATTCCAAGTAATTTAAAGCAGAAATTTCTTTGTTTGAAATTTTGTTTACAGCATTCCAAATATTGAACAGCTTTCTCGGTTTGAATTGCAGCTTAGCTGAAGTAATGAAAAAAATATCTGATGTGTTCCATTCTCGTAACCTTCTCATACCTGTTCAGCAAACAAACAGTTCATACGAGTATAAAAGATTATTACTTTCTCTATACGTACTATGTACATAGTGTATAGAGAAGATATTGCACTCCAAAAAAAATTTGATATCGAGATTTCACCGGTAATATATGTTTTAGGGTACTCTGTATCCAAAAAAAGTATTTTTAGAAAAAGGTCCGTGTGTGTCCGTGTGTCAGTGTGTCCGTGTGTCTGTGAACTCGATAACTCAAAAACGAAAAGTCGCTAAAATACCAAACTTGGTATTTAAGTTTAGTATCTTCCAGGGATGCGACACGAAGGTTTTGAGAAAAATCCCCCTACCCCAAACTACCCTTTACATGGAACTTTTTTCGAAAATTTTTATTTCCTAAAAAATGGTTATAACGATTTTGATTAAAATATCGTATATTAAACATATTTACCTGATAAATAAAATGTATGTTTTCAATTTTCTGGGAATAGCCTCTGAAGACTACTTTACTCTGGGTCAATTTTACGGAATTTGTGAACTCGTGTCCATACAACAAAGGAACATCAGTCGCAGAGCAACCAGCTTTTGACTATCATTTTAACCTATGGTACGTCCTTATTTCACTTCTACTAACAAGGAAGCATATAATAAGACTATTTCTGCTAGTTTTTGCTGCATTAGATGAAGTAAATAGAATAATTTGTTGCAGTGATATAGAGAAAGTCATGTGAATGGAACACATCAGATTTTTAATGTAACTTTTCCGTTTATTTATAGAATCGACCTTGTATATGAAACGAACTTTATAAATGTAATGGTTTACCTTTATTAATACGTGGAAGAACCACCTTATTTAAGAAACGTTTGAAGAAGAGTAGGTAGAGAACGTCATATGGATGCAGCACATCAGATTTTTTCGTGTCCATTTCATTCTCTTTTCTGTCTGTCGTTTCCACTCCAAAACCTTCTCTCGTACTTCTCAAACGTCCGTGCCACTTTGACCTTCTTTCGATTCATCTATTACATCTACTTGGCTTTTCTTTCTTCTTTGTAACTTACAGCTTCTTCTTATAAACTCCATTTCAACAGCCTCCTTTCTTGGCTCATATCCCAGTCACTTCGATGCATATCGCAACATACTCTCGACTATTGATTCATATATTCTCCCTTTAAGTTTTTATCGAGATCTTGTCAGGCCAAAGAATTGGATTAAGTTTATTTATGGCTTGTTTTTCATAGGCTATTGTGCTATGTCCTTGTCGTTTGATATTCGTCAAGAAGGCAACTCAAAACATGAAACCCTTAACCGAGCTTTTTACATAAAACGTTATGTACTACCGTACTTGAACATGATATAGATTTTCTGTGGTCTGAATTTTAAATCTTGATAAGGCACAATTAAAAGGTATGTTTTAAACTCATCTTAATTTCTGTTCTCTACGAACTATTCTTAGAAATATTTATTTTTATTTATTTCTTGTCAATTCAGATATACATTCAATTCAGATTTACATATTTTATTTTACATATTATAAATAAAAAATTTTTAAGAGGCATATAACTATGTGATAGCTTTGAAATTCCATTATCTTTACATGATACGAGAAAAAAATACAAATAGATACTGAAATTCTGTAAGTATTTGGAAGTTCAAACGAAATATTAGCTCTGAAATGGCTAACGCTACAAAAAGTATGCTTTAACTGGATCTATATTCTTGTGTAATAAGTTTCTGTGTAACTCTTAACGAATTCTCAATTATAGAAAAGTCATTTAGAATATAAATGTGTCATGAAAGTTTCATTACTGTTACCAGTTATTGTTTACAAACGCACGAGCTCGCGCACAAACAAACGTGTATCTTTTTCTAAAAATGTGTTTCTTGTTCAGGTATTTCCTGTTAAATCTCGGTATCAAATTTTGGGTAGAATAAAATACTTCTCCGCTTATTACACGTACTAGAGAATGTAAAAATATCTGTGTGCCTTTTCCGCACCTATGGAAATGTCATTTTTGTATATATATGTCCTAATATTCTATGCCTCCGAGGTGTGAGGCATGCAAGCATACTGTTTTTCTCTGGTTATAGTGGTTACAAGATGAGGAACTCCGGATCATCTACTCTGTTTGCCGCTGTTCTCCAGTAAGGCTAGTATATAAAGCTTCGGCGCTTTCATATGTTGAGGATGTGATTAGGCGCCGGGCTCAAAATGTCTACGCCAGATTGGCGTAGAGAATGAGTACGTCGTTGTCAGATCTCGGAGGAATTACTTACCCTCTGAATACCGCTACGGACACTATCGGTTTCCTCGCATGGCTTGTTGGTATCTCCGGTATCAGTCAACATGTAAAAGCCTGAACAAAGTACTCCGCCTTTCCATGAGAGTGGTCATCAAAAAAGCAATACTTTTTAAAATATAGGACCCCAGCGGAGCAGGGGCAAGGAAAAGGCAACCGTTGAGGTGTTTACACAGTAGCGCTACCTCCTTAATACTCTCAGCATTAAATTCACAACACCAGATCTACAACCGTCCAAAATATTCATGTGGTAATGTCTAACAAGAGAAAATAAACAACAACAACAACAACAACACATCTGGGCTCACTATGAGTCTACAGAACAGACAAAGGTAGTCAGTTGTGATAGACTTCGGAGAATGCGCTTGGTATAGGGAGACAGCCGAAGAGGTAGAAAACTGAATTCAGAGCACTAGAGAAAGTAAAAATATATTCTGATTTAATAAACTTCACGAGTATTGATACCTATGGAGGCTCTACAAAGCATTCTTCTTCACTTTAATACATTACTGCAGCCAAATTAAAGAAGAAAAAAACTAATTTATGTAGAAACAAACGATATAAAAGTACATGATCTGACATTTTCCACATTTTTCACTTTATATTTATATCATTGTAACCTTTTTATGTTTAACAATTACAAAAATATTTTATATGCATTTCGCTGAGTAAGTGTATCACCGATATATTATTAGATTGACGAAGAAACAAATGAAGTGTGAATTTCTTTTTGTCGTTACATCAAACCCATATTCTCTGATTCTACAGGCCTCCCACAAAGAACCTTTTGGTGTTTGAACTCGTGTAACTTGGGTGTAATAAGACTCAAAAACTGGAAAGAGAAACTCAAAATTTTTGTAACAGTTCCTTACAGATGTTCAAATTGAAGTCCTTTAGTAACATCACACATCAAGTCTGAAGTTTATTTCCGCCGAGGCAGTTCTTTATGAGGTTATTCCAATTCGACTCGTCTGAATCAGAGTGTTCACTACAAACCTTGGAGCTGGCTGAAAAAAGAGCATGATAACCAATAGTCACATTGGGCATAGGTCATGGTATAAGCTTCTCTTCCTGGAAATTCTTTCCAACATTTGATTCAGCCGTGGCGATAGTTTGTCCCAGTTGTATTGGATATTGCAGGTACATCCTGTGTATCATGAATAACTCGCTGCTCATTCTGTACTTACCCAAGCTGGAGCGGCCTCTTCTGCTGTATTCTTATTTAGAATAGTATGGCGACTTTTCACGTATTCCATTCTCAACAAATTCTGTGCATCTGCCTGTCCTTCCTCCCGCCCATCCCTCCGCCGTAGCATAAACATATCAAGAAAGACCTCAATGCTCAAGAACGTTAAACTAGATGTTGCGTTTTACCATACCCAGGAGAGTAGGTACAATAAACTAATATAATCCGTTATAACTTTGCTACTATATTTTCTGTTTGACATTCAAATCGGAAATGCTAGTTTTTTTGCTGAAGCACGTTGTGGCACTACAAACTAACATAAATACCATACGTAAATCTGTTAAATTAATTATTTGTCCAAGTTTTTGAAGTAAAAAACAAAGGGCAATGGAAGGGGTGAGATCTCTAGTTGAAGGAATATTTAATGCAATCACATTTTTTGGCCTGCCAGAAGTTGTTATTGATAAATTGGTATTATTGCAGTAAACATCGCGGCAAGATCATAACACAATATTGTTCTAATTTCTTGGTCTAAAACTACAGTTAGTGTAACAAAAGGGTGTCTCATATACTACAGCATTGGTTTAAAGCTTTAGTACATTCTGTGATATTAATGAAGCGCCTCGGTCGAGGAATATTGCGATAGTTAACATTGCATTCCGAATCCGAGAAACATGCCCCCTATTCTAACGGCTCTGGTTTCATAAGCACATAAGTTGATAGTAATTATTTCTCGCGATAGCTCAAAATGGGATGAATTAGCAAGAGATTTCTTATAAACCGGAGTAAGTTGCCAATTTTGTCTGCGAACTGCCTTTATCCAAGCTTCTAAACGGTATTTCCGGGTTGGAAATATAACATCTAACAAACAATGCAGAAGTTGGATAGGTAGAGTCAGACTGAAAAATTCAATGCCTAGCCGGGATAGGAAGCACGGATCTCCCGGTCTCTAGTCGGTTGCTCTGCCACTGAGTTACCATGGCAACATACCGGCATAACTTTAATTTCTCTACTGTCTCCTGGTAAACCACAAGGTGATATAAATTAATTTGAGATGACAACCCCATTGGCGACCTACAATGTTGTAACTACTTAAGTCCCAGGATTCATAATATATCCAACTATTATAGTCAATTAGTTCATTGAATTGTTTCTTCACACAAGACAAAGCAGAAGCAGAAGTGTAATGTATAATATATTTCACTAAGTATACCACCGAAAAATCGCTTAAATATATACACCAACTTATATATTGAAAAACACTTCCCTTTTCATTGTTTTTGCTTCTGCTATTCGAGAAACTACAACAAAACACAACACACGTATTAACCATTATACTGGTTTAAAAGTTAGTCTAAATTTACTGCATATTTGAACATTTAACACCACAAAATCTTATTTAACCCGCACAAGACGTACTTATCCCAAAAGTCCACTGTCTAGATATGGCGGAATAACAAAAACATGTTTTACCAACCACAATGCATAAGGATAGGGAATTTCCAATCTAATATGTCTCTATACGTGGGTCGGCTGACAAGCCTCGAGCCTCTCACAGATATCGCCACTAGGCCAGTTAGACTGTAGCATCGTATAATTTAACTCTAGACTAGCTTGGATCCATAGTTACAGGTCAATAGCTTGTTTAGTTTTCCATTAAACAAGACAACTTTAGAGTTTTCACGAAAATGGAGGATTTGGAAAAACGAGCAGTGATTAAATACTTCCATTTAAAAGGCTTAACGCCTAAAGAAATCAAAGAGAAAATGGACAGTACATTGAAAGACTCTGCTCCTTCATATTCAATGATTAAAAGGTGGATTGCAGAGTTTAAATGGGACGTAAGAGTACTAGTGATGAGCCTCGCTCTAGACGCCCTGTAGAAGTGACAACTCCAGAGATAATTGAACATATTTATCAGATTAAAGTTGTTTGAGTTAGCAGAAACTGTAAACATATCAAAAGAACGTGCAGGTAATATTTTAAGCAATGTTTTGGGCTTTCACAAGCTCTGTGCTGTTTGTTGACATCTATCAAAAGTTGCAAAGAAAAACTGTTTCTGTTATGAATGTGGAGGTCTACCGTGTAATCCCAGTGAATTTTTGAGACGGCTTATTACCATGGATGAAACTTGGATACATCGCTACACTCCAGAAAGCAAATCACAGTCAGAACAGTGGATTGCGCCAGGCGTAGCAACTCCAAAATAGGCAAAGTCAATTTTGTCAGCTAATTTTGTTATGGCGAGTGTTTTCTGGGATGCACAGGAAATTATTTTTACTAATTACTTGGAAAAGGGTAAAAGTATCACTGATGACTCTGACGCTTACTGCAACGTTTGAGTGATGAGATGAAAAGAAAAATACCTCATTTGGCAACGAAAACAATCTTGTTTCATCACAAGAATGCTCCGGTCCATCGCTCAGTAATTGCAATGGGAAAAATATGTGAATTAAAGCTGGAATTGCTTGAACATCCACCCTATTCGCCAGATCTAGCACCCAGTGACTACCACCTGTTCCCAAATCTCAAAAAATTCTTGGAGGACGAAAATTTCACACATCGAGGAGGTCATTGATAAGGTAAACAGCTATTTTAAGGACCTTGATAAATCGCACTACAGAGATGGTTTAATTAAATTAGAATACCGATATGACAAATTTATTATTAGCCTTTCTGGAGACTATGTTGAGAAATAAAGGAAAACAATTAAATGCTGTTTTCATTGAGAGGCCCGGAACTTACCAGGCGACCCTAGTATTTGAACATTTAGCACCACAAAATCTTATTTTTGGGTGCACATTTAACCCACACAAGGCGTATTCATCTCAAAAGTGTAGTGTCTAAATATGGTGGTTTAGCAAAAACGTGCTTCACTAAACACAATACATAAGAATAGAAAATTTCCGATCTAATCTGCATCTATATCTGTGGTTTGAGACAATACATGTCTTGTCACGGGGCAAAGAGTTATTTAAAAGTTAAAGATAAATTATAGCTAATAATATAAATTATACCAAGAAGGGAAATATATGTACATATAAAATGGGAAGGGAAGAAAGATTTCAAGCACGTCTAAGTAGCCGAGTTGTCACAAGCTGGTAGCACAGTATACCGTTAGGGGTGAGCATTGACCCGAAGGGGGTGAGAGGACACTGCCTGAGGGGAACATAATGGGAAAAGAGAAAATAATGCTCCCGCTGGCCAGGGGATACTTTTTAAGGCACTTGGTGTAGAACATCGACAGAGCAAAGATGTGATATTTGGGTGTCGAAAACAATTCATTTTCATAAAGACCAGGGTACGGACGAGATCACTGCTTGAAAATTAATAAGTAGTAATAGTCGCTGTCGGGTAAAGTGTAGTTTCACAGTAGGAAATTTAGGAGGAATACGTGTGTGTTCGACGGCAGAAAAAGGCCGAACTAACTGAATAAAGCACTTGTGTCGTACCACATTCTGAAAGAGTTTCCATACTAGCCAAATTCTAAGATCGGGTTACCTCATAATCATACCATTCCTAATAGCCAAACCCGCACCCGGGACACAAACCCGTTACCCCGTTACCATCCCAGGTTTGACATTATGTATAACGAAGAGGAAAACGATAATGCTGTCCTTTTCTGCAATGACGTGTAGTTCAAAGAAAGTGCTGGTAGCATGAGGTGCACCTCAAATCCCACATGTGGTTTCCTGGGTTGCCTTAGTAAAACACGAGTGGTACGACCCCTCGGCTTCTATGCTGATCTCTACAAAGTGCATGTAAAATAATTATATTAAACGCCTGAAAAGTTTGTATATTTAAAAAATTCTGATGTGTTCCAATCACATGACTTTTCCTTACAAAAGATTATTCTTTTATCTACAACATGCTAATCAATATGAAGATTAGCAGAATTTGTCTGATTACTTGCTTCCTTGTAAATAGAAGGGACACGAGGAAACACACTAGGCTAAATCAACACTCAAATCTTCTAACATCTGTCCTCTGCGAAACAACTGGAATTCGGTTCGCTTTGCATGGCCTTCAGTAAAACAAGAGACAATTTTAAATAGTTTAAAATTAAAACCAATAACAATGAATATCTCAGAAACGATCAGATCTACACGAAAAACGTATATGATATAAATTATGTGTTTTAACGAGATCTATATTTTTGTTGCAGTAAGCTTTTGTCTTATTCAAGTCAAAATAAACATTTTACTCGTGATTTAAATATTTTTAATATACGGTATTTCAATCAAAATCATTGCAGCCGGTTTTGAGGAAAACAAAAATTTCAAAAAACTTTCAATGTAGAGAGTAATTTGTGGTTAACTGTCTTTTCGTTTCTGAGCTACGCTCCGGTGAAATTTTGTGTTGAATACACTATCATTTTTATCCACTGTGTACATTGTACATACTAGAGAAAGTAAAAAAATATAAAACTAATAACATGTAAATCTGATGTGTTCCATTTACATGACTTTCTCGCAGCTGTTTTCTTCTCTTACAAAAGACTATTTTTATCTACGTCATGCGAATCGAGATAAAAAAAAAACAGAATTGTTGTTAATACTTTTTTCTTTGTAAGTAAAAGGGATTAGGCTAAAGCGATAGTCAGATCTGACTGATATGTGAAACAGTTGACATTATGTTCTCTTTGTTTGCCAGGAGTAAAACTAACGAGAGATGAATAAAATATTATTTCCTGTTTAAGAGAAATAGTTTAAGGTTCAAACCAATAACAAGATAAAATTTGGATACATTTTGTTCAAATATAACATAAATTGTGTGTTTTAAGAAGATTTAGATTTTTGTTAGTAAGCCTTTGCCTTTCGGTTTACCAATTATATAAAAGTCATCCAGAATGAGGAGATCTCTAGAAAGCTTAAAATATATATTTCGTTTGCCATAAAAATCAGATGTGTACCATTCACATGACTTTCTCTACATTTCTGCAACAAATTACTGTTAAAAACTTATGCTTCTATTTGCTTCATGGTAATTAATCGAAAAAAAAATAGAAGCGAAATAAGGGAGTGCCATAAGTTAAAGTAATAGTCAAAAGCTGGTTCCTATGTGCCTGAAGTTCCTTTGTTTGTACGGATAGGAGTTTACCAACTTCTGTATGAGAAAAGTATAAGTTTTTCAAAACTGAAACCAAAAACAAGGAATACCTCAAGAACTATCAACTTCAGGAAAAAATGAATATAATATAAATTGTGTGTTTTAATGTGCTCTACATTTTTTGTCCATTTCTTACGATTTACCATTTATGTAAAATTCATCCAGAATAAAGAATGCTTCAGAGGCTATTCCCAGAAAGTTCAAGATATACATTTTATTTCTTTGGTAAATAACTTTAATATACGATATTTTAATCAAAATCGTTAGCCATTGTTTAGTACATCAAAATTTACGAAAAAAGTTCCATGTAAGGGTAGTTTGGGGTGGGAGGATTTTCTTGAAAATCTTCGTGTCGCATTCTTGAAATATACCAAACTTAAATAACAAGTTTGGTATTTAACGTTCTTTTCGTTTTTGAGCTATGCTGTCCATAGACACAGACACAGGCACACACACGGACCTTTTTCTGAAAATGTTTTTTTTTTTTTTTTTGGATTCAGGAGGACCCAATTCATGTATTTACGGTGAAATCTCGATATCGAATTTTTGGGTACAATTCAATACCTTCTCTATACACTATGAACATAGTACGTGTAGAGAAAGTAAAAGTTAATTGCTGTGGGGAACACTTTGTAGATGACTTAATTTTAGCGAGCGTTTTAAGTGGAAATTAATTGCCTGTAAACATAAGAATCACAGAGTATCGTCTCACTAAGATACTCTGAGATAGTTGGAGTACACCTTCTTGTGTAAACAAATCCAGTAGGCTATGAGGTAATGAAAAAACAAATGAGTGTGCTAAGCATAAAGTAACGTACATTGGCAAGATATAAAGGATGATAAATGATACAGACCGGATCCCTTAGCGTCCCTGGAGGGTAATGCAGGGACGTAGGGCGATCGAACAGGGCTATCTCGCTTCAATATACATTCTCCAGATTCTGACATTCGAGGTGAACTTATTTGAAGACCAATGTGGATATATTGATATTGCAGTTTGATGGTTTTATATGCGGCCCTGCTGGGGATTTTACGTAAAAATTTATTGAACCTGTAGCTTCGCTAACATCCTTTTATTTAAATATTTTCTTTCCTTATCTTGGCTTACTTTATCTTACTTTTAATTTATACTCTTTGTACATAGTGTATATAGAAGGTATTGCACTCCACCCAAAAATTTCTATACGGAGGTATCACCGAAAATATTTGTTTAGGGTCCCCTGTGTCCAGAAAAAACATTTGAAGAAAAATATCCGTGTGTGCGTGTGTCTGTGTAACGATAACTCAGAAACGAAAAGTCGGTAAGATACCAAACTTGGTATTTAAGTTTAGCATCTTCCAAAGATGCTACACGACGATTTAAAGATAATATCCCCACTCCAAATTACCCTTTACATAGAAAATGTTTTGAAAATTTTGTTTTTCTCAAAAATGGTTGTAAAGATTTTGATTAGAACACCGTATATTATAAATATTTACATCACAAATAAAATGAATATCTTGAATTTTCTGGGAATAGCCTCTGAAGACTTCTTTATTCTGAATGAATTTTGCTGAATTTTACATAACTGGTAAACCGTAAGAGATAGACAAAAACTTACTACACAAAACATGTAGATCACGTTAAAACACACAATTTATGTCATATACATTTTTTCATAGAATTGACCATTTATAAGATGTTCCTTGCTATTTATTTCAGATTCAAAATATTTAAACCTTTCTCACCCGGAAAGTTGTAAACTCCTGGCCCTGCATAGAAACAGGTTTTCCCCACCTGGCAGTCTGATTCTAAAAGGTTTGAGTATCGTTTTAGCCGTGTATTTTCTTATTTTCTTTCTACTTACAAGGAAGCAAGTAAATAATACAATACCTGTTGATGTTTATCTCAATTATCATAAAATTGTCAGAAGAAAATGATTTTTAACAATACTTTGTTACAGCGATGTAGAGAAGCTCATGTGAATGGAACACATCATAATTTTTTCCTTTTCTTTATACCATCTATGTTCCCCTATACTTTAGGTTTTCATTTTACCTTTCGTTTTTAATCTCTTTAGCACGTATGTAGTAAGTAGACAAGGTATTACATTCCAATAAAAAATTCGATACCGAGATTTCATCGGAAATACACTTTTAGGGTCTTTTGAATCCAAAATAAGGATTTCTAGAAAATAGTCCGTGTGAGTGTGTCTATTTGGGCAGCATAGCTCAAAACTTGTAACATATCTGCCAATAAAAATACTTTCTAGAATAATTTAATTATTTTCACACAAAGCCTGTGTAGGACAAGAGTTGAATAAATAGAGTCAGAAAATTCAATGAAAAATTCAATATCATGTCCGCGATTTGAACTACGGATCTCCCAGTCTCTAGTCGGTTGCTGTAACCACTGAGCTACCATGACAAAATGTCGACATGGTATTAAATTTATCAACTGAGCTCACATTTTGGTTTCAATTTAACTTAAACTTTTCTTAAACGGGAAGTAATTTTTCATTTCATACATCTTTTGTTTTACACATTAGCACGATAAGAGAAGCGAATTACAATTGTTTCTCATAGCGCTAGTTTGTAATTCATATTTTACTTTTGCTTAGAAAACAGCAGAAATAAGACATTTTTCCTGCTAATGTTTGCCTCGACTAGATAAATGAATAATTATTTGTAGAAGTATTTTGTTGTAGAAAGTAGCGAAAATCACGTGAATTGAACATATCAGTTTTTTTTCTAGTATATTTTACTTGAACCAATAAATTCGTACGTGGTGTTCATTCATTAATATTAATTAAACTAACGAAAAGCTGTCCAATGTGTTCCATTCACCTTACTTTCTCTTTATCGCTGTAACAAATTATTGTTAAAAATCATATTCTTTTATCTACTACATTATGACAATCGAGAAAAGCATTAGCAGTAATTGTCTAAATTAGTTTCCTTGTAAGTAGAACGAAAATAATGTACACAGGCTAAAACGATAGTCAAATCTTTTAAAAGCTGATTGCCATGTGGTTGAAATTGATTTCTGTGCAGGGCCAGGAGTTTACAACTTTCCATGTGAGAAAAGTTTTAATATTTTAAATTTGAAACAAATAACAAGCAATATCTCAGAAATAGTCAATTACATAAAAAAAAGACCGTCTGTGCCTACATTTTGTATTTTAACGTGATTTACATTTTTTGTGAAGTAAATTTTTATCTATCTCTTATGGTTTACCAGTTATGCAAAATTCAATAAATTTATCAAGAATAAAGAGGGTTTTGGGGGCTATTCCCAGCAAACTAAAGATCTACATTTTATTTGGCATATAAATACCTTAGATATAAAATATTTTAATAAAAATCGTTAGAGCCATTTTTGAGAAAATAAAAAAAAATGAATTTGTTTCAATGTAAAGGGTAGTTTGGGGTGGGGGATTTTCTTGAAATATTTGTGACGTATCCCCGGAAGATACCAAACTTAAATACTAAGTTTGGTATTTAACAGACTTTTCGTTTTTGAGTTATCGTGTTTACAGACACACGGCACCTGTTTAATAAGAATGCTTTTTTATTGAATTTTGCATAACTGGTAAACCGTAAGAGATAGACAAAAACTTGCTACACAAAAAATGTAGATTACGATAAAACACACACTTTATGTTATATACATTTTTTCGTGGAGTTGATCAGTTTTGAGATGTTCCTTATTTTTGGTTAAAACTTTGAAAAACTTTTGTCTTAGAGTAATTTGTCAACTCCTGTCCATGCAAATAAATGAACTTCAGTCACATAGCAACCAGATTTTGACTATCACTTTAATGTAGCGTATTCCTTTATTTCCCTTCAACTTACAAGGAAGCAAGTAATAAGACTATTTCTGCAATTTTTTTCTCGATTAGCTTGCAGTAAATATTTTATACAAGGGACCCTAAAACGTGCATTTCTGGTGAAATCTCGGTATCGAATTTTTGGGTGCAATACAATATGTACGTGCAGAGAAAGTATCTAGCAGTACGCTTGATATTACTAAAGATAGTCTATTGTTTTGATTTTCTTAAATGCCTTTAAATCTAAGCAGTGTATATATATATATATATATATATATATATATATATATATATATCGTAGCTAACTTCAATGGTAACAGATTTAGGAAGGCAAAATGTTGCTCTATCGCACTTTAAAGTCGGTCAAAACAGGGCAAGAGAGGTGAATCCAGTGGGAAACATCCCCCGTCCCCCTACATGGTCCAGTAAATCTAGAATCCAATAGGGTAAGCATCTCTCTCTTCATCTTGTTAGAATAGGTCCTTCTTCTCTCTGAGAATGCCGCATTACAGCAACAAAGTGCCCGTCGCTAACAATATAAACTACATATCCACTGCCGTTTTTCCTCAGGCACTCTGCTTACCTTTGATCTACCATTCAGCAATGTCTGCACGTATTAGTAGTGTTCTTCATAACCACATTAGAGTCATAGCTTTTATATATGGCGTCACAGGTTTCTGTTTAACCTCTTACCAGCAGATGCCGTATTTGGCTCGCATTCTCTCACCTCTGTGTGTATTATTACCTCATTAGAGTCATAGTTTTTACTTTCTCTATTAGCAGAAAGTCTTATTGCTACCTTACCTTAAGTAGAAGCAAAATAAAGGAGTATTATAGGTTAAAGTGATAGACATAACGCTGGTTGCTATGTGACTCAAGTTCCTTTGTATGAACAGGAGATGACAAATTCCTTTATGGGAATAATATAAGTTTTTTAAAGCTGGAACAAATATCAAGGAATATCTCAAAAACAATCAAATCCACGAAAAAAATGTATATGGCATAAATTGTGTGTTTTGTCGTGATCTACATTTTTTGTATGATAAGTTTTTGTTTATTTCTTACGGTTTACCGATTATGCAAAATTCAATAAAGATCATCCAGAATAAAGAGGTCTTTAGAAGCTATTGCCAGAAAATTCAAGATATACATTTTATTTGGCATGTAAGTATCTTATTTTTAAGAGATTTTAATCAAAATCGTTAGAGCCAATGCTTTTTTTTTGGATTCGGGGGACTCAAAACATGTATTTCCGGTGGAATCTCTGTATCGAATTTTTGGGTGGAATAAAATATTTTCTCTATACACTTTGTACATAGTACGTGTAGAGAAAGTAAACTCATTTTTGAAAAAAAGGCGCATGTGTGTTTGTGTGTGTGTGTGTGTGTGACCATGATAACTCAAAAACGAATAGTCGCTAAAATACCAAACTTTGTATTTAAGTTTGGTATCATCCATGGATGCGACACGAAGATTTTCAAGAAAAAACCCCACCCCCAACTACCCTTTACATGGAACTTTTTTCTATATTTTTTATTTTCTCAAAATGGCTATCGATTTTGATAAAAATGTATATTAAAGATAGTTACATGACAAATAATATGTATATCTTTAATTTTCTGGGAATAGATTATGAAGACTGCTTTATTCTGGGTAAATTTTAAGGAATTTTGCATAACTACTAAACCGTAAAAGATGGACAGAAACTTACCACACAAAAATGTAGATCACATTAAAACAGAGAATTTATGTTGTATACATTTTTTCGTGGAGTTGACCGTTTGTTAGATATTCCTTGTTTTTGGTTTCAGCTTTCAAAAACTTAACTTTTCTGATACAGGAATTTGTCAACTCCTGTCCATACAAATAAATGAACTTCAGTCACATAGCAACCAGCTTTTGACAAGTGCTTTAATCTATGGTACTCCTTATTTCTCTGCTACTTACAAGGAAGCTAGTAATAAGATATTTATGCTAATTTTTTGTCGATTAGTATGAAATAAATAGAAGCATAAGCTTTTTAACAATAATTTGTTGCAAAGATGTAGTGAAAGTCATGTGAATGGAACACATCAGACTTTTTAAAGCTGAAACCACTATCAAGGAATATCTCAAAAACGATCAACTCCATACAAAATGTATATAGCATACATTGTGTGTTTTATCGTGATCTACATTTTTGTGTAGCACTGTTTTGTCTATTTCTAGCGGTTTACCAGTTATACATTATTCAATAAAAATCATCCGGAATAAAGAGGTATTTAGAGCCTGGTCCCAGATAATTCAAGATATACATTTTATTTGGCATGTAAGCATTTTAAATATAAGAAATTTTAATCAAAATCGTTAGAACCAATGCTTTTTTTGGTTTCAGAGGGACCGAAAACATTTATTTCCGGTGGAATCCCAGTATCGAATTTGTGGGTGGAATACAATACCTTCTCTATACTCTTTGTACATAGTACGTGTAGAGAATGTAAAACTAATTTTTTGAAAAGGGTCCATGTGTGTTTGTATGTGTCCACGTGTCTGTGAACGCCATATCTCAAAAAAATAAGTCGGTAAAATACCAATCTTGGTATTTAAGCTTAGTATGTTCCAGGGGTGCACCACGAAGAATTTGAGAAGGATCTCCCACCCCAAATTAATCTTTACATGGAAAACATTGCCAAAATTTTGATTTTCTTAAAAATGGCTCTAACGAATTTAATTAAATACCATTTATTAAAAGATATTTAAATGGCAAGTAAAATGTTTATCTTGAATAGGCCCTGAAAACCTCTTTATTCTGAATGAATTTTTCTGAACTGGTAAGAAAAGGGCTGAATCACGTTAAAACACGCAATTTATGTCATATACGACTTTTTCGTGACATTGACCATTTCTGAGACATCCCTTGTTATTTGTTTCAGCTGTAAAACATAAACTTTTCTCACATGGAAAGTTGTAAACTCCTGTTCCTGCATAGAAACGCATTTCAACCATATGGCAACCAGCTTTTAAAAGATTTTACTGTCGGTTTGCGTAGTGTATTATTTTATTCCCCTTCTAATTACAAGGAAGCAGGTAATTAAGACAGTTCTTGCTAATGTTTATCTTGATTATCATAAAGTATATAGAAGAAAATGCTGTTTTACAATAATTTGTTACAGGGATGTAGAGAAAGTCATGTGAATGGAACACATCAATTTTTATATAAGGCGTCACTGATTTCTGTTTAAAGTCTAACCAGCAGACTGTTATACAGCAATATTTCAAGTTGCTCTCAAACAAATGCTTCACAAGTTCCAGGAGTTAAAACATTTCACTCTGGACTTAAATACCCTAAGAAGAGAAATTTAAAAACAAAGCTGCCTCAGGATTCCTCTTCAGCGACTCCGAAGACAGTGGTTATTATTAGCTTCACTCATCCATACTTTGTTCTCAAATATTGACTGTGTTCAGTTGATCACGTTGTTAACTTTGTTAATTTTGTTAATTTACCCAGTATAAATTATTTATCAATACCAATATACTTGTAATCGCCACCAATTGTTAAATATATCTCTTGTTATCTTTCGTACTTTTTAGAGGTTATGTCCTCTGTTTGTTATGTGAATAATATTTAATTTAGTTTAATAGCAATCTTGCCGATTGATCAAATAATAAATGGACAAAAAATACTTTACGATCACACTCACAAAATCTACACTAACTATAAAACAAACATCTTCACTATATGAGAAACATAATTAAAATATTTGATTTATTCACATGCTTTTCTTTAGCTGTTTCAAATACAACTATTCTTACAAAATACTATTCTTTTATCTATATCATGCTTATCTGGATAAACATTAGTATAATTGGTCTTATTACTTGCTTCCTTTTAAATCGAAGGGAAGTAAGGGAATACATTAGCTTAAAGAGACAGGTAAAGCTCGAGGTAATGTGAAACAGTTGCTCGGTTCGCTGAAACCAATAACAAGTAATAAATCAGAAAGCATATATGACATAAATGATGTGTTTTAACGAGATCTACATTTTCTGTGTGGTAAATTTTTATCTATTTCTTACGGATTACCAGATGTGCAAAACTCATCCAGAATAAAATGCTCTTCATAGGCTATTCCCAGAAAATTCAACATGTACATATTATTTGTGATGTAAATATCTTTAATATGCGGTATTTTAACCAAAATTGTTAGAGGTATTTTTGAGTGTACACAATTTTTCGCAAATTTTTAATGTAAACGGTAGTTGGGGTGGCGGGATTTTCATGAAAATCTACATGTCACTGAACTTGTATTGGTTGGAATTTTCATTTTGAACTATGCTGTCCATAGACACACCCACATACACGCACCTTTTTCTAAAAATATTTTTTTTCGGACTCAGGAGACCTAAAAACATATATTTCCAGTGGAATATAATACCTTCTCTATCCACCATGTACATTGTACATACGGGCTAGAGAAAGTAAACGTCTGATGTGTTATACTGGCATGGCTTTCTCTAGCTATTCCACAAAAAGCTTCTCACAACTTCTTTCTACTAATACTAATCTAGATAAGCTTTAGTAGGATGGTCTTAATTCTTAGTTCCTTATAAGTAGAAGGGAATTAAATGAATGCATTATACTATAGCGATAGTCAAATGTTTTAAAAGCTATTGCTATTGAAATTCGCTTGTTTCCTGGGGTCAGAAGTTAAAAGAAACACACAAAAACGACTTGCTGATTGAGACAAGTATGGATATTGCAAAATTGAAAACAAAAAGAAGGAAACACCCAATTTATGTTATATTTATACTTTTTTGGAATTGAGCATTTCCGAATATTCCTTGCTATTGCGTTCAGTTTTAAAATACTCAAAACTTTAATCGTACAGGATTTTGTCAACTTCTGACATGAAAAGAGACGATTTTCAACCATATAGCAAAAGCTTTTTAATAGCTAGCGTTAAACCTTTCCGTTATAATTACAAGGAAGCAAGGAATAATACTATATTCTGCTAATGCTTATCTCAGTTAGCATTAAGTAGATAAAAGGATAAGCTTTTTATAATTAAATGTTACACAAATGTAGAGAAAGTTATGTGAATTAACACATCAACTTTTTTGAGCTATGCTGTTCATTCACACACCACGGACCTCAAAACGTATATTTTAGGTGAAATCTCACATACAACTGCTCTACCTGTATTGCAAATTGTACAAGGTAGAAAAATCTAAAATATGCAGAAGTGCTAGAACTAATAAAGTTGTTTATTATGTGAAATTTCTATCCTTTAATTTGATCGCTCGAATTCGCTAAGCGGTTAACGCATGCGTATTTGTAATGTCTAGTGAAGATCGTAGGAGCCTCATATTACTGAGGTCCCGAGTGCGAATCTCGGTTAGGTTGAGTTACCCGGATAAGTTTTTTTTTGGGGGGTATTCCTTAACCTGAGAAGACGAATCTCGAATAACTTTAAGTGCCTAGGACCCAATGTCTATTTGAGGGATATTTTATTAATTTAATTTCTAGTCTTATATGATTTACCAGGTTAAAGGACGTAAAACAACACAAAAAGTTGTATTGTTTGTGGCCCCTATACTATTCTAAGGAATTGTTCCGTAAGAAAGCGAAAGCAACATTACGATGTGCTCCATTCACATGACTTTCTCTAACTGCTCTGTACACAAACCTCTTGGAGTAGATTCTTCTTCTTTCTACTTCATATAATCAAAAGAAAAATGAACAGAGCTGTTTATTATTTAATTTCTTAGTAATTGAAGAGAAATAGGGAATACACTAGGCTTCAGGATTAGTCAAATGTTTTAAAAGCTGTCGCTACACGATTGTCTTGAGATTCTCTTCTTTGCATGACCAGGAGTAAAACATTCCTGTTTGAGAAAAAGTAAATTAATTTAAAATTGAAATAGGTAGCATGAAATATCTTGGAAATTGTTACTTCCACAACAAAAATGCATGGCACACAAATGGTGAGTTTTAACGAAATATAAATATTTTTGGCAATAAGTTTTTTTTTCTATCTCTTACGGCTGTGCACTCATGCAAAACTTCATCCACAATGAAGAAGGTTTCAGTAGAAATTCAAGATATGTAGTTTGTAATTTTTGAAAGATACCAAATTAACAGTCTTTTCGTTTTTGATTTATACTGTCCATAGATACACACATTGACCTAATTCTAATTATTTTTTTAATTCAGGGTGTCTAAAAACATGTTTCAGGTGAAATCTCTGTACCCAATTTTTGGGTGAAATACAATACTTTGTCCAGATACCATGTACGCTGTACATACGTGCTAGAGAAGGTACAAAGGCCTGTGAGTTTTTGGCACTCTATACTATTTTAACTTAGAGGAACTTGAAGCGTATTAAAAGGAATAATTCTTATTTGAGGTCATAAATATCCAATATAAATGACAGGAGCAAGACTTCTATGATAAAATGTTCAAAAGAATGATACAAATAAAATACTTCTGAAACAATAAAGAGAATTATTCCTCATCGCTCCTGTTATTATTGCATACATTGTGACAGTTAAAATTTAAGGGGTTTCTGAAGACAAGTGACAGCATATTTATGTCTACAGCGTTTTCCTAATTAAAAGTTGGAACAAGCAAACATTTTTCGTGAATGGTAAAACTAGGTTTGATAATAACTCATTAATAAGCCGTAAATTAAAACGTATAATAGAGAATATTTCTTTCCAAGAAGAACTTTTTAATTTATGAGAGTCTTTGATGAGTTGTGGGAACTGCCCCTCCCTCCGCTCCCTCCAGCGTTAATTCAAACTCTTGTGGAAACTTTAGTAGAGCAAAACTGCGAAAAGCAAAAAATAAAATGGGTCTACAAAAGTCCGTCGTTAGATTTTATCAGTAAAAAATTATGCAATTACAGCTTAATAAATTCAGTCCGCAGTTTTCATAACTACCCCAATAAAGCAATTATTTTCAGCAACCAAGAAAAGCTACACTCAGACGTTTAACTTTCTCTACCATGCACAATATATATAGTAGGTAGACAAAGTAAATTATTCCACTCAAAAACTTAACGAGATTTCACCACTAATACAGTTTTCAGATACACTGGGTAAAGAAAAAAAATCTGATGTGCACCATTCATATGACTTTCTCTACATCTCGGTAAAAATTTATTATAAAAAACTATTCTGCTCTCTACTTCATGCTAATCGAGATAAACATAAACAGAAATGCTCTTATTACTTGATTCTTTGTGATCAGAATGGAAAAAAAGGAAGTACACTAGGCTAAAACGATAGTCAAATCTTTTTAAAGCTTGTTGGTATGTGATTGAAATCCGTTTCTTTCCATTGCCAGGAGTTGACATATTCCCTATGTGAAATGTATAAGTATTTTAAAACTGAAAGCGATAGAAAGGAATATCTCAAAAATTGTAAATTCCACGACAAAAAATCTGATGTGTTACACTCGTATGACTTTCTCTAGCTGCTCTACAAAACTCCTACAAAATATTCTTCTTCTTTGTACACAATGTTAATCAAGATAAATGTTAGCAGAATGTTATTACTTAGTTCCTTGTAAGTAGAAGGGAATAAGGGAATGCAGTATGCTAAAGTGATTGTCAAATGTTTTAAAAGCCATCGTTATGCGATTGTCATTGCAAATCACGTCTTTGCTTGGCCAGGAGTAGAACAAAAGAAAAACGTACCCTTCCTGTGTGAAAAAGGTTTTTCACAATTTAAACCAATAACAAGGAATATCTCGTAAACTGTTACCTCCACAACAAAAACGTAAAGGACAAAAATTGTGTGTTTTGTCATGAGGTACATTTTTTGTGAAGTACTTTTTTTTCTATCTCTTACAGTTTAGCAGTTAAGCTAAATTCAACAAAATTCATCCAGAATAAAGAGATCTTCAGAGGCTATTCCCAATAAATTCGAGATATACATTTTATTGCGGACATAAATAGCTTTAATATACGGGATTTTAATAAAAAATCGTTGGAGCCATTTTTAAGAAAATCCAAATTTTCGAAATTTTTTCCATGTAAAGGATAGTTTTTAGTGGGGAATTTTTTTTGAAAATCTTCGTGTCACATCCTTGGAAGATACCAAACCTAAATACCAAGTTTGGCATTAACGGTATTTTTGTTTTGGGGCAATGCTGCCCCCAGACACATGCACACACAGACAGACACACACATACACACACATGGACCTTTTTTTAAAAATACTTTTTTCGGACTCAGGAGACCCCAATAACATATATTTCCGTTGAAATCTCGGTATCGAATTTTTGGGTGCATTACAGTACCTTCTCTATCCCTATGTACTTTGTACATATGCGGCTGGAGATAGAAATAAGTAAGACATACATTGTGTGTTTTAACGAAATATACACATTTGTATAGTAAGTTTTAGTCTGTCTCTTATGGTGTAGGAGTTATGCAAAATTCAGCAAAATTCATCAATAATAAACAGGTCTTTAGAGACTTTTCCCATAAAATTCAAGATGTACAATTTATTTGACATGAAATATCTGTAATAAATGATATTTATTCAAACTCGTTATAACTATTTTGAGAAAATCAAAATTTTTGATTTTTTGTAATATAAAGCGTAGTTTGAAATGCGGGATTTTTCTCAAAATCTTCCTGTCGCATCCTTGGAAGATAGCAAACGTAAATACCAAGTTTGATATTTTACTGACTTTTGGTTTTTGAATTATCGTGTGCACGGACACATGCTCACTCACACGGATCCTTCTTCTAAAAACGATTTTGTTTTTGTCACAGGAGATCCTAAAACGTGTAGTTTTCTGGTGAAATCTTGGTATCGAATGCTTGGGTGGAATGCAATACCTTTTCTATACACTATCGCATAGTATAGAGAAAGTAATAAGTCGTAATAAAAATAATTAAAAAAACGTTTAAAAAAAAGGATTGTGTGTGTACGCGTGCGTGCGTGTGTGTGTGTGTGTGTGTGTGTGTGTGTGTGTGTGTGTGTGTGTGTGTGTGTGTGTGGGATTTCTATTCACAAGATTTTCTCCAACTGTTTCACACAGGGAGGCTTTGCTTACAAAAGACAATCCTTTTATCTACGTCATGCTAATCGAGATAAACGTTTGCAGAAATTCGTTTTTACTTTCTCTATACGTACTATGTACATAGTGTATAGAGAACATATACCAATCCACCCAAAAAATTGGATTCCGAGATTTCACCGGAAATATGTATTTTAGAGTCCCCTGTATCTAAATAAAGCATTCAGAAAAAGGTCCGTGTGTATGTGTGTGTGTCTGTGGGCAGCATATCTCAAAAACGATAAGTCCGTTAAAAAAACAAACTTAGTATTTAGGTTAGGTATCTTGCAAGAATGCGACACTAAGATTTTAAAAAAAAAAATCCCCCCACCCCAGGTACCCTTTACATGGAACTTTAAAATCCTTAGCAAGGGAAGTAAAGGCGTAGGTCCCGTGTCGTAGAACCTCAAGCCTGATAGAGAGGTCTCTGAGCAAAATTAAGCGGTCTTCCACGCCGAATTTAGAATGAGACGCTGAGAACCACAGTAGTTAAAGAGCGTCCATAAATAACACGCCATTTATATTTTTTTACATGGGACTTTTTTCAAAAATTGCTCTAACAATTTTGATTAAAATATCGTATATTAAAGGTATTTACCTGGCAAATAGTATGCATATCTTAAATTTTCGGGAATAGCATCTGAAGACTGCTTTATTCTGGATGAATTTTACGGAATCTTTCATAACTGCTAAGAGGTGGACAAAAAGTAACCACACAAAAAATGTAGATCACGATAAAACACACAATTTATGTAATATACTTGTTTTTCGTGCAGTTAGTGGTTTTTGAGATATTCCTTGTTATTGGTTTAAGCTTTAATCTATGGTACTCCCTTATTTCGCTTCTACTTGCATGGAGGCAAGTAATAAGACTAATCGTACTAATTTTTTCTCGATTAGCATGAAGTAAATAGAAGCAGAGTTTTTTACCAATAACTTGTTGCAGAGTTGAAGAGAAAGTCAATTGAATGGAACACATAACTTCCTTATTTTTAGATTCAGAGGAATAGGTATAGATTCTTTTCTCGAATACTTATACCTAAGAAAGAAAAAAATTGATTTGTACCATTCACATGACTTTCTCTATATCCCTGCAACAAATTATTCTTAAAAGCTTATGTTTCTATTTACTTCATACTAATCTAGAAACATTAGCAGAAAGAAGAAAAGAAATAAGGGAGTACCATAGATTAAAGCGATAGTCAAAAGCTGGTTACTATGTGACTGAAGTTCCTTTGTTTGTATGACATGAGTTGACAAATTCCTGTATGAGAAAAATTAATATTTTCGATGCTGAAAACAAAAGCAAGGAATATCTAAAAAACGATCAACTCCAAGAAAAAAAGGTATACAACATAAATTGTGTATATTAATGTGCTCTACATTTTTTGTGTGGTAAGTCTTTGTCTATCTCTTAATGTTTAGCATTTATGCAAAATTCCGGAAAATTCACTCAGAATAAAGTAAGCTTCTGGGACTATTCCCAAAAATTCAAAATATACATTTTATTTGTCGGGTAAATATCTTTAATATGCGATATTTTAAACAAAATCGTTAGAGCAATTTTTTAGAAATTCAAAATTTTCGAAAAAGGTTCCATGGAAAGGGTAGTTTGGAGTGGGGCGATTTTTCTCAAAATCTTCGTGTCGCATCCTTGGTAGATACTAAACTTAAACACCAAGTTTGGTATTTTATCGACTTTTTGTCGATGAGTTATCGTGTTCACAGACACATGGACACACACGGACCTTTTTCTAAAAATACTTTTTTTTAGATAAAGGGGACCCTAAAACATATATTTCCAGTGAAATCTCGGTATCGAAGTTTTTGTTGGAGTGCAATATCTTGTCTATACACAATGTACATAGTTCGTATAGAGAAAGTAAAAATGAACTTCAGTTACTCTGTAAATTAGCTGGTTTGTTGAATGTATGAATGCGCCGGGTGTGCTTAGAAATCTTTTCTCTCATTGTGCTATTATACTTCCTTGATCTTGAGCCAATTCATCACTCAGCGCTAGTAGCTGTAGCCAGAGAGAGAATATATTCAGCCCTTGAGAGCGCCGCATTCAGAAGTCAGAATATCTATATCAAGTGTGTACTCTCCACTTATGCTTTGTTCCAATCTTCTGATTCGCTACTTCTCTATATCAAGAGGTCGATCATATTGCTGCGCTTATTGCTTTGGCAGAAAACCGTGAAGGAAGTACACACTTCTTTATTATATATGCAACAAATTATTGTTAAAAAGCTTTTACCTCTATTTACTACATGCAAATGCAGAAATATTCTTATTACTTCCTTCCTTGTAAGTAGAAGCGAAATAAGGGTGTAGCATAGGTTAAAGTGACAGTCAAAAGCTGGTTGCTATGTGACTGAAGTTCCTTTGTTTGTATGGACAGGAGTTGCCAAATTCCTGTATGAGAAAAGTAAGCTTTTCAAAGCTGAAACCAATAACAAGGAGTAACTTAAAAACGATCAACTCCACAAAAAAAATGTATACATAAATTGTGTTTTATCGTAATTTACAGTTTTGGTGCACTAAGTTTTTGTCTATCTCTTACAGTTTAGCAGTTATGCAAAATTCAATAAAAATCATCCAGAATAAAGAACTCTTTAGAGATTATTCCCAGAAAATTAAAAATTTAATTTTATTTGCCATGTAAATGTCTTTAATATACGGTATTGTAATCAAAATCATCACAGCCATTTTTGAGAAAATGGAAATTCTCGAACGTTTTTCTATGTAAATAGTAGTTTGGGGTGAAGGGGATTTATCTAAAAAATCTACGCGTCGCATTCTTAAAATATATTACATTTAATTTTACATTTGTTATTTCACAATCTTTTCGTTTTGAGCTATCCTCTCATCACACACGCTGACCTTTTTCTGAAAACTCTTAAAAACTTTTTCTGGATTCAGCGAATCTCGAAATCTAATTTTGGGCGGAATACAATACCTTCTCCATACACTATGTACATAGTACGCCAGGAAAAGTAAAATTTGGTTTTTGACTCAGGGGATTCCAAAACCTACATCTTTCTGGTGATATCCCGACATTTAATACCTTCTGAAGTTTCCATGTGTATATTACGCATAGGGAAAGTAAAACCGTTTACTTATCTTAAACGGGAAGTGTCTTTGGTTTCATATTTTTTACTTTCTCTGTATGTGCTATGTACTAGTGTATAGAGAAGGTATTGCACTCCATCAAAAAATTCGATGCCGAGATTTTATCGCAAATATATGTTTTAGGGTCCCCTGTATCCAAAAAAAAGTATTTTCAGAAAAAGGTCCGTGTGTCTGTGAACATGATAACTTAAAAACGAAAAGTCGGTAAAAAACCAAACTTGATATTTAGGTTTAGTATCTTCCAATGAGCGACACGAAGGTTTTGAAAAAAATTCCCCCACCCCAAACTACCCTTTACATGGAACTTTTTTCGAAAATTTTGATTTTCTTTAAAATGACTCTAACGATTTTGATTAAAATATCATATATTAAAGATATTTACCTGATAAATAAAATTATATTTTAAATTTTCTTGTAATAGCCTCTGAAGACTACTTTATTCTGGATGAATTTTACTGAATTTAGCATAACTGTTAAAGCATAAGAGATTGACAAAACTTACAACACAAAAAATTAGAGCACGTTAAAACACACAATTATGTTATACATATTTTTGTCGTGGAGTTCATTATTTTTGAGATATTATTTGTTTTCTATTTCAGCTGTGAAAAGCATAATTTTTTCATACAGGAATTTCTCATACCCCTGTCCATACAAACAAAGGAACTTCAGTCACATAGCAACCATGTTTTGACTATCGCTTTAACCTATGGTACTCCCTTATTTCACTTCTACTTACAAGGAAGCAAGTAGTAAGACTATTTCTGCTAATTTTTCTCGATTAGCATGAAATAAATTGAAGCATAAGCTTTTTAACAATAATTTGTTGCAGAGATATACAGAAAGTCATGTGAATGGAACACATCAGAGTTTTAGTTTCTATATACGTACTATGTACATAGTGTGTCGAGAAGGTATTGCAATGCACCAAAAAATTCGATACCGAGATTTCATCTGAAATATATGTTTTAGGACACCTGAATACAAAAAAAAAAAAAAAAAAAAAAAAAAAACATTTTTAGAAAAATGTCCGTGTATGTTCTTTCTTTCAGTCTGTGTATACCAAACTTGGTATTTAAATTCAGTATCTTCCAAGGTTGCGATACGAAGATTTTCAAGCAAATTCTCCCACCCCCAACTAACCTTAACATGGAAAAAGTTTCGAAAATGTTGGTTTTCTAAAAAATGGCTCTAACGATTATGTTTAAAATATCGTATATTAAAGATATATATCTGACAAATAATATGTATATCTTGAATTTTCTGGGAATAGCCTCTGAAGACCTCTTTATTCTGGATGATATTTATTGAATTTTGCATAACTGCTATATCGTGGGATATAGACAAAAATTTACTACACAAAAAATGTGGATCACGATTAAAAACACAATTTATGTCAGAAACATTTTTTCGTGTAGTTAATCGTTTTTTAGATATTCCTTGTTATTGGTTTCAGGTATAAAAAACATATAATTTTCTCACACAGGAATTTGTCAACTCCTGTCCATACAAACAAAGGTAATTCAATACAGAATAAGCGCCGAGGATTGCTGTCAAAAGGTGTTGTTTCACTTCACTACAACGCACGACCACACACTGCAAATGTGACGAAAAACCTCCTACAGGGATTTGGCTGGGACGTGTTTGACCATGCTCCGTACAGCCCTGACCTCGCTCCTAGCGACTTTCATCTGTTCTTACATCTCAAGTCTTTACTTGGCGGTCAACACTTCAACAATGACGAAGAGCTGAAAGAAAATGTTTCCAACTTTTTGAAGACACAGGCGGCAGACTTCTATGAAGAAGGTATACAAAAACTTGTGCCACGCTATGACAAATGCCTGCAAAATTGCGGCAGTTATGTGGAAAAGTAGTTTAAGAGTTGTAGAATGTTGTGCAATAAATAATTATTCTGTATCTGTACACAATTTAAGTTTATTACGAAACGGAACTTACTTTCTGGACGTGCTTCGTACCTTTATAAAATGAGAGAGAGAGTTAACGATTTTAGAGGTATTCCATGCTTTTATTTAAAATTCTAAATTATTATACTCTTCTCAAAAAGAAGTTTTTCTGTTTTCATGCTAGACGTGCAAGAAGTGCGGAATTTCAAAGACTTCGCATGACTATCGCTTTGCCTAGTGTATTTTCTTATTTCCCTTGTATCTAACAGTAAGTCATAATAACATCTCTTTAAATATCTGTTGTATGTAATTCTTGGTAGCAGCATCTTGTTATTACTAAATTGCAGTTAATGCTAAATTAGTATTCCTGCAAATATAAGTTTTTCGTTAAGTCAATTCCTCAAAATGTTCATCTCTCTTAGAATAAAGTATATAAGGAAAAAAGTGTTGTAAGAACAGTTTTTGGATAAAAGACTAGGGAAAGCTTGTAATAAATAATGCCACGAGTGTTTTCATTTTGACGATAATTCACGACCATGGCGAAGCGACTGTAGTGAATTGTCCTAAGAGATAAAAACACATGTGGTGTTTGTTAAGATAAATCAGCTTAATAGACTATAAATAATTTATAATATGTAGGAAAGGACATTTTATAAGGTTATGATATGTTATGAATGTTTTTTTTTCTTTCTTTCTTCACTACCTTCTGAATTTTGATATGGCCAACCGAGCCTACGCGAATGTCGATAGCAACAATAGAAATAGGGAAAATCATTTTATTTCAGCTTTTAATAACGAATTCATGCAATGGAAGTAAACGTCATTTTATTTGAGGTTCTTGCACTCATCTCATACATAAGAAATACAAATAATTATTACTTTCATTCCTTTTGGAATTAAATATTTTATAAACTGAATAAAACTTTAAATAAACGTTGTAACTGAATTAATTGAAAGTGAAGATTGGCTGAAGGGATTGTCAACTTGTTACTAATAACCAAGACAGGAGATTAAACAAACGAACATCAAGATTGCAAAGAAATGAACATCAGCTGCGATAAAATGTTTGGACAATATCGCTCTAGTCAGATGACCACGAATGGTTGAAATTGTCTATCTCGGCCATTGCATTGGCGCTTTAATAGTTGAGCTAAATTGTAAGAATAACTCTCTCCGACCGAGATATAAACACGTAACCTCTTGAAGGTGAAGCAGACATGTTGCCACTACACAATTGGGTCATTCCTAACCGTTTATGTGTTACAGAATGCAATAGAGTCCCAGATATCAGAACCAAACTCACATCTGGTTGTCATGGAGACGGAAACATGACCTCAATCTGAGGTTTTAAAACATCGTCCGGATAAATATTACAGAGTTCGAAATGCATTAGTGAAATGAAAGTTCTGGATACTGCTCTATCAGCACTGCGGCTTGTGAAACCAGGAAATAAGGGGAATATATTTTACCTACGTCATCAAGAAAGGGCCTGCGGTGTCTTCAGAGGAAGTACTGTTATCTTCTGGTCATTTGTACATTTTCTGCTTGATCCATTGGTTCAAAACTGCAACATTTATCTTTTTGACTAGTTTAGAAAGGAGAAGTATGCATTTATCTCACTATTTTGATATAAACATTTCATCCAAAATGTACCATTTAAACTCGTGAGTATTAAAACTTTTTAAAAATACTTTGTGCTACATTCACATGAATTTCTCTACTTATTCTGTATTCAAATATTCTTACGTTCATTCTAATAAATATAGGCATTAACATAAACTGTTTTATTACATATTTCCTGGTAGGTGAAATGAGAATAAAGGATTACATTAGCGTAAACATTAGTCAAATCTTTTAACAGATGTAAGATATGTGATGACCTCGATATTCCGTTCTGTTTGCATTGGGGATAAAGGAACTAATAACGACTTTCCAATCTGTAACAGTGTATTCAACACTAAAATTAATAAATATAAGAAATAATTTCATCGAAATGTTCTGCGTAAATAAATAACTGCATGTTCCCGACATTCTTCAAAATATATTTTAAAGATGAGTTAAGAAAATGATCAGTGCATACAACAAAGTTGGTATTGAAGTTAGTGAAAAAAGAGGCATAATTTATTATTTGCTGACCATCACATTATAGGGCAAGATGATAATTTATGGCACATAAACTTGTAGATTCTTTGAGTAAGGTAGATTGAATTTAAACTCTGAAATTACAAAGAAACATTCATAGCAGGACCTATAGAAAATCTTAAAATGAATAACAAGATAGTACAAAAAGTTAATCAAAGGTGAAAAAGCTGAACTAATTTCATCAATCTTGGAAGAACGCCATTATCTTGAATGGATGTATTGAATGGATTCTTTTTGAACAAAATTTTGAAAATAAAGAGGCTGAAGACAATAATAAAAACCACTTTAACTTATGGAGGTTGGGGAAATCAGGCTTTAACTGGAAAGATGCAAGAAAGTAGGCGACAGAAGTGCACAGATTGAAGAGGAGCATGAGAATATAAAAACATTTAATATATCCGGAATGGCTATAAGACTGGAAATGAGAAGAGACGGAGATTGATAGTATAGAAGTAGCAACTTTAAAATATATAGGTACGTAAAGAGAATGAAGAACAAAAATTTGCTATATAATGTTATTAAACGGACAACTTCTGCGAGAGTTAAACGAGGAAGGGCACGCTTGACATGGATGAAGTCAATAAAGACATGCAGAGCAGAGGTCCGGAAAAAGAACAACAATAGGTTAGAATATTTTGCACAGTGTAGCAGGAATTAAGGCAACAGAAAACTGGAAAACCTGTAAAAGTAAGTAAATCAAAATCTCGGAAGTGGTTAACTTAAAAAAACCTTATGTGTTCTATTCACATGACTTTCTCTACATCTCTGCAACAAATTATTGTTAAAAACCTTATGCTTCTATTAACTTCATGCTCATCGAGAAAAAAATAGCAAAAATAGTCTTATTACTTGCTTCCTTGTAAGTAGAAATGAAATAAGGGAGTTGCATAGGTTAAAGTGAAGTCAAAAGCTGGTTGCTATGTGACTGAAGTTCCTTTGTTTGTATGGACAGGAGTTGACTAATTCATGTATGAGAAAAATATAATTTTTCAAGGCTGAAACCAAAAAACAAGGAATATCTAAAAAACGATTAACTCCACTAAAAAATGTTTATAACATAAATTGTGTGCTTTAATGTGCTTTACATTTTTTGTATGCTAAGTTTTTGTCTATCTCTTATAGTTTAGCAGTTATGTAAAATTCCTGTAGAATAAAGTAGTCTTCAGAGGCTATTCCCAGAAAATTCAAGATATACATTTTATTTGTCAGGTAAATATCTGTAATATACGATATTTTAATCAAAATTGTTAAAGCCATTTTTTAGAAAATCAAAATTTTCGAAAAAAGTTCCATGTAAAGGGTAATCGGGGGAGGGGGGATTTTCTTGAATATCTTTGTGTCGCATCCTTGGCAGATACCAAACCTAAATACCAAATTGTTTTCAACGAAATTTTTGTTTTTGAGCTATGCTGTTGACAAACACACGCACACATAGACACACACGCACACATGGACCTTTTTGTAAAAATGCTGTTTTTGGATTTATGGGGTCCCAAAACATGTATTTCCGGTGAAATCTGGGTATCGAATTTTTGGGTGGAATACAATACCTTCTCTATACACTATGTGCATAATTCGTATAGAGAAAGTAAAGACTTCGACTGGGTGTCAAACGAGTGAATTGGAGCGACTTGTATTCTCAGGGTCTCGGGATCGATGCACGTGATTGCCTACTCTGAAGCCGACTTTTTCGTGGTTTTCCCAGGGTGGTTTATCATCTATCATTATTTCCTTTCATCATTTCTCCTCATCCGGTTTCCCTCTCATATTTCAAATGTACTTCCAGGTTCGTGGTGTATGTCACGAGGACAGAAGGCGTGTATTACTTCTCATTGAAAGATTACTTTCTGAGGAGACTGGTTACTAGGTTATCGGATGGCTTGATAGGCTGGAAAGTAGGACGGGTCATCTGGCTTGGAAACGTTACAGACTTCATTGCCTCTTTGGTGGCCTCTCCTGTGGCCTCCTATAGTCCTTCATTTCATCCCAACCTCCATGGGGAAGATAACCACAATAGAAATGCATCGGCCGCAGTGCGCGAAGTGCTTACACCGTTGTCCACCCTTTACCGTTACCTTTTAAACTCTCTTACAGTTTACCAATTATCCAAAAAGATTTCAGAATGAATAGCTCTTATTTGACCCAAATTGTTAGTCATATTTGAGAACCAAGATTTTCAAAACGATTCCATACAAAGAATATTTTTAAATAAGGAGATACTGTTAAAAAATCTGATGTGTTCCATTCACGTGACTTTCTCTACCACTCTGCAATAAAGTACTGTTAAAAAGCTTATGCTTCTATTTACTTCATGCTAATTGAGAAAAAAATAGTAGAAATAGTCTTATTACTTGCTTCTTTGTAAGTAGAAGCAAAATAAGAGTGTACCATAGATTAAAGTGATGGTCACAAGCTGGCTGCTATGTGACTGAAGTTCCTTTGTTTGTATGGACACGAGTTCACTAAGTCCTGTATGAGATACGTATGCTTTTTATAGCTGAAACCAAAAACAAGGAATATCTCAAAAATAATTAACTCCACGAAAAAAAGTATGTAACATAAATTGTGTGTTTTAAAATGCTCTACATTTGTTGTCTGGTAAGTTTTTGTCCATCTCTTACGGTTTAGCAGTTATGCTAAATTCCGTAAAATTGACCCAGAATAAAGTAGTCTACAGAGGTTATTCCCAGAAAATTAAAAATATACATTTTATTTGTCATGTAAATATCTTTAATATACGATATTTTAATCAAAATGAACCATTTTTTAGAAAATAAAAGTTTTCGAAAAAAGTTCCATGTAAAGGGTAGTTGTGGGTGGGGAATTTTTCTAAAAATCTTCGTGTCGCATCCCTGGAAGATATTAAACTTAAATACCAAGTTTGGTATTTTACCGACTTTTCGTTTCTGAGTTATCGTGTTCACAGAATCACGGACACACGGAAACACACACGGACCTTTTTCTGAAAATACAATTTTTGGATACTGGGGACCCTAAAGATATATATCCGGTGAAATCTCGGTATCAAATTTTTTGGTGGAGTGCAATACCTTCTCTATACACTGTGTTCATAGAACGTATAGAGAAAGTAAAAAAAAAATTTTTAGAAAAAATATTCGTGTGTGTGTGGTCCAATATTGATAATTAAATTCATAATTTTTCAAGAATGCAATGCGAAGATTTTCAAGAAAATCGCTCCCACTCCCCACATGAAAAATTTGTAAACCTTATGACTTTTTTAAAAAATGGCTATAACGATATGGATTAAAATATCGTATATTAAAAAAATGTACACGACAAATAAAATGCATATTTTGAATTTTCTGGGAACAGACTGAAGACTTCTATATTCTGATGACTTGTATAACAGGTAAACTATAATCGATAGACAAAAAACTTACTGCATAGAAGATATAGATCTCGTTAAAACACGCAACTTATGCCATATACCATTTTGTGTGGATTTGACCATTTCCGAAATATTTCCTGTTATTAATTTCAATTTTAAATTGCTTCAAATTGTATCAAATTGGAAGCCAACTTTAAAAATCTGATGTGTTCCATTCACATGACTTTCTCTATATCACTAAAACAAATTATTCTATTTACTTCATCTAATGGATAAAAAATTAGCAGAAATAGTCTTACTTGCTTCATTGTTAGTAGAAGCGAAATAAGAGGGTACCATAGGTTAAAGTGACAGTCAAAAGCTGGTTGCTATGTGACTGAAGTTCCTTTATTTGTATGGACACGAGTTCACAAAATCCTGTATGAGAAAAATATAATTTTTCACAGCTGAAACCAAAAACAAGAAATATCTCAAAAACGATCAACTCCACGAAAAAATGTATACAACATAAATTGTGTGTTTTAAAATGCTCTACATTTATTGTGGGGTAAGTTTTTGTCCATCTCTTACGGTTTAGCAGTTATGCAAAATTCCGCAAAATTGACCCAGAATAAAGTAGTCTTCAGAGGCTATTCACCGAAAATTCAAGATATACATTTTATTTGTCATGTTGATATCTTTAATATACGAAATTTTAACCAAAATCGTTATAGCCATTTTTTAAGAAAATCAAAATTTTCGAAAAAAACTTCCATGTAAAGGGTAGCTTGGGGTGGGAAGATTTTTCTCAAAATCTTCGTGTCGCATCCCTGGAATATACTAAACTTAAATACCAAGTTTGGTATTTTACGAATATTCGTTTTTGAGTTATCGTGTTCTCTGATACACTGACACACGGACACACATACACGGACCTGTTTCTGAAAATACTTTTTTTCTTTGGATACTGGGGACTCTAAAACATATATTTCCAGTGAAATCTCGGATTCGAATTTAAGAGATAGACAGAAACTTACTACACAACAAATGTAAATCATATTAAAACGCACAATTTATGTCATATGTTTTACTTCGTGGAATTGACCATTTCTGAAGATATTCCTTGTTATTTGTTTCAGTTTTAAAATACTTAAAACTTTTCACACACGAGAATTAGTCAACCCCTGGTAATGCAAAGAAACGGATTTCAACCACATGGCAACCAGCTTTTAAAAAGTTTGACTATTGTTTTAGCCTAGTATATTCCATTATTTCCCTTCTAGTTACAAGAAAACATTTCTACCAATGATTATCTCGATTAGCATGAATTACATAAATAATAATAATAATAATTTTTAACAATAATTTGCTACAAGATATAGAGAAAGTCATGTGAATGGAACACATCAGATTTTTTACTTTCCCTACAGGTACTATGTACATAGTTTATAGAGAAGGCATTGTATTGCACCCAAAAATTCGATACCGAGATTTCACCGGAAATATATGTTTTGGGTCCCACTGAACCCAAAAAAAATTTTTTTGGAAAAAGGTCCGTGTGTGTGTCTGTGAACAGCATACCTCAAAAACGAAAAGACCGTTAAATACCAAACTTGGTATTTAAGTTTGGTATCTTCCAAGGATGCGACACGAAGATTTTTAGGATAATACCCCCCCCCAACTACCCTTTACATGAAGCTTTTTTCGAAAATGTTGATTTTCTCAAAAATGGCTCTAACGATTTTGATTAAAATATCGTATATTACAGATATTTACCTGACAAATAATATGTATATCTTGTATTTTATGGTAATATTCTCTGAAGATTACTTTATTCTGGAGGAAGTATGCATAACTGCTAAGCCGTAAGAAATGGACAAAAACTTACCACACAAAAAATGTAGAGCACATTAAAACACACAATTTATGATATATACAGTTGATCGTTTTTGAGATATTCTTTGTTTTTGGTTTCAGTTTTGAAAGACTTGTACTTTTCTCATACAGGAATTTGTCTACTCGTGTCCATACAAACAAATGAACTTCAGTCACCTAGTAACCAGCTTTTGACTTCACTTTAACCTATGATACTCCCATATTTCGCTTGTACTTACAAGGAAGCAACTAATAAGACTATTTCTGCTAATTTTTTCTCGATTAGCTTGAAATAAATAAGCTTATTAACAATAATTTGTTACACAGAAGAAGAGAAAGTGATGTAAATGGAACACATCAGATTTTTTTTTATTGTGACTATTTCGTTCATGTCACGCGATTGTAGGAATTGGCCGATCCAGTACTTTAGTGCATAAAATTCTAACCAATCATAACTCATTATCTCTGTATTTTAATAGTTTTTAAATCACACCCACGTGCATTTGTCTTTCTATCTGTACTAATGTTCATTTCTAATAACAGTATCGGTGTGCAGTGGTATTCCCGTACATAATGGCGGCAGTTCCAAAACGTGTTTATTTTACGCCAAAATAATAGAACTTAGGAATACAAAGGGATTTGAAATTTATGATATGGACATCAAGTTGCAGTGATTTCGGTGTATATGTACGTCAAAACAAATGGGATTTTAGGAATATTATTCTTCGTGTCTATATAAGCTAGTCAGTTGTTTTATTCAGGAAATAGTCTTATTAAATACAACTCAAGCGACAACTTTTCTCTATATATGAGAAATATCTAATACATTCTTAAGTGTCGCTCTAGTATGAAAAGTTTTAGAGGAAATCGTGTAGAGAAAGCTATTTTATGGTACGACAGTGTTAGAAAATAACACATGCTAAGCTCGCAGTGTTACCGAACAGCTCCATATCGGCTGAGCCACATGCCTTAGTTCACAGCGAGCTCCTGTGTGTACGCAAATTGGCTTGCAGGCGCTCGTAGCACATCTAAATTAAAGCAAACACACACGGTGATATTTCACGGGCTCAGGTGTATATCCCATACTCCGCTGAATGGTAGTTAGAAAACCCAATAACCACTCAATATTACTGCTACGTAAGGAACAAAAATTTTGTAATCCTTATATATATATATAATTCTTCTGTGCGTGTGTATGTGACTGAACTCCTCCTAAACGACTGGACCGATTTTAATGAATTTTTACTTTCTCTAGCCCCATATGTACAATGAAGAATTATATTCCACCCAAAAATTCCATACCGAGATTTCACCGGAAATACATGTTTTAGGACCCTCTGTATCCAAAAAGACATTTTGAGAAAAAGGTCCGTGTGTGTGTGTCTGTGAACTCAAAAACGAAAAGTAGCTAAAATACCAAACAGGGATACAATACGAAGATTTTGAAAAAAATATCCCCTCCCCAAACTACCCTTTACATGGAACTTTTTTCGAAAATTTTGATTTTCTTAAAAATGGCTCTAACATTTTGATTAAAATATCATATGTTAAAGATATTTACCTAACAAATAATATGTATATCTTGAATTTTCTGGGAATAGCTTCTGAAGATCTGTTTATTCTGAATGAATTTTGCTTAATTTAGCATAACTAGTAAACCGTAAGAGATGGACAAAAACTTACTATACAAACAATTTAGGTCTTGTTAAAATACACAAGTTATATCATACACATTTTTCTCGTGGAGCTTACCGTTTTCGCGGTATTCATTGTTATTAGTTTCAGTTGTGAAGTACTTATATTTTTTCAGACGGGAGTGTCTGTTTTTCTTTTGTTCTACTCCTGGTCAAAAAAAGAAGCGATTTGTAATGACAATCGCATAACGACAGCTTCTAAAACATTTGACTATTGCTTTAGCCCAGTGTATTCCCTTATTTTCTTCCTACTTATACGGAACTAAATAACAAGAACATTGTGCTAATGAGTACCACGATTAGCAAGGTGCAGAAATAAGAAGAATCTTATGTATGAAGTTTGTAGAACAGCTAGAGAAAGTCATGTGAGTGTAACACATCAGATTTTTTTTTTTTGTGCGTGGTCCAGTGGATTCGAGAATGGTTTAGATTCTCAGTTCGGTTCAATGGAAATTTTTTATTTATAAATTGTTGTCGTTGATTTTGGAAATTTTTTATATTGAATCCGGCAGACGGCGCTACAATCGCAGTATCGAATATTTAATAATATTTTATTCCAATTTTTCTCGACAGGTGGTGCTACGATCAAATTCAGGAAAATATTTTATAACTTCGTGTTATTATTGTGTTAGAAAAAAAAAAAGCGTGTGCTAATTGCAATATTGCAATAAGATTCAATTAATTTTTCAAGAGTTTTAAAGTGTGCATAAAAAGCTATACATTTTGCAAATTCAGTGTGGATGGAATTGATGTGAATACTTTGTATAATTTTCTATCAAATTTACATGTGCGTTAATTAACAGCCACTCTAACCTACAAAAAAATTTTAAATTTTCGAATTAAAGACGTGACTACAGGACGTCCGCTAGTGTACAAAATCTGCTATGTTACATTCACATAGCGTTCGCTCCCTATTAACAAACAATCCCTAGAAAAGCTTATTCTTCTATCTACTTTTGCTAATCAAATAGGTATTATAGTAGCTTACCTCTGTAGTGTGGGGTGGCATGTCTGCCTCACTTTCGACGGAGCCCGAGTTTGTATCTTTACTAGCGTGAGTTACTGGGGTTTTTTCCTTATCCTGAGAAGACGAATGTCTTTAAGTTCTATGAACCCTGGGATCACCGTTCGATATGACTTACCCAATTAAAGACTTTAAAATTAAAAATCTGATGTGTTCCATTCACATGACTTTCTCTATATCACTGCAACAAATTATTCTATTTACTTCATCTAATGGAGCAAAAATTAGCAGAAATAGTATTACTTGCTTCCTTGTTAGTAGAAGCGAAATAAGGGGGTACCATAGGTTAAAGTGATAGTCAAAAGCTGGCTGCTCTGCGACTGAAGTTCCTTTGTTTGTATGGACACGAGTTCACAAAGTCCTGTATGAGAAAAGTATGTCTTTATAGCTGAAAAAAAAACAAGGAATATCTCAAAAACAATCAACTCCACGAAAAAAATGTATATAACATAAATTGTGTGTTTTAAGGTGCTCTACATTTGTTGTATGATAAGTGTTTGTCCGTCTCTTACGGTTTTGCAGTTATGCAAAATTCCGTAAAAGTGACCAAGAATAAAGTAGTCTTCAGAGACTATTCCCAGGAAATTTAAGATAGAGATTTTAAAAATAAGAGGTTTTAATCAAAATTGTTAAGAGACATTTTTGAGAAAATCAAAATTTACAAAATTTCTTTCCATGTAAAGGGTAGTTTAGGGTGAGGGGATTTTCTTGAACATCTTCGTGTCACATCTTTGGAATATACGAAACTTAAATAATGAGTTTGGCATTTAACCGACTTTTGGTTTTTGAATTCTTCTGCCCACAGACACACACATATATACAAAAATACACACACACACAAATACACTCAGGAACTTTACTAAATCATTATTTTTTACTCAGGAAGTCACAAAACTTGAATTTTGGGTGAAATTTCGGTATCGAATTTTTGGGTGGATTACAATACCTTCTCTACACACTATGTACACAGTACGTGAAGAGAAAGTAAAACATTTTTTTTATTGTATTCAGGAAGTCACAAGAAATGAATTTTTGGTATAATTTCGGTATGGAATTTTGGGGTGAATTACAATACCTTCTCTATACACCATGTACATAGTACGTGCAGAGAAAGTAAACAATTTTTTTTTTGATTCAGGAAGTCACAAAACATGAATTTCTGGTATAATTTCGGTATGGAATTTATGGGTGAATTACAATACCTTCTCCATACACTATGTACATAATACGTGCAGAGAAAGTAAACATTTTTTTTTTGGTTCAGGAAGTCACAAAACATGAATTTCTGGTAGAATTTCGGTATGGAATTTTTAGGTGAATTACAATACCTTCTCTATACACTATGCACATACTACGTGCAGAGAGAGTAAACAATTGTTTTGATTCAGGAAGACACAAAACATGAATTTCTGGTAAAATTTCGGTATGGAATTTTTGGGTGGAGTACAGTACCTTCCTTACACACTATGTACATAGTACGTGCAGAGAAAGTAAAAATTTTTTTTTGATTCAGGAATCACAAAACATGAATTTCTGGTATAATTTCGGAATGCATTTTTGGGTGAATTACAATAACTTCTCTATACACTACGTACATAGTATGTGCAGAGAGAGTAAACAATGGTTTTTTGATTCAGGAAGTCACAAAACATGAATTTCTGGTAAAATTTCGATATGGAATTTTTGGGTGCATTACAATACCTTCTCTATACACTACGTACATAGTACGTGCAGAGAAAGTAAACAATTTTTTTTATTCAGAAAGTCACAAAACATGACTTTCCTGTGAAATTTCGGAATCGAATTTTTCGGTTGATTATAATACCTTCTCCATACACTATGTAGTGAAAATATGTTTTTTTATTCAGGAAGTATCCGGTGAAATCTCGTATCGAATTTTTAAGTGCAATGCAATACCTTCTCTCTACACTATGTTACTACGTATAGAGAAAGTAAAAATTAAGACTGCGTAAACACAGCACATAGCTTACCTATTTATGCATATATAATGACGTACGTCACCCCACAAGTAAATATGAACAAAGGAGACAATTGAGAAACAACAGATCTAGCAGTGTCGCAGTGCAGACCAACATAGAATGTTATTTACATTTGCCCTTCCTTTGTGTGGAAGGAAGATTAATTTATAATGAAGGGGGTGAACGACGGGCGGGGTGGTTTGTTTTATTAAAAGCCATGTATATGTAATATGTGTGCAAAGACCCAGGCAGCACGGCACAAGGGAGCAATAACGCGGTCCCTGCCTCTACCTGACATTAACCTCTAACAAACTTAGTTCTTAACCCACTTACATTTTATGTTACCTCACTTTGTGCGCTGTATTCCTGTTGATCTCAATCTATTAGTTTCTAGATCTTCCGCCTCCTTTATTTAGACCCAGACGTCTAATATGGATTACCCTAGGATTTAATCACTAGAGAGCGAATTTGGGGTACGTAAAGAGTGCAGTGGCGGTTCCACTCACCTTCTATCTAGGCGGCCCGGGTTTGCGCCCAACCGCCCGCATGTGGGATTCATAGCGGCGTTTGGGAGGGTTTACTCCGGGTCCTCCGGTTTTCCCCGCCACTCATTCCACCAATTGCTCCATCATTACCTTTCCAATCGTCAATTTCGCTTACATTCTATCGTCCTCCGTGGTGTAGCGCTTACCATGTTTTCTTGTAGTTTAGCGTCCTTTAACCTGGTTGGTCATATCGGACGATGAATGCAATTGCCGAAATGATACTCAAATGATCTCGGGGTCCATGGAGCTTAAAGTAACTCGACATTTGTCTTCTCAGGATAAGGGAAAACCCCGAAAAAAAACCTTATCCGGGTAACTCACCCTAAGCGAGATTCGAACTCACGACCTGTTGAATATGAGGTAGATACGCTACCACCACACTACCCAGGCGGGCAATTTACCACGTTAACTTCATATAGTCAATGTCGCGGGTTCAAACCCGGCGGAGGAAGATGGATTTTTTCGGGCGTAAAACTTCTTAGCATGGCTTCCTTCCGAAGGGACGTAGAAGAAGCTCAAGCCGGATAAGAGGCCTCTGATCAAAATTAAGTGGTCGTTCACGCCCAGTGGGACGCTGAGAAACACAGTAGTTAAAGAGCGTTCATAAATAAAACTCCATTTATCATCCACTTCTTCACGTTCATGCCTGGCTACGGGCCGACCCCTCGTAACACGTTCTCCACTCTGTGGTTTCGTGCCGTAGGCTCCCCAACAGGCTTCTGATCCCTAGGCATTCACTTGTAAGTCCTAGGGGGTTGTCAATTCTACAATTACGGGAAGGGTAAGCCGATTATGAAACGATAAAAAGAGTGAAGTTCTCTATAGGATGTAACAAAAAAGGTATGTCAAAAATTTGGGAAAATATTTCTTGAGGATAAAAACATATTATATGAGCATAGGTCCAAAAATTGTTTATTTCCTTTTTAGAACACTTTTTCTACAGCTGAACCCCATATAAAAACACTCGTGGGGAAACTGGAAATCACAGTATATGTTCAAAATCACCTCCATTAGCTCCACTACATCAGTTAACCCGCCTAATGCGCTGAGTTAGACCTGGAGAATTTCATATTGTCTAGCAGCTTCCACAATACAAGCACGAAGAGCTCTACATCTGGAACCGGAGTTACATAAACAAGAGATTTCAAATGTCCCCCAAAATAAAAATCTAGTAGTTTTAAGTCAGGCGAGTGTGGAGGCCACGGCGTTTTTTACTTTCTCTAGCCCTATATATACAATGTACATAGCGGAAAAAGAAAGTATTGTATTCCAACCAAAAATTCGATAGCGAGATTTCACCGAAAATATACGTTTTAGGGTCACCTGAGTCCCAAAAAAGCAGTAAAAAAAATCCGTGTGTTTGTGTGTGTCTGTGGACAGCATAGCTCGAAAACGAAAAGACTTAAATACCAAACCTGGTATTTTGGTTTTGTATCTTCCAAGAATGCGACACGAACATTTTCAAGAAAATCCTCCCCGCTTCCGAGATTTTCCTTGTTATTGATTTCAATTGTAAAGTACTTAAACTTTTCTCAGACAGGAAGTGTCCGTTTTTCTTTTGTTCTACTCCTGACCAAGCAAAGAAGCGATTTGCAATGACAATCGCATAACGACAGCTTTTAAAACATTTGATACTATCTTTAGCACAGCGCACTCATGTAGTTCCCTTCTATTTATAAGGAACTAAGTAATAAGAACATTCTTCTAATGTTTATCCTGATTAGTATGGTGTATAAAGAAGAATAAATTATTTTTGTGAAGTTTGTTTGTAGAGCAGCTAGAGAAAGTCATGTGAGTGTAACACATCAGATTTTTGTTATTTTTTTGAAAGCACAAAATGTTCGGTGTGTGTATGTGTGCGTCTGTGAACACGATAACTCAAAAACAAAAGTCGGTAAAATACCAAACTTGCTTTTAAGTTTAGAATCTTCCAAGAATATGACACGAAGATACTGAGGGAAGTTTCCCCACCGCAAACTAACATTTACATTGAAAAAAATAGAAAAATATGGTTTTTCTCAAAAATAGTTCTAACAATTTTGATTAAAATTCTGTATACTACAGATACACGCATAACAAATAAAATATATTTAGAATTTTCTGGGAATAGCCTCTAAATGACGTTTACGTAACTGCTAAACCGTAAGAGATACACAAAAAGTTACTTTACTATGCAAGATATGTAGAACTGTTTTTTTTTTGTTTTTTTTTTTTTGTTTTTATGGTTAGTGTTTAACACCCGCTTCTATTACAAATGGCACCGCTGGCGATGACACTGTTGATACACGGAATGATAATGGAGCACCGGTAGAGTGCGTTGGCAGAGGAACCCGGAGAACCCGGAGAAAAGCACCCCTGCCCCGCTTTGTCACCTACATGTCCCACATGATGTTGCTTGGGATTGAACCTGGGACACCTGGGTGCGAGTCGAATGGACTAAACCAATCGGCCACGGCGCGGCCTTAGATCTCGTTAAAAACCCAACTTATATCGTATAGATTTTATTGCAGGTTAGCGATTTTTGAGTTATCTCATGTTATTAGTTTCAGTTTTTAACTTCTTGAACCGTTCTAAAATGGGAAGTCCTCTTTCGTTTCATCTCTTTTTTGTTTTACTCCAGAAATGGAAAACAGAACCGAACTTAAATTGGTTCACGTAGGCTATAAAAGTATTGAGTATTGCTTTAACCTAGTAAATTCCCTTATTTCCCTTCTACTTACAAGAAAGCAAGTAATAAGACCAGATTTGGAAATGTTTATCTCGATTGGCATGATGTATATAAAAGAATACTCCTGTGTAATAATATTTTGTTTGCAAAACAGATAGAGAAAGTCTTGTGAATGAAAATGATCATATTTTCACTTTCTCTATACGCACTATATACATAGTGTATAGAGAAGATATTGCACTCCACCAAAAAATTCGATACCGAGATTTCACTGGAAATATAGGTTTTATGGTCCCCTGTATCCAAAAAAAGCATTTTCAGAAAAAGGCCCGTGTGTGTGTGTCCGTGTGTCTGTGAACACAATAACTCAAAAACGAAACGTCGGTAAAATACCAAGCTTGGTATTTAATTTAGTATCTTCCAGGAATGACACGAAGCTTTCGAGAAAAATCTCCTCCCCAAACTACCCTTTACATGGAACTTTTTTCGAAAATTTTGATTTTCTAAAAAAGGGCTCTAACGATTTTCATTAAAATGTCGTATATTAAAGATATTTACCTGACAAATAAAATGTATATCTTGAATTTTCTGGAAATAGCCTCTGAAGGCTACTTTGTTCTATGTGAATTTTACATGGCTGCTAAACCGTAAGAGATAGACAAAAACTTACCGCACCAAAGATGTAGAGCACGTTAAAACACACAATTTATGCTATATACATTTTTCTCGTAGAGTTGATCGTTTTTGAGTTATTCCTTGTTTTTGATTTCACCTTTAAAAAATCTGATGTGTACCATTCACATGACTTTCTCCATATCCCTGCAACAAATAATTCTTAAAAAGCGTATACTTCTATTTACTTTATGTTAATCAGAAAAAATTAGCAGAAGTAGTCTTATTACTCGCTTCCTTGTGAGTAGAATCAAAATAAGGGACAATCGTAGGTTAAAGTGATAGCCAAAAGGTGATTGCAATGTCAATGAAGTTCCTTTGTTTATATGGATAGGAGTAGACAAGTTCCTGTATGAGAAAAATATACGTTTTTCATAGCAGAAACCAAAAATAAGTGATGTCACAAAAACGACAAATTCCATGAAAAAAATGTATATAACATAAATTGTGTGTTTTAAAGTGCTCTACATTTTTTGTGTAGTAAGGTTTTGTCCATCTCTTACGGTTAAGGAGTCATTCAAAATTTAGTAAAATTCATCCAGAATAAACTACTCTTCAGAGGCTATTCCCAGAAAATTCAAGATATACATTTCATTTGTCAGTTAAATATGTTTAATATCCGAAATTTTAATCAAAATCGTTAGAGCCATGTTTGAAAAATCAAAATTTTCGAAAAAAGTTCCATGTAAAGGGTAGATACTAAACTTAAATACCAAGTTTGGTATTTTACCGACTCTTCGTTTTTGAGTTATCGTGTTCACAGACACACGGACACACGGACACACACATACACACACGGACCTTTTTGGGAAAATGTTGTTTTTTGGGTATTGGGGACCTTAAAACATATATTTCCGGTGAAATCTCGGTATCGATACACTATGTATATAGTGCGTATGGAGAAAGTAAAAACTTATGCTTTTCTCACACAAGAATTTGCCAACTCCTGTCCATACAAACAAAGGAGCCTCAGTCACATAGCAACCAGCTTTTGAGTATCACTTTAACCTACGGTACTCCCTTATTTCGATTCTACTTACAAGGAAGCAAGTAATAAGACTATTTCTGCTAATTTTTCTGAATTAACATGAAGTAAATAGAAGCATAAGCTTTTTAACAACAATTTGTTGCAGAGATATAGAGAATGTCATGTGAATGGAACACATCAGATTTTTTCTTCTATTCTTTTATTGTAATGAGATCTTCTGCAAAACCTCTGAATTCCTCTTCATTCTGAATGACATTTGGATAACTGGTGAATCGTAATAGATAGACAAAATGATACAATATAAAACATTTACAGCTCATCAAAGCACACATTTTATGTCATATGCATTTTTTTTTTTTTTTTTTTTTTTCGTATTGGCTTCAATTTTAAAACAACTTAAAGCTTTTCTCATACGGAAATTTGCCAACTCTTGGCCATGCAGAAAACGAATTCCAATCACATAACAAGTAGATTTTAAAAGATTTGTCTATCACTTTAACCTAGTGCACCACCTTATTTGTCTTTTAAAGGAACTAAGTAATCAGATCATTTTTGCTATCTTGATTAGCCTAAAGTAGACACAAGAATAACCTTTTAAGAATAATTTGTTACAGACATTATAGAGAAAGTAATGTGAATGGAACATTTTTATACTGTAGTAAAAATTGACTTAAATTAATAAATATTTTTTATATATTCATGACTCATGTAGATAGTATATGAACACAGGTTGTTTCGAAACGACATCGAAGGAAAAGCAATTTTATAACTAATACTTGAACGAGTTCGAAATTTAATGTTGCAATTTCGAAACCCTTTCAGGTATTGCGTAGGTAGATTCCGAATGAAAAACGGGGGTTTGCAGCATGGATATTCCGGACTCTAGCCGGTTGTTCTAACCACTGAACTAACACTGCAAAATGTCAACACGGCATTAAATTCTTAACTGACTACAATGAAATATGAAGGAGAAATATGGGGGTGGGAACAAACAGGGAATCTGGACCAAGTGAGCACCCAATTTTTGAAAGGAATTCTGGGTGTAGGAAGGGGTACGGCAAACTGCGGAATAATGAGGGAATTCGGGGCATATAGTGAAACGATAGAGTGCAAAATCAGAGCAGTTAAATATTGGATGAGAATCGTTCACGGAAACCAATCTCTAATTAGGGCAGTCTGCTACCGTGAACAGTTGCGAATGGAAGGTAATTCGACGTGGGTATCAAAATTAAAGAAAGGGTTGGAAACCATTGGGATGGGATACATTTGGATGGCGGGGCAGGAAAACAGGCGCAGTATTTGGAGGAAAATTAAGAACCGCCTCAGTGATATTGACAGACAGCAAATAATTGCGCAATGCACAGAGAAGGTTTCATTAGAAGTACAGACTGGGCTAAAATCAGAGTGGGGTATGGAGCAATACATCAAAACAGGTACCTAACTCATTCGAGAGGATTAGACTAGGAGCATGGAGGATCACGAAAATTTCTGACGAGAATAGTACGAGAATCTGTCCCATTTGCGAGGAGGAAGAGTCGTGGACTCACATCTTGGCAAGATGTAGGGGTACGAAGGAATGGTGGGAAAAATATTTACCGCGATTCTTTACCACCGCGAATGTAGGGCTAGAAGCATGTTGGACGCTACTGGCAGGCGCGGAACACATGGACGGGCTAGGTAAATTTATACTTAAGGCAAGACAGCTGAGATTTGAGGAGGCTGCCAATATAGAAGCGAGGGGAGAGGAATAAGTTGAAACAAGTTCAACTAAACAAAAGTGACTACAATATTCTACATACATATACAGGGTGTTTCAAAAATACGGGGCATAATTTCAGGTATGTATTTCTCACATGTAGACAATCAAATTAGTTCATTTATAATATGTGTCCGGAAATACTTCATTTCCGAGTTATGGCCTTCACAACATTGAAATTCACTGGAACGTTTTTCTTTCCGCAGGTTGTTGTCATTACAGAAGATGTTCAAAATGTCCACCTCCTGCTTGAATACAGACCTCACATCGATGTCTTATTGACCTGCGAACACGATCCCAAACTCCAGGAGTATTGCGTATGTCCTCACAACTTACCACAATTCGATTCCGAAGGGATTCCAAATCCGGCACCGGAGACGAATAAACCAATGATTTTAAATGGCCCCACAAGTAGAAATCGAGAGGGTTCAGATCAGGTGAGCGTGGAGGCCAAGCAATTGGGCCACCTCTACCTATCCAGTGATCAGGGAACCTTCGATCCAAGTACCGGCGAGTCGTAAGACTGAAGTGTGCAGGAGCGCCATCATGCAAGAAGTGAATGTGTTGATGATTGATCAGTGGAGTGTCTTCGTAAACGTCAGGTATGGTGTTTTCCAGGAAGTTTGTGTACGCCTGCCCCGTAAGTCTGTTTACAAGTACATGGAGTCCAACTAATCGATCACCAATGATACCGGCCCACATGTTGAGGGAGAACCGCACCTGGTGATGAGATACAACAGTTGCACGTGGGTTTTCATGCGACCATACATGCTGATTGTGGAAATTTGTTATGCCATCTCTTGTGAACTGTGCTTCATCTGTAAATAATACGACGGCAGAAAAGTTCGGATTTACACCACACTGCTGCAAGAACCACTGACAGAACCTAACTCGTTCAGGGTAATCTGCTGGTGACAGGGCCTATACACGTTGCAAATGATAAGGATACAATTGATACTCGTTCAACAGTCTCCAGACAGTCGTATGAGGAACATTGACTTGCAACGCTAACCGTCGTGTGCTGATAGAAGGAGTCCTGTCCACAGCCTCCAGAATTTCCTCCTGCACTTCTGGAGTTGTAGATCTTGGTCGTCCCCTTCCCAAACCAGGAGAGGTGAATGTTCCATACTCGCACAGATGAGAATGGAGACGTACAAATGTCCGCCGATCTGGATATTGTCGCTGTGGGTACCTCTCCTGGTACAAACGACGAGCCAGCGCAGCATTGCCGTCCGCCTTACCGTACATGAAGTGTATCTCTGCCAGCTCTTGATTTGAATACATGTCGCACAGTCTTAACGCCTAAAGAACACTGAATGTAACCTTCCTCAGAATGAACTAGCACAGCGCCCTCCTAATGTCTCCTTTGACGGCAAAGACCTGCGGAAAGAAAAACGTTCCAGTGAATTCCAATGTTTTGAAGGTCATAACTCGGAAATGAAGCATTTCCGGACATGAACTATTTTGATTGTCTACAGGTGGGACTTTCAATGTTGTAAAAGCCATAACTCGGAAATGAAGCATTTCCGGACACATGTTATAATGAACTATCTTGATTGTCTTCATGTGGGAAATACATACCTGAAATTATGCCCCGTATTTTTGAAACACCTGTATATTATGTGTATATATTTCTTTTAAGTGTAATTGTCGATTATAAGAGGGTGCATTTATGAAAGTATACTCTTTGCTGTAAATTTAAATTACTATAATTGAATATCTCTGTATTTTTATTTTTTCGGGTTTACCCTTAATTCTTTATTGTTTTAATATTGCTTTTGATTGTGGATCGCGTTTATTTTTAATTATTTGTTGTTGTTTTAATATTGTTTTTAGTGTGTATTACAAAAACACGCACGGTCTGTGTACCCGTGCGAATTTTTAAATTCTATGTACATATGATATTGTTATGTCAATAAATACACTTATTCATTCCTTAATTGACTCGCATGCTTCCCGGTAAACCACAAGATGAATTCAAATTATGTAGAAATGGCATACCCTAAAATCAACTTATAATATGGTAAATACTTTAAGTACCGGACTTCATAGATTAACCACCATTAGATGATATAGTATTAATTTTAATTAAATTAATTAATATATACAAGTTTAATCATTCATTTTGGTTGTGCTCTTATGCAACATTGAAAATAATCATTTAGATATTGGCAATGCATGAGGCACTTATGAAGTCTATAATCTCACAGCTCATCCGATGTTTTTGTAGAGCAATTGTCATGGAAAAAAACCAGTTTCTTCTCAGCAAAGTTGTCCAAACCTTCAGGCATACGAATTTTGCCCAACTACTAGTATCACGTAGTTATTGTCATAATCGTTTTGTAATTACACTAATGGTAAACTATCAATACTTACTGTAATAAACAAGCAGTTGTTAAATATACAAACGAGTCATTTCAAATTTTCAGTTAAAATATAAATTAAACCTCCTTTTTCCTTTATTACAGCCCGCTTTAAGTTCTATGACCATGTGGTAGCATCTACTTGAGAAACACATTCTGGTGTTTTTCTTGCTGAATTGTAGGGTTTTTAATGTTGCTTTTTTCTATTATTAAGCACGCACACACACACATTTACTCCCAGATTTATACTTTTATACTCTTTGCGGACAACAAATGAGTAATCGAACTCTGGACTGCTAAATGAGAAGTCAGAACGCTCAACTTCATGTCTTATTGCAAAAGGGTTTCATTCCAGTTTAAATTTATCTCAAACCCTTTCGTAGTATTTTGATAGTATTCTTGTATTTGTTTTCTTTATGTCGTTGATTCCACACTTTTAATAAATACATTTTGGAGGTGAGTCACTTTTGTCGGACTGGAAAAAATCTAACAGTTGGATATCCACGAGGAGCAGGCACAATATTACTTTCTATAGCATCTATGTACTTTGTGCATAGTATATAGAGAAGGTATTCGATTCTATCCAAAACTTCTGCCGAGATTTCATCGGAAATATCTATTTTGAAACACTCTGAATCGAAAACAAGCATTTTTAGAAAACGCGCGCGCGCGCGCGCGTGTGTGTGTATGTGTATATGTGGGCAGCCTAGCTCAAAAACGAAAGTCCGTTAATACCAAACTTTACATTTAAGGTCAGTATCTTCCAAGGATGCGACAGGAAAATTTTCAAGGAAATCCCCTCACCCCCAACCTTGCTTTACGTGTGAACAATTTTGAAAATTTTGAATTTCTCAAAAATTACTCAAACGATTTTGATTAAAATACCGTATATTAAAAATATTTACATGACAAACCATATCTTCAAGTTTCTGGGAATAGCCTCAGAAGATCTCTTGAATGAATTTTGATGAATTTTAATAACTGATGAACTGTAAGCCATAGACAAAGACTTAATACGCACAACATGTAGATCTCATTAAAACAAACAATTTGTTATGTACATTTTTTCGTGGGGTTGACCGTTTCCGAGATATTCCTTATTATTGGTCTCTTTTTTAAATAGTTATACTTTTCTCATACGGGAACTTGTCAAAACCTGGTCATGCAAAGAAACTTGTTTCAATCCTATAGCAACCGCATATTAAAACATTTGACTGTCGGTTTAGCCATTTCCCTTCTACTTACAAGGAAGCAAGTAATACGGCCGTTTCTATTAATGTTTGCATCAATTAGTAGGAAGTAGATAGAAGAATAAGCTCATTAACAATTCTTTATTACAAATATATATATATATATATATATATATATATTATAGATCTTTCTGAAGTGGTTTTAATTTTCAATTTTAGTTTTCAAAAAATTATATAATAGATAAAATTTGTAATGCTTTTCTTGGAAATAAGGTTAAAGTTTGAATATACAGAATGAATCAGCTAAACCTTGCACCACAAATATTTTGGCTATTGAATAGGCTATTAATGAGCTGTTTTCACAGCATTGATTGGTAGTCAGGGACTCGCCTTTAGCGTTCAATATATGTTTCCATAGCAGACTGGAAACATGTATTTAAACTGCCGGTGGTGATTTTCAACATAACGCTCTCGTTACTAGTCGGAATCCAGAGAAGTAGTGTATTCCCTTTTGTTTGTTTGTGCTACCACAGGTTGTACAAACTTTGGTGTGGAAAAGTTTCAAAATCATATTTATCATAAACCACTTGCACTAGACACCACTAACGTTCTAATTTACTCTCCGCTTATTTTGTTGATGTACACAAGCATTATTCTATTTAAAAATGCTATATTTGCTCAAACAAGACACTTTCTGATCTGTTTATAGGCTAAAAGTATGAGCCGCTGAGTATTAATCATTGCTCTAAAATGTAAATCAACATCATTTTCCATTTCCAAAATATTTACAGTGCAAGTTTTAAATGATTTGCCCTGTATGCCCTGGAATAGCTACCTAGTTGCTGGGAATGTTATTTATTTATTTTTACTTTCTCTATACGCACTATGTACATAGGGTATAGAGAAGACTCCACCAAAACATTCGAAACCGAGATTTCACCGGAAATATATGTTTTAGGGTCCCCTTTATCTAAAAAAAATCATTTTCACAAAAAGGTCCGTGTGTCCGTGTGTCTGTGAACACGATAACTCAAAAACGAAAAGTCGATAAAGTACCAAACTTGGTATTTAAGTTTAGAATCTTCCAGGGATGCGACACGAAGATTTTGAGAAAAATCCCCCCACTCCAAACTACCCTTTATATAGAACTTTTTTAGAAAATTTTCATTTTCTCAAAAACGGCTCTAACGATTTTGATTAAAATTTCGTATATTAAAGATATTTACCTGACAAATAAAATGTATATCTTGAATTTTCTGGGAACAGCCTCTGAAGACTATTTTATTCTGGATAAATTTTACGGACATTTAAATAACTGCTAAACCGTAAGAGATAGACAAAAACTTACCACACAAAAAATGTAGAGCACGTTAAAACACACAATTTATGTTATATACATCGTTTTTGAGACATTCCTTGTTTTTGGATTCTGTTATGAAAAACTTTTCTCATACAGGAATTTGCCAACTGCTGTCCATGCAAACAAAGGGACTTCAGTGACATAGCAACCAGCGTTTGACTATCACCTCAACCTATGGTACTCTCTTATTTCGCTTCTACTTACAAGGGAGCAAGTAATAAGACTATTTCTTTTAATTTTTTTCTGATTAGCATGAAGTAAATAGAAGTATAAGCTTTTTTAAGAATGATTTGTTGCAGGGATGTAGAGAAAGTTATGTGAATGGTACACATCAGATTTTTTCTGTACATATGCGCTACGGAAAGTAATAAGGTTTCCCATACCACTGGCACAGGTATCTTATTATTTGGGCCACTGAGCTTTGTTCCTATTAGCTTTTTCCCTTTTTTGTGGAGGTGATCAAAGCGACATGTGCCCTTTACTTGGTCCCAGTGGCCCAATATCATTTCCTATCTCCATGAACTAACCCGATGATCTCATATGTAACGTAATTAAGGCTACACTAACTTTCATTGCAGCGCCCTCTATTAGGAGTCCATCTCCATAAGTTAATAAGCTCTCTAACCATTAGGGAATGTTTTCATTGGACCCCTTTGAAACACTCTACTGAAGAGAATTCCATTTAGGATAGAAATAGCACCCCAGGGACCACTTTACGGCCTTAATGGACAGTGGGCAGTATTTAAACACTATACACAGGTGATGTTCCTTCAGCCACTTGTTGGGTCTCCCACCAAATGCGACTTTCATTTATTAGTTCATCACCAACTAAGAATTGGAATTTTATATAAAGGCTTAACATTAGCTTTTCTGTATAAATACTCCCTCTTAATTTTAAGGGTAAAAACTCTTGAGGTGTTTCACTCAGATGCTTTTCTAGCTCATTTCTCTATTAGCTATTCTTACAAAAGCTTATTCTTGTTGTATTTCTTTTTAATTCACACGAGCTTTAAGTTCACATTTACACATTTTGTTGTAGAATAGAGTAGATACATCTTTACTTTCTCTATACGTACTATGTAGATAGTGTATAGAAAAGGTATTGCACTCCTCCAAAAACCTCAACACCGAGATTTCACCGGAAATGTATATTTTAGGGTCCCATATAACCAAAAAAAGCATTTTCAGAAGAAAGTCCGTGTGTCTCTGTGTCTGTGTGTCTGTGAACAAGATAACTCAAAAACGAAAAGTCAGCAAAATACCAAACTTGGTATTTAAAGTTAAGTATCTTCCAGGGATACGACATGACGATTTTGAGAAAAATCCCCCAACTCCAAACTACCCTTTACATAGGAGTTTTTTCGAAAATTTTGATTTTCCTAAAAAATGGCTCTAACGATTTTTATTGAAATATCGTTTATTAAAGATATTAACCTGACAAATCACATGTATATCTTGAATTTTTTGGGAACAGTGTCTGAAGACTACTTTATTCTGAATGAATTTTATGGAATTTTGCATAACTGATAAACTGTAAGACAAAAGCTTACCACACAAAAAATGTAGAGCACATTAAAACACACAATTTATGTTATACTTTTTTTTTCGTGGAGTGGATCGTTTTTGAGATATTCCTTGCTTTTGGTTTCAACTTTAAAATACTTATACTTTTCTCATACAGGAATTTGTCAACTCGTGTCCATACAAAAAAAGGAACTTCAGTCACATAGCAACCAGGTTTTGACTATCACTTTAACCTGTTGTACTCCCTTATTTCGCTTCTACTTGCATGGAAGCAAATAATAAGACTATTTCTGCTAATGTTTCCTCGATTAGAATGAAGTAAATAGAAGCTTAAGCTTTTTAACAACAATTTGTTACAGAGATGTGGAGAAAGTCATGTGAATGGAGCACTCAGATTTTTACTTTCTCCACACTTACTACATACATAAGTGTAGAGATATTGCATTGCACCCAAAAACTTATTACCGATATTTTACTAGAAATACATGTTTTGAGAACCCCCGGAATAAAAAAGAACCATTTTAGAAAAAATGTCCGAGTGCATGTGTGTGTGTCTGTGGGCAGCATAACTCAAAAACGAAAAGTCCACTAAATACCAAACTTGATATTAAAGCTCAGCACCTACCAAGGATGTGACAAGAATATTTTCAAGAAAATTCCCTACCCCAAACTATTCTTTACAAGGAACATTTTTCGAAAATTTTGATTTTATCAAAAATGGCTATAACGATTTTGATTAAAATACCTTATATTTAATATATTTGTATGACCGCAAACTACTCTTTACAAGGAACATTTTTCGAAAATTTTGATCTTCTCAAAAATGGCTATAACGATTTTGATTAAAATACCTTATATTTAAGATATTTTTATGATAAACGAAATGTATATGTTAAATCTTCTGGGAATATCCTCTCCATTCTGGATGACTTTTGTATAACTAACAAATCGTAAGAGATATATAAAAACTTACCTAAAAATAGGTAGATCTCTTTAAAACACATAGTGTATGTCATTTACGTTTTTCTATAGAGTTAACCGCTTTCTGATTATTGTTTTCAATTTTAGCGCTTCTATCTTCTCGTTTCTCGTTTTTTTATTCCTGGCAAGCAAAGAGATTGGAATTTCAATTGTTTCAAATTGATTGGCTTTTAAGGACGAGATTTTTGCTTTAGCTTGTGTTGTGTCCCTTCTACTTACAATGGACTATTAATAATACTAATTCTGCTTATATTTATCTTGATTAGCATTGTGTAGATGGCATATTAATCTTTTGAATAACAGGTTTGTTTGTGGAACAGCTAGCGGATATCATCATAGAACACATTGGGTATTTTCCCTTCTACTTACAAGGAACCAAGTAATAAAGACACTTTCTGCTCTTTTAGCTTTATGTAGATAGAAGAATAAGCTTTTTAAAAGTAATTTCTTACAGAGATGTAGAGAAAGTCATGTGAATGAAACACGGCAGATTTTTAAGATCATGTTGCTGCAAAGAAACTAGTAGTGAATTCATAGTTGAGAAAATTAGAAGTCCAATATTGAAAATGTTTAGAAAATGAAATAAATACTGTGGTATTAACTACTTACATGATTTTATTGTTTTTCAAAAATATTTCCCTTTAACTCAATACTGTTTTACATTCAATGAAACCATCTTTAAAGCATGTTGTATTCTTCTTGAAGTAGAAACCAGGCTTTTATACGTTCCACTGCTTCATCTGATGATGAAAAATCCGACGTGTTCCACTCACATAACTTTCTCTATCTATTCCAACAAATCAACTTCCAAAAACTTATTCTTCTATCTGCTCCTTTCTAATCGAGATAAACATAAGTAAAAGGGAGATAAGAGAATACACTAGGCTAAAGCAATAGTCAAATCCTTTAAAAGCTGTCGCTATGCGGTTCTATTTCCTCAGGAGAAACGAATAATGACTTACGGTTTGAGAAAAGTTTTAAGTATTTTAAAACTGAAAACAGTAACAAGGAATATCTCCTAAACGATTAACTCTACAAAAAATGCTGATGTACTCCATTCAATTGACTTTCTTCATATATTTGCAACAAATCATTGTTAATAAGCTTATGCCTCTATTTACTTCATACGAATCGAGAAAAAATTAACAGAAATAGACTTATTACTTGCTTCCTTGTAAGTAGAAGCGAAATAAGGGACTACCATAGGTTAAAGCGATAGTAAAAATCTGGTTGCTATTTGATTAAAGTTCCTTTGTTTTTATCCAGGAGTTGATAAATTCCTGTATGAGAAAAGTGTGTGAAACCTATAACAAGGAATATCTAAAAAACGATCAACTGCACGAGAAAATAAATGTATATGGCATAAATTGTGTATTTTTGTGTAGTAAGTTTTTGTCTATCTCTTACGGTTTAGCAGTTATGTAAAATTCCGTTCAATTCATCCAGAATAGTCTTCAGAGGCTATACCAAAAAAAAAAAAAAAATAAATATATGCGTTTTGTTTGTCAGTTAAATGTCTTTAATATACGATGTTTTATTCAAAATCGTTAGAGCTATTTTTGAGGAAACCAAAATTTTCGAAAAATATTCCATGTAAAGGGTAGTTGTATGTGAGGGGATTTTCTTTAAAATCTTCGTGTCGCATCCTTGGAAGATACCAAGCTTAAATACCAAGTTTGGTATTTAACGGTCTTTTCGTTTTTGAACTATATTATCCACACACACACAGACAAACACCACGAACCTTTTTCGGATTCAGGGGGACCCAGAACATATATTTCAGGTAAAATCTTGGTATCAAATTTTCGGGCGGAATACAATACCTTCTCTATACACTATGTACATAGTACGTGTAGAGAAAGTAAAAACATTTTTTGTACATTAAGTTTTTGTTTATCTCTTACGGTTTATGAGCATACAAACGTCTTCCGGAATCTTCAGAGGCTATTCCCACAAAATTGAAAGTATGCGTTTCCTTTGTTATGAAAATATCCTAAACATTTTAATTAACCTCGCTAGAGCTACTTTTGAGAAAATAAAAATTTTCGAAAAATGTCCCACATAAAGGGTAGTTGTGAGAGAGGTGTTTTCTTAAAAATCTTCATGTCACATTATTGGAAGACACTGAACTTAAACACCAAGATTGGCATTTTGGACTTCTTGGAGTTATGCTGCCCACAGACGGACATGTTTCAAAATTGCTTTTTTTTGTGGATTCAAGAGGCCTCAAAACATGTATTTCCGGTGAAATCTCGGTATCACATTTTTGAGTAAACACAATATGATCTCTATCAAGTGTATTTTTTTACGTGCTAGAGAAAGTAAGATATCAGATGTCTTCCATTTACATGACTTTCTGTGTATTTCTGCAACAAATTATTGTTAAAAAGCTTGTGCCTCTTTTTACTTCCTGATAATGGAGAAAAAATTAGTAGAAATAGCTTTATTACTTGCTTCCTTTTAAGTGGAAAGGAAATAAAGGAATACCATCGGCTAAAGTATTAGACAGAAGCTGGTTGCTATGCGACTGAAGTTCCTTTGTTTGTATGGACAGGAGATGACAAATTCCTGAATGACAAGTGTGTTTTTTAAAGCTGAAACCTATAACAAGGAATACCTAAAAATCGATCAACTCCGCGAAAAACTCTGTATAACATAAATTGTGTGTTTTAACGAACTCTATATGTTCTGTTAATTAATATTTTATCTATCTATTATGGTTTGCGAGTTAAGCAAAATTCCGTAAAATTCATCCAGAATAAAGTAGTCTTCAGAAGCTATTCACGGAAAATTCAAGATATACATTTTATTTGTCAGTTAAATGTCTCTAATAAACAATATTTTAATCAAAATCGTTACAGCCATTTTGGATAAAATCAAAATGTTCGAACATTTTTCCATGGAAAGAGTATTTGGGGGTAGGGGTATTTTCCTGAAAATCTTCCTGTCGCATCCTTGGAGGATACTGAACTTAAATACCAAGTTTGGTTATTAACGGACTTTTCGTTTTTGAGCTTTGCTGTAGACACACACACACACACCATTCTTCCCAAAATATGTTTTTTTTTTGGATTCAGGATGACCTAAAACATGTATTTCCGGTGAAATCTCGGTAACGAATTTTTGGGTGGAATACAATACTTCCTCTATACATTATGTACATATACATGTAGAGAAAGTGAAAATAATGGCAAATTCTAAGTTAAGAAAACTATAAATATTAAAAACTGGAACCAATAACAAGGTATACCTATATTCGAAATAGTTAATTTCATACAAAAAATTGTTGGGAGTTAAAATATGGTATTATTAATGTTTTGTTTCTTAATTCTATTTTACTTTATGACGCTTTAACAACTAAGTCTATCGCGACAGAACTGTTGGGCAAGGTATCTCGGTTACGGTGTGTGGTGGGAGTAACCATGCACGAACACACGCATGCACATACGGACCTTTTTCCAGAAAAGTTTTATTTTTTTGGATTCAGGGGCATCCAAAACACGTATTTCCGATGAAATCTCGCTATTGCATTTTTGGGTGCATTACAACACCTTCTCTATACACTATCACGTGTAGAGAAAGTAAAAAAGTCAAAGATCTACTTGTAAATAAATGCTATTATTCAGTGAAAGCATATTTAAAAGATAAGTAATGCTTTATGAACTATAAACTGTTGTGTTTCATTCACATGAACTTTCTCTTCCTGTTCCACAAACTAATCTTACAAAAGCTTATTCTTTTATCTACATCATCCTAATTGAAATAAATATCAGTAGAATTGGAATCTTCCTGTCTGGGAAAAGTATAAGTACTTTACAATTGAAACCTATAACAAGGAATACCTTGAAAACGGAAATCTCCACGAAAAAATGTATATAACATAAAATGTGTATTTTAATATGTACTAATATTTTATGTAGTAAGTTCTTGTCTATCTTTTACGGCTTACTAGTTATGCAAAATTCAGCAAAATTCATCGAAAATAAACAAGTCTTCGGAAGCTATTCCCAGAAAATTCAAAGTATTCATTTTATTTGTGATGGAAATAGCTATACTATATGGTATTTTAATTAAAATCGTTAAAGCCATTTTTAAGAAAAACAAAATTTTCGAAAATTATTCCATGTAAAGGGTAGTTAGGGGTGGGGGGATTTTCTTGAAAATCTTCGTGTCACGTCCTTGGAAGATACCAAACCTAAATACCAAGATTGGTATTTAACCGTCTTTTCGTTTTTGTCCACAGACACAAACACAAACACAAACACACACACACACAAACACACATGGACCTTTTCTCTGAAACTGCTTTTTTTTGGATTAAGGGGATCCTAAAACATGTATTTTCCGGTGATTTCTCGGCATCAAAATTTTGGATGCCATACAATACCTTATCTATCCACTATGTACATAGTACATATGGGGTAGAGAAAGTAAAAATCTGATGCGTTCCATTCACATGACTCTCTACACCTCTGCAACAAATTATTGTTAAAAAGTTTAAGCTTCTATTTACTTCATTTTAATCGAGAAAAAAATAGCAGAAGTAGTCTTATTACTTCCTTCCTTGTAAGTAGAAAGGAAATAAGGGAGTACCATAGGCTAAACTGATAATCAAAAGCTGGTTGCTATGTGACTGAAGTTCCTTTGTTTAAATGGACAGTTGACAAATTCCTGTATGAAAAAAGGATGTTTTTCAAAGTTGAAACCCAAAACAAGGAATATGAAACGATCAACTCTACGAAAAAAAATATAAATGACATAAATTGAGTGTTTTAATATGCTCCACATTTTCTGTGTGTTAAGTTTTTGTCCATCTCTTACGGTTTAGCAGTTATGGAAAATTCCGTAAAATTCATTCAGAATAAAGTAATCTCTAGAGGCTCTTCCTAGAAAATTCAAGATATGCATTTTATTTGTGAGGTAAATATCTTTAATATGTGACATTTTAATCAAAATCGTTAAGAGTCATTTTAGAGAAAATAAAAATTTTCGAAATAAGTTCCAGGTAGAGGGTAGTTGGGGGTGGGGGGATATTCTTGAAAATCTTCGTGTCACATCCCTGGAAGATAGTGAACTTAAATACCAAGTTTGGTATTTTAGCTACTTTTCGTTTTTGAGTTATCGTGTTCACAGACACACGGACACACACACACACACGCGTGGATCTTTTTGTGAAAATGCTTTTTTTGGATACTGGGGACCCTAAAACATATATTTGCAGTGAAATCTCGGTATCGAAATTTTGGGTGGAGTGCAACACCTTCTCTATACACTATGTACATAGTACGTATAGAGAAAGTAAAAAGGACTAGCCCATAGATTCACTTTCTACTTGAGTAGATTTAACCCTTTTAAAAAGACATCCTGTCCCTGTGACGTGATACTGACCGAGAAAGTCAAACACACACATGCTGGAGTGACACGAGGGAAGCTGTCCAACCTGTGAATATTTATCTACAGGTGCCCAGCTGTAGAATCCCCTGCTCAAAGTACGTTGGTAGCTTTCCGGCTGACCGCATTACAACCGCAGCCGGTGGAAAGCAATACACAGCGGCGCACCGAGCACATAATTAAACTATCAAACTGCACAATACAGACCGTAGTGTTAGTGGGTGCGTAATATTCCCTGCAGCACAGGGAGAAAACACAGCATAGCAGCGTTTGTGTTGTTGAGTGTCATTTCATATAAAGTTAGACTGGCGTTCATTTAGGAATATGCTCTTCGAACTCTAATACGAGGTACTTCCAGAAAGTAAGTTCCGTTTGGTAATAAAATTAAATTGTGTGCAGATACAGAATAATTATTTATTGCACAAAATTCTACAACTCTTAAACTACTTTTCCATATAACTGCCGCAATTTTGCAGGCATTTGTCATACCGCGGCACAAGTTTTTGTATACCTTCTTCATAGAAGTTTGCTGCCTGTGTCTTCAAAAAGTTGGAAACATTTTCTTTCAGCTCTTCGTCATTGTTGAAGTGTTGACCGCCAAGGAAAGACTTGAGATGTAAGAACAGATGAAAGTCGCTAGGTGCGAGGTCAGGGCTGTACGGAGGATGGTCAAACACGTCCACCCAAATCCCTGTAGGAGGTTTTTCGTCACATTTGCAGTGTGTGGTCGTGCGTTGTCGTGAAGAAAAACAACACTTTTTGACAGCGATCCTCGGCGCTTATTCTGTATTGCGCGGCGCAATTTCCTAAGTGTCTCGCAATAAACATCTGCTTTGATTGTTTGACCACGCGGCAAGAAATCAATGAGTTTCCAGTCCCAGAACACCGTGTACATCATTTTTCGAGGTGTCAAGATTTGTTTCGGCTAAACCTTTGCTGGGGATGAAGTGTGCCTCCATTCCATTGATTGCCGCTTACTTTCAGGGGTGTTGTAAGAAACCCAAGTCTCATCTCCTGTGACTATCTGTGTCAGAAATTCTTCGCCGTCTTCATCATAACGGGTTAAAAACTGAAGTGCACAACTCATCGGTTTTGTTTTGTGTTGCTCAGTAAGAATCTCTGGTACCCAACGTGAGCAAAGTTTACGAAATTTCAGTTTTTCGGTAACAATTTCATGAATTAGTGATCGTGAGCTTTGGGGAAATTCCATAGCGAGAGCACTAATTGTAAACTTGCTGTTTTCTTGGATCTTGTCATCAATCGCGTGTAAACTTCGCAAATTTGCCAATACATTTCAATTGGTTTCACTTTCCTAGCATTCAGAAAACGAATCACAGATCTGATTTCACAAGCGGCGGGATTTTCAATCAACACCGACATTGTAAACAAGCACAACAAAGCGTATGTGGCTGACAGCGATCTCAAAATGGCGCACGTTTCTTCTCCTTGATACAGAGCGTCTACCGCGCATGTGCGGAACTGCGATCGCAGCGCTGCAGCGGAGATAAATTGAAACGGAACTTACTTTCTGGACGCACCTCGTATTTACATGATCCTTTCCAAGACTGTATCTACAATCTCTAAAATATTTACACACTTATTCTTTTATCTACCACCTGCTAAGCGAGATATACAGCTGAAATGGTCTTATTAATTGTTTCCTTGTAGCCTTGTAATACACTAGGCTAAGGCGATAGTCAAATCTTTGCTCTTATTACTTGTTTGTAAGCAGAAGAGAAATAAGGGAATGCACTAGGCTAAAGTGTTAGTCAAATCTTTGTTGTAGTTGAAATCCGTTTCTTTGCATAACCAGTATTGACTAACATCCGTATTACAACATTGTTAAGTATTTTAAAACTGAAACCAATAACAAGGAATATCTAAAAATTGCCAACTGCCTGAAAAAAAATCTTACTAAAATTAATTGTGTGTTTTAACGAGTCTATATTTATTATGTAGTAAGTTTTTATCTATCTCTTACGGTTTACAAGTTATACAAAATTCTGCAAAATGCATCCAGATTAAAGAGGACTTCAGAGGCAATTCCTGGAAAATTAAATATTTTATTTTTCATATAAGTATCTTTAATATACAGATTTTAATTAAAATCGTTAGTGTCTTTTTTGAGAAAATCAAAACTTTCGAACTTTTTTTTTTTTTCGTGTAAAATCATTTTAAGGTTGAGAGAATTTCCTCAATTTCCGTGTTACATCCTTGGAAGATACTAAACTTAAATACCAAGTGTGGTATTTGATATAATTTCTTTTCTCATTTATCATGTTCACTTACGGACACCCACAAACCTTTTTCCAAAAAGGGTTTCTTTTTTTGGATGTAGGGGACCCTAAAACGGTGATATTTCCGGTGAAAAATTTTTGGTATCAATTATTAGGTGGCGTGCAATATCTTTTCTACCAACGTGCCATGTACTTTGTAGAGAAAGTAAAGATATAAAGAAGAAACAGACAAAGGTGTGCTTTATTTTCTGTTTTATTTAGTATTTACATAGACGATGTTGTAAACGACCAGAAAGATTTATTAAATAATGAAGGAATTTTAATCAACAAAAAGAGTAGAATAAATGCAGTATTATTTGCTATCTATGACAGAATTAGAAAGATATCTCGAAATAATAGCACAAACGGTGGTCAATAAATATAAATAAACAAAAGCAATGGAATTTTAGAGTAAATATGGATAAGAACCAAAATAATATTGGAGAATAAATAGTGGAACAGGTAGCACATTTTAAGCACTTAGGGTGTAATATTACATATGAAAAAGAAAAAGCTATAGAAAACAAACTATTTAAATTACAGACAATAACTGGAAACTTAAAGTTAAACTATGTAAAACAATGGCTGTTGCTTCTTTGCTGTGTGGAAGTGAATACTGGATAATAAAATAGAAGAAAAGAATCAGAACACGAGCAGTAGAGATGCTAGTTTTGCGGAATATGAAAGGATGTATCCGAACAGATAGAATATAATATATATATATAAAAGTTGGAAGACAAAATTAAAACAAACAACAAGAAATGGACGCAGCACTTAATGAGAATGAGTGATGGAAAGGATACCAAAAAGAGGTTTCCAAAACAACCCAAGAGGTAAAAGAGACGTTGACCGACTCCGTAAAAGATGGACACCACAGTCCACTTCGCCGGAACAGACTATTTATCCTAAGTCATGTGGAAGAAGAAGAAGAAATTATGAGGGCGAAAGAACAAGATAACGAAAGCTTTAATTCAAACAATCGAAATATTCAAACCATGTTGCAAAAGTGAATTTGTATTTCTCTCTACGTATTTCGCAATGTGACAGTCGTTTCATTGGTTTTATTTTCTGTATTACCTACCTATAATGGGATTAGGATTATCACGGAAGGGGGCCCCAATTATTCGGTCATATCTCCGCATGTATGCCGTTGTGGCCCTTTGCGACTTAGGTGATCCTTTGGAGAAAGAGATGAGGGCAGATGCCTGAAGGGCGCACAGTTCTGGAAGACAACGAACATAGGCAAGGACGGTGCCAAATTTCCAGGAGGAAATGCGGAAAGCATTCTACCCCGGCCGGGCCCTTCCCTCAAGCCCCTTGCAATCGAGATTCCCCCGAAAGGGTCCCAATTGAAATCACCCGCAGACGGTTCCTGACAGTGGGATTCTGCAAAGATGTCTGGGAAGAAATCTATATATTCTGCATCCATCCTTACTTCATCCTTTATATTCCTTCATTCTTCTTCGTCCATCCTTACTTCATGCTTAATATTCTCCAACTCTCCTTACTTCATCCTTTATATTCCTTCATTCTTCTTCGTCCATCCTTACTTCATGCTTAATATTCTCCAACTCTCCTTACTTCATCCTTTATATTCCTTCATTCTTCTTCGTCCATCCTTACTTCATGCTTAATATTCTCCAACTCTCCTTACTTCATCCTTTATATTCCTTCATTCTTCTTCGTCCATCCTTACTTCATGCTTAATATTCTCCAACTCTCCTTACTTCATCCTTTATATTCTCCGTCCATCCTTGCTTCATTCTTTATATTCTCCGTCCATCCTTGCTTCATGCTTGATATTCTCCAACTCTCCTTACTTCATCCTTTATATTCCTTCATTCTTCTTCGTCCATCCTTGCTTCATGCTTGATATTCTCCAACTCTCCTTACTTCATCCTTTATATTCCTTCATTCTTCTTCGTCCATCCTTACTTCATGCTTAATATTCTCCAACTCTCCTTACTTCATCCTTTATATTCCTTCATTCTTCTTCGTCCATCCTTACTTCATGCTTAATATTCTCCAACTCTCCTTACTTCATCCTTTATATTCCTTCATTCTTCTTCGTCCATCCTTACTTCATGCTTAATATTCTCCAACTCTCCTTACTTCATCCTTTATATTCTCCGTCCATCCTTGCTTCATTCTTTATATTCTCCGTCCATCCTTGCTTCATGCTTGATATTCTCCAACTCTCCTTACTTCATCCTTTATATTCCTTCATTCTTCTTCGTCCATCCTTGCTTCATGCTTGATATTCTCCAACTCTCCTTACTTCATCCTTTATATTCCTTCATTCTTCTTCGTCCATCCTTACTTCATGCTTAATATTCTCCAACTCTCCTTACTTCATCCTTTATATTCTCCGTCCATCCTTGCTTCATTCTTTATATTCTCCGTCCATCCTTGCTTCATGCTTAATATTCTCCAACTCTCCTTACTTCATCCTTTATATTCCTTCATTCTTCTTCGTTCATCCTTACTTCATGCTTAATATTCTCCAACTCTCCTTACTTCATCCTTTATATTCTCCGTCCATCCTTGCTTCATCCTTTATATTCCCCATCCATCCTTCTTCATCATATATATTCTCAATCAATCCATACTTCACTCCATGCATTCTACATCATCAGTTGGAGTCAGTATGGCAAACAGGCGAAACAAATGACAAAAACATATGGAAAGTTTCAAAAGAAAATTAACGACATCAGTTGACAAGAAATTGAATCGAGTTGTAAAATTAAAACTGAATTGGGGTAAAGAAGCGTATAAACCTCACTTAGGAAGATCAGAAATGTCATTGTTTAGGTTGGGAGGTTGAAGGTCACAGAAAATGACGAGACAACTTTGATAGGCGATTCCACCCATTCTATGGTTTGGATGAAGACTGGGTACACATTTTGGTGCAATGAGCACAGTGGGAGAACCAGCCAACAGTTACACTAACATAAAAATGGTTTAAGATCCGCTAGAAGGAGATTCCGTGTTGGGATTTGCTGATTGAACAAGGGAACTGGCAAAACATAAGCAATTTCCTGGCTAAAGTGCGCGAAGCCTGATCAATTTTTTTCAGTTAGAGCCAAATGATATCTCTTTTTTTACGATATCTACACATACTATACATACATTAGGTAGGTATTATTTTACACCCAAAAATTCCATGTCGAAATGTCACTGAAAATATACGTTTTGAGCTTCTTTGAGTCAAAGAAAAACTTTTAGAAAAGCGTACGATGTGCGTGCCTGGGACAGTATACTTAAAACATGTTAAGAAATCTAGTGTCTGCCAAGGATGCTACAAGAAGATTTTCAAGAAAATCCCCCTACTCCAAACTTTCCTTTACATTGGAATTTTTTTTGAAAATTTTGTTTTTCTTAAAAATGGCACTAGCAATTTTGATTAAAATGCCATATTTACTTGGCAATTAAAATGTATATCTTACATTTTCTAGGATGGTATTTGTGAAACAAAAGACAACAACTCACTACACATTGTAAGCTGTTAAAACACACCTTTTATGCCTCACACCTATTTTTGTAAAGCTAACCGTTTCCGAGATAATCATTTTATTGGTTTCAATTTTAATCTACTTAAACATTACTCAAACGGCATCATCTTTCCTTTCATTTATCTTTTGTTTTTTACTTCTGGCCGTGCAAAGGGAATCGATTTTCTATGTTTTACATAGTGACCAGGTTTTATTTTCTCTAGCATGTATGTACAATATACATAGTAGATAGAGAAATATTGTATTCCACCCAAAAATTTGATACCGAGATTTCACCGCAATTACAAGTTTTAGGGTCCTGTAATTTGAAAAAAAACAACAAAAAGAGCATTTTTAGAAAAAGGCAATTGTGTGTGTGTGTGGACAGCACAACTCTATCTATCTGTATGCCTGTCTGTCTGTCTGTCTGTCTGTATTTTATCGGTAATGTACAAAAGACTGAGTGCTGAACGTTTTACTGCTTTTCTCCATCACAAAATAGTTACTTTTAAATTACTGACAGAATACAGAAATTTAATATTGAATTTTGCAATGCTGTCTAAATAAATAAATAATATAGTAGGATTGAGGAACGAAAAACACTGATCTTTTACCATTATTCCGCTATGTAACAACACACATGCGTTGTGCAGTTCAGCTGTAATGGCTGCTTCTAATCAGCAAGTAATGGCGGAGGCATATTTAAGGCACAAGGAAAACGTGGTTGAAAAAGAAGAAAATAGACTGTGAGAGGAAGAAGTCTAAGCTTGTTCCAAGTCGAGTTTAGAAAGGAGTAAGAACCTCGTTAAAATGCCAGGGTTCGGATTCGGCCCCCTGGCTGATAATGCCCGCCGCTCTGATCTAGGGCGGGGGGTGCAGATCGACAAAAGAAGATAAGCGTGTAATGCTTTACGTCTGGGCATATACCTTAACAATGTAACTTCCTTAACTGAAGATGTAGGAAGGCTTTCCTTTATTCAGAGTCAACTGAATAGATTTTGGTAACTCTTTTAACTTTGCAAGGTTTTTCTTTCATATTCACTGTAAGCTACAGAGCATTTACAAAACTTTTAAAACAGTATATTTGTATCCATTTTCTTACTTTTTACTTTCCATTGTAGTTATTAATTATATTGCAAATCGTTCCTCAAAAACCCAATGTGCTGCATTCACATACCTTTCCTTTCCTTCTGTAGAGGTATCAAAGTATTCTTCAAAATATTGCTTTACTTTCTCTATATGCACTATGTACATAGTTATAGAGAATGTATTGCACTCCATCAAAAAATTCGATACCGAGATTTCACCGGAAATATATGTTATAGGGTCACCTGTATCCAAAAAAAAAGTATTTTCAGAAAAACGTCCGTATGTGTGTCCGTGTGTCAGTGTGTCCGTGTGTCTGTGAACACGATAACTCAAAAACGAAAAGTCGGTAAAATACCAAACTTGGTATTTAAGTTTAGTATCTTCCAGGGATGCGACACGAAGATTTTGAGAAAAATCCCCCCACCCCAAACTACCCTTTGAATGGATCTTTTTTCGAAAATTTTGATTTTCTAAAAAATGGCTCTAACGATTTTGATTAAAATATCGGATATTAAAGATATTTACCTGACAAATGAAATGTATATTTTTTCTGGGAATAGCCTCTGAAGACTATTTTATTCTGGATGAATTTTTCATAACATAAGAGATGGACAAAAACTTAACCCACAAAAAATGTAGAGCACCTTAAGCACACAATTTATGTAATATACATCTTTTCGTGGAGTTGATCGTTTTTGAGATATTCCTTTTTCTTGGTTTCAGCTTTGAAAAACTTATACTTTTCTCATACAGGAATTTGTCAACTCCTGTCCATACAAAGGAACATCAGTCACATAGCAACCAGGTTTTGGCTTTCACTTTAACCTATGGGTCTCCCTTATTTCCTTTCTACTTACAATAAAGCAAGAAATAAGACTATTTCTGCTAATTTTCCTTTATTAGCATTAAGTAAATAAAAGACAAGCTTATTAACAATAATAATTTACAGAGATATTGAGAAAGTCATGTGAATGGAACACATCAGATTTTTTTCTATATACTTCATAAACATTATCAGAAATTCTCTTATTATTTAGTTCCTTATAAGAAGAAGGCCGACCACTCGTTCCAGGTTCTCCATTCTGTGGTTTCGTGCCGTTGGCTCCCCGACAAGCTTCTAACTCCCAGGCATTCGCTTATAAGTTCTAGGGGGGTGGCAATCCTAAATACGGAAACGGTAAGCCAACTCCGAGACGAATAATAAAACCGGAAATAAAGCAATAGTCAAGTCTCTATGCGATTGACTGAAATTGCATGGCTAGGTGTGAAACAAATGCAATACGACTGACGATTTCTTGTTTGTGAAATGTATAAGTATTTTAAAATTGAGACTTGGAAATCATTAACTCTTCAAAAAATGTAAAGACATTTATTGTGTGCTTTAACGAGAACTATATTTTTTGTGTTGTCTATCTTTTATGGTTTTGCAAAAGTCATGCAGAATTAAGAGCACTTCAGAGGCTATTCCAGGGAATTTATGATATAGATTTTTATTTGTCACGTAAGCATTTTTATTATAGGTATTTAAATCAAAATCGTTAGAAAAAATTTAGGAAACATTACAATTTTCAAAATTTTGCCCTTGTAAAAGTTACTTTGAGGCGGAGGATCCGCCTGAAAAACAATGCTTCCCATCCTTGGAAGTTACTCAACTTAAATATCAGGTTTAGTATTGAACATTTTTCCTTTTTGAGTTAAGAGTTCACAGACACGCGGCTCTTTCTTACGTTTTTACTTTCTCTACACGTACCATGTACATAGTGTATAGAGAAGGTATTGCATTCACACAAAAATTCGATACCGAGATTTCACCAGAAATACATGTTTTAGGGTCCCCTGCATAAAACATTTTGGAAAAAGGTCCGTGTGTAGGTATGTGCACCGTGTGTCTGTGAACACGATAACTCAAAAAGGAAAAATCGGTAAAATACGAAACTTGGTATTTATGCTTAGTATTTTCCAAGGATGCGACAGGAAGATTTTGAGAAAAATCCCTCCACCCCAAACTACCCTTTAAATGGAAAAAGTTTTGAAAATGTTTATTTTTTCAAAAAATACTCCAACCATTTTTATTAAAATGCCGTATATTAAAGATATGTATATGACAAATAAAATGTTTATCTTTAATTTTCTGGGAATAGCTTTGAAGACCTCTTTATTCTGAATGAATTTTGCGTAACCTTTAAACGGTAAGAGATAGACAGAAACTTACCACACAAAAATGTAAATCACCTTAAAACACAAAATTTAGTGGAACTGACCATTTCTGAGATATTCTTTATTATTGTTTTCAGATTCAAAATGCTCAAAACTTTTCTCACACGGTAAGTTATAAACTCCTGGCCCTGCATTGAAACGGATTTCAACCTCATGGCAAGCAGCTTTTAAGAGATTTGACATTCATTTTAGCCTAATATATTCCCTTATTTTCCTTCTACTTACAAGGAATCAAGTAATTAAGAAAATATCTGCTAATGCTTATCTCGATTATCATAAATAATTTAACAATAATTTCTTACAGCAATGTAGAGAAAGTCATGTGAATGGAATACATTAGATTTCTTTTTGTTTGATACACGGGATATAAAAAAAATCTGATGTGTTCCATTCACGTGGCTTTCTCCATATCTCTGTAACAAATTATCACTAAACAGCTTATGCTTCTATTTACTTCATACTAATCGAGAAAAAATCAGCGGAAATAGTATTATTACTTGCTTCCTTGTAAGTAAAAGCGAAATAAGGGAGTACTCTTGGTTAAAGTAATAGTCAAAAATTGGTTTCTATGAGACTGAAGTTCCTTTGTTTGTATGGACCTGCATTTTTAAATTCCTGTATGAGAAAAGTATGTTTTTAAAGCTGAAACCAATAAATAAAGAGTAACTCAAAAATGATTAACTCCGCGAAAAAAATGTATATAACATAAATTGGGTGTTTTAAGGTGCTCTACATTTTTGTGTTGGAAGTTTTTGTCCATCTCTTACGGTTTAGCAGTTATGCAAAATTCCGTATAATTCATCCAGAATAAAGTAGTCTTCAGACAGTATTCCCAGAAAATTCAACATATACATATAATTTGTCAGGTAAATATCTTTAATATACAATATTTTAATCAAAATTGTTAGAGCCATTTTTGAGAGAATAAAAATTTTCGAAAAAATGTCCATGTAAAGGGTATTTGGGGGTGGGGGATTTTCTTGAAAACCTTCATGTCGCATCCTTGGAAGATACCAAACTTAAATACCAATTTTGGTATTTAACGGTCTTTTTGTTTTTGAGCTATGCTATCCACAGACACACACACGGACCTTTTTCCAAAATGCTTTTTTTGGATTCAGGGGGACCCAAAACATATATTTCTGGTGAAATCTCGGTATCGAATTTTTTAGTGCAATACAATACCTTCTCTATACACTATGTATATAGTACGTGTAGAGAAGGTAAAAAATCTGATGTGCTCCATTTACATGACTTCTCTATATATCTGTAACAAATATTGTTAAGAAGTTATTCTCCTGTCTACTTCATGCTAATTGAGAGAAACATTTCAGAAATGCTTTGTTGTAAGCAGAGGGGAAATAATGGAATACACTAGGCTACATTGATAGTCAAATCTTTTAAATGGTTGCCGTGTGCATGAAATTCGTTTCTTTGCATTGCCAGAATTGACAAATTCCCGTATGAGAAAATTAAGTATTTTAACACCGAAACAAGTAACAAGAAATATCTCAAAAACTGCCAACTCTACGAAAAAATGTATATGACATAAATCGTGTGTTTCAAGGATATCTACATATTTTGTGTAGTAGGTTTTTGTCTATTTTTACGATTTACTAGTTAAACAAAGTGCAGCAAAACTCTTTGAGAATAAAGAGGTTCTTAGACGCTATTCTCAGAAAATTCAAGATATACATTATATTTATCTTTAATATTTTAATTAAAATCGTTAGAACTATTTTTGAGAAAATCAAAACTTTCGAAAATATTTCCACGCAAAAGGTAGTTTGGGGTGGGGGGTTTTCCCTCAAAAGCTTCGTGTGGCATCCTTAGAAGGTACTAAAGTTATGTACAAAGTTTGGAATTTTACCGAATTTTTGTTATTGAGCTATCGTGTTACGGACACACATGGACCTTTTTCTTAAAATGGTTTTTGGATACAGGGGGTCCTAAAACATGTATTTCTGGTAAAATCTCGATATCGAATTTTTTAATGGATTGCAATACTTTCTCTATACATTATGTACAGAGTATCTGTAGAAAAAGTAACAATTAAATCAATATTAATTGGCCATAGTAGTTGGCAATACTACGTTTTCTTAATTACTTACAACATTGTAAGTTGCCATAGGGGTTGTCATCTCAAAATAATTTGAGATCACACCGGCATGTTGCCATGGTAGCAAAGTGGTAGAGCAACCGGCTAGAGACCGGAAGATCCTTGGTTCAAATACCGGCTATGACATTGAATATATTCGGTTTAAATTTACTCTATTGTTGACCTATATTATGTGGAGCAAATTTTTCATGCAAAACAATAAAAAAAATCTGATGTGTTCCATTCACATGACTTTCTCTACCTCTCTCCAACAAGTTATTGTTAAAAAGCTTATTCTTCTATTTACTTCATGCTTTTAATCGAAATGGACATTTGTCACCAAGAAAGAGCGTGGCTTTAATACAATATGGGTAAGTTCGAATGTGCCTGGGACTGTACAATCTGAAAATATTAAATTTCTAAAGAATCTTGTCTTGCATGTGTGCCATACAATTTTTAAATAAAAAGCTCCGTAGCAGAACGTCTTCGCCACGAAACCAAAGGCTTCCTCTTAAGAGTATTTCTTTGTGGTGCGCCGATTTGTGACTAAATTTCGTTGAAGCAGACGTCACACACAGACTCTTATCTTACAAAGGGCGAGCGAAAAACGTTTAACTTCAAAGGAGGTGGATAAATTCAAGACGTTCGCAGAGTTCTTGTCATTTATAAGCTGTTCACTAAGTACGGCTGTTAAAATTCTCTCTTTACAAGTAGCTATTACACGTAACACTTTGTTACATTAGCAGGAAGAGAGTGAGTGAAATTTATACCTGCGCAATTAATTCGTAAGGTACAGAATTTCGCTTAAAACATCGATAAAATAAATGCCCATAGTTTGAAATAAGAGCTTGTTAAGTTAAAAATGTTTGTAGAGGGCCGTTTTTACCATTCACATGCCTTTCTCTACATCTCTGTAACAAATTATTGTTAAAAAGCTTATGCCTCTATTTACCTCATGCTACTCGAGAACAAATTAGCAGAAATAGTCTTATTACTTGTTTCCTTGTAAGTAGAAGCGAAATAAGGGACTACCATAGGTTAAAGTGATAGTAAAAACTGGTTGCTATGTCAATGAAGTTCCTTTGTTTATATGGATCGGAGCTGACAACTTCCTGTATGAGAAAAATATAAACTTTTCATAGCAGAAACCAAAAATAAGGAATGTCTCAAAACGACGAACTCCACGAAAAAAATTTATATAACATAAATTCTGTGTTTTAACGTGTTTTACATTTCTTGTGTAGCAAGTTTTTATCTAAGTCTTATGGTTTAGCAGTTATGAAAAATTCCGTAAAATTTGTCCAGAATAAAGTACTTCAGAGGCTATTCCCAGAAAATTCAAGATATACATTTTGTTTTTGTTTTTTTTGGTAAATATCTTTAACATTTGATATTTTAATCAAAATTGTTACAGCCATTTTTGCGAAAATCACAATTTTCGTAAAAAGTTCCAAGTAAAGGGTAGTTTGGGGTTGGGGGATTTTTCTCAAAACCTTCGTGTCGCATCCCTGGAAGATACTAAACTTAAATACCAAGTTTGTTATGTTACCAACTTTTCGTTTTTGAGTTATCGTGTTCACGGACACACGGACACACACACACACACACACACACACACACGGACCTTTTTCTGGAAATACTTTTTTTGGATACAGAGGACCCTAAACATATATTTCCGGTGAAATCTCGGTATCGAATTTTTTGCTGGAGTACAATACCTTCTCTATACACTATGCACATAGTGCGTGTAGAGAAAGTAAAAATTTGTACACTTATGGTTACTTTTCAACATAATCACCGAAAAGATTGAGACATTTATCGTACTGTGCACAAGCTTTGCAATACCTGCTTCAAAAAATGGTGCCGCCAATGATTTCAAATCGGCATTGATGTTGTTTTGAAGATCTTCGTACTTCACGACGTTTGCGGAGAGTCTTTCAAAACAAACGAAGAGAAATGCTGACTTCAGGAATTGTGTTGATCCATGACAACGCTCGTCCACACACTGCTGGCACAACCCATCGGCTCCTTGAACAATTTCAATGTGACATTTTCAATCATCCGCTGTACAGTCCTGACTTGGCACCCAGCGACTTGCACCTTTTCACTGAACTGAAGACGTGGCTAGGAGGGCAGCACTTTCCAATCAACGAAGATCTTCAAAACAACGTCAATGCTCATTTGAAATCTTTGGCGGCAACATGACCAGGTCCTATTTGTTAATCTAGAAGATATCTCGGTATGATATAATAATGATAAATCAAATATTAAAAGAATATAAATAGAGTTATCTCATGATAAAACAAAAGTATATTAAAACTTTTTCTTCTGGGTGCCTTTGGTTCTATAAAATTCAACGAAGAAGGGGTAGCAAATTTATTTTCTCTAGCACTCATGTAAATAATATATAGAGAACGTATTGTATTCCACGCAACCTTTCTATACAAAGAATTTTACTGGAAATACATACATATTTTTGGGTCCCCTGAATCAAAAAGAAAGAAAAAAAATGTTTAGAACAGGTGTTTCTGTGTCTTTGGACAGGAAAACTCAAAAACGAAAAGTCAGTTAAGTACCAAACTTGGTATTTATGTTCCGTGACTTCCATGGATGCAACACAAGAGTTTCGGGAAAATCTGCCAACCGTCAATGTGGAACATTTTCCTAAGTTTTTGATTTTATTGAAAATGAATGTATTTTTATTAAAATATAATATGTTGCACATATTTTCATGACAAAACGAATATCATGAATTTCCTGAGAATAGCCTCTGAAGTCCTCTTTTGTTCTGAATGACTTTTGCATAGCTCGTAAACCATAAGAAATGGACTAAAACGTACTACATAAAAAAATCTGATGTGTTACACTCACATGACCTTCTCTAGCTGTTCTACAAAGTTCATACATAAAGATTCTTCTTCTTTCTGCACCTTGTTAATCGTGGTACTCATTAGCTCAGTGTTCTTATTATTTAGTTCCGTATAAGTAGGAAGAAAATAAGGGAATACACTAGGCTAAACCGATAGTCAAATGTTTTAAAAGCTGTCGTTATGCGATTGTCATCACAAATCGCTTCTTTTCTTGGCCAGGAGTAGAACAAAAGAAAAACGGACACTCCCGTCTGAGAAAAGTATAAGTACTTCACAACTGAAACTAATAACAATGAATACCTCGAAAACGGTAAGCTCCACGAGAAAAATGTATATGACATAACTTGTGTATTTTAACAAGACCTAAACTTTTTGTCTATTACTTACGGTTTACTAGTTATGCCAAATTAAGCAACATTCATCCAGAATAAACAGGTCTTCAGAAGTTATTCCCAGAAAATTCAAGATATACATTTTATTTGTTAGGTAAACATCTTTAATATATGATATTTTAATCAAAATCGTTAAGAGTCATTTTTAAGAAAATCAAAATTTTCGAAAAAAGTTCCATGTAAAGGGTAGTTTGGGGTGGGGGGATTTTTCTCAAAATCTTCGTGTCGCATCCCTGGAAGATATTAAACTAAAATACTAAGTTTGGTATTTTAGCTAGTTTTCGTTTTTGAGTTATCGTGTTCACAGACACACTGACACACACACACACGGATCTTTTTCTGAAAATACATTTTTTTGGATACAGGTGACCCTAAAACATATATTTCCGGTGAAATCTCGGTATCGAATTTTTTATTGGAGTGCAATACATTCTCTATACACTATGTACATAGTGCGTATAGAGAAAGTAAAATTGGCTAAAGCACACAATTTATGTCATACTAGGTGGCTTAATTGTCCCGTGTTTGACGTTTACACATACCCCTTTGTGTGTTATGAGTTTCAGAACTCAACGGGGCTACTTCAAGTTAGAAACCTTCGTTTTACCCACTCAATAGCAAGAAGAGTAAAACGAAATCGGCAAAGAACAGCCTAAGAAATGACGCGGCCTGCACCCGATGCCAAAGTAGCCCCAACTCTTTATTCATTTAAAAAGGGCATTGTCAATACCGTATCACAGAATTATCATAGAATTACTTGATAAAAAGAATTAACAACATGATATTAAATTTCTATGTTTAGATTAATTCCTCTAAGATTCTCACCAACGGAAGAAATTGGTTTTAATAAAATCAGTTATGCAATTAATTATATAATTTTAATAGACAATTCTGGATGATGCACAAAACTTATTTGATGTACTGCATTCACATGATTTTTCTCTACATATTCGCTAATCAAGATAAATATTATCACAAATATTGTTATTACTTAGTTCTTTGTAAATATAAAGGAAATACATTAGACTAAAGCCATAGTCAAAGCTTAAGCTGGTTGCTATGTGATTTATATTATTTGATCTGTTTTCAAATGGGGAATCATTATTCACTTTTTTACCTTATCCATACGCACTATGTACATAGTGTATAGAGAAAGTATTGCACTCCACCAAAAATTCGATACGGAGATTTCACCGGAAATATATGTTTTATGGTCCCCAATATCCAAAAAAAGCATTTCCACAAAAAGGTCCGTGTGTGTCCGTGTGTCTGTGAACACGATAACTCAAAAACGAAAAGTCGGTAAAATACCAAACTTGGTATTTAAGTTTAGTATCTTCCTGGGATGCGACACGAAGATTTTGATAAAAATCCCCCCAACCCCAACTACCCTTTACATGGAACTTTTTTTCGAAAATTTTGATTTTGTCAAAAATTTCTCTAACGATTTTGATTAAAATTTCGTATATTAAAGATATTTACCTGACAAATAAAATGTATATCTTGAATTTTCTGGGAATAGCCTCTGAAGAGTGGTTTATTCTGGATGGATTTTACTCAATTTTGAATAACTGCTAAACCGTAAGAGATGAACAAAAACTTATTACACAAAAAATGTAGAGCACATTAAATCACACAATTTATGTTATATACATTTTTTTCGTGGAGTTCGTCGTTTTTGTGACATTCCTTATTTTTGGTTTCTGCTATGAAAAACATACTTTTCTCATACAGGAACTTGTCAACTCCTATCCATATAGACAAAAGAACTTCATTGACATAGCAACCAGCTTTTGACTATCACTTTAACCTACGGTTGTCCCTTATTTCGCTTCTACTTACAAGGAAGCGAGTAATTAGACTATTTCTGCTATTTTTGTCTGATTAGCATAAAGTAAATAGAAGTACAAGCTTTTTAAGAATTATTTGTTGCAGGGATATGGAGAAAGTCATGTGAATGGTACACATCAGATTTTTCATCCTGGTCATGCAAAGAGTTAGACTTCTTAACTATATAACTGCTCATGCACCAAAGATAAAATATAATGTTCCAATATATTTGTGGTTTGTTGAGAATAATCATTGTGTCAAAAAGGTAATACTTGCTATACGTTGATTTCACGGCTTAAACTACCACTAAAACTCTTTAAGTATTAGTTCTTTCAGTTTTACTCACCGTAATTGCGTATTATAATGTTTTAAAAAATCTTATGTGTTCCATTCACATGACTTTCTCTATATCTCTGCAACAAATTATTGTGAAAAAGCTTAAGCTTCTTTTTACTTCATTCTAATCGAGAAAAAATTAGCAGAAATAGTCTTATTACTCACTTCTTTATAAGAAGAAGCGGAATAAGGGAGTACCATAGGTTAAACTGATAGTCAAAGTCTGATTGCTATGTCACTGAAGTTCCTTTGTTTGTATGTATAGGAGTTGACAAATTCCTGCATGAGAAAAAAGTATTTTTTCAAAGCTGAAACATAAAACAAGGCATATCTTTAAAACGATCAATTCCACGAAAAACATTTATAGAAAATAAATTGTGTGAATTAATGTGCTCTATATTTTTTGTGTGGTGAGTTTTTGTTCATCTCTTACGGTTTAACAGTTATGCAAAATTCCGTAAAATTCATCCAGAATAAAGTAGTCTTCATAGGCTATTCCCAAAAAATTCAAAATATGCATGTTATTTCTCATCTTTAAATTATGACATTTTAATCAAAATCGTTAGAGCCATTTTTGAGAAATTCAAAATTTTTAAAAAATTCCATATGAAGGGTAGTTTGGGGTCGGGGGTTTTTCTCAAAATCTTCGTGTCACATCCCTGGAAGATACTAAACTTAAATACCAACTTTGGTATTTTACCGACTTTTCGTTTTTGAGTTATCAGGCTCATAGGCACACGGACACACACAAGGACCTTTTTCCGAAAATGCTTTTTTTTTTAGATAAAGGGGACCCTAAAACATATACATCCGGTGTAATCTTGGCATCGAATTTTTTGTTGGAGTGCAATACATTCTCTATACACTATGTATATAGTGTCTATAGAGAAAGTAAAAATATATAGTGTCTATTTTTGGTCTTTTACTTTCAACAAAGTACGCAATTTATATTAAAATATACCAAAAGTATTCGTTTGCTTAAGGTTTTTACAATTTCAGTTGGCTAATTAGTTATCAGACAGGTGGCGTCTAAATCGTCCATAGTTGACATTCATATTGCTATCAAAACTACCTATATTTGAAAACTGCTTATCACTAGCCATTAAAAAGTTGTGGAATCAGCATTGGTGGTTCCTTATTCGGTATTATAGCCATTTTATAATTTATTTTAAGGAATTTTTTACTTCTTTTTTACACCAAGACGTTGATTTCCAACATTGATACAAAAAATACCACGATATGACATCGTGCCAATTCTAAAAGTGATTCTGTGTGTTTAGAGTTCTCAGTCCTTATTTTTGTGATTTTCGTGTAATTTGGCTTCAATAATTTCCACTGGTTTTACCAAAGCATGCGAGCGAAGCGAGTATGTGCTGTGTTAGATTTAGGTTAGGTTAGTGTTATAGTATGCTGATTATCATGTACTTTGGTTTTAATAAATGCCACTGATGGCACCAAAGCATATGAGCGAAGCAAGCATGCGCTTTCTTAGGTTTAGGTCTCTGTATAACATTACTTTTCAGCTGCTTTGGTTTTAATAATTTCGATTAGTTCCACCAAAGCATGCGAGCGGAGCGAGCATTAAGTATGTTAGGTTTAGGTTAGTGTGTGTCAATATTCTGACTTTCCTGTACTTTAGTTTCAATAATTTCCACTGGCTTCACCAATTGTATTATGTTCCAGCTACAGTCTTGGTACTTCATTGCTAATGTGTGAATGTTGGTGACTTTTGAGATGCACTTTTTTTTCTATCTTTCTTTATACTTTCTATACACCTACTATGTATATAGTGTATAGAGGAGGTTTTGCACGCCACTCAAAAATACAATACCGAGATTTCACCGGAAATATATGTTTTAGACTCCCGTGTATCCAAAAACAGTATTTTCAGAAAAAGGTCCGTGCGTGTATGTCCGTGTGTCTGTGAACACGATAACTCAAAAAGAAAAGTCTTGGTATTTAAGTTTAGTATCTTCCAGGGATACGACACGAAGATTTTGAGGAAAATCCCCCCACCCCAAACTAACCTTTACATGGAACTTTTTTTTTTTTATTTTCTAAAAATTGGCTTTAACAATTTTGATTAAAATATCGTATATTGAAGATGTTTACCTGACAAATAAAATGTATATTTTGAATTTTCTGGGAATAGCCTCTGAAGACTACTTTATTCTGGGTGAATTTTACGGAATTTTGCATAATTGCTAAACCATGAGAAACGGACAAAAACTTACTACACAAAAATGTAGAGCACATTAAAACACACAATTTATGTTGTATACATTGTTTTCGTCGAGTTGATCGTTTTTTAGGTATTCCTTACTTTTGGTTTCAGCTTTGAAAAACTTAACTTTTCTCATACAGGAATTTGTCAACTCCTATCCATACAATTAAAGGAAATTCAGTCACAGAGCAACCAACTTTTGACTGTCACTTTAACCTATGGTACTCCCTTATTTCTCTTCTACATACAAGGAAGCAAGTAACAAGACTATTTGTGCTATTTTTTTCTCGATTAACATGAATTAAATAGAAGCATAAGCTTATTAACAATAATTTGTTTCAAAGATGTGGAGAAAGTCATCAGATTGGTTCTTTTATCTACAATGCTAGTATACACATTTCATTGTTTCTAGACCGTAAATACTTATTTCTCGCCTAGCAACAACTGCTAAATCTTCCCCCACCATGATAATGCTGTGAATTTTACTATTTAAGAAAGAGTATTTACAGGGTGGGAGTGGTGGATATTCCAATTCTAGATGAAAACATATTAGCTCCTTGATGCTTTGAATTGGGTTATAAGGTTAGTTTCAATTCTTAAAGATTTACATTTATATGATGGTACTATCGTATAGATTGGATAGGTGATAGATTGTAAATCTATTAATGGTATTTGAAAATACATACATTTAATTTGGAAAGGTAGAATCAGATGAAAAATTAAATGTTATAGCTGGGATTTGAACCACGGATCTCCCGGTCTCCAGCCTCTGAACTGCCATGGCAACATGCCGTGTCTGTCTATTCAACTCCGGTCTTACACACCGCTAGTGTGGAAAAAACAATTAACAGTAAGTGAAAATAACTTTTTTCGGGCTATCAGCCAGGTGAATTCTGGAATAATTTCCAAGCTTTCAAGAGCTGACGCCGCTCTAATCTTCAGGGAATGATGTAGAGATTTCTTTTTTGGGAAAACAGGAATAAAGGTTATAGGGATAACAGGTATATAAGGTATTTGGGAAGGAAATAAGGAAAGGGGAGAGAAAGGATTTAATACTGTGGTGTCACTGTTTATTGGGGCATATATGGTGTCATGGGACCCAGTACCGCTTGAGGCAAACCGAGCGATTGTGGGTGATTGTATTATGAAGCGTGGTGCGTAGGGGCAAACGACATGGCGCAATGCCCTGACGTCGACCTACAATAATTGAGGTGCATCATTGACCCAGAGAGGCATGTTAATCTGGCGATGGAGCTCTTCCCAGGTGAGTTCTGGGTGATGTAGCCATAGCTCCAAAGCTTAGCGTGTTGGGTCGATGGTGTATCGCTGATGTGACTTGCTGTGTCATATCTTGCAGTTTGATGGTCAATCCATGAATCTGTTGCTGAAGCATCTCATCGAGCTGCCTGTGGACCTTGTAGATTCTGGAATTGTTGATGTAGTCCACCACCTTCTCGAGGCTCCTGTTGACGTGGTCTCGCAAGGCGGCGTTCTCCCGGTGAACTTCCTGAGGTGTAGACTGAAGGTTACGGGCGGTTGCCTGAAGCTCCGCCAGAGAGCGGGTCAGGGCTTCCTCCCACGTGGCGATTCGTTCGGCTATGGTGTTGACTGCTAGACGGAGATTTTGGAGTTCGGCTGTGTTCGTCTCAAGGTCGTTTTGGAGCTGGATGATGTGGAGGTCTGCGGTGGCTGTTCTGTCTGCGAGGAAGTGATGATGGACGCTGGCGGGTGAGAGATTGGCTGTGGAGGTGCTGCGAGCGGCTGATGAGAGGCTGGTTGTGGTGGCGCGGCGTGCGGTTGGTGAATGGCTGGGATCTGTCTGCGTGGGTGTTGTGGGCACACCGCTTGACCCTTGTAGTGACCAGCGCTGTTGCAAGTAGCACAGAACACGGGCCGGCGTGTCAAATCATGGTAGGTGCAGGCGGAGGTGAGACGTCCGGCGCCACAATAGTGGCAACGGGCGGCGGCTGTGCAGGCGTCTGAGGAATGCCCGTACTGGCAGCACCGGCGACACGGACGCTTCGTCCGGGCTCAACTGCGAGCACCTGCCCGAGGGCAGGCAACCCATCAGCTAGTCCGCCTCGTTCCAGAACTCCAGCCTGACAAGTGGTGACAGTCCTCTCTCTGTGTGAATTCTTGTGGCTTTCATCAGTGAAGGCCAACGAAGACGGCCAGCGTTGAATATTAGATCGTCCGGTAGCTGCCGGTGAACTCCACGCACCACTGCGCAGAAGCGCGGCAGCGAGGAGAGGTCTAGTACTGGTGACGTCGTAGGTGGTGTGGGCGGTGTGTTGTCTGTAGAGGTGTTCTGCGAAGATTCTTCGGCTTCGTCGGTGGGTGATGCGGCGTGGCTGTCCGTGATGGCAGGCTGAGGCTCGGCGGAGGGTATGGGCTGGGAGACGGTCGGCGTTGGCTGTGACGGTCTCCGGGTTCGCCTTATATATAGTAGTCCGTTCGGTGGGGGACTGGCCAGATGCCGCTCTGTGATTGGCCCGGGTCCGGCATGGGAGGCGTTGTCTAGGGACCAATGGTCTCCATTGCCGGGACGGACTGCCCTGATTGGCCCGCTGCCAGATGTGAGCCTGTATTAAAACTAGGGCTAGCTTTTGGCAGTTTCACAAATCTTTGCGTGTTTGCTGAGCACCGAACTCCAAATGCCCGAGAAAAGTTATTTTCATACCGCCGCCAGGAAACCTTCAAGTCATGGTTAACAATAAGTGATCTAATAGTTGTTAAATTATGAAGCCCGCGACTTAAGCTACATTCACAATGAGATGCAAGTGCAGACGTAACGCAGCATAAACGTATGCGCGAGGGAAGACCATTCACAATGCTGTCGTAAGCGTAACCCAAGAATGGTTTCTGGATCTGTAAATTACGTACATACGGATATCTTCCAAACGCTCCACAAGTTTCAAATTGAATAACACAACCAGCAGTACCATATCAAAGATTCATTCGACTATTACAAAAAAAAAAAAATAGGTTATAAATATTATATACTAACAACTGACGCTCGCGGAAGTTACGTCACAATAATTGCTCATTCAAAATTATTGAAAATAGTACAAGAATAGTGATAAAGCTACACATTTAATGAACTATTCCTAAGAATTATCTCTCTGCGCCTTCAATTTTTAGGAACCAAGAAATGTAGACGCAGATGATAGTTACATCCATTAAATCAAAGGAGGATTCGCCAGGAGACCGTCATAACCTCTTGAGGGAAATTAGAGATGGCGCGACACTGCACGGCCACATAGAAGAGCATGCTTGTATAGCAGGTCATGTAAAATCTTACAGTGCGATCGTCTGTTGTTGAATTCAAAGCCAACGCATAGAGACAAATAGCGCAATTCTTCCTATTTGCACGCAACGCAAGCTTAAAGTTTGGAGTTTGCAAACTCTTGCGTTGCATTGCGTAGGGTCTTGCATGTTTCTATGTGAATGCTTAGATTAATAATGCATTAAAGAGGTTACGAAATTGTAAGTCGCCATTGAATATCTCATCTCAAAATATCTTGAGATGTTGTGGTTAACGGGAAAAATGCGAATCAGTTGAGGAATTTAATGCCTTGTTGGCATGTTGCCATGGTAGCTAAAGACCGGGAGATTCGTGGTTCCGTCCCGGTTATGACATTACATTTTTAGTCCGACCCTACCTATCCAACTACGTCCTACATACGAAAAGAATTATTATTCATTTAATTTGTCAAAATTTCTATAAATATACGCCATCTTAGCCAAAATCATTGCAGGCATTATTGAGAAAATCGGCAATTTCAAAAAGTATTATGCACACAGTGGTCTGGGGTGGGTGATTTTCTTGAATTTCATTTTTTTGCATTTGAAATACATTGAATTTAGATATAAAATGTTGTGTTTCACCAACTTTTCATAGACACATTCACGCGGACCTTTTTTATAAATGCTCTTCTTACTTTCTCTACACGTACTATGTACATAATGTATAAAGAAGGTATTGTATTGCACCCAAACATTCGATACCGAGATTTTACTGGAAATATATGCTTTGAGACCCCCTGAATCCAAAAAAAAGCATTTTTAGAAAAATATTTATGTGTGTGTGTCTGTGTATGTATAGGCCACAGACACAACCAAACTTGAATTTAAGTACAGTATCTTCAAAGGATGCGCATTACGATTTTCAAGAATATCACCCCACTACCCTTTACATGGAAAAAAAAAAACTTGGGTTTTCTCAAAAACAGCTTAACGACTTTAATTAAAATATCGTACGTTAAATATAATTACATGACAAATTAAATATGTATCTTGAATTTTCTGGGAATAGTCTCTGAAGACATGTTTATTCTGGATGAATTTTGTTGATTTTTGCATAACTGATAAACCGAATGAAATAGACAGGAACTTAAAACACACATGTTATATACTTTATTTTCGTAGAGTTTATCGTTTTTTAGATATTCCTTATTATTTGTTTAAGCTTTAATATACTTATACTTTTCTCATTCGAGAATTTATCAACTCCTGTCCATACAAACAAAGGAACTTCCATCACATAGCAACCAGCTTTTGATTATCACTTTAGACTATTGTACTCCTTTATTTCTCTTCTACTTACAAAGAAGCAAGTAATAAGACCATTTCTGCTAATTTTTTCTCGATTAGCATGAAGTGGATAGAATCATAAACTTTTTAATAATAATTTGTTGCAAAAATATAGAGAAAGTCTTGTGAATGGAACATAGACTTTTTTGGGGGATTCAGCAGTTCTCAAGACATGTATTTCTGGTGATTCCAGAATTTTTTCCGTGAGATGCAATACGTTCTCTACATATATAGAATGGATTATAAAAGCAATTCTAACTAAATGGATTTATCAAGCATGTGCAAATACAAACGTGACAGTGACTTGAAACCAAAGTTGGTAACAATGCATTAGAATGAAAATTTTATCGCGCTGGTGCGATAAAGTACAACTTTTAATTCATTGTGTTGTGTTTTATTTCCAACTGTCTACAAAAATCCAGTTGCGCTTGTTTGGTTAACAATATGACTGCCGAACTGTGACAGGAGAACCGTGAATTCATTAAAAGTTGCCGAAGTCAGCCTTGGGGTATCACATCCAGCGAATACCGTGATAAACCAGCTTATAACAGTTACTTTCAGGTCATATCAGACGAATGTAGGAAAATGTTATTCTGTTCATTAGCGGGGCTTTACACCACATGCCACGTTTAATACTTTCTCTTACCCGTATGTACAATGGAGAGAAAAGTTGCATATGTTGATTCATGTTTACTTTCTCTATACCTACTATGTACATAGTGTATAGAGAAGGTTTTGCACCGGAAATAGACCTTTTAGGATCCCCTGCATTAAAAAAAAGCATTTTTAAAACAAATGTCCGTGTGTGTCCGTGTGTCTGTGAACACGATAACTCAAAAGACGAAAAGTGGTAAAATACCAAACTTGGTATTTGAGCTGAGTATCTTCCAGGTATGCGACACGCAGATTTTGAGAAAAATCTCCCCACCCCCAACTACCATTTACATGGAACTTTTTTTGAAAATTTTGATATTCTCAAGAATGGCTCTAACGATTTTGATTAAAATTTCGTATATTAAAGATATATACCTGACAAATAAAATGTATATCTTAAATTTTCTGGGAATGGTCTCTGAAGAGTACTTTATTCTGGATGAATTTTACGAAATTTTGAATAACTCCTAAACCGTAAGAAATAGATAAAAGCTTACTGCACAAAAAATGCTAAAACACACAAATTATGTTATATACATTTTTATAGAGTCGATTGTTGTTTAGATATTTAGATATTGTTTTTGGTTTCATCTTTAGCAAAAAAACTTTTTTCATACAGGAATTTTTCAACTCCTGTCCACATAAACAAAGGAACTTCAGTCAAATAGCAACCAGCTTTTGACTATCACATTCATCTATAGTACTCCCTTATTTTGCTTCTACTTACAAGGAAGCAAGTTATACGCCTATTTCTGCTAATTTTTCTCGATTAGCATGAAGTAAATAGAAGAATAAGCTTTTTAACAATACTTTTAACAGAGAGATATAGAGAAAGTCATGTGAATGGAACACATCAGATTTTTAAAAAAAAGGCCCGTGTGTGTCCGTGTGTCTGTGAACACGATAACTCAAAAATGAAAAGTCGGTAAAATACAAAACTTGGTATATAAGTAGGTATCTCCCAAAGATGCGACACGAAGATTTTGAGAAAATTCTCCCACCCCAAACTACCTTTTATATGGAAAAAGTTTGGAAATTTTTAATTTTCTTAAAAATGGCTGTAATGATTTTGATTAAAATACCGTATAATAAAGTTATTTACCAACAAATAAAATGTATATATTGAATTTTCTGGAAATAGCCTCCGAAGGAAATAAATATAAAATGGCGTGTTATTTATGGACGCTCTTTAACTGCTGTGGTTCTCTGCGTCCCATTCTAAATTGGGCGTGAAAGAACGCTTAATTTTGCTCAGAGGCCTCTCTATCAGGCTTGAGGTTCTTTTACGTGCCGTAAATCTACGACACGGGACCAACGGCTTTACTTCCCTTCCGGAGGAAGTCATGCTAAGGATTTTTACACCCGAAAAAATCCACCATCCTCCGCCGGGTTTGAACCCGCGACCTTGGGTATATGAAGTCAGCATAGTAACCATTACACCATGGAGGGCGAATAGTCTCCGAAGAACTCTTAAATCTGGATGAATTTTGCTGAATTTTGCATAACTAGTAAACCGCAAGAGACAGACAAACACTTACAACCAAAATATGTAGATCTCGTTAAAAAACACAGTTTATGTTACATACATTTTTTCATAGAGTTGACCATTACTGGGATAAAACTTATTATTGGTTTTTATTAGAAAATACTTAACACTGTTCACATAGGTACAGGAATTTGTCATTTCCTGGCAATGTAAAAAAACTGATTTCATCCACATGGCAACCAGATTTTAAAAAATTTTACTGTCGTTTTAGTCTATTTAATGTCATATTTCCGTTCTACTTAAAAGAAAACATTTCTGTTAATGTTTATTTCGATTATCACGAAGTAGATAGAAGTATAAGCTTTTTAACAGTAATTTGTTACAGAGATGTAAAGAAAGTCATGTGAATGGAACACATCAGATTTTTATATTTTGTTACCCCAAGCCTTTATTATATAATTAGTCGAAAGAAAATATACTGTACGATAATCTACATGTTATACACTTTCATCAGGTGGCATTACATTTTGATCAAATACATAGTTTAAGGGCGTATAATTTAAAATTTATAAATATGTATGGGATATACTTTAAGAGATCATATACACAACACAGATGTAAGAGACCAATTAAAATCAATAGCTTACAAGGAAATATTGATATTTTGAAAAAAAACAACAGTACAGACATTTCAAAGAATGCATCATGATAGAATAACAAAACGAGTGTTTCTTTATACCTCAGGAGGCAGAAGATCAATACGAAGACCAAGATTGCAATGGGAAGATAGTATTTGATACGGAACAGACTTTAATAGTCTATCCTTGAAGAAGAAGAAGAAGAAGAAGAAGAAGACTAAATATGTAAATTGTGCTAATTAGGAAACCGGTTGTTAATTTTAACCGTTAATTGTTTGTGTTGAACCAGATAGTGAAAATGTGAGTAAGCTGTAAACAGGAAGTCTAATATTGTAAAAAAGCTGGATTTGATATTTCTGAGATATACATTATAATTATGAAGTTATTCCTTATTATTGAAAACAAATATGTTTGAAGTATTCACCATAGTAAGATATTTATGTTAGTAAATTAGGTGAAATATTTTTTCCTCCTCAAAGCGTTTCAAATTAAAATAAAGAATAAACTAAGAAACTACTTACATAGAACACTCAACACTGAAATATTCGAGGACCGTTTTTTTCAATCTCTGATAGGCTATAAATAAAATAAAAGTTCATAGAAAACAATTATTTTATTACTAAATGTTTTGTACACTTTTGGTTACTTTTCAACATAATCACCAAAAATATTGAGACATTTATGGTACCTGAGCACAAGCTTTGCAATACCCGGCTCAAAAAATGTTGTCGCCAATGATTTCAAATGAACATTTTCGCCGTTTTGCAGATCTTCGTACTTTACGACGTTTGCGGAGAGCCATTCAAAACAAACGAAGAGGAATGCTGACTTCAGGAATTGTGTCGATCCATGACAACGCTCGTCCACACACTGCTGGCACATCCCATCGGCTCCTTGAACAATTTCAATGGGACATCTTCGATCATCCGCCGTACAGTTCTGACCTGGCACCCAGCGACTTTCACCTTTTCCCTGAACTGAAGACGTAGTTAGGAGGGCAGTATACTTATGTTGTCTATAGTCTGAGGATAAGTATAATACGATACGGTGAAGTCTAATTTCAGACTGAACAAAAGTATTTCTTGCTTCAAATAAGAGAAGATGGTTTGCGAGAACTTTTTCCATCTCGCAAGTAAAATTCGTTTGAGAACGTGTTTTTATTGTCAGCATGTTTCTTTATTGTAGCTCTGGGTGCTCCATATACACGATTAAACTCATGATTTCTGTAAGCTGCAATGACGACCTTCAGCCATCTTTCCATATGCTGTACATTCCCCTTTTGGCCACCTTGATATCCAAAAAACATTACTCCGGACTATATATTTAATTATAAATTGCGTTGAAGCATTAGTTACTAAGAGTTTGTCCTAAAATGATCCTGTTCAAATTAGGAAACACACAGTGGTCCAACCTCAGCAACTGGACGTCATGTAAGAAAAGATAATGCTACAGAAACGCACAAAATTAAACTCTAGTTTTGCGACCTGTAGTTATATTATAATGAAACGCACTATGAATTATACTACAGATAATTAATTTACATACTATATGCAGAAGCTTATGATTTGCAGCACAATTTTAATGCAAACGAACAGAATACATCAACGGCAACAATCGACATGCAACCTTAACCACATTTCTCACTAGTCATCCAAACATAAAAAATAAAGTAGGAATTAAACTCCCTTAGAAAAATAAATAAATAAAAAGGAATCATAATTAACCTAAAAAATCTGATGTACTCCATTCACATGAGTTTCTCTATATTTCTGCAAGCACTTATTTTTAAAAGGCTTATGCTTCTATTTACTTCCTGCTAATCGAGAAAAAAATTTATTTTCATAGCAGAAACCAAAAATAAGGAATGTCTCAAAAACGACGAACTCCTCGAAAAAAATTATATAACATAAATTGTGTGTTTTAACGTGCTCTATATTTTTTGTTCAGTAAGTTTTTGTCCATCTTTTACGGTTTCGCAGCTACATGGGTCAATAAATGAAAAAGAAGCCAAATCAGCAAATCCCTTAGATAAAATTCTTATTGTTAAACATTTTTACTGAATTCACCCCTTTATTCAAAATTCAGTAAAATTCATCCAGAATAAAGTAGTCTTCAGAGGCTATTCCCAGAAAATTCAAGATATACATTTTATTTGTCAGATAAATATCTTTAATATACGAAATTTTAATCCAAATCGTTAGAGCCATTTTTGAGAAAATAAAAATTTTCGAAAAAAGTTCCATGTAGATGGTGGGGGTGGAGGGATTTTTCTCAAAATCTTCGTGTCACATCACTGGAAGATACTAAACTTAAAATACCACGTTTTTGAGTTATCGTGTTGACAGACACACGGACACACACACACGGGCCTTTTTCCGAAAATGATTTTTTTTTAGATAAAGGGGACCCTAAAACATATATTTCCGGTGATATCCCGGTATCGAATTTTTGGGTGGAGTGCAATACCTTCTCTATACAAATGTAAATAGTGCGTATAGAGAAAGTAAAAAAGTAAACTATAATATAATCAATAATATTAAAACTATAAATAAAAATAACTTATTATAAACCAACGTTAAGAAAAATGTAAATGACGTGTTATTTATGGACGCTCTTTAACTGCTGTGGTCTCATTCTAAATTGGGCGCAAGGGACGCTTCATTTTGCTCAGAGGTCTCTCTATAGGCTTGAGGTTCTTTTACGTGCCGTAAATCTACGACACGGGACCAACGGCTTTACTTCCCTTCCGAAGGAAGCCATGTTAAGGATTTCTGCACCCGAAAAAAACCCTCCGCCGGGTTTGAACCCGCGACCCTGGGTATATGAAGTTAGCATGGTAACCCCAGAGGTCGACACCAACGTTAAGGTTTAAATTACTAACATAGCCAAGGTGGTCCAACCTAGGCAACGGTCCAATCGGGAACTCTGCCCTCCATAGTAGATATAGACAATATTGTTTCGTAATTGGTCTATCATCCTCGTAATTATAGGGCTGACACCACCCTAGACAAGCTAATGCCTAAGGGTCAGAAGCTTGTCGGGAAGCCTACGGCACGAAACCACAGAATTGAGAACCCGTTACGAGGGGTCGGCCCGTAGTCAGGCATGAACATGAGGAATACAAGCGAAATTGATGATTGGAAAAGTGATGATGGAGCAATTGGTGGAATGAGTGGCTGGGGAAACTGGAGGGCCCGGAGAAAACCCGCCCGGCGCCACTTCGTTCATCACGAATTTCGCATTAGGGCGCTTGGAATCGAACCCAGACCACCTAAATGGGAGGCGAGCGGCCTAACCACTCACTCACGGCACCACCTAACGATATATTTTTTATTATTATTATTATTATTGTTTCATTTATATAGCCCCATTTAACACCTACTGGGGGCTTTGCACTTGAAACAACTAGTTGTCTGTAGATTTTTAAATATTTTCCTCCACACACATTCACTCACACATACATACTTCCAGACTCTGTGGGGCATAGGGAACAATTCTAGCTAAAGAAAAATTCCTCGCCCCAGCCGGGAATCGAACCCGGGACCTCCAGGTGAGAAGTCAGTATTGTATTGCAACCCAAACTGCAATGTCGAGATTTCAGCAGGTATATGCTTTTGATATTGACTATTGAAATTAGGTATTTGCTTTGACTTGAGATGTTTGAATGGCATAAAACAATCAAATGGTGTTTGTCTGCACAGAAAGGTCGTGCCTTTTCACAAAACATGGCGTGCACTTTGTGGTAACAAATGAGAAGCCAGCCAACCTTGATGTGTTTTGTTCCGGAATAAAAGAAACGTCGCGAATAAAATTGCGTAAAAAAGGGAGCTGAAAGAGAACGGAAAAAGAAAGGAAGTAATCTCAGAACAATTCACAATTGCTTGAGAGGCTTCTTGAGTAAAACACAAGGAAAAAATTACATTACCTACCTTCAAAATGCTGTAGATCGGAATGTAATACTACAAAACGTATAGTATACAGTTATAACATGAATGCATTTACTGAAAGTAGCTTAATCATATTTTGCTTATAAATAAGACATTTAAAATGACTATTTCGCTCATGGCACGTGATCGTAGCAAGTGGCTAATCCAGTACATTGCCGTGTAAAACTCCAACGGATAGGAACTCATTATCCCTGCGTTTTAATCGTTTATTACTTTCCCTATACGTACTATGTACATAGTGTATAGAGAAGGTATTGAAATGCACCTAAAAATTCCATACCAAGATTTCACCGGAAATACATTTTTTGAGACCTCCTAGAACCCCCCAAAAAAAAGCATTTTTAGAAAAATGTCCGTGTGTGTGTCTGAGGGCAGCATAGATCAAAAACGAAAAGTCCGTTGAAAACCAAGCTTGGTATTTAGGTTTGGTATTTTCCAAGGATGCGACACGAAGATTTTTCAAGAAAATCGCCCCACTCCCAACTACCCTTTACATGGAACTTCTTTCGAAAACCTTGATTTTATAAAAAACGACTAACGATTTTGATTAAAATATCGTATATTAAAGATATTTACCTGACAAATAAAGTGTATATCTTGAATTGTCTTGGAACAGTCTCTGAAGATTACTTTATTCTGGATGAATTTTGCATAACTACTAAACTGTAAGAGATGGACAAAAACTTAACCCATAAAAATGTAGAGCACGTTAAAACACACAATTTATGTTGTTATACATTTTTTTCGTGAGGTTGATCATTCTTGAGATACACCTTGTTCTTGGTTTCAGCTTTATAAAACTTATAATTTTCTCATACACGAATTTGCCAACTCGGGTCCATACAAACAAACGAACTTAAGTCACATAGCAACCAGCTTTTGGCTTTCACTTTAACCTATGGTACTCCCTTATTTCGCTTCTGCTTACAATAAAGCAAGAAATAAGACTATTTCTGCTAATTTTTCTCGATTAGCATGAAATAAATAAAATAATAGGCTTATTAACAATAATTTGTTACAGAGATATAGAGAAAGGCATGTGAATGGAACACGTCTGATTTTTTATCACACCCACGCGCTATTGTTTTTCTAAATTTAACGCACTTACGTGCGGTTTTCTCTGTGAACTAATGTTCGTCTCATAATAATAGTATCAGTGTGCAGAGATATTCCCGTATATAATGCCGGAAGTTCAAAACGTGTTGGGGAAAGGTCTATCGCTGAAATAGACATATTAATTGAAAAATTAAAGCCGCAGAATACTAAAAACAACAGAAGGGGTGTGGAAACAGTTCAACGTACTCTGTAAACAATGCAGCTATGATTTATTATATGGACATCAAATTGCAGTGATTTCGGTGCAAATATACAAATGGGATTTTAGGAATATTATTCTTCGTGCCCATATAGGCTAATTTTTACTTTCTCCATACGCACTATACACATAGTGTATAGAGAAAGTATTGCACTCCACCCAAAAACTCGATACCGAGATTTCACCGGAAATATATATTTTAGGATCCCCAATATCCAAAAAAAAGCATTTTCACAAAAAGATCCGTGTGTGTGTGTGTGTCCGTGTGTCTGTGAACACGATAACTCAAAAACGAAAAGTCGGTAAAATACCAAACTTGGTCTTTAAGTTTAGTATCTTCCAGGGATGCGACACGAAGATTTTGAGAAAAATCCCCCACCCCCAACTGCCCTTTACATGGAACTTTTTTCGAAATTTTTGATTTTCTCAAACATGGCACTAACGATTTTGATTAAAATATCATATATTAAAGAGATTTACCTATCAAATAAAATGTTTATCTTGAATTTTCTGGGAATAGCCTCTGAAGAGTAGTTTATTCTGGATGAATTTTACTAAATTTTGAATAACTGCTAAACCGTAAGAGATGGACAAAAAATTACTACACAAAAAATGTAGAGAACTTTAAAACACACAATTTATGTTATATACATTTTTTTTCGTGGAGTTCGTCGTTTTTGTGACATTCCTTATTTTTGGTTTCTGCTATGAAAAACGTATACTTTTCTCATACAGGAACTTGTCAACTCCTATCCATATAAACAAAGGAACTTCACTGACATAGCAACCAGCTTTTGACTATCACTTTAACCTACAGTTGTCCCTTATTTCGCTTCTACTTACAAGGAAGCGAGTAATTAAGCTATTTCTGCTATTTTTTCTGATTATCATAAAGTAAATAGAAGTATAAGCTTTTTAAGAAGAATTTGTTGCAGGGATATGTAGAAAGTCGTGTGAATGGTAGATATCAGATTTTTTTCTTCTAAACCAATTGTAAGATAAATATTTTATCTCATCAATTTACCAATATTGTATTTAACAGCATAACTGCGTAATATTATATTTCTCTAACTGAAATTGCATCGTGTGAAATTATTTAATTAAATGACAATAAAACACTATAAATATGTTAATATCTCAGGAACTATTTTGAACAAAAGTCTGAAAACTAGCATGCAAACTGTTCTTAATGCTGCAATTGCTGTGTTGAAGTTTCAAATCAATCCAAGCAAAATGATAGATTTTAGGTTTCTTCCTTAAAACCAGCAATCCTGTGCAGCACAAAAGTAAGGAGTAACTATGTGTGTAGTCACCTCTTTCTTTAGTTCCGCGTTCATACGAAAATCGTATACCGAAACAATATGTTTTTTTTAAAATAAGAATTCATTACTTACATTTAATTTATTTAGTATTAGCCATAAGCGATATTACACGTAATTAATATCTGATATGGATAGGTAGAGTTAGACTGAAAAACTCAATGCCATAGCCGGGATTTGAACCACGGATCTCCCTATTTCTAGCCGGTTGCTCTACCACTGAGCTACCCTGTCAACTTACCGCCATAACTTATAACTCCATGGCACGACAGCTCACGGGGAACCTTGGCCTACCGCCCGGCCGCTGCGTCCCCCATCTCATGGATGGGATGCAGTATTGGAGGGTGAGACGTGGTCAGCGCCTCGAGCCCCTCCCGGCCGGTTAATGCGGTCCTCACGACCTGGAGCCGCTACTTCTCCATCAAGTAGCTCCTCAATTGGCCCCCCAGGGACCTCACGAGGCTGAGTGCACCCCGGTCCAGGTCTCCCAGCGTGGGAAAAAATCCCCACGCCGGTACTGGGGATCCAACCCAGGTCTCCCGCTTGGTAGGCAGCTGCGCTAGCACCAACTTACCGCCATGGCATTGAATTTCTCAACTGACTCGCATGTTTCCCGGTAAACCACAAGGTATTCTCAAATTATTTTTGAGATGACAACCCCAATGTCAACTTACAATGTCGTAAGTACTTTGGAACCAGGAGTCATAGTATATCCAACTATTATAGTCAATTGGTATTGGAATAATTGTTTTTCACACAAGCCGTGTGCAGGACAGGAGTTGGATAGGTGATCTCAAAATAATTTGAGATCACCTTGTGGTTTACCGGGAAACATACGAGTCAGTTGAGAAATTCAATGTTATGCCGGCATGTTGCCATAGTAGCTCAGTGGCAGAGCAACCGGCTAGAGATTGTGAGATCCTGGTTCAAATCCCGGCTATAGTATTGCATTTTTCAGTCTGACTCTACCTATCCAACTCTTATCCTACACATGGCTTGTGTGAAAAAACAGTTGATGTCCGACATGTTCCAATCAAGCTTTCCTTTTCCTGGCCATACAAAGGTAACCGAATTTCCATCGCGGAGTAACCACGTTTTAAAGCATTTGACTATTACGTTACCTAGTGGATTCCGTATTACCCTTTTACTTATAAGAAATACTTATCTTGATTAGCATGAAACAGTACAGTAAGCTTTATTTATTTTTCAGAATACTTTGTTATAGAAAAAGGTAGAGTAAATCATGTAAATAAAACATGTCAGATGGTTAAAGAAGGTTCGTGTGTGTCTGTGAACTCAAAAACTAAAAGTCTATGAAATACCAAAATTGGCAAATTCTGCATTTACTATATAACGGATATCAGGAAAATCCCCCTGCTCCCAACTACACTTTACATTGAATATTTTCAAAATGTATCAGAATAAATCAAGGATAGCACTAACCATTTTGATTAAAGTATCATCAGTTTAATGTGTGTTCATGACAAATTAAATGAATCATGATCTTTTTGGAAACAGCCTCTGAAGATATTATCATTCTGGATGTCTTCTGCACAACTGGCAAACCGAAAAGGACAAAAAATCTGATGTGTTCCATTCACATGACTTTCTTTATATCTCTGCATAAATTATTGTTTAAAAGCCCATGCTTCTATTTAGTTCATACTAATCGAGAAAAAATTAGCACAAATAGTTTCATTACTTGCTTCCTTGTAAGTAGGTGCGAAATAAGGGAGTAGTACCATAGGTTAGAGTGATAATCAAAAGCTGGTTGCTATGTCACTGAAGTTCCTTTGTTTGTATGGGCAGGAGTTCACAAACTCCTGTATGAGAAAAATATGTTTTTAAAGCTGAAACCAGAAACAAGGAATATCTAAAAAACGAACAAAACGAAAAAAAAATGTATATAACATAAGTTGTGTGTTTTTAGGTGCTCTACGTTTTTTCCTTAAAATTCATCTAGAATAAAGTGGCCTTTATAGGCTATTTCCAGAAAATTCAGGATCTACATTTTATTTGACAGGTAAATATCTTTAATATACGATATTTTAATTAAAATTGTTAGAGCCATTTTTGCGAGAAACAACATTTTCGAAAAAAGTTCAATGTAAAGGGTAGGGGGGATTTTCTTGAAAATCTTCGTATCGCATCCTTGGAAGATACCAAACTTAAATACCAAGTTTGCCATTTAACGGGCTTTTCGTTTTTGAGCTAGGCTGCCCAAAGACACACACATACACATACACACAGACAGGCAGACACACTTCGTACTTTACAACGTTTGCGGAGAGCTATTCAAAACAAACGAGAGGAATGCTGACTTCAGGAATTGTGTTGATCCATGACAACTCTCTTCCACACACTGCAGGCACAACCCATCGGCTCCTTGAATAATTTCAATGAGATATTTTCGATCATCTGCCGTACAGTCCTGACCTGGCACCCAGCGACTTTCACCAGTTCCCTAAACTAAGGTCCAACGAAGATCTTCAAAACAACGTCAATGCTCATTTGAAAGCATTGGCGGCAACATTTTTTGAAGCGGGTATTGCAAAGCTTGTGCACAGGTACGATAAATGCCTCAATCTTTTCGGTAATTATGTTGAAAAGTAAGTGTACAAAACTTTTAGTTATAAAATAATTGTTTTCTATGAACATGTCTTTTATTTATAGCCTATAGGAGGTTGAAAAAAAAACGGTCCTCGTAGTTTTATAACCACAAGAGCATTTGTCGGAGGAAAACCATTTTCTAGAACAACGCATTAAATTCAATAAAAACTTGAGTGACTTAAACGGGTCGCATTTAATATGCTGCTTGGGGTTGAACACTAAATAAGGCCATATTTGTATTCGGCTCGCGAAACAATTTTCGTCTAGGGCAGGAACAATAGATTTTCTTAGCCTTCTCTTCCCACTCGCATTGAAATGGAATGTACTAAAGCGCGTGACATGGAGGTCGGAAAAATTTATTTTGCTGAATTTGCAGATTTATACAGTAAAACTTTGACGTGATCCATTCATATGACTTTCTGTAGATGTTCCACAAACAAAATTTTCTTATAAAACACTATGATTTTATCTACACCATGCTAATCGAGTTAAACATTAGCAGAAATTGTCTTATTACTTGCTTCCTTGTAAGTAGGAGGTAAATAAGGGAATACATTAGGCTAAAGCAATAGTCAAATCTTTTAAAAGCTATCGCTGTAACAATTCGGTTTTCTTTTGCACTACAGCGAGTAAAACAAAAGAAATGAAACGAAAATTGACTTACCTCTTGAGAAAATTTGAGGTAGTTTAAAATTGAACTCAATAATAAAGAATATCTTGGAGTTGGTCAACTTAATCTTAAATTGTGTATTTCAAAGTGATCTAAATTTTTGTGTAGTATGTTTTGGTTTTAGTTTTTTTATTGTTTCATTTGAATAGCCCCCTTTAACTTCAATGGTCATATCGGGGGCTTTGACTTATGAAAGAACTCGTATTACTGTAGGTTTAGAACATTAGTTTAACCATTTTTATATCACTAAACACACACTCACTCACACATTCACTCTCACATGCATACTTCCAGACTCTGTGGGGGATGGGGAATAATTCTGCTTAAATAAAAATTCCCCACCAAGCCGGAAACCCAACCCGAGACCTCCGGATGAGAAGTCGGCGTTTTTCTCATATCTTATAGTTTAATTGTTTTGCAAAAGTCATACAGAATGAAGAGCACTTTAGAGGCTGTTCCCAGAAAATTCAACATATACATTTCGTTTGTAATGAATGTTAAACATATGATATTTTAATCAAAATATTTAGAGCTATTTATTGCTGAATGTACCTTGAAAAATTTAGCCGATTTTCTTAAATAGTTGATGAGATAATGTGTCTAACTTGAACTTTGATTCCATTCCCCTTAAAACAGAAACTGTTTTGTTACAATGAAACTTCAACTTTAATGCAAAGAATAGCCATTTTCTGGGGAGTATGAAATCAACTGACAAACGACATATTTCATCTTATTGTTTGTGATCACAAACGTTTTACTAAATTGTATTTCAGGATTGAAATATAAATAAACAATAAAAATCTCGATTTCACGTTTTCTAAAGCGCAGGTAACAGTCTCACAACATATTTAATAGAAAGTAAATGACCAGAGAAATAGTTCATCTGGCAACACAAAAGTCTACTAAATGGTTTAATGTTTTAATATTTCTAAACAGTCCTAAAATACTAAAAGAGTTAAAACATATTGGAGTTATCTGTAGGAAACAATATTAGTGAATTGTGTGCATAAGTTGGCACACTAAACTTAGAGTGTATATACTCTAAACATAGGATTAACTTTAAAATCACTAATATGGATGTATTCCCTTAGGAATATAAAATTCAAACATGTAGTTAATTATCACAACGCCCAAAGACTGTGACGTCAAGCCGTGTTTATACAAGGTTTTTCTCTTTAGGTGGTGCTGGTTCAGCTAGATTACGATTTCACAGAGATTCACAACGGTTAGAGGTCACCGCCAACCTGAGTCAACCACACGCTTAAGGTAAGGTACCATACTTATTTTTAGAGCCTAGATTCTTATGTGACTTCATAAGATTACATATTCCATTCCATATTTCAAGCAAACAGAAAATGGCTACCAACTGAAGCATATACAAAGACCATCCAAAACTTTATTCACAAAGTTACAGTACCTAACTCTTTTTACTTTCTCTACACGTACTATATGCATAGTGTATAGAGCAGGTATTGTATTGCACCCAAAAATTCGATACCGAGATTTCACCGGAAATATATGTTTTAGACTCTCTCAATCCCAAAAAAAGGTTTTTAGAAAAATGTCCGTGTGTCTGTCTGTCTGTCTTTGCCTGTCTGTCATTCAGTCAGTGTGTGTGTATGTGTGTGTGTGTCTGTGTGCAGCATAACTCAAAAACGAAAAGTCAAACTTGGTGTTTCAGTTCAGTATCTTCAAAGGATGCGACACGAAGATTTTCAATAAAAATCCCCTCATCCCCAACTACCCTTCGCATGGAAAAATTTTCAAAATTTTTGATTTTCTCAAAAATGGCTCTAACGGTTTTCATGAAAATATCGCACATTAAGATATTTACATGAAAAATCTTATATGTTACATTCACATGACTTTCTCTACATCTCTGTAACAAATTAATATTAAAAAGCTTATACTTCCATTAACTTCAAGTAATCGAGAAATTATTAGCAAAAATAGTCTTATTACTTGTTTCCTTGTAAGTAAAAACGAAATTAGGGTGTACCATAGCTTAAAGTGACAATCAAAAGCTGGTTATTATGTGACTGAAGTTCCTTTGTTTCTATCGACAGGAGTTGACAAATTCCTGTATAAGAAAAGTATAAGTTTTTCCAAGCTGAAACCAAAAACAAGGAATATTTCAAAAGCGATCAACACCACGAAAAAAAAGGTATGTGCTCTACATTTTTGGCGAGGTAAGCTTTTGTCCATCTCTTATGGTTTAGCAGTTATGCAAAATTCAGTAAAATTGATCCAGAATAGAGGCTATTCCCAGAAATTTCAAGATATACATTTTATTTGTCAGGTAAATATTTTTAATATACGATACTTTAATCAAAATCGGAAAGTTTTCCAAGTAAAGGGTAGATTGGAGTACGGTGATTTTCCTCAAAAATCTTCGTGTCGCAACCTTGGAAGATTCTAATGTATATACCAAGTTTGGTGTTTTAGCGTGTTCACGGGCACACATACACACAGACCTTTTTCTAAAAATGTGTTTTTTTGATGAAGACCCTAAAAAAGTCTATGTCCGCTGAAATCTCGGTAGCGAATTGTTGGGTGGAATGCAAAACCTTCTCTATATGCTATGTACAAAGTACGCGTAGAGAAAGTAAAAACTCAGGTTCTACTTATTACTAGTTACTCCCTGTGATAGTTGAGTAACATCTGTGCTTAACATAAATGGATTATCAATTTGAGATGCTCTATTGTCTGTAGTTAGCCTCCAATTGGAAAGCTTCTTGAATACCTTTTCGCAGCAATAGCAATAACCTAAATACATTGCTCTACGAACAGCTAATTCAGCTGCGAGGTTTATAAAGCTTTAGAAATACATTGTATCTGGAAATGGATATCGACGAACACTTTTTAATAGAAATAACGTTCGGGAAACTAGAAAAATAATAAAAGGAAGCGCCTGGGCGCTCTCCCATTTGCGAGTTTTAATTGAATTCTGAAGTGAAACAATGCATTGCATGTGGCTTTCGTAGAGAACAGTATATACATGTAATAAATGGTTGCGTCATAAGCAATCTTGTGCTTTAATTCTACAGTGCCCCACTTTGATTGTGATATGCACGCAACCTCGTTTTCCTTTATTTAAACTCGCTGGACGATAAAACGATATACTTCGTCCTAATTTTGAAATTGTATATGGTGTTGTTCCACCGCACATGAAGATTCCAACTTTTCCTTATACATTTACCATTTGACTTTCAAATTATGTCACTTCATAATAACAAAATTGCGAGTTGACGCCATGGTGACGAGGGAGGCTCACCATCGGGAGTTCTGGGGTTCGATTCCCGTCGATACTTGAAGTTTTTTGTAGTTTTACCTAATTTTTTAATGATGGGGACGATGGATCGTTTTATAAGTAAGGCAGTTAGATTACAAAAAAATCTTATGTGTTCCATTCACATGATTTTCTCTACATCTCTAATTAGTGTGTGTGTGGTATTTAAGTTTAGTATCTTCCAGGGATGCGACACGAAGGTTTTTGAGAAAAATCCTCCCACACCCAACTACACTTTACATGGAACTTTTTTCGAAAATTTTGATTTTCTCAAAAATGGCTCTAACGATTTTGATTAAAATTTCGGATATTAAACATATTTACCTGCCAAATAACATTTATATCTTTAATTTTCTGGGAATAGCCTCTGAAGAGTAGTTTACTCTGGATGCATTTTACGGAATTTTGAATAACTGCTAAACCGTAAGAAATGGACAAAAACTTAACACAAAAAAATGTAGAGCACATTAAAACACACAATTTATGTTATATACATTTTTTTCGTGGAGTTCGTCGTTTTTGAGTAATTCCTTATTTTTGGTTTCTGCTATGAAAAACGTATACCTTTCTCATACAGGAACTTGTCAACTCCTATCCATATAAACAATGGAACTTCATTGACAATACAACCAGCTTTTGACTATCACTTTAACCTATGGTAGTCCCTTATTTCGCTTCTACTTACAAGGAAGCAAGTAATAAGACTATTTCTGCTAATTTTTTTCTGATTTGTTGCAGGGATATTGAGAAAGTCATGTGAATGGTACACATCAGATTTTTTCAGATAAATCACTCTTGTTTACAGCTATAGCTGTTAGTTTGAAAACTTAAACATAATATTGTTTTAGCTGCGAAAGACTGAACTTATTTTATTAAATTTGGCTTAGAATATTACACCTCAGATACAGCGACCAAGTACTGATCTACTGCGGCCTACCAACCCCCCCCCCCCAGGGGAAAGGGATGAGAGAAGGGAAAAACCATAGGCCAGCACACAAGTAACGACGGAGCTAAGCGCAGATTCGCACGGAAGCCTCTAACAGTATCACTAGATGTCAGCCCTAGCGCGCCACGGAGGCTATACCGGCGCCGGGAGGCTGGAAGGAGACCATTGCAACAGCAAGCAAAGCCTCAGGCCACACCTGCCGTCGATGTGAAAGATGAAGAAGGCAAATGAAATGAAGGAATGAAAGGGAAAGGAAATGTGTTAGGTATACAGGACTTCAGCATTCGCCTAAACTGGCCCGTCAACGGGCAGCAAGCCCGGAACCCTCGAATGCCAGTCCCAGACGAAATGTCTGAGCCACCTGGCTCAGTGTTTTATTCTAGTTAAGGTAATATTGTGACAGCTGCTAGATAAATTGCAAAGTTTTATCATTCATGGTTTTCTATAAAAATCTGATGTGTACCATTCACATGACTTTCTCTACATCTCTGCAAAAAATTGTAGTTAAAAAGCTTATGCCACTATTTACTTCATGCTAATTGAGAAACATTAGCAGAAATAGTCTTATTATTTGCTTGCTTGTAAGTAGAAGCGAAACGAGAGAGTACCATAGGTTAAAATGATAGCCAAAAGTTGCTTGCTATGTAACTAAAGTGCCTTTGTTTGTACGGGCAGGAGTTAACAAATTGCTGTATGAGAAAAGTATTTTTTCAAAGCAGAAACGAAAAACTAAGAATATCTTAAAAATGATCAACTCCACGAACAAATGTATATGACATAAATTGTGTGTTTTAACGTGCTCTTTATTTTTCATGTAGTAAGTTTTTGTCCATCTTTTACGGTTTAGCAGTAATGCACAATTCCGTAAAATTCAACCAGAATAAAGTAGTCTTCAGAGGCCATTCTCAGTAAATTCAAGATACACATTTTATTTGTCAGGTAAATATATTTAATATACGATATTTTAATCAAAGTCGTTAAAGTCATTTTTAGGAAAATCAAAATTTTCGAATTTTTTACCATGTAAAGGGTAGTTTTGCGTGAGGGATTTTTCTCAAAATCTTCGTGTCGCATCCCTGGAAGATACTAAGCTTAAATACCAAGTTTGGTATTTTACCGACTTTTCGTTTTTGAGTTATCGTGTTCACAGACACACAGACACACGGACACACACGGACCTTTTTCTGAAAATGCTTTTTTTATACAGGGGACCCTAAAACATATATTTCCGGTGAAATCTCGGTGTCGAGTTTTTGGGTGGAGTGCAATACCTTTCTATCCCTATGTACATTGTACATACGGGATAGAGAAAGTAAAAATGGAACTCAGGATAAAGTCGGCTGATTCATGAAAGATAGTTATCAGAAGTACAAACAACAGCTGTTTTTATGTTTTACTTTCTCTACGTGTACTATGCATATAGTGCATTGAGAAGGTACTGTATTGCGCTAAAAAATTCGATATCGAGATTTCATCGGAAATATATACTTTGAGACCCTCTGAATAAAACAAAGCATTTTGTGTGTATGTGTGCATATGTGTGTCTATGGGTAGCATAGCTCAGAAACAAAAAGACCGTTAAATACCAAACTTGGTATTTAAGTTTCGTATCTTCCAAGGATGCGACACGAAGATTTACAAGAAAAGCCACCCACTCCAACCCAACTAATCTTTTCATGGAACATTTTTCTACAATTTTGATTTTAATACTTTATATTTTTATAATAAATGAAATTGTATTTTGGATGTTCTGGGAATAGCCTCTGAAGTCCTCTTCATTCTGTATTACTTTTGTATAACTGGCAAACTGTAAGAGATATACAAAAACTTAGTAGTCAAAAAAAATTTAGATTTCATTAAAACACACAATTTGTGTTATATACATTTCTTGTTGCATTAACCGTTTTCGAGATATTCCGGATTATTGGAATCAGTTTTAGTCACTTAAAGTTTTCTCAAACAGGAAGACATTTTTTTTCTCGTTTCTCGTCTGTTTAGTCCTGTCAAGCAAAGATATTAGAATTTCATTTGTTTCGCTTAGCGACCGGCTTTTAAAGAACGAGGCTATTGTTTTAGCCTGTGCATTTTCTTATTTCCCTTCTACTTACAAGGAGCTAGTAATAAGACTAATTCTGCTTATGTTTATCTTGATTAGCACGATATAGATAAGGATTAATGTTTTGAATTAAAGGTTAATTTGCCAAAAAGCTAGAGGACTTCACGTTAATGGAACACATTATATTTTTTTTGCTTCTACTTACAAAGGGCCAATTAATAAGGACAATTTTTGCTAATGTTTATCTCTATTAGCATGATGTAGATAAAAGAATAAGCTTTTTAATAATAATTTGTTATAGAGATGTAGAGGAAGCCACGTGACTGGAATACATCAGAGTTTTGCTTTCTCTACACGTACTATGCATATAGTGTATAGAGAAGATATTGTATTCCACTCAAAAATTCGATACCCAGACTTCACCGAAAATATATGTTTTGGTTCCCCCAGTATCCGAAAAAAAATTTTTTTAGAAAAATGTGCGTGCGTGTGTATGTGTGTGTGTGTCACTGTAGACAGCATAGCTCAAAAACGAAAACACCGTTAAATACCAACCTTGGTATTTAAGTTCGGTATCTTCCAAGGTTACGACACAAAGATTTTCAAGAAAATCCCCTCACCGCCAACTACCCTTTACGTGGACATTCTTTCTCAAAAATGACTAACGATTTTCATTAAAACATCGTATATTAAAGATATTTACCTGACAAATAAAATGTATAAGGAGAATAGCCTCTGAAGACTACCTTATTCTGGATGAATTATACAGAATCTGTATAACTGCTAAACCGCAAGAGATGGACAAAAACTTACCACACAAAAAATGTAGAGCACGTTAAAACACACAATTTATGTTATATACATTTTTTTCGTGGTGGTGATCCATTTTGAGGTATTCCTTCTTTTTGGTTTTAGTTTTTAAAAACATACTTTTCTCATACAAGAATTTGTCAGCTCCTGTCCATACAAACAAAGGAACTTCAATCACATAGCAACCAGCTTTTGACTATCACTTTAACCTATGGTACTCCCTTATTTCGCTTCTACTTGCAAGGAAACAAGTAATAAGACTATTTCTGCTAATTTTGTAAGCTTTTTAACAATAATTTGTTGCAGAGATATGGAGAAAGTCATGTGAATGGAACAAAACAGATTTTTTTGTTTACTTTTTGGGGAAACTTTAATTACTGTAGTTAAGTGACAGATAAAGTAAACATATTTTCTAGCATTTCATTACTTTTATTCGTGTACTGTGCCCTGGGAAACGCCAAGAACCACTTGAATAAGAAGAATAAAGTTTATCAGCAATCAAGCGTTACAAAAACATGACGCCTCGTAATGTGACGAGCTATTTTGAGAGAGGCGCGGTGCCCTATCTTACCGTCAAATGGGTCAATAGCTCCTCAGCACTGGAGAGCTCTGTGTGACTGGTACAGATGTGCAGCAAGCGAAAGCAATTTTGAGGCAATGGAAATGGAAGGAAGGCAATATTGAAAATGCAATGTCACACAGGACTCGCAACTTATTGTCTTGTGTTTGCTAGAAGCCTCTGCTAGATGCATCAAATACATTTCTATTCCTTGCCAGAGACTGATATAAAGAATTCGTGACGAGAGATAGCAGAATGAAATATTGATGAGATTGAGGGAAAAAATCTGGTATGTAACTTTTGCATTACCATCTCTATCCACTACCGTTTATTTTATGCAGGCTGTTTCGAAACGATACCGACCAAATAGCTTACACTTGAACATCTGATATTTGAAGTCTCAGCTTTGAAATTATTTTATGTAACATTGGAGATTGTATACTTTTGAAAACTCCACGAAAAATGTTTATAACATAAATTGTGTGTTTTAATGAGTTCTACGTTTTGTGTTAAATAAATTTTTGTCTATCTCTTATGGTTTATCAGTTATGCAAAATTCATCCAGAATAAAGAACTCTTCAGAGGCTATTCCCAGAAAATTCAAGATAAACATTTTATTTGTCATGTAAATATCTTTAACATACGATATTTTAATCAAAATTGTTACAGCCATTTTTGAGAAAATCAAAATTTTCGAAAATTTTTCCGTGTAAAGTGTAGTTGGAATGGGTGAATTTCGTTGAAAAATGCTGAACATAAAAACCAAGTTTGAGTTTTTGAGCTATTCTGCCAACGACACACACGGACATTTTTTTTAAAAACATGTTTTTTTTTTGTTTTTTTTTTTTTGGGATTCAGGGAGTCTCAAAACATACATTTTCGGTGAAATCTTGACACCGAGTTTTGGGTGGAATACAATATATTCTCTATACACATTTACACTATGTCACACACATACACACACAGGACATTTTCCTATATTTTTTTTTTGATTCAGGGAAACCCAAAACATATATTTCCGATGAAATTTCGGTATCGAATTTTTGGATGCAATGCAATATTTTCTCTATGTACTATGTATATATTACGTGTAGAGAAAGTAAAATTCAATAAAGAGAAAAATATTTGAAGTAGATGGCTAACATTTCGCAGAGATTATTATGGGTAAAAGAAATACGTATGTAGAATTTAAGAGCACTATAATAAAATATATGGAAATAACAATTTTCACATGACTGTCCCCTAATGGTATTCATAAGTGAAAAACATGTTTTCTATATTAATGCACCTATAATTTTGACACTTATATCGCATGTAATGGACTAAATCAGAGGCATGTTATACATTTTCGTTGTAATATCTCTGGTGGTTTTTAAGTTATTTATTTCTTAATTGATTACTATAAAATTACACAAAATATGTTATAGACGATGAAAACATAAACTTTGTTGATGTAAATGTTTCTTTTGCTTCTAAAAATACTTAAAAACAAATGTTGAAAGGTATTTAAAGTGATGTTTAGTGTTTTGTGGCAAAAATTATAAACTTATGACAATATATTTCACTAATTTTAATATTTTATTTAGATATTGTAATTAATAATTCTTCAATGAATACTGAAAAGCAAGATCACTCCCACATTAATGCGTGTGGTGTTAAGTGTGCCTGTGAAAATGTTGAATAAAATTAAAAAAAAAAAATTACATCAGGTGAAACATTATGCATATGCAAAGAGTAAGGGGGTAAAAAGCGAGAAAATAGCTTTGAAAATCTAAAGGGCTATCTGGTCTTTCGCACAGGAACATTTTTAAACTCGTATAAAATTATTTATAATATCAATAATAGACACCAAATGTAAATTATGAAACTAGATGATCCATTCTTAACAGTAAACAAAAAGTCTGATGTGCTCCACTCACATGACTTTCTCTAGGTTTTCCATATACAAACCATGTTACAACAGTTTTTTTATTTTATCTTCATCTACTAATCGAGATAAGCATTAGCAGAAATGGTCTTACTACTTTCTTCCTTGTAATTAGTAGGGAAATAAGGGAATACACTTGACTAAAGCGATAGTCAAATATTTTAAAAGCTGGTCGCTATGTGAAACAATTGAAGTTCGCTGCGCTATACATGGTAACTTTCCGTTTGAGAAAAGAAACAAATACCAGTGGTTAACTCTACAAGAAAAAACATATATAACATAAACTATGTGTTTTAAGTAATCCACATTTTTTAGTAAGTTTTTGTTTATCTCTTACGGTTTAACAGTTATACAGATTTCAGCAAAATTCATCCGAATAAAGAGATGTTCAGCGACTATTCCCAGAAAATATAAAATATACATTTTATTTATGTTGTAAATATCTTTAATATATGCAACTTTAATCAAAATCGTTAGACCCATTTTTAAGAAAAAAAATTTCTGTGTAAAGGGTATTTTGTGGAGGAGGGATATTCCTGAAAATCTTCCTGTCTCATCCGTGGAAGATAATAAACATGAATACCACTTCAGTATTTAACGGGCTTATCGCATTTGAGCTATACCGTTCACAGAACGCGCGCACACAGACGTGCGCGCGGATCTTTTTCTAAAATTTATCCTTTTTACTCAGGGGACATCAAAACATATATTTCTGGTGAAATCTTGACATCAAATTTTTATATGGAATACAATTCCTTCTGTATATTATATGTACCATGTATGTGCATATGTGTTAGAGAAAGTAAAATGGATTATTCATGTATTTTGCTCAATTTTTACCTATGAGTACCCTCATTTTCTTTTTGTAGTGTTTAACGCTCGGTTTCACTAAGACGCCACCGCAGGCGATGTCACTGTTGATGCATTGAATGAAGATGGCGGGGGAAATCGGAGAACCCGGAGAAAATCCGCCTCTTCACCGCTTCGTTCACCACAAAATCCACATGCAGTCGCTTGGGATTGGAGCCCGGACCACCTGTGTAAGAAGCAAATGGTCTAACCGCTCGACCAGGGCGCGCCCTACGGGCACCTTCAATGTTTCTCGTGATTAGAATGGAGTAGATTGAAGAATAAGAATTTGTAAGAATAATTTATTGTAGAACAGTTAGAGAAAGTCATATGAATGGAAAACTTCAGATTTGTTATCAGTAGGGATAGCATTTTGGGGATTAGTAGCAAGACACACCGGACACCAGTTGCACACCTACCGATTAGAGACCCACTGCGCGCGCCGCATGTAAACAACGTGTAGCAACGCGTTAGGGGACGTGGCTCGACGCAGCAGTATCCTTTGCTGTATATTACAATACTTTTTCAGGTAATTAATGGTTTTGATGATTCATATAGAAGAACTATGCAGATACTACTGTGGTAAGAAAGTTCCGGCAATTTGCCAATAAAACACAAACAATGAATTATTCATCCAATTTAATTTTATCACCTTCAAAGTAGGCCCCTTCTGAAATTATACATTTATGCCAACGAATAATCCAATCATCAAAACTCTTTTTGTAGGCACTTTTATGAATTGATGTCAATTGTCGCAGCGAATTTTCCTTTATGTTTTCTATCGACTGAAAACGGGTGCCTCGAAGTGGTAACTTGAGTTTTAGAAATAGAAAAAAAATCAGCAGGAGCCAGATCAGGTGAATACGGTGGTTGTTCGATGTAATGTATATCTAGGACAATAACACATTTGGAAATATCGGACATTAAAACTGCTCCTGTCCTGAAAGCTGTCGATGAATTGTGCAAGCAATTAATCAGAGACCCGTGACACCTGCTTTACACCGCGTGAAAAGAAAGTGAAGACAGTGTTTGGAAAAAAAATGTCAGGTTTTCAATAATGCGTGAAATACGAAACGTGCTACGAGGTTTTGCTGCAGAAATAGTTGCTGATGGAATATCTTACCCAATAGTCGATGATGTGCCTTATTTCCGTTTTGCTACAATCATATTTTCGTGCCAATTGGAGACGATTCACATTTAAGAAGTTAGGAATGTATATTGCTATGCATTGTAATGTATATATCTGAGAGAAAATGAAACGGATAATATGCTGGCGACTTTTTGTACAACAGTAATTGAATGTATATAAATATTAAAATTGTTAGCCACAGTCTACTTCATAACAAAAGCCCGATTACACTTCTATCAGTGCCACTATGTACGTACGGAATTGTCAACAGATATACAATGCTGCACTAACTGTCCGTCTATTGGTCCCCAAGATGCGATTCCTACTTTACAGTTTCTAGCAAATTAAAGCGATGCGGAACATTGAAACTTGCCTCGGCATATCAAGATGTCACCAGATGGATGACGCAGCCCTATGGTATAAATAAGCAAAAAAGCCCTCCAGAATCAAAAAGCTTAGTTCAAATAAACAGTCCCTTACGGGTAGGAGAGATTCACCCCGCGCCTAATTAGCAATTATTCTGCTGCTGTTGAATTATGCATTTCCAAGGCAAAATAAGGGAGACAAAGGCATTCTACATGTCTAAACCCTGGCATATTTTGTTTGAAATGTAGTAGAGTATTCCACCTAAAAATTCGATATGGGAATTTTACGGAAATAACTGGAAAGCAGAGCTTTGAGATTCCTGAACCACCCAAAAGGCATTTTCCGATAAAAGGTGTGCGTTTGTGTGTACGTGCGCCCGAACTCATAAGCGGTGTATAAGGATATCGATGCTATATTTTATAAATAATAAATTGAGTCAATGTATCTGATAAATTTCACATTAAGTAAAATGTCTTATTGTCTTATTGAAATACATATAAGCTATTTTACGCAATAAGCAATATGTTTGCAGTGTATCTAAAGTCTAGCTTAAATTGTTACTTAAATAATAAGTTTTGCTTCTGAAATTCATTACTATAATCTTATATGTTCCATTCACATGACTTTCTCTACATCTGTACAACAAATTATTGTTAAACAGCTTATGCTTCTATTTATTTTAATCTAATCGAGAAAAAATTAGAAATAGTCTTATTACTTGCCTCTTTGTAAGTGGAAGCAAAATAAGGGAGTACCATAGGTTAATCAAAAGCTGGTTGCTAAGTGACTGAAGTTTCATTGTTGTATGGACAGGAGTTGACACATTCCTGTATGAGAAAAGTATAACTTTTTCAAAGCAGAAACACAAAACAAGGAATATCTGAAAACGAGCAACTCCACGAAAAAATGTATATAACATAAATTGTGTGTTTTAAAGTGCTCTAGCTTTTTTGTGTGGTAAGTTTTTTGTCCATATCTTACGGTTTAGCAGTTATGCAAAATTCTGTAAAATTCAACCTGAATAAAGACGTTTTCAGAGGCTATTCCCAGAAAATTCAAGATATACACTTTATTGACATGTAAATATCTTTAATATATGGTGTTTTAATCAAAATAGTTTCAGCCATTTTTGAGAAAATTAAAATTTTCGAAACTTTTTCCATGTAAAGGGTAGTTTGGGGTGAGGGATTACCGACTTGTTGAGCTTTCGTGTTCACAGACACATGGACACACACAAAAATGTTTTTTTAAAAATTCTTTTTTGGGATACAGGGTACTCTAAAACGGATATTTCCGGTGAAATATTTTTATCGACTGTTTGGGTGGAATACAATACTTTCTCTATACTCTATGTATATTTAACGTGTAGAGCAAATAAAAATTAATGAAATGTTTCCAAACTACCTTGATGTATGTTGTAACCACATTTGTAAGTGGGTGCAAAATTTGGTAGGTATATCTCAAACAGAAATGAAGTTATAGTAAAATTTGTATGAGGCTGCATTTCCGCCTTATAGCATTACCAGATTGTTACGAGGGAAAATCATGGCCATTCAGAGAATTTCCATCAACTAGGCGACATTTGGTCGTGACCAACTGCAATATTACATGCGTCAAACAGTTCTCAGCTAATAGCATTATAGTGTAGGTAACGCGTAACCATCCATAAATATGAACAATAGATAATAATTATACATAACTGCGCTTTCGCTATAAAACAATTAGTATGGAACATTATAACGAAAATGCGGAACATGGGGAAACCGTTATATAGCAGCAGATGTTGATATAATTTCTCGGTCCGATTAATATTCCATGAAAGGCCGAGCCAGACCCGAGTTATTAAATTCCACATTATTTCCCGCTCTAAATTATGAGGGAACCTTCATTAGTTTCCGTAACCTAGAAACTGACCTTTTAGAAACCTCATAGAATAGTAAAATATACAGCTGAAATGTGTAGTTTTTCTTTCTATGTGCTGAATTTTTAGAGTGGTTTGAGTATGCTTCAGAGAAACAGAAGCTTAAATCGGGTAAGCGCTTCATGTGGATCCAGAAAATGTTTATTATAAAATCAAGACCTTGAGAGAGAGAGAGAGAGAGAGAGAGAGAGAGAGAGAGAGAAATACATAAAACTGCAGCCATAAGGTGACAAGGTACACTGAGATAGTAAAAACTCTGATGTGGTCCATTCACATGCCTTTCTCTATCTCTACAACAAATTATTGTTAAAAATCTTATTCTTCTATTTACTTCATGCTAATCGAGAAAAGCTTAGCAAAAATGTCTTATTACTTGTTTCCATATAAGTAGAAGGGAAATAACGGAGTACCATAAGTTAAAGTGATAGTCAAAAGCTGGCTGCTATGTGACTGAAGTCTCTTTGTTTTTATGGACAGGAGTTGATAAATTTCCGCATGAGAAAAGTATTTTATAGCTGAAACCAATAAAAAGGAATAACTCAAAGACGTTCAAATTTCGACAAAAATGTATATAACATAAATTGTGTGTTGTGATGAGAAATGCATGAGTTTCTGACTATCTCTTATGGTTTAACAGTTATACAAAAATCCGTAAATTCATCCAGAATGAAGTAGTAGATGCTATTCCCAGAAAATTCAAAATACACATTTTATTTGTCAAGTAAATATCTCTAATATACGATATTTTAATCAAAATCGTTAGAGCCATTTTTGAGATAATCAAAATTTTCCATGTTAAAAGGTAGTTGAGGGTGGGGGAGGGGGTTTCTTGAAAATCTTCGTGTCTCATTCTTGGAAGATACTGAACTTAAATACCAACTTTGGTATGCAATATTGCCCAGAATTTTTTCTAAAAATCCTTTTTTGTGATTCAAAGGTCCTAAAACATGTATTTCCAGTGAAATCTCAGTATTACATTTTTGGGTGCACCTTCTTTGTACACTATGTACATATACGTGTAGAGAAAGTAAAAATCACATTTTGTTTTGACATTAATAACACTTCGATATTAATAACATATTATTTCCAGTTTCAGAAAATATCTACTTTTGGGGCACTAAGAGGTTTTGAAGGCAATTAAATATAATTTAAATGCATTAATTTAAAGCTCTCGTGCAATGCCACCTTTTACTTTCTCTAGCCTGTATATATAATGTACATAGTGGATAGAGAAGTTATTGTATTCCAGTCACAAATTCGACACCAAGATTTCACCGGAAATACATATTTAGAGATTCACTGAATTTAAGGAAGGCATTTTTAGAAATATATCCGTGTGTGTGTGTTAAATACCAAATTTGATATTGAAGGTCAATATCTTCCAAGGATGCGACAGGAAGTGTTTCAAGAATACCAACTACCCTTTACATGAAACATTTTTCGAACATTTTTCGAACATTTATTAAAACATCATTTGTTTAAGAAATGTTTTGACAAAGGAAATGTGTATCTTGAATTTTCTGGGAAGGGATCTTCATTCTGAATAGATTTTGTATAACTTTTGTATAACTGATAAGGTGTAAGAGATAGACAATTGCTTAATGCACAAATATGTATCATTAAAACACACGATTTTTGTCATATACATTTTCTGTAGAGTTAAGCGTTTTCCAGATATTCCGAGTTAAGGTTTCAGTTTTAAAGTACTTACATTTTTTACAAACAGGAGACATGTTTCTCTCGTTTGATTACACCTATCAGGCAAAGAGAAACGAATTTCAAATTTTTTCACTAAGCGAGAGGATTTTAAAATATTTTACTCTCAATTCAAAATCTTCTCGGGCTTCTAGCCAGGTAAAAACTTGGCTTGACACCAACGTTTCGAAGAAGTGCATCTTCCTCGTCTTCAGTTCACCCTGAAGACGAGGAAGATGCACTTCTTCGAAACGTTGGTGTCAAGTCAAGTTTTTACCTGGCTAGAAGCCCGAGAAGATTTTGAATTAACACGTTGCCAGGAAAGCTTCAGTTCTTATTTTACTCTCGCTTTAGCCTATTGTGTTCCTTTTTTTTTTTCCCTTGCAATTACGAAGATGCAAATAATAATAATACCAATTCTGGCAATGTTTATCTTGATTAGCATGACATATATAAAATAGTATTTTATAAGGAAAGTTTTTATGAAACAGCTAGAGAATGGAAAAAGATCTCTTGTGAGTGGAACAGATCAGATTTTTAGAACATTTTAGGATACTTATGTATCTTTTTCTCAGGATGTATGATAGATAGATAGTTGAACTTTTCAGTACCTGTGTACAACATAAATTCAGTCTTTTGGATTGCAATAATAGTGATATTAAAAACTCAACAACATTAAACATTTTTATTTTTGACCTTGAAATATTTTTCGAAATATACATAAATAAGTGAGGTTCATATGATACTCATTCGTGGTACTTGTTTTGCTATGCAGACTTTATACTCTTCCTGCCACTTTGAGGTCTTCAACCAAAAAGTCATGTACTATGTACATAGTGGTGTAGAAAAAGTAACAGGTATTGCTAGTGTTTTGTTTTATCAAAGGTAACCCAAAGGCAGACTTTAAACGTTTCGCTATATGTATTGCACTACACAGAAGGGAATATAACCGCAGTCGTTTTATCGATTCTAAGTAAACGAGCAGTTAACTGTTTAATCCAATTAGGAAGAGAAGCAGACCTTGAGACGGCTTACCTCAAGAAAATGGCATTACAACTATCAGTGTAGAACAGAAAACACAAACCAGTGATTAAGTTAACCGTGACTTTAATTACGTGATAACTTTTTCTACAATTATACAATCACTTCTGAGAAACTCTTAAGCGTTCGAGGAGAAATTAAGAGCAAAATTAAATTTTCTAAATTTAGTTTCAGTTATTTTATAAACTGTTTCAAATGCCCCCCCCCCCCACCACAAAGGATTAGCTGTCATAATCATATGTTCCGGTCTCTACATCTACCTCTTACGAGGTCTAAGCAGATTTCTTTTTCCAGTTGGTCATTTGTTTATTATTACTTGTTCTAAAACGTGTGTAGATAATGTGATTTCCTCAGAAAATTCGATACCAAAATTTCACCTAAAATACAAGATCTGAGCTCCCCTGAATCCAGAAAAGGCGCTTAAATTTTTTGTAATTTTTTCTACACGATTGACAGTATGTTATTCTTTTCGTTTATTTTATTATTTTTTGTGAGGGGATTTTAATTCAGTACCTATATATAAATTAAGAGAAGTCTGAATAATAGTTTATGGAATGTTAGGATTAATATACATTGTGTGTGTCAGAGGACAGATTAATTCAAAAACGTCGTTTAAATATCAAACTTGAGCTTAGTGTCTTCCAAGGATGGGACACGAAGATTTTCGGAAAATTCAACCCACCCGAAAATACCCTTTACATAGGGCATTTTTAGAAATTTTAGATTTTCTAAATAATCACTTTAACGATTTTGATTAAAATGTTTACATGTGATATAACATGTATATTCTGATTTTCTTGGAAATAGACCCTTAAGTTCTCCCCATACGAGTGCGTTTTACGTAACTGGTAAACCGGAAGAGATAGACAAAAACTTACTACACAAAAAATGTAGATGTTTTAAGTCATATACTTTTATTCTGTAGAACAATTTCAGAGACATTCCCTGTTATTGGTTACAATTTTAAAATGCTAGAAAAGTTTCTATAACGGCAGCCTTCATCTGTTTCATACCTCTTTTATTTTACTCCTATCCACGGAAAGAGAACCTTGTTTCACTGAAATCAAATAGCGGTTGCTTTTTAAAAGATTTGGCTCTAGTTTTAGCCTAATATATTTCCTTGTTTCCTTATACTTGCAAGGAAGCAAGTGAAAAAACCCTTTCTGGTAATGTTTATCTTGGCTTGCATTATGTAGATTAAATAATACTTTTTGTAAGAATGATTTGCAGAATGGATAGAAAAACTCATGTGAATGGAACACATTAGTTTCATCGTAATCCGCTTTTTATGACTCTGCCACCATGATTGTTGCATGTAATTCTATTTTATTACACCTTATCATTAACCGAAAAGATTTTAAAATGTGATCTTATTCTTTCATTTCTTATTCTATCAAATTTTAGTTCATCTCTTTATAATTTCAGGAACTTCATCTCTGCGTGATTATTATTTTTGTTACTTTTTCGTCCTTGTATGTACAATATACGTAGTAAGTAAAGAGCGTATTGTATTCCGCTCAAAATTTCGATACCAGATTCCACCTGATATACATATTTTAAGACTACATATTTGGAAAAGGTCCGCGCGCGTATGTATCTTTGAACAGCATAGCTCAAAAATGAATAGTTGGTAAACTATCAAACTTGATATTTAAGTTTAGTATCTTCCAAAAATGCATTATGAAGATTTTCAGAAAAAAATCCACTCACAAAAAAACTATGCTATATATGGAAAAATTTCGTAAATAATTTTCTTAAAAATGGATCTAACGATCTTGGTTAGAATTCCGTGATATTTACATGAGAAAAAAATTGTACATATTTCATTTTCTAGGAATGCCTCTGAAGAACTCTTTAGTTTGGACGACTTTTGCATAACTGGTTAATTAAGAGATTCATAAATCGTTGCTTCACATGTCTTCTAGATATCGATAAAACGGACAATTAATGCATATACATTTCTATAGAGTTGACCGTTTCCGAGGTTATTGGTTTCAATTTTAAGTACTTAAACTTTTCTCAAAGGGAAAGCCAATTTTGATTTCATATCTCTTTTGTTTCGATGCTGGTCCTGTTTTCTCCAAAAACTTATGATTTAAGTAATACTTTCCGTTAAGAACCAATATAACCATTCGTTAGTTGATTCTTATAGCTTCCAAGTGGAGCATAGGACATCGTTGCGATGTTCCCTTGATCGGGTTTGAATTTATAGTTCATGAGTTCGCCGCTATGCGCCATGGTGACAAGGGATCGGCTGGTCGCCCACAGATGGCACGGTAGGATGAAATCACGACTAGCGGACGCGAAATGGCAGAGGTATGGGGTTCTTTTACGTGCAAATAAACACTGCATGAGACAACCAGCTTTATTTCCCTTCCGGAGGAAGACATACGTTTGCGTCCGAGAAAAATCATCACCTTCCGCCAGTAGTGACGTATTTGTAGATATATAAAATTGTAGAGTGTTGCGTTTTGGCTTAATCTATATTGCTCTTTGCAAATAATTTCTATTACTGGCGATTTTGGGTACCATAAAACTGATTAACTTATGGGAAGAGATTTTTACTTTCTCCATACGCACTCTGTACATAGTGTATAGAGAAAGTATTTCACTCCACCAAAAATTCGATACCGAGATTTCACCGGAAATATATGTTTTAGGGTCCCCAATATCCAAAAAAAAGCATTTTCACAAAAAGGTCCGTGTGTGCGTGTGTGTGTGTGTGTGTGTGTGTGTGTGTGTGTCCGTGTGTCCGTGTGTCTGTGAACACGATAACTCAAAAACGAAAAGTCGGTAAAATACCAAACTTGGTATTTAAGTTGAGTATCTTCCAGGGATGCGACATGAAGATTTTGAGAAAAATCCCCCCACCCCCAAATACCCTTTACATGGAACTTTTTTCGAAAATTTTGATTTTCTCAAAAATGGCTCTAACGATTTTGATTAAAATTTCGGATATTAAAGATATTTACCTGAAAAATGAAATGTGTATCCTGAATTTTCTGGGAATAGCCTCTGAAGAGTAGTTTATTCTGGATGAATTTTACTAAATTTTGAATGACTGCTAAACCGTAAGAGATGGACAAAAATGTACTGTACAAAAAATGTAGAGCACATTAAAACACACAATTTATGTTATATAAATTTTTTTCGTGGAGTTCGTCGTTTTTGTGACATTCCTTATTTTTGGTTTCTGCTATGAAAAACGTATACTTTTCTCATACAGGAACTTGTCAACTCCTATCCATATAAACAAAGGAACTTCATTGACATAGCAACCAGCTTTTGACTATCACTTTAACCTACGGTTGTCCCTTATTTCGCTTCTACTTACAAGGAAGCGAGTAATAAGACTATTTCTGCTAATTTTTTTCTGATTAGCATAAAGTAAATAGAAGTATAAGCTTTTTAAGAATTATTTGTTGCAGGGATATGGAGAAAGTCATGTGAATGGTACACATCAGATTTTTTAAGTCTTGGTCCGTAGTTTCACTAAGAGAAGCTACAAACTAAATAGAATATCAAAGAAATAATATTAAAATATTAACAATGAAAACCAATGTTTTAAGGGTAAAATCTAATTATATAAGGATTATAATACATAACGTAATATTGACAACATTTACAGATTTTTGAATGTCTTTGAAACTATATATCTTACAATTTTATTATGATAAAGACATGCAAATAGACGCAAATATTGCGCTTTCAAAGTATGTGTAGTACAGTCGGAAGAATATTAAGAAACTGGAGGTCTTGAGTTCGATTCCCGGCAGGGGCGGGGAATTTTTCTTTAGCCAGATTTATTCTCTATCCCCCAGTGAGTCTGGAAGTATGTATGTGAGAGTGAATATGTGTGCATTTGAGAAAAAAATAAAATGATTTAAACCAACGTAAAGAACCTACAGACAACGAGCAAAGCCCCCGATATGACCTTAGATGCTAAAGGGGGCTATATAAATGAAACAATAAAAAAAAATTAAGAAATAAAACTGGAAAGGACCACCAATTAAATTTTTTAAAACCATTGTTGTATGCCAATGAATATTGGGCTCTGAATAAAAAAGTTGAAAGCAGAATAAATGTTTCGGAAATTAAATTTTTAAAAATAGTAAAAGGATGCTAATAAAAGCCTGCATTAGAACTGAAGATATACGTAAAGAAATTTAAATTAAACTTCTCGTAGATAAGTTAGAACATACAGAACAAAATGGATTTAAAAAATAGATAGAATGGAAGAGAGTCAAGTGCCCAGAGTGATGAAATATGCACTTGTAGGTAAGAGATCCCAAGGAAGACCAAAAAAGACGGCGGAATGAAGAACCACAAAGGCCAGAAAGCTTATGTCGTGAAGTCATAATCGTTATATCACAGTATAATACATCCACTCATGCAAAGAAAGCAGTTCCCTAAATTTAATTTTAATACGAAAGAATTACTTTGAATACTTGCTTTTTTCCTTTGTTCCACACAGGATCTCAAATACAGCTCTGACTTATTAAACGAATAATTGGATTTCTTTAAATCACCATGGCAACAACTGTGTTTCCAACCCACGCGAAGTAGCGTTCTCTTTGAATTCGATAGTAATTTCTAAGAATTAATTCAAGTAAAAGCGTATCTAATTAGTTTCTGTTTGTGAAGCGAAATGATATTACTCTAGGAAGTCGTTTTGGGCTTGTTAAGAATTATTAAGTCCACTTTTTCAAGGCTCATTTGAAACTTTGCCTCCATAAATTCTTTCCTTTAATTTGATTCTGTAGCGATTTACGGAATTTAACATAAAAAGGCATATTTCCTCTCTACTTGTGTTAGACGAACATGATGTAAAGAGAACTAAAGATTGTATAGGGAACTAAGTTTCAAATTAACTGTGTTTATGTTGTATTTAGTGTGTTTAATTAATCAATTAAGCTAATAATAGTAATAATAATTAAAATCTGATGTGTTGCATTTTCACAACTCTCTTTGCCCACTATAAATGTTATATTCACATAAACTTCTCAAGCTTTCATCAAAAAACTGTCTTTATAAATATATTCTATTATTTAGTTCAAATTATTCGAGATCAAAATAGTAGACAAGATTTACTACGTACTTCCTTAGATACATAGGGAACAGGAGAAAGCAGTGGGCTTAAACTAGGCTGTTGCAACCCTGGTCTGATGAGTTACGTACTTCCTTAGATACATAGGGAACAGGAGAAAGCAGTGGGCTTAAACTAGGCTGTTGCAACCCTGGTCTGATGAGTCAGAGTACTCGGGCGTACTCAAACACGCTCCTCAGAACCTGTTGAAGGGGAAGATGAGAACCAGTAATGTCATTCAGCTAAGGTCATAGCAATGTACTTACGCTTTATGCTACTTCATTCCAACACTTAATAAACTCTGGAAATACCCTCCGTGATGAGCTGTATTGCATAATACAGACTGTGAGTCATGACTCGCTACTGTTTGAGACTCACCCAGTGATCCAGCTTAGGATATATCAAATTTCTATGCGTTAATCACTCTGTGATTTGATATCTTCAATTGCCAAGATCATGTTAGCACTTCCACTGTATCGGATTTGATTCCATAACAGTGTTTTGACATATAAGTAAATCTACTCATATGGAGCTATGACTTCTAAGCATACTTAAAACCATTCTTCTGAGGTATGAACCGCGACCTTGGGATCATAAGACGGTGCAGAAGACAGACCCTACCCGATAATGGCTTTTAAATTCTTATCTTTACATAACCAAGAGAGAAATGTGAATAGCCACTTGCCATTAGAGTTGCTATGAGAATTCAAAAATTCAGTCCAATAAAATGGATATCTCGAAAATGGTAAACTTCAAAACAGAAAAACCGATAAAAACAAAATTACGTGATTTAAAGGGTTTTACATTTTGTGTGTGTGTGTGTGTGTGTGTGTGTGTGTGTGTGTGTGTGTGTGTGTGTGTGAACAGCAGATCTCAGAAACAAAAAGTACGTTGAATACCAAACTTCATATAAAAGTTTAGCATTTACCAAGGTTACGAAACAAAGCTTTTCAAGATACTCCCTGACACCAAACTATCGCTTAAATGGAAGCCTTTTTGAAATTTTTTATGTTATAAAATGCCATATTAATGATTTAATCAAAATACCATATATTTAATATATTTTTATGCTAAATGAAATTTATACGTTGAATTTTCTGGGATGAAATTTGTATAACTGGTAAACCGAAAGGGATAGATAATAAATTACTACACAAACAGGGTATAACTCCATAAAATACACAATATATGCATTATACATTTTTGTGTATTTAAGCATTTCCGATATATTCTTTGTTATTGGTTTCAGTTTTAAAAAAGTCTTCATTTGTTTTTCAAGGAAGCAACTATAAGACCATTTCTGCTAATATTTATCTTCGTTAGTATCACGTAGATAAAGAATAATTTTTTGAAACAATAGTTTGTTTGAAAAACATGTAGAGAAGGTAATGTGAATGCAACAAATTAGATGTGTAATAATAATATATTTTACAGATTGTTAATTTTGAATGCAAGTTAATCCAATATAAGCAATAATTACCCGAAATCCAAAATTATCTGAAAACGTTTCATTATTTGCTTTAAACATAACCTGACATTTCCGAGTGCATGTTCTTCTATTGTGAGTGATGTACAATGACTGCAATTAAATTCAATGCTCAATATAACTTGTGAAGGGTATACCGGGTGCTAGGTAAGTCATTACATTAATTTAAACCAGTTTTAGATCTCTGTACTTGTATCTTATGTTTTTGCATCTGACCATTTCCTAAAGAGATTAGTTTTGTCGAAAACAAGAGACAGACAATCTGGCAACGCTGCAGGTTGTGTGGGTGTCATTTGCACTAGGTTATTACATAAACATATCTCACTAGAACGTTGAAGGAATTCCTTCCGTTTTTACTGTGTGAGTATAGGCCAATCAGAATGCCAATGACACTCGTTATCTTCAAAAACATTACACCACTCTCCGTCGTGTTTGCAAGCGACCGATGTGTTTACATCCAGAAGCCGGTTCAAAAACCTGAACAACGATAGGTTGTCGAGTTATTTTACGTCTGAAAACCTCCTCGGAATATTCTTTTAAGTGATTAATTATTTTGAAACTCCGTGTGAACCATGATTCTGCCGAAACTAATGTCAGAAATACGTTACTTTACGCATATTATACGTAACAAACATTGTTTATACATTCTTAGAAAAATGATTCCAATTTGGAACAAACATTTTTACTTTCTCTATACGTACTATGTACATTGTACCCAAAAATTCGATACCGAGATTTCACCGGAAATATATGTTTTGAGATCCTTTTAATCCAAAAAAAGCACTTTTAGAAACATGTCCGTGTGTGTGTCTGTCTGTCTATGTGTATGTGTGTGTGTCTGTGGGCAGCATAGCTCAAAAACGAAAATACCGTTAAAAACCAAGCTTGGTATTTAAATTTGGTGTCTTCCAAGGATGCGACACGAAGATTTTCAAGAAAATTCCCCTAACCAAAGCTAACCTTTACATGGAACTTTTTTCAAAAATTTTTATTTTCTAAATAATGGCTCTTACGATTTTGATTAAAATCCCGTATATTACTGACATTTACATACCAAATAAAATATATATCTTGAATTTTCTGGGAATAGCCTCTGAAGACATTTTTATTCTGGATGAATTTTGCCGAATTTTGCTTAACTGCTAAACGGTAAGAGACAGACAAAAGCTTACTGCACAGAAAAAGTAGAGCACGTTAAAACACAACTTATGTTACCTATATAATTTTTTTTTCGTGGAATTGATCATTTTTGAGTTATTCATTGTTTTTGATTTAACCTTTGAAATATACTTTTCTCATACAGGAATTTGTCAACTTCTGTCCATACAAACAAAGGAACTTCAGTCACATAGCAACCTGCTTTCGACTGTCACTTTAATCTATGGTAGTCTTTAATTTCGCTTCTACGTAAAAGAAAGCAAGTAATAAGACTATTTCTGCCATTTTTTTTTTTCTCGATTATCATGAACTAAATAGAAGCATAAGTTTTTAACAATGATTTGTTGCAGAGATATAGAGAAAGTCATGTTAATGGAACACATCAAGTTTTTTTTTCAAAATTGTTGATCGGTTTTATTAAGCACATATTAGACGAAATGCAATAGGTTTCCTTCCAGCCTGTATATACCTTAACAACAACCCTGGTTGTGACTTTTGGAAAGGTCATCACGAAGTTGGAACTGTGCCCGTTACAAGGAGGGTGAATAACAAATCCATAGAAAATGTGGCAGGAACTCTACTCTACCATCAAAACAACATTCAAGAAGCTTCATTCTGGTGCCCTGCTGATGCCAAAGTGGTAGCCAAGACAGCAACCTTAAAAGCGCTGTGTATAATGCCAAGAATTACACTGTTTGAAATAACATTATTGTGATTCTGTCTTTACATGGAACTTTTTTCGAAAATGTTGATTTTTTCAAAAATGGCTCTCACGATTTTGATTAAAATATCATATATTAGAGATATTTAATTGAAAAATAATATGTATATCTTGAATTTTCTGGGAATAGCTTCTGAAGACTACTTTATTCTGGATGAATTTTACGAAATTTTGCATAGCTGCTAAACCGTAAGAAATGGACAAAAACTTACCACACAAAAAAATATATATAACACATTAAAACGCACAGTTTATGTTATATAATTCTTTTTCGAGGAGTTAGTCGTTTTTAAGACATTTCTTGTTTTTAGTTTCAGCTTTGAAAGGCATACTTTTCTCATACAGGAATGTGTCAACTCGTGTCCATACAAACAAAGGAACTTCGGTCACCTAGTAACCAGCTTTTGACTTCACTTTAACCTATGATACTCCCATATTTCGCTTCTACTTACAAGGAAGCAAGTAACAGGACTATTTTTGCTAATTTTTTGCTCGATTAGCTTAAAGTAAATAGAAGAATAACAATACTAACAATAATTTGTTGTACAGAAGTAGAGAAAGTCATTTGAATGGAACACATCAGCTTTTATTTTTATATTTAATACATATTTTGGAAAACAATAATCCTAAAATATTATGTAATTCAGATATAAAAAATCCTAATCAGAAATTGATAATATTCCACTGCTACAATCAAACATCTTATTAATTATATTCCCAAACCACTTATATCCATTTCAATCTTTCTTTTTATAGGAATATTTAAAAAAAAACTAATGTGTTCCATTCCCATGAATTTCTCTACACCACGGCAACTAATTATTGCTAAAAAGGTTATCCTTCTATCTGCTTCATGCTAGTCGAGATAAAAATTGCGGAATTGGTCTTGTTACTTAGTCAAAATCTCTTAAAATCTGGTTACAATGTGATTGAAAACTGTAACTATCTCAAAAATCTGATGTGTTCCATTCACATGACTTTCTCTATATCACTGCAACAAATTATTCTATTTCCTTCATCTAATGGAGCAAAAATTAGCAGAAATAGTCCTATTACTTGCTCCCTTATTAGTAGAAGCGAAATAAGGGGGTACCATAGGTTAAAGTGATAGTCAAAAGCTGGTTGCTCTGCGACTGAAGTTCCTTTGTTTGTATGGACACGAGTTCACAAAGTCCTGTATGAGAAAAGTACAAGTTTTTATAGCTGAAACCAAAAACAAGGAATATCTCAAAAAAAATCAATTCCACGAAAAAAATGTATGTAACATAAATTATGTGTTTTAAGGTGCTCTACATTTGTTCTGTGGTAAGTTTTTGTCCATCTCTTACGGTTTAGCAGTTATGCAAAATTCCGTAAAATTGACCAAGAATTAAGTAGTCTTCAGAGGCAATTCCCAGAAAATTCAAAATATACATTTTATTTGTCAGGTAAATATCTTTAATATATGATATTTTAATCAAAATCGTTAGATCTATTTTTTCGAAAATTTTGATTTTCGAAAAAAGTTCCATGTTAAGGGTAGTTTGGGATGGGGGAATTTTTCTCAAAATCTTCGTGTCGCATCCCTGTAAGATTCTAAACTTAAATACCAAGTTTGGTATTTGACCGACTTTTCGTTTTTGAGTTATCGTGTTCACAGACACACGTACACACGGACACACGGACACACACACACACGCGCGGACCTTTTTCTGGAAATCCTTTTTTGGAAACAGGGGTCCCTAAACATATATTTCCGGTGAAATCTCGGTATCGAATTTTTTGGTGGAGTGCAATACTCTCTCTATACACTATGTACATAGCACGTATAGAGAAAGTAAATCATTTCATGCTAAAAAATTAACAGAAACGGTATTATCATTTAGTTCCTTGTAAGTAGAAGGGAAATAAGAGTACATATTAGGCTAAAGCGATAGTCAAATGTTATAAAATGCGGGTGTTATGGGATTGAAATCCGTTTCTTTGCGTGACAGGAGCTGACAAGTTCCAGTATAAGAAAAGTTTAAGTACTTTAAAACTGAAATCAATATTAAAGAATATCTCGAAAACGGCCAACTCCACGGAAAAAAACAATATATATGATATAAATTGCGTGTTTTATCGAGATCTACGTCTTTTGTGTAATAACTTTTTGGCTATCTCTTACGGTTATGCAAAATTCATTAAAAATCTTTCAGAATAAAGGGATCTTAAGAGGCTATTCCCAAAAAAGTCAGGATATATCTATATTTTATATGAGATGTAAATATCTTAAATATAAGATATTTTTATCAAACACATTACAGCCATTTTTGAGAACATTAAAAATTTCGAAATATTTTCCATGTAAAGGGAAGATGGGGTGGGTGGATGTTTTGGAAACCTGTGGTATCCCTGGAAGATTCCAAACTTAAATACGAAGTTTGGTATTAAAGAACTTTTCGTTTTTGAACAATGCTGTCCACAGTCACGCATACACACATACACACACGCATACACTCACACGGACTTTTTTTTTTTTCTGAAAATGCTTTTTTTTTTAATTCAGGGTACCCAAAATATGTATTCCCGGTGAAATCTGGTATCGAATTTTTGGGTGCATTACAATACCTGCTCTGTATTCTATGTGCATATTAAGTGTAGAGAAATGAAAAATTAATATATCTTGAAGATCGCTTTATTCTGGATGACATTTGTATTGCTTTGGTATACATCGTAAACCGTAAGATCTAAACAAATGTTACTGCACAAAATTTCCTTAAAACACATACTTTATATCAGGAATATTTTTGTTGTAATATTTACCGTTACCATGTTATTGGGTTTCAGTTTTAAGCTACTTACACTTTTCTCGACAGGAAAGATATCTTTGTTCTCGTCTCTATTTTGTTTACTCCTAGCAAGCAAAGAGAACCGAATTTCAATTGTTTGATATAGCAACCGGCTTTTAAAACATTTAACTACCTATCGCTTAGGCTAGTGCATTCCCTCATTTTCCTACTACTTACAAGGAAGCAATAAGAGCAACTCTGATCATCTTTACCTCAATTAGCATGATGTAGATAAAAGAAAAACTTTTATAAGAAACATTTGTTTGTGGAACAGCTAAACAAAGTCATGTGAATGGAACACATCAGATGTCTTTAATTTTCGAATGAATGTCATACTTCGTTACAGGGTCGATATATTGACAGGGAAGCATTCGGACCTGCACTTAAAACACATGAAATATTCAGATTCTTGCAGCCATTACACTTTGCATTGGCATTTTAAATGCTAGGCACTGATTGTATTAAATGATTTAGTTGGCAGATGACAGATAATTTAAAATAGCATGGAGCTGACCGAAGTGCTATTTGCAGGTTCACCTCAGCATTGCATTATATTGTTCTCATGGCCTCAGGTTTAATTGGAAGTAGGTACACTCATTTTACGTGAGTTTTGGAGCTAAATTAAATATCTCAACACAAGGAAATGTATGCTCATAAGTTAATAAAAACTTAATTTTATAACTTTTAGTACACATTTATCATAATATAGGTTCTCTTTCGTCCGTTGTCGGAAAAAAAAAATATTTTTCTAAGTTAGATGGTTTATTCTACGAGAAGTATGATATAATAGTTCATGAAAGTAACCTATTTCTAAACTGATTTCGATAGTAAATATGGCACATCATATAGGTTTTAAAATAAATACTCATTTTCGGAACACCGTTTTGCTGACCTAAAGTAGACATAAGCAACGCGCTAAGTAAGAACCGGCTCACTGATGTAAACAAAACAGCATACCTGAAATAGGTGATGCGAACTAACGATTCTATTTTTCACACGACCCTTTAACCAAATAAATAGACAAATGAAAGTAAGTGTTCTCCTATTTCTGGGTTTGAAAGGGAGAGTGCCATCCTCGTTGTTAGCTACCGGTAGTTTGCTGCTGCAACGTTGGCAGATGTACGTATTATGTTTTCTAATAATCTAAAATATAAGCAGGAAATTGGAATAAAAATATATAAAATAGTTCCAAATAATGAGACCAGTAGCTTTTTTTAAATTATCACATATTAATGACATATCACAAAATATAATTCCATGGCACGACGGCTCACAAGGAACCTTGGGCTCCTGCATCCCCCATCTCGGTTCATGACAGACGTCATGGATAGGGTGCAGTATTGGAGGGTGAGACGTGGTCAGCGCCTTAAACCCCTCGGCCGGTTGATGCGGTCCTCATGACCTGGAGCGGCTTCTTCTCCATCAAGTAGCTCCTCAATTGACCCCCCAGGGACCTGACGAGGCTGAGTCCACCCCGGACCAGGTCTCCCAGCGGGGAAAAGATCCCCACGCCGGTACGGGAAGGCCATTATTGTTTTATTTTTTACTAGAGATGCTGAACCTGTCTGTCCGCTTTATGGCGCAGCTCTGTGCTGGTAGAGTGTGCTGCTCTTGTACCTTTTCGCACCACTCTCCAGCTGCCGGCATCCCTAGCGGAGGTCCTTGGTAATGACCCCGCTGCTGTTGACAGAGTTTTTAAATTTTTATCTAAAAATAATTTTACGTTCAGGATCTAGTTCTTTTTATAAGCTCTTAAAACAGTCTTACCCGTTTTTACGCTCCATTGTTTCAACTGGATGGATTTAGGGATGTTTCGTTTTAACATTTTCTTTTACGTCTATTTTAAACCCATTTTAGTTCTCATCTCATGCCCAGTTTAGTTATCTAAGGGCGCTGCTAACCCTAGTAGTTGAGAGCCCTTCAACACCAATCATCATCATCGCCGGTACTGGGGATCGAACCCAGGACTCCCGCATTGTAAGCAGCTGCGCTACCACCGCGCTAAGGAGACGACCATATATTAATGACATATAGATATAAATATCTACACTTCGTGCTCCGCTTATAAGTATAATAAAATAAACGCGTATAATTTCAAAACCATACATTCAACTGGGTGTTGTTAAGTTAGGGCAGGCATGTATCACGCGCGCATGCGCGGATCATTGCATAGGACCGAGTACCGGAAATAGAGATTAAGAACTACTAAATGAAGGTCTTGCCATATTGCGAGAGAATAATCTGAATTATTTATTTTAACTTCAAATCAAATGTATATGAAATAAAAACACGGTAATCGTAAAATTACAAAGAAATAGCCGTATATAGTTCTGGCACAGGTAAATTATCCGTAAAATGGAAATATATTCGTTTATGTATCTTTGTTTTTAAAACAAATCTTATGCATTCCATCCATATGACTTTCTCTACAAAATATTGTTACAAAACGTTATTCCATTATCTAGTTCGCAGTACTCGAGAAAAACATTGGCACAAATGATTGTACTAGTTTCTTGCAAGCAGAAGGGAAATAAGGTAATACACTAGGCTAAAGCGCTAGTCATATTTTTTTAAAAAGGCGGTCTCTATGTGTAGCAATTGATATTCGGTTTGCTTTGTACGGCAGGAGTAAAACAAAAGATAGTACAAAAGATAACTTCCCGCTAGGGAACAGTTCAACTAACTTAAAAATAAAACAATAACAACGAATATCTTGGAAACAGTTAACTGTACAATATATATACTGCACTAAATTGGCGTTTTAACGAAATCTACATTTTCTATGGATCAATGTTTTGTTTATCATTTAGTATGCTAAGTTCATCCAGGGTGAAGGGATCCTCAGGGGCTATTCCAAAAAAACTCATGAAATACATTTGCCTTGTAAATATATTTAATATATGGTATTTTAATTAAAATCGTTAGTGCAATTTTTGAGAAAAACAAAATTTTCAAAAAAGTTTCATGAATAGGGTAGTTTACGGTGGAGGATTTTCTTAACAGCTTTGGAAGATACTAAATTTGATATTTAAGGGTATTTTTGTTTTTTATCTAAGCTGTCCGCAGACACTCACACTGGCCTCTTTCTAATAATACCTGTTTCTGAAATCAGGGGTGCACAGAACTTGTATTTCAGGTGAAGTTTTGATAACATATTTAGGGTGGTATAGCTTCTTTATAACAATGTAGATGCATATTACGTGTAGAGAAAGTAAACATGCAGAGTTCTGATTCAGACTTATAAGTGGTAGTGTGATTGGGAAACGGTATGATTTCACGCTCCGATATTCATGGAACTAATTTCCGTTTTGATTACTGGCGAGCAACTGTAAGCATATGCGTTTTAGTATTGCAAAATAATGCACATTAATGTATTTTTACTTTCTTTATACGCACTATGTACATAGTGTATAGAGAAGGTATTGCACTCTACCAAAAAATTCGATACCGAGATTTCACTGGAAATATATGTTTTAGGGTCCCCTGTATTCAAAAAAAGTATTTTCAGAAAAAGGTCCGTGTGTGTGTCCGTGTATCTGTGAACACGATACACGGTAAAATACCAAACTTGGTATTTAAGTTTAGTATCTTCCAGGGATACAACACGAAGATGTTGAGAAAAATCCCCCCACCCCAAGCTACCCTTTACATGGAACTTTTTTCGAAAATTTTGATTTTCTAAAAAATGGCTCTAACGATTTTGATTAAAATTTCGTATATTAAAGATATTTACCTGACGAATAAAATATATATTCTGAATTTTCTGGGAATAGCCTCTGATGACTACTTTATTCTGGGTCAATTTTACACAATTTTGCATAACTGCTAAACCATAAGAGATGGACAAAAACTTACAACACAACAAATGTAGAGCACTTTAAGACACACGGTTTATGTTATATACATTTTTTTCGTGGAGTTGATTGTCTTTGAGATATTCCTTGTTTTTGGTTTCAGCTATAAAAAACATATTTATCTCATACAGGACTTTGTGAACTCGTGTCCATACAAACAAAGGAACTTCAGTCACAGAGCAACCAGCTTATGACCATCACTTTAACCTAAGGTACTCCCTTATTTCGCTTCTACTTACAAGGAAGCAAGTAATAAGACTGTTGCTGCTAATTTTTTCTCGATTAGCAGGAAGTAAATAGAAGCATAAGCTTTTTAACAATAATTTATTGCAGAGTTGTAGAGTAAGTCAAGTCAATGGAACACCTCAGACTTTTATATTACTGGGGTGCTATAATACCCCTTACATCGTACTTTTAAATACGACTAAAAACTGATTACTAACTTATCTATGCTATTACTTCACGCATTTTGCAACAGTAAAAATCTGATGTGCTTCATTCACATGTTTCTGTATATCGCTGTAACAAATTATTGTTAAAAATCACATTTTTCTGTCTACTTTATATTAATCCAGATAAACATTAGCATAAATTGTCTTAATTACTTAGTTCCTTGTAAGCAGAAGGAAACTAAAGGAATACACTAGGCTAAAACGATAGTCAAACATTTAAAATCCGGTTGCTATGTGATTGAAATCAGTTTCTGTGCAGGGCCAGGATTATACAACTTTCCTTGTGAAAAAAGGTTAAGTATTCTAAATCTGAAACAGAAAACAAGAAATATATCAGAAATGGCCAATTCCTCGAAAAAAAAAACGTATATGACTTAAACTGTTTGTTTTAAAGTGAAATGCATTTCTTGTGTTGTAAGTTTTTGTCTATTAGTTCCGTTTTACCAGTTACACAAATTCAGGAAAATCCATTCGGAATACAGAGATCTATAGAGGCTATTTCCAGAAAATTCAAGATGTACATTTTATTTGTCATATAAATGTCTTTAATGAAAATCAAACTTTTCGAAATTGTTTCCATGTAAAGGGTAGTTTGGGGTGGGGTAACTTTTCTCAAAATCTTCGTGTCCCATCCCTGGAAGATACTAAACTTAAATACCAAGTTTGGTGTTTTACCGACTTTTCGTTTTTGAGTTATCGTGGCCACAGATACACATGGAGCTTTATCTGAAAATGTGTTGTTTTTTTTGATACAGGTGACCCTAAAATTTATATTTCCGGTGAGATCTTGGTATCGTATTTTTGGTTGGAATGCAATAGCTTCTCTATACACTATGTACATAGTACGTGTAGATTAAGCAAAAAGATTTTTAAATCCGAATAAAAACCTAATAATTCGATAGTCATTTCTCACTATCGATTGTTAAAACATTCAATAATGCCCATCACTAATAGGGGATGTCCATAGCGATAACTGGACATCTTTGCTTGCAGCTGGAGATTAATGCGCCACTGTTATACTCTATACCACTTAGTGACCTATGTAACGGAACGACTTTCTGAGGAAATGCCAAAATGTAGATACATTTTTCAATCTCAAAAATACCTATCATAAGCTTTAGCGAGCACATTTTCTATGACCTACATTTGTCTATGCCTGGCGTGATTTATACACCCAGATAGAAGAAATGTATTTCCAGCATTTCAATGGTTTCAAATTTATCAGCGCATTCTATCCAGGAGATAAGAATAGTGATTGTGGCTCAGGACATCTATTTATCTTATTCCTTCTCATACTTTTGTGAGTTATATATCTACGTTTAGTTTTATTATTTTGAATCCAAAAATTATACAATATTTGCGTCACACAGTCAAATGGGTCGGGTGATCGTACCGGGCTGTCTAAAAAAAATCTGATATGTTCCATTCACATGAATTTCTCTACATCTCTGCAACAAATTACTGTTGAAAAGCTTATGCTTCAATTTACTTCATACTATCGAGAAAAATTAGAGGAAATAGCCTTATTTAGTACTATAGGTTAAGGTGATACTCAAAAGCTGGTTGCTATGCGACTGGAGCTCCCTTGTTTGTATGGACACGAGTTGACAAATTCCTGTATTTGAAAAGCACAAGTTTTTCAAATCTGAAACCAAACACAAGGAGTATCTTAAAAACGATCAACTCCACGAAAAAAATGTACATTACATAAATTGTGTGTTTTAATGTGCTCTACATTTTTGTGTGGTAGGTTTTTATCCATCTCTTACGGTTTAGCAATTATGCAAATTTCGTACAATTCATTCAGAATAAAGTAGTCTTCAGAGGCTATTCCCAGAAAATTCAAGATATACATATTATTTGTCAGGTAAATATCTTTAATATACGATATTTAAATCAAAATCGTGAGAGCCATTTTTAAGAAAATAAAAAATTTCGAAAAAAGTTCCATGTAAAAGTTAGTTCGGGGTGAGGCTATTTTCTTGAAAATCTTCGTGTCGTACCCCTGGAAGAAACTAAACTTAAATACCAAGTTTCGTACCTTACCGACTTTTCGTTTTTGAGTTATCGCGTTCACAGGCACACGGACCTTTTTGTGAAAATGCTTGTTTTAGATACAGGGGACCCTAAAAAATATATTTCCGGTGAAATTTCTGTATTGAATTTTTGGGTGGAGTGCAATACTTCTCTATACACTATGTACATAGTACAGGTAGAGAAAGTAAAAATTACCTATATATATATATATATATATATATATATATATATATATATATATCTTTTCAACATCGGAAATACACAGACACATAAACACGTTCGCGCGCTACAACAGAACAATAAAAGAAAGAATACTCTGATTTCACATACACATACACACACACTCACGCATCCACGTATTCACACTATTCACACATATAAGTTACTCAAACCCCAAATATGTCTGTATAATATTTACACAAATATTTTATCTCTTAGTGCACGTTCCTTCATTAAGTATATGTCCAGTCTGAGCAAGTTTTAGCTGTTTAGAATCAAATCTCAGAATGCTGTTCGTCTGTTTGCAGCTAAGAATACTTGCAGCAATATTTTTCCTAACATCCTCCATCTGCACACAATCTGCCAAAATATGCGTCCAGTCTTCCTGATACCCGCATTATGGGTAAATCTTTCTACAGCTTCATCAACTACCTTACGAGTTTTCTACCCTCCCAACCTGAACAACGCTATTCCAGACCTTTGTTTCATACCCAAGTCTAAAAATATGTTTCTTTGTCCCATCCAATTTTTATTTCATTTTTTAACTCCAATGATGATTTTTTCTACATTCAGATTCTCTTTCCTGTTTATATCGGATAGTCATCTTTTTACTTTATTCATGACGTTATATCTATTTTCGATACCACTTTGCCATATATCGTTTATACATTTAGACAATTATCTATTCTCATTCACTACTTGTTCCTCATTTTTACTATCGCTACAAAGCAGTATGCACAGATAAGTAGAGAAAGCGTTGTATTCCACCCAAAAACTCGAAGTTGAGATTTTAGTAGGAATATATCTCTTTTGGTCCCCTGAACCCCCCCCCCAAATAAATTTTAGATTAAGATCCATGTGTGCCCGTATATCTGTGAACAGCATAACTCAAAAACGAACATTCTCTTAAATATCAAAGTTAAATTCAGCCCCTTTCAAGGATGCGACATGATTTCCAAGAAAATTCTCCCATTGCAAACTATTTTTTAAATTATAAAATTTTCAAAAATATTTACATTTCGTTTGTCATTAAACTATCTTAAGCATATGACATTTAATAAAAATCGTTACTCAGTTTTAAGAAAGTCTAAATTTTTGAAAAATGTTCCATGTAAAGGGTAGCTGGGGGTGTGGGAATTTTCTTGAAAATCTTCGTGTCGCATCCTTGCAAGATGTCAAATGTGATATTTACCCGACTTTTTGTTTTTGAGCTATGCTGCCCACAGATACCCAGAATATGTTTCTTAAATTATATTTTCTTTCTCTAGCCATATGTACGTGCATTGCTCATAGTAGCTAGAGAAAATATTGTACGCACCCAAAAATTTGGTGTCGAGATTTCATCGGAAATATGTGATTTTAGGTCCCTAAGTCCGGCAAAAGCATTTTTAGAAAGAGGTCCGTGTGTTTGTCTGTGGACAGCATAGCTCAAAAACGAAAAGACTGTTAAATACGAAACTTGGTATTTAGGTTTAGTATCTTTCAAGATTGGTCACAAAGATTTAAAAAAAAATCCCCTCCCCTCTCAATCTACCCTTTACATGGAAACAGTTTTTATTTGTTTCCCTCAAAAGTCGATCTATGTTTTTTATTAAGATAATGTAAATTGAAATAGATATTTACGTCACAAATAAGAATAGCCTCAGAATACCTCTTTATTTTGGACGAGTTTAGCAAAACTGTGCATAACAATTAAACCGTAGGAAAAAGACAAAAACTTACCACAAAAAATGTAGATCTCAATAAAACACACAATTATGTCATATATGTTTTCCTTGTACAGTTGAACTTAAACGACACATTCCTGTTATTGGTTTCAGACCATGCAAGGCAAACCGAACCTCAAATGTTTCACATAACGACTAGCTTTTAAAACATTTGACTACCGGTTTATCCTAATGTATTCCCTTATTTCTCTTCTACTTATAAGGAACCAAATAATAAGACGAATTCTATTAATGTTTATCTCGAAAAGTATGATGCATATAAAATAATGATATTTTGTAAGAATAGTATGTACTAGGACCATTTTTTGAACCTCCGATAGGCTATAAATAAAAGACAAGTTCATAGAAAACATACATTTTATTACTTAAATTTTTGTACACATATGGTTACTTTTTAACATAATCACCGAAAAGATTGAGACATTTATCGTACCTGTGCACAAGCTCTGCAATACCCGCTTCAAAACATGTTGCCGCCAATGATTTTAAATGAGCATTGATGTTGTTTTGAAGATCTTCGTTGTTTGAAAGTGCTGGCCTCCTAGCCACGTCTTCAGTTCAGGGAAAAGGTGAAAGTCGCTGGGTGCCAGGTCAGGACTGTACGGCAGATGATCGAAAATGTCCCATTAAAATTGTTCAAGGAGCCCATGGATTGTGCCAGCAGTGTGTGGACGAGCGTTGTCATGGATCAACACAATTCCTGAAGTCAGCATTGCTCTCGTTTGTTTTGAAGTTTCGTAAAGTTTCGCAATAAACAGCTGCATTGACAGTGGTACGATACATGTCTCAGGTACGATAAATGTCTCAATCTTTTCGGTGATTATGTGAAAAATAACAATAAGTGTACAAAACTTTTAGTAATAAAATAATTGTTTTCTATGAACTTGTCGTTTATTTATAGCCCATCGGAAGTTGAGAAAAAAAGGCCCTCGTATATGGAACAACTAGAGAAAAAAATTCTGATGTGTTACACTCACATTATTTTCTCTAGCTCTTCTACAAACTTCTTACATAAGATTATTCTTCTTTCTGCACCTTGCTAATCGAGATACTCATTAAGAATGATCTTACTACTTAGTTCCTAATAAGTAGAAAGAAAATAAGGGAATACACTAGGCTAAACCGATCGTCAAATGTTTTAAAATCTGTCGCTTTCGATTGTCATTGCAAATCACTTCTTTGCTTGGCCAGGAGTAGAACAAAAGAAAAACGGACAGTTCCTGTCTGAGAAAAGTATAAGCACTCACAACTGAAATCAAAAACAAGGAATATCTCGGAAACGGTTACCTCCACAACAAACATGTACCGGACATAAACTGTGTGTTTTGGTCAGATCAACATTTTGTGTGCAGTAAGTTTTTGTCTAGCTCTTAATGTTTAGCAGTTAAGCAAATTGTATCAAAATTCATTCAGAAGAAAGAGCTCTTCAGAGGCTATTCCCAGAAAATTCAAGATATACATTTTATTTGGTATGTAAATATCTTTAATATAGGGGATTTTAAACAAAATTGTTAAGGCAATTTTTTAGAAAATCAACATTTTTTAAAACTTTTCCATGTAAAGGGTAGTTGGGGGTGGGGGAACTTTCCTGAAAATCTTCGTGGCACATCCTTGGAAGATACCAAACCTAATACCAAGTTTAGTATTTAACGGACTTTTCGTTTTTGAGCTATGCTGTTCACAGACTCACACACACACATACGGACCTTTTCCTGAAAATGCTTTTTTTGGATTCAGGGGGTCCTAAAATATGTATTTCCGGTGAAATTTCGGTATCGAATTTTTGTGTGGAATATAATACTTCCTCTATACAATATGTACATAGTAATACGTGAATGTAAAAGATTAGATATTTTTGGATTCAGGGGGCCTCAATAAATAATTGCAGTAAAACCTCTGTATTGAATCCACTATGTACATTGCATTTAGGGGCTAGGGAAAGTAACACATGTAGAAGCAGTTTTAACAACATTCCAGTAGCAGTGAAATACAAAACTTGTGACAGGTGAAGTGATTTTGTAAGTTTTCCTTGGGTACAAAGTTGCCTCGTACAGCTAATTTGTGCCTTGGTGCTCTGTAGACACTCACACACACACACACAGGAAACTGCAGAAGTTGTTTAATTGCAAAACGCGCCCTGCACTTTGCTGGTTACACCTTGTCAATAAAACCTACCTGTTAAGGGCACATGAAAGGGCGCGCTCTGTGCAAACTAACGGACGATTTGTGCACACACAGGAGTTATTCACACACTTCCGGAGCCCAAAAGCTTCTACTCGGTTTCACCTCTTTTGTAGACAAGGCATATATTCAAGAGCACGTACGATATTCTAAATAACTAAATTAACTTTTACTATACACACCCTCAATGAATTAATGAGAAACAAAAAGTCCACATAACATGGGCGCTTAAAACGTACATAAAATAAAACTCTTATGCATTCCATTGGTCGTCTCCTTAGCACGGTGGTAGCGTTGCTGATTACCAAGCGGGAGACCTGAGTTCGATCCTGGGGGACATTTCCCCCGCTGGGAGACCACGACAGAGCTGTACTCAGTCTCGTGGGGTCCCTGGGGTGGGCTAATTGATGCGCTACTTGATGGAGAAGTAGCGGCTTCAGGTCATTTTTACTTTCTCTACACTTACTATGTACATAGTGTATAGAGAAGGTATTGTATTCCACCCAAAAATAGATACCGAGATTTCACTAACTATCCTGAATCCAAAAAAAAAAAAAAAAAAAAGCATTTCCAGAAAAAGGACCGTGTGTGTCTGTGGGCAGCAGAGCTAAAAAACGAAATGGTGTTGAATACCAAACTTGGTATTTAATTTTAGTATCTTCCAAGTATGCGACACGAAGATTTTCAAGAAAATCCTCTCACCACAAACTACCCTTTACATGAAAGTGTTTTCGAAAATGTTGCTTTTTTTTAAAAATGGCTCTAACGATTTTTATTAAAATCGCGTGTATTAAAGTTATTTACATCCCTAATAAAATGTATATCTTGAATTTTCGGGGTATAGCCTCAGAAGACCTCTTTAATCTGGGCGATTTTTGCTTAAGTGCTAAACCGTAAGAGATAGACAAAAACTTACTACACAAAAAGTGTAGATCTCGTCAAAACACACAATTTATGTCCTTTATGGTTTTGTTGTGGAGAAGAAAAGTCCGTTTTTTACTTTCTCTATACTACTATATACATAGTGTATAGAGAAGGTGTTGCACTCCACCCAAAAATTCGATACCGAGATTTCACTGGAAATATATGTTTTAGGGACCCCTGTATACAAAAAAAGCATTTTCAGAAAAACGTCTGTGTGTAAATGTGTGTGTGTCCGTGTGCCTGTGAATTCCATAACTCAAAAACGAAAAGTGGGTAAAATATCAAACTTGGTATTTAAGTTTAGTATCTTCCAGGGATGCGACACGAAGATTTTGAGAAAAATACCCCCACCCCAAACTACCCTTTATATGGAACTTTTTTAGAAAATTTTGATTTTCTAAAAAATTGCTCTAGCGATTTTGATTAAAATATCGTATATTAAAGATATTTACCTGACAAATAAAATGTATATTTTGAATTTTCTGGGAATAGCCTCTGAAGACTATTTTATTCTGGGTCAATTTTACGGAATTTTGCATAACTGCTAAACCGTAAGAGATGGACAAAAACTTACCACACAACAAATTTAGAGCACCTTAAAATACACAATATATGTTATATACATTTTTTTTTTCCGTGGAGTTGATTGTTTTTGAGATATTCCTTGTTTTTAGTTTCAGCTATAAAAAACTTGTAGTTTTCTCGTACAGGAATTTGTCAACTCATGTCCATACAAACAAAGGAACTTCAGTCACATAACAACCAGCTTTTGACTATCACTTTAACTTATGGTGCCCCCCTTCGATATTGAGATTTCACCGGAATTACATGCTTTGGGTTCCTCTAAATCCAAAAAATGCATTTCTAGAAAAGGGTCCGTGTGCGTGTGTGTGTGTGTGTGTGTGTGTGTGTGTGTGTGTGTGTGGCCAGCATAACTCTAACTCGAAAAGTCCGTTAAAAATCAAACTTGGTATTTAGATTTGGTATCTTCCAAGGATGCAACACGAAGATTTTCAAGAAAATCCCCCCCCCCCCACCACAAACTACCCTTTACATGGAACTCGAAAGTTTTGATTTTCTGAAAAATGGTTCTAACGATTTTGACTAAAATATTATATAGTAAATATATATATATATATATATATATATATATCTGACAAATAAAATGTGTCTTGAATTTTCTGGGAATAGTCTCTGAAGACTACTTTATTCTGGATGAATTTTACGGAATTTTGCATAACTCCTAAACCATAAGTGATAGACAAAAACTTACCGCACAAAAAATAAAAAGCGCATTAAAGCACACCATTTATACAACATACATTTTTTTCATGGAGTTGATCATTTTTGAGATCTTCCTTGTTATTGGTTTCAGTTTTGAAAACTTATACTTTTCTCATACAGAAATTTGTCAATTCCTGTCCATACAAACATAAGAACTTCTGTCACATAGCAACCAGCTTTTGACTATTACTTTAACCTATGGTACTCCCTTATTTTACTTCTGCATGCAAGGAAGCAAGTAATATTTTTCTGTTAATTTTTTCTCGATTAGCATTAAATAAATAAAAGTACTAGCTTTTTAACAATAATTTGTTGCAGACATGTAGAGAAAGTCATGTGAATGGAACACATGCGGTTTTTTCACTTTCTTTTGTATAATTTTTTTGTCAAGTCTTCATTGTTACTGCGCAAGTACTAAATATATATATATATATTTACTGTTTTACAAAAATATTATTGTACGTACCCATGTGTGGCTATGAGAACGTACAATTACTGGAACTGGCATTCGGAAGCTCCGGGTTTGATCCCCGTTTACCGCGCACTCTAGCCCTGGGTTTTTCCGTTGTTTTCTGGTGCCGCTTAGACGAATGCTGGAGTGCTACTATGGTTCCTTTCTCTCTCTCTCTCTCTCTCTCTCTCTCTCTCTCTCTCTCTCTCTCTTTTTTTTTTTTTTTTAGTTAAATACAGTTCCGGAGGCTTCTTGGGATTCCTTTCCCCCTTTTTTTTTTTTTTTTTTTTTTTCCAGTATCTCTACATTTCCTTTGTTGACCTATTTGATTTATACATACACACGTTAACAAACACAAAAACACCCATGCCCAAGGCGGGACTCGAACCCACGATCCCATGCACCATGAGACTTGAGCGAGCGCAGCCACGGGGACCGTCAGCCCTTCATTCCTTTCATTTCCGTTTTCATCTTTTAGGCGGGCACAGTTGAGACTTGAGGCTTTCTAGGGAGATGACACGTTTGCCTGCTCCAAGGTCGCGCTGGTTGAGGCTCGATGCATCTTTCCGTTCGGTCGCCAGAGCTGCCATCTAGTGACTGTTAGGGACCTCCATGCGTCTCTGCGTTTAGCTCCGGCGTTTCCTGTGTGCTGGCCTATGGTTTCCGCTCCACCAATCCCTTCCGAGTCGCATTTGTGGAGGTGTGCCCCTCTGTTAACATGCTGTACCCTCTACTGCTACCACTACTACTACCACCACTACTAATACTACTACTGCTGCTGACAGAGGCTCCTCCACAACACCGTCCACTTCCGCGGGGCTGGAGCGTGTGCCCCGAGAGTCTGCAAAGGCTTTCGGCGGAGGTAGACCGTGTTCTTCACCTCCTGGACACACCGAGTATCACGTCACAGCAGCTTTCACAGGTCCTTCGGACCGTCTGTAACAATACTTTAACTAAAAATGTGAAATGACACCCTCACAAACCGGCATATTGGTGGACCAATACTATTGTGGTAACCAGGAAACATTTATTACAATATAGGCGGGTATTGGTGCGTACTCGTCGGCGAGGGATTGAGGAGCATCAACCAACGCCTTGAGCAGTATTGGCGCAGTAGTACTCAGCTTAAAACTGACATACTGAATGCTAAACGCTCTGCTTGGCAAGCACTTCTTGAAGAAGTTGACTTTGACATGTGAGGCAAGGGTTACAAGCTTGTGACTAAGAAACTTCACGCACCTTTGTGTCTCAATCTATCAGACGCAAGGCAGATGGAAATTACTACTACTCTGTTTCTTGACCATGTCCCGATTACATGGGCCAAGCGAAGTTTGTCTCCTGATGAAGTGCGTTGCTTTACACCTGCACACCGTTTTGGCCAAAATTAAAGATAAGTGATCACTTGGCCCCAATGTGGCAAGTGATCACTTGCGCATAATCATAAGGACGGTTGTTAGCACACACTCAGAAACCAGTCTGGCTGTGTTCAATCAGTGCCTGAAAGCAGGCGTCTTTCCAACTGAGTGGAAGACTGCTCGGCTAATTCTTCTGGAGAAGCCGAAGCCCAAAGACGGAGTTGTATCCTATCGTCCTGTCTGTTTACTTAATGTCTTGTGAAAGCTCCTGGAACATTTGATATTGGTCAGATTGAAAGAGGCTATTGAACACAATGGCAGTTAATCCATTGCCCAACATGGCTTTAGAGAAGGTCGGTCCACTTTGACTGCCCTACGGAGAGTGCAGGAACTTGCCGAAGAGGCGAAATTAGTGTTTCGTGGAAAACGACGATTGTGTGTGCTAATCACTTTAGATTTACAAAATGCCTTTAATTCTGCCCCTTGGGGCGGCATCCTCGGAGAACTGTCGGCTCTTAATGTTCCAGCATATATATATACACACACACAATATGCTCGCTAGCTATCTGGATGACCGTCTACTTCTTGTGGGCGCGAATGGCCACCTACGAATGACGTATGGTGTACCGCAGGGTTCAGTCCTGTGTCCCATTTTGTGGAATATCTATTATGATGGAGTATTACAACTGTCCATGCCTCCGGGTGTCCAGCTTATTGCTTATGCTGATGACTTAGCCATAGTTGCTACAGCTGAGGATGTTTTTACATTGGAGCAGAATGCTAACCACGCGTTGACTGCAGTTAACGACTGTTTGCTACGGAAGAAGCTGAAGTTGGCCCACCACAAAACTGAGGCAGTATTGTTAGTAGGTGGCCGGAAGGTCCACACTATCCGTCTGAAAGTAGGGGCTTTATCAGTCCTCAGCCAGGAGTCCCTGAAATATTTGGGTGTTTATTTAGACCGTAACTTATACATGGGATATCATGTACGCAAAACAGCAGAGAAGGCAGGGCAGGCTGTTGCTTACATTAGTCGTTTAATGCCCAATGTAGGCGGTCCAAGGGACCACACACGGCGCATTCTATTCTCCGAGGTGCAATCTATTATTTTATATGGAGTAAGACCTTGAGACGTAACATATATACTTCCAAGCTCCTGAGCGTCCAGCGGAAGGTAGCTATTCGCATCACTAGTGCATACAGAACCACATCAACTAAGGCTTTGCTGCTTATTGCCAGAACTCCTCCGATTGTTCTGCTTGCTGAGGAACGACTTTTGTTGGAGGCACATACCATCGGAAGAGTGGAGGCTCGCACTCTATTGCTTGCCAAGTGGCAGGAACTTTGGGATGTTGATGATGCGACTGCCCATTGGACAAAGCGCTTGATTAGAGATGTCGCCATTTCGTAAACGTGGGAATGTAAATTTCTATCTTACTCAGTTGTTGACCGGATATGGCTGCTTTACCGCCTATCTCCATCGTTTTGCTTTAAGTGCTACATCCGAATGTTATTATTGCGGAAAACATGACACAGCTGAACATACCTTTTTTCATTGTGTTCGGTGGCATCAACAACGCCATCTGGCCGAGAGCCAATTGGGAGTTTTGACGCCCGACAACCTTCAGTCTAAGATGCTTGCCTGTGCACGGAATTGGAGCATTGTTTCTAAATTGGCCCGTGACATTTTGGTTAGTAAACGATTGGAGATGAATGACAGCTGAGACCAGCACACATTTTCCTAGAAGATATAGACCAATAATACTTACCACCTTCCCCCTCAAGTAATGCCGTCTTGGGCACGTCCGAGGGGAATTTTACATTGATTCTTGTAGGGTTTTTTTTTTTATTTGGTGATAATCCAACTCGCCTAAGGCGTCTTTGTAAGATTTTCTTCCCCTGTTCAAAAAATAAAAACAAAAACCTACCTAGTACTACTACCCATACCACCACTACCACTACTACTGCTACTACTACTACTACTACTACTACTACTACCATTTCTACCACTACCACCACCACTACCACTACTACTACTACTACTACTACTACTACTACTACCACCACCACTACCACTACTACTACTACTACTACTACTACCACTACCACTACCACTACCACTACTACTACTACTACTACTACTACCACCACTACTACTACTACTACTACTACTACTACTACTACTACTACCACTACCACCACCACTACTACTACTACTACTACTACTACTACTACTACTACCACTACCACCACCACTACTACTACTACTACTACTACTACTACTACTACTACCACTACCACCACCACTACTACTACTACTACTACTACTACTACTACTACTACTACTACTACTACTACTACCACCACTACTACTACTACTACTACTACTACTACTACTACTACCACCACCACTACCACTACTACTACTACTACTACTACTACTACTACCACTACCACTACCACTACTACTACTACCACTACCACTACCACTACCACTACTACTACTACTACTACTACTACCACCACCACTACCACTACTACTACTACCACCACCACTACCACTACTACTACTACTACTACTACTACTACCACCACCACTACCACTACTACTACTACCACCACTAATATGTAATAATAATAATAGTAATAATAATTTCCATTGCTTGAAAATGGTTTTGATGGTTGCTTTATCCATGTGCTCAGTTGCAATTGCTTTTAGTGATCTCAACTGCTACGGACTCTTAAAAGTTGTATCGTTAGATTTACCACATGCGAGAATTTAATGGAAATATAGAAATTAATGTATTACAATAATTAAATCGAAAGCAACGCTTCGCTTGTTTCCACAGAAAATCGGTCACATTCGTCGTCATCAGGAATATAGTTTCCATTGTCTCTGAGCGAAATTGCGCTACCAGTACAAAAGTGAACGTCATACACAGAGCAGGTTAAGTAAACTGTGGACCTGTAGATTGCTTTTATTGACCTGGTGGCAATCATTGGAGACAAGCGCTCTCATAGTGTTTGTGGACTCAGAGTAAACTATTGGAGGGTAGAGAAGCAGCGCATACATCCCACACGGCACTGCAAACAAGCAATACTTCCAACATGCATTTTTATTCTAAATGTGTGCATTCGAATAGCAAATAAAGAATGAAGTTATTCGACCGTAAAACGGAGGTAACATTATGTTTGATTTGTTAATGAATGAATGAAACGGAAGTGCGTCACAACCGTATTGTTCCTAGCCCACAATTTCTTACGGTGCTCGTAGCAATTTTATACTCAAATGTAATTAAAATAAACAATTCGAAACTGTTGCTAGTACGGTGTACGACAAACGGATGTTAGAGAATAGAGCACTGTTAGGAAGACACGGAATAAGCAACTATATCACTGCAACAAATTATTTTATTTACTTCATCTAATGCAGCAAAAATTAGCAGAAATAGTCTGATTACTTGCTTCCTTGTTAGTAGAAGCGAAATAATGGGGTACCATAGCTTAAAGTGATAGTCAAAAGCTGGTTGCTCTGCGACTGAAGTTCCGTTGTTTGTATGGACACGAGTTCACAAAGTCTTGTATGAGAAAAGTATATTTTTTTACAGCTGAAACCAAAAACAAGGATTATGTCAAAAATAATCAACTCCACAAAAAAAAATGTATATGACATAAATTGCGTGTTTTAAAGTGCTCCATATTTTTTATGCGGTAAGTTTTTGTCCATCTCTTACGGCTTGGCATTGCAACATTTCCGTAAAATTGACCCAGAATAAAGTAGTCTTCAGAGGCTATTCCCAGAAAATTCAAGATATACATTTTATTTGTCAGGTAAATATCTTTAATATACGAAATTTTAATCAAAATCGTTAGAGCCATTTTTTCGAAAATCAAAATTTTCGAAAAAAGTTCCATGTAAAGGGTAGTTGGGTGTGTGGGAGATTTCTCTCAAAATCTTCGTGTCACATCCCTGGAAGATACTAAACTTAAATACCAAATTTGGTATTTTACCGGATTTTCGTTTTTGAGTTATCGTGTTCACAGACACACGGACACACGCACACGGACCTTTTTCCGAAAATGCTTTTTTTAGATAAAGGGGACCCTAAAGCATATATTTTTGGTGAAATTTCGGTATCGAATTTTTTGGTGGAGTGTAATACCTTCTCTATACACATGTATATAGTGCGTATAGAGAAAGTAAAAACGCATGGAACACATTGTATACCTTTTCTACAAACAAACCTCTCACAAGAGTATTACTTCCTGTACGCGTACTATGTACATAGTGTATAGAGAAGGTATTGCACTCCACCCAAAAATTCGATACCGAGATTTCACCAGAAATACATGTTTTGCATCCCTTAAATCCAAAAAAAGGATTTTTACAAAATGGTCCGTGTGTGTCTGTGTGTGTGTGTCTGCGGACAGCATAGCTGTAAAACTCAAAGACCTTTGAATACGAAACCTGGTATTTAAGTTTGGTTTCTTCCAAGGATGCAACATGAAGATTTTCAAGAAAATTCCCCCACCACCAACTACTCTTTACATGGAACTTTTTTTCAAAAACTTTATTTTCTTAAAAATAGCTCTAACGATTTTGATTAAAATATCACATATTAAAGATATTTACCTGACAAAGAATATGTATATCTTGAATTTTATGGGAAAAGCCTCTAAAGACTACTTTATTCTGGATGAATTTTACGGAATTTTACTTAACTGCTAAACCGTAAGAGATGGACAAACACCTACCACACAAAAAATGTAGCGCATATTAAAATACACAATTTATGTTATACACATTTTTTTCGTGGAGTTGATCGTTTTTTAGATATTCCTTGTTTTTGGTTTCAGCTTTGAAAAACTTGTACTTTTCTCCTACAGGAATATGTCAACTCGTGTCCATACAAACAAAGGAACTTCAGTCACCTAGTTACCAGATTTTGACTATCACTTTAACCTATAGTAGTCCCTTATTTCGTTTCTTCTTACATGAAGCAAGTAATAAGACTATTTAAATAATTTTTTTCTCGATTAGCATGAAGTAAACAGAAGCATAAGCTTTTTAACAATAATTTGTTACAGAGATGTAGAGAAAGTCATGTGAATGGAACACATCAGATTTTTTTGCTTTCTGTTCCATGTTGATCAGGATAAAACCTAGCAGAATGTTCTGATTAGGGCGTTCTTTAAATTGTTGCAGATGTACCATGAAATTGATCCAACTCGGCTTTTATCTTTTTCGGTGTTAAGCCTTTTAAATAGAAGCGTTTAACTGTCGCACAAAACTCGTATTTTCCCATCTTTTTAAAGAAGCACAAGATTGTTGATTCAATCGGCTATGGCAACGAAACCACGCCATATACTATATACTAAAAGACGACGGTTTCTAAATACAAACTTTTTTAGGTGCCACGAGTGTAATTTCTTGGATTTAATGTTAATCAGAATAAAACTTAGAGAATGTTCAATAAATCCTTAGAAAATCCAAGAAATTACACTCCTATCATCTAAAAAAAGTCTACTTGGAAACCGTAGTATTTTACTACATGGCAGTTAATGTTCCAACTATATCCATGACGTGGTTTCGTTGCCATAGGCGATTGAATCAACAATCTTGTGCTTCTTTAGAAAGATGGGGAAAAACGAGTTGTGTGCGATGATTAAATACTTCTATTTAAAAGACTTAACACCGAAAGAGATAAAAGCAAGTTAGATGAAGCTCATGGCACATCTGCTCCTGCGTTTGCAACAATTTACAATTGGATAAATAAATTTGAATGTGACTATACTTCATGAAAATCGTTCAGGACAACTAGTAGAGGTTACTTCCTCCAAAATTATTGACAAAATTTGTATATGGTTTTGAGTGATTGACGAATCAAAGTTCGCGAAATAGTAGAGGCCACAGGCGTATCTATCACAAGGTACATTGTTCTCAATTTCACACCAAAAATTAGGTCTGAAAAGGTCTCGGCAAGATAAATCTCACGTTTGCTCTCAATGGAGAATAAACGCAATTGTGTGATCGATTCGGAAGCTAGTTTGGTACTTTTCCGTCGCAATCCACGAGTTTCTGCGTCGTTACATAGCTGTGGATGAAACGTGTATACACTGCTACACTCCAGATACAAAAGCACAGTCTAAACAGTGGCTTTTTTAAAACTGAACTGGCTCCGAAGGTAAAAGTGGTGAAATCTGCAGATAGAGTGATGCCATCGTTTTTTTGGGGGGATGCACGCAGATAGATACATTGATTACTTCCAAAAGAGAAGAACGATAAATGGAAAGTATTATGCATCGTTATTGCACGGTCGAACGGAGAAAACAAATCTGAAGTGTTACACTCACATGACTCTCTCTAGCTGTTCTACAAAACTTCTACAAAAGATTCTTCTTCTTTGTACACAATGCTAATTAAGAAAAATGTTAGCAGAATATTACGAATTACTTAGTTCCTTAAAAGTAGAAGGGAATAAGGGAATGCACTATGCTAAAGTGATTGTCAAATGTTTTAATGCTATCGTTATGCGATTGTCATTGCAAATCACTTCCTTGCTTGGCCAGGAGTAGAACGCAAGAAAAACAGACACTTCCTGTGTGAGAAAAGTTTAAGTACTTCACAATTGAAACCAATAACAAGGAATATCTCGAAAACGGTTACCTCCACAACAAAAACGTAAAGGACAACAATTGTGTGTTTTGTCATGTGGTACATTTTTTGTGAAGTACGTTTTTTTTTTTTTTTTTTTTATCTCTTACGGTTTAGCAGTTAATCAAAATTCAGCAACATTCATCCAGAATAAAGAGGTCTTCAGATGTTATTCCCAAAACAATTGAGATATACAATTTATTTCGGACATAAATGGCTTTAATATACGGGATTTTAATCAAAATCGTTAGTGTCATTTTTAAGAAGATCAAAATTTTCGAACTTTTTTCCATGTAAAGAGTAGTTTGTGGTGGGGGGATTTTTTTTTGAAAATCTTCGTGTCGCATCCTTGGAAGATACTAAGCCTAAATACCAAGTTTGGTATTTTTTGTTTTGGGGCTATGCTGTCCACAGATACACACACAGACAGACACACACGGACCTTTTTTTAAAAATGCTTTGTTTGGACTCGGGGGACCCCAAAACATATACTTCCGGTGAAATCTCAGTATCGAATTTTTGGGTGCATTACAATACCTTTTCTATCCCTATGTACATTGTGCATATGGGGCTAGAGAAAGTAAAATTAAAAACCTCATCTGGCAAAGAAAAGGATTATCTTCCATCAAGGCAATACAAAGCTGCACACCTGCGCAGTTTCGATGGTGAAAATTGTAGAATTAAAGTTCGAATTACTACAACATCCAGAGTTGACCACTAGTGATATTTGTTGTTTTTATTTCCGAAATTGAAAAGGTGGCTCGGCGGAAAACGATTCACGTCTATCGAAGAGGTCATCTCCCAAACGGATTCCTCTTTTGAGGACTTTCCGAAATCCTTCTAGTATTAAAACAGTTGGAAAAACGCTTTGAAAAGTATATCGAGCTAAAATGAGATTATGTTGAAAAAAATCTACAAAAATAATTTGTCTTTCCTGCTTTTTCTAAGTACTTATTGTATTACCCATTTCCATTATATTACCTAGTTCCTTATAAGAAGAAGGGAACTAAGGAAATACACTATGCTAAAGTGGTAGATTGAAAAAAATGGAAATGGCGTTTTATTTATGGACAATCTTGAACTGCTATGGTTCTCAGCGTCCCATTCTAAATTGGGCGTGAAAGACCGCTTAATTTTGCTCAGAGGCCTCTCTATCAGGCTTGAGGTTCTTTTACTTACCGTAAATCTACGTTACGGGACCCACGGCTTTACTTCCCTTCCGAAGGAAGCCATGCTAAGGATTTTTACGCCCGAAAAAAATCGATCGTCCTCCGCCGGGTTTGAACCCGCGACCTTGGGTATATGAAGTTAGCATGGTAACCATTACAGCACGGAGGGTAGACTGAGGAACTAGGGGTGAACATAAATAACACAAAATGTATGTAGAGATGAAAATAGATGCACTAACAGTACTAAAATATTTATACACGACAGTGATTTCGATAGTGTTCGGAACTTCAAATACTTAGGTTAAATAATAACAGAAACTGATACAGTAGTGGAAGAAGTTAAAGAAAGATTACAACTGGGAAATGGGTGTTATTGGCCCTGCTTGCCCTTTTGAAACAAAAAAAAAAAGTTACAAAAAGGGAAAATAGAGAATATATAAAACAGTAATTAAACCTGTATTGGATACGTAGAGCCAGACTGAAAAATTCTATGTCATAGCCTGGATTTGAACCACGGATCTCCCGATCTCTAAAAATATATTTCCTGTGAATTCTCAACACACTCTTTTGGGTGAAATAGATAATTTCTCTGGCTACTAGGTTCATTGTAAGCACGTACGTGATAGAGAAATTAAAAAGTAATAACTGAAAAACTATTAGAATTAGAGAAATAAAACTCAGCAAAACGTCGTCTTTTTATATCTCTGATGTGTGTCCCAAAAGTGAGGTCTCAAAATATAGCATCAAAATTGTGGAAAACCTAAATTTCAGCAATCACCCCCTTAAATAGAACCACGCTTTGTAAAAATGCTTTGAGGAGAAAGAGAGAGTGGGTGAGAGATAGATAGAGCGAGATAGACACTTAGATATAGATAATTAGAGAGATAGAAATAGAGTAGATAGATAGGTAGGTAGGTGGATGGAGGTAGAGAGAGAGATAGGTGGATAGATAGAGTTAGAGAGATAAATAGAGGCGCAGAGAGAGAGAATACAAGAGATAAACAGACAGACAGAGAAATAAATAGGGAGAGAGAGAGAGAGAGAGAGAGAGAATGACGAGAAGAGAAGGGAGACAAGGAGAGGGGGAGGGGGAGGGAAGGAGAGGGAGAGAGAGGCAGCTCCTCACTCTATGAGAGAACGTGAAATTCCTCCACTGCCAGTATGTGTTGAATATCGGAGCAGGAATATAATCTGCAGCATTAATATTCGCCACCCAGCGGCAAGAGCATTTAAGTCGCCAGATGTTCATCCTCGGCGCTGAGGAAATCCTCGGCTATAAATCTTCACTTTGTAATCCGAGTTACATCTGGTGCAAGCATAGCTATACTTCCCAAGCAAATTCACTTGAATACATAAAAATTAACAGTCTACAAAAGCTTTCAAATTTATCTCTATATTCACGGCTACACATTCAGAATAAATATACCCTGATGTTCTAGGGTCTTGCTATCTGACAGTGAACTTGACTCTAAAAGCTTTAAAACTAATTTTACAGGAAATGTGCTAATTGCACTAGTATTAAAATTCCATAGCATTATTGCGTTAAACAGGGAGACTTCCTTGTTATTTTCTCGACAGGTTACTGTGCACATAGTGTGTATAGAGAAGGAATTGTATTCCACCCAAAATCTCCATACAAATTTCACCGAAAATGCATGTTTTGAGTTCCTCGAGTACAAAAACTTTTAGAAAAAGGTACGCGAATGTGGACAGCATAACCTAACAAATTAAAATAAATTACTAATATTGATATTTAGGTGACAGAGAAAGCGACACGAGGATATTCAGAAAATCTCCCGCCTCAAACTACTCTTTACATGAACAATTTCTTGAAAATTTAGTTTTTCTCAAAAATATCTGTAACGATTTTGATTAAAATGTCGTATATTTAAGCTATTTACATCATAAATAAAATGTATATACTGAAGTTTCTGGGAATAGCTTCTAAGACCTGTTCATTCTAAATGAATTTTGCTTAAATTTGCGTAACTGGTAAACTGTAAGAGATAGACAAAAAAAATGTAGATCTGGTTGAAACACACTAGCTATATTATATACATTTTTGTTGCAGAGTTGACCGTTTCCGAAATATTGCTTGTTATTGGTTTCTCAAATGGGTTCGTTTCATCTTTCTTTTGTTTTTCTAGAAATGCAAAGCGACCCGAGTTTGAATTGTTCACATATCGATCGGCTTTTAAAACATATGACTATCGCTTTACTAATGTATTCCCTTATCTGCTTTCAACTTATAGTAGTAAGGCCCATGTTTATGTTTAACATGATATAGATAAAAGAAATAATCTTTTGTAAGAATAGGGCTTTTTACAAAACAGGTAGAGAAAGTAGTTGAAAGCAACAATCAGATTTTTTTTTAACTATTTTATTTGGTTTCATTCTCCCTCCTCTCATTCTCCTTTCCCTCTCACTCCCTGTCTTCTCCTTTTTATTTCCTCCATTTAGTACGTAATAGATAGGCACGGAAGGTAATGTCCTTCAATCAAAAGGTCGATGTCGAGATTTCTTGAAAGTATACGTATATATAATTTTGGAATTATTATCAATATTTTAAGGAAAATAATACTTTTTTCAACAAATTTAAAACAAAAATTAATTTTTAGTCAATTATTACTTTTTCTAGAACCTCTGTGCAATGTAAACACTATAATTTAATACTGAGATACATGTTTGGAGGACCTCTGAATATAAAAAAAGTAATTTTTACTTTCTCCATACGCACTATGTACATTGCACTCCACCAAAAATTCGATACCGAGATTTCACCGGAAATATATGTTTTAGGGTCCCCAATATCCAAAAAAAGCATTTTCACAAAAAGGTCCGTGTGTGTGTGTGTGTGTGTGTGTGTGTGTGTCCGTGTGTCCGTGTGTCCGTGTGTCTGTAAACACGATAACTCAAAAACGAAAAGTCGGTAAAATACCAAACTTGGTATTTAAGCTTAGTATCTTCCAGGGATGCGACACGAAGATTTTGAGAAAAATCCCCGCACCTTCAACTACCCTTTACATGGCACATTTTTCGAAAATTTTGATTTTCTCAAAAATGGCTCTAACGATTTTGATTAAAATTTCGGATATTAAACATATTTACGTGACAAATGAAATGTTTATCTTGAATTTTCTGGGAATAGCCTCTGAAGAGTAGTTTATTCTGGATGAATTTTACTAAATTTTGAATAACTGCTAAACCGTAAGAGATGGACAAAAACTTACCACACAAAAAATGTAGAGCACATTAAAACACACAATTTATGTTATATACAGTTTTTTCGTGGAGTTCGTCGTTTTTGTGACATTCCTTATTTTTGGTTTCTGCTATGAAAAACGTATACTTTTCTCATACTGGAACTTGTCAACTCCTATCCATATAAACAAAGGAACTTCATTGACATAGCAACCAGCTTTTGACTATCACTTTAACCTACAGTTGTCCCTTATTTCGCTTCTACTTACAAGGATGCGAGTAATAAGACTATTTCTGCTAATTTTTTCTGATGAGCATAAAGTAAATAGAAGTATAAGCTTTTTAAGAATTATTTGTTGCAGGGATATGGAGAAAGTCCTGTGAATGGTACACATCAGATTTTTACTTTTTCTATACGTACTATGTACATCATGTATAGAGAAGGTATTGCACTCCTCCAAAAAATTGATACCGAGATTTTACCAGAAATATGTTTTAGGGTCCCCTGTATCCAAAAAAAAGTATTTTGAGAAGAAGGTCCGTATGTGTGTGTGTGTGTCCGTGTGACAGTGTGTCCGTGTGTCTTTGTGTCTGTGAACACGATAACTCAAAAACGAAAAGTCGGTAAAATACCAAACTTGGTATTTAAGTTTAGTATCTTCCAGGGATGCGACACGAAGATTTTGAGAAAAATCCCTCCACCTGAAACTACCCTTTACATGGAACTTTTTCGAAAATTTTGATTTTCTAAAAATTAGCTCTAACAATTTTGATTAAAATATCATATATTAAAGATATTTACCTGACAAATAAAATGTATATTTTGAATTTTCTGGGAATAGCCTCTGAAGACTACTTTATTCTGGGTCAATTTTACGGAATTTTGCATAACTGCTAAACCATAAGAGATGGACAAAAATTTGTCACACAACAAATGCAGAATACCTTAAAACACACAATATATGTTATATACTTTTTTTTCGTGGAGTTGATTGTTTTTTTAGATATTCCTTGTTTTTGGTTTCAGCTATAACAAACTAATACTTTTCTCATGAACTTGTGTCCATACAAACAAAGAAACTTCAGTTACATAGCAACCAGCTTTTGACTAACAGTTTAACCTATGGTACCCCCTCATTTCGCTTCTACCAACAAGGAAGCAAGTAATAAGACTATTTCTGCTATTTTTTTCTCGATTAGATGAAGTAAATAGAATAATTTGTTGCAGAGATACAGAGAAAGTCATGCGAATAGAACACATCCAATTTTTAGAAAAATGTCGGTGTATGTGTGTGTATGGATAGCATAACTCAAAAATATAAATCTCTTTAAATACCAACTTGGTATTTAAATTTAGTATCTTCCAGGGTTGCTACATGAGATTTTCTGGAATATCCTCCCACGCCAAGCTACTTGAAATTTTCTATATTCTAAAAATGGATCTTTTCTTGTTAAATGCGGTATATTGAAGGTATTTACATGGCAAGTAAAATATATATCCTTATACGAGGGTTGGGGCAAAAGTCATGGCAGCTATTTATTTTCTTGAAGACACCAGTCCGGTTGGAAAATGTGAAATATACAGATGAAACGACAAGGCGTTAACTACATGTGTGGACAATGAATGACGCTGAATATCGTAACACACTAATTTATTACGGTAGTATACAGTGCAATATGGCCTTCACGGTGCAAAATAATGACAACACTGTATACATACAGCCTAAAGACCCTCAAAGGAGTCCCCTGCTACTGTTACCACACACTGCCTCGTCGGTCCGCACAATGATAGGACGTCCCGATTGCTGCTCATCATGGTTGACACACGTCCTTGCTGAAACTTTCCTACCACCGTGTACTTTACCGTATGGTAGGGCATTATTCCCAAGGGCTTTCACTAATTCACTGTGAAATTCCATTGCATTTCTCCCACAGAGAACGGTTATTTTAATGTAAGCGTACTGCTCAACTCGCACGATACTCGCCAACTGACTGATTTCACAGCCCTCGCTGCGCTACTACCAGCTATCACAGAGCCATCTGTTGTTCTGCTTACACACTATGCCTGCAGAACTTCCACACGACACATATGCGTTTGTGAACCGTTCACATATCTATAAGAAAAACAACTAGTTGCCATTACTTTTGCCCCAACCCTCGTATATTTGGTAATAGCCGCTTAACTCCTGTTCATTCTAAATTACTTTTGCATAACTGGTAAACCGTAAGAGATATACAAAATAATGTACTGCAGAAAACATGTCGATCTCGTTAAAACACGTAATAGGTGCAATTACAGCTTTTGTAAAACTAACCATTGTCTAGATATTTCCCGTTACTGGTTTAAATTTTAAAATACGATGCGACACGAAGATTTTTAAGAAAATTCCTCACCCCAAACTAACTTTTACATGGAATTACTTTGGAAAATTTTGATTTTCTAAAGAATAGCTCTAACAATTTTGATTAAAATATCATATATTAAAGATATTTACCTGTCAAATAAAATGTATATCTTGAATTTTCTTGGAATAGCCTCTGAAGACTACTTTATTCTGGATTAATTTTACAAAATTTTGCATAACTGGTAAACAGTAGGAGATGAACAAAAGCTTAGCACACAAAAAATGTAGAGCACATTAAAGCACACAATTTATGTTGTATACATTTTTTTCGTGGAGTTGATAGTTTTTTTAGGTATTCCTTATTTTTGGTTTCAGTTTTGAAAATCTTATACCTTTCTCATACAGGAATTGGTCAACTCCTGTCCACACAAACAAAGGAACTTCAGTCACATAGCAATCAGATTTTGACTGTCCCTTTAACCTATTTTACTCTCTTATTTCGCTTATACTTACAAGGAAGCAAGTAATAAGACTATTTGTGGTATTTTTCTTCTCGGTTAGCATGAAGTAAATAAAAGCATAAGCTTTATAACAATAATTTATTGCAGAGAGGTAGAGAAAGTCATGTGAATGGAACACATCAGAATTTTTTACTCCTGACCTTTGTAGGAGAACCGAATTTCAATGACAATTTCGTATCGATAGCTTTTAAAAGACTTGACTATCTCTTTAGCCTAGTAAACTCTCTTATTTCCCTTCTACTTATATGGAACCGAGTATTAAGATATTTCTAGAGGTGTTTATTTCAATTAGCATCGAGTATATAAAATTTTAGTTTATCATTAAGTATAGTTTGTTACGAAATGGGTAGAGAAGGTCATATGAACTAAACACATCACACTTTTTGAAAGTTTTCGTTGATTTTAAAGCTACTGGCCAACCTTGTAATTCACTGTTGGTCTCACCTCGTACTTTGAAACTTTTAAGTTCTTGTATTTAAAACTTTACAAAAAGTATTTGCCACTGTTGTTTGCAAGTCCAACAAAAGTTTCATCTGACTTAAAAATTACAAGGTCCTTTTCCCTTTGTTTCGGTCGACTCGAAATGGAACAGGCCATTTAGGAACTACTGATGAACAAAATGTGAGTCATATTTCTCTAAAATTAGCTCTGCGACTTGTAAAATACCTCGACAACAGTTTCCAGCTCTTAGAAGACTGAAAACAGCATTTTCCTGCTCGCCCCTCCAAGTTTTAACTGCTGTTTACATCTTCAAGTTTCTCTGAGGTCCATGCCAAGAAGTTCACAGACACTTTTCCACCATTTCCAGCCAATGTGACTTTTCACACAACACATATAGGCATCACAGTTATAATACAAAAATCTGAGGTGTACCATTCACATGACTTTCTCTATATCCCTGCAACAAATTGTTCTTAAAAAGCTTATACTGCTAATCACTAAAACATTAGCAGAAATAGCCATATTACTTGCTTCCTTGTAAGTAGAGGTGAAATAAGGGTGTACCATAGGTTAAAGTGATAATCAAAAGCCGGTTGCTATGTCACTGAAGTTCCTTTGTTTGTATGGACAGCAATTGACAAATTCCTGTATGAAAAATGTATGTTTTTCATAGCAGAAACCAAAAATAAGGAATGTCACAAAAATGACGCACTCCACGAACAAACTGCAAATAACATAAATTGTGTGTTTTAACGTGCTCTACATTTTTTGTTTGTAAGTTTCTGTCCAACACTTACGGTTTAGCAGTTATTCAAAATTCAGTAAAATTCATCCAGAATAAACTACTCTTCAGAGGCTATTCCCAGAAAATTCAAGATATACATTTTATTTGTCAGGTAAATATCTTTAATATACGAAATTTTAATCAAAATCGTTAGAGCTATTTTTGAGAAAATCAAATTTTCGAAAAAGGTTCCATGTAAAGGGTAGTGGGGGGTGGGGGGATTTTTCTCAAAATCTTCGTGTCGCATCCCTGAAAGATGCTAAACTTATATAACAAGTTTCATATTTTACGTACTTTTCGTTTTTGAGTTCTCGTGTTCACAGGCACACAGACACACTGACACACGGACACACGGACACATACACACGGACCTTTTTCTGAAAATACTCTTTTTGGATACAGGGGACCCTAAAAGATATATTTCCGGTGAAATATCGGTATCGAATGTTTTGTGGAGTGCAATACCTTCTCTATACACTATATACATAGCACGTATAGAGAAAGTAAAAATCATATCTTTTCTTCTAATGAACAGAAGTATTCTATTTTTCATCCATCAACTGTAACGGTATTGCTGAATATACCTTGAAAAATCTGATGTGTTACACTCACATGACTTTCTCTAGCTGCTCTACAAACCTCCTACAAACGATTATTCTTCTTTGAACACAATGCTAATAAAGATAAACTTTAGCAGAATGCTGTTACTTGGTTCCTTATAAGTAGAAGAGAATAATGGAATGCACTATGCTAAAGTGATGGTCAAAGTGGACACTTCCTGTCTGAGAAAAGTTTAAAAAGTTTAAGTACTTCACAATTTTGAAAATAATAACAAGGAATATCACGAAAACGGTTACCTCTACAACAAAACCGTAAAGGACAAAAATTGTGTTTTGTCATGAGGTACATTTTTTGTGTAGTACGTTTTTTTCTTCTGTCTCTTACTCCTTAGCAGTTAAGCAGAATTCAGCCAGAATAAAGAGGTCTTCAGCTGCTATTCCCCAAACATTCGAGATATACATTTCATTTCGGACATATATAGCTTTAATCAAAATCGTTACAGCCATTTTTTAAGAAAATCAAAAATTTCGAAATTTTTACATGTAAAGGGTAGTTTTTAGTAGGGGGATTTTTTTGAAAATCTTCGTGTCGCATCCTTGGAAGATACTAAACCTAAATACCAAGTTTGGTATTTAACGGTCTTTTCGTTTTGGGGCTATGCTGTCCACAGACACACACACACACAGACACGCATACACACGGACCTTTTTTTTACTTTCTCTATAGGCACTATGTACATAGTGTATAGAGGAAGTATTGCACTCCACCAAAAAATTCGATACCGAGATTTCACCGGAAATAAATGTTTTAGGGTCCCCTTTATCTAAAAAAAAACATTTTCGGAAAAAGGTCCGTGTGTGTGTATGTGCGTGTGTCCGTGTGTCCGTGTGTCTGTGAACACGATAACTCAAAAACGAAAAGTTGGTAAAATACCAAACTTGGTATTTAAGTTTAGTATCTACTAGGGATGCGACACGAAGATTTTGAGAAAAATCCCCCACCCCCAATTACTCTTTACATGGAACATTTTTCGAACATTTTGATTTTCTCAAAAATGGCTCAAACGATTTTGATTAAAATTTCGTATACTAAAGATAATTACCCGACAAATAAAATGTATATCTTGAATTTTTTGGGAATAGCTTATGAAGAGTAGTTTATTTTGGATACATTTTACTAAATTTTGAATAACTGCTAAACCGTTACAGATGGACAAAAACTTACTACACAAAAAATGTAGAGCACGTTAAAACACACAATTTATGTTATATACATTTTTGTCGTGGAGTGCGTCGTTTTTGTGACATTCCTTATTTTTGGTTTCTGCTATGAACAACTTATACATTTTCTATACAGGAATTTGTCCATACAAACAAAGGAACTTCAGTGACATAGCAACCAGCTTTTGATTATCACTTTAACCTATGGTACTCCCTTATTTCACCTCTACTTACAAGGAAGCAAGTAATGTGGCTATTTCTGCTAATGTTTTACTCATTAGCACGAAGTTAATAGAAATATAAGCTTTTTAAGAATACTTTTTTGCAGGGATATAGAGAAAGTCATGTGAATGGTGCACATCAGATTTTTTACTTTCTCTATACTCACTATGTACATAGTGTATAGAGAATGTATTGCACTCCACCAAAAAATTCGATAACGAGATTTCACCGGAAATATATGTTTTAGGCTCCCCTGTATCCAAAATAAGTATTTTCAGAAAAAGGTCCTTGTGTGTGTGTGTGTGTCCGTGTCCATGTCCGTGTGTCATTGTGCCCGACTGTCTGTGTACACGACAACTCAAAAACGAAAAGTTCGTAAAATACCAAACATGGTATTTAAGTTTAGTATCTTCCAGATATGCGACACGAAGATTTTGAGAAAAATCCCCCCACCCCAAACTACGCTTTACATGGAACTTTTTTCGAAAATTTTGATTTTCTAAAAAATGGCTCTAACGATTTTGATTAAAATATCTTACATTAAAGTTATTTACGTGCTTTATAGAATGTATATTTTGAATTTTCTGGGAATAGTCTCTGTAGACTACTTTATTCTGGATGAATTTTTAATAACTACTAAACCATAAGAAATGTACAAAAACTTAACCCACAAAAAATGTAGAGCACGTTAAAACACACAATTTATGTTACATACATTTTTTTCGTGGAGTTGATCGTTTTTGAGATATTTCTTTTTCTTGGTTTCAGCTTTGAAAAACATACTTTTCTCATACAGGAATTTGTCATCTCCTGTCCATACAAACAAAGGAACATGTCACATAGCAACCAGCTTTTGGCTTGCACTTTAACCTATGATACTCCCTTATTTCGCTTCTACTTACAATAAAGCAAGAAATAAGACTATTTCTGCTAATTTTTCTCGATTAGCATGAAATAAATAAAAGATAAGCTTATTAACAATAATAATTTACAGAAATATAGAGAAAGTCATGTGAATGGAACACATCAGATTTTTTAAAGATGGTTTTTTCGGACTCAGAGGACCCCAAAACATACATTTCCGGTGAAATCTCGGCATCGAATTTTTTGGTGCATTACAGTACATGCTCTATCCCTAAGTACATTGTATATATGGGGCTAGAGAAAGTAAAATTTTAGCTTATTATCTTAAATAATTGCTGAGATAATGGATCAAACTTTAACTTTGGCAAGATTGGGCATTTCGACTCCTCTTAAAATACGATAATTTGAGATCACCTTGTGGTTTACTGGGAAACATGCGAGTCAGTTGAGAAATTCTAATGCTACGCCGGTATATTGTCATGTTAGCTCAGTGGTAGAGCAACCAGCTAGAGGCCGGGAGATCCGTGGTTCAAATCCCGGCTAAGGCATTGAATTTTTCAGTCTGACTTTGTCCATTCATCCCTATACATAGTAATAGGGAGCCCAATGGCCTGCTTTAACAGCCATTCTAGCACCATAATTTTCGTAAAGGTATCAAATTTCATGATGCAGTGCCTCTACTCCACAGAAGGCTGGCGTTGCTTCCTGTGTGTGTGTGTGACACGCGTATTTGTCATCAACCGTTCAATATAATTTCAGCGTTGTGTGTTTACGACAGCTACTTCAAAATGTCATATTCTACGCTTGACAGGTGCAATGCTCTTTTGTTTCACCAATATATCAACGGGGTGAAGCCACCCAAATGTTACCTTTCTGCTTGAAATAAACATGAGATGAGATGTGTTGATATAGCTATCTCTACTCACTCTTCTATATACTATTCCTAAAAACTTACTCTTTTAACTGCTTTTTAGTTTCTCTACACGTATTATGTACATAATGTAGAGAAAGTATTGCATTTGGCCCAAAAATTCGATAACAAAATTTCACCGAAAATATACGTTTTAGAGTCTTCTGTGTCCAAAAAAGTATTTTCAGAAAAAGGTCCATGTGTGTGTGTGAGTGTGTGTGTCCGTGAACACGATAAATCGAAAACGAAAAGTCGGTAAAATATTAATCTTGAGGTTTTGAGAAAAATCCTCCCACCCCAAACTACCGTTTACATGTGAACATTTCTAAAATTTTGAATTTCTCAAAAATGGCTCTAACAATTTTGATTAAAGTACCAAATACAAGAGATATTTATATGGCAAATAAAATGCATATCTTGAATTTTCTGGGAATAGCTTCTAAAGACCTTTTATTCTGAATGAATTTTGTTGTTCTGGTAAACCATAACAGATACACAAGAATTTACCACTCAAAAATGTAGAACACGATAAAACACATAATTTATGTCATATACATTTTTTTTTTTTTTTTTTTTTTTTTGTGGAGTTGACTATTTCTGAGATATACTTGTTATTCAGATTTAAAATATTTAAACTTTTCCTGAACGGAAAGTTGTAAATTCTTGGCACTGTATGGAAACGTATTTCATCCACTTGGCAGCCAGCTTTTAAAAGATTTTACTATCGTTTTAACCTAGTGTATTCCCTTATATTCCTCTACTTACAAGGAATCAAATAATTAAGACAATTTCTGCTGTGTATGTCGATTATCATTAAGTAGATAGAAGAATAAGCTTTTTAACAATAAATATATTACAGAGAGGTAGACAGAGTGATGTGAAAGGAACATATAAGATGTTTACTTTATCTATTTAGTACATATTAATAATCCACTCCACCCAAAATTCGTTACCAAAATTTCACCGCAAATACACGTTTAAGTTCCCCTGTATACAAAAACATATGTTTTAGAAAGATTTCTATGTATGTCTACACATTCCATATACATAGTGTATAGAGAAGGTATTACAGTGCACCCAAAAATTGGATACCGAGATTTCAACGGAAATACATATTTTGGGTCCCCCTAAATCAAAACAAAGCATTTTTAGAAAAAGGGATGTGAGTGTGCTTGTACATGTGAGTGTCTGTGAACAGCATAGCTCAAACACGAAAAGACCGTTAAATACCAAACTTGGTATCTTCCAAGGATACGACAAGAAGATTTTCAAGAAAATCTCCCCACCCCCAACTATCCTTTGCAAGGAACAATTTTCGAAAATTTTATTTTCTAAAAAATGGCTCTAACGATTTTGATTAAAATATTGTTTATTAAAGATACTTACATGACAAATAAAATATATACCTTGAGTTTTCTGAAGACATCTTTATTCTAGATGAATTTTGCGGAATTTTGCATTGCTGTTTAACCGTAAGGGATAGACAACTTATTATATAAAACTTGTATATCTCGTTAAAACACACAATTTATATCATAAACTTTGTTCGTGGAGTGACCGTTTTTAAGATATTCCTTGTTAACTTTTCTCATACGGGAGTCAACTTCCGACCATACAAAGGCACTTCAATCACAAGACAGCCAGCTTTTTAAAGATTGGCTATCACTTTAGCCTAGTGATTTCCCTTATACTTATAAGGAAATAAGCAATATGATCGCTTCTGCTAGTATTTATCTCGATTAACATGAAGTCGATAGAAGAGTACGCTTATTAACGATAATTTGTTATATCGATGTAGAGAAAGTCATGTGAATGGAACACATCTGATTTTTAAAATTAGGCTCTAACGATTTTGATTAAAATACTATAAATTAAATATATTTTGATGACAAATAACATTTATGTTTTGAATTTCTTGGGAATAGCCTCCAAAATTCTCTTCATTCTGAATTAATTTTCCATAATTGTTAAACTGTAAGAGATAGAAAATAAGTTACTACATGAAAAATATTTTTCTTGTCTAAATATATATTTTATGTCCTATAAATGTTTGTTCTGGAGGTAAGCATTTCCGAGATATTTTTGTTATTGGTTTAAATTTTTAATTACTTATACTTTTCTCAAACAGTAAGCGTCTGTGTTTCTTTTGATTTATTCCGGGCCATGCAAAGAAACAAATTTCAGCTACAACTTTGACTATCGCTTTAGCCTAGTGTATTACCTTATTTACCTTTTACTTACGAAGAAAGCTATTGCTTCAATTATATCCCATCTTTAAACGGCATTTCCGTTTAGAACATATTGTCTGTTCGGATTAATGTTAACTCGTGTACTAATATTACGGTTGTTGCGGATGGTGTGAGAAGATGAGATTTTAAAAATTGCAGTCTGCCATCAGACTACAGATGGTAGAACAGCTGGACTTGACGGTCCTCTAACATCATCTGCTTGACACGCAGCGAAGTTAGTATGGTTTGAGGATGATATCCTAAGAGGCCACTGTCCACACTTACCGCCAACTAAGTTCCTTACCGAATGGTCCCGTCGCGTTCAGATCAAGCTGTTAAAGCGACACGAAATAAAATATTGTAGGGCACATGACATGGTCATCTACAGTAAATTATATTTCATTTAGTAAGAGGTAATCAGTTTCAGCAATTGGTAGCAAGATGTCGAAATGCTGACATAGCTCTGTCCTCCTAAAGCGATGCTGGCATAAGCAGGGTTTTATTATATAAACTTGAATAACTAGGACGGAGGAACCTTGTTCATTTGAGCTGCTGACGGTGTGGGACGTACAGTCTGACATACTGACTGATTGGGCATAGTTTCATTTAAAAAGTGTAAATTTGAAGATCTACGTTGTACCAGGTAAGCTAAATGTAGTTTGGGTAATCGTCTCATCCCTAGCCACCCCTTATTAACGTAAAATCCCCGTGTCTTCTTGTACCCTTGAGTATTTATTTATGGCTGCTGGTCTTTCCACCTGTCAAGCTCCGCTTCCTTCTCGTATGTGCGAAAAGCTCTACCTCTGAAACTGTCACCCCTAGTATGCACAGTGTAGGAGTGAATACCTCTTCTAAAGATCTCTTCATTCTGGATTACTTTTGTATAATAAATACCAAAGCGTAAGAGATGTGCAAAAACTTACTACACAAAAAATGTAGATCACATTAAAACACACAATTTATGTCATAAACATTTTTTGTAGAGTTACTGTTTTCGACATAGTGTGAATTATTGGTTTTAGTTTTAAGGTGCATAAACTTTTCTCAAACGGGAGACATCTATATTTTCGTCTCTCTTGTATTTATTCTTAGCAAACAAGGAAGAAGAAATGAATTTCAATTGTTTCACGTTTAAAATATCTGATTATGGCTTTAGCCTAGTGCATTCCCATATTTTTCTTATACTTACAAAAAAGTATGTATAAGACCAATTCTGGCGATGTTTATCTTGATTAGCTTGGCACAGATAAAATAATAATCTTTTGTAGGGACATTTTGTTTGTGAAACAGCCAGAAGAAGTCATGAGAATGGAACACATCAGATTTTTTAAGTGTAATCTTTTGGTAAATGTAGAAAATCTGGTTGATGTAATAAAACAAGCTGGAAAATGCGCTCTAATTTTAATATCTGCTCATAACGTAAGTACTTAGGGACAAAAGCTCCGCCATGGAACTCTTGAGAATCGTCGAGATTTCCCTGCACATTCGGAGATACTAAAACAGCAAACAAACGCATCAGCAAAGCAAGTGTGCGAGGGAATTTTAAAATAGAAGTCTGAAGAAAAAGGCGAAGCAAAGGATCAAAGGATTTAAGACTGAGTTTGGATGCAGCTAAAAGCAAACAGTCATAAACTTTCCCCCTCCCTTTCCTCGAAAAAATACATGTTCCTTTTCGTTTGTGTATCCTTCTTGTTTATTCGGAAGAGTTAGTTCCACGAATAAGGAAAAAAAAAAAAAAACACTTTCTCTGAGGACATAGAACATGACGTAAAAGAAGACGAGGACAAAATATAAGTTTTTCAGTTCTGCATATCTTGTCAAAAAGACGAGGGTGCAAGCATGAATTTTGCACAGCTATGAGGATTGTGAAGTACCGAGTGTTTCAAAATATTGCGCTAGATAATTAATAACCAATAGAGAGGTGCAGTTCGAAACACTGGTTGATACCAGGCGTGTTTGACTTGTAAGCAGGTGTCGAGTTCAACGATCTAGACTGCAGCATTTGTAATTGTTTGAAATCGGGCGAATGGGAACGCTATAAAAAAAACCTGATGTGTTCCATTCACATGACTTTCTCTATGTCTGTGCAATAAATTATTTTTAAAAAGCTTATGCTTCTATTTACTTCCTGCTAATCGAGAAAAGATGAGCAGAAATAGTCTTATTTCTTGCTTCCTTGTAAGTAGAAGGGAAATAAGGGAGTACCATAAGTTAAAGTGAAGTCAAAGGCTGGTTGATATATGACCGAAGTTCCTTTGTTTGTATGGACAGGAGTTGACAAATTCCTGTATGAGAAAAGTATATTTTTAAAGCTGAAACTAAAAACAGAAATATCTCAAAAACGATCAACTCCACGAACAAAATGTGTGATACATAAATTGTGTGTTTTAACATGCTATATATATTTTTTATGTAGTAAGTTTTTGTCCATCGCTTGCGGTTTAGCAGTTATGCAAAATTCCGTAAAATTCATCCTAAGTAAATTAGTCTTCAGAGGCTACTCCCAGAAAATTCAAGATATACATATTATTTGTCAGGTAAATATCTTTAATATACGATATTTTAATCAAAATCGTTAGAGCCATTTTGAGAAGATAAAAAATTTCGAAAAAAAGTTCCATGTAAAGGGTAGTTGGGGGTGGGGGGATTTTCTTGAATATCTTCGTGTCGCATCCTTGGAAGATACCAAATATAAATACCAAGCTTGGTATTCAATTGTCTTTTCGTTTTTGAGCCCACAGACACACACATACACACAAACAGGCAGACACACACACACACACGGACATTTTTCTTAAAATGCTTTTTTTTGGTTCAGTTTAAATCTCGGTATCGAATTTTTGGGTGCAATACAATACCTTCTCTATACACTATGTACATAGTGCGTATAGAGAAAGTAATACAATCTGATGTGTTCCATTCACACAACTTTCTTTGACTGTTTCAGATACAGACTATTCTTACAAAGGATTATTCTTGTATCTATAACATACTAATCGAGATAAATGATAGCATAATTGGTCTTATTACTTTTTTGGTAGGTTAATGTAATTTAACCTGGTCGGTCACATCGGATGATGAATGAAATTGGTGAAATGATGCTCAAATGATCTCGGGGTGCGTGGAGCGTAAAGTTACTCGACATTCGTCATCTCAGGATGAGGGAAAACCCCGCAAAAATCTTATCGGGGTAATTCACCCTAAGCGAGATTCGAACTTGCAACGGCTGAATGTGAGCAGACTCGCTAACGCCACACTACCCAGGCGGGCCAGTCTTATTACTTGTTTCCGTTTAAGTAGAAGGGAAATAAGGGGATACATTAACCTAAGGCAATAGTCAAGTCCCTTAAAAGCTCGTCGATATGTGAAACAATGGACGATCGTTTCGCTTTGTATGGTTCCATTTGAGAAAAGTATAAGTATTTTAAAGCTGAAGCAAATACCAAGTAATACCTCAAAAACAGCCAGTTCTACAGTCAGTGTATATTATATAAATTATGTTTTAACGAAATCTATATTATTTACTTTCTCTATACGCACTATGTACATAGTGTACAGAGAAAGTATTGCACTCCACCCAAAAATTCGATACCGAGATTTCACCGGAAATATATGTTTGGTATTTCAGTTTAGTATCTTCCAGGGATGCGACACGAAGATTTTGAGAAAAATCCCCCACCCCCAACTACCCTTTACATAGAACTTTTTTCGAAAATGTTGATTTTCTCAAAAATGGCTCTGACGATTTTGATTAAAATTTCATATATTAAAGATATTTACCTGACAAATAAAAGTGTATCTTGAATTTTCTAAAAATAGCCTCTGAAGAGTAGGCTATTCTGGATGAATTTTACTGAATTTTGAATAACTGCTAAACTGTAAGAGATGGACAAAAATTTACTGCACAAAAAATATAGAGCACATTAAAACACACAATTTATGTTATATACATTTTTTTCGTGGAGTTCGTCATTTTTGAGACATTCCTTATTTTTGGTTTCTGCTATGAAAACGTATTTTTTTTTTCATACAGGAACTTATCAACTACTATCCATATAAACAAATGAACTTCTTTGATATAGCAACCAGCTTTTGACTATCACTTTAACCTATGGTTGTCCCTTATTTCGCTTCTACTTACAAGAAAGCGAGTAATAAGACTATTTCTGCTATTGTTTTCTGATTAGCATAAAGTAAATAGAAGTATAAGCTTTTTAAGAATAATTTGTTGCAGGGATATAGAGAAAGTCATATGGATGGTACACATCAGATTTTTTTGTATTGCAAGTTTTTGGCTGTCTCTTACGGTATGCAAGTTACGCAAAACTTAGCACAATTCATCCAAAATAAAGAGCTCTTCGGATGCTATTTCCAGAAAATTTAAGACGTATATTTTATTTGTCACTTAAATATGTTAAACATAAGAGCTTTTAATCAAATCGTTAGAGCCATTTCTGAGAATATAAAACTTTATTCCATGTAAACGGCAGTGTGGGGAGATTTTCTTGAAAAGCTTTGTGTGGCTTGCTTAGGGGATTTGAACTTATATGTCAAGTTTGGTATTTAATGCAATTTAAGTTTTGAGCTATGCTGCCCACAAGCCACACACACACACACACACACACACACACACACACACACACACACGGACATTTTTCTAAAAACTGTGTTTTTTTGGATTCAGAGGATCTCAAAACATGTATTTCCGGTGAAATCTCGGTATCAAATTTGTTGGTGCAATACAATACCCTCCCTATACACTATGTACATAGCGCGTGTAAAGAAAGTATTTAGATCTGACGTGTTCCATTTACACAGCTTTCTGTATCTGTTCCAAATAGAAACTATTCTTATAAAAGATTATTCTTTTATCTACAACATGCTAATAGATAAATATTAGCATAATTGGTCTTATTACCTGTTTCTTTTAAGTAGAAGGGAAATAAGAGAATACATTAGCTTAAAGCAATAGTCAAGTTTTTTAAAAGCTCGTCGCTGTGTGAAACAATTGATGTTAGTTTCGCTTTGTATGGTCTCCCGTATTTACCAATAACAAGTAATATCTCAGAAATGTCAGTTCTGTGTTTTAACGAGATCTACATGTTTTGCACGGCAAGTTTTTGTCTATCTCTTACTGTTTACTAGTTATGCAAAATTTAGCAAAATGTATTCAAAATAACGAGGTCTTCAGCTACTATTCCCAAAAATTTAAAGATATACATAATATTTGGAGTGTGGGAATTCTCTTGAAAATCTTTGTGTCGCATCCTTGGGAAATACTAAATTTAGATACCTACTGTGGTATTTAACGGACTTCTGAGCTAATCTGCACACAAAGACACATACTGACAGACAGACAGACAGAACAGACACACACACACACGGACATTTTCTAAAAAGCTTTTTTGTGGAAACGGGGGTCTCAAAACATACAGGATGTTTCAAAAATACGGGGCATAATTTCAGGTATGTATTTCCCACATGTAGCCAATCAAATTAGTTCATTATAACATGTGTCCGGAAATGCTTCATTTCCGAGTTATGGCCTTCACAACATTGAAATTCACTGGAACGTTTTTCTTTCCGCAGGTTGTTGTCATTACAGAAGATGTTCAAAATGTCCACCTCCTGCTTGAATACAGACCTCACATCGATGTCTCATTGGCCTGCGAACACGATCCCAAACTCCAGGAGTATTGCGTATGTCCTCACAACTTGCCACAATTCGATTCCGAAGGGATTCCAAATCCGGCACCGGAGACGAATAAACCAATGATTTTAAATGGCCCCACAAGTAGAAATCGAGAGGGTTCAGATCAGGTGAGCGTGGAGGCCAAGCAATTGGGCCACCTCTACCTATCCAGCGATCAGGAAACCTTCGATCCAAGTACCGGCGAGCCGTGAGACTGAAGTGTGCAGGAGCGCCATCATGCAAGAAGTGAATGTGTTGATGATTGATCAGTGGAGTGTCTTCGAAAACGTCAGGTATGGTGTTTTCCAGGAAGTTTGTGTACGCCTGCCCCGTAAGTCTGTTTACAAGTACATGGGGTCCAACTAATCGATCACCAATGATACCGGTCCACATGTTGAGGGAGAACCGCACCTGGTGATGAGATACAACAGTTGCACGTGGGTTTTCATGCGATCATACATGCTGATTGTGGAAATTTGTTATGCCATCTCTTGTGAACTGTGCTTCATCTGTAAATAATACGACGGCAGAAAAGTTCGGATTTACACCACACTGCTGCAAGAACCACTGACAGAACCTAACTCGTGCAGGGTAATCTGCTGGTGACAGGGCCTGTACACGTTGCAAATGATAAGGATACAATTGATACTCGCTCAACAGTCTCCAGACAGTCGTATGAGGAACATTGACTTGCAACGCTAACCGTCGTGTGCTGATAGAAGGAGGCCGTCCACAGCCTCCAGAATCTCCTCCTGCACTTCTGGAGTTGTAGATCTTGGTCGTCCCCTTCCCAAACCAGGAGAGGTGAATGTTCCATACTCGCATAGACGGGAATGGAGACGTACAAATGTCTTCCGATCTGGACATTGTCGCTGTGGGTACCTCTCCTGGTACAAACGACGAGCCAGCGCAGCATTGCCGTCCGCCTTACCGTACATGAAGTGTATCTCTGCCAGCTCTTGATTTGAATACATGTCGCACAGACTTAACGCCTAAAGAACACTGAATGTAACCTTCCTCAGAATGAACTATCAGAGTGCCCTCCTAATGTCTCCTTTGACGGCAAAGACCTGCGGAAAGAAAAACGTTCCAGTGAATTCCAATGTTGTGAAGGCCATAACTCGGAAATGAAGCATTTCCGGACACATGTTATAATGAACTATTTCGATTGTCTTCATGTGGGAAATTATGCCCCGTATTTTTGAAACATCCTGTATATTTCCGGTGAAATATCGGTATTGAATTTTTGGGTTCAATACAATACGAATTCTTTCAGGCATTCGAATTTCGTTATTTCTTTGCTAGGTAATGATAAAAGAAACAATATGATGAATATTTTCATGTATTAAAGTGCTAAAATGCTAATACATGGTCTGAGCTTAATCTCAGTTAGTTGGATAGGCCATAACTAATTCAATGCCATCTAAAAAAAAAAAAAAAAAAAAAAAAAAAAAACAACTCAGTTATTCAAATATTCCATTCACATTACTTTCTGAAACTAATCTGGAAACAAAAAATATTAATATCCTTTTAACGGTATAGTGCTAGTCAAGATTACGTTACCATGTCTTGTTGCTTGCTTCCTTGTGAGTGGTACGAAAATATAGAAATACGCCAGTTTAAAACGATAGTCAAATCTTTTAAAAAGCTATGGCGTGTGAAACAACTGAAATTCGGTTCTCTTTGTGTGGCTAGGAGTAAACAAAGGAAGCATGAAACGAAAATGACTTCCCTTTTGAAAACATTTAAGTGATTTAAAAGTGAAACCAATTACAAGGAATACCTTGGAAACCATTAACCGTTCAAAAAAGGAATATGACACAAGTTGTGTGTTTTAACGATACATATTTTTATTTTCTCTACAAGTACTATGTACATAGTGTATAGAGAAGGTATTGTATTCCACCCAAAAATTCCATTACGAGATTTCATCGGAAATACATGTTTTGGGTCCCCCTGAATCAAAAAAAAAAAAGCATTTTTGGAAAAAGGTCCGTGTGTATGCGTGTGTGTGTCTGTGTGTGTATCTGTGCCTCTGTGGACAGCATAGCTCAAAAACGAAAAGACCGTTAAATGTCAAACTGGTATTTAAGTTTGGTATCTTCCAAGGATGCGACACGAAGATTTTCAAGAAAATCCCCCACCTCCAACTACCCTTTACATGGAACTTGTTTTGAAAATTTTGATTTTCTCAAAAATGGCTCTAACGATTTTGATTAAAATATATTAAGGATATTTGCCTGACAAATAATATTATATCTTGAATTTTCTGGGAACAGCCACTGAGGACTACTTTATTCTGGGTGAATTTTGTGTATTTTGCATAAGTGGTAAACCGTAAGAGATGGACAAAAACTTAGAGCATAAAAATGTAGAGCACATTAAAGCACACAATTTATGCTATATACATTTTTTTCGTGAAGTTAATAGTTTTTACGTATTCCTTGTTTTTGGTTTCAGCTTTGAAAAACTTATACCTTTCTCATACAGGAATTGGTCAACTCCTGTCCACAGTCACATAGAACCAGCTTTTGACTATTACTTTAACCTATGCTACTCGCTTATTTCTCTTCTACTTACAAGGAAGCAAGCAATAAGTCTATTTGTGGTAATTTTTTCTCAATTAGTATGAAGTAAATAGAAGCATAAGCTTTTAACAATAATTTGTTGCAGAGATGTAGAGAAAGTCATGCGAATGGAACACATCAGATTTTTTTTGTATTGGAACACAAAGCGTTCTCTACACACTATATAGGTAAAATAGCGTAACACCATGGCACGACAGCTCACAAGGAACCTTAGCCTACCCTACCCCCATCTCGATCATGGTTAGGGAGCAGTATTGGAGGGTGAGACGTGGTCAGCGCCTTGAACCCTCCCCGGCCGGTTAATGCGGTCCTCATGACCTGGAGCCGCCACTTATCCATCAAGTTGCCCCTCCTTCAGGGACCTCACGAGGCTGACTGCACCTCAGGTCGAACCCAGGTCTTCCGCTTGGTAAGCAGCTGCGCTACCACCGCGCTAAGTAGACAACGTAGTACACGTAGAGAACATAAAAGTTGTGTGTAAAAAATTAGCATATTATTTATGGACGCTCTTTAACTACTGTGGTTCTTAGCGTCGTAATTGAGCGTGAAAAATCGCTTAATTTTACTCATAGGCATTTTACTATTTTTACAACCGAAAAAATCCGTCGTCCTCCTCCGGATTAAAAAAAAATGGTGCGTTGAAATGTGAGCAGAGAAGGTAATGTGAATGCAAAATATAAGATTTTTTGGATTCAGGAAAATCAAATCAAACATCTCTAGAATTTGAATTATTTGGGAGGAATGCAGTGCTTTGTTTACACACGAAAACTGTTTCTAAATCTTTGTATATAGGTGAATAAGCACGGAAGCAGAGATGCAGCCCCGTTTTCAGACTCGACACGAATAATTGTGATACCTCCCACAGTGTCGACTCAGCTGTCACTTGTTCAGGATGGCAGCTGACCTGGATGCTACCATACTCCGTGGGCCTCAACTTGCCACTGACGTCATAGTCCCTAATGTTACTTCTCTACATCCAAACTATTTATGGTTTAATGAATTCTGACCTTTTTCTGTGCCTTTTTTCACAGACGGGACCTGAATTGTGAATTAAAAGGCTACCTGTGTTAACCTTGTCAAGGCGAATGCTAAGATTCTGTAATGTATGAAATTATTATTTTTCTCAAAATGACTATAATGATTTTAAATAAAATACTCTATATTAAAGATACATCACAAATAAAGTGCATATTTTGACATTTCCGGGAATAGCCTCTGAAGACCTCTTTATTCTGGACGAGTTTCGCTGAATTTTCCATAACGGTTAAGAAATAGAAAAAAGCTTACTACATAAGTAAGGTATCTCATTTAAACACATAATTTGCCATACATGTTTTTCTTGTAGAGTTGACAATTTTCAAAATATTCATTATTTTTGGTTTGAATTTTAAGCTACCTAACTTTCCTCATATGGTACTATGCAAAGCGGACCGAACTTCTGTTTCACATAACGATCAATTTTTAAAACTTTTGACTATCGCTTTAGCCTAGTATATTCCTTTATTCCCCTTCCACTCACAAAGAGGTAAGTAATGAAACCAATTCTGCTATTAGCTCGATTAGCATGACGTATGTGCAGTTTATATGTGGAACAGCTAGAGAAAGACATGTGAATGAAACACATCAGATTTTTACTTTCTCTACACATACTATATACATAGTGTATAGAGAATGTATTGTAATGCACCCAAAAATTCGATACCGATATTTTATCGGAAATACATGTTTTGTGTCCCCCTGAATCCAAAAAAATCATTTTAGGGAAAAAGATCCCTGTGTGTGTGTGTGTGTTTGTGTGTGCAGCATAGCTCAAAAACGAAAATACTGTTTAAACCAAACTTGGGATGAGACACGAAGATTTTCAAGAAAATCCCCCACCCCAAACTACCCTTTACATGGAACTTTTTTCAAACATTTTAATTTTCTTAAAAATGGCTCAAACGATTTTGATTAAAATATCGTATATTAAAGATATTTACATGACAAATAAAATGTATATCTTGAATTTTCTGGAAATAGTTTCTGAAGGCTACTTTATTCTGTATGAATTTTACGGAATTTTGCATAATTTCTAAACCGTAAGAGATGGACAAAAACTTACACCAGAAAAAAATGTAGAGCACGTTAAAACACATCATTTATGTAATATACGTTTTTTTGTGTAGTTGATCATTTTTTAGATATTCCTTGTTATTGGTTTCAGCTTTGAAAAACTTAACTTTTCTCATCCAGGAATTTGTCAACTCCTGTCCATACATAAAAAGGAACTCCAGTCACATAGCAACTCGCTTTTGACTGTCACTTTAAGTTATGGTACTACCTTATTTCGCTTCTATTTAAAAGAAAGCAAGTAATAAGACTAATCCAGCTAATTATTTTTCAATTAGCAAGAAGTAAATAGAAGCCTAAGCATTTTAATAATAATTTGTTTCAGAAATGTAGAGAAAGTCATGTGGATGGTTCACCAGGTTTTTAAATTCATATACTTTACTTAACACTAAATTTAAATTGCAGTAAGACAAAGTAGAGCCTCAAGATTTAAAACGTTTAAGACTAATAGATACACAACTATGCTCTACTTTACTTATAGGTAGTAAGTAGAGGTAAATAATTAAGAAGAAATGAAAGTAAATTGTTAATATTTGGTACTTAAACTTTAAGCAAGGACAGAACGAATTTCCATTGTTTCTTGCAGTTTATGTTTTCTAATATCTTTGTACAAATTTGCTTTACTGTTGTGGATCATGTTATTTACTTTGTGCGACCAAGTTTTAGGAAAGAAATTCAATTTCCGCCAAGTATAAACGCACACATGTTCGTGAACATTTCTTTGTGAACAACGCCATCTGTTGTTTTCATGGATGATTTCGCTAGAAAGAGGCAGAGAAATAAATCGGTTCACAGGGCAATCTAGCGTGTCTAAGGGAAATCATAAACAGCATCTGCAATCAATATCAGGATCTTGTTCATTTATTATCAGCTTGTTCTTCGGAAAGAAATTATTTACCTTCTTTAGAGTTGTGTACTCTTTTAATTTACCTAGTGAATAACATAGCTTTATATAACGCTACCACAATAAAAAGTTTACCATTCTTCCAAATTGGCTTACTATAGCACATGCGCCAATACATTGGCGATACCCGTGGCCGCGCTTGCTAAAGTGCCTCGCTTTGGTGTTTCGTGGGGCGGGACTCGAACCCACAATCCCCTGCTTTAGCCTTATGTATTCCCTTTTTACTTTCTCTACACGTAATATATACATAGTGTATAGAGAAGGTATTGCACTCCTCCAAAAAATTCGACACCGAGATTTCACCGGAAACATATATTTTAGGGTCCCCTGCATCCAAAAATGTGTTTTCAGAAAAAGGTCCGGTGTATGTGTGTGTCAGTGTGTGCGTGTCTCTGTGAACACGATAACTCAAAAACGAAAAGTCGGATAACTACCAAACTTGGTATTTAAATTTAATATCTTCCGGGGATACGACACGAAGATTTTGATAAAATCCCCCCACCCCAAACTACCCTTTACATGGAACTTTGTTATTTTCTAAAAAATGGCTCTAACGATTTTGATTAAAATATCATATACCAAAGATGTTTACAAGACAAATAATATGTATATTTTGAATTTTCTGGGAATAACCTCCGAAGAATACTTTATTCTGAGTGAATTTTACGGAATTTTGCATTACTGCTAAACCGTAAGAGATAGATAAAAGCTTACTATACAAAAAATGCAGAGCACGTTAAAACACACAATTTTGTTATATACATTTTTTTTTCGTGGAATTGATTGTTTTTTAGATGTTCCTTGTTTTCTGTTTCAGCTTTAAAAACTTATATTTTTCTCATACAGGAGTTTCTCAACACCTGTCCATACAAATAAAGGAACTTTGCAACCAGTTTTTGACGATCATTTTAACCTATGTTACTCCCATATTTCGCTTCTACTTACAAGGAAGCAAGTCATTTTTTGTCGATTAGCATGAAATAATTTAGAAGCATAAGCTTTTTAACAATACGTTGTAGCAAAGATGTAGAGAAAGTCATGTAAATGAAACACATAAGGTTTGCATTACTGTTGGCGGCTCAAAACGCGTGTTTACAGTGAAATCTCGGCAGGTATGGAATTTTGAGACAAATACAGTACTTCCTTTACTTATTATAGCTAAGCAGAGGAGAAGATAGAATTATAAATGTGCTTGAGCAAATGTTTTTACTGGAGAAAGAACAACTTGATGGGGAAAGCCGTGGAGCATCTCATTATACGAGTTTAAAAGTAGCTGATAATTAAAATTACTCTGAAGTTTGAGAAGATGAAGAGGAAGTTGCCACTTGACAGCTGTGAGGTTTGGTTGAAGTTTCTCTCTGCACCTCCCCAAGTGACTGACAGCTGGAACCAGTGAGATAATTCTGGTATTGACAGCTTTCCTTACAGCAGCACCGACTCCTCTGTTAGACTCTGCATAGTGCTAAAGCTTTAATATACGCCAGAAATATCTATCTGCACTAGGTGTGAAAATAATAATAATAATCATTTTGGTCACAATATAAGCAAACGGCAGGCTCGGTCATTCTGTTTACAAAAACCAGTTAGTTGCGATCAATACTTACACAAGGACTCCAACCACCATCCACAACAAAAACGAGGTGTCATTAAAACCCTGGCTGAACGTGCCAAAAATATCTGTGAGCCGCAGTATTTAAATAATGAGCTTAAGCGACTGGAACAAGTTTTCGCCCACAATGGATATTCTAAAAAACCTGGGGTGTTCCATTCACATGACTTTCTCCATCTCTCTGTAACAAATTATTGTTAATAAGCTTATCTATTATTTATTTCATGTTAATCGAGAAAAATTAGCAAAATAGTCTTATTCCTTGCTTTATTGTAAATACAAGCGAAATAAGGGAGTACCATAGGTTAAAGTGAAAGCCAAAAGCTGGTTGCTATGTGACTGATGTTCCTTTGTGTGGACAGGAGTTGACAAATTCCTTAAGTTTTTCAAAGCTGAAACCAAGAAAAAGGAACATATCAAAAACGATCAACTCCACGAAAAAAATGTATATAACATAAATTGTGTGTTTTAACGTGCTCTACATTTTTTGTGTGTTAAGTTTTTGTACATCTCTTACGGTTTAGTAGTTATGCAAAATTCATCCAGAATAAAGTAGTCTTCAGAGGCTATTCCCAGAAAATTCAAGATATACAGTTTATTTGTCAGCTAAATGTCTTTAATAGATGATATTTTAATCAAAATCATCAGAGTAATTTTTAGAAAATCAAAATTTTCGAAAAAAATTCCATGTAAAGGGTAGTTTGGGGTGGGGGGATTTTTCTCAAAATCTTCGTGTCGCATCCCTGAAAGATGCTAAATTTAAATACCAAGTTTGGTATTTTATCTATTTTTCGTTTTTGAGTTATCGTGTTCACAGACACACGGACACACACACACACACGGACCTTTTTCCGAAAATGCTTTTTTTTTTAGATAAAGGGGACCCTAAAACTTATATTTCCGGTGAAATCTCGGTATCGAATTTTTTGGGAGTGCAATACCTTCTCTATACACTATGTACATAGTGCCTGTAGAGAAAGCAAAAAACAGTTAGTTGCGATCAATACTTGCACAAGGAAACCACCATCCACAATAAAAACGAGGTGTCATTAAAACCTTGGTTGAACGTGCCAAAAATATCTGTGAGCCGCAGTATTTAAATAATGAGCTTAAACGACTGGAAGAAGTTTTCGCCCTCAATGGTTATTTTAAAAAAGAATTTGCACGTGCCATTCATCCTATTAAATTTCAAAAGGAAAACGCTAAATCAAATTAATAGAGCTAAGGTCTTTCTCTCATACATAAAAGGTGTCACTGACAGAATAGGCAAGTTACCAAATAAACAGAAAATTAAAACAATATATCTTCCAGCACCAAAATTAAAGCAAATTCACAAATCAGCTAAAGACCCACTGGAGCCGCTCTCTACAGCTGGCGTTTACAGAATACCCTGTACATGCGGCCAATCTTACATAGGCACAACGAAACGAAGCATAGAAACCCGCATCGTCGAACACAAAAGATGTTGTCGCCTCGGCCATACTGACAAATCTGCCGTTGCAGATCATGAACATGATATATTATTTGAAAAAACAGAAGTCCTCACAACTACCAAACACTAATACTCCAGAATGGTCAGAGAATCCATAGAAATACACAACAGCCAATCAGAACACAGCAGTCAAATTACTCCCCTCCCACTACCTCAACAATATATATTTCCGACCTCTGCTCCATGAATCTGCAGTCGCTAGCCGTTCCTGCCCAGGTTCATTCTGAAGACGTCCTCCACAGCCAAGGACGAAACGTCAAGTTTTAATTGTTTTAATAATTTTAATTTTCGAACCACGGCCTACAAGCCCGGATATGTTATCTTTTACCAACAATAATAATAGTTGGACCAGTAACACATTTTAAGTACTTATGGTGTGATATTACATATGCAGAAGATAAATATGTAGAAAACAAAATGTCTAACTTCCAGGCAATAAGAAATTTAGACCGGAAAGCAAAATAACTGTCGCTTCTTTGTTGTATGGAAGAATAATAAAATGAAAGGAAAAAAGTAGCATACAAGCAGCAGAGGTGTTATGTTTCGGAATGTGAAAGGATGCATACGAGCAGATAAAATACGAAATGAGCAAACAAGAGAAGAATTAATTATATATAAGTTAGATGACAGAATTAAAACAAACAACAAAAACTGAACTGAACAATAGTTTATTAATGGGGATGAGTGATGAGTGATGAAAGGACACCAAGAAGAGCCTTCCAATACAACAAAAGAGGAATAACAGACGTTGGTTTATTAAAAACGTGGTTTCTTGGTAAATTTGGGAAATCTAGCCTGTCCAATTTTTTGTGGTTTAATGAATTAAATCTTTGTGAAATTTATGATAAATTGATTATGTTTGTTAAAAGGGCAGACTATTTAGCCTAAGCCATGTGGAAGAAGAAGAAGAAGAAGAAGAAGAAGAAGAAGAAGAAGAAGAAGAAGAAGAAATGGAGGACAACAAGAACCAGAAATGTTACGTGCTGTCGTGTTTATTATACTGCTATTGACGATGCTTTCATATATTGGCTTATTTTGCTTATATGTATATCTAGTGCATAATAATACTGCATATTCAAAGCTACAGTTCGACTGCCTCCGCGGTCGAGTGATGGGTGAGCTGACTTCTTACCCGGAGGCCCCGGGTTCAATTCCCACCGGGAAATTTTCTTTGACCAGAATCACGTAAAAGAACCTTAAGCCTGATAGAGAGGCCTCTGAGCAAAATTAAGAGGTCCTTCACGCCCAGTATAGAATGGGACGCTGAGAACCATAGCAGTTAAAGAGCGTCCATAAATAAAACGCCATTCCCAATTCCATTTTTGACCAGAATTATTTCCTATTCCCCCCCAGAGTTGGAGGAATGTATATGACAGGGAATGTGTGTGTGTTTGTTTGAGAAAAATAAAACAATTTAAACGCAACGTAAAGAATCTGCAGAGGCGTTATTTCTAATGCAAAGATGTTAAAGGGGGCTATATAAATGAAAGAATAATAAAAAAATACAATTTATCTCAATAACTTCAAAAATGGTATAAACTAACCCTTGAATGGCTTGATTAATTTAAGTTTCTAATAATTCTTAGTAGATTTGCATACACCTTCTAACATTTCATGTTGATTTTTTTATAGTGTTTAACTCCCGCTTTTACTACAAATGGCGCAGCAGGCGTTGACACTGATGCAATATGGATTGAAGATGGATCACCGGTAGAATACGATAGCGGGGGAAACTGGAGCACTCGCAAAAAACCCGCCTCTGCGCCGCTTTGTCCACCACAAATCTCTCATGCGGTTGCTTGAGAAGTTTCGGCTCAGGGGTCCTCAAAATATCGCTTAAAATTCGGTATAGCATTTTTGCGTGAAACATGATACGTTCTCTATGTACTTTGTACATTGTACGTGGTAGAGAAAGTAAAATGCACAAGGGAGGTTTGCTGAAAGCGTGACGATGTTCATGAATATTTAGAATAGCAGAAGCAGACGTCACAGAAGAAGGCACTCCTAGCGCACCACATCTGCCGTTAAGAACATCTGTGGAATCTAGAGAGACATTTGCATCCCGTTGTTCAAACTTAGGTAGCGAAGTTCTCTTGTTAGACCTTAACAACAATGTTGCCATGCAAATCCAGGGCCTTTTGTGTACTTTCATTCACAGCATGCCATGAAATCTGCTTCTTGTAATTCCCCCTTCCTTCTTCGCTATTAACTTCTACTTTACGACACCTAGCTTATTGGCATTCCTAGTTTCAAAACATACTGTCGTTAGAAATCTCTGTTTATTATTGTCTTTACAGGTACTATGTACATAGTGTATAATGAAGATATTTTATTTGCACCCAAAAATTCGATACCAAGATTTCACCTGAAATACATGTTTTGGAACTTCCTGAATCCAAAAAGAAGCATTTTTGGAAAAAGATCCATATGTGTGACTGTGTACCTGTGGACAGCATAGTTCAAAAACGAAAATACCGTTGTATACCCACCCCCAAACATGGCTGTAACAATTTTGATTAAAATATCGTATATTAAAGATATTTATCTGACAAATAAAATGTATATCTTGAATATTTTGGGAACACACTCTGAAGACTACTTTATTCTGAATGAATTTTACGAAAATTTGCATAACTGCTAAACCGTAAGAGATGGACAAAAGTTTACCACACAGAAAATGTAGAGCACATTTAAACACACAATTTATGTTATGTACATTCTTTTGTGCAGTTGGTCGTTTTTAAGTTATTGCTTGTTTTTAGTTTCAGCTGTGAAAAACGTTTACTCTTCTCATACAGGAATTTGTGAACTCCTGTCCAAACAAACAAAGGAACTTCAGTCACATAGCAACCAGCGTTTGACTGTCACTTTAATCTATGCCTCGCTTATTTTGCTTCTACTTACAAAGAAGCAAGTTATTTCTGATATTTTTTTCTCAATTAGCATGAAGTAAATAGAACATTACGCTTTTTAACAATAATTTGTTGCAGATATGTAAAGAAAGTCATGTGAATGGAACACATCAGATTTTTTTTGGTTGTGAAGCCAGTTATTGTAAAAAGAGGCTTTTCAGAAGCATGTAAAGGGCCACTTGAAGGTCTTTAACAAGAACACATGTACATTAAAGTATTCACGTAGAATCATATAAACAGAAATATTTGCAGCGGAATCGTTAAGTAATTTCAGCTCATTTGTATTAAAAGTGAAAGAATATTATTGCGAGGAAACAGATTTTCTAAAAGAAATAGAATCGCGAGAGAAAGTACATTTGCGTTGGATAAAGCACATAATTTCATCAAGCGATTGCAGTTTCGTATAAGAATTGTACGAACTAATTGTGATTAAACTACAATTCCACAAAGAAAATTCAAATGATTGATTATTTAAGAAATCGCCAGGTAGACTGGACCTGTAAAGCCTACAAGCCCATTGAAATGCCCTGAGAAAAAAGACGCTTTGCCCTCTTGGGTAGCGTGGTGGTAACGTGTCTGCCTCACGTTCAAAAGGACGTGAGTTCGAATTTTGCTTAGGGATAACGTTTCTTTCGGGGTTTTCCCTTATCCTGAGAAGACGAATGTTGAGTAACTTTAAGCTCTATGGACCCCGAGATCATTTGAGCATTATTTCTCCAATTTCATTCATCGTCCCATATGACCAACCAGGTTAAAGGACGTTAAACTAAAAAAAAGTCGATTTCGGAGTAAATTTCTACTTCAAATTAAACGCGAACGCGATACCGATTTTATGATTCAAACACATGCTTTAATTATGCTCTCCGCAGACATAGACACACAGTAAACGTTTTTTATACTGGGGTTCTCAAAACATGTATTTTCGGTGAAATATAGGTATCTATTTTTTCGTGGAATATAATAATTTTTCCACCTACTTTTCATATTGTACATAATTGCTAGACAAAGTAAAAATTAAAAATAATTAAAATAGTTATTTATGATATTTATAGTTTTATTTTGCGAGAAGAAAAGTTTGCGTAACAAGGATGTAAGGCCGAGTATAGCAACCCTACGAGCAAAATAAAAACACTTTTAACTTCAGTGTCATACACTATATTTTAGACAGCACAATATTTCTAGATTTATCAATAAATTTATAATATAATGTTCAACATTCCTTTTCTTCAAGGAATAGTAGGTTTTCCTATCGCTTGGAGGCGTGTGTGTATGCGAGAATAGAATTCGATATAGATTGGTAATCGATGTAGTAACATCAGTTCTTTACTCTTTACCATAAATCTTATAAATTAGCAATTCCATTCCATTCCTTCTGCTATTAAATGATAAACTAGAGATGTTACAACCAAATACCCAGCAAACACGTTTTATATATTTGAAATTGCCAATCGAAGAAAATTGCTGTCTAGTTGAGCATGTTCAGACACGAGAACAGACTAGTAAAGAAGGCGGAGGTACTATTATTGATGTTATTACTTTCTCTGCACGTACTATGTAAATAGTGTATAGAGAAGTTATTGTACTGCACCCAAAAATTCGATACCAAGATTTCACCTGAAATTGCTTTGGGTCCCCCTGAATCCAAATAAAGCATTTTTGGAAAAAGTTCCGTGTATGCGTATGTGTGTGTGTCTGCGGACAGCATAGCTCAAAAACGAAAAGACCGTTGAATACCAAACTGTTCAAGGATGCAACACGAAGATTTTCAAGTAAAACCCCCAATCCCAACTACCCTTTACATGAAACTTTTTCGAAATTTTTTATTTTCTTAAAATGGCTCTAACGATTTTTGTTTAAAATATCGTATATTAAAGATATTTACCTGACAAATAAAATGTATATTTTAAATTTTCTGGGAATAGCCTCTGAAGATACTTTAATTCTAGATGAATTTCACGGAATTTTGCATAACTGCTAAACCGTAAGAGATGGGCAAAAACTTAACACACAAAAAATGTAGAGCACATTAAAACACACAATTTATGTTATATACTTTTTTGGTGGAGTTGGTCGTTTTTCGACATATTCCTTGCTTTTGTCTTCAGCTGTGAAAAACGTATACTTGTCTCATACAGGAATTTGTCAACTACTGTCCATACAAATAAAGAAACTTCAGTGACATAGCAACCAGCTTTTGATTATTAGTTTAGCCTATAGTATTCCCTTATTTCCCTTCTGCTTACAAGGAAGCAAGTAATGAGACTATTTGTGCTAATTTTTTTCTCGATTAGCATGAAGTAAATAGAAGCATAAGCTTTTTAACACTAATTTGTTGCAGAGAGGTAGAGAAAGTCAGGTGAATGGAACACATCAGATTTTTTTTTTCAGGAACATAACCTCATTTATTTTTATACAGATAAATAAGAGAAAACAAACATATACAATTGGTATTAATAATAGGCAACATCAAGTTCTTAACTGTGCAATTATGAAGGACATGTGATTTTATTGTACCGTTATTACAATCGAAAATGTTGATTCTTGATGAGATACTTGGTGTGATTGTGTTGAAAAATAACGATATATCGATCGAACTCCACTAGCAACATAACTCTTTCAAAACCACAACATTCTATATAACGGATACAGTGATAGTAACAAAACTTAAGTTGGTAACATTGGAGTGTTATAAATATTTTATAAATCTAGAGTTATAAAGAACATTTTTACTTTCTGTATACTCACTATGTACATAGTGTATAGAGAAGGTATTGCAATCCACCAAAAATACCGAGATTTCACCGGAAATATATGTTTTAGGGTCCCCTTTATCTAAAAAAAACATTTTCGGAAAAAGGTCCGCGTGTGTGTGTATGTGAACGTGTGTCTGTGAACACGATAACTGAAAAACAAAAAGTCAGTAAAATACCAAACTTGGTATTTAAGTTTATTATCTTCCAGGGATGCGACACGAAGATTTTGAGAAAAATCCCCCCACCCCCAACTACTCTTTATATGGAACTTTTTCGAAAATATTGATTTTCTCAAAAATGGCTCTAACGATTTTGATTAAAATTTCGTATATTAAAGATATTTACCTGACAAATAAAATGTATATCTTGAATTTTCTGGGAATAGCCTCTGAAGAGTAGTTTATTCTGGATGAAGTTTATTAAATATTGAATAACTGCTAAACCGTAAGAGATGCACAAAACCTTACCACACAAAAAATGTAGAGAACGTTAAAACACACAATTTATGTTATATACATTTTTTTCGTGGTGTTCGTCGTTTTTGTGACATTCCTTACTTTTTGGTTTCTACTATGAAAAACTTATAACATTTCACATACAGGAATTTGTCAACTGCTAATATGACTAGTTCTGCTAATGTTTTACTGATTAGTATGAAGTTAATAGAAGTATAAGCTTTTTAAGAATAATTTGTTGCAGGGATATAGAGAGAGTCATGTGAATGGTACACATCAGATTTTTTAGCTGGAGTGTTTTGTGTTAAAAGGCTTACTTTTAAGTGTCTGTCTATAAACAGTATTACTGCTATATGATAAAAGACTTGCTAAGAGTTGATTGATCGGAATTTTGTTGCTGGTTTAAAATACTGGAGGGATATTTGTGTGAAATGGCGCTAGTTTCCAAATATATGCTTGTCAAGTGCTGTTCTTTATTGCTATCATAAACACGACACTTTTCATGTTTTTAACGTCGACATGATGTGACACTGCTAGACGCCTCCTGCTTTAGCATCACGTCACGGAAACTGACGCTTTCAAAGGCTTGTAAATAAAGAACGACGTAAAACGATGGCCATCTCCTGGCAATGTGGATCCCTATAGGGTTTCATAGCACTTCGGTGCGTTTGTTACTGCGGATTAGCTATCAGAATATACCTGACACATATGCGACTCAAGAACTGTCCTCATTATGGGTTTACCATAGAATATTCATTCTAAATGTTTTCAGCATATTTTACTTTCTCTAGTACGTATGTACATATAGTGTACATAGTAGCTAGAAAAGGCATTTTATTTCACCCAAAAATTCGATGTCGAATTTTAACCGGAAATATGTGCTTTGAGGTCCTCGGAGTCCGAAAAAAGGTATTTTTATAAAAAGGTACATGTATGTGTTTATACTGTGAAAGATACAACTCAAAACAAAAATATTTGGTATTTAAGTTTAGTATCTTCCTATGATGCGACACGAAGATTATCAAGAAAATCTCGCCACCACAAACTGCCCTTTGCATGGTAAAAATTTAGAATATTTTGATTTTCTTAAGAATGGCTCTAACGATTTTGATTAAAATGTGTTATAATAAAGATATATATTTTTTCTGGAAATAGCATCTGAAAAATATTGCTGCTGAATTTTTCATAACTGGTAAACCGTAACAAAAACTTACTAAAATACACAATTTATGTCATGTACAGTTTTTATCATGGAATTGACCATTTCTGAGATATTTCAAGTTATTCGTTTCAGATTTAATCTTATATGGAAAGTTGTAAACTCCTAACTATGCTTAGAAACGAATTTCAAGCACATGAAAGATTTGACTATCACTTTAGCCTAGTGTATTCCCTTATTTTGCTTCTATTTACAAGGAGACAAATAATTAAAACCATTTCTGGTTTTAAAATTTAAAATTTTAAAACCATGGACACCGGCCGTGAAAGCTTACGCATATATTTAAAACCATTTCTGCTAATGTTCATCTCGATTATCATAAAGCAGATAGAAGAATAGTTGTTTTTTAAACAATACTGTTTTACAGTGATGTAGAGAAAGTCATGTAAATGGATTATTAGAAAAAGATCCATGTGTGTGCCTGTGGGCTGCATAACTCAAAAGAAATAGGTCGTTAAATACCAAATTTTATATTTAAGTTTAGTATCTTCTAGGGATGGGACACGAAGATTATCAAGAAAATCCCCCCCGCCACAAACTACCCTTTATATAGAATAAGAAGGTGTATTTCCGGTGAAATCTCGGTATCGAATTTTTGTGTGGGGTGCAGTATCTTCTATACACATGTACCCTGTACTATGTAGAGAAACTAAACATTAGTCTTCCAAATAAGTTGATTTGTTCGACAAGAATGTATTAAAATAATAGTTCTTTACTTGCAACATGGGCAGAGTAACCTATTTATGGTCTATTTGCAGTATCTATTAAGATATCTTTTAGGATTCTGAAATAATTAAACAAGCAGAACAGTGAAAGTGACTCCTGTTTACGAGCTAACCTACCTCTGGGTTTGAAAGTGAGAGTGCTACTCCGCTACCAGATACCTGTCAACTGCCTTTGGAGGATGTGCGTTTTATGTTCTCAAAAAACAATACATTGCCGCAAAAAAATGGACGCAGAAAAAAATCTGATATGTTCCGTTCACTTGACTTTCTCTACATCTCTGAAACAAATTATAGTTAAAAAGCTTATTTTTTTATATACTTCATGCTAAGCGAGATAAATATTAGCCGAAACTCTCGTATCACTTGCTTCCACAAATCTTTTAATCGCCATTTTATCGTATGGCCAGGAGTTGACAAATTTCCATATGAGAAAAGCTTATGTATTTTAGGGAATATCTCAAAAATGATCAACTCCCCGTAAAGTGTCAGTTTTTGTCCATATCTTACGGTTTAATAGTAATGCAAAATTCAGCAAACTTCTTGCAGAATAAAGAGGTCTTCTGAGGCCATTCCCAAAAAATTCAACATATACATAGTAAATATCCATAATGTGCGGTATTTTAATCAAAAACATTTTTGAGAAAATCAACATTTTCGAACATTTTTTTTCCAGATGAAGGATAGTTTAGATCTTATCATGATAAACAAATTGTGTATCTTGAATTTTCTGGGAATATCGTCCGAACATCTATTCATTCTAGATGACGTTTCATAATGATAAACCGTAAGAGATAGACAAAAACATACTGCACAAAAATGTAGGAGACTTTAAAAAATTTCCTACACTAAACTTTCTTGAATAAGGAAATCGTTATTTACTTTCTCATTCAAAGGGAAGAGTGTCCAGTGATTAAAAGATTAGACTATCAATTTAGGCTAATTTATTCCTTATTACTCTTCTACTTACAAGGAACTAAGTAATAAAACCATTTCTGCGAATGTTTATCTCGATTAGCATGAAGTAGAGAGAAAAATAATAAGAAAATAACATTATTTTGTAAGAATAATTTGTTGTAGAACGGGTAGGGAAAATCATGTGAAGGGAACACATCAGATTTTTGTAATCCCTGTTGTAGCCCCGCGAGCATCATTCCGGATGGTCATGTTATTGATTTATGATGATAACACATTGCCCTCAGAGCTATTTGTAATAGCAAATTACTTTACTTACAAAATATTGTTCTTTTATCTACGTCATGCTAATCGAGACAAATGTGTTAGTCAAAGTTTTAAGAGCTACGTCAGAAAAATTGAAATTCGGTTCTTCTTGCATTCCCGGGAGTAAAACAAATGAGAGGATAAGAAAGAGGACTTCGCTTTGTAGAAACGTTAATTAGTTTAAAATTGATGCTAATAACAAGCAATAATTAGGAAAAACCTAACTGTACAAAATATATATATCACGTAAATTGTGCGTTTTAAAGAGATACACATTTTTGTGTATTAAGTCTTAGTCTATCTCTTACGGTTCATGGTTAGACAAAACTCATCCAGAATGAAGAGGTCTTCAGAGGCTATGCTCAGAAAATTCAAAATGTATATTTCTTTTGTTCCGAAAATAGTTTAAATATATGCATTTTAGTGAAAATAGCTAAGTTATTTTTACTTTCTCTATAGGTACTATATACATAGTGTATAGAGAAGGTATTGCATTCCACCAAAAAATTCGATACGAGATTTCACCGGAAATATATGTTTTATCCAAAAAAAAAAAGCATTTTCAGAAAAAGATCCGTGTGTGAGTGTCCGTGTGTGAGTGTCCGTGTGTGAGTGTGTCAGTATGTCTGTGAACACGATAACTCAAAAACGAAAAGTCCGGAAAATACCAAACTTGGTATATAAGATTAGTATCTTCCAGGGATGCAACGCGAAGATTTTGAGTAAAATTCCCCCACCCCAAACTACCCTTTATATGGAACTTTTTTCGAACATTTTGATTTTCTAAAATATGGCTCTAACGATTTTTATTAAAATATCGTATATTAAATATATTTACCTGACAAATAAAATGTATATTTTGAATTTTCTGGGAATAGGCTGTGAAGACTAATTTATTCTTGATCAATTTTACTGAATCTTGCATAACTGCTAAATTGTAAGAGATGGACAAAAAGTTACCACACAAAATGTAGAGCACTTTAAAACACATAATTTATGTTATATACATTTTTTTCGTGGAGTTGAGAGTTTTTGAGATATTCCTTGTTTTTGTTTTCAGCTATAAAATACTTATACTTTTCTCATTCAGGACTTTGTGAACTCATGTCCATACAAACAAAGGAACTTCAGTCACATAGCAACCAGCCTTTGACTATCACTTTAACCTATGCTGCTCTCTTATTTTGCTTCTGCTAACAATGAAGCAAGTAATAAGACTATTTCTGCTAATTTTTTGTCTGTTAGATGAAGTAAATAGAATAAGGAAATAGAATAACAGTGATATAGAGAAAGTCATGTGAATGGGACACATAGAATTTTTATAAAGGAAACATTTTCGAAAAATGTTGCATGTAGAGGGTAGTTGGGGCGGGTGATTTTCTTGAAAATCGTGTCGCATCCTTAGGAGATACTGAATTTAAATGCAAAGTTTTTCATTTAACTGACCTTTCATTCTGAGTTTCGTTCCGAAATTGCAGGGCTGACACCCCCCTAGAACTTACAAGCTAATACCTAGGGGTCAGAAACCTGTTGGAGAGCCTACGGCACAAAACCACAGAATGCAGAACTTGTTACGAGGGGTCGGCTCGTAGCCAGGCATAACATGAGGTAGTGGATGATATGAAATGTAAGGGAAATTGATGCATGCAAAGGGGATGATGGAATGAGTGACGGCGGAAACCGGAGGATCCGGAGAAAACTCGTCCAGATGCCGCATCGTTCACCTCGAACCCCACATTTGGGCGCTTGGGATCGAACCCTATATGGGAGGCGAGCATTCTAACCACTCACTCATGGCATCGCCCCCATTTCTGTGTAATGTTGGCCAAAGACAGACACACAGACAAAAATCTGATGTGTTCCTTTCACATGACTTCCTCTATATCTCTGCCACAAATTATTCTATTTACTTCATCTAATCGAGAAAAATTAGCAGAAATAGTCTTATTTCTTGCTTCCTTGTAAGTAGAAGCGAAATAAGGGAGTACCTTGGGTTAAAGTGGTTGTAAAAAGCTGGTTGCTATGTGACTGAAGTTCCTTTGTTTGTATGGACTGGAGTTGTTAAATTCCTGTATGAGAAAATTATGTTTTTTAAGCTGAAACCAAAAACAAGGAGTAAATCAAAAACGACCAACTCCATGTAAAAAAGTATATAAGATAAATTGTGTGTTTTAATGTGCTCTACATTTTTTGTGTTGTAAGTTTCTATTCATCTCTTACGGTTTAGCAGTTATGCAAAATTGCGTATAATTCATCCGGAATAACGTAGTATTCAGAGGTTATTCTCTGAAAATTCAAGGTATACATTTTATTTGTCAGGTAAATATCTGTAATATACGATATTTTAATCAAAATCGTTAGAGCCGTTTTAGGGGAAATCAAAAGTTTTGAAAAAAGTTCCATGTAAAGGGTAGTTTGGTGTGAGGGACTTTTCTCAAAATCTTCGTGTCGCATCCCTGGAAGACATTAAACTTAAATACCAACTTTGGTATTTTACCGACTTTTCGTTTTAGCTATCCTGTTCACAGATACACGGTCACACATACACATACACACGGACATTTTTCTGAAAATGTTTTTTTTTTTTGGATACAGGGGACCCTAAACATATATTTCTGGTAAGATCGCGTTATCGAATTTTTGGGTGGAGTGCAATACCTTCTCTACCTAATACATCCGTCCTAGAGAAAGTAATAAAAGATAGTAGTGGTAACAGGACTAACATCTAAACTTGATGGTGAATTTTGGAAATGCTAATACATTATTTGTGCCGCAAAATGAAAGTGCTTGAAACTTTAATGCTTTCACTTTTGTTGACGTTTCCTCCGAGAGTTTTCTACTCTCATTTCATTTCTTTCGCATGTATATGTGTGTCTCTGTGTGTGTGTTTTCATTTGGTGTGTATTCAATTAAAGTCGAGATATATCTTGTCTTTTCTGCACAAAATGGAATTCCACCCTCTCTTCTGCATTTTCATTTTCCGCTCAAACACCAGATAGCCACTTCAGGCCGTCCTCAGCCAGGAAAAAGTCATAACGCCGCTTGCAAAGGTCAAGAAGCATCTCTAAAACATTTGTAATTTAGGTAATATGCATGAAGAGTGAAAACGCCAAACTTTCGTCAGTTGTTTATCTTTTGGATGTAAATAAATGCTCCAACTTTATATTTATAGGTTTATTACTTTCTCTAGTAAGTATTACATAAAACATATAAATAGAGAAGTATGTATATCACTCAAAATTTGATACAAAGAGGTTTCAATGGAAATACATGTTTTAAGAACCCGTGAATAAAAGTCTTCTCTCTACCTTGTGCTAATCAAGGTAGAAAATCTGATGTGTTCCATTCACATGATTTTCTCTACATCTCTATAACAAATTATTGTTAAAAGCTTATTCTACTATTTACTACTTGCAATCCAGAAAATAATTAGCAGAAAAGCTTTTATGACTTGCTTCCTTGTAAGTAGTAGGGAAATAAGAGATTACCATAGGCTTAAACGATAGTCAAATGTTTTAAAAGCTGATTGCTATGTGATTGAAATGCCTTTGTTTGTATGGACAGGAGTTTAGAAGTTCCCGTATGAGAAAAGTATAAGTATTTTAAAGCCTATAACAGAATATCTCAAAAACAATGAATTCCACGAAAAAAAAATTAGTATTTTAAGAGCTCTACATTTTCTATTACGTAACTTTTGTCCTATCTTTTAAAGTTTACAGTAATGCAAAATTTCGTAAAATGTACCTATCCAGAATAATGATGTCTTCAATTGCTATTCTCAGAAAACTCAAGATATAAATTTTATTTGTCATGCAAATATCTTTAACGAACGATATTTTAATCAAAATCCTTAGATCCATTTTTGAGAAAATCAAATTTTTGAAATTTTTTCCATGCAAAGGGTAGTTTGGAGTGGGGAATTTTCTTGAAAATCCTCGTGTCAATCCTTGGAAGATACTAAACTTAAATACCAAGTTTGGTATTTAACGGTCTTTTCGTCTTTGAGCTATGTTATCCACAGACACATACGGATCTTTTTCTAAAAACATGTATTTCCGGTGAAATCTCGGTATCGAATGTTTGGGTGCAATAGAATACTTTCTCTTTAAACTATGTACATAGTAGGCGTACAGAAAGTAAAAAAAACAAAAAACAGTTTTATTGCTGGTTTTGTAAACGTCACATGACATGAGTGAGCGAGGAAAGACAGATGGACAGAAGGTGGTAGATAGAAATGGAGAGAGGGAGAAAGTAGAGAAGCGTGAGAAAGACGAGGGAGAGAGACAGTGAGAAAAGGTGTGTTACGGAGGAAAGCGACCGTAGTTTATATAGTGTGAATGAATAAGTTTATTTATTCACATAACAATATCATACACTGAATTTCAACAATTGCAGGTTCACAGACCGTACGTGCTTTTGTAATACACACTAAAAAGCACTATTAATACAACAACAACGACAAAGAATTAAAAGAGTAAACCCGAAACTTAAAAAATCTGATGTGTTATACTCACATGACTTTCTCTAGCCGTTCTACAAACTTCATAAGATTATTCTTCTTTCTGCACCTTGTTAATCGAGGTATCAGCACAATGTCCTTATTACTTAGTTCCTTATAAGTAGGAAAAAAATAAGGGAATACACTAGGCTAAATCGATAGTCAAATGTTTTAAAAGCTGTCGTAATGCGAATGTCATTACAAATCGCTTCTTTTCTTGGACAGGAGTAGAACAAAAGTAATACGGACACTCCTGTCTGAGAAAAGTAAAAGTACTTCACAACTGCAACTAATAACAATGAATACCTCGAAAACGGTAAGCTCCACGAAAAAAATGTATATGACGTAAGTTGTGTATTTTAACAAGGCCTACATTTTTTGTATAGTAAGTTTTTGTCTATCTCTTACGGTTTACTAGTTATGCCAAATTAAGCAAAATTCATCCAGAATAAACAGGTCAGAGCACAGAGTACACCTTCATATATGTACCCTCTTATCATGGATAAATACACTTAAAAGTAATATATACACATAATATATAAACCATAACACGACAGTATATATAAATAATACATTGTAGTCACCTTTGTTTAGTTGTTCTTATCCTTCCCACCCCTTTTCTATTGACAGCCTTCTCAGATCTCAGCTGTCTTGCCTTAAGTATAAATTTGCCTAGCCCGTCTACGTCTTCCGTGCCTGCCAGTAGCGTCCAACATGCTTCTAGCTCTACATTAGCGGAGGTAAAGTATCGCGGTAAATACTTTTCCCGGCATTCCTCCGTACCCCTATATATTTAGTTTATATAACAAGAGCAGCGTTCTGTTATTTTTTCCTACCAAAATGTTTTTCGTTTTATGTTTGAGGTTTTTGATGTCACTTTCAGTGTCCGATATGTCCAATTTGAGCTTTGTATTGAATTGAGGGAAGCCATGGGGGTCCTTCCCTATTTCCAGTTGTCAGAGAGCAAAATAAGCAATTAACTCTTCATATAGCCATTTCATCGCTCTGTTGATCAAAGGCATTGTTCCTCGAATAATTAATAAATAACATTTCAATTTCACAATGTAAGCAAATGCAATTTAGTTCTGGGGATTTATTGACAGATTTCAATGTCATTTGTTATTCACGTTTGTCTTATTGTCTACAGTCCCAGCGTGTTATAGATACTGCTTCAGAAGCCATTTTGTTGTTCACGAAAATGGAATTTCTTCTTGAAAACCAACTCTCTAAGAAGATACCTCATAAATAATTATACCTCTAACAATTTCATTCATAATAATTTCCTGCTTTTAAGAGTACAGTCAACTTAAAATACAAGACTTTAGATCAAAGTTGTGATACTAAACCGATATGTCACACTCACATGACTTTCTCTAGCTTCTACAAGCTTCTTACATAAAATTATTCTTCTTTCTACACATACTAATCGAAATATTAGTAGAATGTTCTTATTACTTAGTTCCTTACGAGTAGGAGGGAACTAAGGGAATACACTACGCTAAAGCGACAGTCATATGTTTTAAAACCTGTCGTTATGCGATTGTCATTGCAAATCGCTTTGTTGGCAAGGAGTAGAACAAAAGAAAAACGGACACTGCCTGTTTGAGAAAAGGATAATGACTTTATAATTGAAACCAATAACAAGGAATATCTCGGAAAGGTTACATCCACAAAAAGACGCAAAGATCATAAATTGTATATTTTGGCGACATTTACATTTTTTGAGCAGTAAGATTTTGTTTCTTTTTACGATTTAGCAGTTAGGAAAAATTCGGCGAAATTTATCCAGAATAAAGAGAACTTTTGAGGCTTTCCCAGAAAATTCCAAATATACATTTTATTTGGGATGTAAACATCTTTAATTTATCGCATTTCAATAAAAATGTTAGAGCCATTTTTTAGAAAATCAAAATGTTCGAAATTTTTTTCATGTAATTGGCAGTGGGGGGGGGGGGGAATTTGTTAAAAATATTCGTGTCGCTTCCTTCAAAGATACTAAACCTAAATATCAAGTTTGGTATTTAACGATCTTTTCGTTTTTGAGCTATGCTGCCCACAGACACACACATACAGACACACACGGACCCTTTTCTAAAAAAAAATCGAACTCAGGGGACCCCAAAACACATATCGACATCTAATTCTTGGTTGGAATACAGTACCTTCTCTATCCATTATGAACCTGTACATACCGGGCTAGAGAAAGTAATAATTAAAACACAGTTTAAAAATGGGCTAACTTTTTACTTTGCGCCCTCCTTAACTATCTCGGCGGTCAATTAAACAATAGAATGCATTAAATTTCTAATTGTGAGCGCATCCTATTTTCTTCTCTTCTTAAAACTATAGTTTTCTTTGTACAAAAAGTACAAGCAGTTTTGAGCATTTGTTTCGAAATTAGGAATATAATTTCTATATATTTTTTTTGTTCTTTCTTTGTTTTATAGTTTGGTCTGGGATTAGTTGTACTTTTTGGGCCACCCTGAATAAAAAAAAAACATTTTAGAAAAAGTGCCGAATGTGTGCGTGTGTGTGGGGGGGGGCAGCTTAGTTCAAAAACGAAAAGATTATTACATACCCAACTTCCTACTTAAGTTTAGTATATTCCAATAATGCGATACGAAGATTTTCAAGAAAACCGCTCAACCCGCAACTACCCTTTACATGCAAAAAATTTCGAAAATTTAGATTTTCTCAAAAATGGCTCTAACGATTTTAATTAAAATCTAGTGTATTAAAATATTTTCAACTCAAAGAAAATATCTATCTTGAATTTTCTGGGAATAACCTCTAAAGACCTCATTTTTCTGAATGAATTTTGCCAAATTTTGCTTAACTGGTAAACCGTAAGAGAAAAAAACTTACTGCAAAAAAAAAAAATTGTAAATCTCGTCAAAACACACAATTTATTTCCTTTACGTATTTGTTGTGGAGGTAACCTTGTCCCAGATATTCCTTATTGGTTTCAATTGTAAAGTACTTATGCTATTCTCAGATAGGAAGTGTCCATTTTTTACTTTCTCTATACTCACTATGTACGTAGTGTATAGAGAAGGCATTGCACTCCACCAAAAAATTCGATACCGAGATTGCACCGGAAATATATGTGTTAGGGTCCCCTGTATCCAAAATAAGTATTTTCAGAAAAAGGTCCATGTGTCTGTGAATACGATAGTATTAGTTTAGTATCTTCCAGGGATGCGACAAGAAGATTTTGAGAAAAATCGCCCCACCCCAACTACCCTTTACACGGAACTTTGTTCGAAAATTTTTATTTTCTAAAAAATGGCTCTAATGATTTTGATTAAAATATCGTATATTAAGCATATCTACATGACAAATAAAATGCATATTTTAAATTTTCTGGGAATAGCCTCTGAAGACTACTTTACTCTCGGTCAATTTTACGGAATTTTGCATAATTGCTGAACCGTAAGAGATGGACAAAAACATATCAAACAAATGTAGAGCACCTTAAGACACACAATTTATGTTACATACATTTTTTCGTGGAGTTGATTGTTTTTGAGATATTCCTTGTTTTTGGTTTCAGCTATAAAAACTTATACTTATCTCATACAGGACTTTGTGAACTCGTGCCCATACAACAAGGGAACTTCAATCGCAGAGCAACCAGCTTTTGACTATCACTTTAACCTATGGTACCCCCTTATTTCGCTTCTACTAACAAGGAAGCAAGTAATAAGACTATTTCTGCTAATTCTTGTGCCATTAGATGAAGTAAATAGAATAATTTGTTGAAGTAATATAGAGAAAGTCATGTGAATGGAACACATCTGTTGTTCTACTCCTGGCCAAGCAAAGAACCGATTTACAATGACACACGCATAACGAGATTTTAAAACATTTGACTGTCGATTTAGCATAGCGCATTCCTTTAGTTTCCTTCTACTTATAAGGAACTAAACTATAAGTACTTTCTGTCAAAGTTTATCTGGATTTACTGGCATTGTAGAGCAGCTAGAGAAAGTCATGTGAGTGTAACACATCAATTTTTGTTATTGTGATTTTTCATGAAACTTCAGTCATGGATATCGAACTCCCTGTAGGTATGACCTTGATGGATAATTCACTTCATTCTAGAAACTCGCTTTTAGTTTGATAAGAGGGGTTTTTATGATCACTGTAGCGAGAAGCTGGTTGCTGGAAGTTCACCTTCAACTTTTTTACGAATTTAGTACATACCACCTTTTTGAAGAGCGCACCTTGCTTTCTGCTCCAACCTCGCGTAAAATTCCCAGCCGGCTCCTTTACCACACAAGACGAGCCATTAGAAGGTAAATGCTGCGCTGTAAACATCTCTGCGTTCCTCGACATCTGATAGGTTCCCGTTAATGATGTTTTCAGCTAATGCACCTTCCTTGCGGGATACACGACACCTCACATGCCGCGTTTGACCTACAAGACATCCTATACACAGTCTGTTCACATACGCAATAATGCACCTTCCTTACGTGCTGCAGAAAGAAGCAGTCTCCATTTTTACTTGCTCTATACGCACTATGTACATAGTGTATAGAGAAGGTATTATGCACTCCACCCAAAAATTCGATACCGATATTTCACCGGAAATACATGTTTTAGGACCTCCTGAATCCAAAAAAAACTATTTCCAGAAAAAGGTCCGTGTGTGTGTCCGTGTGTCTGAACACGATAACTCAAAAACGAAAAGTAGCTAAAATACCAAACTTGGTATTTCAGTTCAGTATCTTCCAGGGATGCGACACGAAGATTTTGAGAAAAATCCCCCCACCCCAAACTACCCTTTACATGGAACTTTTTTCGAACATTTTAATTTTCTTAAAAATGGCTCTAACGATTTACCTGACAAATAAAATGTATATCTTGAATTTTCTAAAGACCTGTATATTCTGGATGAATTTTGCTTAGTTTGGCATAACTAATAAACCGTAAGAGATAGACAAATACTTACTATACAAAAGACGTAGGCCTTGTTAAAATACACAATTTACGTCATATATATTTTTCTCGTGGAGCTTACCGTTTTCCAGGTATTCATTGTTATTAGTTTCAGTTGTGAAGTACTTATACTTTTCTCAGACGGGAGTGTCCGTTTTTCTTTTGTTCTAGTCCAGGCCAAGAAAAGAAGCGATTTGTAATGACAATCGCATAACGACAGCTTTTAAAACATTTGATTATCGATTTAACCTAGTGCATTCCCTTATTTTCTTCCTACTTATAAGGAACTAAGTAATAAGAATATTGTGCTGAATATCTCGATTAACAAGGTGCAGAAAGAAGAATAATCTTATGTAAGAAGTTTGTAGAACGGCTAGAGAAAGTCATGTGAGTGTAACACATCAGATTTTTAAAATATATGATGTTTCGCATTTCGATATATATACTTTCTCTACAATACTATGTACCTAGAGTATAGAGAAAGCATTGTATTGCATCTAAAAATTCGATACCGAGATTAAACCGGAAACAGGTATATTTTTGAGGTCCCCTGAGTCCAAAAAAGCATTTTTAGAAAAAAAGCCGTGTGTTTGTGTGTGTCTCTGGGCAGTATAGCTCAAAAATAAAAAGACCGTTAAATACCAAACTTGGTATTTATGTTTAGTATGTTCCAAGGATGGTCGTCTCCTTAGCGTGGTGGTAGCGCAGCTGCTTACCAAGCGGGAGACCTGGGTTCGATCCCCAGTACCAGCGTTGGGAGACCTGGCCCGGGGTGCACTCAGCCTCGTAAGGTCCCTGGGGGGGCCAATTGAGGAGTTACTTGAAGTAGCATTAACCGGCCACGTCTCACCCTCCAATATTGCACCCCATCCATGACATCTGTAGTGGATTGAGATGGGGGACGCAGCGGCCGGGCAGTAGGCCAAGGTTCCCCGTGAGTTATCATCCCATAGAGTTTCAAAAAAAAAAAAAAAAAAAAAAAAAAAAAATCACCACAATCCAACTATCATTTACATGGAAGTTTTTTTCACTAATAAAATGTATAATTTGAATTTTCTGGGAATTGCCTTTCAGGACATCCCTAAACTGGATGAATTTTGCATAACGGTTATACTGTAAGAGGTTGACAAAACTAATACACAAAAACGTAGATTTCGTTAAAAAACATAATTTATATCTTACATCTTTTTCTTGACCTAATCGCTTTGAAATACTCCTTGTTAGTCGTTTCAGTTTAAAACTACCAAACTTTTCTCAAACGGGTTCATGCAAAGCGAGCAGGACCTCAATTGTTTCACATAGCGACCAGCTTTAGCATAATGTATTCCCATATTTTTCTTCCACTTACAAGGAAGCAAGTAATAAAACCAATTGTTTTATAATGCTTATCTCAGCATGATGTAGATAAAAGAACAACGCTTTGTGACTGCCTCCGTGGTCAGCGAGCTGACTTCCCGGGTTCGATTCCCGGCTAGGGCGGGGAATTTTTCTTTAACCAGAATTATTCCATATCACCCACAGAGTCTGGAAGAATGTATGTGAGAGTGAATGTGTGCGTGTTTGAGGAAATAAAATGGTTTAAACCCAACGGAAACCTACAGAAAAGTAGTTTCTAATTCGAAGCCCCCGATATGACCTTGATGTTAAAGCGGGCTCTGTAAATGGAAAAAAATAAATAAAAAATAACGCTTTGTAATAATAGTTTGCATTTGGAATAGCCAGAGAAAGTTATGTGAATAGAACACCAAATATTTTTATACATACAATTCTTTACCACTTTCTTTACACATACCTACGCGGCAGGTAAAAAATCTGATGTGTTCCATTCACATGACTATCTCTACATCTCTGCAACAAATTACTGTTAAACAGTTTATGTTTCTATTTATTTCATGCTAATCCAGAAAAAAATCAGCAGAGATGTCTTATTTCTTGTTTCCTTGTAAGTAAAAGCGAAATAAGCGTGTGCAATAAGTTAAAGTGATAGTGAAATCATGGTTGCTATGTGACTGAAGTTCCTTTGTATGAACAGGGGTTGACAAATTCCTATATGAAAATAGAAGCTTTTAAAGCTGAAACCAAAAACAAGGAATATCTCAAAAACGGTCACTTCATGAAAAAAAAGTATATAACATAAATTGTGTGTTTTAACATACTTTACACTTTTGTGTGGTAAGTTTTTGTCCATCTCTTACGGTTTAGCAGCTATGCAAAATTTTGTAAAATTCAAGATATACATTTTATTTGGCATGTCAATATCTTTAATATAACTCCATGGCACGACAGCTCACGGGGAACCTTGGCCTACCGCCCGGCCGCTGCGTCCCCCATCTCGGTCCAGTACAGACGTCATAGATGGGGTGCAGTATTGGAGGGTGAGACGTGGTCAGCGCCTCGAGTCCCCCCCGGCCGGTTAATGCGGTCCTCATGACCTGGAGCCGCTACTTCTCCATCAAGTAGCTCCTCAATTGGCCCCCCAGGGACCTTACGAGGCTGAGTGCACCCCGGGCCAGGTCTCCCAGCGGGGGAAAAATCCCCACGCCGGTACTGGGGATCGAACCCAGGTCTCCCGCTTGGTAAGCAGCAACGCTACCACCGCGCTAAGGAGACGACCATATCTTTAATATACGATATTTTAAACAAAATCATTACAATCATTTTTGAAAAAATCAAAATTTTCCCACACAATAACCGTAAGAGATGAACAAAAAATTGCCACACAAAAAATGTAGAGCACGCTAAAACACACAATTTACATCTTTTTTCGTGCAGTTGATCCTTTTTTGAGATATTCCTTGTTTTTGATTTCACCTTTAGAAAATCTGATGTGTAGCATTCACTAGACTTTCTCTACTTCTCTGCAACAAATTATTGTTAAAGGTTGTGCGTCTATTTACTTCATGCTAATCGACTAAGAATTAGCAGAAATAGTCTTATTACTTACTTCCTTGTAAGTAGAATCGAAATAAAGGAGTACCATAGGCTATAGTGTAGTCAAAACCTGCTTGATATGTGACTGAAGGTCCTTTGTTTGAATGCACAGGAGTTGACAAATTCCTGTATGAGAAAATTATAAGTTTTTACTTTCTCTATACGTACTATGTACATAGTATATAGAGAATGTATTGCACTCCACAAAAAATTCGATACCGAGATTTCACCGGAAATATATGTTTTAGGGTCTCCTGTTTCCAAAAAAAAAAAAGGATTTTCAGAAAAAGGTCCGTGTGCGTGTGTGTCCGTGTGTCAGTGTGTCTATGTGTCCGTGTGTCTATGTATACTATGTACATATTGTATATTAAAGATATTGCACTCCACCCAAAAATTCGATACCGAGACTTCAGCAGAAATATATGTTTTAGGGTCCCCTTTATCGACAAAAAGCATTTTCACTAAAAGGTCCGTGTGTGTGAGTGTGTGTGTGCGCGCGCGCGTGTGTGTGTGTCCGTGTGTCTGTGTAACTCAAAAACGAAAAGTCCGTAAAATACCAAACTTGGTATTAAAGTTTAGTATCTTCCAGGGATGCGACACGAAAAATTGGGGGAAAATCCCCCAGCCGAAAAAACCATTTACATGGAACTTTTTTAAAAATTTTTGATCGTTTTTAAGATATTCCTTATTTTGGTGTCAGCTTTAAAAAACTAAAAAGGACACGATTATTCAAGGAAGCAAGTAATAAAGAATTTTTGTCAATGCTTATCTCGACTAGCATTATATATCTAAAATAATAGTTTGTAAGAATATTTTTAGTAGAATAAGTAGAGAAAGTTGTATGAATGGAACACGTCAGATGTTTTAATTGCTTTTACTTTAGTTTATTATTTATATTTACGTATATAAATGTTATATATATATATATATATATAAAGCTTAAACGCTAGTCTATTGAAGAAGACTAAGAACATGAAAGGAAAAGAGATGAAAGAATCCGTGCTGCTCATCACTTTGCAGGCCATCCGTGCAGCAATGCTCGCATGTTGTGCTCAGGTTATTGCCTGTTACCAACGATCCAGTCCTGTATTTCAAAGAAAGAACAGAAAAGAGACACAAGGAAGCGCTCACCGTACCGTGAAACAGCTACGCTCAACAATTTCATAACCTTGCAGACAAAACGCTTTCCTGCGCAGAATTTGGAATCTTCCAATTACTGAGAGCCAACGTATCATCCATAAATAAATCTCTGCAGTCCGATAATCCGCTTCAGAAATAGCATACTCCTTTGATTAAACTAGAATTTATTTTCCTCGCAAACAGAAGATGTAGTCTGGAGCTCAGCAATTACAGAAAACCTAGCAACAATATTTCTACTACACACTTTTATAGCAGGTAGAGTATATTTATCGCTAAAAAGCTTATGCTTCTATTTACTTCATGCTAATCGAGAAAAAAATAGCAGAAATATATTATTACTTGCTTCTTTGTAAGTAGAAGCGAAATAAGGGAGTACCGTAGGCTAAAGTGATAGTCAAAAGCTGGTTGCTATGTGACTTAAGTTCCTTTGTTTGTATGGACAGGAGTTCACAAAGTCCTGTATGAAAAAAGTATAAATTTTATAGCTAAAACCAAAAACGAGGAATATCTCAAAAACGATCAACTCCACGAAAAAAAAGTACTTAACATAAATTGTGTGTTTTAAAGTGCTCTACATTTGTTGTGTGGTAAGTTTTTGTGCATCTCTTGCGGTTTAGCAGTTACACAAAATTCCGTAAAATTGACCCAGAATAAAGTAGTCTTCAGAGGCTATTCCCAGAAAATTCAAAATATACAATTTATTTGTTAGGCCAATATCTTTAAAATACGATATTTTAATCAAACTCGTTAGAGCCATTTTTTAGAAAATCAGAAAGGGTAGTTTGGGGTGGGGGGATTTTCTTGAAAATCTTCGTGTCGCATTCGTGGAAGATACCGAACTGAAATACCAAGTTTGGTATTCAACGATTTTTCGTTTTTGAGCAATGTGTCCGCAGACACACACACACACACACACACACACACACACACACACACACACACACACACACACGAAATTGTCTCTGAAAATGCTTTTTTTTTTTTTTTTTTGGATTCAGGGAGACCCAAAGATTTCCTGTGAAATCTCGGTATCGAATTTTTGGCTGGAATGCAATACCTTCTCTATACACTATGTACATAGTACGTGTATAGAAAGTAAAAATTAGCACAAATAGTATATTACTTGCTTCCTTGTAAGTAGAAGCGAAATAAGGATGTACCATAGGTTAAAGTGACAGTTGAAGGAGTAAGACGAGCTTGCAAGATGGGAGTTATTAATGCAGAAAATGCAGAATTGGTCATTATTTTGTGGTGACGTAGGAAGAATGCAGTTCGTTGTTGTACGTTTAAGCGGAAACATATCCCAATAGACGTCAACCATGTCGACAATTATTTGTCTTGAACTATCACAAAATAACAGCCAAGAAAGTCACAATGCAATCAGCGTAGACAAAACACACTGTAAACAAACGTAATAACATCGTAGCCTAGCACAACTAAGCAATTGAATGGAAGAAGCAGCTGTCGGTATGTACAATTTTCAAATAACGATTTCTCGTAAACTACTTGCATTAGAATCGAGCAAAAAACGCCATTGACATTCTAGTTTACTCTACTTTTATTTTCTTAATGTCAATAAGCATTGTTCCAATTAAAAATTGTAAATTTTGTAAATAAATACACCTTCTAAAAATTATGAAAATCTGTTTATCAACTGCAAATGCGAGCCTTTGCCTCAGTTCAATTCTGTGAAAATTGCATATCAATAGCAGAAATATTTACGGTGCAAGCTTTAGGTGACTCTCCCTGTATACGAAGCCGAGTGTATAGAGAAGGTATTGCACTCCACCAAAAAATTCGATACCGAAATTTCACCGGAAATATATGTTTTAATGTCTCTTGTATCCAAAAAAAGTATTTTCAGAAAAAGGTCCGTGTCTGTGTGGTCCGTGTGCCTGTGAACACGATAATTCAAAATCGAAAAGGTGCTAAAATACCAAACTTGGTATTTAAGTTAAGAATCTTCCAGGGATGCGACACAAAAATTTTGAGAAAAATCCCCCTACCCCAAACTGGCCTTTACATGGAACTTTTTGCGAAAATTTTGATTTTCTAAAAAATGGCTCTAACGATTTTGATTAAAATATTGTATATTAACGATACTTACCTGACAGGTAAAATGTATATTTTTAGTTTTCTAGGAATAGCCTCTGAAGAGTGGTTTATTCTGGATGAATTTTACTGAATTTTTAATAACTGCTAAACCGCAAGAGATGGACAAAAACTTACTACACAAAAAATGTAGAGTACGTTAAAACACACAATTTATGTTATATACATTATTTTCGTGGAGTTCGTCGTTTTTGTGACACTCCTTACTTTTGGTTTCTGCTCTGAATAACGTATACTTTTCTCATACAGGAATTTGTCAACTGCTGTCCATACAAACAAAGGAAATTCAGTGACATAGCAACCAGCTTCTGATTATCACTATAGCCTATGGTACTCCCTTATTTCGCTTCTACTTACAAGGAAGCAAGTAATATGGCTATTTCTGCTATTTTTTTTACTGATTAGCACGAAGTAAATAGAAGTATAAGCCTTTTAAGCATAATTTGTTGCAGAGGTGTAGAGAAAGTCATGTGAATGGTACACATCAGATTTTTTTTATTTTGATAGTATTTAACGCCCTCTTTAACTACTTGTGGTATCGCAGGCGTTGACTTTGATGATGCATGAATGAAGTGGAATGCGATGGCGGGGGGAACTGGAGAACCCGGAGTAAACCCGCCCCTGCGCCGCTTTGTCCACAACAAATTTCACACGAATTATTTTGATATGGCATACTCCAATTACTTTGTAAGTACGTTAAGTCGCAGGATTCATAGTATAGCCAGCTAGTATAGTAAATTTGTATTGGTATAATGGTTTTTTCACACAAACCGTGTGTAGGACAGGAGTTGGATAGAGCCAGACTGAAAAATTGAATGCCATAGCTGGTATTTGAACCACAGATCTACTGGTTTTTAGCGGTTGCTCCTTCCCTGAGATACCATGGCAAAATCAATGCTATGGCATTGAGTTTTTACTTTCTCTACACGTACTATGTACATAGTGTATAGAGAAGGTATCGTACTCCACCAAAAAATTCGACACCTGGATTTTACCGGAAATATATGCTTTAGGGACCCCTGTACCAAAAATTGTATTTTTACAAAAAGGTCCGTGTGTGTGTGTGTGTGTGTGCGTGTCTGTGGACAACATAGTTCAAAAACGAAAAGACCGCTGAAGGCCAAACTTGGTATTTAAGTTTGGTTTCTTCCAAGCATGCAACAAGAAGATTTTCAAGAAAATCGCCCCCCAACTACCCTTTACATGAAACTTTTTTCGAAAACTTTGCTTTTATCAAAAATGGCTAAAACGATTTTGATTAAAATATCGTATATTAAAGATATTTACCTGGCAAATAATATCAATATCTTGAATTTTCTGGGAATATCCTCTGAAGACTACTTCATTCTGGATGAATTTTATGGAATTTTGCATAACTGCTAAAGCGTATGAGATACACAAAAACTTCCCACACAAAAATATAGAGCACATTAAAACACACAATTTACGTTATATACTTTTTTTTTCGTGGAGTTGATCGTTTTTTAGATATTGCTTGTTTTGGTTTCAGCTTTAAAAAAACTTATAACTTTCTCGTACAGGAATTTGTGTACTTCTGTCAATATAAACAAAGAAACTTCAGTCACATAGCAACCAGCTTTTGACTATCACTTTAACCTATGGTACTCTCTTACAAGGAAGCAAGTAATAAGACTGTTTCTGCTAATTTTTTCTCGATTAGCATGAAGTAAATAGAAGCATTAGCTTTTTAACAATAATTTGTTGCAGAGATTTAGAGAAAGTCATGTGAATGGAACACATCAGATTTTTCTACCAATCCAATGCCTAGAAATGGTTTAGAGTCAGACATAAACATTAATTGTCTACTAGTTGTTCACATTCCAATCTATCACCTATTTGCCTCAGGTGTGTCGGAAATCGAACTTTGATGCGCTGATCAGGAATTCAATCATAAAACTGCATTTCTAGCAGGACAAAATATCCGGTTAGAATGCACGTATAACCGTCTACTCAGTGATTTGTCAATTTTATCTCTTATCTATCTATATATATCAATAATTACAGAGCAATGAATTTCATCACTCTTTGCCATTAAACATAAATCAACAGATATAGCATGTCTGCAAACGGGAGAGCTGAATATGTGAATAAAGATAAATATCCATGAATTTTTTCCATTTGCAACCCACAATTATTTAAATTTAACAGCATCGCATGCATAGAGTCCACACAGAGAGAAATATGCACACGTCAACACACAAATTAATGAAATGCTATACGTCATGTTTGATACACCGTTCATATGATCTGGAAACGTGAATCAGAAAGAGATGTATTACTTTCTCTACCCCGTATGTATAGTGTACATAGTGGATAGAGAAATATTGTATTCCGCCCATAAATTCGATACCGAGATTTCACCGGAATTATATGTTTTAGACACCCTAAATCCCCATTTTTTTTTTAACTTTCCGATTGTGTGTATCTATGTATCTATCAGTGAGTCTGTGTGTGTGTGTGTGTGTGTGTGCAGCATAGCCCAAAAACGAAAAGACGGTTAAATATCAAACTTGGTATTTAGATTTGGTATCTTTCAAGGATGCGACACGAAGATTTTCAAGAAAATCCCCCACCCCATACTACGCTTTACATGGAACTTTTTTCGAAATTTTTTACTTTTTTTAAAAATGGCTCTAACGATTTCGATTAAAATATCGTATATTAAAGATATTTACTTGACAAATAAAATGTATAGCTTGAATTTTCTGGGAGTAGACTCTGAAGACTACTTTGATCTGGATGCCTTTTACGGAATTTTGCATAACTGCTAAACCATAAGAAATGGGCAAAAACTTGCCACTCAAAAATGTAGAGCACATTAAAACACACTGTACTACACCCAAAAATTCGATACTGAGATTTCACCGAAAATACATGTTTTGGCACCTCCTGAATCCCAAAAAAAGCATTTCTAGAAAAATGTGTGTGTGTGTCTGTAGATAGTATAGCTCAAAAAACGAAAAAACTTGGTATATAAATTCAGTATCTTTCAAGGATGCTACACGAAAATTTTCAGGAAAACCCCCCCACCCCCTAATACTCTTTACATGGAAATTTTTTCGAAAATTTTGATTTTCTTAAAAATGGCTCTAACAAGTTTGATTAAAATATCATAAATTAAAGATATTTACTTTACAAATATCTTGTATATCTTGTATATCTCTGAAGACTACTTTGTTCTGGATGAATTTTACGGAATTTTGCATAACTTCTAAACCGTAAGAGATGCAAAAAAACTCAACTTACAAACAAATGTAGTGCACGTGAAAACACGTAATTTATGTTATATACTTTTTTTTCTTGGAGTTGATCGTTTTTGAGATATGCCTTGTTTTTGGTTTCAGCATTGAAAAGCTTATACTTTTCTCATACAGGAATTTATCAACTCATGTCCATAAAAACAAAGTAGCTTCGGTAACACAGCAACCAGCATTTGACCATCACCTTAACCTATGGTAAGCCTAGCAGTAGAAGCCTGTTTTTCCAACGTGCCAACGTCACGAAACCACAGAACGAAGAACCTGGAACGAGTGGTCGGCCCGTAGCGTGGGGAAATGAATTATATGAGAAGAAAGCGAAATAGATGGTAGGAAAGGTGATAAAGGAGCAATTTGTGGAATGAATGCGGGGTAAACAGGTGGACCTCGTCTGTCACTAAGGCGGTCTGGGTTCGTTCCCAAGTGACCATATGTGAGACTTGTGATGGACAAAGTGGCGGAAGGGAAGATTTTCCCCGGGTTCTGCAGATTTCCCACCATCGCATTCCACCGGTGTCCATCTACACTCCATTAGTGTCATTGCCTGCGGTACCATAATAGTAAAAGCGGGCGTTAAAACAATCTAAAAAACATCTGACGTGTTACACTCACATTACTTTCTCTAGCAGTTCTGCAAATTTCTTACTTAAGATTATTCTTCTTTCTATACAATGATATTCGAGAAAACATTAGCAGAATGTTCTTATTACTTCCATATAAGTAGAAGGAATGCGCTATGCTAAAGTGGTAGTCAAATGTTTTAAAAACTGTCGTTATACATTTGTCATTGCAAATCGCTTCTTTGCTTGGCCAGGAGTATAACAAAAAAAAATCTGATGTGTACCATTCACATGACTTTCTCTACATCTCTGCAACAAATTGTAGTTAAAAAGATTATGCTTCTATTTATTTACTTCATGTTAATTGAGAAACATTAGCAGAAATAGTCTTAGTATTTGCTTCCTTGTAAGTAGAGGCGAAATGAGAGAGCGATTTTTAAGAAAAAAAAAATTTTCGAAATTTTTTCCATGTAAAGGGTAGTTTGGGGTGGGGGGATTTTTCTCAAAATCTTCGTGTCGCATCCCTGGAAGATACTAAACTTGAATACCAAGTTTGGTACTTTACTGACTTTTCGTTTTTGAGAGTTACGGTGTTCACAGACACACGGACAAACGGACACACACACACACACACGGGCCTTTTACTGAAAATGCTATTTTTCGATACAGGGGACCCCAAAACTTATATTTACGGTGAAATCTTGGTATCGAATTTTTGGGTGGAGTGCAATACCTTCTCTATCCCTATGTACATTGAACATACGGGGCTAGAGAAAGTAATAAAAACGTACACTTACTATCTGAGAAAAATAAGTACTTCACAACTGAAACCAATAACAAAGAATATCTTGGAAACGGATACCTGCACAACAAAAATGTAAAGGACATAAATTATGTGTTTTGACAAGATCTACATTTTCTGTACAATAGGTTTTTGTCTATCTCTTACGGCTTACCAGTTACGCAAACTTCAGCAAAATTCATTCAGAATAAAGAGATCTTCAGAGGCTATTATCAAAAAATCAAGATATACATTTTATTGATATGTAAATATCTTTGACATGATATCTTTAATCAAAATCGTTAAAGCCATTTTTTAGAAAATAAAAGTCTTCAAAAACTTTTCCATGTAAAGGGTGGTTGTGGGTGGGGTGATCTTTTTGAAAATCTTTGTGTCGCATCCTTGGAAGATACTAAACAAATACCAAGTTTAATATTTAACGGTATTTTCGTTTATGAGCTATGTTGTCCACAGACACACACAAACACGGACCTTTTTCTGAAAATGCTTTTTTTGGATGGAATAGAATACTTCCTCTATACACTATGTAATGAAAATTGAGTTTTATTTATGGAGGCTCTTTAACTGCTGTGGTTCTCAGCGTCCCATTCTATACTGGGCGTCAAAGACCGCTTAATTTACCTCATAGACCTCTTTTATCAGGCTTGAGGTTCTTATACGTGCCGTAAATCTACCGACATGGGACCAACGACTTTACTTCCCTTCCGAAAGAAACTATGCTAAGGATTTTTACGTCCGAAAAAATCCATCGTCATCCTCCGGGTTTGAACCCACGACCTCGGGTGTATGAAGTTAGCATGGTAACCATTACACTACGGAGTACGGCTCTATATATCATGTTACATAGCACGTGTAGAGAAGAATATCCGCTTAAACACAGTTTCTACAAAACCCACTTGCGGGCGCTTGGGATCGAACCTGGTCCGCCTAGGTAGAAGGCGAGGGGTCTAGCCACTGTTCCACGACGCCACCTTTCCGTACCTATCTATTTCGTAAATTTAAAAGGCATTTTCCATTGAGGAGAAAGCTGTGTAGAAATTCTCATCTCTAGTGCGTTTTTCATCTTCCACGAGAGAAAGTGAAACCATAAACTATGCAAGATTGCTTTAGATGAGCATATTGAAAGTTGCTCCTGATACAGCAGCTACCAACTTTGGCGTGATAATCCCCCCCACCCTTGTGTCTTAGCCAACAGTATCACGTGAAAATCTATTATAAAGTAGAGAAGGGGTAAAGCTAATTAAAATAAAAGTGGCTCAGAGGGCGAATGAGAAAGAAGGAACAAAGGGGATCTTTTATCGAGGAAAAAGAAAAACACTAGGTCCCTTTGATCCTCTCTAAATTCCTCGTCGAGTGCTTCTTTCTGCTTTTCTTAATCCTCGGAGTCTCATCAAAGAAGCGGTTGAATATAAAAGAAAATTTAAACGTATAATTAAGTAAATTAAATCATGCAACGGAATAGAAATGAAAACTTTCGGAAGATAAGCTTTCTTACCCTTTAGTTCAACTCACGTTACATACGACGATGAATAAAGGAAAATAGAGACCTTTTACTTAAAAGGAAAACATCTGATAATATGGATTCACATATCTTTCTACATTCAATCGTTTACAGATTATTATTATTATTATTGTTACTATTGTGTATTTGCTTTAAATTTAAACATGGTAAGTAGAAAGAAATAGCAATATATTCCACACGGCAGTTAGCAATTCTTAACTGCCTAATCTTAATCTCTGATTGAAAGGTTTACCTTGATTCCCAGGAGCCCGAAAGGCAGTGGAACAAGGACGGCGAAAGATATCAGCATATTTTTATGTTTTACTGTCAAAATAAGTACAACTGGTAACAACATAATTACAACTGATATTGTGGAAGTAATAGGCAGTAAACGATGACTGTGATAGTGTTTACCACCACTTCTATCATCATTAATGCTATCTCCTTGTCTGGTCAGGTACAGGTAGCACAAAGATGGTCAGGTTTCAACATACGCCTCACGTACTATACGTAAGTTAAAACTTGTAATAATAATAATAATAATAATAATAATAATAATAATAATAATAATAATAATAATAATAATAATACAACGAACTCAACACTGGCACGTTTAGTGTTACCCTTTTATGTTTTGTTTATTCTGCTTATGCGTATAGTGCGTAATAGTAAATACAAAACAAACACAAAAACGTCTGATATGTATAGCCTACTATTATGATCAATTGGTATTAGATTAATTGTTTTTTCACACAAGTGTGTAGGACAAGAGTTGGATAGGTAGAGTTAAGGTTGTCATCTCAAAATAATTTGAGAATACCAGGAAACACGCGAGTCAGTTGAGAAATTCAATGCTATGCTGGCATGTTGTCATGGTAGCTCAGTGGCAGAGCAACCGGCTAGTGACCGGAAGATCCGTTGTTCAAATCCCAGCTATGGTATTGAATTTTATAAAGTTAGTCTGCTATCTAATTCCTCTATTGAGCTCACTAAATAAACGAGGCAGTCATATAATATACATATACGTAAACACACACGTATATTATGTTTGGGAAAGGCTTAGAATCATTTTAACTACACAGCAAAATAAGATGACAAATATCAGAGATTGTCTCAAAGATCATAATGACTTTCACTGTGGACTGCGTGTATTGCATTCCGAGTCCGAGGATCATGCCCGCTATTCTCACAGTTCTGACATCATAAGCACATACTTTGATAGTAATTATTTCTCACTATAGATGTTAAACGGAAGACTTAGCAAGAAATTTCTTATAAACCGGAGTAGGTTGCTAATGTTTTGTGCTTTTCAACGGTCTTCGAGTTGGAAATTTAAAATCTAACAAACAATACAGAGTCGTTCCGTTGATAATGTATAACATACTTCATTAGGAATACCACCAAAAAATCACCTAATTTAAGTCTAACCTATGTATTTAAACACAGTTCACTTTTCTTGTTTATGCTTCTGCCATTCGAGAAGCTACAACTAAACATCACACACGTATTGACCATTATACTGGTTTTGGTATTTAACGGTCTTTTCGTTTTTGAGCTATGCTGTCCACAGGCGCACACACACACACACACACATACACGGAAAATTTTGTAAAAATGCTTTTTTTTGGATTCAGGGGGACCCAAAACGTACATTTCCGGTGAAATCTCGGTATCAAATTTTTTGATGCAATACAATACCTATGTACATAGTACGTGTAGAGAAAGTAAAAAAAAATCTGTTGTGTTACACTCACATGACTTTCTCTAGCTCTTCTACAAACTTCTCATTTAAGAATATTCTTCTTCTGCACGTTGCTAATCATACAATCATTAGCAGAATGTTCTTATTACTTAGTCCCTTATAAATAGAAAGAAAATAAGGGAATACACCATGTTAAACCGATAGTCAAATGTTTTAAAAGCTGTCGTTATTCGACTGTCATTGCAAATCGCTTCTTTGCTTGTCTAGGGGTAGATTAAAAGAACAACGGACACTTTCTGTCCCAGAAAAGTATAAGAGCTCACAAGTGAAACCAAAAACAAGGAATATCTCGGAAACGGTTACCTCCACAACAAAAATGTGAAGGACATAAATTGTGTGTTTTGATCAGATCTACATTTTATGTGCAGTAAGTTTTTGTCTATCTCTTACCATTTAGCAGTTAAGGAAAATTTAGCAAACTTTATCCAGAATAAAGGGGTCTTCAGAGGCTATTCCCAGAAAATTCAATATATGCAGCTTATTTGGTATGTAAATATCTTTAATATACGGAATTTTAATCAACATCATTAGAGCTTCTTTTAGAAAATAAACATTTTTGAAAATTTTTCCATATAAAGGGTAGTTGGGGGTGGGGGGATTTTCTTGATAATCTCCGTGACACATCCTTGGAAGATACCAAACCTAAATACCAAGTTTGGTATTTAACGGTCTTTTCGTTTTTGAGCTATGCTGTCCCCAGATACAGAGACACACACACACACACACACGGACCTTTTTGAAAAATGCTTTTTTTGGATTCAGGGGTACCCAAAACGTACATTTCAGGTGAAATCTCGGTATCGAATTTTTGGATGCAATACTATACTTTCTCTACACACTATACATAGTACGTGTAGAGAAAGTAAAAAAAAATGCTTTATTTCTCAACATAATCTCCAGAAAGGCTAATCGGTCATATCGGTGTTCTAATTTAATTAAACCATCTCTGTAGTGCGTTTTATCAAGGTACACACAAAATAGCTGTTTATCGCATCAATGACCTCGTTGCTGTGAAATCTTCGTCCTGCAAGTTTTTGAGATTTGGGATCAGGTGGTAGTGACTGGGTGCTAGTTCTGGCGAATAGGGTGGATTTTCAAGCAATTGCAACTTTAATTCACACATTTTTCCCATTGCAATGACTGAACGATGGGCCGGAGTATTGTGATGAAACAATGTTTACTTTTTCTACATGTACTATGTAATGCACCAAAAAATTCGATACCCAGATTTTGCCGGAAATACATGTTTTAGGGCCCCCTTAATCCAAAAACATTTTTTTTTAGAAAAATGTCCGTGTGTGTGTGTCTGTATGTCTGTGTGTATGTGTGTGTCTGTCGGCATCATTTAAACACCAAACTTGGTATTTAAGTTCGGTACCTTCCAAGGATGCGACACGAAGATCTTCAACCAAATCTCCGCACTCCTAACTAACCTTTACGTGGAACTTTTTTCGAAAATCTAGATTTTCTCAATAAATGGCTGTAACGATTTTGATTAATATATCGTATATTAAAGATACTTACCTGACAAATAAAATGTATATCTAGATTTTTTTGAAAAACCTCTGAGGACTACCTTATTCTGGATGAATTTTACGGAAACCGTAAGAGACAGACAAAAACTTACTGAAATGAAAAGGTAGATGCTGTTAAAACATACAATTTATGTTACATTTTTTTTTTCGTGGAGTGGATCGTTTTTGAGATAGCCATTGTTATTGGTTTCAGCTTTGAAAAACTTACACTTTTCTCATACAGGAATGTCAACTCCTGTCCATAAAAAGGAACTACAGTCACATAGCAACCAGCTTTTGACTATCACTTTAACCTATGGTAATCCCTTATTTCGCTTACACTTACAAGGAAGCAGGTAATAAGACTATTTCTGCTATTTTTTTCTCAGTTAGTATGAAGTAAATAGGAACATTAGCTTTTTAACAATATTTGTTGCAGAGATGTAGAGAAAGATGTAGTTACCAGTGATACTTATACCCTTTTCCAAGTAATCAATAAAAATAATTACCTATGCATCCCAGAAAACTCTTGCCCTAACCTACTTAGCTGACAAATTTGACTTTGCGTTATTTGGAGTTGGGTCATCTTGTGCAATCCACTGTTTTGACTGTGATTCACTTTCTGGAGTGTAGTGATGTATCCAAGTTTCATATGGAGGGCAGAGTCTTTCAATGTACTGACCATTTCCTCCTTAATTTCTTTAGGTGTTAAGCCTTTCAAAGGGAAGTATTTAATCACTGCTCGTTTTTCCAAATCCTCCATTTTCGTGAAAGCTCTTGTTTAGAATGCTGTCATTCGAAAACTAAACCTGATCTGTAACTATGTAAGCTAGCCTAGAGTTAAACTATACGACGGTACCGTCTAACTGGCATAGTAGCGCAATATTTGTGTCAGTCCCGGGACTTATCAGCCGACCCTCGTAATAGCTGATTCAATGCTATTATGAAAGCAAGAGGAGTTTTTGTCATGGGCTGAGAAACTTAACTCTTACTAATTTAGGAGCAGGCCCATGTACCATTCGTAATTATGAGTATTTAATCAGAAAGTTTGGGGTAACTAGGTTTTGTTGCTGTTAAGAGAAATCTAAAACTCCAAATGTAGCTTTCAATGATGTCACTGTTGCTGTGGCGATTCGTATCAACACCTCTGTAAGGCAATAACTACCCAAACCTTTGGCTATCATGTCATCAGTAAATAGTTTCCAACAAAGTGGCCACCGCGATACTCTGATTTTAATCCGACTGACTTTTGGTTATGGGTTACCTTAAAAAATAACACATCCAATAACCCGACTGCAACTGAAAGATGTTTTCCCAGTATGTTACTTCATTTGTTTTTACCTACTTCAAATATTATAATATTTATAACGGTTTAAAATGTGATCTTTAAAATACTTTATACCTGAATTTCTACAATTGGAAAGGGAACATTAGTTCCACCTCTTTTGTTTTTCTCCAGGACGTAAAAGAAAACCGAATTTCACTTGTTTCACATAGCACCAGCTTTTAAAAGGTTTGACTATCATTTTAGCATTGTGTTATTCCCTTATTTCTCTTCTACTTATAATAAGACAATATCTGTTAATGTATATCTCAGTGTATGAAGTAGATAAATAATGAAATGTTTAACAGTAATTTGTTACGGAGATGTGAACAAAGGTATGTGAATTGAACACGTCAGAACTTTTTATTTCGCTACTTGGTACATAGTACACAGGCATTTCAACAAAAAATTCAATACTGAGAGATCACCAGACATATATTTAGACCCCTCCTGTTCATGTGTCTTTGTGTGTGTCAGTGTGTGTGTGCGTCTGTGTGCACAATACCTAAAAAACGATTAAATATCATACTTGGTATAGTAGAAATAGTGCGGTCCGAAATACAGCCGGTTTGAATTTAACGCGGGGGAAAGTATTCCGCCCGACATACTTATTATTTGTACTTGTTATTTATTTATAAAAGTTTTTTTACCATTGAAAGCTGAATTTAAAATTTTCTTCAAAAAGCGTTCTGCAATATAATTTTCGCCCTTACCACACCCCTAACGTTGATATTTGTAGCATGCGGAGTAAAAAATCATGAATTATCCGCCAAACAAAACTTTACAGCGAAAAAATCTGATGTGTTCCATTTACATGACTTTTTCTACATCTCTGCAACAAATTTTAGTTAAAAAGTTTATACTTCTATTTACTTCATGCTAATCGAGAAACATTAGCAGAAATAGTCTTATTATTTGCTTCTTTGTAAGTAGAAGCAAAATGAGGGCGTACCATAGGTTAAAATGATAGCCAAAAGCTGGTTGCTATGTAACTGAAGTCCCTTTGTTTGTATGGATAGGAGTTAACAAATTCCTGTATGAGAAAAGTATGTTTTTCAAAGCAGAAACGAAAAACCAAGAATATCTTAAAAATGATCAACTCTACGAAAAAAATGTATACGCCATAAATTGTGTGCTTTATCGCGAGATACATTTTCTGTAGAGTAAGTTCTTGTCCATCTCTTACGGTTTAGCAGTTATGCACAATTCCGTAAAATTCATCCAGAATAAGGAGTCCAGAATAAATAGTCTTCAGAGGCTATTCCCAGAAAATTAAAGATATACATTGTATTTTGTCAGGTAAATATCTTTAATATACAATATTTTAATCAAAATCGTTACAAATATTTTTAAGAAAATCAAAATTTTCGAATTTTTTTCCATGTAAATGGTAGTTTAGGGTGGGAAAACTATTCACTTTATGATAAAAACTGAGATAAAATTGCTAGAAAGTTTCTTATTTCTTGTTTCCTTGCAAGTAGAAAGAAAATTAGGCAATACACTAGGCTAAAACGAATGTCAAATTTCCAAAACGCTGGTTGCCTTGTGGTTGAAATCCGTCTCTTCACAGGGCCAGGAGTTTACAACTTTCTGTATTAGAAAAGTTCAAGTATTTTAAATTTGCAGCAAATAACAAGGAATGTCTTAGAAATGGTCAATTCATCGAAGATAGAGGTATATGACATAAACTGTGTGTTTTAATGTGCTCTATATTTTTTGCAGCTGTTTTCTCTTTCTTGCTGTTTAGCAGTTACGCAGTATTCAGCAAAATTCATTCAGAATAAAAGGTATTCAGAGGCTATTCCAAAAAAATTCAAGGTATACATTTTAATTTTCAGGTAAATATCTTAAATATAAGAGCTTTTTTTTTCAAAATCGTTTGTGCTCTTTTTGAGAAAATCAATTTTTTTGATTTTTTTTTCATGTAGTTTGGGGTGGGGGATATTTTTTTTTTCAAAATCTTCGAGTCGCATCCCGGGAAGTTACTAAACTTAAATACCAAGTTTGGTATTTTACCGACTTTTTTTGAGTTATCGTGTTCATAGACACACACACATACAGACCTTTTCCTGAAAATTCTTTTTTTACATACAGAGGACCCTACAACATGTACTGCCGGTGAAATCTCGGTATCGAATTTTTGGGTGGAATATAATACCTTCGCTATACACTATGTACATTGTACATGCGAGGTAGAGAAAGTTACTGGAGGTAGTTTCCTCTGAGGTTAATGGACTATTTTTACAACTTTATCTGCGTGCTATAAACTTCTTCCGATCTGTTTAGGGTTTCCACGAATCATTTTTGGATATATTGCTTTCTACTCTTAAACGTATGCATTTCAGGCTAGAGTGGTATTTGCGATATGTCACCAAGGATTCAGTGATTTGTTTGTAGAATTTATGCAGAGGGTTAGACGCTTTGCTCCAATTTTACGACTTCCGGATTCGGAAATGCATGTTTATTATCTGATTGTTTCTGTGTGCACGAGAAAATTCGTTCGAGATAAATGCCTGCCAATTACTTTAATGCATTTGTTGAATTGCAGGCATTAGTGAACTGTATATCGTAGAGTGCGGGGATCGATAAGTTTCGAGTTCGAGAATTAATAAATACAGCTTCTTTGTCTTTATATTAACAAAAATCGTATGTGTTACACTCACATGACTTTCTCTAGCTCTTCTACAAACTTCTCACATAAGTTATTCTTCTTTCTGCACGTTGCTAATGATATAATAATTAGCAGAATGTTCTTATTACTTAGTTCCTTATAAGTAGAAAGAAAATAAGGGAATACACTATGTTAAACCGATAGTCAAACGTTTTAAAAGCTGTCGTTATTCGATTATCATTGCAAATCGCTTCTTTGCTTGTCTAGGAGTAGATCAAAAGAACAACGGACACTTTCTGTCCCAGAAAATTATAAGTACTCATAAGTGAAACCAAAAACAAGGAATATCTCGGAAACGGTTACCTCCACAACAAAAATGTATCGAACATAAATTGTGTGTTTTGATCAGATCTACATTTTATGTGTAGTAAGTTTTTGTCTATCTCTTTCCGTTTAGCAGTTAAGCAAAATTTAGCAACATTCATCCAGATTAAAGGGATCTTCAGAGGCTATTCCCAGAAAATTCAAGATATACATTTTATTTGGTATGTAAATATCGTTAATATACGGGACTTTAATCAAAATCGTTAGAGCCATTTTTTAGAAAATAAAAAATTTCGAAAATTGTTCCATATAAAGGTAGTTGGTGGTGGAGGGGGGGGGTTTCTTAAAAATCTTCGTGTCACATCCTTGGAAGATACCAAACCTAAATACCAAGTTTAGTATTTAACGGTCTTTTCGTTTTTGAGCTATGCTGTCCACAGATACGCACACAGACAGACACATACACACGGACCTTTTTCTGAAAATGCTTTTTTTTGGATTCAGAGGTTCCTAAAACATGTATTTCCGGTGAAATTTCGGTATCGAATTTTTGGGTGGAATACAATAGTTCCTCTATACACTATGTACATAGTACGTTTAGAGAAAGTAAAAAGCTTATGTGTTCCTTTTTCTCCAGCTGTTACCTTAACAACTTATGTTATAAAAGATTATTCTTATATATTCTTATATGTACGACGTATGAATCAAGATAAAAATTAGAAATTATCTTATTACTTGCTTCCTTGTAAGTAGAAGGGGCGTAAGGGAAATACACTAACTTTAATCGACAGTAGTAGTATATAAGAACTGTAAGTTATACTTATCAGGTCGAGAATGTATATTGGGAATACGAGACCCGCAGGGCCCAGTTTTCCCAAGCATTCGAGATCTGATAAGTAACTTATAGTTTATGGTTAGCAAATCACTTTTTGAAATATTTGAAAACACTGTAAAAGAAAAAAACAATAAATCAGAATTGGTTTTAAATATTTCATTGAGCAGTAACATAAAATGAATTCTCGATGTGAAAAAAATGAAATGCTACATCTAAATTATATGGACAAAGCCTTCTTATACACCCTTTTGTTAATGAATTTTACAATAGATTCTTTAATTGAAGTAGCACATGTCTTGAGTATTACGTAAATTCTTAATTGTAAAATTAAATGTCGTTTTATTTATGGACGCTCTCAGCGTCTCATTCTATTCTGGGTGTGAAAGAACGCTTAATTTTGCTCAGGGGCCTCTCTATCAGGCTTAAGGTTCTTTTACGTGCCGTAAATCTACGACACGGGACTAACGGCTTTACTTCCCTTCCGAAGGAAGCCATGCTAAAGATTTTTATGCCCGAAAAAATGCATCGTTCTGCGCCAGGTTTGAACGCGCGACTTTGAGGTTAACATGGTAACCACTACACCACGGAGGGCGACTTTTCCTAATTGTACTGTAAGTACTTACAGTGCTTGTTGGCATGGCAATTAATAAATGAATTGAGTTAATTATTTTTCACACAAGCCGTGTATAAGACAGAAGTTGGATAGGTAGAGTCATACTGAAAAAATCAATATCATAGCCGGGATTTGAACTAAGGATCTCCCGGTCTCTAGCCGGTTGCTCCACCAAATTATTTTGAGATGACAACCCCAATGGCGACTTACAATGCTGCAAGTACTTTAAATCCCAGGATTCATAGCCAACGATTATGACCAATTGGTATTGAAATAATTGTTTTTTCACATAAGTCGTTTGTAGGACAGAAGTTGGATAGGTAGAGTCAGTCTTAAAAATTCAGTGCCATAGCTGTGCTGACTCTATCTATCCAATAAATGTATGGTAAATTTTTTACATATGTGTTCAGAATGATTAACTTACATATCAAGTATTTCAAAACATATTTTAAAAGCTAGTCCGATGTGATGATTGGAAAAGTGATGAGTGGCGGGGGAAACCGGAGAATTCGGAGAAAACCTGCCCAGAACCCGCTTCGTCCATCACAATTCGCACATGCGAGCGCTTGGGATCGAACTAGCCGATCCCGGTGGCCGCGCTCGCTAAAGTGTCTCGCTTTGGCGCTTTGTGGTGCACAGGATCGTGGGTTTGTAGGAATTTTACAACCTTTTAGTGATGCTGTTAAATTGTTTTGTAAATCCATTAGTGTCTAAAGAATTTTGCCCAAAATTCAAACTTTTAAGAATAAAGGAAAACATTGGTTCCATTTTATATACTTTTAGTTATTTTTACACTCATAGATTCCATTTTTTTTAAGTTCGAGTCTCACCTTGGGCATGGGTGTTCCGTGTTTGTAAATGTGTCTATGTTTGTGTATGTATATGTAAAAGGAAAACTTTAAGAATAAAAAGGTCTACTAAGGAAATATAGGAAACTGGAAAAAAAAAGGAATACAGCGCCGGAGTCCTGACAAGCCTCCGGAACGTATAGAAAACTTAAAACAAAACACAAACAGGCCGCCTAGATGGCTCCGCCTCTCTACTTCTGTACTGTGTAATAAATAAAGAAAGTATAAACGGCGTCTTCATTTCTAAGACGTGTACTTATAACCGGTCTCCAGCAGAGTTCATATTGTCGTAACCTACTTCACAATATTGCAGTACTAAATATCTCTAGAGTTGTAAAGAGCTGGTGGACGAAGTTTTCTCCATCTTGTCTCTAGTGGCGCTCTAGAAATGTTAGAGTAGGGAGTTAGGAAACACGTTGTGACGCAGGGCATACCAAGTAGTTGAGGTGAGAGATGGTCGGCAACAAAGGCAAACCCGCCAATTAATAATGTGGGAATGGATCACCTGCCGTCAAGTTTCATAGTACGCATGCTAATTACCAGTAACTTTGCAGATTCCTGGCACAGACTCGAGTGCCGTCAACTTGATTAGAATCCTTTAATTACTGAGCGTAATGGTTCTGGAGGTACAAAGTGTGGTCACTCCTGCGTCTATATACAGGATGTTAGGGGTATCAGTGCGCTGATTTCACAGGTTGAAAGATCCAAATATGAAGAATAATAAATCTAATCTTATGTGTTCTATTCACATGACTTTCTCTATATCTCTGTAACAAATTATTGTTAATAAGCTTATCTTTTATTTATTTCATGCTAATCGAGAAAAATTAGCAGAAATAGTCTTATTTCTTGTTTTATTGTAAGTAGAAGCGAAATAAGGGAGTACCATAGGTTAAAGTGAAAGCCAAAAGTTGCTTGCTATGTGACTGATGTTCCTTTGTTTGTGTGGACAGGAGTTGACAAATTCCTGTATAAGAAAAGTATGTTTTTCAAAGCTGAAACCAAGGAAAAGGAATATCTCAGAAACGATCAACTCCACGAAAAAATGTATATAACATAAATTGTGTGTTTTAACATGCTCTACATTTTTTGTGTGTTAAGTTTTTGTCCATCTCTTACGGTTTAGTAGTTATGCAAATTTCATCCAGAATAAAGTGGTCTTCAGAGGCTATTCCCAGAAAATTCAAAATATACATTTTATTTGTCAGGTAAATGTCTTTAATATATGATATTTTAATCAAAATCGTTACAGCAATTTTTTGTAAAATCAAAATTTTGGAAAAAAGTTCCATGTAAAGGGTACTTTGGGTGGGGGGAATTTTCTCAAAATCTTCGTGTCGCATCCCTAGAAGATACTAAACTTAATTACCAAGATTGGTATTTTACCGACTTTTCGTTTTTGAGTTAACGTGTTCACAGACACACGGATACACACGGACCTTTTTCTGAAAATACATTTTTTGGATACAGCGGACCCTAAAATATATATTTCTGGTGAAATCTCGGTATCGAATTTTTGGTGAAGTGCACTACCCTCCCTATACACTATGTAAATAGTACGTATAGAGGAAGTAAAAAAAAATAAATAAAATAAAACCTGTATATTAAACCCTGATAACTAATTACTTAAACCAGGTAAAATATCCCAAACTTTATATATTTATTGCTACTTATACCAATTACAAATTTAATTACACAACTTAAATTTACAGATATAAACTTAACATAACTCAGCCTAAATTTTTTATAAATACCAATTAAAATCATAATTATTGTCAATTAAACTGTGTGTTAATATTTAATTGATACAATCTCAATTTAATTAATATTATTATAACTTCGTATTCTTAATATATATTAATAATTTGTATTTAATTTTAATGTATAATTTTACTATTACTATTTTTATATTATTTATTTATATTATACACATATTTTATTTTAAAACCATTATATTATTTTAATTACTATTCTATTAAGTAATTTAATTACATTACTCTTACTATTATTATATTATTACTTAAAATGTTATACATATAATTACTGCTTTATTTATAAAATTTAAAATAAAAAAAATATTACTTCAAAACCTTTACCAAAAATATCAAATTATAATTTATTTTAACTTTATATTTATATTTATTTAAATTATCTAAAACGAACTATTATAATTGTTTCCAATTATATCAAAATCCCACAATTTTAAAATTAAATAATTATATTATTTAAAACTTTCAAAATCATACATATTCAATGTAAATTTATAAGAGAAAGGATTTAAAATCCAGCAGTTTTCTTCTGTTTACGCTAAGGCTTGAAATCCGATTTGCCACGTGCCTGTGTGTTTATTATCAGCTAAGGTTTTCTTTGAAGCTATCCGTCCGCATTAACGAGATCTGAATTAAAAACTGCAAAGGAGGCTACGCACAATGTTTAGTTTGATGTTCAAAGATAAGCAAATTTAAATGTGAATTGTGTAAATTGCCATAGTCATGTCTATCGTGGACTAAGTACATCACATTGTTTTTTAAGTGTTTAACGCCGGCTTTTATTTCATATGGCACCACAGACGGCGACCCTAATGCTACATGGAATGAAGATAGAGTACTTGCCTGGACTCCGGAGCTAGACTCTCACCCTGAAGATGCCGAACGCAGCTTTTGGCGAAACGTCGGTTATACCAACCACTGGACCACGGCCTACAAGCGCGGCAAACTTAGATAATAAGATTGATAACGCCGGCCGTGAAAGCCTAAGCCTCTACATGTGTATATATATATATAATTATATTCCCCTTAGTTCCTTTCCACTTACCAGAAGCAAGTAATAAGACTATTTCTGCAAATGTATGATGTAGTTAAAAGAATGATTTTTTGTAACAGTTTGGTGCAGGACATGTGAATGGAAATCAAACGCTTTTTATAAATGTTTCACTTGTTTGGGTGGGGTCACATCCCTCTCTAGATTCTTCCTTGACATGATGGTGGCTACATAGTTGTTATCACTCCACTATTAGAATCAAACCTGATGAAAACATTAAAGTCACTAACTAGATCGATATACGATAAACCAAAACGCACATACCTTAAGTATATTGATTATACAGGGCTTTCATTTCAAATCTTCTCAGTATAAATTATGATTTATTTAAATTATGTTTAATTCAATTTAAAAAAAATCTTAAGTATTGAGGGAGAGGCTTAAACTGGTCTGAATGGTATTTTAAGCTTCACTCACTGAGCCTCAACCAGCCCAGTTTAAATTTCAAGTGCCATACTCCTATATTTTACACATATTTATGAACAAGTATTCAAATGTTTATTCATCTCACTCATTTTACATGTTTTTTTAAAATCGTTACCTAGCAACCTGGATTATTGTTATTGTGGAAGACCATTTTGAACATTTCTTGTGTATTGAATGCTTGTAAATAGAAGTCATATTCATTTATGGGACTAAAAACCGTTTTGTTCACAGAACTGCTACTGCTTTTAATGAGAGACAGCCTGAAAAAAAATCTGATGTGTATCATTCACATGACTTTCTCTATACCCCTGCAACAAATTATTCTTAAAAAGCTTATACTTCTATTTACTTTATGCTAATCAGAAAAAATAGTAGAAATAGTCTTATTACTTGCTTCCTTGTAAGTAGAAGCGAAATAAGGGAGTACCATAGGTGAAAGTGATAGTCAAAAGTTGGTTGCTATGTCAATGAAGTTCCTTTGTTTATATGGATCGGAGTTCACAAGTTCCTGTATGAGAAAAAAATAAGTTTTTCATAGCAGAAACCAAAAATAATGAATGTCTCAAAAACGACAAACTCCACGAAAAAAAAAATGTATATAATATAAATTGTGTGCTTTAACGTGCTCTACAGTGTTTGGGTAGTAAATGTTTGTCCATCTCTTACGGTTTAGCAGTTATTCAAAATTCAGTAAAATTCATTCATTCAGAATAAACTACTCTTCAAAATATACATTTTATTTGTCAGGTAAATATCTTCAATATATGAAATTTTAACCAAAATCGTTAGAGCCATTTTTGAGAAAATCAAAATTTTCAAAAAAAGTTCCATGTAAAGGGAAGTTGGGTGTGGGGGGATTTTTCTCAAAATCTTCGTGTCGCATCCCTGGAAGATACTAAATTTAAATATCAAGTTTGGTATTTTACCGACTTTTCGTTTTTGAGTTATCTTGTTCACAGACACACGGACACACACACACACAAGGACCTTTTTCCGAAAATGCTTTTCTGATTTAAATGGGACCCTGAAACATACATTTCCGGTAAAATCTCGGTATCGAATTTTTTGGTGGAGTGCAATACCTTCTCTATACACTATGTACATAGTGCGTATAGAGAAAGTAAAAAGCCTAAGTCACTGATATTGCATAGATCTAGTACATTTGAAGAAACTGGCTTTCTGCACCATTAACTAAATAAAGAACCACAAAACTGGATGGAAAATTGCTGATTGAAGTATTATGTCATTTCAGTATTTATTCAGTATATGTTAAAGTTGCGTTTTACAGTTGCATATTAGAACTATAGTTGAATACAATATGTGCAATACATAATAACAGTTAATCCATGAGTGCTCTAGTTGCTCTTCAGCAGAAGCACCCTACGCATCCGCTGCTCCTGGAGATCCAAACAGTACATAGCAAAATACTGTCTTCTGGTAAAACAAGCTTGCTCTTTTGGCTCCCGTCGCATGTAGGTATACCGGGAAACGAAAGGGCAGATGAAGCGGCCAAGGAAGCTACCAGACATCCGTGTATCCTACCAGATTTCAAGACTCCTCACCGTGACAACTTTGTTCAGGGTGTCATCCAAAAGTGGAAACAAGAATGGTCTACCCTGTCCAACAGCAAATTGCATGAGGTACACACTTTCGCCGATTCCACTACTCATACAAATCATTTCATCGTAAGGTCCAGACTGTACTGACTCGTCTGCGTATTGGACATACATCACTCACTTCTGTCCCGTGAAAACCCACCGATGTGCAACTGCCAGCTAACAGTGAAACATCTCATTACCAACTGCAGTCTCTATGAGGAACAGCCAAACGAACTCCCGACAGCCCTGGACCAACTACAATTCTCCAACAAGGTCTTGAACTTCTTACAAGTAATCCATTCTTGTTTCGATCTATATATTCAAAATTTTAAAGTAAATGCTAAATATTGTCATAGTTCACAACAAACATAAAATAACTTTTCTCTTACTTGTAAAATACTGCATTGAGTTTCCTTTTTCATGTATACCTTGTATATGTTTATTTAAATTTGCATTGAGAACGTATTCAACTAATGTACTGTAACCCTGATGAGAAGTCGCGATATAACCATCGCAGTTAAAGCGACTTTAAATAAAAAAATTAAAAAAAAAAAATAACAGTTAAGATTAAATGTAAATACCACAACAAAAGAATCAATATTAATGTTGTCATGCTAGCGTCTAAAACCAAGATTGTTGGTTAAAACCTGGTGAAGGGTGATGGCTTCCTTCAGAAGGGGAGTACAGCCGCTGATTCCGTGTAATGTTTATTCGCACGTAACAGAACTTCAAACTTTGAAAAAAAAAAAAATGTCACTGGGCAAAATTCCGCCATTTCGCGTCCAAAAGTCGTGATGTTGTCCTACAGTGCCATCTGTGGACGACGAGCTCATCCCTCGTCACCATGGCGCATAGCGGCAAACTTAGGAACTAGGAATTAAACTTCGATCAAGGAAAATCGTAACGGTGTCCTATGCTGCACTTATGAATTACAGGGAATCCTAGTACTCAATAGACAGTGGTTTGAACACACACCTCGTGCATTCTAAACGCATCTGTTTTAACCAGCATTTCTATTGGTTTCATACATCAAGTGCTAAAAATGACTACATTTTATCTCTACACAATACAAATTGGCAACAGCTCAACGAGAACGATTTTTATAGAAGAGTATAATGTCCCACAAAATCGAAGATAATCCAACTTTGACACAAAATATTTTCTTTTTCTTAAATGGGTTGTTAGCAAACACAATTGCACCTACTGGGACAGTAAAATTCATGATATGTTTCATGAAGATAATAAATACTCCGTTTCCGCGGAAGATCAAAGTATTGGCTGCAATTATGGGGAATAATATTGCTATTCTAACTGAAGAAAACCTGGCTGGAAAATTGTATCTGAATATGCCAGAAAATATAATTTTTCTTTTATCACACTTTGCTGGATGGAAAAAAAAAAAATGAATTCTCACAGGACGGAGCTTTCCCACTATGCAGTACCCATAACAATGGCTGGATGGCAGATTTCCAGGAAAGTGGATTGGTAGGAGAGGGCGGTAAAATGGCCGGCGAGATCTCCAGACCTAATGTCTCTTGACTTCCTCCTATAGGGTCATTTTAAATCAGTTGTATATACTACTCCACTTGAGAATCTGTCGTGTGGAGTTCCATAATATATTACTATTTAGCCACCAATAGAGCACCTTTTGAGCATTTAATCCAAAATATTGTGTTTCTTCTCAGGTTGCCTAGGTAAAAGTTATAAAGATGTATATTGCCCCCCTACACACTACACTGACCTTTTTTTCTTCTAAAAGGGCTCAAAACGTGTGTTTCCGGTGAAACATCTCTATCAAATATTTGGATGGAATACAAACCCTCCACGTATTTGGTGAAGAATGTAAAATATATAACCCTAGATTCAAAAAGTCTATGGAATCATTTATTTTCTCCTTAATGAATACGAAAGTAAAGGATATTTTATTTTTAGGGTTGGTAACGCCCCTGATGACACTTTGTTTCAATTTTCATGTCAATAATGACTGTTGTTTGAAAACTAGTTTTTGTTGTGTATACATATCGGTTTATAACGCCGGCAACGGAACGCGTTCGAGCATAAAGTTTTGTGTTTTGTTTAAACAGGTCTCCCTTAGAGACTTTGAGATTGATGGAAGAAGCTTATGGTGAGGTAGCAATGAAGAAAACCCAGTTGTATGATTGGCATAAACGTTTCAGTCAAGATTTTCGAACGCTGAAGGAAATGCTGTACGTCGACAAGGCCACTACGACAGGTGTACTAAAATGTTTAAAGGAGTGCTTTAAAAGAGTGCTTTCAGTCTGTTTACACCTGGTGACAGAAGTTTGTAACTGCGAAAGGGAAATATTTTGAAGGAAATGTATAAATAGCCTTATGGTAACTTTGTTTCTGTGTTGTTTCCGGGATTTTTGTGAATACACTCGGTATATACAGACTGTTTCAAAACGACACCAAACGAAGAGAGCAGTCGATTAGCTTACACTTTGACTTGTCCGAAACTTGATGTCGCAACTTTCAAACTCTTCTATTTAACGTTTTATGTGTGTTTAAAAATCGCACACATTTGGGATTAGGCAGTGAAGGAACAACGATTGTAATACGCCACGTAAACAACCTCAGAACGTGTTATACGAAACACATAACAAGACCCACATACTATGTTTTCCATTACTAAGGTGACATGTGCCGCGCCGGCGTGTCTATCAAACCACGCCTATACCACGCGACTGGGACCTTCGCTTCCAACCGGCAACTCTCTTGGGGTGGGCCAGGCACGTGCCATTTGGTCATGCACGACTGCCTAATCCATGGTGATTTTATGGCAGTTTTTGTATGTGCCGAATTTAGAGCTGAAAATTATATTCACGTATCACGAACGGTATGACCAACAAGGTCCACATCTTCGTTTGGTGTCGTTTTGGAAAACCCTGTTATTGTATTATTTAAGAGACAGAAAGAGTAAGAAGTTGGGAGGAATGAATAAGAGAGAGATAAAGACAAACTTTCGGTAACTACTCGGTCGATTACGATCATCTTTCACTACCGAAAATTGCTGTATTTTCAGACGAGTATAGGCACCGTGCACGATTTAGAAAACCGCACCGGTGGTGCCGCTCCGTATCATGCTTTGTACTTATTAGGAGGATAGTTAGAAGCGGAAGCCATATGCGATATACGTATTATTTGTGGTTTTCTGCCTATAAAGTGCATACATTTTACTGAAAGTGCTGTTTCAAAGGGTCGAAATCTTTTTGTACATATTTGGAAATGTACTGGGAACATATGCTGAACCGTGGGGATGTTCTGAACCTTTTATTTCCGATGAAGTGAATGCTGCAAATTTCTGTTGCGGGCTTTGGTTCTCACGGTGATCCCTCAGGACTGAAAATAAAATATAAAGTATGAATAGTAATACGAACACAACAATACGTACATACATATTAATAATAAAAAGAAAAGTAGACAATAATAATAATAGTAATTCGCATAATGTGTCGTTTAATCTAATACTTACAGTATTTAGAGTTTCTGTTTATTAACTTAATAAAGGTTAACATTAATTTCTAAACAACATTATCCATTCTGCAGTTAATTTTTACTTTCTGTATATGCACTATGTACATAGCGTATAGAGAATGTATTGCACTCCACCAAAAAATTCGATACCGAGATTTCACCGGAAATATATGTTTTAGGGTCCCCTGTATCCAAAAAAAGTATTTTCAAAAACAGGTCCGTGTGTGTGTGTGTGTGTGTCCGTGTGTCAGTGTGTCCGTGTGTCTGTGAACACGATAACTCAAAAACGAAAAGTCGGTAAAGTACCAAACTTGGTATTTAAGTTTAGTATCTTCCAGGGATAATTCCCCCACCCCAAACTACCCTTTACATGGAACTTTTTTCAAAAATTTTGATTTCATAAAAAATGGCTCTAACGATTTTGATTAAAATATCGTACATTAAAGTTATTTACCTGACAAATAAAATGTATATTTTGAATTTTCGGGGAATAGCCTCTGAAGACTAATTTATTCTGGATGAATTTTTCATAACTACTAAACCGTAAGAGATGGGCAAAAACTTAACGCACAAAAAATGTAGAGCACGTTAAAACACACAATTTATGTTATGTACATTTTCTTCGTGGAGTTGATCGTTTTTGAGATATTCCTTTTTCTAGGTTTCAGCTTTGAAAAACAATTTTCTCATACAGGAATTTGTCAACTCTGTCCATACAAACAAAGGAACATCAGTCACATAGCAACCAGCTTTTGGCTTTCACTTTAACCTATGGTACTCCCTTATTTCGCTTCTACTTACAATAAAGCAAGAAATAAGACTATTTCTGCTAATTTTGCTCGATTAACATGAAATAAATAAAAGTTAAGCTTATTAACAATAATAATTTACAGAGATATAGAGAAAGTCATGTGAATGGAACACATCAGATTTTTAAGCATATGTTACTGCTTTGAGGAACAATATAAAATTAGTGTACTTACTTCTTTCGATGTGCAGCTTGAATCCATACATTTCTTCTTTGGGCTTCAGATTTCCACGTGGGAAAAGAATAAAAGGCACTAGTTGGCAAAGTATTCTTGTATGTACTATTACATCCTACAACACAGCAGTTATTGTTCCCTTTCTTGTTGTGTTTACATTCTCAGGAGGTTCGATACTTGACATCTTAGCATACGCTAATATTCTTACTCCACTGTCTCTATTATCCTCTTGTTAGTAACCAAAGTTGCCGCCAGAGTAGCGTGCACGGTGCGTATAGGCTATAAAACATAAGAAATTAAAGCTCACCGAAAGAATAGTAAAATACTGTTAGGTATCTAGTGTTTTATAAATGAGTACTTAGTTTCTAATTTACACATCATATGATAGTGATATAATTCATATTCTGTCACTTATATTATTTCTTGATAGAAGTATTGTTGTTGGCAGTGCCCCAGTGTATTTTATCTGTGGAGAGGGTGACATTTCTGTATCGATTAGTTCCATTTCTCAGGCCTGGGTTTGTTCTACCACAAAACTGGTAGAATGACCGGACTGAGGTTCATGTTGCGTGAAGCTGATTGTCGGCGAGCCAGTGTATAGTCCATGGGCTGCTCTCTCTCCCTCTAGCACACATGGCTAGCTCCGTGAACAAGCAACCATCCGAGCGCTATAATATAATTACAGCATTCACATGTTTTAACAGGTGCCCAAATGTTTTACCGCTTCGATACATTTAACACTCATATTCGAGGACCGTTTTGCAAAGCTAAGCACACATAAAACGATATCTGTTTATTTATAATAGTGCATTGTGAGAGGAAGTATGAAACAAAAATTGAGACACCTAATTTTGAGGCAGAAATTTTGACATACATTTTAAATTAATAGACAGAACTTTTTAAAATATTGTGGTAAAATCGTGAGGAAATAAAAATGTGGATGAAAGTGATAAAGCAAAGGAAGAGTATAATAATAGAGATAATAAAGAAAGGAACAGGGATGGAAAACATATGTATCTTAGACAAAGTACCTACTAATTTCAAATTTTAATAAAATACATGTACAGTTTTGTGCCGTATATTAAGACAGCATTGGATTTAAATTGCACTTTGCATTGTTGCTGGATACGTTTAGTTTAAAAACATTACAACAATGTACCGGTAGGGATAGTTAAATTAACTGCTAATTACAACAATGTACCAATAAAGACAGTTAATTTAACTGATAATTCTTGGCGTTGATGCATATTAAGGTTGATTTATTGTGGATATCGTGAGAAAAAAAAACATTGTTTTTATTGAAAACGTGGAGATGAATGTAAGACAGATAGCAGATGCAGTTTGTGTTTGTAAACCTAGCGTGTTAAGGTTTATGAAGCTACATAAAGACAGGGGGACATGAAAAAGGACACTGTTGGGCGAAAAAGGAAAACCACACTCAGGGATGTTGCCCTAATCCGAAGAATCGGCATTATCAAACCAAAGAAGACCAACAATTTCACAAAAAGGGATGTTGCGTCTCACGAGATTGATGTAGACGCTTCCACTTACGTCGCCGTCTTCTGGAAAGTGACTGTCCGGCACAGTGCCCTATAAAGAAACAATTTCTGACACCCCTAATGAAAAACAATAAAGAAAAAATATAAAGACTGGACTGTGGAGCAGTGCAAACAATCTGATGTATTCCATTCACATGACTTTCTCTACTCTCTGCAACAAATTGTTGTTGAAAAGCTTATGTTTCTATTTACCTCATGCTAGTCGAGAAAACATTACCAAAATAGTCTTATTATTTGCTTCCTTGTAAGTAGAAGCAAAATAAGGGAGTACCATAGGTTCAAGTGACAGTCAAAAGCTGGTTGCTATGTGACTGAAGTTCCTTTGTATGGACAGGAGTTGACAAACTCCTGTATGAGAAAAGTATAAGATTTTTAAATAATTAAATTAGATTTAACTATGGTTTTAGCCTAGTGTATTCTACTATTTCCTTTTACTTACATGCAATCATTTCTGCTAATGTTTATCTCGATTAGCATAAAGTAGATAGAAGAATAACCTTTTTAACAATAATTTGTTACAGTCGTGCAAAAAGAGACATGTGAATGGAGCAGACTTTTTTTGTATACTGGGAACCCTAATACGTGAAATCTCGGTGTCAAATTTTTAAGGGGAATACAATAGTTTCTCTATACATTATATACATTGAAAGTGTATAGAAATTAATAAAAATATATCATGAAGTAGAAAAGTTGTCCTTTTTGTAGAATAATATTCAATTATAATCGTGCAATTGTAGTACATCATATGGTTTGGACAATTAAAGCATTTTTTACTTTCTCTATACGCACTATGTACATAGTGTATAGAGAAGGTATTGCACTCCACCAAAAAATTTGATACCGAGATTTCAACGGAAATATATGTTTTAGGGTCCCCTTTATCTAAAAAAAGCATTTTCGGAAAAAGATCCGTGTGTGTGTGAACACGATAACTCAAAACCGAAAAGTAGGTAAAATACGAAACTTGGTATTTAAGTTTAGTATCTTCCAGGGATGCGACACGAAGATTTTGAGAAAAATCCCCCCACCCCCAACTACCCTTTACATGGAACTTTTTTCGAAAATTTCGATTTTCTCAAAAATGGCTCTAACGATTGTGATTAAAATTTCCTGTATTAAAGATATTTTTACCTGACAAATAAAATGTATATCTTGAATTTTCTGGGAAAAGCCTCTGAAGAGTAGTTTATTCTGGATGAATTTTACTGAATTTTGAATAACTGCTAAACCGTAAGTGATGGACAAAAGCTTACTGCACAAAAAATGTAGAGCACGTTAAAACACACAATTTATGTCATATACATTTTTTCGTGGAGTTCGACGTTTTTATGACATTCCTTAGTTTTGGTTTCTGCTATGAAAAACTTATACATTTTTCATACAGGAATTTGTCAACTGCTGTCCATACAAACAAAGGAACTTCAGTGGCATAGCAACCAGCTTTTGATTATCACTTTAACCTATGGTACTCCCTTATTTCACCTCTACTTACAAGGAAGCAAGTAATATGGCTATTTCTGCTAATGTTTTACTGATTAGCATCAAGTATATAGAAGTATAAAATTTTAAGAATAATTTGTTGCAGGGATATAGAGAAAGTCATGTGAATGGTACACATAAGATTTTTTTACGTAAGAATACACAGGTATGAAATTTTGGGGTGGCTGATGTCCTACACATTTAGGTTTACAAAAGGGAGTTTCAACCATAACACTGCACGATTCTCTGTTGTCTTTGTGGGTAAACGACATCAGCATACACGAACAGCTGTTTAGCATTATTCATTAGTCTACTGAAATGAAACAACGCTCTCTATCAACAGTGTTTTAAAATGTTTTGTTTTGTTAAACTGCTCGTCTTTCCATGCATTTGCATATAGAGTTCCTGTATATATATGTTGTAGGTAGAACTAACCTATTGAGCTGTAATAAGCCGATAGGAGCTATATCAATACTTAAAAAGCCTGATGTGTACCATTCACATGACTTTCTCCATATCCCTGCAACAAATAATTCTTAAAAAGGTTATACTTCTATTTACTTTATGCTAATCAGAAAAAATAAATAGCAGAAATAGTCTAATTACTCGCTTCCTTGTCAGTAGGAGCGAAATAAGGGACAACTGTAGGTTAAACTGATAGTCAAAAGCTGGTTGCTACGTCAAGGAATTTCCTTTGTCTATATGGATAGGAGTTGACAAGTTCCTGTATGAGAAAAGTATACGTTTTTCATAGCAGAAACCAAAAATAAGGAATGTCACAAAAACGACGAACTCCACGAAAAAATGTATATAACATAAATTGTGAGTTTTAATGCGTTCTTAATTTTTTGTGTGGTAAGTTTTTGTCCATCTCTTACGGTTTAGCAGTTATTCAAAATTTAGTAAAATTCATCAGGAATAAACTACTCTTCAGAAACTATTCGCAGAAAATTCAAGATATACATTTCATTTGTCAGGTAAATATGTTTAATATCCGAAATTTTAATCAAAATCGTTAGAGCGATTTTTGAGAAAATCAAAATTTTCGAAAAAAGTTCCATGTAAAGGGTAGTTGGGGGTGGGGGGATTTTTCTCAAAATCTTCGTGTCGCATCCCTGGAAGATACTAAACATAAATACCAAGTTTGGTATTTTACCGACTTTTCGTTTTTGAGTTATCGTGTTCACAGACACACGGACACAGGGACACAGGGACACACGGACACACGGACACAGGGACACACACACACACACACACACACACGGACCTTTTTGTGAAAATGCTTTCTTTGGATATTGGGGACCCTAAAACATATATTTCCGGTGAAATCTCGGTATCGAATTTTTGGTGGAGTGCAATACTTTCTCTTCTATACACTATGTACATAGTGCGTATGGAGAAAGTAAAAATTCTGGTGCATTCCATTCACATGACTTTCTCTAATTCTCTGTAATAAATTATTGTTAATAAGCTTATTCTTCTATTTACTTCATGCTAATCGAAAAAACATTAGCACAAATAGTCTTATTACTTGCTTCCTTGTAAGTCGAATCCAAATAAGTATCATAGGTTAAAGTGATAGTCAAAAGCTGGTTGCCTTTGTGTGAACAGGAGTTGACAAATTCCAGTATGAGAAAAGTATAATTTTTTTTTAAAGTTTAAACCAAAAACAAGGAATATCACAAAAACGATCAACTCCACGAAAAAAATGTATATAACATAAATTGTGTGTTTGAATGTGCTCTATATTTTTGGTGTCCTAAGGTTTTGTCTGACTCTTACTGTTTAACAGTTATGCAAAATTCCGTAAAATTCATCCAGAATAAAGTAGTATTCAACGGGTTTTCCCAGAAAATTCAAAATAGACATTTAATTTGTGAGGTAAATATCTTTAATTTACGATATTTTAATCAAAATTGTTAAAGCCATTTTTGAGAAAATCAAAATTTTCGCAAAAAAGTTCCATGAGAGGGATAGTTGGGGTGGTGGGATGTTCTTCAAAATATCCGTATTGTATCCCTGGAAGATACCAAACTCAAATAACAAGTTTGGTATTTAACACACACACACACATAGACACACACGGACCTTTTGCTGAAAATGCTTTTTTTGGATTCAGGGGGTGCTAAAACATGTATTTCCGGTGAAATCGCGGTATCGAATTTTTGGGTGGAATACAATACTTCCTCTTATACACTATGTACATAGTACGTATAGACAGAGTAATAACACACATATCTGCATACTGCTATGCTCGAGAGGTAGGATGCTGGGAAGATGTTTTACATTCTAAATTGAGGGTAGTTAGATACTGGCAGAAAATAACTAAAAGTGAGCAAACATCTCTCTGAGATCAATATGTTATCCGCTTCGGATGAATAATATAGAACACCCAAAATGGTGGGCGGCGGGAGTACAAATATTGGCTTAAGGAATATTTGACAAAGGGGTAACGAAAATAGATATAACATCGTGAAAAAAGTAAACAGGCCACTATGCCATATGATAATGATTGTCTTTTATTCCTAGGTGGAACATCGGACCACAACAAATCTTCGCCATCGAGCTCTATTTCTTGACATGACTTGTATATCCTTCCATGATCTATTCATTTCTCTCAATTCCGCCTCAACTGAAAGGGCATTCGATTCAATTACTCGAAACAAAATATGGGAAGCTATGAGAATTTTTGAAATTCCAAAAGGACTGTCCAAGAACTGTATGGCAATTTTTCATATCACGTGGGACATAACAGAAAGCTATCAGAACATTTCTCAGTTAATAGTCGTGTCAAAAAAGGGTGTGTATTATCACCAATTCTATTCTTGATCGTTTTGGATAATATGATGAGCAAAGCCATGAATAAAAAAATCTGATGTGTTCCATTCACATGGCTTTCTCTACATCTTTGCAACAAATTGCTGTTAAGCAGCTTATCCTTCTATTTACTTCAAGCTAATCGAGAAAAAAATAGCAGAAACAGTCTTATTACTTGCTTCCTTGTAAGTAGAAGCGAAATAGTTTACCCGGAAAATAAGAGCCAATTGGGGAGTTTAGTGTCATGCCTGTATGCAGCCGTGGTAGCTCTCAAATGGTTAGCGGTTTTAGCGTTTCATTTTTACTATCTCAAAACGTACTATGTACACAATGTATAGAGAAGGTAACAAAAATAATTAAAATTAAACATACTAAAATTAATATTAATAATTCCTTTATCATTTACTACTTATGATTATTTAGAGGAGCTGCTATATTACAAGAAGATAATAAAAATCATCATAATGCTATTCTAGGCATCAAATTTAATAAACCTTTATTAATTAATAATCTCCGTCTACCTAAACGTTCATAATGCACCTAAAAATTCATTACCAAGATTTCACCGGAAATACATGTTTTGAGAAACTGCCCGTGTGTGTGTGTGTGTGTGTGTGTGTGTGTGTGTGTGTGTTTGTGTCTATAGACAGTATAGCTCAAAAACTAAATGTCGGTTAAATACTAAATTTGGTATTTAAATTCAGTACCTTCCAGAATGCGACTAGAAGGTTTTCAATAAAATCCCCCACTTCAAACTACTCTTTACATTTTTAGAAAATTTTGATTTTCTCAAAAATGGTTCTAAGGATTCTAAATAAAATGTTTAATATATAAGTTATTTACACGACAAATAAAATGTAAATATTTAATTTTCTGGGAATATTTTTTGAATATCTCTTTATTCTAGGTGATCTATGTATAACTGCAAACCATAAGAGATAAACAAAAATTACTAGGTACACAAAAAATGTGGATCCCGTCAAAACACGCAATTTATGTTTTATACATTTGCAGAGTTTACCGTTTCCGAGATATTCGGATTATTGGTTTCAATTTTAAGCCACTTAAATTTTTCTCAAACGGGAAGACATTTTTCTTCTAATTTCTCGTTTGTTTAGTCCTGGCAAGCAAAGAAATTGGAATTTTAATTGTTTCACATAGCGGCCGGCTTTTAAAAGACGAGGCTATCGCTTTAGCCTGTGTATTATCTTATTTCTCTTCTACTTACAAGGAAGCCAGCAATAAATGCTGCTAATGTATATCTTTATTAGCATGATATAGATAATAGATTAAGGTTTTGAATGAAAGGTTGTGTGCCAAACAGCTAAATGAAATTGTGTGAAGGGAATACATTACATTTTTGCCCTTCTATTTACAAGGAACCAAATAATAAGGACCATGTCTGGTATTGTTTCTCTCGACTATCATGAAGTAAATAGAAGAATAAGCTTTTTAACTATAATTTCTTACAGAAATGTAGAGAAAGTCATGTGAACACATCAGAATTTTTTATACAGGAACTTGTCAACTCTTGATCACACAAGTAATTGGATTTCAATCCCATAGCAACCACATTTTAAAACATTTGACTGTCGGTTTAGCACGCATATTCCCTTATTTCCCTCCTACTTATAAGGAACTAATAAGAGCATTCCTGCTAATGTTTATCTCGATTTGAATGAAGAAGATACATTAATAATACTTTGTTCTAGAGATGTACAGAAAGTCATGTGAATGGAATACACCAGATTTTTACTTTCTCTACACATAATATGTACGTAGTGTATAGATTCGATACCGAATCCCCGGAAATACACGCTTTAATGTCTCCTGTATCTAAAAAGTATTTTTAGCAAAAGGTCAGTGTGTGTGTGTCTGTGAATACGATAACCCAAAAACGAAAAATCGGTAAAATACCAAACTTGGTATTTAAGTTAAGTATCTTCCAGGGATGCGACACGAAGCTTTTGAGAAAAAATCCCCCACCCCAAACTACCCTTTATGTGGAACAAATTTCTAAAATTCTGATTTTCTCAAAAATGACTAACGATTTTTATTAAAATCGCTTATATTTAAGATATTTATGTGACAAATAAAATGTATGTATATCTTCAATATTCTGGGAACAGTTCTGAAGACATTGTTTGCATAACTGGTAAATCGTAAGAGATAGACAATAATTTTGCATACATAAAATGTAGAGCTCGCTAAAATACACAATTTATGTTATATACATTTTTTTCGTGGAGTTGACCGTTTTTGAGATATTGATTGTTATAAGTTTCAGCTTTAAAATACTTATAATTTTCTCATACGGGAATTTGTCAACTCCTTATACTTACGAGGAAGCAGGTAGCAAGAATCTTAGTGCCAATTTTTCTCGATTAGCATTAAGTAAATAGAAGAATAAGCTTTTTAACAATAATGTATTGTAAAGTGTAGAGAAAGTCATGTGAATGAAACGCACCATATTTTTACTTTCTCTATACGTACTATGTACATAGTGTATAGAGAAGGTATTGTGTTGCACCCAAAAATTCGATGTGTTGAGACCATCTGAATCCAGAAAAAACATTTTTAGAAAAAGGTCCGTGTGTGCGTCTGTCTGTGTGTATGTGTGTGCGTTTGTCTGTGGGCAGCATATCTCAAAAACGAAAAGACCATTAAATACCAAATTTGGGATTTAAGTTCAGTATCTTCCAAGGATGTGACGGAAAGATTTTCAGTCACGTAGCAACCAGCTGCTGACTATCACTTTAACCTATGGTACTCCCTTTTTTCGCTTCTACTTACAAGGAAGCAAGTAATAAGTGCTTTCTGCTAATTTTTGCTCACTTTGCATGAAGTAAATAGAAGCAAAAGCTTTTTAATAATAATTTATTTTAAGTGTAGAGAAAATAATGTGAATGGAACACATTATATTTTTATGGTAAACGTTTCAGTGTTATTTTGCAGCAGAATGAGGGTATTTTCAATCACTCTCGTCTACATCGTGTGGGTAGACGAATGGCTAATGGATGCTGCCACTGACAAGGCTCCCCAGGAGAGTACAGCGCGAGGTTCTCGTGCAGTATCGATGTGCCCATCGGCACTTTGTGCGGTTCGCCGGTTCAAAGTCTTACTCAGAGGATACTTAGAAGGCGGAGGAAACAGAACACTTACTGAAGCGAATGATGTAATAGCGCATGTACCAAGAACAGCGCTATCCATACATTTACATATAGTGTAACTATAGTCACGTCTTTAATTCGAAAATGTGAAACTTTTTGTAGGTTAGAGTGGCTGTTAATTAACGCACGTGTAAATTTGATAGAAAATTATACAAAGTACTTACATCAATTCCACACTGAATTTGCAAAATGTATAGTTTTATATGCACACTTTAAAACTCTTGAAACAGTAATTGAATCTTATTGTAATATTTCAATTAGCACACTTTTTTTTGTAACACAATAATAACACGAAGTTATAAAATATTTTCCTGAATTTGATCGTAGCACCATCTGTCGGAAAAAACTGGAATTGGAATAAAATATTATTGAATATTCGATACTGCGATTGTAGCGCAGTCTGCCGGATCTAATCTAAAACATTCCAAAATCAACAACAATTTATAAATAAAACATTAATCAAATCAACAATTTCCATTGAACCGAACTGAGAATCTAAACCATTCTCGAATCCATTGGAGCACACACAAAAAATGTCATTAAAATCGGTCCAGTCGTTTAGGAGAGTTCAGTCACATACACACACACACACACACGCACAGAAGAATTATATATATATATATATATATATATATATATATATATATATATATATATATATATATATAAAGATTTAATCAAACACGTGAGACGTTAATTCTTGACGTCACTGCTCTTTAATGACTATTATGGTTTTGTTCTAAAAACCATATTTGATGATAATTTGAGAAATAAGGGATGTAAGATATACTCCGCGTTTGTAGATTTTAAAATGGCGTTTGATACTGTGGAACGTAGGGCTCTGTGGGATAAATTAGCGCGTAAAGGACTTTCCGTAAAAATGATTAGAGTACTCAAGGCAGTGTATAAAGAAATTAAATTTGTTATCAAGGCTGATGCGCACAATACATCGGGATGCAACATAGCGCAGAGGGGAGTCAAACGGGGTTGTATATTATCGACGACATTGTTAATATAACATAGATGCGCTGACAGTTGAAGGCGAAAAAATAGCAATTCTTTTGTACGCTGATGACATTGTTATTCATTCTAAAACAGTAAATGGTTTGCAATCTGGCTTAAACGCAGTGCAACGATTTTGTAGACAATGGGGCATGATAGTGAATATTCTTAAATACTTTTATTGTTATAATTATATGTTTGTATAAGTGATTTACTTTATTTTCTTGTATTTATTTCATAAGTTGTTACTTTAGCTATGTTAGCGTGCTCCAACGCAGGTTTAACAAAAAACACCCACCATTTTCTGCAGAAGCCTTAAGAATTTGTAGTTTTCCTTTATTTCTTGTGCATGCATTAGTGTTACAAGCGGTAAAAGTCCCTAATATTTACCTAGCAGGGTATTTTTCTTTGTATCCACTGGTCACCTGATCAAAATATAATGAAAACACGTGAAATGGCGACGCTGAACACAAATTTTGGCGGCAAATATTAGCCAATGAGAATTAAGAATGATTAAGGTTGACATCTTGCATCGTGGGCTATTTTAACTGAATTTGCACAGTTTTTTCCTGTCTTTCTGACAAGAACTCTACGTCACTTTGTGGAAGAATTCAGCGTTAAAATTACAAAGTGCAATGTGAGTGGAATGTTAAGTAACATAGTTTGCCCTGTCACTTCTACGAATACTCCACGGCACTTAGTATAAGAATTCCGCGTTGAAATTTCAGCGCGATGTAGGTGTAATATATTCATAAGTGTTAAAAGTAACTAGTGTTGTGCTCGAGTATACGCAGTAACAATCAGTATATATACAGGATGTTTAAAAACTATACCAAACGAAAATGTGGACCTTGTTGGTCATACCGTACGTGTTAATTTTTAGCTCTAAATTCGGCACATACAAAAACTGCCATAAAATCACCATGGATTAGGCTGTCGTACATAACCAAATGGCACGTGCCTGGCCCACTCCAAGAGAGATGCCGGTTGGTAGCGGAGGTGATGTAGGCGTGGTTTGATAGACACGCCGGAGCGGCACAGGTCACCTTAGTAATGGGAAACGTGTCATGTAGGTGTGGCGTATGACAACCGTTGCTCCTTCGCTGCCTAATCCCAAATGTGTGCGATTAAAACTTTAAATATTTTGAAAGTTGCGACATAAAGTTTCGGTCAAGTCAAAGCTAATCGACTGCTATCTAAGTGTTAAAAGAAATGCTCAACATTGCTGTTTGTCGAGATGATTTCACCAACAGTGTTTGATGTTCCGTCGACAAATAAGCATCTGAGTGAAAAGGATCTTGCTGCTATTGTTAATTGTCCGTATCTACATTCATTCCTGTTTTCACTCTGAGAAAGCACAACAGTTCTACCAACCTCGAATCCTGTGACAGCTACGCCAAGGCAGCGAAAGAATCAACATTTTCATAAACGGTATATGACAACTATCCAGGTCCAGGCATCAAATACTCGCTCTCAATTTCTGTATACTGTCGGCTCTCGTACATTAAAGCTGTTTATATAATAAAAAAATTTAAAACCTTAATTTTCCGGGATTAGCCTCTCAAGACAAAGATTCGGGATGAATTTTGCACAACTGGTAAACCGTAAGAAATAGACAAAAGCTTATATATAAAAAAATGTAGAGATTGTTAAAATACACCATTTGTTCTTTTTACATTTTTTGTGGAGTTAGTCGTTTTTAGATATTCCTTGTTATTGTTTTCGGTTTTAAAGTACTTATACGTTTCTCATCCGGGAATTTGTCAACTCCTGGCCATACAAACAAAGGCACATCAATCACATGGCAACCAACTTTAAAAAAAATTGACTATCTCTTTATCCTTGTGTATTCCCTTATTTCCCTTTTAATTACAAGGAGGCAAGTGAAAAGAACAATTTTTGCTAACTTTTTCTTGGTGAACACGAAAGAAGTGGAAGAATACGCTTTTTAACAATAATTTGTCGCAGAGATGTAGAGAAAGTCATGTGAACGAAACACGTCAGATTTTTTTTTATACAAGGAGTAGCAAAACATGTATCTGCGATGAAATCTTGGTATGGAAAATGTGGATGGAATACAATATTTTTTGTTCTTTATCTACTCTGTATATTGTACATACGTGCTAGAGAAGTAAAATAATTATCGTCCGATTGAAAAGAGATCGTAAGAGATGGATGGGTAATAGTTGGTAATAGCTTGAAAGGGAAAAAAGAAAAATATCCACATTAATACGCTGATATTGTTAGTGCTCAGTATTCCCATTAAACTATTTTTACCTTGTATAAGCTGTATTTGTACAAAGTTCACACTTAAAGTTATTTTGCACCCATGACTATTGACAATAGCAGAGAAGGTTATTTCATTGTTGTTTAATTGGAACAATGAATTTTAAGTGCTTTGTTATTTAGTCCTTTATGAAGAGGGCTGAAGTGGAGTGAAGTGGAGAGCATGATATTGAAGTACGTTTCATTAATCTTTCAGCCATAGCTGCTCTTTGGCGCAGAGCACCAATTAAAACGAATATAGCTGTGATGTCCGACGTATAGTATCGATGGAAATATAGTTTTGTATCAAAGCGAATCATTTCATCTAATGGCTTACCTACTAGTGAAAATAAGATACATTTCATTTATAAATTATCGAAATAGTTACTGCAGCAATTCAAATAAATGATAACAAGAGAAAAAAATCTGATGTGTTACATATAATCATTAGCAGAATGTTCTTATTGCTTAGTTCCTTATAAATAGAAAGAAAATAAGGGAATACACTATGTTAAACCGATAGTCAAATGTTTTAAAAGCTGTCGTTATTCGATTGTCATTGCAAATCGCTTCTTTGCTTGTCTAGGAGTAGATCAAAAGAACAACGGACACCTTCTGTCCCAAAATAATATAAGTACTCACAAGTGAAACAAAAGACAAGGGATATCTCGGAAACGGTTACCTCCACAACAAAAATGTAAAGGACATAAATTGTGTGTTTTGGTCAGATCTACATTTTATGTGTAGCAAGTTTTTATCTATGTCTTACCGTTTAGCAGTTAAGCAAAATTTAGCAAAATTCGTCCAGAATAAAGGGATCTTCAGATGCTATTCCCAGAAAATTCAGTATATACAGTTTATTTGGTATGTAAATGTCTTTAATATACGGGATTTTAATCAAAATAGTTATAGCCACTTTTTAGAAAATCAAAATTTTCGAAAATTTTTCCATGTAAAGGGTAGTTAGGGATGGGGGTATTTTCTTGCAAATCTTCGTGTCACATCCTTGGAAGATACCAAACCTAAATACCATGTTTAGTATTTAATGTTCTTTTCGTTTTTGAGCTATGCTGTCCACAGACACACACACTCACACACACATACACACACACACACACACACACAGACCTTTGTCTGAAAATGCTTATTTTTGCATTCAGGGGGTCCTAAAACATGTATTTTCTCGGTATCGAATTTTTGGGTGGAATACAATATTTCCTGTATACACTATGTACATAGTACGTATATGGAAAGTAATATGATGTGTTCCATTCGTACAACTTTCTCTACAACAAATTCTTCTTCTGTCTTCTTCATGTTAATCGAGATAAACATTAGCAGAAATTATTTAATTGTTTTCTTCACACAAGCCGTGTGTTGGACAGGAGTTGGATAGGTAGAGTCAGACTGAAAAATCCAATGCCATAGCCGGGATTTGAACCACGGATCTCCCAGTCCTTAGCCGATTGCTCTACCATGGCAACATGCCGGCATATCATTGAATTTCTCAACTGACTCGTATGTTTCCCGATAAACCACAAGGTGATCTGAAACTATTTTGAGATGACAACCCCAATGGTGACTTACAATGTTGCAAGTATTTTAAATCCCAGGATTCAAAATATAGACAAATATTTTGGTCAATTGGTATTCATTTAATTGTTTTTCCACACAAGCCGTAAATAGGACAGGAGTTGGATAGGTAGAGTCAGACTGAAGAATCCAATGCCATAGCCGGGATTTGAACCACGGATCTCTCGGTCTCTAGCCGGTTGCTCTACCTCTGAACTAACGTGGAAACATTCCAGCATGCCATTAAATTTCTCAGATGACTCGCATTTTTACTTTCTCCATACGCACTATGTACATAGTGTGTAGAGAAAGTATTGCACCCCACCAAGAATTCGATACTGAGATTTCACCGGAAATATATGTTTTAGGGTCCCCAATATGCAAAAAAGCATTTTCACAAAAAGGTCCGTGTGTGTGTGTGTGTGTGTGTGTGTGTGTGTGTGTGTGTGTGTGTGTGTGTGTGTGTGTGTGTGTGTCCGTGTGTCCGTGTGTCTGTGAACACGACAACTCAAAAACGAAAAGTCGGTAAAATATAAAACTTGGTATTTAAGTTTAATATCTTCCAGCGATGTGATACGAAGATTTTGAGAAAAATCCCCCCACCTCCAACTACCCTTTACATGAAACTTTTTTTCGAAAATTTTTATTTTCTCAAAAATGGCTAAAACGATTTTGATTAAAATTTCGTATATTAAAGATATTTACCTGACAAATAAAATGTATATCTTGAATTTTCTGGGAATAGCCTCTGAAGAGTAGTTTATTCTGGATGAATTTTACTGAATTTTGAATAACTCCTAAACCGTAAGAGATGGATAAAAACTTAATACACAAAAAATGTAGAGCACGTAAAAATGTGCAATTTATGTTATATACATTTTTTCGTGGAGTTCGTCGTTTTTGAGACATTCCTTATTTTTGGTTTCTGCTATGAAAAACTTATACTTTTGTCATACAGGAACTTGTCAACTCCTATCCATATAAACAAAGGAACTTCATTGACATAGCAACCAGCTTTTGACTATCACTTTAACCTATGGTAGCCCCTTATTTCGCTTCTACTTTCAAGAAAGCAAGTAATAAGACTATTTCTTCTAAATGTGAATGGAACACATCAGATTTTTATTCATATATTTCACTATATGTTACGCTTGAAGGAAGCGCTTTTCCAAGCAGGTAGGGATTTAACTAGTGAAGGAAATACCGTTTACTTAGGATCATTTCTACATTGTTCCGATAAGCCTGCGTGTAGTTATTCTCCAAATAAACTGGCAGATAAGCAAGCTCGCTCAACAGTCACTCGGCTTCCCTTGGGTAGGCAACCTAGGGCATAAATTGTGATTTGTTAAGTTGTCATTCTGAATCACTACAATTGGGGAATTTGAAAACTTTTATTTTTTTTACTTTCTCTACACGTACTATGTACTTAGTGAATAGAGAATGTATTGTATTCCAACCAAACATTTGATACCGAGATTTGACCGAAGATACACAATTTGGGTCTCTCTAAATCCCACCCCCCAAAAAAAATGTTTGGAGAAAAGTCGGTGTGTGGGGGGATGTGGGCGGCATAGCTCAAAAACGAAAAGTCCGTTAAACGCCAAACTTGGTATTTAAGTTCAGTATCTTCAAATGATGCGACACGAATATTTTCAAGAAAATCCCGCCTTTCCGAACTACCTTTTACATGGAAAAAATTGCGAAAATTTTGATATTCTCAAAAATGGCTCTAACGATTTTGATGAAAATATCGAATATTAAAAATGATTACATGACAAATAAAATGCATACCATGAATTTTCTGGAATTGCCTCTGAAGACATCTTTATTCTGGATTAATTTTGCGGAATTTTGTATAACTGCTAAATCCAGTAGATGGACAAAAACTTACTACAGAAAAATATGGAACACCTTAAAACACCAAATTTATGTTACATATAAAAATTTTTGCGTGGAGTTGATCGTTTTTTTTTAGATATTCCTTGCTATTGGTTTCAGCTATAAAAAACATACAGGAATTTGTCAACTCCTGTCCATACAAACAAATGAGCTTGAGTCACATAGCAACCAGCTTTTGACTATCACTTTAACCAATGGTACTCCCTTATTTCGCTTCTACTTACAAGGAAGCAAGTAATAAGATTATATCTGCTAATTTTTTCTAGAATAGAATGAAGTATATAGAAGCATAAGCTTTTTAAGAATAATAATTTGTTTCAGAGATGTACAGAAAGTCATGTGAATGGAACATATAAGATTTTTTAATTTTGGAGACTTCAAAATATGTGTTTTGGGTTGCAAGATAGCACTTTCGCATGATCAATAAGTAAGTAGGTAGCGCTGAAGTGAAAATTATAAAATAGATTTTGATTATAATGAAAAAGTTGAGAAGCTATCTAATCCAACATTTCACAACGAACATGCGGTCAGAATTTCTAAATGCTCCATTGTGTAGCTATATGTATGTATCGTGTTTAGCCTCGCAACTTCGACTTTCTTTCCGTTTTCCAATACTTTTTCTTCTTCTTCACGTTACTCTTCCATTACAGAGTTTCTCTCATTTAACGCTTGCTCTCCTCTACCCCGCCATACTACACCAGGCAGCGAATAATGCCCTTCTTCGTGCCACAGTAAGCAAGCTCAAGAAAAAGAGGGGAGGGGGGAAATAGCGCAGTATTCTGAGATGCAAAACATTGTAGGGTTCCTTATAATGAGGCAGGTTGTGTTACGTTTTACTGCCTCTTTTGCCTACCACTTTTCGTTCCTTTACCTCAGCTATTTGATAGTAACGTGACTTACGCATTCAAAATACTTTGCCATATGCTTATTATGTGAAAACAAACAGCTGGTAAATTTAAACTTTTATTGCTAGTGGAGGTATATTTCATTATTCCATATGAAATTTCAATGCCATCATAAAGTGAGCAGCTCTTACACTATTTGATTATCACTTTTGCTTACTTATTCCCCCTATATCTACTGCAAATAATTATGTAATCAAATTTTTTCTGATAAGTTTTACTTTCTCTAGCCCCATATGTACAATGTAGATAGGGATAGAGAAGTATTGTATTCCACCCAAAAATTCGATACCGCAATTTCACCGGAAATACATGTTCTAGGACCCCCTGTATCCAAAAATAGCATTTTCAGAAAAAGGTCCGTGTTTGTGTCCATGTGTCCATGTGTCCGTGTGTCTGTGAACACGATAACTCAAAAACGAAAAGTCGGTAAAATACCAAACTTGGTATTTAAGTTTAGTATCTTCCAGGGATGCGACACGAAGATTTTGAAAAAAAATCCCCCCACCCCAAACTACCCTTTACATGGAAGTTTTTACGAAAATGTTGATTTTCTTAAAAATGGCTCTAACGATTTTGATTAAAATATCATATATTAAAGATATTTACCTGATAAATAAAATGTTTATCTTGAATTTTCTGGGAATAGCCTCTGAAGACTACTTTATTCTGGATGAATTTTACGGAATTTTGAATAACTGCTAAACCATAAGAGATGGACAAAATCTTACTTCACAAAAATGTAGAGCACGTTAAAACACACAATTTATGTTATATACATTTTTTCGTGGAGTCATCGTTTTTGAGTCATTCCTTGTTTTTGGTTTCTGCTATGAAAACATACTTTTCTCATATAGGAACTTATCAACTGCTTCCATACAAAGAAAGGAAGTTCAGTGACATAGCAACCAGCAAGGAACAAAGCAACAAGGAACCAAGTAATAAGACTATTTTAGTCTGATTAACATGAAGTAAATAGAAGTATAAGCTTATTGAGAGAATTTGTTGCAGAGATATAGAGAAAGTCATGTGAATGGTTCACATCAGATTTTTTTCTTTCTACTTACAATGAAGCAAGTAAATAAGACAATTTCTGCTAATGTTTATCTCTATTATAAAAAGCAGATAGAAGAATATGCTTTTTAATTATACCTTGTTACTGCGATGAAGAGAAAATCATGTGAATGGAACACATCCAATATTTTAGGGGAGAGGGTTTAATTATAGATCTGCTCTAGGATTGTTTTACACCATTTTTTTCAGAAGTACATCATTATGCTCTAAGTAAAAAAAAATATTTATTGGGTAGCAATAACAGAGGCGTTTCATTGATGAAAGAGAAAATCAGACTATCGCACTGCACGAATTTTTGTTACGTCAATCCATAATTGCACCGCTTCATGCCGAAGGTGTAATGGAAACAGAACCGCTTTTCGGATAACAAAAACACACTGACAGCGACGCATCGGGAACGTGTTTTATTACGTCCCTAGGAGGGAAAATTGAAACAAAACACTCAACATCATGTTATCTGCGATTGAAAACTATGGGTTAAACGAATATTTCGAGGCGCAAAAAGCTCTACATTACAGTATTTTCTACTGTGCCTATTAAAAACACAGAAAAGCAGAACAGTGGGAAAATTAATAAAAAATAAAAAGCTTATACACTCGATTCACATGCCTTTCTCTACCTGTTCTACATACTTATAAGAAAATACTATTCTTATTTCTATTCTATGCTAATCAAGATAAACATTAGCGTGTGGACAATGCATTTTATGCGTATTGATACTAAAAAAAGGAAAATGGGACAGTGGTTGTTTGTTAGACTGAGATGCTTTTACTAGCAGTGGAAGGCGAATGAAGTTGGGTGGGTAGTAAAATAAATAATACTAATTTCCGGGAACTAGCAATTTATATATTTAATTGCTGTTGTGCAACAAGTTACCAGTAACATTATCTGTTTAATTTTCTCTCAAGATACATAGATTACAATGCACAACAACATGCATTCGTAACGTCTCAAGTGTGAATCGTCTCCGATTGGCACGTAAACAGACGTTATATTGTGAAAAGCGTCACTCCACGTCACAATATGTGATTGTAGCAAAACAAAAATAGGGCACATCATCGAATATTGGGTATGATACTCCATTTCCGTAGCAATACCTCGTAGCACATTTCACGCATTATTGCAGGTGCGACATTTTTTTCCAAACAGTGTCTTCACTTCCTTTTTCAGAACAAAGTAGTATTCAGAGGCTATTCCCAGAAAATTCAAGATATACATTTTATTTGTCAGGTAAATATCTTTAATATACGATATTTTAATCAAAATCGTTTGAGCCATTTTTAAGAAAATCAAAATGTTCGAAAAAAGTTCCATGTAAGGGGTAGTTGGCTGTGAGGGGATTTTGTTGAAAATTTTTGTGTCGCATCTTTGGAAGATACGAAACTTAAATACCAAGTTTGGTAATCAACGGTCTTTTCGTTTTTGTGCTATGCTGCCTTTTTTGATTCACGGGGACCCAAAACATTTATTTCCAGTGAAATCTCTGTAGTGAATATTTGGGTGGATTGTAATACCTTCTCTATACGCTATGTACATAGTGCGTGTAGAGAAAGTAAAACTATTGTGTGTCAAAATAGATATATATGGAATATAAATTTTAAGAAAATATATCATAATATGTTCTTAGCGAATTTTAACTAAACAAATAACTGGAGCTATAACTGGGTAGTGTATGTTTATTAACAGGTAATTCCAGCTTTAAACATTGAATTCTCGTAATTACTTTTTCAACACTTAGCTCAAATAAAATATTTGAGCAAATGCATAATCACATATATGATTTAATTTTTTATTAATTTGTTTCAAAAATATTAAACTGGTTCACAAAACTATATTAAAGAAAATAGTCATATTAAATTTTGAAATAATAATCCAATTTTGATAAATAATTATATTTTTAGGAATAAAGAGTTTTGATGAGTACAAAAGCATTCACATTTCTGCAGTAATTAAGACAAATATAAAAATAAATACATGACATTTATTTACTAGCACTTTTACTCGATGAATGACCTTAGAGAGTTAAAAAAATACATATGTGTATATATGTATATATATTATTTAAATAACTGCAAACTAGAATTTTGAGATATGGAAACATATCAGTATTATTGCGTACATATCTAACATAACCCATGGCACGACAGCTGAGAAGGAGCCATGGCCTATGACCAGGTCACGGCGTCCCCCATCTCAGTCCATGACAGGCGTCTTGGGGGTGCAGTATTGGAGGGTGAGACGTGGTCAGCGCCTCGATCTGGAGCCGCTACACAACCATCAATTAGCCCCCGAGGGACCTCACGGAGCTGAGTGCACCCTGGTCCAGGTTTCCCAGCGGGGGGAAAATCCCCATGCAACTGGTATACATGTCAATAAGGTATCTTTCATACTGTGGATTTTCCAAATTTCACTGATGCATACTCTTAATATATGTATTTTGAGAAAATCGCAAATTTCGAAAAACTTTCCTTGGGGTTCTTAAAAATCTTCGTTAAGAGATCCTGGAAGGTGAACTTAAATATCAACTTTGGTTGATAACAGAACGTTTCGTTTTTGAGTTGTTGTTCATAACAAGACACTCAATCACACACATATACACACACTTACATTTTTTTAAAATGCTTTTACTACAGTAGGAGACCCTGAAACGTGTATTTCCAGTGAAATCTTGGTATTGCATTTTTGTTGTTGTTCTTTACATTGCCCTTAAAACCTTGTTTAAAGTGGGTTAACTATAATATTTGTAATATGATGGCGTAGATATAAAATTACTCACTCACAATTTGTTGGTCGGTAGTATGCAACAGAAACCCATTGAGAATGGTTCTGACTTAGGACCGAAATTAGGATTTTAAAGTCAAACTACAAATATATGAATGAATAATCCTAAATTTGCACCATCATATTCTAAATAATTGATTTTTTGGGTTAAATTCCATAATTTTTCTACCAATAAACTACAGAATAATTAGAGAAGGTTAAAAAGTAAAGCTGTTTCGTAACACTAGTTATTATAAAAGAATTTGATACATGTGAATTTAACACGTCAGGTTTTATTTAATATAAACAGAATCAATAACGTAACAAACACATAATGTGGCGTGTAGCTTTCTCGAAGAAATCTGTAATACCTTTAGAGAAATTGTAGGTACCTGATAATACAAATACAAAACATTTTATCAGATGTAGGTAGTTTCTCTTGCTTTGCTGACGTTAACAATAGCTTCTGACAGCACTTGAAGACATATGGCAGGAAACTTAAGAACTTTCTAATGTTTCTATCGGATTCAAAAGTAAAAGCTGAAATAAAGGTATAAATCGGAAAGGGAGATAAACCCTTTTTCTTTACTCAGCATATTCAATCGATTTTTACGTGTACAAAAGGCACAAAAAGAATCCGGCACAGTCTTGTTCCGTACACCGCATTCCTTACCATTTGTAGGGTACTTCATTACGTCATGTTTTTATTTTATTGGCTGATACTGTCACCTTGCAGGTGAGTGTTCTATATCGAACCAATAGAGCATACCTATGCTGGGTTTGTCAACTCATTCGCTAATAGGAATAGCCACCTTACTCAACTGGAAGTGAGGTTAGGTAACCTGTACTTCAATAGTAAGCTACAACCTCTCCTACTTCCCCAATTAGAGTGACGGAGCGGCCAGCGGATATCAGAAGACACGCCCTATAATTTCCCTACAGACAATCAGAAATTCGATGTCTATTACTATTTGTGCTCTGTGTACATAGTAGCCACAGAAGATATGTTATAAGGGGCGTTCAAAAAGAAACAAGCCGGAGCCTGGAATGTGCAAACCGATGATTGGATGGTAATATTGTGGCGTGTGTAACGAAGTGTGGTTCCGACCACAGTGTGAAGTTCACAGCCCGTCGCTAGAAGGCACGCGTGACTATACACAGCTAGCAGCAGCATGCATCAATCGTCCAACGATGCCAGTCGCATTGCAACATTGAAATGAGGCAACAAAAGAAGAGCAAAGAGGTGTTCGTTTTCTGTCAGCGGAAGGTGTCAGAAGTGTACGGCGAACATTGCCATGGGTCAAGGCGTGGCACAAGCGCTTCAGGGTAGAACGGGTGTCGTTAGCAGATGATGCACGGTCTGGAGCACCCCACTGCAGTACCGATGACATTTTCCAGCTGGTTGATGCACTCATCACCCAGAACCGCCGAGTGACAGCGGAAGCCGTAGCCGCCGAGGTCGACTTGAGCTTCGGAAGTGTTCACACTTCCTGGGTCATCTGCAGCGCTATGATAGGGAGGGGAATGAGTTCCTGGCCCGAGTGGTGGCTGGAGATGAGTCATGTCATCACTTCGAACCAGAATCAAAATGACAGTCTCCAGTGGAAGTATACAGGGTCACCACCACCCAAAAGAGCCAAGTCCATCCACACGAGTGCAGGAAAGGTTATGCTGACATTCTCCTTTGACCAAGATGACTCCCTTCTGATACAGTTCCTGCAGTATGGGACAACAGTGAATTCCCAGCGTTACTCACAAACCTTGACCAACCATCGCCAAGCGATCAAATCAAAACGACCAGGCAATCTCACCCGTGGGGTCATTCTTCTCCATGACAGTACGAAGTCTCATACGGCCAAAACAGTCACGGCACTGCTTCAGAAATTCAAACGGGAGGTTCTCGGCCACCCTCCATACAGTCCAGATCTCTCTCCCTGTGATTGTGCTGTATTTGGTCCCCTTAAAAAGGCTCTGAGTGGCAAATGATTCACCTCGGACGACGACGTCAGCTGTACGAGCGGAACTGGTTCACATCGCATCCCCGGGAATTGTATGAGAGAACCATTAACCGCCTTGTGTCACATTGAGAAAGGGTCGCAACAGCCAGGGCCAATACTTCTAACATACAGGTGCTGGTTCCGGAACTGATACCTCCGGCTCGTTTCTTTTTCAACGCACCTTATATACTAAAAAATTCGATGCCAAGATTTCACTGGACATATATGTCTTGAGAGCTTCTAAGTTCAAAAAAAGCATTTTTAGAAAAAGGCCCTTGTTTGTGTCCGCGCGTGTGTGTGAAAAATATAAATCAAAAACGAAAACTCTGTTAAATACCAAAATTCGTATGAGATTGTATGTCTCATAAATTCGTTTTTCTTTACGTCTCATTCACCAAGAACGCCTTAGATTGCGTCTCACCCGCAGCACAGCCACGACAGAGTAGTTGCCGAACCTTCTATTTAATAACTTCAAACACAAAGACGTGCGCAGACATTTTTTTAAAAAAGTGCCTCTTTTTGGATTCAGAGGGTCCTAAAATATATATTTGCGGTGTTATCTCGGTATAGAATTTTACCGGAAATAGATGTTTTAGGGTCCCCTGTATCCCCCCAAAAAAAGCATTTGCAGGAAATGGTCGTCCGTGTGTCTAAGATCACGATAACTCAAAAACGAAAACTCAGTAAAATACCAAACTTGGTATTTAAGTTTGGTATTTGACCTTCCAGGGATGCGACACAAAGAACTTGGAGAATATCTCCCTACCACAAACTACCTTTTTCTGGAACAAATTTTAGAAAATTTTGATTTTCTCAAAAATATTTAAGAATTTAAGTTATTTACATGACAAATAAACTGTATGTCTTGAATTTTCCGGGAATAGCCTCTGAAGACCACTTTATTTTGGATGACTTTTACTGAATTTTGCATAACTGGTAAACCGTAAGAGATAGGCAAAGGCTTACTACACAAAAAATGTAGATCTTCTTAAAGCGCACAATTTATATAATGTACATTTTTTTCGTGGAATTAGCCGCTTTCAAGATATTCCTGGTCATTGGTTTCAGTTTGTTTTAAAATACTTTTTTCATACCGGAACTTGTCAACTCCTTGCCTCTCAAGGAAACGAATTTCAAAACCTTGTCAACCACGTTTTAAAACATTTGACTGTCGGTTTAGCCTAGTTTAACCTATAAGGAAGTACGTAATAAGACCATTTCTGCTAATGTTTATCTCAAACAGCATGAAGTTGACAGAAGAATAACCTTATTAACAATAATGTTTTATCTAGATAGAGAAAGTCACTTGATTGAAACACATCAGATTTTTATCCAGGGAAGCACCAAAAGATATAATTTTGGGAGACCTCAACATCGACTTTTTTGGTGAAATACCATACATTCTCTACCTACTTTATTAGTGGTAGAGTAAGTAAAAATTTACAATAAATAAGTTGTTTGACCCTCAAAACCCTGTTTATTTTACGAAATTGTTTGCAATAACTTGTATTCTATATCGGAAATGTGCTGATCTATAGTGTCTGAGTGTCGCTTGAAGACGTGAGCCTGTCTATTGTTCCAGACTTACAGTGGGGCGAACAATAGCTCGCTATGACGTATCGGAGCAAATTGATGGAATTGCCATGCTACGCTTTTTGTCTTTAGCATAAATAGACAACGTTAAGTGATATGACCAACTGCAGTTTACATCTAACATTTTTCGAAAATTTTTATTTTTTAAAAATGGCTCTAACAATTTTTATTAAAACCACACATTTTACGAATTTTTGACAAATAAAATGCATATCTTGAATTGTTTTGATATAGCCTCCGAAGACCTCTTCATTCTGGATGAACTTGGCATAACGTGTTAAGTTTCTACACAAAAATTGTAGATCCTATCAAAAAAAAATGTTATCCTATACATTTTTACTTTCTCTAAACGTACTACGTACATAGTGTATAGAGAAGGTGTTGTATGGCACCAAAATTACGATACAGAGATTTTCAGAACCCTTGAAACCCAAAAAAGTGTTTTTAGAAAAATGTCCGTTTGTGTCTATGTATGTACGTATGTATGTGTGTATGTATGTATGTATGTATGTATGTGTATGTGTGTATGTATGTATGTATGTATGTGTGTATGTGTGTGTATGTATGTATGTGTGTGTATGTATGTATGTGTGTATGTATGTATGTATGTATGTATGTATGTATGTATGTATGTATGTATGTATGTATGTATGTATGTATGTATGTATGTATGAGTGTGTGTGTGTGTGTGTGTGTGTATGTGTGTATGTATGTATGTATGTATGTATGTATGTATGTATGTATGTATGTATGTATGTATGTATGTATGTATGTGTCCGTGGGCAGCAGAGCTCAAAAACGAAAATACTGTTAAATACCAAACTTCGTATTTAAGTTCGATATCTTCCAAGGACTCGACAGAACGATTTTCAAGAAAATTCCCCACTCCCAACTACTCTTTACATGGAAAAAAGATTTGGAACATTTTTATTTTCTCAAAAATGCTCTAACGATTTTTGATTATTATCTCTTATATTTAAGAAATGTTTATGACAAATAAAATGTATATCTTGAATTTTTTGGAAATAGCCTCTGAAGACCTCATAATTCTAGATGATTTTTTATGAATTTTTGATAACTGGTAAACCGTAAGAGATGGAAAAAGCTTAAAACAGAAAAATGTAGATCTCATTTGAACACAATTTATGTCACACCTTTTTTTTTTTCGTGGAGTTGCCCGTTTTCGAGATATTCCTTGTTATGTATTTCAGTTTTAAAATACATAAGACTTTTTTCTTTTCGGAATTTGTCATCTCCTGGCCATGCAAAGAAACACATTTTAAAATATTAATTGTGTATTTCATTATTTCGATTCTTCTTATAAGCAATTAAGTAACAAACCATTGTTTATTACTTAGTATGATGTTTATCTTGATTAGCATGAAGTGGATAAAAGAATAAACTTATTGACAATTTGTTACAGAGATGCAGAGAAAGTCATGAGAATGAAAGACATCAGATTTTTACTTTCTCTACACATACTATGTATATAGTGTATAGAGAATGTATTGCACTCCACCAACAAATTTGATACCGAGATTTCACCGGAAATATATGTTTTAGGGTTCCCTGTATCAAAAAAAAAAAAAAAGTATTTTCAGAAAAAGATCCGCGTGTGTGTCCGTGTGTCAGTGTGTCCGTGTGTCTGTGAACACGATAAATCAAAAACGAAAAGTCGGTAAAATACCAAACTTGGTATTTAAGTTTAGTATCTTCCAGGGATGCGAAACGAAGATTTTGAGAAAAATCCCCCCACCTCAAACTACCCCTTACATAGAGCTTTTTTCGGAAAGTTTGATTTTTTGATTAAAATATCGTATATTAAAGATATTTACCTAACAAATAAAACGTATATTTTGAATTTTCTGGGAATAGCCTCCGAAGAGTACTTTATTCTGGGTAAATTTTACGGAATTTTGCATAACTGTTAAACCGTAAGAGATGGACAAAAATTTACCACACAACAAATGTAGAGCACTTTAAAACACACAATTTATGTTATACACATTTTTTTCGTGGAGTTGATTGTTTTTGAGATACATTTTTTGTTTTTGGTTTCAGCTATAAGAAAACATACTTTTCTCATACAGGACTTTGTGAACTCGTGTCCATACAAACAAAGGAATTTCAGTCATATGGCAACCAGCTTTTGACTACCACTTTAACCTATAGTACTCCTTTTTCTTCTTCTACTTACAAGGAAGCAAGTAATAAGACTATTTCTGTTATTATTTTTTCTCGAGAGCATGAAGTAATTAGAAGCATAAGCTTTTTAACAATAATTTGTTGCAGATATGTAGAGAAAGTCATGTGAATGGAACACGTCAGATTTTTAATTATGTTGTTGAATGTTATATGTTTTCTGTCTGTATGTCTGTTTCTCTCTTTCTCGGCACTATTTTTTTAAAATGCTTGTGGGGAAATTCAAGTGAGCTGTTGTTATATAGCAATATTTTCTATACTTACTATAACAAGACAGCAGAGAAAATAAGAGGTCTGGGAGTGTTTTAAAAACGTTTGTGACATAAAGTGTGGTTTAATGAGATCTGGTTTTTTGTGTTGTAATATTTTATATTGTAATTCACCCCAGGCTGTTCAGATAAAATTAAATTCTAGATTTTAGAAGTCATGCGTGGAAACATTTTAAACGCAAGTTGCTTTAATCAAAATAGCTACAGGCTTTTTGCGAAAAAAGTAGCATTTTCCGTGTAAAGAATCATTTTTTCTAAGTTCTTTTTAACATCGTTGGAAGATATCGAACTTGAATACAAAGTTTGGAAATTACAATCCAGCAAGTTGACGTCACGGTTATGCATTCGGGATGTTCCGGGTTCGATCCTTGATGACCACATACTCTGAATCATACGATTTTCTGTTTTCTCCGGTGTCGCCAAGAGAATTCGAAAATATTGTTTATCTACCATGATTTATTTTCCATGATTTACCAGTCATTCTGTTTCCCTCTCAACTTTAAGATGTGCTTCCAGGTTCATGGTGTATGGCAGTGAGGATAGATGGCGCGGTTGTATGATTAATAGAAAGATAACAAGGTGTCTGGCAGGTGGAGATTTGTGGTGGACAAAGCTGAGCAGAGGCGGCTTTTCTCCGGGTTCTCCGGTTTCCCCCACTATTGCAGTCCACCGGTAATCCATCATCATTCCATGTATCATCAGTGTGTCATCACCTGCGGTGCCACAAGAAGTAAAAGCGGGCTTTAAACACCACAAAAAAAATCAACTTCTTGTTTTACTCCCGGCATTGAAAGAGAACCAATTTCAATGTCAATTGAGAGCTGACTATCACTTTAGCCTATAGCCCCATGGCACGACAGCTTACAAGGAACCTTGGCCTACCACCCGGCCGCTGCGTCCTCCATCTCGGTCCATTACAGATGGGGTACAGTATTGGAGGATGAGACATGGTCAGCGCCTTGAACCTTCACCCCCCGGCCGGTCAATGCCGGTCCTCACGAGGCTGAGTGCAGCCCGGACCAGGTCTCCCAGCGGGGGAAAAATCCCCACGCCAGTACCGGGAATCGAACCCAGGTCTCCCGCTTGGTAAACAGCCGCACTACCACCGCGCCAAGTAAACGACCCTCACTTTAACCTACTATATTCCTTTATTTCTCTTCTACTTTACAAGGCACTAAGTAATACGATTATACACTTCTAGTAATGTTTATTTCGAATAAAATGAAAAAGAAAATCTGATGTGTACCATTCAAATGACTTTCTCTACATCTCTGCAACAAATTGTATTTAAAAAGCTTATTCTTCTATTTACTTCATGCTAATTGAGAAACATTAGCAGAAATAGTCTTATTATTTGCTTCCTTGTAAGTAGAGGCGAAATGAGAGAGTACCATAGGTTAAAATAACAGCCGAAAGCTGGTTGCTATGTAACTGAACTTCCGTTGTTTGTATGGGCAGGAGTTAACAAATTCTTGTATGAGAAAAGAATATTTTTCAAAGCAGAAACGAAAAACTAAGAGTATCTTAAAAATGATCAACTCCATGAAAAAAAAATGACATAAATTGTCTGTTTTAACGTGTTCTACATTTTCCGTGTGGTAAGTTTCTGTCCATCGGTTTAGAAATTATGCATAATTCCGTAAAATTCATCCAGAATAAAGTAGTCTTCAGAGGCCATTCCCTAAAATTCAAGATATACATTTTATTTGCCAGGTAAATATCTTTAATATATGATATTTTAATCAAAATGGTTAGAGCCATTTTTAAGAAACTCAAAATTTTCGAATATTTTTCCATATAAAGGGCAGTTTGGGGTGGGAGCATTTTTCTCAAATTCTTCCTGTCGTATCCCTGAAAGATACTATACTTAAATACCAAGTATGGTATTTTACCGACTTTTCGTTTTTGAGTTATCGTGTTCACAGACACACGGACCTTTTTCTGAAAATGCTTTTTTTTTTTTATACAGGGGACCCTAAAACATATATTTCCGGTGAAATCTCGGTATCGAATTTTTGAGTGGAGTGCAATACCTTCTCTATCTCTATGTACATTGTACATACGGGGCTAGAGAAAGTAATAAAGAATTGTTTGTTTGCAGAACAGATAGAGTCATGTAAACGGAACACGATATATTTTTGCTTGCTGTACCAGACGCGTTTCTCAGTTGTTTTCATCGTCGTTGAGGTACTCCAGCACAGCTAGAAGAGCACTTGGTGCCTTTGAGGCGGAACCTCTAACAAGTCTCCGCTTTCAACTAGGTCCTCATTGTTAGTGTTGAAATTCCAGTCAGAGCCTACCTGTTACAACGCTCGTTCTAACACTGAGCAAGCGTTTTAACTAATGGGTAGAGTGGCAGGTCGTACATAGATCCTAAATAAAGTCTCAGCCGGTAACTCCCAAGGCTGGCATTCAGGTTCGAACATCATTTAGCCGACCCACTTGGTTTTATTGTGGTTTTCCTATGGCGGTACGCAAATATTTGGGTGTATAAGGGTTATTCCACAAGTAAAGTTCCTTTCATATAGTTTTATTTGATCTTTAGGTGAAGGAATCAAAGGACAGTCGTGTACGTTCAATCTGGAAACGTTAGGAGTCCTGCCGTGGTGCGCTTTTTGCCATCAGACCCGCCATCGCCTCTGCTTCCAACATCGCGGAGGGCGATGAATTTTCTTCTTAGCGAAAAATTTTAACGTGGCTTCTATCGGAAGGAAAGTAAAGCTGGTGGTGGCGGGTCGGAGATTTATAGCACTCCTCAAGTATATTAAGAAAGTTCTGAGCAAAGTTGTGTGACTTTTCACTTTAATGAATTATTATTATTTGTATTTTGTGTATCAGAGGATGTTTATAGAATTTAATAGATTAAATTGAGTGTTTTTTGTTTTGTTTTTGGTTGGTTTTTTTAGTTTAACGTCCTTTAACCTGGTTGGTCATATCGGACGATGAATGAAATTGATGAAATGCTGCTCAATTGATCTCGAGGTCCATGGAGCTTAAATCTATTCGACATTTGTCTTCTCAGAATAAGAGAAAACCCCCAAAAAACCTTATCAGGATAACTCTCCTTAAGCGTGATTCGAAGTCACGACCTTCTGAATGTCAGGCAGAAACGCTACCACCACACCACCCAGGCGGGCAATGTTTTTATAATTGTACTCTAAATATTTAAAATCTGATGTGTTCCTTTCACTAGCTGTTCCCAAACAAACTTTTCTTACAAAAGATTATTCTTTTATCTACATAATGCTAATTAAGATAAACATTAGCAGAATTTGTCATATTACTTGATTCTTTGTAAGCAGAAAGGAAATAAGGGAATAGACTCGGCTAAAGCGCTAGTCAATTCCTTAAAAAGCCGGTCGCTATGTGAAACAATTGAAATTCCATTCTCATTGTTTGTCAGGGCCAAATAAAAGACAGACGTTTGACAAAAGTTGAAGTAGCTTAAAATTGAAACCAATAACACGGAATACTCCGGAAATGGTCAACCCTACAACAAAAATGTATATTACATAAACTGTGAATTTTAACAGGATGTGCATTTTTTGTACAGTAAGTTTTGGTCTATCTCTTATGGTCTAGCACTTACGCAAATTTCAGCAATACATCCAGAATTAACAGGTTCTCAGAGCCTATTCGCAGAAAATTCAAGATACTTGTATATGTATTATTTATGTTGTAAGCATATTTAATATACGGTATATTAATTAAAATTGATAGAGCCTTTTTTGAGAAAACCAAAAATTTCAAAACTGTTTCCATGTAAAGGGTGGTGAATTTTGTTGAAAATCTTCGTGATGCTTCCCTGGAAGATATACTTAAATGCCAAGTTTAGTATTTTACGATCTTTTAGTTTTCAAGTTATAGTGTACACAGACACACCGATACGCACACGAACATTTTTTAAAATACTTTTCTCGGCTTAGGGGTCCCTGAAACGTACATTTCGGCGAAATCTTAACATCACATTTTTAGGTGGAATACAATACCTTGTACATACGTGCTAGAAAAAGTAAAAATACTTTTTTGGTAACAAGTTTATACTCAATTTCACTTTCTCTACTTAATACATAGTACGGAGGTAGATAGAGTATTGCATTGCACGCTAAAATTTGATATCGAAATTTCATCGGAAACACACGTTTAATGGTTCCCTGAATAAAAATGAGATACAGGTTGTTTCAAAACGAACTCCAAATGAAGATGTGGACCTTGTTGGTCATACCGTACGTTATACGTGAATATAATTTTTAACCTTAATACAAACACGACAAATACAAAAACTGCCATAAAACGGATTAGGCAGTCGTACATAACCAAATGGCACATGCCTGGCCCACTCGAAGAGAGATGCCGGTTGGTAGCGAAAGTCCCAGTCGCGTGGTGTAGGGGTGTGTTGATAGACACGCCTGTGAGGGACCTTAGTAATGGAAAACGTAGCATGTGGGTGGCACGTATGACAACCGTTGTTCCTTTGCTGCCTAATCCCAAATGTGTGCTATTTTTAAACACATATAAAGCTTTAAATAGAGGAGTTTGAAAGTTGCTTCATCAAGTTTCGGACAAGTCAAAATGTAAGCTAATCAACTGCTATCTTCGTTTGAAACGGCCGGTATATTAAAAAACGTCCGTGTGTGTGCGCACTTCTGTGTACAGCATAGCTCAAAAACTAAAAGACCGTTAAATACCAAACTGGGTATTTAAGTAACTCTTAAGAATGCGACACGAAACATTTTCAAGAAAATCCCTTCACCCCAAACTACCCTTTACATGGAAACTATTTTGAATATTTTATTTTTCTTAAAAATGGCTCTAGCGATTTTGATTAAAATACCGTATGTTATGGATATTAACATCACAAATAAAATGTATATCCTGAATTTTCTGTGAATAGCTCCTGAAGACCTATTTATTCTATACGATTTTTGCTGATTTTGCATAACTGGTAAACTGTAAGAGATAAACAAGAAAGTAATACACAAAAAAAAAAAAAAAAAAAAAAAATCATATTAAAACACACAATCTATATCATATACATTTTTGTTGCAGATTTGATTGCTTCCAAGATATACCTTTTTATTTGTTTCGATTTTAAACTACGCTTCTTCTCAAACGGGGCCACCTTTCGTTGCGTCTCTCTTTGGTTTTTATGGAAATGCAAAGTGAACCGAAGTTCAATTGTACACATATCGAGATTAACAGATTTGACTATCGCGTTAGCCTAGTATATTCTCCTATCTCCCTTCTACTTTATAACGAACTAACTAATAAGATCAATTCTATTAAGGTAAATCTCGTTTAACATGATGCAGGTAGAACAATAATCATTTATAAGATTTTTTTTGTTTTTTTTTGTTTTTGCAGAACTAATAGAGAAAGTCATGTAAATGCAGCACATCAAATATTACTTTCTCTACACTACTATGTACATTGTGTATAGAGAAGGTATTGCATTCCATCCAAAATTCGATTACGAGATTTCACCGGGTCTCCCTATATCCCCCCCCTCCCCCAAAGAAGCATTTTTGGAAAAAGGTGCATCTGTGTGTGTGTGTGCCTGTGTGTCTGTGGACAGCAAAGCTCAAAAACGAAAAGACCATTAAATATCAACCTTGGTATTTAAATATAGTATCTTCCAAAGATGTGACACGAAGATTTTCAAGAAAATCCCCACCCCCAACTACCCTTTACATGGAACCTTTTCGAAATTTTTGATTTTCTCAAAAATGTCTCTAACGATTTTGATTAAAATATCGTATATTAAAGATATTTAACTGATAAATAAAATTTATATCTTGAATTTTTTGGGAGTAACCACTGAGGACTATTCTGGATGAATTTTACGGAATATTGCATAACTGCTAAACCACAAGAGATGGACAAAAACTTGCCACACAAAAACTGTTGAGCACATTAAAACACACAATTTATGTCATATACATTTTTTTCGAGGAGTTGATCGTTTTTGAGACATCCCTTGTTTTTGTTTTTAGCTTTGAAAAACATACTTTTCTCATACAGGAATTTGTCAACTCTTGTCCATACAAACAAAGGAACTGCAGTCATATAGCAACGAGTTTTTGACTATCACTTTAACCTATGGTACTCCCTTATTTCATTCTGTTTACAAGGAAGCAGGTAATAAGACTATTTATCTTATTTTTTCCGATTGCCATAAAGTAAATAGAAGCATAAGTCTTTTATCATAATTTGTTGTAGAGATGCAGAGAAAGTCATATGAATGGAACACATAAGATTATTTTTTCGCACTCGTGTGATATGGTGTAATAAATTGGCAGCAATATAATTCTTTGTTATACTCGAGATCCCATTTCAATTTTCATAAGTAATACCACGAGTGTTTTTAATTTGTTGTTAATTCACGACCGGGGTGAAGTGACAGGAGTCAATTGTCCTAAGAGATGAAAACACGAGGTGTATTAGATAAGACAATACAGAAAAATAGACTATTATTAATTTATAATATATAAGAAGGGAGGGTTTATTAGCTATCATTGTAATACTTATATTAGTTCTCAAATAATAAATGACACATTCTACCATGTTTATTTGGCGAATGTTTTTTTTTTTTTTCTGCTCTGCCTCCTGAATTATGCCATGGCCAACCGTGTCTACACCCAATGTACGAATATCGATGGCAACACTTTTTTGTTTTGTTTTTTGCAATATAATTTATTTTGGGTCGCTTTAACAGCATGGTCATATTGCGACCTTACAAATTGTACATAAAATGGTTATTTATACATTGGTAAAATACTAAATGATTACGTTTATACTTTACAATAATTCAAAAAGTTTACACTCTCTTATAAATATTATTGTCTTTTTGATTGTCTGGTGGTTATGTAGAGCACTTGGTAAGTCATTGAAGCCGGCCTGAAGTCTCTGTCTGGCGTATCTCGGACACTGCAGCAAGATATGTAGGACAGTAAGTGGTGTGTTGCAGGTCTCACATTTTGATTCTGCATCTTTTTTAATGATGAAGGAATGTGTCAGTTTGCAGTATCCAATTCTGAGGCGGGTAATTATTGTTTGCTCACGACGTTTTAATTTTCGGAAGGGTTCGAAGAAATGGTAGATCCGGCTCGGGCATCATGCAGTTTGCTGTGGGATGTTGACCATGTCGTTTTCCAGGTTTCTAAAAACAGCTGTTTGGTGTATCTAATGACGTCTTGATGTGTAGAAGTTATTCCGTGGTCACTGACAGAATGTCGGGTGGCTTCCTTTGCAGCTTTATCGGCGTTTTCATTTCCATCGATATTTGCATGTGACGGTACCCAAGTGAGAATTACTTGTTTTCCAGAGCGCTGAGTGATAGAATATAGGTGAAGTATGTAATTTATTAAAGGATGCGTAGGACTTAGATTCTGAGTGGCAAGAATTGTGCTTAGTGAATCAGTGTAAATTATATATTCTGTCTGATTGGCATTTTGAATTATGTGCAACACTTCTTTTATTTTAGCTTCTAATAATACATGAAATGGAAACAAACGCTATTTTATCTGAGGTTACTGCGTACATCTCATACATAAGAAATACAAATAATGGTTATTTTCCCTCCTTTTACGGACTTTAATACTTTATGAACTGGATAAAACTTTAAATAAACATTGAATAAATTATTTGAAAGTACAATTGTGGAACTGACAGTTATTAATAGTGAAGGTTAACTGACTGGATTGTCACCTTGTTACCAATAACCAAGGCAAGAGATTAAACAAACGAACGCCAGGTGCGACAAGATTTCAAAGAAATGAACATCGGCTGCGATAAGATGTTTGGACAATGTTGCTCCAGTCAGATGACCGCAATTGGTTGAAATTGCCTAAGCTCATTTCATTGGCGCTTGAGTTAAATTTCAGCTAAATCTCAGTGCTGGGCGTATGTTTAGAGTCTGCAGCTTTACGTGAAAGTATCTCTCTTTCCTTGCAGAATGTCCGCGACCGTTTGTAACGAAAGATCAAAGAGATTTGAAAAGAATGGATGCCAATTGCAGCGTATGTTTATGATATAGCAGTGTGTTCAGCCGCTAGAATATTCCCTTTGAGCTTCTTGGGGAGGAAATAGAACACTGGTGTATGTTGAAAAAGGAAAAACAAGAGAAAAACGACAAAGACCAGGCTGCATTTCTGAATTAAGAAGTTAAACACAAGCCACAAAAATTATGAGTAACAGTCACATATAAGTGACATCGTGTTTGACGAAGCGCATATCCCTTCGTGCGTTAAAAGAGTTGCAAAGCTCAACGGGGCTATTTCAAGTTAAAACCCGCCAATTGAGAACTGGCGATAGCGATCTTCGCTTTACCCGTCGCAATGAGTGCGATCTTCTCATGGTCTCAGCTGATAAGTAGAGCTCGGTGCGGGGTCACGCAATTGCTGGATTGAGGTTCGGTACACTATCTGGCATTGCTCACTGCTTGGTTTCATTCAGTTCCTGCTAGTAGATAAACTAATGAATGCTGAAAGAGAGCACAAATGGAAAATTTGATGTGTTTTAGTCACATGACTTTCTTTACATCTCGGCAACAAACTATTGTTAGAAAGCTTATTCTTCTACCTACTTCATGCTAATCGAGATAAACATCAGCAGAAATAACCTTAATACTTGTTAGAAATAAGGGAATACACCGAAACAAAACGATACCCAAATTTCTTAAAAGCTAGTTGCCATGTGGATGAAATCCGTCCCTTTGCATTGGCAGAAATTGACAAATTCCCGTATGAGAAAACTTTAAGGATTTTAAAACTAAATCAAATGACAAGAAATATCTGAAAAGTGATAAATTCCACGAAAAATATTTATTTGACATAAATTGTGTGCTTTAAAGAGATCTACAGGCTTTGTGTAGTAGGTATTTGTGAATCTCTAACAGTTTACGAGTTATGCCAAATTCAGCAACATTTATTCCAAATAAGGAGGTCTTCAGAGGCTATTCCCAGAAAATTCAGAATGTGCATTTTATTTTTCATGTAAATATTTTAATATACGGTATTTCAATCAAATCGTTAGAGCCATTTTTGAGAAAATAAACATAATCGAATTTTTATCCATCTAAAGATAGTTTTGGGTGGAGGGATTTTCCCGAAATCTTCGTGTAGCGTCTATGAAAGGTTCGGGTGGAATATAAGTATTTCAAGTGCTTTCGTTACATGTAAGTGTTTTGATTTACTCTCTGCGCTTTTGTTTATTGTAAACAAGTATCGCAGTAACCTGTTGATTTTCTTGTTTGTGAAGCCAGAAATAATAAAAATCTGATGTGTTCCATTCACATGACTTTCTCTATATCTTCGCAACAAATTTTTGTTAAAAAGTTTATGCTTCTATTTACTTCATGCTAAGTTAGAAAAAATTAGCAGAAATAGTCTTATTACCTGATTCCCTGTAAGCACAAGCGAAATAAGGGAGTACCATAGGTTAAAGTGATAGCAAAAGATGGTTGCTATGTGACTGAAGTTCCTTTGTTTGTATGCTCAGCAATTGTTAAATTCCTGTATGAGAAAATTATAAGTTTTAAGCTGAAACCAAAAACAAGGAACATATCAAAAACGAGCAACTCCACGAAAAAAAAGTGTATATAACATTAATTGTGTGTTTTAATGTACTCTACATTTTTTGTGTGGTACGTTTTTGTCTATCACTTACGGTTTACCAGTTACCCAAAATTCCGTAAAATTCATCCAGAATAAAGTATTCTTCAGAGGCTATTCCCAGAAAATTCAAGATTTACATTTTATTTGTCAGGTAAATATGTTTAACATATGATATTTTGATCAATATCGTTAGAGCCATTTGTTATAAAATCAAAATTTCCGAAAAACGTTCCATGTAAAGGGTAGTTGAGGGTGGGGGATTTGTCTCAAAATATTCGTGTCGCATCCTTGGAAGATACTAAACTTATAAACAAAGTTTGATATTTAACGGTATTTTTGTTTTTGAGCTATGCTGTCCACAGATAGACCTTTTTCTAAACATGCTTTTTTTTGGGTTCAGGGGGACCCAAAACATGTATTCTAGTGAAATTTCGATATCGCATTTTTTTGGGTGGAATGCAATACCTTCTCTATACACTATGTACATAGTACGTGTAGAGAAAGTAAGAAATATCGCGGTCTAACACCGGAAACCATAACCTCAAAGTTCAGATTGCCTATTGAACACTATTTCGCCTCCATGTTGCTATTTAATGAACAGAAGGAGTATAAAGAAGCTGCTAGAGCATAAAATTGTTGGCTCTACTAATGTTTTAATTCAGTTGAAGGATAATTGTATGATAAGCTCGAGAACAATGGTTCAATGATTGGATTGCTTGAAGTCTAGAGTAAATAGGATTAGCAAGAGAGAGACAGTGCTGCGTCTTAGAACAGCGGCAGGAATATTAACTTATGGAGCTATTTGCGAGCTGGACTGCGATACATGGCGACGAATTAACACAGCACGGCAAACTTTGCGAGCAGCTAGACTGTTAATAAGGTTAGAACAACCCTTAATGGAAACTCGCATCAGGGAAAGAATGGCAAGCCAGAGAGTAATGTATTATTAACCCGGAGCACAAGAAGAAGACCGAACGGCGTCATGATCGACACAGAAAACGGAGCAACCGCTGGGAAACATTCCAGCCAACAAAACAAAACAAAACCACTTTCACGTAATGTGCACCCTTCTGCTAGACGTGTACAGTGACTCTAAAAGTATTCGTCTCCATTTCTACCTTCCCAAAAATTCAATACCGAGAGATTTCACCGGAAATATATGTTTTGAAGTTCCCTGAGTTCGAAAAAAGCATTTTCAGAAAAAGGTCCCTGTGTGTGTCCATGTGTCTGTGAACACGATAACTCAAAAACGAAAAGTAGATAAAATACCAAGATTTTGAGAAAAATCTCCCCACCCTAAACTACCCTTTACATAAAACTTTTTTCGAAAATTTTGATTTTCTAAAAAATGGCTCTAACGTTTTTGATTAAAATTTCGTATATTAAAGATATTTACCTGACAAATAAAATTTACGGAATTTTGAATAACTGCTAAACCGTAAGAGATGGACAAAAACTTACTATACAAAAAATGTAGAGCACGTTAAAACACAATTTATGTTATATACATTTATTTTCCGTGGAGTTCATCCTTTTTGAGTCATTCCTTGTTTTTTGTTTCTGCTATGAAAACATACTTTTCTCATATATAAATTTGACATCTGCTGTCCATACAAACAAAGGAACTTCAGTCACATAGCAACCAGCTAATGTTTTCTCCATTAGATGAAGTAAATAGAGTAATTTGTTGCAGAGATGTAGAGAGAGTTATGTGAATTGAACACATCAGATTTTTTTTATACTAATTTTTTTCTTAGACTTTTGCCTCAATTTGTTTATGAGGGTGCTATTGACCCAGCAGTTGAACGCCCTTGAACCCCAATAGTCATCATAACTGTTTCATATCTCTTGCTATATTTTTGTGGAAGAAGATAAATTTTGAATATGAGAAAATCACAAGAAGTTTGAACCTTAAAAAGCGGGAAAATTGACCCAGTGTATGATTTAACCAGCGCAACGCTTTAAAATGGCTTCCACAACTTGTGTTGCATCTCGTTTAAGGGAATCAAATATTACAAATATGTACTTAAAGAATGTAATGCACCCAACAAATCGATACCGAGATTTCACCGGAAATACATGTTCTAAGACACCCTGAATACAAAAAAATCATTGTTCTGTGTGTGTGTCTGTCTGTGTGACTGTCTTTCTGTCTGTCTGTGTGCGTGTATGTGTGTGTGTCTGTGGGCAGCATAGCTCAAAAACGAAAAGACCGTTAAATACCAAACTTGGTACTTAAGTTCAGTATCTTCCAAGGATGCGACACGAAGTTTTTCAAGAAAATCTCCCCATCCCAAACTACCCTTCACATGAAAAAATTTTCGAAAATTTTGATTGTATTAAAAATAGTTCTAACAATTTTTATTAAAAAACCGTATATTAAAGATGTACCTATACCTCACAAATAAGATGTATATCTTGAATTTTCCGAGAAGAGCCTCTGAAGAGTACTTTATTCTGGATGAATTTTACGGAATTGTATATAACTGGTAAACCATAAGAGATAGCCAAAAACTTATCACACAAAAATTGTGGAGCACATTAAAACACACAAGTTATGTTATATACATTTTTTCTTGGAGCTGTTCGTTTTTTAGATTTTTCTTGTTTTTTATTTCAGCCGTGAAAAACTTATAGTTTTCTCATACAGGAATTTGTCAAATCGTTCCCAAATAAACGAACTTTAGTCACATAGCAACCAGCTTTTGACTATCACTTTATCCTATGGTACTCCCTTATTTCGCTTCTACTTTCAAGGAAGCAAGTAATAAGACTATTTCTGCTAATTGTTTCTTGATGAGCATGAAGTAAATAGAATCATAAGTCAATTATTTCGGTTACATTTTTCAAGATTACAGGTATAAAATAAAGCTTCCATAGTTCATATGCATAGGCCAACTTCATTCCGAACCAGGAGTCGGTACCATCCTTTTGCAGGCACGTTCTTTCTTCCACAGACTATCCTACGTATCTGGTGCACTGCGTTTCTGTCCAGGCAGATGTTCTGTGGCGATCTGTCGCATGCTGAGTCATTTACCACAAGATACTCCTGCTGTCATCCGATAGTGATTCTGACACTGAAGATTAATAGTTCTGTGAACAATCCATTAGTGATGAGCTTGGTTGATGTGGCAGACGGGCTGGTATTGTCCTGAAATCATGTTCCTTTCTGTACTACGTCTTTCTAATTGTTTTTCTGGCTCTTTTTGCTGGTCGATCTAATAAACAAATTTAAAATATCTGATATGTACCATTCACATGAATTTCTCTACCTGTTCTACAAACTATTCTTACAAACGATTACTATTCTTTTATCTACTAAAAATCAGATATAATCCATTCACATGACTTTCTCTATATCTGAGCAACAAATTTTTGTTCTAAAGTTTATGCTAAGTTAGAACAAATTAGCAGAAATGGTCTTATTATTTGCCTCCCTGTAAGTAGAAGCGAAATAAGGAAGTAATATAGGTTAAATACATTTTCTTCGTGGAGTTGATAGTTTTTTTTTTTTTTTTTTTAGATATTCCTTGTTTTTTGTTTGAGCCTTAAAAAAGTTATACTTTTCTCATACAGCAATTTCTCAACTCCTGTCCATACAAACAAAGGAACTTCAATCACATAGCAACCAGATTTTAACTATCACTTTAATTTATGGTACTCCCTTATTTCACTTCTACTTTTAAGGAAGCAAGTTATAATACTATTTCTGCTAATTTTTTCTTGATTAGCACGAAGTAAATAGAAGCATACACTTTCTAAATATATTTTGTTGCAGAGATATTGAGAAAGTCATGTGAATGTAACACATGTGATTTGTTGTGGTCAAATGATTAAAATATCGTATATTTACCTGCCAAATAAAATGTATATCTTGAATTTTCTGGTAATAGCCTCTGAAGACTACTTTATTCTGGATGAATTTTACGGAATTTTACATGACTGCTAAACTGTAAGAGATAGACAAAAACTTACCACACAAAAAATGTAGAGCACATTACAACACACAATTTATGCTCTGAACATTTTTTTGTTAAGTTGGTCGTTTTTGAGATATTCCGTTTTACTGGGTTCAGCTTTGAAAAACTTATACCTTTCTCATACAGGAATTTGTCAACTTCTGTCCACACAAACAAAGGAACTTCAGTCACATAGCAAACATATTTTAACTATCACTTTAATCTATGGTACTCATTTATTTCGCTTCTAATTTTAAGGAAGTAGGTTATATTTCTGCTAATTTTTTTCTTTATTAGCATGAAGTAAGTAGAAGCATAAGCTTTTTAACTTGTTGCAGAGACATAGAGAAAGTCATGTGAATGGAACTTGTCAGATTTTTTGTGTTAACGTGTAGGGTGGAGCTTGGTGTTCAGAGAAACTTTATACGAACGTGACATTTACATTTGCAGTTAGAGAAAACCTCAAAAGCCCCAGCCTTGTCGGTCGGAACCGAGAATTTAATCCTAATTCCTGGAGGATACGAACCGCGGCGTTACCGCTAATCCATCTCGAGCCCGGTCGTATTGTAATGTTAGTGAAAATACATTATTTGTAGCTTTCTCACTTAATCTTCTCCCTCTGCTGGCAGTTTGAGGCATTATATTCACAATACTTCCCTCTTCGCTACACATTTTTCTTACAATTCCTCTGCAGATAGCTTTTCTTACAAAAAGAAAATATTTGTAGTTATTTCCTGTTAATCTAGATAAAAGCTGTACGTGCAAGAGAAATACAAAACTCTGATGTGTACTATTCACGTGACTTTCTCTACCAGTTCTGCAAACAAACTGATTTCACAAAAGATTATTATTTTATTCACGTAATACAGAAATTGTCTTGTTTACTTGCTTGCTTCCAAGCACTAAGTAGGCGAAAACACCCTACCGACTGGGGTAAATAATGAATAAACTGTAAGGTATTAAGATAACATTGTTCTTTTCAACTTTTTTACATTTCAGAACGCGTACATGATTACGGTTTCAAAACACCTGTGTGCATCCCATATGCTCTCGCTTTGGCGCCTCCTGATGCACAGGATCGTGGGTTCGAGCCCCGCCTTGGGCATGGGTGTATAAAAAAATAAAAAAAGCAGTTTTGCTGCAGCTAGCGGACCGAGAGGTTGTCCGTTGTGTTGCGCGTAATCGAGCGGCGTTAAGGAGCGTCAAATAGATTGTTCTGTGTGAGTCTACAAGGAAAGAATTTCTACTGATGGAGGCAATACGCCGGCAAAATACGTTGCAAATCTCATTTCGAGGCGCTGAACGTCGACCCAGCGCGATGGAAGTGCATGACTGGATTCACGACTACATGAAAATACCACCTGATCAGGTAGATACACTACAGTTTCATTCTAGAGAAAAATCAGTTTTTATAAAATTTATATCTGTAACACACTATGAAAGATATTTACTGCAATTTCAAGGGGCGGCAAAGTTTAGTTATGAAAATGGTGAAATACTAACGGTAAATGTTGGGTCCGCTGACTGCCGCATTGTAAATGTCCGGGTTTTCAATTTAGTGCCTGAGATCACTCACACGTTTCTGGAACAGAAACTTTCACAATATGGGAAAATACAAGAGGTTCAAGAAGAACAATGGTACGCAGGTTATAAGTACCCCGTCAAGTCTAGTTTTCGTTCTGTAAGAATGGAATTAAAAAAGGAAATTCCATCTACAGTAGTAGTGCGTGGGTTTCCTGTTGGTGTGACCTATCTAGGACAACCGCAAACTTGCTATGTGTGTGGGGAAGCTTCTCATTTTCGCTCACACTGTCCATACAAAAAGTCTGTACTGCCTGTCTCTGTCTCGCGCAGGGCTGTGTTACTCAGCGATGTAGTGAGAGGTCAAGTTAGCGCTCGGGCGGAACAGGAAAGTAAACAAACAATTGTAGGTGCGTCAAATGGGCCCGCTACTGAAGCTAGTGAAATAGAGCCTGTTTGTAACGTCAAACCTACAGAGGAAGACTACCCGAATACCAGCTGTATGCGTGACGATGTGGCGGTGCAGGAGACTTCTGTGTCCGCACCGGTAGCTGTCAATACTCCCTCAGAAGTAGCAGAAATGTGTGTCTCATCCCCTACACTATCTTCTGTTGTTGTGGTGCTTAATAGTGGTGACCAGAACATGGTTGGCCCCTGCGATGCACCAGACACTGTAATAATTGAACACCAGAAATGGAGTGAGATGGATTCCGACGAACCTGTGCCGGTTAGGAAAGAACGCCCGCTGTCTGTTAGTGAGGAGGAAGGCACCGAAGAAACGGAGTCTAACATCGCGTGGGAGACCGTGAGAGACCCTCGACTCAGGAAGCACTTGCCTTCTCGGTCTGGAAGCCTACCGAAAAAGTTTCCACGGGTATCACGAACACATATTCATGCCGTTGAAAATGACTAGTCTTGGACGGTGACCTGGCCTGGTTTACTTCTGGCCTTGTTTTAATGGTTGTCTTACGTACCTTTGCCACTGTTAACATCAACTCCCTACGCTGCACTGCCAAACAGGCTCTTTTACGTGATTTTGTGCGGACTCATGATTTAGATATAGTTTTCCTCCAAGAAGTTAACATAACCGACTTTGGCTTTATGGGTCCACAGTACAGTTGTGTGGTGAATGTTGGAGAACATATGCGTGGTACTGCTATTGTGTACAGAGCAGGTTTGACGTTTGCCGAGATAGAGATGCATCCTAGTGGTCCTGTGATAAGTGCTAGAATGGACAACATGCTGCCACTTAACCTATACCTGCCTTCTGGGAGTGATAGGTGAAATGAGCGAGAAGAATTTATAACAAACATTCTACCCTATTATTTGAGATGGAATTATGCCCTGCTTTTAGTAGGAGACGACTTCAATTGCGTGCTACATGCTAAGGATCAGCGTCCTGGTTATAGCAAGTCTTTGGCATTGGATCAGCTGGTAACCGGGCTACGTCTTTCTGATGTTTGGGAACATATGAACGCTACATCTGTAGAATTTACTTACTGTCGAGCGAACTGTGCCTCAAGGATAGATCGCTTCTATTTAAGCGCTCAGTTCAACTCTCTGATTCACACAGTGCGAGTTTTACCTGTTGCCTTTACTGACCACCATGCTGTCAAACTGCAATTAATCGCTGAGAGTCGCATTCCGCTATATGGAAGAGGTTATTGGAAATTAAACGAAGCTTTATTACATGACAACATTATTGCTGCTGATTTTGCCAAGTTGTGGCAAAGTCTTCAGGGTAAAGCTCGACGCTCCCCTCTGTCAGTGGTGGAGAAATGGTGACGTATATTTAAGCCTGGTATTACGACCTTCTTCAAGATCAAAGGTCGTGAGAGGGCAATTGAACGACGGCACACCTTCGACTTTTACCAAGAAACATTAATGGGTCTTCTCTCTAGACAACAGAGTGGTCAAGACGTATCCCATCGCCTTCAAGCTGTGAAGCGGAAGCTCGTGGAAATACAGCAACATGTTTTGGCGGGAACTATGACCCGTTCGCGAACTCATGACTCCGTCGTGGCACAGGAGAAAGCTTCATTGTTTCATACCATTAAGAAGTGTGCTGGTAGTGGACGTTACATCCATGCTCTTCTGACACCGGTAGGCGCCAAGGTCACCTCTGTGCCTCAAATCCTACAGACTATCCATACATCTTATAGCACCATGTTTGAAACCACTGACCTACGCAATGACGCCATGGAGGAGCTCTTCCAATATGTTGACACCGGTATAAGTGTCGAGGAACAGCGTTCCTTGGAGCAGCGATATTCTGCCACCGAGATTCTGCAAACCATTAATTGCGCTAGCCTCCATTCCTGCCCAGGAGAAGATGGCCTGACATATTCATTCTACAAGACCTTTTGGAGTATAATCAAAGCAGAAGTTGTAGAGTTGGTAAATGAGATCCCTATTGGATCGAACTGTTGCCCTGGATTCGCAGATGGCATCGTCATCTTAATCCCAAAGAAAAGGTCTCCAATGAGTGTCTGGGACTATAGACCCATAACACTTTTAAACACCGACTACAAAATTGTGATGAAAGTACTTGCATCAAGATTAAGGGTTATTCTACCTACAATTATAACCTCCGGACAAACATGTGGCATCCAGATTAAGGGTTATTCTACCTACACTTATAACCTCCGGACAAACATGTGGCATCCCGGGCAGGACCATAATTGACAACCTTCTGGTCCTCCGAGATACAATTCTCCACTATGAACGGAATCCGTCGGAGGCTGCTGCGTTGGTCAGTCTGGATTTTGATAAAGCCTTTAATAGAGTTGGCCATGCTTATATGTTTAAAGTGCTTCAGAAATTCAAACTTCCACCGTTGCTAATATCTGCAATCAGAACCGTCTACAGTGGGATGTCTTCGAAGGTGCAAGTCAATGGATACTTCAGTAAGCCTATAAAGCTTACTAACTCTGTACGCCAGGGTTGTCCACTATCAATGATTCTCTTCTCCCTTTCTTTAGAACCCTTTCTTCGCTATCTTCAGGCTAAGTTGACTGGGACTGTCACTCCAGCTCGATTATTTTGTGCCAGAGCTTATGCTGATGACGTCACGCTGCTCATCCGTAGGCGTGAGGCCTTACCGTTGGTACATACCGCCATCACACTTTATGAGGAAGCTTCTAATGCCAAAATGAACACCGCGAAGTCGCAACTGCTCCCTCTTGGATCGTGGCCGACTGCTCACACATTGCTCGATATCCCGATACAATATAGTATCAAGATTCTCGGCATCTGCTTCTCCAAGCCGTTTACATCGATGATTGCTCGCAACTGGTATCACAAAATAAATTTGATTAGGCTGAATACCACTGCACATCTTGGCCGGAACTTGAATCTTCTACAGAAAGTGTGGTACATCAATCAGTTTGTTTTGGCAAAATTATGGTATATGGCGCAGATACTACCAATGCCTGAAAAACACGTCTCCCGAATTGAGCGACTTATTGGATACTATTTATGGAGAGCACAGCCCTTTCGTATAGCTAAAACCCAATTGTGGCGAAAACGTAACGAAAGCGGCTTAGGTTTAATTGCAGTGGGACCTAAGAGTAAAGCGCTTCTTGTTAAATCTATTATACTTGCCACTAGGGGATATGGAGAGGAACAAGAAATAGCATTTTGGGAACCCTTCAAGAATTCTCTTGCAACTCCAGTTCGGGCTGCTCCTGCGGGTTTTAAGAGAGCACTCCATGTTTTGGATGGCATTGATGTCGATGTCCTACCTCAGCAACCTAGAGGACTATCAACTGAGCTCTACAAGCTTTTCCTACAGCGGCTGCTTGCACCAATTCATGTGGAGGATAGGATGCCCAACAGACCCTGGTGCCAGGTATGGCGGAACATCCATTTGCGCAACATGTCTACGGAGTGGACTACATGCGCATATTTGGTCATCAATGATGTTGTGGCTACAGAGGATAAAAAATTCCGATACAACATGGTGAGGACCCCCACATGCAACATTTGCGGTGTGCGGGATACTCTACGCCATCGTTTTGTTACCTGCACAACAGCACGACAGATTTGGTACTGGGTTGTTTCGCAATTGCACCGTCTTGCCCCTTCGCAAAATCCCAACGATTATGCTCGCACATTACAATTAGAGACTCGAAGTACTGCCGACCGCTTCGCACAGGTGTGGATCGCACTTGGCTTTCAGCATTATATGCTGTCTGAAACGCATCCCAGCGTCGACGGTTTACGCTGTCATCTTAGAGCAGCAAGAGAAGATCTGCAAAAACATAAGCGTCTTTCACTGCAGTCGGCAACAGCTTTTGCCTTGCTCATTCTATAGCGCTTACAACACCTTCTTATTTGGTTAACATCTTCCTGCACATGTTTAATTTAAACGCACAGACAACATTGCTCATAACTATATATAAAAATTGTGAACTGATATGCTGTATTTATAATATAACTTATACCTTTTGTAATTAATAAAATGTATAAATAAATTAAAAAAATCCTCCGCGATTCACCTTAAAATCTTCATAAAAAAAAAATCAACGTATATTTGGATTTGGCGCCAAGTTCGTTTATTCATCTCTTCAACATGTCTGATGTGACTGTTGTAGAGTCAGCACGAACTGCTTCCTTCAGGTCATTACTTGTGGTGAACTGATTTTCCACACCTCACCCAGAGTGCATGTTTATGAATAAATCGAGAACAATCCCCCACATTTGATGATATGGGCAGGTGTGACCAGTTAACATCAGTTTGGCCCGTATTACTTTCTCTACACCTACTATGTACATAGTGTATAGAGAACAATCCGCCACATGAGACAGTAACTCTTCAATATCCGCGTAAAACCATCGAAATCCTGTTACTAACAATAATATATCAAAATAATCTCTATTGCGCAATGATCTGCATTGCCGATATTGATCATTATATTTAATTAAATATATATCCTCTATATATAGTAATATCTTATTAATCATAGTAAGGGGTAATAAGCTTTGCTTTAACCATTATTTTACTTGTGAATATTTGTATTTTGTTAATATTTTTACACCCTGAGGCGACTAAATTTGAAACGTGGTTTTAACTGTAAATGCTCAGCTTTCCGTTAGCAAGATACCTTGATGTATTGCGAGTTGAGCTTTCAAAAGGAAACATTCTAAAATGTTATTGACCTGTCTTTTGTATAACGTTGAGTGACTTAAGGGAATAGAGGCATAAGTACATGCAACCAATAGCAAGAAGGGACGCTATTTATACAGAAAGGAAGCTAAGTTTAAGATCACAGCCGTTGGTCGCTGAAGCACAATCGCGCCAAATTGCTCACCACGGTTGAGCCAAAGAATTCATGGTTTTGCTTTCCCCAGATTTATAATCATCACCCACATGTTTGCAGACGACACTTGGTTGTCAACGGTTAGGGTTTATACAGTGTAATATTATACCATGTATAATTTCTACAATAATACTTACGAACCAGTGGTTATTGTTACTTTTCTTCACTACCTTTTTGTATTTCCTTCTGTACCACGCCCTTTACCGTGTAATTCATGTTCGCCGATGAGGAGGAACAACCTGAGGTGAAACCTTAGCAGTGCAGACATCAAAAGATAGGGAAATGTCACTAGGTGCCACCCTAACCGGACCAACTGACCCACACAATAACGCCGACTCTACTTTGTCATTAATATTTAAGAAAATCTTTAGCACAAGTCAATAGCAGTTGCAAGGTGTGACCGGTTAGGCCGGTAATACTTTCTCTACACTTACTATGTACATAGTGTATATAGAAGGTATTGTAATGCACCCAAAAATTCGATACCGAGATTTCACCAAAAATATGTTTTGAGAAACCTTGAATCCAAACAAAAACATTTTTAGAAAAACGTCCGTGTGTGCCTGTCTGTATGTGTGTGCTGTGTGTATGTGTATGTCTGTGGACAGCATAGCTCAAAAACGAAAAGTCCGTTAAAAACCAAACTTGGTATTTAAGTTTGGTATCTTCCAAGGATACCACACGAAGATTTTCAAGAAAATCCCCCCAATCCCAACTACTCTTTACATGAAACTTTCTTTGAAAATGTTTATTTTCTCAAAAATGGCACTAACGATTTTGAGAATTTTATCAATATTTCTATTTAATCCTAATGGGTTATTGGATCCAGTTTGATGTAGAAATAATAAATGGACTATAACTGTTGCTGCTACAATGAATGGGATAAATTCATAAAATTATTTATATATAATAATGAAAAAACTAAATAATTTAAATTATTATATATATACATAATACCTAATAATAATGGTAAAATATTGTATATTTAACTGACAAATAAAATATATATCTTGAATTTTCTAAGAATAGCCTCTGAAGACTACTTTATTCTGGATGAATTTTACGGAATTGTGCATAACTGCTAAATCGTAGTAGATGTACAAAAACTTACCACACAAAATATGTAGAGCACGTTAAAACACACAATTTATGTTATATATATTTTTCGTATAGTTGATCGTTTTTGAGATATTCCGTTTTTCTGGTTTTAGCTTTGAAAAACTTAACACCTCTTTCATACAGGAATTTGTCAACTCCTGTCCATACAAGGGAACGTCAGTCACATAGCAGCCAGCTTTTGACTATCACTTTAACCTAATGTAATCCCTTATTTCGCTTCTACTTACAAGGAAACAAATAATAAGACTATTTCTGATTTTTTTCCCTAGATTACCATGAAGTAAATAGAAGCATAAGCGTTTTAATAATGCTTTTGTAGAGATGTAGAGAAAGTCATGTGAATGGAAAACATCAGAATTTTTTTATGGGTCTGTAAATCAAGAAACTTTTCTGAGGATACTGAAGGAGTGCTTCGTTTTACAGCTGAGAGCCTGAGAATTAATTGAAACTGTTACGTTTCAACAGGATGGTGCTACACAGCATTTTGCATTGTCAGTTCGAAGATTTTCCAAACCGATGGATTGGTTGAAGATCAGTTAATGTTCCTGCCTCATTGCCTTGACCTCCAAGAAGCGCTGATCTCACCATACCAGACAATGTAGCTATCTATCAGGTTATATAACTGCTGCAGATCTTCCTTTCAGAATGTAAAATTTCTGTTTTAGTGCATTCTTGGTGGAAATAACATGTTCACTGTTAAACTGTTTAATTATGTGATTAATTTCGTTAAGTTTTTGAACGAGGAAGATGTTAGTTTAGATAATTCTTAATATTAAATCAATTTCATTCCATTAAACCAAAGTGTTCAGTAGAGATGCTCCGCGAATCGAGCACTTAATCATCCGGAAACCGATACTCTGGGGTATTATTAAAGAAGTGTCACAACAGGCACACCAGATAAGTTGAAGAGGATGAATAAACGAACTTGGCGCCAAATTCAACTGTGCGTTGCTGATGGGAAGTACACATTGTTTTGGAACCCTAATCATAAAACCGTTGTGAAATGTGAAAAAGTTGAAAAAAACAATGATATTCTAATACCTAACAGTTGATTTATTTTTTAGCCCAGTGTGTAGGGACTTTTTACCCACCAAATAAGGAAAATGGAAATTGCGTTTTATTTATGGACGCTCTTTAACTGCGGTTCTCAGCGTCTCATTCTATATTGAGCGTGAAATACCACTTAATTTTACTCAGAGGCCTCTCTATCAGGCTTGAGGTTCTTTTACGTGCCGTAAATCTACGACACGGGACCAGCGGCTTTATTTCCCTTCCGAAGCAAGCCGTGCTAAGGATTTTTACGCCCGAAAAAATCCATCGTCCTCCGCCGGGTTTGAACCCGCGACCTTGAGTAAATGAAGTCAATATGGTAACCATTACACCACGGAAGGCGACCCCCCAAATAAGGAACACACCAAAATAAGGTCTTTTAAAAACGGACGCTATGTGAAGAATTGAAATACCATTGTTCTCTTTGCCTGGCCAGCAGTATAAAAATGTATGAAATGAAAGGTTACTTTTAGTTTAAGAAAAGTTTAAGTAGTTTATAATTGATACCAATATCAAAGAATTTCTCGGAAACGCTTAACTCTACAACAAATGTAACTAAGTCGTGGTCTTTCACAGGCGGTAATTCAAATGCATGCGATTGGCAACTGTGCTGCTACCTTCAGCGCTACTGCAAGGCAAATACAAACGACGACTCGTTTGGAAAACTAGTGTGGCTAAGAAATCTGCTAAGTTATTTGATGTCTGTGGGCGAAACCTGTAATCGCGGCTGAAAGCTGATAGATGCTTATGGAGGGAATGTAATGTCTCACCAACAGGTCAGAGAATGGTGTAGTTTGCGGCCGATAGAGGAAACATCGCGACGAGGATAGCACCGGCCGGTACCCAGCACGGCGTCCTCAGATTAGAACACAGTTAGTAGGGAAAATGTCACGAGGATCGCAGTGTCCGAGATCCATCATCAACAGCTCGCGTGGAAAAGCTGGTCAGGACAACAGGAGGATCACTTTACGACATATGGCAATAGAGTGAAAATATCTTTGGATAAATTCATCACATTGTTAGATAGAGCAATTATTGTATTCCACTCAAATAATCGATACCGTGTTTTACAAGAAATATATGTTGCGACTCCATGAATTAAAGAAAACAATAAGGAAGTAGAAGAAGAAAGAAAATTAAAAAAATGTCAGCGTGTATGTGTGTGTTTGTCTGTGAACCATTTAACTAAAAAAAAAAAGCAATTAAATACTAAACATGATTTCTAAAGATATGACACGAAGATCTTCAAGAAAAACGCACCACCCCAAACCACAATTTATATGGTACCATTTTCAAAAAGTATTTCTTTTTTTAAAAATATCCCTAAAGATTTTGATTAATAATATCGTATGTTAAATAGAGTTACATGAAAAAATAAAATGCATATCTTGAATTTCCTGGAAATAGCATTTTAAATCCACTTCATTTTGGATTATATGTTTATACCTGGTAAACCGTAAGAGGTAGACAAAAACGCATTACACCAAAAATGTATATCTCGTTAAAGCACACAATTTATGTTACATACATAGAAAATATAGTAGATTAACCATTTCTGATACATTCCTTGTTATTTTTACTTTCTGTTTACGTACTATGTACTTGATATATAGAGAAGATATTGTCATGCACCAAAAATTAGATACCGAGGTTTCACTGGAAATACATGTTTTGAGACCTAAGTTCAAAAAGAATATTTTTAGAAAAACTGTCTCTGTGTGTGTGTGTGTCTGTTTGTGTGTGCATTTATATATGTGTGTGTCTGGGGCAGCAAAGCTCACAAACGAAGAGACCGTTAAATACCTAATTTGGTATTTAAGTTTGGTATCTTCCAAAAATGCGCCTCGAAAAATTTGAAGAAAATCGCCACACCACCAATTACCTTTACATGGAACATTTTTCGAAAATTTTAATTTTGTCAAAAGTGGCTCTAGTGATTTTGATTAAAATACAGTATATTTAAGATATTTTTAGGATAAATGAAATGTAAATCCTGGATTTTCTGGGAATAGCCTCTGAAGACCCCTTCATTCTGGATAACTTTTGTGTAACTGTAAGAGATATACAAAAACTTACCACACAAAAAATGTAGATGTCATTAAAGCACACAATTTATGTTATATACATTTTTTGTAGAGTTAACTGATATCAAGACATTCCGGGCTATTGGTTTCAATTTTAGCCACTTAACAATTCTCTCAAACGGGAAGACATCTTTTTCTCGTTTATGGTTGGTTTTTTGTTGTTGTTTTTTTTGTTTTGTTTGTTTTTGTTTTTTTTTGTTCCTGGAAAGATATTCTAATTTCAATTGTGTCACGTACCAACCGAATTTTAAAGGACGACTCTATAGTTTTAGTCTGTGCATTTGTTTTTTCTTTTATATAGACCCTTTAACATCTAAGGTCCTATCGGGGGCTTTGCATTAGAAACAACTCGTTCTCTGTAGATTCTTTACGTTGGGTTTAAAGCGTTTTATTTTAGCTAAACACACATAAATACACACACACACACATTCACTCCCACATACATACTTCCAGACTCTGTGGGGGGATAGAAAATAATTCTGGCTAAAGAACATTCACCGGGAATCGACCCCGGGACCTCCCTGATGAGAGGTCAGCTCTTGCATTTTGTTGTCTCCCTTCTAATTGCAAGTAAGCCAGTAAATAAGACTAATTCTACTTATGCTTATCTAGATTAGCATGATATTCATAACAGATTAATATTTTCAATAAAAGGTTTGTTTGCCAAACAGCTAGAGGATAACATGTGAATGGAATACATTAGATTTTTACTTTCTCTACACGTAATATGTACATAGTGTACAGAGAATTTATTGCATTCCACCCAAAAATTTGATACCGAGATTTCATCCGAAATACCTGTTTTGTGTCCCCCTGAATCCAAAAATAAAAAAAATTACAAAAACATTCTTGTGTGTATGTGCCTGTGGACACCATAGCTCAAAAACGAAAATACCGTTGAATACCAAACTTGGTATTTAAGTTTGGTTTCTTCCAAGGATGAGACACGAAGATTTTCAAGAAAATTCCCCCACCTCCAACTACTCTTTACATGGAACATTTTTCGAAAATTTTGATTTTTTTTAAAAATGGCTGTAACGATTTTGATTCAAATATCGTATATTAAAGACATTTACCTGACAAATAAAATGTATATCATGAATTTTCTGGGAATAGCCTATGAAGACTACCTTATTCTTGAGGAATTATGCATAACTGCTAAACCGTAAGAGATAGACAAAAACTTACCACACAAAAAATGTAAAGCATATTAAAACACACAATTTATGTAATACACATTTTTTTCGTGCAGTTGATCGTTTTTGAGATATTCCTTCTTTTTGTTTCAGCCTTGAAAAACATACTTTTCTCATACAGGAATTTGTCAACTCCTGTCCATACAAACAAAGGACTTCAGTTACATTGCAACCAGCTTTTGACTGTCACTTTAACCTATTGTACTCCCTTATTTCGCTTCTATTTACAAGGAAGCAAGTAATAAGACTACTTCTGCTAATGTTTTCCCGATTATGAAGCAAATATTAGCATAAGCTTTTTAACAATAATTAGTTATAGAGATGTAGAGAAAGTTGAAGCATTAAATATGAAGCTTCTATAAGCGCTCGTCAAATGTTGGATTGTAAGTCTACTCGCTCTTATGTTTGACTTTGTGTAACGTTTGACTCTTCTCAGGGCGTTTTTTTATCGGGTTTGTTGGGCTTCCTAGATCCAGACTACCTGGTGGCTTCTTAAATAATAAGTCGCTAGGATGTTTGTAGAATCGCAGTTTATTTTTATAGTTATTATTTCACAATTCCAAAGATAAACTGTAATCGATCGATGCAATTCTTTACTTTGTTGAACGCTGTGAATCCATGGCCGCGTATAATTCAACACGAATGCATTTTTACGCGTTATCTCTAAACGGCCTTTACCATTACGCGTGAAGAAGCCTCCTTCTTCATGATAACTTGGCGTCACCAGCCAGAAAATCAACACGTAACTATAGATACTGTTGAAAAACAAAATCGCATCGAGAAAATCAAAACACTTAAATGCGACGAAAGCACAAGGAGTAATAAACATTTGCATCCAGCGATTTCAACTTCGGAAGCAAAGGAATAAAAACAATTGAACATCAAATATTATAAACATTACATAAAATGTCGGCAGATTTTGTGAATAATATATAAATATTGCCTCAAAGTCATGTCATAGTAACACATCAGATTTTTCAATTTTAAACTGCTTAAACTGGAATTCGTCATTCCGTTTTGTTTATTACTTCTGTCCACTGCAAGGAAACCCGAATTACAAATCTATCTAAGGAAATATTTGCCACCCTGTTCTGCTTATAAAGAAACCAACTAATATAGCCTTCAATATTTGATTTGATTTATAAATTATACATATCTAAGGTGGTAAATGTTTTGCTAAGCACATTAGTACAAAAGCAGACTATTTCCAAGTAGAAATGAGAACTCCCAAAAGTCGTTACGTTACAAGCTCAGCACTAGTGAATCTACCCAAGCGATACATTTTGCCAGCTTTGAGACGCTTGGTGTGAAAGTAATTAGCAGCATACAAATCCCGCATCACAAAACATCCCTAGAATTAGAGCATCAACCGTACATAATAACCTGCTAAGAAGATAAGTTCTAAGCTATGTTAAAATACTGGAACAGCCCCCGTTCTCTGAAGCATTACTGCAATACGATCCTTAAAACGTGAATGTTACAGATCAAAATAGGTCAGCTAGTGTCAAAGCGATCTTTTGCTCTTTCGAGTACTTGTAAAATTACTAAACGTCTGCAAGCTTTATGACATTCTTCACAACGGTTAAGACGATGCATCTGTAAAATTTGAAAAAAAAAATCCAATTAATATAATAAACACCACCGTTTGTGAAAATTACAACACCAAGAAATACTTTCACGAATAACTCCAACTTGCTGGATGTGTAGAAGAGAGTGTAAGCAATAACTGTTTAGATAGGTATAGTCAGACTGAAAAATTCACTGCCTTAGACGGGATTTGAACCACGGATCTCCCGATCTCTAGTCGGGTGTTGTCTGACTCTTGTATGGAATACCAATTGACCATAACAGTTGGCCATAGTATGAATCTAAAGTACTTGCAGCATTGTGTCACCATTGGGGTTGTCATCTCAAAATAATTTGAGAACACCTTGTGGTTTACCGGGAAACATGCGAGTCAGGTGAGAAATTCAATGCTATGCCGGCATGTTGCCATGGTAGCTCAGTGGCAGAGCAACCGGCTAAAGATCGGGAGATCCGTTCAAATTCCAGCTATGGCATTGAATTTTTCAATCTGACTCTATTTATCCAACTCCTGTCCTTCACACAGCTATGTGTCAAAAATCTGATATCTTACACTCACATGACTTTCCTTAGCTGTTCTACAAACTTCATAAGATTCTTCTTCTTTCTGCACCTTGCTAATCGTGGTACTCATTAGCACAATGTTCTTATTGATTAGTTCCGTATAAGTAGGAAGAAAATAAGGGAATACACTAGGCTAAAGCAATAGTCAAATGTTTTAAAAGCTGTCGTTATGCGATTGTCATCAGAAATTGCTTCTTTTCTTGGCCAGGAGTAGAACAAAAGAAAAACGGACACTCCCGTCTGAGAAAAGTATAAGTACTTCAAAACTGAAACCAATAACAATGAATACCTGTAAGCTGTAAGCTCCACGAGAAAAATGTATATACATAACTTGTATATTTTAACAAGACCTAAATTTTTTGTATAGTAAGTTTTTGTCTCTTTCGGTTTACTAGTTATGCCAAATTAAGCAAAATTCATCCAGAATAAACAAGTCTTCAAAAGCTATTCCCAGAAAATTCAAGATATACATTTTATTTTTTAAGTAAATGTCTTTAATATATGATATTGTAATCAAAATCGTTAGAGCCATTTTTAAGAAAATCAAAATTTTCGAAAAAAGTTCCATGTAAAGGGTAGTTTGGGGTGGGGGGATATTTCTCAAAATCTTCATGTCGCATCCCTGGAAGATACTAAACTTAAATACCAAGTTTGGTATTTTAGCTACTTTTCGTTTTTGAGTTATCATGTTCACAGACACAAGGATACACACACGGACGTTTTTCTGAAAATGCATTTTTTGTATACAGGGGGTACTAAAACATATATTTCCGGTGAAATCTTGGTATCGAATTTTTGGTTGGAATATAATACTTGTGCATTGTATATATGGGGCTAGAGAAAGTAAAATATATTCCATACAAATAACTGATTAGGTTTGCAGAGAGATGTAGGCCGAGCAGACTACTGTCGTGTCGGTCCGACAAGGTCAGTGTTGCACCAAGAGTAGTCAGTGCAGGGCTGTCAAACGAGTTGGAAACAATAACGTGAGTGCCACTATGCCTTGCCGACATCAAACAGAGACATTCGGCTTGAGAGTGGGTTCCAATGGGGCAGATTGATCGATTTCCGGAAAGTGGGTTTGTCATACCATGACATTTCGGTTCGTACAGGGCATGCTGCTACAATAGTGATGCATGTGTGGAAGCAGTGGATAGATGAAGGTCGTACGCAGGGAAGAGCGGGTATTGGACTACGGGAGATGACACCGATCTTGTCCGCATGGTCATAACCGACCGTAAAGCTCCATCCATGGTGCTGGTTCGACGCTGGAGCTCTGTAACAGGTGTAAACTTGTCTGCATCAAAGGTTCGTCACTGTTGTACTGGTTGCACACATGCCGTTATGTCGGTTTCCATTGTCCAGAAACCACAAGTTCCTACGACTGCAATGGGCACGTGAACACCATCACTGGGATGCTGAGTGGCAAAATGTAGTATTTTCGGACGAGTCTCGCTTCAACGTGACCTACAGTGATGGCCGCATGCGTGTCCAGCGGTAACGTAGTGAGCGCAACCTGCAGGGCTGCATTGACGAGGGGCATAGCGGATAAACACCAGGAGGTGTGTTGGTTTGGTTACAACAACCGACCTCGTCTCGTACGAATTGACGGCAGCTTCAACAGCAACCGACCTACAAGTGGTTGTAGAGCCCGAGGTACTCCCCCTGCTTCAGGCATCTCCACAGGTCAGATTTCAGATGGACAATGTCCGGCTACAGATTGCGAGGAATCTACAAGCCTTCTTCGGAGATAGACGAGTTCCATAGCTTCTCTGGCCTGCTTGGTCGCCTGACATATTTTCCATCGAACTTGTCTGGGATATGGTTGGTCGGCACCTGGTGCGTCACGGTTCGAATAGAAACTGTGTGGAGATAAATCCCTCAGGAACTTATTCAGAACCTTTTTTACTTTCTCTATACGTATTATGTACATAGTGTATATGTCCGTGTGTCAGTGTGTCCGTCTGTCCGTGTGCCTGTGAATACGATAACTCAAAAACGAAAAGTCGGTAAAATACCAAACTTGGTATTTAAGTTCAGTACCTTCAGGGATGCGACATGAAGATTTTGAGAAAAATCCCCCCACCCCAAACTACCCTTTACATGGAATTGTTTTCGAAAATTTTGATTTTCTAAAAAACGGCTCTAACGATTTTGATTAAAATATCGTATATTAAAGATATTTACATGAAAAATAAAATGTATATATTGAGTTTTCTGGGAATAGCCTCTGAAGACTACTTTATTCTCGGTCAATTTTACGGAATTTTGCATAACTGCTAAACCGGAAGAGATGGACAAAAATTTACCACACAACAAATGTAGAGCACCTTAAAACACACAATTTATGTTATATACATTTTTTTTTTCGTGGAGTTGATAGTTTTTGAGGTATTCCTTGTTGTTTTTTCAACTCTTTTCTCATACAGTACTGTGTGAACTCGTGTCCATACAAACAAAGGAACTTCAGTCGCAGATAAACCAGCTTTGACTATCACTTTAACCTATGGTACCCCCTTATTTTGCTTCTAATAACAAGGAAGCAAGTAATAAGACTATTTCTGCTACTCCATTAGATGAAGTAAATAGAACTATTTGTTGCAGTGATATAGAGAAAGTCATGTGAATGGAACACATCAGATTTTTGTTTTAATACGATACATTCTCTATACACTATATACATAGTATGTGCAGAGAAAGTAAAAATATTTTTTACATATTTAAATGAACTAAAATAATAATTTAATGTGCATTTTAATATAGTTTTCCCATATTTGTTTGATCAGCGGAAATTACTGCACTTCTTTATTATTATTATTATTATTATTATTATTATTATTATTATTATTATTATTATTATCATCATCATAATCATCATCTCTTCCAGTTTCAGCTGGTGCTTTAACGTATTGTATCCATTATTGCACTTAGCAAATATGTAATATAGCCATTTATAATAATTTTATCTCGAGTAGTAAATAAAAGAATAATTGAACGTTTAAAATGGTGAGCCAAAACAGTGAATATATGCCTGTTCACATCCAATACAGAATTTAATCACTTACTCTGTGACTGTCCATTACACGAAAGGATTAGATTAGTAATGCATTTAAGACTTCTGTAATAAATCTTTCATTCCACCATTACACCACATTATTATAAAACAGTGTTACCACTCCGAATTTAAAAAAAGTTCTCAATAATATATTTTATTTATTATAAATAATTACCTACATTTCTCCATATACTTAAATTAGGTACTTAATACAGTAATGTAAATAACTATTTTATATTTCCAATGAATGTATTTCTATTTTTACTTTCTCTACACGTACAATATACATAGTATATAGATAAGGTATTCACTCCACCCAAAAATTCGATATCGAGATTTTACTGGAAATACATATTTTAGGTGCACCTGTATCCAAAACAAATTCAGAAAAAAGGTCCGTGTGTGTGTGATTCCGTGTATTTGAACACGTAAAACTCAAAAACGAAAAGTCCGTATAATACTAAACTTGGTATTTAAGTTTAGTATATTACAGGGATGCGACACGAATATTATAAGAAAAATACCCTCACCCAAACTACCCTTTACAAGGAACTATTTTCGAAAATGTTGACTTTTCTACTACTTTATTCTGGATGAATTTTACGGAATTGTGTATAACTGGTAAACAGTAAGAGATGGACAAAAACTTACCCCACAAAAAATGTAGAGCATATTAAAACACACAATTTATGTTATATACATTTTTTTCGTGGAGTTCATCGTTTTTGAGATATTCTTGTTTTTGGTTTCACCTTTTATAAACTTAACTTTTCTCATACAGGTGTTTGTCAACTCCTGTCATACAAACAAAGGAACTTCAATCACATAGCAAACAGTTTTTGACTATCACTTTAACCTATGGTACTATTTCTGCTAATTTTTTCTCGATCAGCATGAAGTACATAGAAACATAAGCTTTTTAACAATAATTTGTTGCAGAGATGTAGAGAAAGTCATGTGAATGGAACACATCAGATTTTTATAACTGTATTCCTAATGTACATTTGTAAAATAAGGATAATATTTTGGAAATTCAATAAATAAATAGATTAATAAGTATTTGTAAGATTGGTGTTTTGCAGAATGGGCAGATATGTAAAGATTAGATATTTTATTTTGTTTTAATTGGGTGTGGGTTGGGTTAATTAGTTAAGCGGTGACCTGCGAGGGTGTGGTAACCATGACGACGGTATATAACCTGTTGAACTTTGCACAGCAAAACGTGAGGTAAGCACTGATATGAGGGTGTTACTCACGTTTTCAGACTCCACCATTGTGACACAGGTAGGGATGAAGTATACGATCACACAGACGGCGCGAGGAAGCTGGCGCGGGAAATACAGGCTCAGCGGACCTGCCTCGTCGTGCGGGGCACCGGAGCTACTGAGGTGCTTCAGACTCTGCTCTGTGTGTGTGTGTGTGTGGACCACGCAAGCGTACTGCAACTGCTCTTGCACAGACTCGGTCTCCATCCACCTCCTCGTAAATAACAAAACTACTATTTTTTACTTTCTCTATACGTACTATGTACATAGTGTATAGAGAAGGTATTGCACTCCACCAAAAAATTCAATACCGAGATTTCACCGGGAATATGTTTTAGGGTCCCCTTTATCTAAAAAAAGTGTGTCCGTGTGTCTGTGAACACGATAACTCAAAAACGAAAAGTCTGTAAAATACCAAACTTGGTATTTAAGCTTAGTATCTTCCAGGGATGCGACACGAAGATTTTGAGAAAAATACCCCCACTCCCGATTACCCATTACTTGGAACTTTTTTCGAAAATTTTGATTTTCTTAAAAATGGCTCTAACGATTTTGATTAAAAGTTCGTATATTAAAGATATTGACCTGACAAATAAAATGTGTATCTTGAATTTTCTGGGAATGGCCTCTGAAGAGTACTTTATTCTGGATGAATTTTACTGAATTTTGAATAACTGCTAAACCGTAAGAGATGGACAAAAACTTACTACACAAAAAATGCAGAGCACACTAAAACACACAATTTATGTTATATATATTTTTTTCGTGGAGTTCGACGTTTTTGAGACATTCCTTATTTTTGGTTTCTGCTATGAAAAACTTATTCGTTTCTCATACAGAAATTTGTCAACTGCTGTCAATACAAACAAAGTAACTTCAGTGACATAGGAACTAGCTTTTGATTATCACTTTAACCTATGGTAGTCCCTTATTTCGCTTCTACTTACAAGGAAGCAAGTAATATGGCCAATTTTTTACTAATTAGCATGAAGTAAATACAAGTATAACCTTTTTAAGAAGAATTTGTTGCAGAGATGTAGAGAAAGTCATGTGAATGGTAGACATCAGATTTTTAAACTAACAATTAATCTCGCGCCACACTCGCTGAAAAATCTTTCAGTTCCTGGCTTAAGAGTTCTACAGAAATACAGGGGCGTTCAATATGTCTTTAGAAACAGATACAAGAGCAAATTATTTTGGTAGATATTTTTTTTTACTTTCTCTACACGTATTATGTACATAGTATATAGAAAAGGTTCTGTATTGCACCCAAAAATTTGGTACCGAGATGAATGTTTTCGGATTAAAAAAATCTGACTTTTTTATTGTTAAAAATCTTATGCTTCTATTTACTTCATGCTAATCAAGAAAATGTCAGCAGAAATAGTCTTATTATTTGCTTCCTTGTATGTAGAAGCGAGATAAGGGAGTACCATAGGTTAAAGTGATAGTCAAAAGCTGGTTGCTGTGTGATTGATGTTCCTTTGTTTGTGTGGACACGAGTTGACAAATTCCTGTATGAGAAAAGTGTAAGTCTTTCAAAGCTGAAATAAAAAACAAGGAATATCTAAAAACGATATATACTGAATATTTTAGCGTGCTCTACAGGTTTTATATAGTAAGTTTAAGTCTATCTCTTACGGGTTACTAGTTGTGCAAAAAGGTCCTCAGAGGCTATTCCCAAAAAATTCAAGATATTCATTTTATTTGCTATGTAAAAGTCTTTAATATACACCATTTTAATAAAAATCGTTAGAGCCATTTTAAAAAAAAATAATTTTTTGAAAATTTTTGCCTGTAAAGGGTAGCTTGGGGTGGGAGGATTTTCCCCAAATATTCGTGTCACATCCTTGAAAGATACTAAGCTTATATACCAGGTTTGGTATTTTACCGACTTTTCGTTTTTGGGTTATCATGTTCACAGACACACTGACACACACACGGGCTTTTTCTAAAAATATTCTTACTTTCTATACCCGTACTATGTACATAGGTACAGAGAAGATTTTGCATTCCACCAAAAAATTTGGTACCGACATTTCACCAGAAATACATATTTTGGGTTACCATGAATCCAAGAAAAGCATTTTCAGAAAAAGTCCGCGTGTGTGTGTCTGCGAACACAAAAATCCTCACACTTAAACTACCCTTTACATGGATTTTTTTCTCGAAAATTTTTATTTTCTCCAAAAATGGCTCTAAAGATTTTGATTAAAATAGCTTATTCTATGAATAGCCTCTGAAGACTACTTTATTCTGAATGAGTTTTAGGAAATTATGCATTAAGATATAAGTGATGGATAAAAGCTTACCGCACAAAAAATGTAGAGCATGTTAGAACACACAATTTATGTTATATACATTTTTTTTGTGGAGTTGATCGTTTTTGAAAAATTACTTGTTTTGAGTTTCAGCTTTAAACAACTTTTCTCAAAGAGGAATTTTTCAACTCCTGTCTATAAAACAAAAGATCATCAGTCATATAGCAACCAGCTTTTGACTATCACTTTAACAAATGGTACTCCCTTATTTCGCTTCTACTTACAAAGGAGCAAGTAATAAGACTATTTCTGGTAATGTTTCTCCATTAGAATGAAGTAATTCGAAGCATAAGCTTTTCAAGAATAATTTGCTGCAGAGATGTGGAGAAAGTCCTGTGAATGGAACGCATCAGATTTTTAAACCAACAATCAATCTCGTGCCATACTCGCTGAAAAACTGTCTGTCAGCTCCTGGCTTAAACAGTGGTACAGAGATACCAGCAGCATTTAATAAGTCCTAAACACGGGCATGTGTCTAAGAATGCTTTCCTTTGGAATCAGAGATCTCAAATTATGTATTTGTGGTGAACTTTCGTAGAGGTAACCGTTTCCGAGATATTCCTTATTATTGGTTTCAGTTTAAAACTACTTAATCTTTTTTAAAACTTCTTTTTTGTTTTGCGCCTAACCGTGCAAAATGAACCGAACTTCAATTGTTTCACAAAACGATCCACTTTTTAAAAGATTTGACTGTCGCTTTAGTCGCCTTAGCCTCGTGTTCCAATGGCGTCCAATAAGTTCTTACAAAAGGACACAAAAACAAATGGTTTTTAGTACACTTTATTTTATTTTTCAAAATAATCTCCTTTCAGCTCTATATCGTTTTCCAAGCGTTTCTCCAGTTGTTTTAAGCTTTCCAAAAAGTATCATTTAGGAAGGTCCTCAAAATAAGGAGACGATTTAGAAGATGACCTCTTCGTTAGACGTGAATTGTTTTCCGCCGATCCACTTTTTACTTCTCTACACGTACTATGTGCATAGTGTATAGAGAAGGTACTGTAATGCACCCAAAAAATTTGATACTGAGATTTCACAGGGCACCTTAAATCCATAAAAGAGCATTATTAGAAAAATGTCCATGTGTGTGTATCTGTGGGCAGCATAACTCAAAAATAAAAAGACCGTTAAATACCAAACTTGGTATTTAATTTTGGTATCTTCCAATGATGCGACGGGAGGATCCTCAAGAAAATCCCTCCACCCTCAACTACCCTTTACATTGAAAATGTTTCGAAAAGTTTGAATTTCTCAAAAATGGCTTTTTAGATTTGGATTAAAATACCTTATGTTTAAGATATTTTTATGGCAAACGAAATGATTATCTTGAATTTTCTGTAAATGCTTCTGAAGACCTCTTTATTTTGGATGACTTTTGTGTAGCTGGGAAAGTGTAAGAGATATACAAAAACTTACTACACCAAAAATGTAGCTCTCATAAAAACACACAATTTATGCCATACACTTTTTTTTGTTAAGTTAACCATTTTAGAGATATTCCGGATTATTGGTTAAAATTTTAGCCACTTAAACTTTTATCAAACAGGAAGACATATTTCTTCTCATTTGTCGTTTATTTACCGAACCTCAATTGTTTCACATAGCGACTGACTTTTAAAGGGCTATAGCCTGTGCGTTTGCTTATTTCCCTTCTACTTACAAGCAAGTTAGTGGTAAGACTAATTCTGCTATTGTTTATATTCATTACCATGATATATATATAACAGATTAATCTTTTGAATAAAAGGTTTGTTTGTGGAACAGCTAGAGGACATCATGTGAATGGAACACATTAGATTTTTATTCTTCTACTTACGAGAGACCAAGTAATAAGGACAATTTCTGTTAATGTTTATATCGATTACCATGAAGTAGATAGAAAAAAAATCTGATGTGTTCCATTCACATGACTTTGTCTTCTATATCTCTGTAACAAATTGTTGTTAATAAGCTTACCTTTTATTTAGTTCATGCTAATCAAGAATAATTAGCAGAAATAGTATTATTTCTTGCTTTAATGTAAGTAGAAGCGAAATAAGGGAGTACCATAGGTTAAAGAGAAAGACAAAAGCTGGTTGCTATGTGACTGATGTTCCTTTGTTTGTATGGACAAATTCCTATATGAGAAAAGTATAAGTTTTTCAAAGCTGAAACCAAGAAAAAGGAATATCTCAAAAACGATCAATTCCACGAAAAAAATGTATATAACATAAGTTGTGTGTTTTAAGTGCTCTACATTTCTTGTGTGTTAAGTTTTTATCCATCCCTTACGGTTTAGTAGGCTATTCCCGGAAAATTCAAAATATTCATTTTATTTGTCAGGTAAATATCTTTAATATATGATATTTTAATCAAAATCGTTAGAGCCATTTTTTAGTAAATAAAAATTTTCGAAAAAAGTTCCATGTAAAGGGTAGTTTGGGGTGGGGGGATTTTTCTCAAAATCTTCGTGTCGCATCCCTGGAAGATACTAAACTTAAATACCAAGTTTAGTATTTTACCGACTTTTCTTGGATACAGGGGACCCTAAAACATATATTTCCGGTGAAATCTCGGTCTCGAATTTTTGGTGGAGTGCAATACATAGTGCGTATAGAGAAAGTAATAAGGTTTTGAACAATAATTTGTTACAGAGAATTAGAGAAAGACATGTGAATGGAACATATCAGATGTTTTTTATTTTATTTTTGAACATAATCTCCCTTTAGCCCGATATATTTTTCCCAGCGTTTCTCCAACTGTTTTAAGCCTTCCAAAAAGTAGGATTTCGGAAGGTCCTCAAAATAAGCATCTGCTTGGAGATGACCTCTTCATTAGACTTGAATCGTTTTCCACCGAACCACTTTTTCAAGTTTTCAAATACAAAGTCTTTGGGGAGTAAATCTGATAAATACCGTGGATGTTGTAGTTATTCGAATCTTAATTCTATAATTTTCAGCATTGAAACTGCGCAGATGTGCACCCTTGCATTGTCTTGATGGAAGGAAATGTTTTTCTTTGTCAGATGAGGGCGTTTCTTCTTGATTTTTACTTTCACCTAGTGCAATAACGATACATAATGCTCTCCATTTATCTTTCTTCCTTTTTGCAAGTACTCAAGGTAATGATTCCTCGTGCATCCCAAAAAAACCGAGGCCATCGCCTTGTCTGCAGATTTCACCATCTTTGCCTTCTTCAAAGCTGTTTCACCTTCAAAAGCCTAATTTTTCGACTGCACTTTTATCTCTGGTGTCTAATAGTGTTTCTATATTTCACCCACAGTTATGTATCGACTCAGAAACGCGTCAGGATTGCGACGAAATAGGACAAAATCATTTTCAGAATCGATCACACGACTGCGTTTATTCTCCATTAAGAGCAAACGCGGCACCCATATTGCCTAGATCTTTGTCAGACCTAATTCTTGGTGCAAAATTGAGTACACTTTACCTCGTCATATGCTTGTGGCTTCTACTATTTCGCGAACTTTGATTTGTCGATCACTCAAAAACATATCCTGGATTTTGTCAATCACTTCGGAGAAAGTCACTTCAACTAGTCACCCGGAATGATGTCCATTTGTGGATGTATGGCTAGGCCTAAATTCATGTATCCGATTGTAAATTGTTGCAAACGCAGGAGCAGATGTGCCATCAATTTCATCCAACTCGCTTTTATCTCTTTCGGTGTTAAGCTTTTTAAGTAGAACTGTTTAATCACAGTACGAAACTCGTTTATTACTTTCTCTACACGTATTATGTACATAGTGTATAGAAAAGATACTGCACTCCACCCAAAAATTCGATATGTATGTTTTCGGGTCCCCTGCATTCCAAAAAAAAAAAAAAAAAAAAAAAAAAAAAAAAGCATTTTCACAAAAAGTTCCCTCTGTTGTGTGTGTGTGTGTCCGTGTGTCTGTGAACACGATAACTCAACAACGAAAACTCGGTAAAACACCAAACTTGGTATTTAGGTTTAGTATCTTCAAGGGATGCGACACAAAGATTTCGTGAAAAATCCCCTCACTGCAAACTACGATTTACATGGAACTTTTTTCGAAAATTTTGATTTTCTCAAAAATACCTCATACGATGTTGATTAAAATATTATATATTAAAGATGTTTATAAAGCAAACAGAATGTACGTTTTGACTTTTCTGGGAAATGCCTCTGAAGACTACTCTATTCCAGAGGAATTTCATGGAATTTTGCATAACAGCTGAACCGTAACAAAAGTTTATCACACTAAAAATGTAGATCATGTTAAAACACATAATTAATGTTATATATTTTTTTTTTCGTTGAGCTGATCAATTTTGAGATATTCCTTGTTATTAGTTTCATCTATAAAAACTTATATGTTTCTCATTCAGGAATTTGTTAACTCCTGTCCATACAAACAAAGGAACTTCAGTCACATAGCAACCAGATTTTGACCATCACTTTAACTTATGGTACTCCCTTATTTCACTTCAACTTACAAGGAAGCAAGTTATTAAACTATTTCTGCTAATTTTTCTCAATTAGCATGAAATAAATGAAGCATGAGGTTTTTAACAATAATGTGTTACAGAGATGTAGAGAAAGTCATGTGAATGCAACACATCAGATATCTTTCTCTTTTATTGTTATTATTTTTGTTGCTGTTGCACATGTTTTATAATCTTTGTTACAATTTGTTCTCATAGCTTAATTTTATATAACTATTAAGTATGGTAAAATATTTTTTATAATACTCACTTATAACATTTTTTGTAAAAATCCCTTAATAGGCAAACTAATTTATGAGTCAAGCTAATAAATAAATAAAAAATCTGATGTGTTCCATTCACATGACTTTCTCTACATCTTTGCAACAAATTATTATTAAAAAGCTTATGATTCTATTTACTTCATTCTAATCAAGAAAAAATAGCAGAAATAGTCTTAATACATGATTTATTTTAAGTAGAAGGGAAAAAGGGAGTACCATAGGTTAAAGTGATAGTCAAAAGCTGGTTGCTTTGTGACTGAAGTACTTTTGTTTCTGTGCACAGGAGTTGACAAATTCCTCTATGAGAAAAGTATAAGTTTTTCAAAGCAGAAACTAAAATAAAGGAATATCTTAAAAACGATCAGCTACAAGAAAAAAATGTATATGGCATAAATTGTGTGTTTAATGTGCTCTACATTTTCTGTGTGTTAAGTTTTTGTCCATGTTTTGGGGTTAGCAGTTATGCAAAATTTCGTAAAATTCATCCAGAATAAAGTAGTCTTTATAAACTATTCCCAGAAAATTTAGGATATTTATTTTACTTGCCAGGTAAATATCTTTAATATACGATTTTGTGATCAAAGTCGTTAGAGCAATTTTTGAGAAAATCAATTTTTTCGAACAAAGTTCCATGCAAAGGGTAGTTGGGGGTGGGGGAATTTTCTTGAAAAACTTCGTGTTGCATCCTTGAAAGACACCAAACTTGAATACCAAGTTTGGTATTCGTTTTTAGCTATGCTGACCACAGACACACACACACGCACAAGCACACGCACACGGACCTTTTTCAGAAAGGCTTTTTTTGGATTCAGGGGGACCCACATGTATTTCCGCTGAAATCTCGGTATCGAATTTTTGGGTGGAATACAATACTTTCTCTATACACTATGTACATAATACGTATAGAGAAAGTAAAAAGTTGGTAACTTTAGGAAGCCCTGATTAGCATTGACTGTTGTGTGACTGCATCACAAACGCATCAGTATTGCAGTAGTAGATATTGCTCGCCACACCCAGGTTGCACGTTTTGTTAATTACTCGCACGAATAAACTTAACGGATTGTTAACACTGCTTGTGCTCATGGGAATACTTTGTGTACAAGGAATACACTCCACTCGCCAGTTATATACACGCTTCGTCAGCCCTCAATTTCGGGTCATATATAAGTGACCTGTAGTATTATTTCTCTTCCAACGCGCAACGCAAACACTATATCTTGAAAAATATGATGTGTACCATTCACATGACTTTCTCTATATCCCTGCAACAAATTATTCTTAAAAAGCTTATATTTCTATTAACTTCATTCTAATCAGTAAAACATTAGCAGCAATAGCCATATTACTTGCTTCCTTGTAAGTAGAGGTGAAATAAGGGAGTGCCATAGGTTAAAGTGATAAACAAAAGCTGGTTGCTATGTCACTGCAGTTCCTTTGCTTGTAGCGACAGCAGTTAACAAATTCCTGTATGAGAAATGTGTTTTTCATAGCAGAAACCAAAAATAAGGAATGTCACAAAAACGACGAACTCCACGAAAAAAATATGTATAACATAAATTGTGTGTTTTAACGTGCTCTACATTTTTTGTGTAGTAAGTTTTTGTCCATCTCTTAAGGTTTAGCAGTTATGCAAAATTTAGTAAAATTCATTCAGAATAAACTACTCTTCAGAGGCTATTCCCAGAAAATTCAACATATACATTTTATTTGTCAGGCAAATATCTTTGGTATACAAAATTTTAATCAAAATCGTTAGAGCCATTTTTGAGAAAATCAAAATTTTCGAAAAAAGTCCATGTAAAGGGTAGTTGGGGGTCGGGGTATTTTTCTCAAAATCTTCGTGTCGCATCCCTGGAAGATACTAAAGTTAAATACCAAGTTTGGTATTTTACCTACTTTTCGTTTTTGAGTTATCGTGTTCACAGACACACGGACACACGGACACACACACATATGGACACTTTTCCGAAAATGTTTTTTTTTAGATAAAGGGGACCCTAAAACAAATATTTTCGGTGAAACCTCGGTATCGAATTTTTTGGTGGAGTGCAATACATTCTCTATACACTATGTACATAGTGGGTACAGAGAAAGTAAAAATCTGATGTGTTCCATTCACAGGACTTTCTCTACATCTCTGCAACAAATTATTGTAAAAAAGCTTATGCTTCTATTTACTTCATGCTAATCGAGAAAAAATTAGCAGAAATAGTCTTATTACTTGCTTCCTTGTAATTAGAAGCGAAATAAGGGACTACCATAGGTTAAAGTGACAGCCATAAGCTGGTTGCTATGTGACTGAGTTCCTTTGTTTGTATGGACACGAGTTGGCAAATGCCTGTATGAGAAAAGTAAGCTCTTTTTAAAGCTGAAACGAGAAACAAGGAATATCTCAAAAACGCTCAACTCCACGACAAAAATGTACCGAACATAAATTGTGTGCTTTATCGAACTCTACATTTTTTGTGAAGTAAAGGTTTGTCTCTCTCTTACGGTTTACCAGTTATGCAAAAGTCCACAGAATTCATCAGGAATAAATCTTCAGAGACTATTAACAGAAATTTTTATTATATTTTATATTTTAATATACGATAATTTAATCAAAGTCATTAGAGCCATTGTTGAGAAAATGAACATTTTCTAAATTTTTCTATGCTAAGGGTATTAGGGTGGGGGATTTTCCTGAAAATCTTCATGTCACATCTTTAGAAGATACTGAACTTAAATACGAAGTTCGTTTATAACGGACTTTTGTTTTGAGCTATGCTGAACACACACACACACACACACACACACACACACACACACACACACTGACTGATAGATATATACACGGACATATTTATATTTCCTTTTTTTAAATTAGGGGGGTCTAAAAACATATTTCCGGTGAAATCTCGGTAAGGAATTTTTAGGTGCAACACAATACCTTTTGTGTAGTACACTATGTATGTTAGTACGCGTAGAGAAAGTAAAAACATATAAGAATCTTCCGTGCTGTACTCAATAGTTACTTATGATACTAAAGTTTAAAAGCATCGTTTATACTTTCCCTAGCACATACGTACAAACCATATATAGCGTAAAATAATAAGGTAATGTATTCCACCCAAAAACTCGATGTCAAGATTTAACCAGAAATAAATGCTATGAGGTGCACCTGAGTCCTAAAAATTCATTTTTACTGTCTCCAGTATGTATGTACATACAATTTACAAATAACTAGAAAAGGTATTGTTTTCCGCCTAAAAATACGATGTTCAGATTTCAACGGAGATTGAGATTCCCTGAGTCCGAATAAGCATTTTTAAAAAATCTGATGTAACTGTATATCCCTGCATCAAATTATTCTTAAAAAGCTTATACTTCTATTTACTTTATACTAATCAGAAAAAAGTTAGCAGAAATATTCTTATTACCGTAGGTTAAAGTGATAGTCAAAAGCTGGTTGATATGTGAATTAAGTTCCTTTGTTTATATGGATAGGAGTTGACAAGTTCCTGTATGAGAAATATATGTTTTTCATAGCAGAAACCAAAAATAAGGAATGTTTCAAAAACGACGAACTCCACGAAAAAAATGCATATAACATAAATTGTGTGTTCTAACGTGCTCTACATTTTTTGTGTAGTAAGTTTTTGTCCATCTCTTACGGTTTAGCAGTTATTTAAAATTCAGTAAAATTCATCCAGAATAAACTACTCTTCAGAGGCTATTCCCAGAAAATTCAAGATATACATTTTATTTGTCAGGTAAATATCTTTAATATAGGAAAGTTAAATCAAAATCGTTAGAGCCATTTTTGAGAAAATCAAAATTTTCGAAAAAGTTTCATGTAAAGGATAGTTGGGTGGGAGGGATTTTTCTCAAAATCTTTGTGTCGCATCCCTGGAAAATACTAAACTTAAAACCAAGTTTGGTATTTTACCGACTTTTCGTTTTTGAGTTATCGTGATCACAGACACACGGACACACGGACACACACACACGGACGTTTTTCTGAAAAATGCTTTTTTTGGATACAGGGGACCCTAAAACATATATTTCCGTTGAAATCTCGGTATCGAATTTTTGGGTGGAGTGCAATACCGTCTCTATACACCTTGTACATAGTGCGTATAGAGAAAGCAAAAAGATCCCTGGGTAGGTATGTGTGTGTGTGTGTGTTTGTGGGCAGCATAGCTCAAAAACGAAAAGTCCGTTAAGTACCAAACTTGATATTTAATTCCAGTATCTCCCATGAATGCGACACGAAGATTTTCAAGAAAATTTCCCACCCCCAACTACCCTTTACACGGAAAAAAATTCAAAAATCGTTATTTTATAAAAAAGTCCTGGGACGATTTTAATTAAAATCTGTTATATTTAAGATATTTACATGACAAATAAAATGTATGTATTGAATTTTATGGAAATAATCTCTAAAGACTCTTTATTCTGGATTAGTCTTTTTGAATTTTGCCTAACTGCTACAACTCGCTACCTGAAGACCCAAGGGACTACCGGTACGTTATACTGTTCAAGAAACAAATTAGGTCATGCATTTGTAATCATATTTAATAGACTGCAGTATGAATATGATAACTACAGCATTACTTTTATTTAATGTTACTAGGCCAAGGTTCCCCGTGAGCTGTCGTGCCATGGAGTTATAATATTTTATGTGCTGGCAAGTAATATGCATTTCAATTCTTACTATGACCAATATGCGTTTAAAACTACATGAATATTCCATTTAAAATACTTTTGTTTACACCTTTTTTTCCTTTCATTTTAGTATACTTTTTGCATCTTTTTATATATTTTTACTTTCTCTATACACACTATGTACTTATTGTATAGAGAAGGTATTGCACTCCACCCAAAAATTCGATACCGAGATTTCAACGGAAATATATGTTTTAGGGTCCCCTGTATCCATAAAAAGCATTTTCACAAAAAGGCCCATGTGTGTGTCAGTGTGTCCGTGTGTCTGTGAACACGATAACTCAAAAACGAAAAGTCGGTAAAATACCAAACTTGGTATTTAAGTTTAGTATATTCCAGGGATGCGACACGAAGCTTTTGAAAAAAATCCCCCCACCCCAAACTACCCTTTACATGGAACTTTTTTTCGTAATTGTTGATTTTCTTAAAAATGGCTCTAATGATTTTGATTAAAATTTCGTATATTACACATATTTACCCGACAAATAAAATGTATATCTTGAATTTTCTGGGAATAGCCTCTGAAGAGTAGTTTATTCTGGATGAATTTTACTGAATTTTGAATAACTGCTAAACACTAAGAGATGGACAAAATCTTACTACAGGAAAAATGTAGAGCACGTTAAAACACACATTTTTTCGTGGAGTTCATCCTTTTTGACACATTACCTGTTTTTGATTTGTGCTTTGACAAACGTCTGCTTTACTCATACAGTAAATTGTCAACTCCGATCCATATAAACAAAGGAACTTCATTGACATAGCAGCCAGCAAGGAACAAAGCAAATATAGTAACAAGGTACCAAGTATTAAGACTATTTCTGCTATTTTAGTTTGATTAACATGAAGTAAATAGAAGTATAAGCTTTTTAAGAGTAATTTGTTGCAGAGATGTAGAGAAAGTCATGTGAGTGTAACACATAAGATTTTTTATTAATTGGTGTATTTGTTGTTCATTGTATCATTGCTGTACTGAATTAAATGTATTGCCTAGTAGAGTGGAAGAGAAGGACTTCTGGCCTTAACTCCAACCAGGATAAATAAATAAATAAATAAATAAGCTATAAGACATAGCCAAGAACTTATTACTCAAAAAATGTAGAGCTGCTTAAAACACACAATTTATGCCATATATATTTTTTTTTTCTTTTTTCCTGAATTTGACTGAAGATATTCCTTGTTATTGGTTTCAGTTTTAAAATACTTAAAACTTTTCTCATACAGGAACTTGTCATCTCTGGCCACGCAAAGCAACGGATTTCATTTCCAAAGCAACCACCTTTTAATGTCTGTTTTCCTTTATTTCCCTTCTACTTATAAGGAACTAAGTATAATAAAACATTTTCTGCTAATGTTTATCTCGGTTAACATGAAGTGGATAGAAGAATAAGCTTATTAACAATAATTTATTACACAAATGTAGAGAAAGTCATGTGAATGGAAAATATCAGAGTTTTATAAAAAAAATCCGTATGTGCGTGTGTGTATGTCTGTGAGCAACATAACTCTTAAACGAAAAGTCCATTAAATACCAAACTTGATATTATAGCTCAGTATCTCCCAAGGATGGACCCCGACGATTTACAAGAAAATTTCCCCACCCCCAACTTCCCTTTACAAGGAAAAATGTCGAAAATTTTGATTTTCTGAAAAAAGGCTCTAGCGATTTTGATTAAAATACCTTGTGTTTAAGATACCTTATTACAAAAGAAATATTTATCTTGAATTTTATGGAATAGCCTCTAAAAACTTTTATTCTTGATGAATTTTGAATTAACACGTCGCCAGGAAAGCTTCAGTTCTTATTTTGCATAACTAGTTAACCATAACAGATAGAGAAAAACTTTCTGCACAAACAATGTAGAGATCCTTAAAATACCTGTCAACTCCTGGCCATGCAAATATACAGATTTCAATCCCATAGAAACCACGTTATAAAACATGTGACTGTCGGTTTAACCTAATGTTTTCCCTTGTTTTCCTTATACCTATAAAGAGCTATGATTGAGTAAGTGTGTTTATTGAAATAACAATAACATTCACCAATCGCACGGGTCCACATACCAGGTCACAACACAACAATGACCGAAAAGTATATAAAAAATATGATGTGTAGCACTCACATGACTTTCTCTATATCCCTGCAACAAATTATTCTTAAAAAATTTATACTTCTATTTACTTTATGATAATCAGAAAAAATTAGCAGAAATAGTCTTATTACTTGCTTCCTTGTAAGTAAAAGCGAAATAAGGGACTACCATAGGTTAAAGTGATAGTCAAAATTTGGTTGCTATGTCAATGAAGTTCCTTTGTTTATATGGATTGGAGGTGACAAGTTCCTGTATGAGAAAAATATGTTTTTCATATTAGAAACCAAAAATAAGGAATCTCTCAAAAACGATGAACTCCACGAAAAAAATTTATATAACATAAATTGTGTGTTTTAACGTGCTCTACATACTTTGTGTAGTAGGTTTTTGTCCATCTCTTACGGTTAAGCAGTTATTCAAAATTCAGTAAAATTAATCTAGAATAAACTACTCTTCAGAGGCTATTCCTAGAAAATTCAAGATGTACATTTTATTTGTCTGGTAAAAATGTTTAATATACGAAATTTTAACCAAAATCGTTAGAGCCATTATTGAGAAAATCAACATTTTCGAAAAAAGTTCCATATAAAGGGTAGTTGGGGATGGGGGGATTTTTCTCAAAATCTTTGTGTCGCATCCCTGGAAGATACTAAACTTAAATATCAAGTTTGGTATTTTAGCTACTTTTCGTTTTTGAATTATTGTGTTCACAGACACACTGACACACGGACACACTGACACACGGACACACGGACACATGGACACATGGACACACACACATGAACCTTTTTGTGAAAATGCTTTTTTTGGATATTGGGGACCCTAAAACATATATTTCGGTGAAATCTCGGTATCGAATTTTTGGGTGGAGTGCAATACTTTCTCTATACACTATACACATAGTGTGTATAGAGAAAGTAAAAATATATGTATGTAAACCTTTAGCTCTTATTAGCCTCCCACCTCTACTCTATTATCAGCTTTCTCATATTTCAATTGTCTTGGCTTAAGTAGAAATTTACCTAGCCCTTCCCTGTTTCCGTGCCTGCCAGTAACGTCCAACATGCTACTAGCTCTACATTTGTGGTGGTAAAATATGGCGGTAAATACTTTTCCCTCCATTCCTCCGTACCCCTACAGATGTTCAAGCTATTCCCGGCAGTAATTTATAAGCTTAGTAACAATACTTTGCTGCAGAGATGTAGAGAAAGTCATGTGAATAGAATTCATCAGGTGTTTTATTCAGGAAACCTCAACATTTTGGATTGGAATAGAAAACTTCTACTACTTACTATACCCAATACAGAAAGGTAAAATTAGGTATTAGCTAAACTATTATTTCCAGGTTACATAATAATTCTGGCTACTTTTCCCCATCTTGAGTTATATGCTCAAAGTTATAGGTGTTGCTTTGCTGATTTTGTCATCTGTGTTTATATAATTGCTGAATATTCCTGGATTTTCCACTTCTGTGCTTTAGTTAAAAGTATTGCTCTGTAAAACCTGTTTATAATCGCCTAGATATTCATACGGCGAAAGTAATCTCGAGTAATCTTCCCTTTACATCAGTTCAGCATTTAACATGTTGCTGCATCTGCAAGAATTAAGTGGAATATCTTTCTAGTGTGTAGACAGGCAAATTTCTACACGAACTTTTAGAGTTAAAAGAGTAAAACAAAAGTGTGTTGTTATTCACACGTTTGCTTCATTCTTATTACTTTCTCTACAGCTATGTACATATACGGGAAGAGTTGTTATATTCCACCCAAAAAAATTTATACTGAGACTTCTGCGGAAACCCATGTTTTTAAACACCCTGAATCCAAAAAAAATTGATGTGTTCCATTCACATGACTTTCTATTGAAATCTGTAACAAATAATTGTTTAAACGCTTATTACTTTCTCTATACGTACTATGTACATAGCGTATAGACAAATTATTGTATTGTACCCAAAAATTCGATACCGAGATTTCACCGGAAATATATGTTTTGAGATCTCCTGATTCCAAAAAAAAGCATTTTTAGAAAAATGTCCGTCTGTGTGTCTGTCTTTGGGCAGGGTAGCTCAAAAATGAAAATATCGTTAAACATCAAATTTGGTATTTAAGTTTGGTATCTTCTGAGGATGCGACACGAAAGTTTTCAAGAAAATTCCTCCACCCTAACCTTACCTTGGAAATAATTTCGAAAATTATGATTTTCTTATAAGTAGCTCTAACGATTTTGATTAAAATTTCGTATATTTAAGATATTTAATTGCAAAATAAAATGTATATCTTGAGTTTTCTGGGAATAGCTCCTGAAGACTACTTTATTCTGGATGAATTTTACGGATTTCTGCATAAATGCTAAACCGCAAGAGATGGACAAAAACGTAATACACAGAAAATGTACAACACATTAAAAGACACAATTTTTGTTATATATGTATACAGGGTTACTACAAAAGAAATAGACAACTTCAACTGCCTGTAAAACAAAAACTATTAGAGATAGCAACCAAATTATTTTGGAGGTATGTTGAGAAACTCTCAAAATTTCGTTTGTTACTATTAGTAACGCTGTAGTGTTTTGTTTGTTGTTGCAGAAGCTGAAATGGCGGAAAATCCTGTGGAAAAAGCATATTTCGTGTTGGAATTTGCTAGAACGCAATCAGCAACTGTTGTCCAACGACATTTTAGAACACGTTACCACAAAACACCACCGTCTAGACAGTCAATCTACGACTGGTATAGAAAATTCGAGACAACGGGATGTTTGTGCAAAGGGAAGAGCTCGGGAAGACCAAGAGTTTCGGAAGAAAACGTTGAACGTGTTCGTTCTGCCTACATAAGAAGCCCACAGAAATCGACATCTAGGGCAAGCATGTAATTAAAAATTCCACAGAAAACTGTATGGAAAATCTTGCGGAAGCGACTGCACATGATGTCTTACAGATTACAGATGTTGCAGTTTCTGAGTGAAGAAGAATAAAGTCATACGGCGTGACTTTTGCATCGACATGTTGCGACATGATGAAGACGATGCTGGTTTTTGTGAGCGCATCATTTCATTTTTGTGGTAACGTGTTCTAAAATGTCGTTGGACAACAGTTGCTGATTGCGTTCTAGCAAATTCCAACACGCAATATGCCTTTTCCACAGGATTTTCCGCCATTTCAGCTTCTACAACAACAAACAAAACACTACAGCGTTACCAATAGTAGCAAACAAAACTTTGAGAGTTTCTCAACATACCTCTAAAATAATTAGGTTGCTATCTCTAATAGTTTTTGTTTTACAGGCAGTTGAAGTTGTCTATTTCTTTTGTAGTAACCCTGCATATATATTTTCGTGGAGTTGATTGTTTTTAAGATATTCCTTGTCTTAAGTTTCAGGATTGAAAAACATACTTTTCTCATACAGGAATTTGTCAACTCCTGTCCATACAAACAAAGGAACATCAGTCACATAGCAACCAGCTTTTGGCTTTCACTTTAGCTTATGGTACTCCCTTATTTCGCTTCTACTTACAAGAAAGCAAGTAATAAGACTAATTCTGCTAATTTTTTCTCAATTATGAAATAAATAGGAGCCTAAGCTTTTTAACAAAAATTTGTTGCGGAGATGTAAAGAAAGACATGTGAATGCAACACATCGAGATAAACAGTGACAGAATTTGCATTTATTATTCGCTTGCTTGTAAATAGAAGACAAATAGGGGAGAACAGTAGAATAGACAAACATTTTAAAAGCTGGTTGCCATGCAGTTAAACTCCGTTTCTTTGCATTGGCAGGAGTTTACAAATTCACGTATGGGAAAGGTTTTCAGTTTTTTTTTTTTGTTTCTGAAACAACAAATAAGTAATATCTACAAAATGCTCAACTTGGTATTTAAGTTTAGTTTTCTTAAAAATGACTATAACGATTTTGATTAAAATATCGTATATTACAGATGACAAACAAAAGGTATGTTTTGAGATTTCTAGAAATAGTGTCTGAAGACATATTTATTCTAGATTGCGGAATTTTGAATAACTGGTAAATCGTAAAAGATAGAAGAAAGCTTACATAACAAAAAATGTAGAGGTCTTTAAAACACATAATTTATGTTATATGCATTTTTTTTTTGAGGAGTTGACCGTTTTTTGAGATATTCCTTGTTATTAGTTTTGGGCATTAAAATATTCATACCTTTCTCATACAGGAATTTGTCAACTCCTGGCCATACAAACAAAGGTTCTTCAGTCAAATTGCAACCAGCTTTTGACTATTATTTTAACCTATGGTACTCCCTGATTTCCCTTCTACTTCAAGGAAGCAAGTAAAAGCAAATAATAAGACCATTTCTGCTAATTTTTACTTTCTCTATACTTACTATGTATACAGTGTATAGAGAAGGTATTGCACTCCACCAAAATATTTGATACCGACATTTCACCGGAAATATATGTTTTAGGGTCCCCAATATAAAAAAAAAGCATTTTCACAAAAACGTCCGTGTGTGTCCGTGTGTCCGTGTGTCTGTGAACACGATAACTCAAAAACAAAAAGTCGGTAAGATACCAAACTAGGTATTTAAGTTTAGTATCTTCCAGGGATGCGACACGAAGATCTTGAGAAAAATTCCCCCATTCCAAACTACCCTTTACATTAACTTTTTTCGAGAATTTTGATTTTCTAAAAAATGGCTCTAACGATTTTGGTTAAAACATCGTATATTAAAGATATTTACCTGACAAATAAAATGTATATCTTTATTTTCTGGGAATGGCCTCTGAACACTACTTTATTCTGGACGGATTTTACGGAATTTTTAATAACTGCGAAACCGTTAGAGATGGAGAAAAACTTATAGCACAAAAAATGTAGAACATGTTAAAACACACAATTTATGTTTTATATATATATATATATATATATATATATATATATATATATATATTCATGGAGTTCATAGTTTTTCAGACATTCCTGGTTTTTTGGTTTCTGCTATAAACAACTTATACGTTTCTCATACAGTAATTTGTCAACTGCTGTCCATACAAACAAAGGAATTTCATTGACATAGCAACCAGCTTTTGACTATTACTTTAACCTTGGTACTCCCATTTTTCCGTTCTACTATTAAGGAAGCAAGTTATGAGACTATTTCTGCTATTTTTTTTCTGATTAGCATGAAGTAAATAGTAGTAAAGCTTTTTATGAATAATTTGTTGCAGAGATGTAGAGAAAGTCATGTGAATGTTACACATCAGATTATTTCTCAATTATCATGAAAAAAATGGAAGATTAAGTTTTTTAACAGTAACTTGTTGCAGAGATGTAGAGAAAGTCATGTGAATGGAGCACATCAGATTTTGAATACATTTAATAAATTTTTAAATTTTAAGTAATACATTTATTCATATGATAATGAAAGGAAGCTAGATCTGCCTCTAGCAGTCTTCAGAAAGTAGATACAAATTGAGTTGGCAAGCCTGCACGAGGAAGGAAAGCAAACAAACAAACAAAAAACGGCTAGATTGTCCTCCAAGCCTCCTAAGCCAAAGAGGATAGCGTTTGTTGCTGTAATATCCTTCCCTGGACTGGACACAATCTAAAATGCAAATTGTGACCCAGAAAACAGCCATGTTAACAAAGCTATACCTAACATTCCAGAACAAAGATTCCTTGCAGCAGTCTTTCGGAACACTACTCTACAAAAATCTGATGTGTTACACACACATGACTTTCTCTAGTTGTTCTACTAACCTCATACATAAGATTCTTGTTCTTTCTGCCCCTTGCTAATCGTGGTACTCATTAGCACAATGTTCTTATTGATTAGTTCCGTATAAGTAGGAAGAAAATAAGGGAATACACTAGGCTAAACCGATAGTCAAATGTTTTAAAAGCTGTCGTTATGCGATTGTCATTACAAATCGCTTCTTTTCTTGGCCAGGAGTAGAACAAAAGAAACACGGACACTCCCGTCTGAGAAAAGTATAAGTACTTCACAACTGAAACTAATAACAATGAATACCTCGAAAACGGTAAGCTCCACGAGAAAAATGTATATGACATAACTTGTGTATTTTAACACGACTTAAATTTTTTGTAGAGTAAGTTTTTGTCTATTTCTTACGGTTTACTAGTTATGCCAAATTAAGCAAAATTCATCCAGAATAAACAGGTCTTCAAAAGCTATTCCCAGAAAATTCAAAATCGGTACAGCCATTTTTAAGAAAATTAAAATTTTCGAAAAAAGTTCCCTGTAAAGGGTAGTTTGGGGTGGGGGGATTTTTCTCAAAATCTTCGTGTCGCATCCCTGGAAGATACTAAACTTAAATACCAAGTTTGGTATTTTAGCTACTTTTCGTTTTGATTTATCGTGTTCACAGATACATGGACACACACACACACACACACACACGGACCTTTTTCTGAAAATACTTCTTTTTTGGATACAGGGGGTCCTAAAACATGTATTTCCGGTGGAATCTTGGTATCGAATTTTTGGGTGGAATACAATACTTCTCTATCATTGTACATATGGGGCTAGAGAAAGTAAAACTTCTGATTTGTTCATTTTACATGACTTTCTCTGTTTCTCTGTAACAAACTATTGTGAGAAAGTTATATACGTTATCTAGAGATAAACATTAACACAAATAGTCTTATTACTTGCTTCCTTAAAGTAGAAAGGCAATAAAGAAATACCATTCACTAAAACGATAGTCAAATGTTTTAAAAGCCTGTTGCTATGTGATTGAAGTCCATTTCTTTCACTGGCCAGAAATTGACAAATTCCCGTTTGAGAGAAGTTTAAGTACTTGAAAACTAAAACCAATAACTAATAATATAAAAAATACGATGCACTCCACGAAAAAATTCTGATGTGTTACACTCACATAACTTTCTCTAGCTGCTCTACAAACAAAATTATAAACAATTATTCTTCTATCTTCATGCTAATCGAGATAAACATTAGCAGAATGATCTTATTATGTAGTTCCTGGTAAGTAGAAGGGCAATAAAAGAAAGCGCTTTGCTAAAGTGATAGTCAAATGTTATAAAAGTTGCCATTATGCAATTGTCATTGCAAATCGCTTCTTTGCTTGGCCAGAAGCAGAACAAAAGATAAACGGACACTACCTGTCTGAGAAAAGTATAAGTACTTTGCAGTTAAAACCAATAACAAAGAATATCTTGGCTACGGTTACCTCCACAACAGAAATGTAAAGGACATAAATTGTGTTTTGATGAGAGCTACATTTTTTGTGTAGTACATTTGTATCTTTTACGGTTTATCAATTATGGAAATTTCAGCAAAATTCATTTAGAATGGATCTTCAGGGACTATTCACAGAAAATTAAAGATTTAGAGCACTATTGTTTTATATATATATCTTTTAATATACGGAATTTTAATCAAAAATTTTACTGCAGTTTTCGAGAAAATCAACATTTTAGACATGTAAAGGATAATTAGGGGTAGGGAAGGGTATTTTCATTAAAATCATCGTGTCGTATCCTTGGAAGATTATGAACTTAAATACCAAGTTTGGTATTTAATGGACATTTCGTGTTTGAGCCATGCTACCTACAGGCATACTCACGAACATTTTTCTAAAAATCTGATGTGTTCCATTCACAGGGGTTTCTCTACATCTGTGTAACAAGTTATTGATAGTAAGCTTATTCGTCTATCTACTTCATACTAATTGATATAAACATTAACAGAAACGTTCATATCACTTAGGGGAAATAAAAGAACATACTAGGCTAAACTGACAGTCAAATTAACACGTCGCCAGGTAAGCTTCAGTTCTTATTTTGACAGTCAAATGTTTCAAAATGTGGTTGGTATGTGATTGAAATCCATTTCTTTAAATGGTTGACAAATTCCCGTCTAAAAAAAAAGTTTAAAAACCTGACTACTGAAACCAAATAACTAATAATATCTCGAATACGGCCAATACCACGAAAAAAAAAATCTGAAGCGTTACACTCACATGACTTTCTCCAGCTACTCTACAAACAAACTTCTTACAAAAGATAAGTTTTCTTTCAACACCATGCTAATCGAGATAAACATTAGCAAAATGTTATTACTTAGTTCCTTATAAGTAGAATGGAACTAAGGGAATGCAGTAGGCTAAAGTGGTAATCAAATGTTTTAAAAGCTGTCGCTATGCGAATGTCACTGCAAATCGCTTCTTTGCTTGACCAGGAGTAGAACAAAAGAAAAACGGACACTTCCGTCTGAGAAAAGTATAAGTACTTCACAATTGAAACTAATAACATGGAATACCTCGAAAACGGTAAGCTCAACGAAAAAAAAAAGTATATGACGTAACTTGTGTATTTTAACAAGATCTACATTTTTTGATAAGTAAGTTTTTGTCTATTTCTTACGGTTTACTAGTTATGCCAAATTAAGCAAAATTCATCCAGAATAAACAGGTCTTCAAAAGCTATTCCCAGAAAATTCAAAATCGGTACAGCCATTTTTAAGAAAATTAAAATTTTCGAAAAAAGTTCCCTGTAAAGGGTAGTTTGGGGTGGGGGGATTTTTCTCAAAATCTTCGTGTCGCATCCCTGGAAGATACTAAACTTAAATACCAAGTTTGGTATTTTAGCTACTTTTCGTTTTGATTTATCGTGTTCACAGATACATGGACACACACACACACACACACACACACACGGACCTTTTTCTGAAAATACTTCTTTTTTGGATACAGGGGGTCCTAAAACATGTATTTCCGGTGGAATCTTGGTATCGAATTTTTGGGTGGAATACAATACTTCTCTATCATTGTACATATGGGGCTAGAGAAAGTAAAACTTCTGATTTGTTCATTTTACATGACTTTCTCTGTTTCTCTGTAACAAACTATTGTGAGAAAGTTATATACGTTATCTAGAGATAAACATTAACACAAATAGTCTTATTACTTGCTTCCTTAAAGTAGAAAGGCAATAAAGAAATACCATTCACTAAAACGATAGTCAAATGTTTTAAAAGCCTGTTGCTATGTGATTGAAGTCCATTTCTTTCACTGGCCAGAAATTGACAAATTCCCGTTTGAGAGAAGTTTAAGTACTTGAAAACTAAAACCAATAACTAATAATATAAAAAATACGATGCACTCCACGAAAAAATTCTGATGTGTTACACTCACATAACTTTCTCTAGCTGCTCTACAAACAAAATTATAAACAATTATTCTTCTATCTTCATGCTAATCGAGATAAACATTAGCAGAATGTTCTTATTATGTAGTTCCTGGTAAGTAGAAGGGCAATAAAAGAAAGCGCTTTGCTAAAGTGATAGTCAAATGTTATAAAAGTTGCCATTATGCAATTGTCATTGCAAATCGCTTCTTTGCTTGGCCAGAAGCAGAACAAAAGATAAACGGACACTACCTGTCTGAGAAAAGTATAAGTACTTTGCAGTTAAAACCAATAACAAAGAATATCTTGGCTACGGTTACCTCCACAACAGAAATGTAAAGGACATAAATTGTGTTTTGATGAGAGCTACATTTTTTGTGTAGTACATTTGTATCTTTTACGGTTTATCAATTATGGAAATTTCAGCAAAATTCATTTAGAATGGATCTTCAGGGACTATTCACAGAAAATTAAAGATTTAGAGCACTATTGTTTTATATATATATATATATATATATATATATATATATATATATATCTTTTAATATACGGAATTTTAATCAAAAATTTTACTGCAGTTTTCGAGAAAATCAACATTTTAGACATGTAAAGGATAATTAGGGGTAGGGAAGGGTATTTTCATTAAAATCATCGTGTCGTATCCTTGGAAGATTATGAACTTAAATACCAAGTTTGGTATTTAATGGACATTTCGTGTTTGAGCCATGCTACCTACAGGCATACTCACGAACATTTTTCTAAAAATCTGATGAGTTCCATTCACAGGGGTTTCTCTACATCTGTGTAACAAGTTATTGATAGTAAGCTTATTCGTCTATCTACTTCATACTAATTGATATAAACATTAACAGAAACGTTCATATCACTTAGGGGAAATAAAAGAACATACTAGGCTAAACTGACAGTCAAATTAACACGTCGCCAGGTAAGCTTCAGTTCTTATTTTGACAGTCAAATGTTTCAAAATGTGGTTGGTATGTGATTGAAATCCATTTCTTTAAATGGTTGACAAATTCCCGTCTAAAAAAAAAGTTTAAAAACCTGACTACTGAAACCAAATAACTAATAATATCTCGAATACGGCCAATACCACGAAAAAAAAATCTGAAGCGTTACACTCACATGACTTTCTCCAGCTACTCTACAAACAAACTTCTTACAAAAGATAAGTTTTCTTTCAACACCATGCTAATCGAGATAAACATTAGCAAAATGTTATTACTTAGTTCCTTATAAGTAGAATGGAACTAAGGGAATGCAGTAGGCTAAAGTGGTAATCAAATGTTTTAAAAGCTGTCGCTATGCGAATGTCACTGCAAATCGCTTCTTTGCTTGACCAGGAGTAGAACAAAAGAAAAACGGACACTTCCGTCTGAGAAAAGTATAAGTACTTCACAATTGAAACTAATAACATGGAATACCTCGAAAACGGTAAGCTCAACGAAAAAAAAAAGTATATGACGTAACTTGTGTATTTTAACAAGATCTACATTTTTTGATAAGTAAGTTTTTGTCTATTTCTTACGGTTTACTAGTTATACCAAATTAAGCAAAATTCATCCTGAATAAACGGATCTTTAGAAACTATTCCCCGAAAATTCGAGATAAACATTTTCTTTCGGAAATAAATAACTTTAATATACGGGATTTTAATCAAAATCGTTAGTCATTATTAAGAAAAACATTTTTTCCATGTAAAGGGTAGTTTGGGGTTGGGGCATTTTTTTGAAAATCTTCGTGTCGTATCTTTGGAAGATACCAAACTTAAATAAGAAGTTTGATATTCAACGGTTTTTTCGTTTTTTTTGAGCTATGTCAGACACACAGACTGATAAACACACACACACACACACACAAATGTACCTTTTTCCAAAACTTCTTTTTTGGATTTAGGAGGACCCAAAACATGTATTTTCGGTGAAATCTCGACATCAAATTTTTGGGTGGCATACAATACTTCTCTATTCATATGTACATTGTACTTACGGAGCTAGAGAAAATTAAAATGTATATAATATAAACGTGTGTTTTAATGAAATGTACATTTTTTGTGGAGAAGATACGTTTTTATCTGTCTCTTAGGGTTTACCAGTTATGGAAAATTCAGGAGAATTCATCCAGAACAGATTAGGCTATTCCCAGAAGATTCAAGATATTCATTTTGTTTGACATGAAAATATCTTAAATATAAGGCATTGCAATAAATATTGTTAGAGCCATTTTTTACAAAAACAAAATGTGCGATAAATGTTCCTTGTAAATAGTAATTGGGGATGGACTATCCGTTTTGCTTCCACGTTTCCAGACCTTAATACGTGATCTGCAGATCTAGGTAGCGTGGAGTAATTGACCTGGCAGAAGCTTCAAACACAGTTCCGATACAACATACATTAAAGCGAGGACCACCTCACAAACTTACGCTTTCCGACCCACGGTGTAAAGATAAATAAAGAAAATTGTTTTTGTACCATTCACAATGCTAATGGAGATAAACAGTAGCAGAATTAATCTTACTACATGCTGCCTTGTAAGTAGAAAGGAAATAAGAAAAATGCACACGCTTAAGCTATAGTCAAGTCCTTTGAAAATTAGATGATTCAATCGAAATTGCATTATCTTTGCTTGCTAGAAGCAAACAAACAAGAAACGAGAAGAAATATATATTTCTACTTGAGAAAAGTTTTTGGCTTAAAATTCAAACCAATAATCCGGAATATCTCGTAAACAGTTAACTCTACAAAAAAAAAAAAAAAAAAAACAAATGTATTAGCATGAATTGTGTGTTTGAATGAGATCTACTTATACTTTGCCAGTTATACAAAAGTCATCCAGAATAGCTATTTCCAGAAATTTCAAGGTATACATTTCGTTTTTCATGAAAACATCTTAAACATAAGGTACTTTAGTCATAAGCGTTAGAGAAAATCAAAAATTTTAAAAAAATGTTGCATGTAAAGAGTAGTTGCCTGTGGGGAGGTTTTCTTTAAAATCTTTGTGTTGCATAATTGGAAGATACTCAACTTAAATACCAAGTTGGTATTTAACCGAATTTTCGTTTTTGAGCTATGCTGCCTAAAGATGCACACACGAACATGTTTCTAAAAATTGATTTTTTGGAATCAGTTTTTTTCTCAAAATATGTATTTCCGGTGTCGAGTATATTTAGAGAAAGTAAAAACGTATATCTTATGTATGTAACGCCTTCTTGGAAGTATTAATAACCTGAAAACATACTGTTCTTAATAAGTAAAATTATAAGTCCAGAAATGAAGCAAATATTACTGTAATGTTGTTCATTACACTGTTGTGAACTTCCAATACAATATCTGCCCTTACACGACTAACAGTTTGTGTTTACAATGAAAACCGAGAGGGACTGTTCAGTTGGTAACACCTTTGGGTCGCATAGTTCAGCCATTCCTTCTCATTGGTCCCGACGTAACTGCTCTGGCCTTGAAGTTGGAGTCCCCCCACCACAGCTGTAGACGCCACGTTCTCTTTCTCTCTCTCCCCTCTCTTCCTCTCCCCAACACCCCTCTCCTCCTCACCCTCTCTCCTTCTCTTCACCCCTACCTCCTCCCTCTCTTCTTCCCCTCTATATTTCTCCCTTACCCTACCCTCCCCCTCGCTCTTCTCCTGTCAGTCTCTTCCTACTTTCTCACTCCTCCTCTGTCTCCTCCCGCTCTTCCCCTCTTCCCACCTTCCCTCTCCTCCTCTCCCTCTTGACCCCTTCCTTCTCTTTTCTACCCCTTTGTTTCTCTTCCTTTATCACCCCTCCCCCTCGCTCTACTCTCTTCTCTCCCGACGTACCTGCTCTGGCCTTGAAGTCGGAGTCCCCCCAAAGCTGTGGACGCCACTTTCTCTTTCTTCCTCTTCCTCTCCCCCAACATCCCTCTCCTCCTCTCCCTCTCTCCTTCTCTTCTCCCCTCCCTCCACCCTCTGTATCTCTCCCTACTCTACCCTACCCCTCGCTCTTCTCCTGTCTGTCCCTTCCTACTTTCTCACTCCTCCTTTCTCCTCCCTCTCTTCCCCTCTCCCCACCTTCCCTCTCCCCCTATCTTGACCCCTTGCTTCTCTTTTTAGCCCTTCGTTTCTCTCCCTTACTCATCCCTCCCCCTCGCTCTTCTCTCTCTGTCTCTCTCCCTCTTTTGTCTTCTCTTCTCACTTTCTCACTCTCCCCTCTCTCTTCTCTCTCTGTCTCTCCCGCTTTCTCACTCCTCCTATCTCTCCTCCCTCTCTTCCCCTCTCCCCACCTTCCCACTCCTGCTCTTCCTCTCTTCCCCTTTCCGCCCTCTCTCTTATCACCCTTTCTCATCTCTCTCTGTCTCTCCTTCTCTCTTTCTCTCTGGTCGCTGCGGTACTCTAACGTTGATTGCTGAAATTGCATGACATTTTGACCTATCTTAGGTGTGGAGAACAGAAATGACACGAGACATGTTTTTTTTTTTTGTTTTTTTGTAGTATTTAAAGTCCGCTTTTAGTGCTCTGGCACCGCAGGGGATGACACTGATGATACATGTGCCCCGGTGGAATGAGATGGCAGGGGAGACTGGAGAACCCGGAGAAAACCCGCCCCTGCGCCGCTTTGTCCACCAAGAGACACGTGGCTGACGCTAGTTTATTCTGCTATACGATATGTCGACCTGGGCACGTTCTTCATCTCTTATTATGTTGCAATTAGGCTCTACTCTTACATTTTTAACTCACGATTCGAAATCTCGCTCGCGGTTTTGCGGATGTTCACGTCGCGGCGGATTCCGCACTCTCACGCGAATGTCATTTGTGTGATCTACACTCAGACACGTTCACATAGGTGCTCTTCTTAGCGCGCGTTTCCGACCTTTGCCGTGGTCCACACTAGAGCACCCCTGAAGCTGAACCAAACAAGTGGCCTGTACTTCCTGGACATCAATATTTGTAGATACTATTTTTACTTTCTCTATACGTACTATGTACATAGTGTATCGAGAAGGTATTGCACTCCACCAAAAAATTCGATATCGGGATTTCACCGGAAATATATGTTTTATGGTCCCCTGCATCCAAAAATAGTATTTTCAGAAAAAATGTCTGTATGTGTGTGTGTCCGTGTGTCTGTGAACACGGTAACTCAAAAGCAAAAAGTCGATAAAATACCAAACTTCATATTTAAATTTAGTATCTTCCAGAGATACGACACGAAGATTTTGAGAAAAATTCCCTCACCCCAAACTACCCTTTACATGGAACGTTTTTCGAAAATTTTGATTTTCTAAAAAATAGCTCTAACGATTTTGATTAAAATATCGTATATTAAAGATATTTACCTGACAAATAAAATGTATATTTTGAATTTTCTGGGAATAGCCTCTGAAGAGTACTTTATTCTGAGTGAATTTTACTGAATTTTGTATAACTGCTAAACCGTAAGAAATGGACAAAAACTTACCACACAAAAAATGTAGAGCACATTAAAACACACAATTTAAGCTGTATACATTTTTTCGTGGAGTTTATCCTTTTTTAGATATTCCTTGTTTTTGTTTTCAGCTTCGAAAAAAATTGTTCATACAGGAATTTGTCAACTCCTTTCCATACAAATAAAGGAGCTTCAGTCACATAGCAACCAGTTTTTGACTATCAGTTTAACCTATTTCTGCTATTTTTTTTTTTTTTTTTTTAGATTAGCATGAAATAATGTGGAGAAAGTCAAGTGAATGGAATACTTCAGATTTTTTGTTTTAATTCATGAGTTTGTTTCCCAGAAGTGGTATAAATTGTGTGATGACAAATGCTGGTAGAAGTGCGGTGTGAACGAAGCAAGTAAACACCAGAGATAGCCAACTATCCCTCTCACAGCATACAAAGGGTGGTGGGGCAGGATTAAAATTTGGAGGACAAATATATGGTACAATGAACATGCCTTGCACTTTGCTGGAGCTCATTCAGGATAACAATGGTCCATTGTTTTTATTCCAGACAACCCTGTCAGTACATGTAAAACCTGGATGTAGTTTGCAAGAGATTTTACAGCAGAATAGAGACAGGTTTCAGCTGCTCAGATGGTGTTTTGTCCATCTCTTAAAGCTGAACTCTTCCTCTCTTTTCCAGTATACGTTAAATAAAGCTCTGAACAATGATTTACATCGCCTATATTACAGGAAAGGCGCATATCTCTACTTAGTACCTACTACATAATTAGAGAAAATATTGAATTCCACCCAAAAATTTGCTACCGAATTTCACAGGAAATACATTTTTAGGGTCGCTTTATTTAAAAATCTTATGTATACCATTCAAATGACTTTCCCTATATCCCTGCACAATTATTCTTAAAAAGCTTATACTTCTATTTACTTTATGCTAATCAGAAAAAATGAGCAGAAATAGTCTTATTACTTGCTTCCTTGTAAGTAGGAGCGAAATAAGGGACTACCATAAGTTAAACTGATAGTCAAAAGCTGGTTGCTATGTCAATGAAGTTCCTTTGTTTATATGGATCGGAGTTGAGAAGTTCCAGTATGAGAAAAATATGTTCTTCATAGCAGAAACCAAAAATAAGGAATGTCTCAAAAACGACGAACTCCACGAAAAAAATGTATATAACATAAATTGTGTGTTTTAACGTGCTCTACATTTTTTGTGAAGTAAGTTTTTGTCCACCTCTTACGGTTTAGCAGTTATTCAAAATTCTGTAAAATTCATCCAGAATAAACTACTCTTCAGAGGCTATTCCTAGGAAATTAAAGATATACATTTTATTTGTCAGGTAAATATGTTTAATATATGAAATTTTAATAAAAATCGTTAGAGCCATTTTTGAGAAAATCCAAATTTTCGAAAAAATGTCCATGTAAAGGGTAGTTGGGGGTGGGGGGATTTTCTTCAATTTCTTCCGCATCCCTGAAAGATACTAAAGCTAAATACCAAGTTTGGTATTTTACCGGCTTTTCGTTTTTGAGTTGTGTTCACAGACACACGGACACTCGGATACACTGACACACTGACACACAGACACACGGACACACACACGGACCTTTTTGTGAAAATTCTTTTTTTGGATATTGGGGACCCTAAAACATATATTTCCGGTGAAACCTCGGTATCGAATTTTTGGGTGGAGTGCAATACCTTCTGTATACGCTATATACATAGTGCGTATAGAGAAAGTAAAAAAAAAAGCATTAGGAAACAGCTTACTAGTATCTCCTAAGGATGTGTCACGAAGATTTTCAAAAAAATTCCACCACTCTAAACTATCCTTTACATGAAAAAAGTTTAGAAAATATTGATTTTTATAAAAAATGACTATAACCACTTTGAGTAAAATGCCTTGTATTAAAGATATTTATATGGGAAATTAAATGTATATCTTGAATTTCCTGTCCTTTCCATTCTGAAGTATTTTTGCATAACTAGTAAATTTTAAAATGCAGACGAAAAGTTACTACACAAAAAAAGTATACTTAGTCAAAACGTACAGTTTATGTCTATACACCTTTTTGTGGAGATATTCAATTTAACGTTTCTCAAATAAAAAGTCAATCGTGTTTCTTTTGTTTTACTCCTCCAAACCTATTTTCAATAACAGTCACATAGTGACCAGCTCTTAAAATATTTGAGTATCGCTTTAGCCTTGTGTTTCTTCTTTCCCTTCTACTCATAAGGAACGAAACCAGACACGGGGAAAAACTCCAAAGGGTTACTGCTTTGAAAGGCGTCTTTGACTCGCCAACCGTCAAAAACCACCCCTTCTCGATCCTACATTTCACTCAGCTTCGTGTACGCATCATTCACTAACATTCACTAAATCTAAACTAATAATGTCAATAAAGTTTACACTTTTTGTTAGAATATGTCTACGAAAGCAAGTTTAGATTTTAAGATAGTCCTTCATCTTTAATAGAGCAACTTATATATTTCCATGATCATTCAATATTTAATTACCATTACTGTAATCTCACTGCCATATTTAAAATGCTTTCTCTACATCCCTGAAAAAATGTTACTAAAAAGCTTATGCCTCTATTTACTTCATGATAATTGCGAGAAAAAAATTCAGAAACAGTGTTACTACTTGCTTCCTTGTTAGTAGAGCGAATCGGAGTACCATAGGTTAAAGTGAAAGCCAAAAGCTGGTTGCTATCTGACTGAAGTTCCTTTGTTTGTATGGACAGGAGTTGACAAATTCCTGTATGAGAAAATTGTAAGTTTTTCAAAGATGAAACCAATAACAAAGAATATCTAAAAAGCGATCAACTCCACGAAAAATATGTACATTACATAAATTGTGTGTTTTAACGTGCTCTGCATTTTTTGTGTGGTAAATTCTTGTTCATCTCTTGCGGTTTAGCAGTTATGCAAAATTTCGTAAAATTCATCTAGAATATAGTAGTATTCAGAGGCTATTCCCAGAAAATTTAAGATAAACATTTTATTTGTCAGGTAAATATCTTTAGTATATGATATTTTAATCAAAATAATTACAGCCATTTCTCAGAAAAACAACATTTTCGAAAAAAAGTTCCGTGTGAAGGGTAGTTGAAGGTGGGGGAAATTTCTTGAAAATCTTCGTGTCGTACCATTGGAACATACCAAACCTAAATACCAAGTTTGGTTTTAACGTACTTTTATTTTTTGAACTATGCTGCCCACAGATACACACACACACACTCGAACACACACGCATACAGACAGACACACACGGGCATTTTTCTAAAAATACTTTTTTTAGATTCAAGGAGTAACAAACTATGTATTTCCGGTGAAATCTTGGCATGGAATTTTTGGGTGTATTACAATACACTATACATAGTACCTGTAGAGAAAGTATATATATAAAGTTCTATCAGAGGAGCGAGTTTCTAATCTTCACACATTATTAAGGGTATTGTATCTATTTTTGGCTCAACTTATTGTAGCGAGCAGTTTTTTCTACAATAAATATTACCAAAAATATCTCCAGCTCTAAGATCACAGACAGTCAATTTGTTTCAATATTACGATTGAGTTGTTCCCCCTTAGTACTAAATCGTATATACTTTTTAGTAAGTAAATAGAAACTCTGATGGTGAACAATAAAGAATTAATAAATAAAATAAAAAATAAACTAAAGTGTTCCATTCACACAGATTTCTCTAGCTGTTCTGAAAACAAACTATTCTTCCAAAATATTATTCCTTGACCTACAACATGCTAATCATGAAAATCAATAGCAGAAATTCTTTTGTTTCTTAGTTCATTACAAGCATAAGGGAGATAAGGGAATACACTAGGCTAAAGAGATAATCAAATGCTTTGAAAGTTGCGATTGACTATGATATTCGGTTCTCTCTCATGGCCAAGAATAAAACAAAAGAGGTATGACACGGATAAGGACTTTCCGTTTGAAAAAAGTGTAACTACTTTAAAATTTAAGCCAATAATTCGGAAATGGTTAACGGATTGCGACATAAATTCTGTGTTTAAAGGAGATCTACATGTTTACTTTCTCTACTCTTACTATGTACATAGTGTATAGAGCAGGTATTGCATTCCATGCAAAAAATTTGATTCCGAGATTTCACCGGAAATATATGTTTTAGGGTCCCCTGTAACCAAAAAAAGCATTTTCAGAAAAAATATCTCTGTGTCTCTGTGAGTCCGTGTGTCTGTGAACACGATAACTCAAAAACGAAAAGTTGGCAAAATACCAAACTTGGTATTTAAGTTTAGTATCTTCCAGGGATGCGACACGAAGATTTTGAGAAAAATCCCCCACCCCAAACTACCTTTTACATGGAACTATTATCGAAATGTTTGATTTTCTTAAAAATGCCTCAAACGATTTTGATTAAAATATCGTATATTAAAGATATTTACCTGACAAATAAAATGTATATGTTGAATTTTCTGGGAATAGCCTCTGAAGACTACTTAATTCTGAATGAATTTTACGGAATTGTGCATTACTGCTAAACCGTAAGAAATGGACAAGAACTTACTACATGAAAAATGTAGAGCACATTAAAACACACAATTTATATCATATACATTTTTTTCGTGGAGTTGATCATTTTTAAGATATTCTTAGTTTCTCGTTTCTGCTTTGAAAAATATACTTTTCTCATACAGGAATTTCTTAACTCCTGCCCATATTAACAAAGGAACTTCAGTTACATAACAACCAGCTTTTGGCTATCATTTTAAGCTATGGAACTCTCTCATTTCGCTTCTTCTTAGAAGTAAGCAAATAATAAGACTATTTCTGCTAATGTTTCTCAATTAACATAAGCTTTTTAACTACAATTTGTTGCAGAGATGAGAAAGTTATGTGAATGGTAAACATCAGATTTTTTCAACCTGCTTTGCTCTAACACCGACTTATCAGCACCTGATACCCACACGTTTAACGCTATGTAGCTGCGTTATGTTTATCCGGGGACCATGCATCGCTAATCTCAAATTACTTATATCAGTCACGTGCACAATCTCGCAAATTATTTCGGTGTAGTTCATTAACACTCTGTATTTCTGTTATGAAACTAGTACATAACTTGTACGTAATTGTACAGGAAAGTTTCCTTCTAAAAGAAAAAGATCTGATGTGTTCCATTCACATAACATTCTCTAGCTCTTTCAAAATCAAAATACTTTTACAAAAGAATGTTCTAATCGAGATAAACATTAGCAGAATTGGTCTTCTTACTTGCTTCCTTGTAAGTAGAAGAGAAACAGAGGAATATACTAGTCTAAAGTAATAGTTAAAAGCTGGACGCAATGTGAAACAATTGGGTTTCGGTTCACTTTGCATGATCACGTTTGAGAAGTAAGTGGCTTAAAAATTAAACCAATAACAACGGATACCTCGAAACGGTCAAACGGTCGAGAAACATATATGACAAAAATTATGTTTTTATCAAGAGCTTCATTTTATGTTTATCTCTTAACGGATTAACTGTTTTGCAAAATTCTGCAAAATCATCCAGAATAAAGAGGTTTTAAGAGGCTATTCCCAGAAAATTAAGAATATACATTTTATTTGTGATATACATATATTTAATAAACCTACGTTATTTAAATCAAAATCATTAGAGCCATTTTTGAGAAAAGGAAACCTTTCAAAAAGCTTTCCTTGTAAAGGATGGTTTATGGTGTGGGATTTTCTTGAAAATCTTCCCATTTTTTTTGGAGATACTACACAGTCAGACTGTCAGTTTTTGAGCTATGCTGCCCATAGACTCACACACACATACAGACACACGCGGACTTGTTTCTAAATGGGGTCTCAAAACATGTATTTCCGATGAAATTCTGATGTCGAATTTTTTAGGTGAATACAATAATACCTTCTTTAACGACCAACCAACCCCAACTGATTCTATGCATCAATGGAACAAAGTGCCGAACGACTTAGGTTGTGGTGTGGCACTTGAAGCAATGTAAAAATTGGTCTATTCTTTTTTGTCGTCCCCGTGGAGATACTTACCTGAGGATGCTTCAGGAGGAAGCTTTTCACACCTTATTGAACCCTGATGACCATTATCTGTTTAGTTTCAACAGGACGGTGCTCCAGCCCATTACAGGTCGCTGAGGGTCAGTGGAGTGGCCTCCAAGAACTCCGGATTTGACACCTCTTGAGGTTTTGTGGGTCATTTGAAAGCTATATGTTGTGAAAATATGAGCCCTGGATCATATGAAATAACGTACCTATCTTGGAGTGCTATGCTTCCATTACTCCCAAAATCCTTAGTAAAGTGATGGTTGATTGGAAAGAGCGTCTCGAGTTGAGCATAATAAAACAGGGGCAACTCACTGAATATATCTTGTGATTTTCAGTAATTCGCCTATGGTTCCAGACTTATGGAGCACCCTGGAAGGTTTAAGACTGCACTCACATGACGAAGAAAGTAATTTGAAGTAAAATTTTTACCAGCTTGTTTTATGTGATGGTCATAATGCAGCATTATTATGATTTGCGTGTTTTCTCTACCGCACAGGCCATTAGAGGGCGCCAGGAAAGAACGCGCAGCTACAAAATATGGCTGTCCCATTTGAAATATGAAGTTGTGGAGATAAGGTGCATTATGCAAATGGAGGTTAGTTTATACGTGAGCTTAAGGTCACCACTCTGTTAAATGCTTTCAATGAGCCAGCATTTCATGTCAGTGTAGTTCAACATATCTGTCATTTGTTTTTAACAGGTAAGTCTATTGCTATATACCTTTTATGCTTTTACAAGGCGAGGACAATGAAGGTTGTAAAAATTATTGTACGATATTTTCTGATACAAACTGATGGGATTCATTCACACTAGTTTTTCCACTAATAAAAATTCAGATATATTCTTTATATATTACTATTCTACAAAAATCTGATGTGTACCATTCACATAACTTTCTCCATAACCCTGCAACAAATAATTCTTAAAAAACTTATACTTCTATTTACTTTATGCTAATCAGAAAAAATTAGCAGAAATAGTCTTATTACTCGCTTCCTTGAAATAAGGGACAACCATAGGTTAAAGTGATACTCAAAAGCTGGTTGCTATGTCAATGAAGTTGCTTTGTCTATATGGATAGGAGTTGACAAGTTCCTGTATGAGAAAAGTATACGTTTTTCATAGCAGAAACCAAAAATAAGGAATGTCACAAAAACGATGAACTCCACGAAAAAAAATGTATATAACATAAATTGTGTGTTTTAAAGTGCTCTACATTGTTTTGTCTAGTAAGTTTTTGTCCATCTCTTACGGTTTAACAGTCATTCAAAATTTAGTAAAATTCATCCAGAATAAACTACTCTTCAGAAGCTATTCCCAGAAAATTCTAGATTTACATTTCATTTGTCAGGTAAATATGTTTAATATCCGAAATTTTAATCAAAATCGTAGGAGCCATTTTTGAGAAAATCAAAATTTTCGAAAAAAATTCCATGTAAAGGGTAGTTGGGGGTGGGGGGGATTTTTCTCAAAATCTTCGTGTGGCATCCCTGGAAGATACTAAACTTTAATACCAAGTTTGGTATTTTACCGACTTTTCGTTTTTGAGTTATCGTGTTTTCAGGCACACGGACACACACACACACACACACACACACACACACACAGGGACCTTTTTGTGAAAATGCTTTTTTTGGATATTGGGGACCCTAAAACATATATTTCCTGTGAAATCTCGGTATCGAATTTTTGGTGGAGTGCAATACTTTATCTATACACTATGTACATAGTGCGTATGGAGAAAGTAAAAAGTGACTCATCTATCTTCGTTAGGCTATTCATGATATATTTTCACTAGGAATGATTTTAAATGAAGCAGCATAGCAATGGTTATATAAAACATGTGTAAAAAGTTTGAATATTTATTCATGGTAAGCAGATTTCAATAGACATAAAAAGCCCTGATGTTTTTCATTCATTGCCCTTCTTTATTTGTTCTGCAAACAAATTATTCTTATAAACGATTCTTCCTCTATCTATTTCATGCTAATCAAGACAAATATTGGTCTTATTACTTAGCTGTTTGTAAGTAGAAAGGAAATAAGGAATATATTTATGTAAAGCGATGGTGAAATCTTTAAAAAGACTCTCGGGATACATTGATGTTGAAATTCGCTTCTCTTTACATGCTCAGGAGTAAAACAAAATAATTATGAAACAGATTACAGTCTCTTATTTGAGTAAAGTATACGAATTTTAAAATAGAAGAAATAACAAGTAATATATAAGAAATTCTTAGCTACAGAAAACTTGTATAAGATATAAATTGTGTGTTTAGTGAGATCTACACTTTTTTAGCAGTATGGGTTTATTCATCTCTTAAAGTTCATCAGTTGTGCAAAAGTCATCCAGAATGAAGAGGTCTTCAGGTGATATTCTCAAAAAGTTCAAGATATACAGGTTAGTCATAAAATATCTGTAATATAGGATATTTTAATAGAAATCATTTCAGCCATTTCTAGAAAATCAAAACATAAAATGTTTTCCGTGTAAAAGTTATAGAATTGGTGAAGATTTCCTTGGAAGTCTTCGTGTTGTATTCTTAAAATATGTTCAACATGAGATTCAAGTTTAGTATTTAGACGACAATTCATTTCTGAGTTACGCTATCTACAGAAACACCCATATCTTTTTCTAAAAGATACAGGAGACCTCAAATAGTATGTTTTCAGAGAAATATCGGTAACAAATTTGTGTCTGGAATACAATACCATCTCTACCTACTGTGAATGTACATAATATTTGGTACAGAATATAAAATAAATCTGATGTGTTCCATTCACATGACTTTCTCTATATCTCTGTAAATTATTATTGTTAATAAGCTTATCTTTTATTTATTTCATGCTAATCGAGAAAAATTAGCAGAAATAGTCTTACTTCTTGCTTTATTGTAAGTAGAAGCGAAATAAGGGACTACCATAGGTTAAAGTGAAACATCATATGTCTTTATTACAGAAATCAGAATGAGATGCATTGTTTTTCTTATTATCCTGTGTGGATTCGCTTCAGCCACGTGTCCAGACCGTAAACTTCGAGTACGTCTAGAAGGACATCCAGTAAGTATTCTAATAAGACTCTTTATTATACAGGCTGCTAAGCTATAAATGCAGTTTTTTGTATTAGTAGCTAAGAACAGTATAATGAATAACATTGCATCAATATTTCCTTCATGTGTGAACTTATAATCTTACTTATTACGAGTGGTATGATGTCAGTCCTTTTCAGTAGGGTAGTACACATAAGATAAACCTGCTTATTTTTACTGAGTCCGCGGGTTGGTGGTATGTGTGTGAATGTTACGGAGGGGTATTCCTCACTGCAGCCGTTGGCGTAGTGTACTTCGAATCTCTGGGGGAGAGGATGAAATGAATGTTATTTCAAAGGGCGGTGGACATCAGGACGGGGAGAGAGCCGCCATGGAGGATCCCTTATAGTTCACAAGTAGTACTTCATCCCGACATAACTAGGCGCCAGAGCCCATAGCTCAGTCCAGGATAAACCACCTGAATGCGCAGACAATTACTAACACCATCCCGTCGTTGAGAGCTGATTTTAGAGTGCAGTCACCTCCACGACAGGTCGCCATCACCGCAGTCCCCATCGACACTTACAATTTAGAAACCTGTCGGATGAAATTAAGATGAAATGAAGGGACAGGAAGTGCGGGAAAATGAAGAACCTCCGCAGCATTCGCCTGATGACTCCCGAAAACCCCCCCAAAAACCCATGGGTCAGCCGAACCACCTGGTTCGTGAGTAGGCATAATCGAAGGAGTAGTAGGATGCATGTTAACCACATTTCCATTATTTTTATGCATACGTTTACTAAATATTGAAAAACTCGTATCTTTTACATGCCACTGGTCTTTTCTGTAAATTTTTGTTTGCGAACTGTTTTTGCAAAGTATTTTATAACTTTAATGTACTCTATATTCAACAGATAAGTGTTTACGTATTCCTTTGGTGGTACCTTATAAATTCAGAAGATTGAAGAAACGGTCATATCTTTAAAAATCTGATGAGTTCCTTTCATATGGTTTTTTCCACCTATTCTGTCATAAACTATTGTTTCAGAAACTTACTCTTCTATCTGCTGTATTGAAATCAAGATAAACATTAGCAAAACTGATCCTATTTCTTAGCTCCTTGTAGGTATAAGGGAAGTTAAAGGAATACACTAGGCTAAAGGGATAGTCAAGTCCCTTAAAAGCTGTTTGCTATGTAATTGAAATTTGGTTCTCTTTTCATGGCCAGAAGTAAGACAAAAGAAACAGGAATGGCACATTTCTGTTTGAGTAAAGTTTAAGTATTTTAAAATTGAAATCAATAACAAGGAATGTCTCAGAACTGGTTACCTCTATAAAGATGTATACCGATCACATAAATTCTGTGTTTTACAGGTATCTACGTTTTTTATGCAGTACGTTTTTGTCTATTTCTTTTACAGTTTACCAGTTATGCAAAGTTCATCAAGAATGAATAGAACGTCAGAGGCTATTCCCAGAATTTTATTTGTCATGTAAATGTCTTTAATATACGGTATTTAATCAATTTCATTAGGGATATTTTTGAGACAAATACATTTTTCAAAACTTTTTCCATATAAAAAGGTAATTTTGAGGTCCAGTATTTTCTGGAGAACCTTCGTGTGTCATCCCTGAGTCGTTTTAATATAAAATATCCAGTTTTATATTTAAACGACTTTTCTTTTTGAGTTTTTGAGTTATCGTTTCAAACGCACGTGTCCATACGGACACACAGACACACGCGCACGCCTACATCCAAACAAAATTTATACTCAAATGCTCCTTTGAATATAGGAAACTCTAAATCGTGTATTTCCAGTGAAATCCCGGTGTCGTTTAGGAGGGGGGAGGTGGGGGGTGGAACGCAATACCTTCTCCAACCGAGCGAGATAGCCCCGCGGTAACGCTCGGGGGTTCGCTTCCCGCAATCGACTTTCTTTACCCACGAGAATTTTGGCGAGATTTATTTCATCCGTCTAATTTCCCGTCCCTTTGTTTCGTTTTATTTCATCTTCAATCCGATATTTCCAGGTAGAAGTGTTGGCAATTGTGCTGCGGCCTAGGTGAGGACGCTTCGCTTTGTATGTGCTGTTCTCTCCGCTGGGGTGGCGTGGTGGTCGCCTTTCCACGCGGAGTGGGGGCAGTGCCTATATCCGTGAGGGCTGACGGATAACTAGCAAAAAAAATCTGATGTGTTACACTCACATGACTTTCTCTATATCTCTGTAAATTATTATTGTTAATAAGCTTATCTTTTATTTATTTCATGCTAATCGAGAAAAATTAGCAGAAATAATCTTATTTCTTGCTTTATAGTAAGTAGGAGCGAAATAAGGGAGTATCATAGGTTAAAGTGAAAGCCAAAAGCTGGTTGCTATGTGACTGATGTTCCTTTGTTTGTATTGACAGGAGTTGACAAATTCCTGTATGAGAAAAGTGTAAGTTTTTCAAAGCTGAAACCAATAAAAAGAAATATCTCAAAAACGATCAACTCCACGAAAAAAACGTATGTAACATAAATTGTGTGTTTTAACGTGCTCTACATTTTTTGTGTGTTAAGTTTTTGTCCATCTCTTACGGTTTAGTAGTTATGAAAAATTCATCCAGAATAAAGTAGTCTTCAGAGGCTATTCCCAGAAAATTCAGAATATACATTTTATTTGTCAGATAAATAACTTTAATATACGATATGTTAATCAAAATCGTTAGAGCCATTTTTTAGAAAATCAAAATTTTCGAAAAAAGTTTTATGTAAAGGGTAGTTTGGGGTGGGGGGATTTTTCTCAAAATCTTCGTGTCGCATCCCTGGAAGATACTAAACTTAAATACCAAGTTTGGTATTTTACCGACTTTTCGTTTTTGAGTTATCGTGTTCACAGACACACGGACACACGGACACACACACTGACCTTTTTTTGAAAATACATTTTTTGGATACAAGGGACCCTAAAACATATATTTCCGGTGAAATCTCGGTATCGAATTTTTTGGTGGTGTGCAATACATTCTCTATACACTATGTACATAGTGAGTATAGAGAAAGTAACTAGCGTTGGGATAAAGAACTACCAGCTTTTTATAGGGCCGGCCTCGACCGAGCACTTGCTCGACACACCTGATATCTCTCTTCACCTCGCGCTACAAATCCGGTGTTTGACATACCATGGCAACAAAGTGCTCACTATGGAATCCCCTTCGCCAAGTGGTCCAGTCGAGTTCATTCTGCATCTTATGTGATATGTCCTAAATCAGTATCCAAACTTTCCAGCCTTAGGGCCATACTGATTAATTCAGTAGATTTTAAGGGCCAACACCGTTTTAATTTTCCTGGCATTATTTATAATTTCAAAGTAGTCTCCGAGTGCGCAGCTTGAGCAAGCCTACTCTTGCTAAATTTCTAGTTCAATTACTATTGAATAGTATTGTTACAAACGGACACTGACGAAATCTGATGGTCAAAAGCAGAAATATGTAAAGGTATGACCTTCTGTCGCTAACAGATGGTGCTAGTAGTGCAGTAACAATTACATATTCGTCAATAACCTCGTTAGTTCGAGAAAGTTCTGGCGTATTCCACTCACTTTGAGATAACAGGAATTGGAGTGTAAAAATGCTAGTAACCCCGAGTCAGTCTACCTAGGAAAGGCGAAGGAAGCTAAACTGTCTGTCGTGAAATGAAGTAGTGCTTAAACCCATTTAAAATACTTATTTGAACCGACCAACACCCAATCATAACAGTATTTTGATTTAACTTGCTGTATTTGTGTGTGATTTGTTAACACGGAAGAGAAGCGAAAAACAGAACGACTGCAGAACATTCAATGATCAATGGAACTATCAATATTTCTCCAGCTTCTGTGTGGATCTTGTAATCACAAAATGTGGAAAACCATTCACCAATAGAGAAATGATCAAAGAAGGCCTACTTGTAGTAGCTGAAGAAATGTGCTCCGAAAAGGTAAAATTTGTTTTAAACTGTCAGTTTGACAGCAAACATCGTGGCTCTGAGGCACAACATATCGCAGAAAATATACCATCTCACTGTCTGACAAAGATGGACATCTTGAGTGGTTTTTTCTGGCACTAGGTGAGTAAACGGATGTGTCAGATAATGCTCAGGTGTTGATTTTTGTTCGAGGGGCAGATAAAAGCTGTGAAGTGTATGAAGAACGTCTTGATATTGATAGTTTTCACGGCACGACTACTGGGAAAGATATGTTTTCAGGGAGTTGAAAATGCCATAAATAAAAAGAATATTCGACGAAAAAACATGAAACTATTACAACTAATGGGTGTAATATTAAGTTAGTAATGTTAAGATTTAGAATTGTGACAACTTGTTGCTGCCGCTACACATCTGTGGCGTAGATGGTGTAAACAAGGCGCTGTGTCGTGTAGAACTTAAGAGGAATTTGGCCTTCCAGACTTGTCTCATTTTTACTTTCTCTATACGCACTATGTACATAGTGTATAGAGAAGGTATTGCACCCCACCAATAAATTCGATACCGAAATTTCACCGGAAATATATGTTTTAGGGTCCCCTATATCCAAAAAAGCGTTTTCAGAAAAAGGTCCGTGTGTGTGTCCGTGTGCCTTTGAACACGATAGCTCAAAAACAAAAAGTCGGTAAAATAACAAAGTTGGTATTTAAGTTTGACATCTTCCAGGGATGCGACACGAAGATTTTGAGAAAAATCTCCCCACTCTAAACTACCCTTTACATGGAACTATTTTTGAAATTTTTTATTTTCTCAAAAATGGCTCTAAGGAATTTGATTAATATTTCGAATATTAAAGACATTTTATCTGACAAATATAATGTATATCTTGAATTTTCTGAGAATAGCCTCTGAACACTACTTTATTCTGGGTGAATTTTACGGAATTTTGCATAACTGCTAAACCGTAAGAGATGGACAAAATCTTACAACACAAAAAATATAGAGCACCTAAAAACACATAGTTTATTCTATATACATTTTTTTTTCGTGGAGTTGATCGTTTTTGAGATGCTCCTTTTTTTTTGGTTTCAGCTTTAAAAACATAGTTTTGTCATACAGGAATTTAACAATTCCAGTCCATACAAACAAAGGAACTTCAGTCACATAGCAACCAACTTTGACTATCACTGTAACCAATAATACTCCCTTATTTCGCTTCTACTTACACGGAAGCAAGTAATAGGACAATTTCTGCTGATTTTTTCTCGATTAGCAGGAAGTAAATAGAAACTTAAGCTTTTTAGCAATAGATTTTTGCAGAGATATAGAGAAAGTCATGTGAATGGAACATATCAGATTTTTACTTTCTCTAATCGCACTATGTATAGAGAGGGTATTGCACCCCACCAAAAAATTCGATATCGAGATTTCACCGGAAATGTATGTTTTAGGGTCCCCTGTATCCAAAAAATGTATTTTCAGTAAAAGGTCCCTGTGTGTGTGTGTGTGTGTGTGTGTGTGTGTGTGTGTCCGTGTATCAGTGTGTCCGTCGTGTGTCTGTGAACACGATAACTCAAAAACGAAAAGTCGGTAAAACACCAAATTTGGTACTTAAGTTTAGTATATTCCAGAGATGCAACACAAAGATTTTGAGAAAAATCCCCCATCCCAAATTACCCTTTACATGGAACTTTTTTCGAAAATTTTGATTTTATAAAAAATGGCTCTAACGATTTTGATTAAAATATCGTATATTAAAGATATTTACCTGACAAAAAAAAATGTATATTTTGAATTTTCTGGGAATATCCTCTGAAAACTACTTTATTCTGGGTCAATTTTACGGAATTTTGCATAACTGCTAAACCGTAAGAAATGGACAAAAACTTACTACACAACAAATGTAGAGTACGTTAAAACACACAATTTATGTTGTATACATATTTTTCGTGGAGGTGATTGTTTTTGAGATATTCCTTGTTTTTGGTTTCAGCTATAAAAACCATATTTTTCTCATACAGGACTTTGTGAATTCGTGTCCATACAAACAAAGAAACTTCAGTCACATAGCAACCAGCTTTTGACCATTACTTTAACCTATGGTACTCCCTTATTTCGCTTCTACTTACAAGGAAGCAAGTAATAAGACTATTTCCGCTAATTTTTTCTCGATTAGCTGGAAGTAAATAGAATAACAGGCTTTTTAAAACTAATTTATTGCAGAGTTATGGAGAAAGTCATGTGAATGGAATACATCAGATTTTTTATGTTCACAAGTGTACATTCAAAACATCGGCATACACATGATTACGTGGGATATTCCCTGGTTTATAATGTTAGTGGGATTAATTTAATTATTTTTTAATTATTATACTTTATTAAGCTATACCTAGGAAGTAAATAAATCCAAGTTATTATCATTTATCTTAGAAACAATAACAATGCGCCATTTGCCCATCGGCCATATTTTGGAGACTACTGTTATTAACTAGATACAGTAATAATATTAACACGGACTTTTACATCTGTTTATAGAAGACGCTGTTAACTGGAACGTGGAAGACGGTGTATTACACTCCCAGTGAAGTGGACAGGCGACTGGTCTGCAAAACAGACACATATAATATTACCAATGGTGAGGACATCCATACTTACAGTTATGCCTACAACATCAGGTAAGTTCTCTGGTAGTTTCTCTTCCCATTTCGACATTTATTTTACATTATGCATAACATTTATTCATACAATAAAGTACAGCCTATTTCAACTCCTAGCACATGTATGACAAAGTTATAAATTCCAAATACCACAGATGTTATATCTTCCAAGTAAGTTATAGTGCAAATTGCATTCATTTTGCTCTAATGCTTTGGAAGTTATAATCAAATTTGTTTATAATTTTGCCATGTCACTGAAACTGTCTTGCGAAAAAAAATTAAAAATCTGATGAGTAACATTCACATGACTTTCTCTATTTCCCTGCAACAAATTATTCTTTAAAAGCTTATACTTCTATTTACTTTATGCTAATCAGAAAAAATTAGCAGAAATAGTCTTATTACTTGCTTCCTTGTAAGTAGAAGCGAAATAAGAGAGTTCCATAGGTTAAAGTGATAGTCAAAAGCTGGTTTCTATGTCACTGAAACTCCTTTGTTTGTATGGACAGCAGTTGACAAATTGATATATGAGAAAAGTATAAGTTTTCATAGCAGAAACCAAAAATAAGGAATGTCTCAAAAACAACGAACTCCATGAAAAAAATGTATATAACATAAATTGTGTGTTTTAACATGCTCTACATTTTTTGTGCAGTAAGTTTTTGTCCATCTCTTACGGTTTAGCAGTTATTCAAAATTCAGTAAAATTCATCCAGAATAAACTACTCTTCAGAGGCTATTCCCAGAAAAGTCAAGATATACATTTTATTTTTCGGGTAAATGTCTTTAATATACAAAATTTTAATCAAAGTCGTTAGAGCTATTTTTGAGAAAATAAAAATGTACATAGTGCGTATAGAGAAAGTAAAATTTTGTTTTAATATTTTAACCCTAGGTACCTTTTGAAACTACTTTAGGTTTCTCTATGTCTCCTTTGGTTAAACACTCAACATTTTTGAACCTATGAATGTGCTTTTTTATCACAAACATATACTTTTGGTGTTTGAATATTGAAAATATATGGTTAATTACATATGATAGTAAAATTCAGCACACTGTTTATTCATTGTACTTCTATGAACATATACAGAACATTTTGTTTGTGCAAGGAGAAAATTTTCAGAAAGAAAATGTTGAAAATATAAATAGCGAGAAAACATAGATTTGAGTGCATGGCTCACATTAAAATCCAGCAGCTTGAGTTGGGACCCTCAGCTTACTTTTCCTTCCCCTCTGCTGCTGCCTTTCTATCCTATTCTTCTTCTTGCATTTCTGCTTTTCTTCTGCACTTCAAATTTTATTTTGCATGATGCAAATGAGATCGCAACGAAGTGAAGTTTTCCTTGCCAAGTCCATTACAGCTTCACCTCTAATGCTTTGCTTAGCTCTAAAGACATTTAAAATTGCACCTGGTAGCCAATTATACCTTTTTTATATTCAGGAATGTTACATAATTTTATGGAATCAAAATTAAAAAGTCGATTTTTTGTGATTTTTAACAAATTTCAATCGAAAGATAAAAGTTATTTCCTAAAGTATTTAAGCAAAAGCTGTAATTTTTTGTATAGACAACCTAAATAAACACTAGCAGAAATGGTGTTTTTAGTTTCTTTTTTGTAAATAGAAGGAAAGCTAGGCTAAAGTGATAGTCAAATATTTTAAAAGCTGATTGCTTTTTTCATGCAATTCATACTCTCTTCTCTTAGAATAACCAGGATCAAAAACATAAAAATCTGATGTGTTACACTCACATGACTTTCTCTAACTGTTCTACAAACTTCATACATAAGATTCTTCTTCTTTCTGCAGCTTGCTAATGGTGGTACTCATTAGCACAATGTTCTTATTATTTAGTATAAGTAGGAAGAAAATAAGGGAATACACTAGGCTAAACCAATAGTCAAATGTTTTAAAAGCTGTCGTTATGCGATTGTCATTACAAATCGCTTCTTTTCTTGGCCAGGAGTAGAACAAAAGAAAAACGGACACTCCCGTCTGAGAAAAGTATAAGTGCTTCACAGCTGAAACTAATAAAAATAAATACCTCGAAAACGGTAAGCTCCACGAGAAAAATGTATATGACATAACTTGTGTATTCTAACAAGACCTACATTTTTTGTACAGTAAGTTTTTTGTCTATCTCTTACGGTTTACTAGTTATGCCAAATAAAGCAAAATTCATCCAGAATAAACAGGTCTTCAGAAGCTATTCCCAGAAAATTCAAGATATACATTTTATTTCTTAGGTAAATATGTTTAATATATGATATTTTAATCAAAACCGTTAGAGCCTTTTTTAAGAAAAGCTAAATTTTCAAAAAAGTTCCATGTAAAGGGTAGTTTGGGATGGGGGGATTTTTCTGAAAATTTTCGTGTCGCATCCCTGTAAGATACTAAACTGAAATACCAAGTTTGGTATTTTAGCTACTTTTTGTCTTTGAGTTATCGTTTTCACAGACACACGAACACCAGGTCACACACACACGGACCTTTTTCTGAAAATACCTTTTTTGGTTACAGGGGACCCTAAAACATATATTTCCGGTGAAATCTCGGTATCGAATTTTTTGGCGGAGTGCAATACCTTCTCCATACACTATGTACATAGTGCGTATAGAGAAAATAAAAATCTGATGTGTTACACTCACATGACTTTCTCTATATCTCTGTAAATTATTATAGTTAATAAGGTTATCTTTTATTTATTTCATGGTAATCGAGAAAAATTAGCAGAAATAATCTTATTTCTTGCTTTATAGTAAGTAGAAGCGAAATAAGGGAGTACCATAGGTTAAAGTGAAAGCCAAAAGCTGGTTGCTATGTGACTGATGTTCCTTTTTTTGTATTGACAGGAGTTGACAAATTCCTGTATGAGAAAAGTGTAAGTTTTTCAAAGCTGAAACCATAAAAAGGAATATCTCAAAAACGATCAACTCCACGAAAAAAATGTATATAACATAAATTGTGTGTTTTAACGTGCTCTACATTGTTTATGGGTTAAGTTTTTGTCCATCTCTTACGGTTTAGTAGTTATGAAAAATTCATCCAGAATAAAGCAGTCTTCAGAGGCTATTCCCAGAAAATTCAGAATATACAGTTAATTGTCAGATAAATAACTTTAATATACGATATTTTAATCAAAATTTTAGAGCCATTTTTGAGAAAATCAAAATTTTCGAAAAAAGTTCCATGTATAGGGTAGTTGGGGGTGGGGGGATTTTTCTCAAAATCTTCGTGTCGCATCCCTGGAAGATACTAAACTTAAATACCAAGTTTCGTTTTTGAGTTATCGTGATCACAGACACACACACACACACACACACATACACACGGACCTTTTTGTGAAAATGCTTTTTTTGGATATTGGGACCCTAAAACATATATTTCCGGTGAAATCTCGGTATCGAATTTTTGGGTGGAGTGCAATACTTTCTCTATAGACTATTTACATAGTGCGTATAGAGAAAGTAAAAATGTTCCGAGTAAAGGTTGGTTAGGGATGGCAACCACAGTCAGTTTAACCATCTACACGACAGCTGTATAGTTGATCCTCACTGCTGGCGTCAGGTGTTTGAATATTAGTGTTGAGAACACGGCATAACCAGGGACCGCCGCGCCTCGACCGAGTGGTGAGACCACTGCCTCTCACCTAAACCCGAGTTCGATCACAAGCGACTACATATGAGATTTGCGTGGACAAAGCAGGGTAGGGGTAATTTTTCTCCGAATTCTTCGGTTTCCTCCGCCATCACATTCCACCGGTGCTCCATCTTCATTCCATGCATCAGCAGTGTCGTCGTCTGCGTTGCTGTAGTAGTAAAAGCAGGCGTTAAACACTATAAAAAAACACTCAGATATTTCCAATCCCACTAAATTGTTTAACGCCTTGAGTTTGAAACTGAATTTGCTATGTACTGTATGCTCGGCGGTGGTTTAGCTAGTGGGATGGGACGCCCTTCCAAGCAGGTAGGGATTCTGAAGCAAGCTAGGGGTGAAGGCGCATGGCAGAGTGGAAGAAGGAAGCACTGTTGCCGATAATATTTGTGTGTTCGCTGTGTACTGTCTGATGCCTGTAGATTTTGAAGACTCGTCAGCCGACTCTGAGTAAAGTATTGCAACACTGTTGACTGTTTTGTCACGCGCAGCATACGTGTACCCCTCCTACAGTGGTACCACCACCCACTAGCTATAACACCGCTGAACTGACAGTACAGTAAATGGTTAGAATTAGAATTAGTCCTTAAAATCCCTGTAAGACAAGGGTCTATTGGCTGGCAAGTTGGGCAGTTCTGACAATCCCGTGTAGCCAGTTCGGAAAAGATCCTCATTCTTTTGATGCTGCATCTATCAGTAGTCTCCGTTCTCTACGATTCTTGGCTGCTGTCGTCCAGTTGTGTCCAAAGTGAAGTTTCAGATCGTTTCCCCAACATTTTTTGTGTCGGTCTACGCTCCTTTGGCCGGTTTTTGGATCCCAGACTGTGTGTTGTGGAGGATTGGTTAGGGTTGGCAATGGTGTGCCTTTGCTGAAGTTGGTTTACCTGGTTTGGCGGTAATCTGTTTCATTCCAACAATCCCTCCACCATTCGGTAGCTTTTATTGCGGTTAGATGTGTTCTTCCGGCTAAATTTTAATTATTGTGGGAAGTAATGTATATTGATTCCAACAAGATTCTTCCCTCTGGGAAGCTTTAGCTGCTGAATAATAACTTTGCAAGCTTCTGCTTTGTTAATTTAATTCACTTTAAAAATAAACGCAAAAGAAACAAACTAAAGCGAATTTTAACAATATTTGCTTAATATCCGCGTGACTTTAGCCTAATTATCGTAGAAATTTAATACAACTTAATAAATATTAAATCGTTCTTCCTCTTAAACACAACTTAATGATATTAAACACTTGAGCGAAATGTTAAATCATAAGCTAATATTAAAATATCTAACGATTGTTTATTTGCATTTACTTACATGCCTCTCTGTAATTTGATTATACAGTGTGTTTCCAAATGAATATAGGGGTTTTAATGCTTTGTAGTACTTACAGCTTTTAACGTATAGTTATGAAGTATATATCAATGAAAGAGAAACTCAAATAGTGGTTTTACAAATGTTCAATGTGTGCAATATTTACCCACGACACACATCGAGTCTATAAGCAAGTTTTTCCCAAACCTTGACAGTGTGTATTGAGTAATTGTTATTGCAACAACTCATACAATCCTCTGTAATAAGTCTTGGAGGTCAGCTGGTAGCAGAAGGACGTACACTTGATCCTTTACGAATCCCCAAAGATAGAAATCACACGCGTTAAGTTCTGGGGAACATGGAGGCCATACGAAACAAGCTCAGTCGTTCGGTCCCTTTCGGCTAATCCATCTGTCGGGTACAGTGTTGTTCAATTTAGGGGAGTCACTTTGCAATTGTACAAACTCCTTGAGTTTTTGTGACCCCCAGTCCCGAACATTGTGTGCGTTCTCATAGCTACTTAGGTGGAATGTTGATTCATTGCTGAAGATGTAAAAATTCGACATTGACATACAGCAACATTTCCGTTGCAAACCTGGAACATAAAGTGTAGTCTGTAGGCTTTAGAGCTTGTAGTAATTGCAAATGATAAGGACGTAGTTGTAAGCGTTTCCTAAACATTTTCCATACAGACGTAGGTGCAATTCCTGATTTCCAACTAGCCTTTCGAACAAATTTCTTCGGACTACACGTGAAAGATTCTCTCACCCGTTCAACACGTTCACGATCTGCAATCAATCTTGGTCGTCCCGAACTCTTCCATTACACACACGCACACTCACACATACACATTATCTGTGGTTTTAAGCTGAGCATACCATCTACAGATGTTAATATAATTTGGAGAATCAAAATTAAACTCCATACGGAACGCTTGTTGCACTGTAATAGCAGATTTAGTCGTATGAAACTCCAAAACGCAGAACATCTTTCGCTCTATAGTCGACATTTGTAACAGCATTACTGTAACAGAAGACAGTCGAAACAAACGAAACCAACCAACGCATACGTTATCAAAACTGTTTGAGTTGCTCTTCCATTTGATATATCTGTATAACTGTACGTTACAAACTGTAGGTGCTATAAAACATTAAAACATGACTTATTATTTGAACGATATACAATATTGTTCGACATATCGTAGTTTATAGAACTTATCTACCCAAAATGTATGAACACAAACTTGATATTCTTCTAAGAGTAAAAATGTTCCTATACATAATAATGTTTTGTTTTTTTTTTCTTCATTTATATAGCCCCCTTTAACTTTTATGGTCATACACGGGGCTTTGACTTCAGAAACAACTGCTGGTGTTTGATCCATGAACTGAAGGGTTACTTAACGTTGATTTTTTCGGTTTTATACTATTAAACTCACACTCATTCATTATCACATTCATGCTTCTAGACTTTGTGAGGGATTTGATAAGTCCCTTTTAACTTCTATGGCCATATCAGTAGCTTTGACTTGAGAAACAACAACTGGTGTTTATTCGATGAACTGTAGGTTTCTTAACGTTAGTTTTTTCGATTTTAATTTATTAAACACACACTCATTCAATATCATATTCATATTTCCAGACTCTGTGAGGGATAAGGAATGATTCTGGTTAAAGAAACATTCCCTGCACCAGCCGGATATCGAACTTGGGACCTCTGGATGAAAAGCAAGAATGCTGACCACTCGACCGCAGAGGCAGTTTAATAATGTTTGTTTAGTAACCATAGATAGAAGAAAATCTCATTCTACATACACCAGATTACCATTCTTTTGTCATCTCCATATATTACTGGCGTATGAATACCAATGCAATTATATCAGAATGCATGGTCACACATAACCTACTGCAACACACAATATTAAATGCGTACTCAAAGTTAATTCCTTTTTTTCTTATAATTGATAAATTATAATTAATAAATATACAACGTAATTAATGGAGAAGTATTAATACCTGTATAAAACTATTATGTAAATATTTCCCCCCTCTCAAAAAGAAGCTTGATTTGCACACTGCGAAAGAATTTTAAGCACAGATTAAAGCGTTTTAAACATTTGACTATCACTATTCCCTTCTGTGTGTTGTAACCATTTATGTTTACCTCAATTGAAATTAAAAAAGTAGGAAACTAAACCTTATAAGAATAAGTTGTGTAGTCACTAATAAATGATATACGGTACACAAAATAAGTATTTATGTATTTTACTTTCTCTACACATACTATGTACATAGTGTATAGAGAAGGTATTGTAATGCACCCAAAAATTCCATACGAGATTTCACCGGAAATACATGTGCCTCTGAATAAAACAAAAAAAAAAAAAGCATTTTTAGAAAAAATGTCCTTGTGTGTGTGTCTATGTATGTGTGTGTGTGTCTGTGGGCAGCATAGCTCAAAAAAGAAAAGACCGTGAAATACCAAACTTGGTATTTAAGTTTGGTATCTTCCAAGGATGCGACTCGAAGATTTTCAAGAAAATCCTTCCACCACAAGCTACCCTTTACATAGAATTTTTTTTTGAAAATTTTGATTTTCTAAAAAATGGTTCTAAAGATTTTAATTACATTAGCAGGTATTAAAGATATTTACATGTCAAATAAAATATATATCTTAAATTTTCTGGGAATAGCCTCTGAAGACCACTTTATTCTGAATGAATTTTACGGAATTTGGCATAACTGCTAAACCATAACAGATGGACAAAAACTTACACAACAAATTTGGAACACGTTAAATCACACAATTTATGTTATAATATTTTTTTCTTGGAGTTGATAGTTTTTTTAGATATTCCTTGTTTTTGGATATATCTTTAAAAAACTTCTACTTTTCTCATACAGGAATATGTCAACACCTGTACATACAAACAAAGGAACTTCAGTCACAAAGCAACCGGCTTTTGACTATCACTTTAACCTATGGTACTCCCTTATTTCTCTTCCACTTACAAGAAAGCAAGTAAAAATACTATTTCTGCTAATTTTTTCTCAATTATACATTATTCTCGATGAAGTTAATAGAAATATGGGATTTTTTAACAATAATTTGTAGTAGAGATGTAGTGGACGTGAATGGAACATATCAGATTTTTTCATTTATTTCAGTTGCGGTGGTAAACTGTGGAAGCGAGGGGGTTCTGTATTTTTCCCCGCACCTGGGCACTTTAATGTCGTCACAGAAAAGGGTAAGTATAACTGCAAATATTTTAAAGTTCATAACAAGTTTGCCAATTAGAATTTCTGTAAAACTCGTGCTTATATTTACATATTTCAGGTAAAACTGATCGCACTTACTGGATTTTGGGGACGGATTATACCAACTTTTTGGTCTTGTACAGCTGTTTGAATAAGAAGTATGATGACGTAGGTGAGTATGTAATGATAAATAGATTTTTCTTGAATGACGCAACTGGCATTCCACCGCTCCTGAAGCACTGCTCTCCGAACCCGTTCGTGCATAGCGGCGGACGAGTCCAACGTTTTTCTTTTGAATAATACTATCATTGCGAACAGGATGGATTTATTACCTTTATTACTTTCTCTACACGTACTATGTGCACGTGTATAGTGAAGGTATTGTAATGCACCCAAATATTTGATACTGAGATTTCACACGAAGTACATATTTTGAGACTCCCTGATTCCGAAAAAAGCATTTTTAGAAACATGTCCATGTGTGTCTGTGTGTTTGTTAGTAATTTAATTTTCGAGGTTCTCTCGAACCTCCAGCCTGTTATCCAAAATTCAGAAAAATTCATCCAGAACGAATAACTTTTCAGAGGATATTCCCGGAAAATTCAAGATATACATTTTATTTGTCATGTAAATATCTTTCGTATACGGTATTTTAATCAAAATCGTTTGAGCCATTTTTGGGACAAACCACATTTTCGAACTTTTTTCATGTAGCGTAGCCTGGGATGAGGAATTTTTCTGAAAATCTTCAAGTCACATCCTTGAAAGATACTTAGTGTAAATACCAATTTTGGTATTTAACGAACTTTTCGTTTTTGTGTTATGCTGTCCACAGACACACACTGACCTTTTTCTAAAAAAAATTTTTGTAGTCACAGAGGCTCTCAAAATATATATTTTCCTGAAATCTGGGTATCGAATTTTTGGAAGAAATACAATACATATTTTATTCGCTATGAACATTGTACGTGTAGAGAAAGTAAAAATATTTTTAGTGTTAGAATAATTATTCTTACCTTTGTAATATTACAATAGCTACTTCTGCAAATTCTGAAAAATGTTAGTAGTGTTAAAATAAAGATTGAGACGAATGGCACGTTTGGAAAGTGAAAATGTAGTTTTATATAAAACGCAGTTTAATGAAACAATATGATATAAAACAGGTGTTGTGTACGTTCTTTACATGGTTGTAGAGATAGGAACAAGGGGAGACAGTTTAATGTCGATTCTCTATAAATGCCTGAAGTTTCCAATAGCTATTTGTAAACAAATAACAATTTTACTTTCTCTAGCTCGTATGTACCATGCACACAGTGCATAGAGAAGGTATTGTATTCTACCCAAAAATTCGATACCGAGAGTTCACCGGAAATATATTCTGAGATCCCCTGAGTACAAAAAAAAAACATATTTAGAAAATCTGATGCGTTCCATTCACATGACTTTCTCTATGTCTCTGTAAATTATTATTGTTAATAAGCTTATCTTTTATTTATTTCATGCTAATCGAGAAAAATTAGCAGAAATAGTCTTATTTCTTGCTTTATTGTAAGTAAGCGAAATAAGGGAGTACCATAGGTTAAAGTGAAAGCCAAAAGCTGGTTACTATGTGACTGATGTTCCTTTGTTTGTATGGACAGGAGTTGACAAATTACTGTATAAGAAAGGTATAAGTTTTTCAAAGCTGAAACCAAGAAAAAGGAATATCTAAAAAACGACCAACTTCACGAAAAAAATGTATATAACATAAATTGTGTCTTTTAACGTGCTCTACACTTTTTGTGTGTTAAGTTTTTGTCCATCTCTTACGGTTTAGTAGTTATGAAAAATTCATCCAGAATAAAGTAGTCTTCAGATGCTATTCCCAGAAAATTCAAAATATAAATTTTATTTGTCAGGTAAATAACTTTAATGTACGATATTTTAATCAAAATCGTTAGAGCCATTTTTTAGAAAAAAGTTCCATGTAAAGGGTAGTTTGGGGTGGGGGGATATTTCCAAAATCTTCGTGTCGCATCCCTGGAAGATACTGATCTTAAATGCCAAGTTTGGTATTTTACCGACTTTTCGTTTTTGAGTTATCGTGTTCACAGGCACACGGACACACTGACACACGAAAACACACACGGACCTTTTTCTGAAAATACTTTTTATGGATACAGGGGACCCTAAAACATGTATTTCCGGTGAAATCTCGGTATCGAATTTTTTGGTGGAGTGCAATACATTCTCTGTACACTATGTACATAGTGAGTATAGAGAAAGTAAAAAATCTGATGTATTCCATTCACATGACTTTCTCTACATCTCTGCAACAAATTATTGTTAAAAAGATTATGCTTTTTATTTACTCCATGCCAATCGAGAAAAAAATTAGCAAAAATAAGTCTTATTACTTGCTTTCTTGTAAGTAGAAGCGAAATAAGGGAGAAGCATAGGTTAAAGTGATAGTGAAAAGCTGCTTGCTATGTAACTTTCTGGTGGACAGAAGTTGACAAATCCCTGTATGAAAAAGAATACGTTTTTCAAAACTGAAACCAATAGCCAGGAATATCTCAAAAACGGTCAACTACACGAAAAAAATGTACATAACATAAACTGTGTGCTTTATCGTGCTCTACATTTTTTGTTTTTTCTAGGTTTTTGTCCATCTCTTACGGTTTAGCAGTTGTGCAAAATTCCGTAAAATTCATCCAGAATAAAGTAGTCTTCAGAGGCTATTCACAGAAAATTCAAAATATACATTTTATTTGTCAGGTAAATATCCTTAATATACGGTATTTTAATCAAAATCGTTACAGCCATTTTTGAGAAAATAAAAATTTTCGAAAAAAGTTCCATGTAAAGGGTGGTTGGTGGTAGGGGGATTTTCTTGAAAATCTTCGTGTCGCATCCCTGGAAGATACTAAACTTAAATACCAAGTTTGGCATTTTACAGACTTTTCGTTTTTGAAAGCACACAGACACACGGACACACACGGATCTTTTTCTGAAAATGTTTTTGAATAAAGGGGACCCTAAAACATATATTTCCGGTGAAATCTCGGAATCGAATTTTTGGGTGGAGTGCAATACCTTCTCTATACACTATGTACATAGTACGTATAGAGAAAGTAATTAGGTTTATTTTATTCTGAAATAAAGTAAGTACTTCATTTTATTGTAAATTATTTTAACTCCTTTGGCAGCTCCCCATTCTTTAAATGATGAAAATTCCCTGTCATATAAGTCCTTCGACATGCCGGGTAACAAACTAAGTACAGGCTTTTTAGCATAATCTAAAAAATCTGATGTGTACCATTCACATAACTTTCTCCATATCCCTACATCAAATAATTCTTAAAAAGCTTATACTTCTATTTACTTTATGCTAATCAGAAAAAATAGCAGAAATTGTCTAATTACTCGCTTCCTTGTAAGTAGAAGCGAAATAAAGGACAACCGTAGGTTAAAAGTGATAGTCAAAAGCTGGTTGCTATATCAATGAAGTTCCTTTGTTTATATGGATAGGAGTTGACAAGTTCCTGTATGAGAAAAGTATGTTTTTCATAGCAGAAACCAAAAATAAGGAATGTCTATAAAACGATGAACTCCACGAAAAAAAAATGTATATAACATAAATTGTGTATTTTAATGTACTCTACATTTTTTGTGTAGTAAGTTTTTGTCCATCTCTTACGGTTTAGCAGCTATTCAAAATTTAGTAAAGTTCATCCAGAATAAACTACTCTTCAGAGGCTATTCCCGGAAAATTCAAGATATACATTTTATTTGTCAGGTAAATATGTTTAATATACGAAATTTTAATAAAAATCGTTAGAGCCATTTTTGAGAAAATCAAAATTTTCGAAAAAAGTTCCATGTAAAGGGTAGTTGGGGCTGTGGGATATTTTTCTCTAAATCTTCGTGTCGCATCCCTGGTAGATACTAAACTTAAGTACCAAGTTTGGTATTTTACCGACTTTTCGTTTTTGAGTTATCGTGTTCACAGGCACACGGACACACGGACACATACACACACACACACACACACACACACACACACACACACACACACACACGGAGCTTTTTGTGAAAATACTTTTTATGGATACAGGGGACCCTAAAACATATATTTCCGGTGAAATCTCGGTATCGAATTTTTGGGTGTAGTGCAATACTTTCTCTATACACCATGTACATAGTGCGTATGGAGAATATCCATTTTCATTCATTTATTGATTTATTTGGTGCAGTTTAAACAACCAAAATTGAAACTGTATATTCCGGCAATACCTACACCACGTCTAAAGTTCAATTCAATTCCTCCTAATGACGACTCTAATAATATTAATAAATTAAGAATATTTCAGTTAATATTAGTATAAGATAAAACGTTGTTACTAAACATCCCATTCACAAATAATAAGTCTATTTAAGGCATTTATAATATAAATTACTATTATGGCACTCAGAGAACAAAAAAACCTGTAAACGATGAAATTCAAATTGAATCTTTGCAATAAAGCTTATGTTTACAATAGATAAATGTTTGAAAGAGAGACAGAGTGAAGAGTGGGAGGGAGGGAGAGCTGGGAGGGCACAGTAAGGAAATTTGAGTAGCATCTGACACCTATTTCTGTGGCCATTACTTGTGTACCTAGTTTCTTCCACTGAAACCAAAAACAGGCATAATATAATAGTTTTAAGAATCTAAATAAACTGTTATGTAAACAGAATGATTTATACGGTACGCAAACCGTCTGTGTAAAGGAAAGATCGATTGATAACGAGAATGCGTTAAGACAGATATGCGTTAAATTAAGGTTTTGTATAAAATATTTAAAACAGTAAGGTAAGTCCACCAGCTTCCCACAAACGTGCGAACAAACGAACGACGAAGAACAAAGTGTGCAGTTAAACTGTAAATGGCAAGACATAAGCAGCCGTTATAATTTTGCACTTGTTTGTCAGTGATGTTAGCTGATAAGTTTCTTTCAATACTCAGTTAAAATACCTCTGTAAATTGGACAACGGGTAGATTTTTAGTTACTCTACAGTTTATGTGGCAGATTTCTACAAGGTAAATAAAGTCATAGAACATTTCCATGTAGAACTGAATATGTGGCTACAGAATTTTGAGCAAATTTCTCTTTTAGTTTTATTTAATGCAATAAATTATTATGAATAATAATAGTGATTTGTAGAAAAACTGAGGAAACGTTGATAATCAGTTTTAACGATATCAGAACTTCAAGTATGACATAATTTTCCAGGTGCTTTTTTGTGAACTGTTATGAATACTTTTGGTGTCTTAAAAACAAATGTTTAAATAGCTGTTTATGTGCCCTTAAGTTTGTAAGGATGTCATGAAATGCACAAACAAGTTTTATTCGGGTTTTTATGATAAAATTACAATCGCTAATTGTAGCAGCCAATGGAGGAAATCCATATTGTTGATGCTACAACAAAAAAAAAAAAAAAAATCTAATGTGTTCCATTCACGTTACTTTTTCTACATCTCTGTAACAAATTATATTATTAGTATACGATGGTTCCACCACTTGACTTTACTTCAATACGTAGGAACTTTTGTTATTTCGTCATTAGAGCCGCATTCTAGTTACTTACTGGTCTGTTATAAACATTTAGGGCCCTAAGCTGCAAAGCCTAGCTCAGCGTAGAGGGTCTAAGCGGCAAAGCGTAGCCGAGGGATAGTTTTTATAAGCTGAGGAATGTAGAGGTTGCGGCCGAAGGCCGCTACTGCGGAACGACTACAGGGTGTAGCCGAGTAATCTGTGAAGCTAAAACCCCAATGATTCCAAGAAAAAGTCAAAATTTCGGTAATCTGGCAACTTTCACATCTGAACAACACTTTCAAAATGGATCACCAGCAAAAGTCTTAAGAACGTTTGTGTGGTGTGTGTGTGTGTGTAACCATCGTATAGCTTTACGCAAATTATTGTTAATAAGCTTATCCTTCTATCTATTTCATGCTGATCGGGTTAAACTCTAGCAGAAATGGTCTTTGTACTTAGTTCCTTATAGATAGAAGGGAAATAAGGGAATGCAAGGTTAAACCGACAGTCATATGTTTTAAAAAGTGTTTTCTATGGGATTGAAGTCCGTTTCTTTGCGTGGCCAGGAGTTGACAATTTCCTGTATGAGAATAGTTTAAGTATTTCAAAACTGAAATCAATAAAAAGGAATATCTCGAAAATGGCTAACTCCAGGAAAAAATGTATACCTACGACATAAATTGTGTGTTTTAAGGAGGTCTACATTTTTTGTAAAGTAAATATTTTTCTATCTCTTACGGTTTATCAGTTATGCACTCAGAAAACTTTATCACGAATAAAGAGGCCTTTAGAGGGTATTCCCAGAAAATTCAAGATATGTGTTTTATTGGTCAGATAAATATCTTAAATATAAGATATTTTAATCAAAATCGTTACAGCCTTTTTGAGAAAATAAAAATGTTCGAATTTTTTTCCATGTAAAGCGAAGTTGGAGGTGGGGGGATTTTCTTGTAACTTTTCGTGTCCATCCTTGGGAGATACTGAGCTAAAATATCAAATTTTGTATTAACAAACGTTTCGTTTTTTTAACTATATTGCCCACAGACACAAACATACACATATGGACCTTTTTTTGGATTCAGGGAAACCCAAAACATGTATTTTCGGTGAAATCTCGGTGTCGAATTTTTGGATGCAATACAATATCTTTTATACACTATGCACATAGTACGTATAGAGAGAGTAAAAATAATCTAAACTGATTTAAAAGAGAGGTCATGGTCGCTACATGAGGTAGTGCCACCTTATTACACCGTGGCCCAGTGCTGCATCAAGCCAAATTAATCAGAACGGTTTTAGTTCCTCTGTAGCATCGGACCTCCCCACTACCGTTCAACGCGACCCGCTGTTATATACAACATGGCATACCATCATTTCCTCCGCGAGAGTTTGGATTATTCATCATTTATGATTTTAAGGATCATTATTTTTGTTTCATCCCTTGATGAACTCATAATGTAAATGTTTACACATAATTTGAGTTTAACGTTATATTCATATCTTCATTAGAAACAAAACTCGTTATTTTTAATCCAGTGACCGCTACCTATTCTGCAAACAAACTATTCTTACGAAATATTCTTTTATCTACATCATGCTAGTCGAGATAAACATTAGCAGAAATTGTCTTACTGCATGCTTCCTTCTAAGCAGAAGGAAAATTCTTAAAATGTGAAGTTCAGCTCTTTTGAATAGCCAGAACAACAAGAGAGAAACGAAAAGAAGGGTGACACCGTTTGAGAAAAGAAATGTACTTTAAAATTGAAGCCAATAACAAAGAATATCTCGAAAACTGTGAATTCTTACAACAAAAATATATATGGCATAAATTGTGTAATTTAACGATATCTTACACACTTATGTAGTAAGTGTTTGTTTATTTCTTACGATTTACCAGATACATAGAATTCAGCGAGATTCATCCAAAAATAAGAGGTCTTCAGTAGCTATTTGCAGAAAAGAAAAAATATATTATTATTTGTAATGTAAATATCTTTGATATAGGATATTTAAATCGAAATCGCCAAAAGACACTTGGTATTTAAGGTCTTTTCGTTTTTGAGCTATGCTCTCCACAGAGAAACAGATAGACACACGCGCGCGCGAACCTTTTTCTAAAACTGTTTTTTCTTTGGGATTCAGGGAACCTCAAAACATATTTCCGGCGAAATCTCGGTATCGAATTCTTGGATGGAATAAAATACTTTCTCTATACACTATGTATATATTTCGTGTAGAGAAAGTAAAAATAATAAAATATTCAACTGCACTTACATAGTATATCACATACAATCTTAAACCAAATAAGCAATTGTATTAATGACTATGTTACAATGACAGTGTACCCCAATTTCCGACCGCCTAAAATTTATTTTAATAACATTCGACTCCACGTATTTGTAGGTATGTGTAGAGAAAGAAAATGCTTTAATGTTAATGTTATTGTTGATAGCGTGAAATAAACTTAAAAAAAATCTTATTTGTTCCATTCACTTGATTTTCTCTATATATCTGCAACAAATTATTGTTAATAAGCTTATCCTTCTATCTACTTCATGTTAATCGGAATAAACATTTACTGAAATTGTCTTATTACTTAGTTCCTTATAAGTAGAAGGGAAATAAAGGAATACACTAGGCTAAACCGACAGTGAAATGTTTTAAATAGTGGTTGCCATGGGTTTGAAATCCGTTTCATTGCGTGGCTAGGAGTTGATAATTTTAAAACTGAAGCCAATGAAAAGGAATAATTCGAAAACGCTCAAAATATATATGATCTAAGCTGTGTATTTTAAGAAGATGAACATTTTTTATGGAGTAAGTTTTTGCCTATCTCTTAGGGTTTACCAGTTATGCAAAATTCAGAAAAAAATCATCCAGAATAAAGAGGTTTTGTGAGGCTATTCTTAGAAAATTCAAGATATGCAATTTGTCATATAAATATCTTAAATATAAGAGATTTTAACCAAAATCGTTACAGCCATTTTGGCAAAAATAAAAAAAATCGAAAATTTTTCCATGTAAAGTGTAGGTAATGGGATTTTCTTGAAAATCTTCCTGTCGCATCTTTGGAAGAACCAAACTTAAATATCAAGTTTGGTATTTAACAGACTTTTCGTTTTGAGCTACGCTGCCCAAAGACACACATACACACACACACACTCACACCCGGCCATTTTTATAAAAATCTTTATTTTGGATTCAAGGGGTTGTGAATAAATGTATTTGCGAATAAATGTATTTCCGGTATCGAAATTCTGGGTGCAATACAAGTAGAGAAAGTAATGCTATTTATTTCTATACAATTCCCTAAAAACTCAATGCATTTGTGCATAGATTCACCCATTTCATTTATCGTCCGATATAATCTACCAGGCTTAAGGACCTCCTATTAAAAAAATGTGTTCCATTCACATGACTTCCTCCATATCTCTGTAACAAAATATTGTTAAAAGGAGTGTCTACTAGGGTAAAGCGATAGTCAAATCTTTGAAAAGATGGTTTCTTTGTAATTGAAGTTCTTTCTTTGTATGGCTAGGGGTTGGCAAACCCCGTATGAGAAGAGTTAAAGTATTTTGAAATTGAAACCAATAACAAGAATACTTCGGAAATGTAATAACAGAATTTGTGTGTTTTGACGAGATTTACATTTTTGTATGTTAAGTTATTGTCTTTCTTTTACGGTTTACCAGTTATGCAAAGGTTATCTAAATTGAAGTGGTCTTCAGAGGCTGTTCCCATAAAATTCAAGAAGTGCATTTTATGTATCATGAAAATATCTTTAATATATGATATTTTTATCAAAATCGTTAGACCTATTTTTGAAAAAAAAAATAAAAGTTGTCTAATTTTTTCACATGTAAAGGGTTGTTTGTGGTGGGGAGAATTCGTTAAAATCATCGTGTCGCATCCTTTGAAGTTAAATACGAAGTTTCGTATTTCACCGACTTTTCAGTTTTGATTTATCGAGTTCACAGACACCGGACATACAGACACACATAGGGTATTTTTCTAAAAGCGCTGTTTTACTTTCTCCATACGTATTATGTACATAGTGTATAGAGAAAGTATAGTAATGCACCCAAAAATTCGATACCGAGATTTCAACGGAAATACATGTTTTAGAATCCCCAGAATCCAAAAAGAAAGCAGTTTTAAAAAATCTGATGTGTACCACTCTCATGACTTTCTCTATATCCCTGCAACAAATTATTCTTAAAAAATTTATATTCTATTAACTTCATGCTAATCAATAAACATTAGCAGAAATAGCCATATTACTTGCTTTCTTGTAAGTAGAGGTGAAATAAGGGAGTATCATAGGTTAAAGTTATAATCAAAAGCTGGTTGCTATGTCACTGAACTTCCTTTGTTTCAATGGACAGCAGTTGACAAATTCCTGTATGAGAAATGTATAAGTTTTTCATAGCAGAAACCAAAAATAAGGAATGTCACAAAAACGACAAACTCCAAGAAAAAATTTATAAATTGTGTGTTTTGTGTAGGAAGCTTTTGTCCATCTCTTACGGTTTAGCAGTTATTCAAAATTTAGTTAAATTCATCCAGAATAAACTACTCTTCAGAGGCTATTCCCAGAAAATTCAAGATAAACATTTTATTTGTCAGGTAAATATATTTAATATACGAAATTTTAATCAAAATCGTTAGAGCCATTTTTGAGAAAATCAAAAATTTCGAAAAAAGTTCCATGTAAAGGGTAGTTGGGGATGGGAGGATTTTTCTCAAAATCTTTGTGTCGCATCCCTGGAAGATACTAAACTATACCAAGTTTGGTATTTTACGTATTTTTCGTTTTTGAGATATAGTGTTCACGGTCACACACACACTCACACACACACGGACCTTTTTCCGAAAATGCTTTTTTTTAGATAAAGGGGACTATAAAACATATATTTCCGGTGAAATCTCGGTATCGAATTTTTTGGTGGAGTGCAATACATTCTCTGTACACTATGTACATAGTGCCTATAGAGAAAGTAAAAAGGTCCATGTGTGTCTGTGGACAGCATAACTCAAAAACGAAAAGTCGTTTTAAAACCAAACTTGGTATTTAAGTTCAGTATCTTTTTTCGAAAATTTTGATATTCTCCTAAATGGCTCTAACGATTTTGATTAAAATACCAGATATTACAGATATTTACATCACAAATAAAATGTATATTTTGAATTTTCTCTGAATATCCTGTGAAGAGCCATTTATTCTCGTTGAGTTTTGTAGAATTTTGCATAGTAGTTAAACCATAAGAGATACACAAAAACTTACTGCACAAAAAATGTCGATCTCGTTAATACATATCATTTTTATCATATACGTTTTTCTTTTAGAGTTAACCGTTTTCGGGATATTCCTTTCGATGTTAAACTAATTAACTTTTCTCAAACGGGACCATGCAAAGCGAACCTCAATTATTTCACATAGCGACTGGTTTTTAAAAGATTTGACTATTGTTTTAGCCCAGTGTATTCCCTTATTTCGCTTCTGCTTACAAGGAAGCAAGTAGCAAGACTAGTTCTATTAGTTGTATGTAGATTAGCATGACGTAGATAAAATAATAATTTTATGTAAGAAAAATTTGTTTGTGGAACAGCTAGTTATGTGAATGGAACACATCAGCTTTTTCTTTTTCTATACGCACTATGTACATAGTGTATAGAGAAAGTATTGCAGTCCACCGCAAAATTCGATACCGAGATTTCACCGGAAATATATGTTTTAGTATTTTCAGAAAAAGGTCCGTGTGTGTGTATGTGTCCGTGTGTCCGTGTGTCAGTGTGTCGGTGTGTCTTTGAACACGATAACTCAAAAACGAAAATTCGGTAAAATACCAAACTTGGTATTTCAGTTTAGTACCTTCCAGGAATGCGACACGAAGAATTTGAGAAAAATCCCCCACCCCAAACTACCCTTTACATGGAATTTTTTTCGAAAATTTCGATTTTCTAAAAAATGGCTCTAACGATTTTGATTAAAATATCGTATATTAAAGATATTTACCTGACAAATAAAATGTATATTTTGAATTTTCTGGGAATAGCCTCTGAAGACTACTTTATTCTGGGTCAATTTTACGGAATTTTGCATAACTGCTAAACCGTAAGAAATAGACAAAAACTTACCACACAAAACATGTAGAACACTTTAAAACACACAATTTATGTCATGTACATTTTTTTCGTGGAGTTGATTGTTTTTGAGATATTCCTTGTTTTTAGTTTCAGCCATAAAAAACATACTTTTCTTATACAGGACTTTGTGAACTCGTGTCCATACAAACAAAGGAACTTCAGTCACATAGCAACCAGCTTTTGACCATCGCTTTAACCTATGGTATTCCCTTATTTCGCTTCTACTTACAAGGAAGCAAGCAATAAGACTATTTTTGCTAATTTTTTCTCGATTAGCAGGAAATAAATAGATGCATAAGCTTTTTGACAATGATTTATTGCAGAGTTGTAAAGAAAGTAATGTGAATGGTACACATCTAATTTTTACCATTGTACTCAAAATTTCACTGCCCGTGTCGCTTAACCACACTTTAAACTTCAAATGTTTGAATTATCTATGTTTAATATAACTGCTTTGAATGTCTCCAGGCCTGTGCTGGATCCAAAGTCGTGAATCTGTTCTGAAACCTGAGAGCCAACATCGAGTGACTTCCGTGATGAAGAAGAACGGTTTTAAATGGGAGGATGTAGTTCCTATGCCACAGACTCACTGTGAACAGCTGTGATCATCTACAAGAAGATTTCATGTATTAAAAATGATATAGATTTAGTTTTTCTTACAATTCTTCTGCTTTTGTTCACAAAAATTGCATACTCGTAATAGTCATTTTAGGTCTAGAAATGTACATTCGTTGAGTTTCTCACCGATATTAAAATAAAATTAATCACAATGGAAACGTCAAGTGTAATCAATACATACTCTTGACAATACCGTCCGTGCGTGCGACCTTTATCATATTCATTGTGGTAGGCGGCAGTGAAGCTGGAACGTGAGGCATTACACTTCAGCGGTAAACAACGACGCAACGCAACAGGATCCTTCAAAACGCGAAACTTCCCGCGACATCAAGATTCTTCTGATATTTGAAATGTTTCTCTAAGCTTCGATTTCTACTATCTTTGAGAAGCTTCCAGAAAGTTTATGACGTCATTTTCTCCATACTGGATTCCATCTTCTACTCCATGTGCTCCATTGCGATTTCCATTTTCGTCTTCAGTGTCGTTATTTCAGTTCCCATTTTGTCCATTTCCATTTCCATTCCTGATTTCATCATTTCTTCCATGACGTAAATATCCCATTCCTGACACCATTGTAACATATACATTTATTGGCTCAATAATTAGTTACAAATAAAGTCTTTAGATCACTGCTTCAAATAATTCACCCGACGTTAGACAGTTTGCAGTTTATGAAACACTATTGCGCTAATACTCCAGTCACTTACGCTCAGTACAATTCATTACTCGCACCTACTGCAATTTTTCTCCTTTTATAGCAAGTAAATGACGTCATAAAATTTCTGGAAACATCTTGAAATAGTAGGAATCGAAGCTTAGAGAAACATCTCAAATATTAGAAGAATCGTGATGTTGCGAGAATTTTCGCATTGCGAAGGGTCCTGTTGCGTCGCGCTGTTGTTTACTATTAAACTGCGATGTCTTCGTTCCAGCTTCACTGCCGCATACCACATCGAACATGCGGTTTTAGCTGCCCATAGCGGCAATTAAACATGTTGGTGAGCCTTATAGATAGTGGTGTAGTAATGAATAGGACAGGAAATCAGGTATAACATAATGAGTGTTCTATTCCATTTAACTGTACGTATATCTATTGTTAACCCTTAGTTACCTGCATAAGTATACTACAAATACCGTTTTCCATTTAATTCAAGTTTAAAACTGGAGCTCTAATAAAAATTTATGGGAATAAACCTATAAAATTATTATATAAAATAATAGAGAAAATAGAAACGAAAATAAATGTAGATGCTTGATTAATCTTTTTCTTCCCAATTAAAAGTTTAAATTCTTCTAAATCAATTTTTCTTAATCCTGCCAAAGGCACCATAAAAGAAAGTAGTTCAAATGACCATGAGTGTCAGGCGATAGGTAATGGACTGGCCATCCATTCAAAGCCAAATGTTGTAAGTTCAAATCCAAGTGACTGTAGTAAAAGACGGGGAAAGCCCAAGTAAAATAATCGGTGTTAAGCTTGGACTTACATTTGACTGTGGTTAACTGAGTTTTATTGCTTTATTCATTTAAAAAAGTCACTGCAATTTTAGTGCAAATGTATACATTTTTACAATATAGAACAATCTTGATTATTTGTCGTTTATGGTTGAATGATAGTATAACATGAAAGTAATTTTAGAGTACGACCCTATTTGTATAGTTACGCTTAAAACAATCAGAACATGCAAAAAAGGGTTAAGCACGTTTGTAGGTCTTGGTATAGAAATCTGCTAAACATAAAATGTATAAACGACTGGATAAATGATGCAGTTGTGTAGTTCGGTGTAGAGCAACTTGAATCCTTCCTTATTCCAGAAACAATGAGCGTATTGTCGTTTCCATAGCTAGATGGAATAGATTAGTCATGGACGGCTCCTGGGGTAGTGCCGTTGTGCCGTAGCACCACTATTAAATAAAAAATCTGATGTGTACCATTCACATGACTTTCTGTACAACAAATTATTCTTAAAAAGCTTATACTTCTTTTAACTTCATGCTAATCAGTAAAACATTAGCAGAAATAGCCACATTTCTTGCTTCCTTGTAAGTAGAGGTGAAATAAGGGAGTACCATAGGTTAAAGTGATAATCAAAAGCTGGTTGCTATGTCACTGAAGTTCCTTTGTTTTTATGGACAGCAGTTGACAAATTCCTGTATGAGAAATGTATAAGTTTTTCATAGCAGAAACCAAAAATAAGGAATGTCACAAATACGACGAACTCCACGAAAAAATGTATTTAACATAAATTGTGTGTTTTAACGTGCTCTACATTTTTTGTGTAGTAAGTTTTTGTCCATCTATTACGGTTTAGCAGTTATTCAAAATTTAGTAAAATTCGTCCAGAATAAACTACTCTTCAGGGGCTATTCCCAGAAAATTCAAGATATACATTTTATTTGTCAGGTAAATATCTTTAATATACGAAATTTTAATCAAAATCGTTAGAGCCATTTTTGAGAAAATCAAAATTTTCGAAAAAAGTTCCATGTAAAGGATAGTTGGGGTTGGGGGGATTTTTCTCAAAATCTTCGTGTCGCATCCCTGGAAGATACTAAAGTTAAATACCAAATTTGGTATTTTACCTATTTTTCGTTTTTGAGTTATCGTGATCACGGACATACGGACACACATACGCACCCACCCACACACACACACACCCACCCACACACACACACACACACACACACACGGACTTTTTTGTGAAAATGCTTTTTTTAGATAAAGGGGACCCTAAAACATATATTTCTGGTGAAATCTCGGTATCGAATTTTTTGGTGGAGTGCAATACTTTCTCTATACACGATGTACATAGTGCGTATGGAGAAAGTAAAAATAAGTTTCCACATATTGTGATTATTGATTAAACATTGTTCCTTCACAAGTGTTCTAGCTCTCTCATTTGAACAGCACGTTATGCACCGCGAGATCTGGTAATAGGCAGGAGTTTTCTGAAGCTTGCGCAAGTTCCAGATGGGCACCATCTGATCTCATAAACCAAGGTGCGTGAGGCTATAGCTTTAGGGGACAACGAAGGACTGCAATGTCCGTGCGCGGACCAGAACATCGTACTGGGGGCGCCGCTCCATGTCATGTTTTGTGCTAATGGATAGTACAAGCGGAAGCCAAGTGGATGTATGTATTATTTGTGGTTTTCTGCCTATAAAGCGCATACATTTGACTGAAAGTGCTGTTTCAAAGGGTCGAAATCTTTTTGTGCACATCTGAAAATATACTAGGAACATATACTGAACTGTGGGGATGCTCTGAACTTTATATTTCCGATGAAGTGAATGTTACAAAGTTTTGTTGTGGGCTTTTGGTTCTCACGATGATCCCTCAGGACTGAAAATAAAATATAAAGCATGAATAGTAATACGTACATAACAATCCGTACATACATATTAATAATAAAATAAAAGTAATAATAACAATAATAGATAATAATTGATAGACATATAATGTGTCGTTTAATCTAATACTAATAGTATTTAGAGTTTCTATCTATTAAAAACCGTTAGCATTAATTTCTAAGCAACATTATCCATGCTGTAGTTAATTTTAAGTATATGTTACTGCTTTGAGGTACAATATAAACTTAGTGTACTTACTTAGTGAACAGCTTGAATCCATAGATTTCTTCTTTGCGCTTCAGTTTTCCGCGTGGGAGAAGAATTAAGCTGGCGAAGTATTCTTGTAGGTATTATTACATCCTACAACACAGCAGTTATTGTTCCCTTTCTTGTTGTGTTTACATTCTCAGGAGGTTCGATACTTGACATCTTAGCATACGCTAATATTCTTACTCCACTGTCTCTGTTATCCTCTTGTTAGTAACCAAACTTGCCGCCAGAGTAGCGTGCACGGTGCGTATATCCCTGTAAACGCAGTGTTACTATCTTGTTGCAAATTAATGCCAACGCATTTTGAAGTTTAGTCAATCCAGTGCACAAATAGGCACCAATATATCCTTATAAACAAATCTATATGTTTTTAATATAATAATGACATGTTTTAAAATTATGGAACATATATTCAATATTTATTTTTGGTTTTAAATTTTACTGATTTTTAAAAACACACGCATGTGCATGTATATGTATACACGTGTGATTTTTTGAGTTTTTGTTCCTTTTACTTTCTAATGCACATCTAGGAGTGGTTGGTAGTAGATCGCTAAATTTCTAGCATTAGTTTTTCCATTTTTTTTTCTGTTTCGTAAACTCTTATACAAGTGCCTTTTATTACATATTCCAGGAATTGCTTGCATAGGCTTTCTCTGATCTTTTGTCTATAGCTTGCATGCAAAAGCACTGTAATTCATAAAATTACACAGTAGTTGATGAGACTACATGAATAAAAATCTGGTGTGTTCCATTCACATGGCTTTCTTTACAACTCTGCAATAAATTATTGTTAAAATCTTATGCTTCTATTTACTTCCTGCTAATCGAGAAAAAATTAGCACAAATAGCCTTATTACTTGCTTCCTTGTAAGTAGAAGCGAAATAAGGGAGTACCATAGGTTAAAGTGATGGTCAAAAGCTGGTTACTATGTGGCTGAAGTTCCTTTGTTTGTATGGACACGAGTTCAAAAATTCCTGCATGAGAAAAATATGTTTTTTTTAGCTGAAACCAAAAACAAGGAATATCTCAAAAACAATCAACTCCACGAAAAATATGTATATAATATAAATTGTGTGTTTTAAAGTGCTCTACATTTGTTGTGTGGTAAGTTTTGTCCATCTCTTATGGTTTAGCAGTTATGCAAAATTCTATAAAATTGACCCAGAATAAACTAGTCTTTATAGGCTATTCCCAGAAAATTCAAAATATACCTTTTATTTGTCAGGTAAATATCTTTTGTATCTGATATTTTAATCAAAATCGTTAGAGCCATTTTTTGGAAAATCAAAATGTTCGAAAAAAACTCCATATAAAGGATAGTTTTAGGTGGGGGGATTTTTCTCAAAATCTTTGTGTCGCATCCCTGGAAGACACTAAACTTAAATACCAAGTTTGGTATTTTACCGACTTTTCGTTTTTAAGTTATCGTGTTCACAGACACACACACGGACCTTTTTCTGAAAATACTTTTTTTTGGATACAGGGGACCCTAAAACATATATTTCCGGTGAAATCTCGATATCGAATTTTTGGTGGAGTGCAATACCTTCTCTACACTATATACTTAGTGCATATAGAGAAAGTAAAATGGTATTCGAAGAGTTTTGGCACCACCAGTAAGATGCCTCAGTGGCTGCCATTGATACTCATGTTATATCTGTTTCTCCTGTCCTATTCATTTATACACCACTATCTATTAGACTAGCCAAAATATATTATTGCCGCTATGGGCAGCCCAAATTCGTGCAGTATGACTACAGCTGAAGATCCCATCTAATTAATTTAATTCAGTGTCGGTAAGAGATCCACCAGGGTACCTTCTAAGAAATTAAAAGGACATTTAAACATTGAGTAAGGAATGTGATAATTTAAACAATATTTAACATTTGGTCTGGTATAGAATATTCTATCCGCTACCTAAAAAAATCTGATGTGTTCCATTCACATGACTTTCTCTATATCTCTGTAAATTATTATTGTTAATAAGCTTATCTTTTATTTATTTCATGCTAATCGAGAATAATTAACAGAAATAATCTTATTTCTTGCTTTATTGTAAGTAGAAGCGAAATAAGGGAGTACCATAGGTTAAAGTGAAAGCCAAAAGCTTGTTGCTATGTGACTGATGTTTCTTTGTTTGGATTGACAGGAATTGACAAATTCCTGTATGAGAAAAGCATAAGTTTTTCAAAGCTGAAACCAAGAAAAAGGAATATCTCAAAAACGATCATCTCCACGAAAAAAAGGTTTATAACATAATTGTGTGTTTTGACGTGCTCTACACTTTTATGAGTTAAGTTTTTGTCCATCTCTTACGGTTTAGTAGTTATGAAAAATTCATCCAGAATAAAGTAGTCTTCAGAGGCTATTAATAGAAAATTCAGAATATAAGTTTTATTTGTCAGGTAAATAACTTTAATATACGATATTTTAATCAAAATCGTTAGAGCCATTTTTTAGAAAATCAAAATTTTCTAAAAAAGTTCCATGTGAAGTGTAGTTTGGGGTGGGGGGATTTTTCTCAAAATCTTCGTGTCGCATCCCTGGAAGATACTAAACTTAAATGCCAAGCTTAGTATTTTACCGACTTTTCGTTTTTGAGTTATCGTGTTCACAGACACACGGACACACTGACACACTCACACACACGGACCTTTTTTTGAAAATACTTTACCCTAAAACATATATTTGCGGTGAAATCTCGGTATCGAATTTTTGGTGGAGTGCAATACATTCTCTATACACTATGTACATAGTGCGTATAGAGAAAGTAATAATTGAGATTAATTATTTTAATAAAATATGTAGTCATCTTGTAGATAATGAATATAAATAAATAGTAATCTATAGTATAAGGCTATAGCATAAGTGTAAATTGTAATAAATACAGAAAAAAAAAAAAACATTTATTCATCAAGATAGTGTGTGTTAAAAACGTTACTTGTCCAATTTCAGAAATAAAAAATCTTATGTGTACCATTCACATGACTTTCTCCATATCCTGCAACAAATTATTCTTAAAAAGCTTATACTTCTATTTACTTTATGCTAATCAGAAAAAATTAGCAGACATAGTTTTATTACTTGCTTCCTTGTAAGTAGAAGCGAAATAAGGGACTATCATAGGTTAAAGTGATAGTCAAAAGCTGGTTGCTATATCAATGAAGTTCCTTTGTTTATATGGATAGGAGTTGACAAGTTCCTGTATGAGAAAAGTTTTTCATAGCAGAAACCAAAAATAAGGAATGTCTCAAAAACGACGAACTCCACGAAAAAAAAAATGTATATAACATAAATTGTGTTTAAACGTGCTCTACATTCTTTGTGTAGTAAATTTTTGTCCATTTCTTACGGTTTAGCAGTTATTGAAAATTCTCTAAAATTCATCTTCAGAGGCTATTCCCAGAAAATTCAAGATATACATTTTATTTGTCAGGTAAATGTGTTTAATATACGAAATTTTAATCAAAATCGTTAGAGCCATTTTTGAGAAAATCAACATTTTCGAAAAAAGTTCCATGTAAAGGGTAGTTGGGGGGGGATTTTTCTCAAAATCTTCGTGTCGCATCCCTGGAAGATACTAAGCTTAAATACCAAGTTTGGTATTTTAGCTTCTTTTCGTTTTTGAGTTATCGTGTTCACAGACACACGGACACACACACGGACCTTTTTCTGAAAATGCTTTTTAGGGATACAGGGGGTCCTAAAACATGTATTTCCGGTGAAATCCCGGTATTGAATTTGTTGGTGGAGTGCAATACTTTTTCTATACACTATGTACATAGTGCGTATGGAGAAAGTAAAAATGGTTGTTTATATGTGATTAAAATCTCATTTTTTACATGGCCAGAAGTTGACAAATTCCCTAATGGGAGATTTCAAGTATTTTTAATTGAAACCAAGAACAAGGAAGGACTCGGAAATTCTTAACTCCCCGAAAAAATTATATGACATATATTGTTTATTCTAACGTCATCTACATTTTCTGTGCAGTAAGTTCTTGTCTATCTCTTTCGGTTTACCAGTTATAAAAATTTTATCTAAAATGAAGAAATCTTCAGAGATTATTCCCAGAAAGTTCAAGATATAAATTTTATTTGTTATGCAAATATCTTTAATATACATATTTTAATCAAAATCGTTAGAGCCATTTTTGAGAAAATCAAAGCTTTCGAAATGTTTTCCATATAAAAGGTAGTATCGGAAGCGTGATTTTCCTCAAAATCTTCGTGCATACACACACATGAGCGCGCACGCGGATCTTTATCTTAAATTTCTGTTTTGGATACTGGGGAGCTTAAAAGTGTATTTCCTTTGAAAACCCGGTATTGAATTTTTGGATGGAGTGTAGTACACAAGGCACAGAAAGAAACCGGCACGGTCTTGTTCCGTACACCGCTTTCCTTACCGTTTGTAGGGTACTTTATTGCGTCATGTTTTCATTTTATTGGCTGATACTGTCACCTTGCAGGTAACGTGTAATATTACAACAGTAAGCTATAACCCCTCCTCCTTCGCCAATTAGAGTGGCGGATATCAGAAGACACGCCCTATAAAGTCCACAAAGACAATCAGAAATTCGATGTCTAATACTATTTGTGCTCTGTGTACACTATATACCTATGTACTATCACTCACATGGCTTTTCTACCTTTTCGTAAACAAACTATTCTTACAAAAGATTATTCTTCTATGTACTTCATGGTATCGAGATAAACATTAGCAGAATTGGTCATATTACTACCTTTCTTGTAAGTAGAAGAGAAATAAAGGAATACATCAGTCTAATGCGATTGTCCACTTTTTTAAAAACTGGCCGCTATGCAGCAATTTAAATTCTGTTCTCTTTGCATGGCTAGGAGTAAAACAAAAATATATGAAAAGAATGGAACATCCGGTCTGAGAAAGGTTATGTTAAATTTCGAACAAATAGGTCATTCAGAATAAAGAGGACTTGAGAGGCTATTCCCAAGAAATTCAGGACGGAAATATGTTTAATATACAGCCTCTCTAACCAAACCCGACAGATGCATTTTTTAGAAAATAGAAATTTTTGAAAAATCTTCCAGGTGAAAGGTAGTTTGGATTGTGGAGAGTTTCCTGAAAGTTTTCGTGTCTTGTCCTTGGAAGATGCTAAACTTGAATATCACATTTGATATTGAACTATCTTTTCGTTTTTGAGTTATCGGTTTAGAAACACACGGACACACACATACACACAAGCATGGTTCTAAAAAATGTTTTTTTGTAAACAGGGCAACCTGAAACGTGTAGTAAAATCTCGGTATGGAATTTTTGGGTACAATAGAGTATTTCTGTACTTATCTCTATGTACGAAGTGGAGAAAGTAAAATTTGAAGCAATGGATTAAAACCCAATTTTATACAGATGAAGGTAAAAGAACGCTCATAACGATAGACCTTATTAATATCCCTACTTACTTCCTTCTTGCCTTCCTCTTCTTATTTTCTGACACCATTGGTCTATTTGGAGTGCCTTATAACGTCCAAAAAGCTTCACTTAGTCACTTTCATTCTTTTGTTTCTTATTAAAATTCCGCTTAAGGACTACTAAGTGGTATTTCCTTATATCATCATATATCAATATGCAAAAACATACAAAGGATGAGTTAGAATACAAAAATAATGATAACGCGTGATTCAGGAATTACAATTGAATATTTTCTTATGGGGAATGTACGTCCGGAAACGTTTTGTTATTCAGCTAGAAGGCATTAATATTTTTGAAACACTAAAACTGGTTAGTGTAATTCCGCCATACAGACTTCTGTTTTTTGCTACAAGACAAAAAAAAAAAAAAAAGAAAAAAAAAAGAGTTTTGAAGTACAAGTAGCCTGGTATCTTTAATTTTAAACAATACAATGCAAATTTTTATTTAGTTATATGACACCAAATCCACTTGCAATGAAGGAGGTCAACCATTTTAACCGCTTTGCGATATATGTTATCAATAACGTATGCAAATACCACTACAGTGCGATTAAATACGCCATAATTTCTCTCTGGAAGCTTGTAGAAATTTGAAATTTGTTTTAATGATCTCAGTGTCTCAAGAAGAATCGGTAACAACCATGGCAACAATCGATCAATGCCATCTGTTGACTTTTTGATGATTTCGATGGAAATTACGAGCATTTTCATGGCATTGTAGACAGTCAGATCTCTTTGACATGTAAACAGCCTGATTCCTGGCTCAATCGACGCAACGGTTTGTTTGGAGAGTTTACTAGCTTTCTTTCAACTTTTGTAACAGTCTCTGCATTGAATTGCGGTCTATGTTTTTCACTTTCACTAACGAGATACCAGTTGTCTTCAGCTTTCTTGCTAGCGTTAAATTGTTGCCTTTGTCGGAACATCCCGTACATTAAATTCTTTTCGAAAATCACGTTTTGTTGTTACCAAGGAATTCGTCTTCCAATATGTTTTCACAATAAAAACACCTCGCGAAGTGAGTTCTGCTTGTTCCTGTTATGATAGACTGTCCACAATGCCATGAAAATGCTCGTAACTTCCATCGAAATCATCAATATAGTCAACAGATGGCATTGATCGATTGTTGCCATGATTGTTGTCGATTCTCCCTGAGCCACTGAGATCATTAAAACAAATTTCGCATCTCTAGGAGCCTTCAGAGAGAAATTATGGCTGATTAAACTGGTTTAGGTTTACATGAATCGCACCGTATTATTGGTTGTTTTCTCCACAGTTATACAACTTACTTGGGAAGTCACATGTTCTCATGTCTTAAGTAATTATTATTCACAAGAATGTCTGCCAGTTCTACGGAAGTCAAGTAAAACATTTTTATGACAGGCCGTTAAACTGAATGTTTTTCCAGTAAACAGAGCACTTTAGTATATTTGAAAGCTGAAATTGATAACCGGAACCATAAAGTGCTGTATCATATGCAGGGGAATCCCTTATCATTTAGCTAATAAAATGCAGATTTTAGGTTAATGGTGATATGAACAATGCTAAAAGTAGAATAAAAGCGATATTACAAAATGCGCAGAAATCAAAACATAAGCGATATACTAATGTCAAAAGGGAAACAAGAATCTGAGTGACAGAATTTCATCTCATCCGACGCTGCGTTTGAGAAATGTTAATGTCCTATACATAGATAACAAGACCTTTATGGACCTACATTTCAGATAAAATATACAATATAACCCACGAATCTCGCCTGATAATAATAATAATAATAATAATAATATTGTTATTATTATATTCTTTTTCAGTTTCTCTTTTATTTATTTAGTTTTATTTATTTTATTCATTTAATGCATTATTCTTTTCATTGTTTCTTGATTTAATTCATATGAACCATGTTTAATACCTCATTGTTAAGGTATCTTTTGTTTTAGTTGTATCACGTAGCTTTAAATATTTAACCCAATTTTTACTACTTGTTACTTTCTCTATACGCAATATGTACATAGTGCATAGAGAATGTATTGCACTCCACCAAAATTTCGATACCGAGATATCACCGGAAATATATGTTTTAGGGTCCCCTGTATCCAAAAAAAAAAAAAAAAAACGTTTTCACAAAAAGGTCCATGTGTGTGTCCATGTGTCAGGGTGTCCGTGTGTCATTGAACACGATAACTCAAAAACGAAAAGTCAGTAAAATGCCAAACTTGGTATTTAAGTTTAGTATCTTCCAGGGATGCGACACGAAGATTTTGAGAAAAATCCCCCCATCCCAAACTGCCCTTTACACGGAACTTTTTTCGAAAATGTTGATTTTTTCAAAAATGGCTCTAACGATTTTGATTAAAATATCGTATATTGAAGATATTTACCTGAAAAATAAAATGTATGTTTTGAATTTTTTGTGAACAGCCTCTGAAGGTTACTTTATTCTGAGTGAATTTTACGGAATTTTGTGTAAGTGCTAAACCGAAAGAGAGAGACAAACAATACCCCACAAAAAATGTAGAGCACATTAAAACACACAATTTATGTTGTATACATTTTTTTCGTGGACTCGTGTCCATACAAAGGAACTTCAGTCACATAACAACCAGCTTTTGACTATTACTTTAACCTATGGTACTCCCTTATTTCGCTTCTACTTACAAAGAAACAAGAAATAAGATTATTTCTGCTAATTTTTTCTCGATTAGTAGGAAGTAAATAGAAGCATAAGCTTTTTAAAAATAATTTATTCCAGAGATATAGAGAACGTCATGTGAATGGAACACATCAGATTTTTCTGTCATATAATTATATTTATTACACGATATTTTAATCAAAATCGTGAGATTCGTTTATGTGAAGATCAAAATATTCGATTTTTTTTTTTACATCTAAAGGGTAGTTTAGGGTGGGGGACGTATTTTACTGCCTTTTCGTTCTTGTTTTATCGTGCTCACAGAATACATACACGAACTTTTTTTACTAAAAATGTTTTTTTATACAGGGGTCCCTAAAACATGTATTACCGGTGAAATCTCGGTATCGATACTTAAGTGGAATGCAATACCTTCTCTATACACTATGTAGAGAACATATAAAGAAGAAAATGATGTCACTGAATTACCAATGTTAATGTCCTAGTGTGCAGTTTACAATCCAATATGTTTGTATGGTTGATGTAATGGTGAATAGTTCAAATGCAGTTATTATGGAAAACGAACCATTCGAAATTTTACAAGCAGCAGAGAAGGTTACATTAGCATTGTTACCCAAAAAAGTCAAGTACGATAATAATCATTATTTGTCTATAAATATCGCCCACTAAAGAAAATGCCATACGTTACATTCACATGTCTTTTTACACCCATTCTTCAATACTTACAAATGCTTCTTTCTCTTTCTGCTTCCGATTGGTGCAGATAAACATATTTAGAAATAGTTTTATTACATATTTCCTTTAGATATAATGAGAACAGGGAAATACACCAGGTTAAGCCACAGCCAAACTTTTTAGAATCCCCTGTGTAAAGAGTTGACTTCCGCTGGAGAAAAGTTTTAAGGAATTTAAAATTGAAGCAAATACCAAATAATATCATGAAAAGGTTTAACTCTACGAAAACTTGTATATGACATAAGTTGTGTATTCTAAAGATCTAAATTTTTATTTATCTACACATAGGTTCTATGTATAGAAGAAGCACTGTATTTCACTCAAAAATTCGATATTGAGATTTCAGGAAAATACAACTTTTTTTTAGAAAAATAGCCCTGTGTGTGTGTCTATGGCTCAAACATGAATACATCCTTAAATATCAAACTTCGTATTTAAGTTTTGTATCTTCCAAGAATGCAACACGACGATTTTCAAGAAAATTTCCCCAAACTAACCTATCTTTTATAAGGAAAAGTTTTGACATTTTTGTTTTTCTCAAAAATGTCTCCAAAGATTTTGATTAAGATACCATATATTAAAGCTACTTACATCTCAAATAAAATGTATGTATATCTTGGCTATTCTGGAAATAGCTTAGGAAGACCGGTTCATTCTGGATGAATTTTGCATAACCGTAGGAGATACACCTAAACATTCATCTCTCTTTTGTTTTTCTTGAAATGTAAAGCGAACGAATTTCACATATCGATAGACTTTTAACATATATGACTATCGCTTAAGACTGATATATTCCCTTTTTTCTCTTCTACTTATAAGAAACTAAGTAGTAAGGCCAATTATGTTAATGTTCTTCTGGTTTAGCATGATGTGGATAGAAGAATAGTATTTTGTAAGAATAGTTTCTTTGCAGAACAAATATCATGTGAGTAACACAAGATGTTTTGTGTAGTACGTTTTTGTCTATCTCTTATGGTATATCAGTTAGACAAAAGTCATCCAGAATGAATAGGTCTTTAGAAGCTTTTCCCAGAAGATGCAAGATGTACATTTCGTTTCTCATGAAAATATCTTAAATATAGGAGGATATTTTAATCAAAATCGTTAGTGCCATTTTTGAGAAAATTTACATTTTCAAGCATTTTTCAAGTAAAAGGTAGTTTGGGGTGTCGCATCCACAGGGACATATACACACACTCAGGTACATTTTTCTACAAATATCTGTAATATCTCTACTCGTACTATGTATATAGTGTATAGAGAAGGTATTGCACTCCATATATATCTTGAATTTTCTGGGAATAGCCTCTGAAGACTGTTTTATTCTGGATGAATTTTACGGAGTTTTGGATAACTGCTAAACCGTAAGAGATGGACAAAAATTTACCACACATAAAATGTAGAGCACCTTAAAACACACAATTTATGCTATATACACAGTCTTACCATAAATACTGTCACAACTTTTGAGAGTAGCTGTACTCCCTGCCTCTGCCTGCTTGCACATTCCTTTGTTGTGCTATTCAGCGCTAAGACATTGAGAATTCAACTGCAGAACAAGAAGGTTGTTTGTGTTAGTTGTCAAAATGGAATGCTTGATTACGAAAATCGTGTAGCTATAGTAGCCTTGCACAAGGTAGGCAAATCCCCAGGTGATATCTTCAAAATTCTCCAGAAGTTGAAAATAAACAAGAGGTTCGTGTACCGCGCTGTCCAGTGCTCCCTTGAGACTGGAACTGTGAAAGACCGCCATAGGCAAGGAAGACCACGTACTGTGCGCATTCCAGAGTTGGTGAAAGGAGTGACATCCAAAGAAATCCCATACGGAGACAATCAGTGATGGCTCAGGAACTGAGCATTTCTAAAATGTCTATGTCGCGCACATTGCACAGTGACCTGGGTCTCTGCGCCTACAAACGGCGAAAAGGGCAGTTCCTCACAAGTGAGCTGAAGCACCAGAGGTTTCTTAAATCAAAACGGTTTTTGCAGCGTTACACAGCAAATGGTCACATAAGAATCCTTTTCACTGACAACAAATTTTCAGTATTGTGGAGATTTTCAATGCCCAAAAACGACCGAATATATGCCAGATCATCTAAAGAAGCTGCTGAGTAGGCTCCAAGGGTCCAGAGGGGCCATCATCCTGCATCTATTATCATGTTTTGGAGGGGATGTGAGCTACGAACAAACCACGGAGCTCCACTTCTGCGAAAAAGATGTGAAAACATCGGCCAAAGTGTATCAGGAGACAGTGCTGGAGAGAGTGGTCAAGCCTCTCAGGCAAAACTGGAGCTTCCAACAAGATTCAGCTCCAGTGTATAAAGCAAGGAAAACTCTAGAGTGGCTCAGGGCTAATGTTCGACCTCAGATTGGCCTTCTCTGGACTACAAATTGTGGTCTAAGCTTCAAGAAATGACTTGCAAGAAGAGACATTTTAATATTGAAAGTTTGAAGCGTTCTCTTAGGAAGGCAGCAGCAGACTTCCCACCGGAAACGTTGCCTAATTCAATGGATGAGTGGCCACAAAGACTTAAGACCTGCGAGCATGCCAGAGGTGGTCATTTTGAATAATTATATGTCAGTTTGATTCTTCAAACATACATAAAACTAATGTTATCAGTATATTAAAACATCTCAAACCACTTTGTGTAAATTGATTGAAAACCTTGTGACAGTATTTATGGTAAGACTATGTACATTGTTTTTGTGGAGTATGTCGTTTTTGAGATATTCCTTATTTTTGGTTTCACCTTTAAAAAAAACTTTTACTTTTCTCATACAGGAATTTGACATCTCCGATCCATACAAACAAAGGAACTTCAGTCAGTTAGCAACCAGCTTTTGACTATCACTTTAACCTATGGTATTCCCTTATTTCGCTTCTAACTCACAAGGAAGGAAGTAATAAGAATATTTCTGCTAATTCTTTCTCGATTAGCATGAAGTAAATAGAAGCATAAGCTTCTTTTTACCTTTTTTTGCAGAGAGGTAGAGAAAGTCATGTGAATGGAATACATCAGATTTTATTGGATCCAGATGACCACAAAACATATATTTCCGGTGAAATCTCGGTATCGAATTTTTGAGTGGAATACAACAGCCTCTCTACCTATATGTGCATAGTATGTGTAGAGAAAGTAAAACTGATTTAAGCAAAACTTGTTAACTCCTATCTATATAAACAAAGGTACTTCATTGACATAGCAACCAGCTTTCGACTATCACTTTAACCTATGGTAGTCCCTTATTTCGCTTCTACTTACAAGGAAGCAAGTAATAAGACTATTTCTGCTATTTTTTTCTGATTAGCATAAAGTAAATACAAGTATATTATAGTAGAAGTATAGTATAAGTAACAATAATTTGTTGCAGGGATATAGAGAAAGTCATGTGAATGGTACACATCGAATTTTTACTTTCTCCATACGCACTATGTACTTAGTGTATAGAGAAAGTATTGCACTCCACCTAAAAATTCGATACCGAGATTTCACTGGAAATATATATTTTAGGGTCCCCAATATCCAAAAAAAAAGCATTTTCACAAAAAGGTCCGTGTGTGTGTGTGTCCGTGTGTCCATGTGTCTGTGAACACGATAACTCAAAAATGAAAAGTCGGTAAAATACCAAACTTGGTATTTAAGTTTAGTATCTTCCAGGGGTGCGACACGAAGATTTTGAGAAAAATCCCCCACCCCCAACTACCCTTTACATGGAACTTTTTTGGAAAATTTTGATTTTCTCAAAAATGGCTCAAACGATTTTGATTAAAATTTCGTATATTAAACATATTTACTTGACAAATAAAATGTATATCTTGAATTTTCTGGGAATAGCCTCTGAAGAGTAGTTTATTCCGGATGAATTTTACTAACTTTTGAATAACTGCTAAACCGTAAGAGATGGACAAAAACTTACGCCACAAAAAGGGTAGAGCACATTAAAACACACAATTTATGTTATATACATTTTTTCGTGGAGTTCGTCGCTTTTGAGACATTCCTTATTTTTGGTTTCTGCTATGAAAAACGTATGTTTTTCTCATACAGGAACTTGTCAACTCCTATCCGTATAAACAAAGGAACTTCATTGACATAGCAACCAGCTTTTGACTATCACTTTAACCTACGGTTGTCCCTTATTTCGCTTCTACTTACAAGGAAGCGAGTATTTAGACTATTTCTGCTAACTTTTTCTGATTAGCATAAAGTAAATAGAAGTATAAGCTTTTTAAGAATTATTTGTTGCAGGGATATGGAGAAAGTCATGTGAATGGTACACATCAGATTTTTAAACTAGCATTTAAATCAGTAGGAAGAACGATACAAATGATAGTTACATGGAAACAGATAAAACATTAACTTATCTTTCGTATTGCGTCAGTTACACATTTATGTGAACTATATTGTATTACTTAGCCTCATTAACAAGAGAGCATATTGATTAATCCCGGGGCCATTATTTGCCAATCCTGTGCATGATTGTCCGTCAAACAATAGTTATCGGAATTAGATTAGAGGACTGATTGAAACAAGCTATTTACTTGAACTTTCGCCAAGTTCATCTGTTTAATCTGATTTGTAAGGGCAGCTATGGGACATAAACCCCTTTAGATCATGATTAATTAATTCTGTTCATTGTTCCGAACACCAGTACCTCCCTCCATATGGCATCAAAAGCCTAAAATCTATAATTGCATTTATTGTTTAACATCTAAGGGAATGCACTGGAAAAAATCTGATGTGTTCCATTCACATTGCTTTCTCTACATCTCTGCAACAAATTATTATTAAAAAGTTTCTATTTACTTCATGGTAATCGTGAAAAAATTAGCAGAAATAGTCTTATTACTTGCTTCCTTGTAAGTAGAAGCGAAAGCCATAGGCTAAATTGACAGTCAAAAGCTGGTAGCTATATGACTGAAGTTCCTTTGTCTGTAAGGACAGGAGTTGACAAATGCCTGTATAAGAAATGTATAGTTTTTTTTTTGTTTTTTTTTTTTTACAGCTGAAACCAAAAACTTGATATATCTCAAAAACGAGCAACTCCACGAAAAAAATGTTTACAATATAAATCGTGTCTTTTAATGTGCTCTACATGTTTTGTGTTGTAAGTTTTTGTCCATCTCTTATAGTTTAGCAGTTATGCAACATTTCGTAAAATTCATCCAGAATAAAGTAGTCTTCCGAGGCCATTCCCAGAAAATTCAAGACATACATTTTATTTGTCAGATAAATATCTTTAATAAACGGAATTTTAATCAAAATCGTTAGAGCTATTTTTAAGAAAATCAAAAATATCGAAAAAATGTCCATGTAAAGGGTAGTTTGGGGTAGGGGGATTTTTCTCAAAATCTTCGTGTCGCATCCCTGGAAGATACTAAACTTAAATACCAAGTTTGGTATTTTAGCGAGTTTTCGTTTTTGAGTTATTGTGTTCACAGACACACACACACAAACACACACGGGCTTTGTTCTGAATATACTTTTTTGGATACAGGGGACTCTAAAACATGTATTTCCGGTAAAATCTCGGTATCGAATTTTTTGGTGGAGTACAATGCCTTCTCTATACACTATGTACATAGTACATATAGGGAAAGTAAAAAGTGGTAATCAAATGTTTTTAAAAACTGTCGTTTTGCCATTGTCATTGCAAACCACTTCTTTTCTTGGCCAGGAATAAAACAAAAGAAAAACGGACACTTCTTGTCTGAGAAAACTATAATTACTTTACAATTGAAACGTTAACTCCACAACAAAAACGTAAAGGGCATCAATTTGGTGTTAAACGAGATCTGCAGCACGGTTTGGTCTATCCCTTCGGTTTAGCAGTTAAGCAAAATTCAGCAAAATTTATCCAGGATTAAGAGGTCTTCGGAGACTATTTCCAGAAAATTCAAGATATAAATTTTATTTGTGTTGTAAATATCTTTAATATACGGTTTTTAATCAAAATCGTTAAAGCAATTTTTGAGAAAATCAAAATCTTCAAAAATTTTTCCATGTAAATGTAGTTTGTGGTGGGGAGATTTTCTTGTAAATCTTCGTGTCGCACCCTTGGAAGATACTAAACCTAAAAGTTTGGTATTTAAAGATCTTTTCGTTTTTGATCTATGCTATCCACAGACTCACGCCGACGTTTTTCTAAAAATCTCATGTGTTATACTGAAATGACTTTTTCTAGCTGCTCTACAAACAAACTTCTCGAGAAAACTTATTCTTCTTTCTACACAACGCTAATCGGGATAAACATTAGCAGAATATTTGTGGTTAGCTGCTTATAAGTAGAAGAGAACTAAGGGAGTGCACTAGGCTAAAGTGATAATTAAATGTTTTAAAAACTCTCGTTTTACAATTGTCATAGTAAAACACTTTTGGCTTGGCCAGGAGTAGAACAAAAGAAAAACGGAGTGTAAGTTCTTTGAAACTGAAACCAATAACAAGGAATATCTCGGAAACGGTTCCCTCCATAGTAAAAACGTAAAGGACATAAATTGTTAATCAAAATTTAGCAAAATTCATTCAGAATAAAGAGTTCTTCAGAGGCTATTCCCAGAAAATTCAAGATATACATTTCATTTGTAAAGTACATATCTTTAATGTACGGTATTTTAATCGAAATTGTTAGAACCATTTTGAGAAGATCAAAATTTCCAAAATGTTTCCATGTAAAGGTAGTTTGTGGTGGGAGAGATTTTCCTGAAAATCTTCGTGTTTGGAAGATACTGAACCTAAATACCAAGATTAGTATTTAAGGTCTTTTCGCTTTTGAGCTATGCTGTACACAGACACACATGGAGGTGTTTCTGAAAAATTTTTTTCGGACTAAGGGGACTCCAAAGAATATATTTTCGGTGAAATCTCGACATCGAATTTTTGGGTGGAACACAAAACCTTCTCTATCCAGTATTTTTATTTTGTACATGCGGGTTAGAAAAGGTAAAAATCTGGTGTGTTCTATTTGCATAACTTTCTCTAACTTTTCCACATATTGACTATTCTCATGAAAGATTATTCTTTTATCTACATCATATTAATCAAGATAAACATTATCTGAATTTCTCTTATTACTTGCTTCTTAGTAAGCAGAATGTAAATAAGAAAATACACAGGCTAAGGGGCTAATAAAATCTTTTAAAAAAACTGTTGCTATTTGAAAAACTTGAAGTTGAGTTCCCTTAGAATGGACAGTAGTAAAACAAAAGAGATGAAAGGAAATGTGACTTCCAGTTTGAGAAAAATTACTTAGCTTAAGAATATCTTTGAAACAGTCTGCACTACATAAAAACGTAAATGACATAAATGATGTGTTTCAACGTGATGTACATTTTTTGTGTGGTTAAAATCTCTTACGGTGTAACATTTATGCCAAACTCAGCAAAATTCATACGAATAAAGCACTTCAGAAAATCTAAAGTATATATTTCATTTTTGACATTTTAACTTTTAATATACTGTATTTTAAACAAAATTGTTAGAGCTATTATTCACAGAAACAAAATTTCAAAAAAATGTTCCATCTGAAGGGTAGTCTGGGGTTGGGGGATAGTTGGGTGGGGATAGTAAACATAAACATAAGTTTGGTATTTAACGGGTTTTTGTTTTTGAGCTATGCTGTCTACAGACAAACACGCACACACACACACACATGATAACTCAAAAATAAAATGTTGGCAAAGAGCCACACTTGGTACTTAAATTTGGTGTGTTCCAAAGATGCGACACAAAGATTTTGAGGAAAATCCCCGCACTTTTTGGGATTCAGGGAGTCTCAAAACATATATTTCCGGTGCAAGCTCGGTATCGAATTTTTGTGTGTATTATAATACCTTGTCTATACACCATGTGCATGGTTCGTGTAGAGAAAGTAAAAAAAAAAAACCTGAATCGAGCACCCTGGAACTCATACTAACACCGCGCATTAACCAAATACGCGTTTAGCTATAACTTGCATTGCCAAAGTCAATAATGTTGGCATGCAGAAAATGGGTCTCGGGCAGCGGCGGCTGCTGTATAGGAGCACAAGAGCAAACCTCCAATATTTCTTAGTGGATCTCCTTTTTCTCTAACAGGAAACATTTAATAAAATGCGCTATCCGGTACCACTTGTTTAAATATACCGCGCTCTGCTCTTCAGATTGAACACAGCCGAGAACCTGAGTATGTGACAACAACGCTTGTAGCACAGGCCTCGTGTGCTAGTGTATTACTAACGTTTAGCAGCTCTGCGCTTGCGCGGCCAACAAAACAGCTCGGAATTTTACAGCCAGAAATGAGCACATTGCAATCGTGCACTTTAGTTCTCATTCACATCACCAGGATTCTGTTTATTATCGGGAGGTGCTGCTATCTTTGAGATTTAGCTGAAACTATCCGGAAATGCAACTGCATTTGATGAGGCGCTATTTTTCTTAATAATTTGCAGTTTATGCAAAAGCTTGCTTAAGACTAACGTGTGCTGCAGTTTTACTAAGTTATTTCTGGTATAATGTGATTAACTTACTGTGACAATACTTAATGAATTAACAGGTGAGACTAGTGTGGGTTTTCTAACATGTTTTAAACATAGCTTATTATTTTAACAACAATGTTCTCTGTGTTGAGCAAGTGACCTCGTGGTTCTCAATTCTTGTGACTTTTCAAAGGTAGCCATGAATTCGGTGGACTCGATATTAAGAAGCCATGAAAAACTTACATATGAGGAACAAATAGAAATAAAACGACTGGGACGTCCACAGCCCGATTTGGTAACTAAGCATGTGACAAAAACTCAAAAGCGGGACTATAGACGTACATTTAATAACAATGTATACGCAACATGCAAATGGCTTTGCGGTTGCAGTATCAGAAACTCGCTGTTTTGCTTTCCTTGTCTTGTGTTTAGCTCCAATGCGACGAGTAACTGGACAAGAGTAGGACGTGCCGACCTGGTGCAGCTCAGTGAAAAGATAAAAAAACATGAGAATTCACGTGCACATAAGAACGCATGTATTCGATTCGCCATGCTTGGTCGTGTGAATATCAGCACTCAACTAGACAGCGCTTACAGGCAGTCGGTAAAGAGACACAACGAGCAAGTTGACAAAAATAGGTACATTCTCTCTAGGCTAATTGATTGTGTAAAATTTTGTGGAGCATTTGAACTAGCTCTACGCGATCATGATGAGCGGGAGAATTCTGAAAATCCCGGGGTGTTTCGTGGGCTTGTTAATTTTGTAAGCTCTATTGACATAGCAATGCAAGAACACTTAGAAAATGCAACTGTGTTCAAAGGTACTTCAAAGACGGTGCAGAATGACATCCTCGACTGCATGCTTGCGGTCTGCAGGGAAATTATATCAGAAGAAATAAAGGTAGCTCATTACTTAGCAGTCATGGCCGATGAAACAACGGATGTGTCTACTCAGCAACAACTCGCTATTGTGTACAGATACGAGATGCAAGGGTCGGCTGTTGAGCGTTTTTGGGGTTTTTTCAATCCTGTTGCCCAAGATCCTGATGCTATATCTGGGGTAATAAACACTGCTTTGCTAGAGCTTATAGGAGAGCAGAAACATAAATTAATAGGTCAATGTTACGATGGTGCAGCTGTTATGAGTGGCAGTGCAAGTGGAGTTCAGGCGAGAATACGAGCTATGTACCCTAATGCATATTACATACACTGTTACGCCCATCAATGCAATTTGGTTCTGCAGAAGGCTGCTGCCATAAACAGCTCATCCAGGATTTCCTGCATTTTTTTCAAGATCTTGTCTAAGAACCAAAATACTTGACAGAATTGTGCAAAACAGAGTTCCGAGGCTAGCAGCTACACGCTGGATTTGCAACATTCGTTCAGCGAATGCTGTGTATGAAAATAAAGAACGTCTCATCCAGTGTCTAGAGGAAATAAGTCTGCTTGATAATATTGATGACAAAACAAGACGTGAGTCAAGCCTCTTAGCAGCTTTGGAGGATTCTGCATTCACCTTCTGGTTGGAATTCTTTCAGGCGGAGCTCTTATTTGAAGTACTGCAATACAGACAAATCGATGCTTTAAAAGCAAAACGCTACTTAGATCGGTTCTCGTCTGCTGTGCAGGAAATTAGAGACACTGCACTTAACAGATGTGAAGTTTCCGAAAATCGAGTGGCAGAAGGAAAGGAAGTGTGCGACGCGATACTTAGTCACGTAAATGGCAGATTTTCATTTACCGATCATTTAGTGGCTTCGAGACTAGTTGATGTCGCTTCTTTCCAGACATTCTCCGAAGATTTTCCAGAAAAAGATCTCGTCACTACTGTTGAAATCTACCCATGGTTGCTCAAGTCACAGCTTAAAACAGAACTTCAAGTACCGTGATATGATGAACGCTGAAGGAGCATCACCTATGTTGCAGTTCATAACAGAAAACAACCTCAACGAAGAAACTTTTCCGCAATTAACCGAACTACTGAAGATTGTTATCACTACGCCCATGACTACACCAGAACCAGAAAGATGCGTTTCCACATTGAAAAGAATTAAAACCTTTACGAGGAATACGATGGCTGAAGACGGATTCTCAGCATTGGCAATGCTTGCTATTGAGAAGAAACTGGTCAACAGCATAAAAGACTTTAATCACCGAGTGATAGAAAAATTTGCACTCTTGAAAAACAGCCGTGTGGAATTTCTGTACAAATAACTTTGGTGTCCATTGCATAATTCAAACAATGTAAATATCATCTATTGTAAATACCATTCTTCACATGAACTATATCAAAGGACTTTACCCCTTCATCACCATCTGGGAACATCATATTGCTGTTAACTATCGGAGACTAAGAAATTCAATATCTTTACAATACTGGGTGAGTGACGATTTGTGTAACAAATATATAATTCTTGTTTTTAGGCACTATCATTGTTTCTAATATTACTGGATTTGGTGTTACGGTGACGGTGGCTATAGTAGTAGCAGTAGTAGTAGTCGTGGTGGTGGTAAAGTGCTGATTTTGTGAACACTTACATTTTTAATCCACGAGCCGCCACTGGTCTCGGGTTCGATATTTTCAGGCTGAGACTGTAGTTTGCGTTTTGCATAAAACCAGAGAATAAGGGACAGATAAACTAATTTGTATTTTTGGTGAAATATCGATTTTGAGGGGAGGAAAAAAAAAATAAAAAGAAAAAATCTGACGTCTACCATTCACATGACTTTCTCTATATCCCTGCAACAAATTATTCTTATAAAGCTTATACTTCTATTTACTTTATGCTAATCAGAAAAAAATAGCAGAAATAGTTTTATTACTTGCTTCCTTGTAAGTAGAAGCGAAATAAGGGAGTACCATAGGTTAAAGTGATAGTCAAAAGCTGGTTGCTATATCATTGAAGTTCCTTTGTTTACATGGATAGTAGTTGACAAGTTCCTGTATGAGAAAAGTATAAGTTTTTCATAGTAGAAACCAAAAATAAGGAATGTCACAAAAACGACGAACTCCACGAAAAAAAATGTATATAGCATAAATTGTGTGTTTTAACGTGCTCTACATTTTTTGTGGAGTAAGTTTTTGTCCATCTCTTACGGTTTAGCAGTTATTCAAAATTCAGTAAAATTCATTCAGACTAAACTATTCTTCAGAGGCTATTCCCAGAAAATTCAAGACATAGATTTTATTTGTCAGATAAATATCTTTAATATATGATATGTTAATCAAAATCGTTAGAGCCATTTTTGCCAAAATCAAAATTTTCGAAAAAAGTTCCATGTAAAGGATAGTTGGAGGTGGGGGGATTTTTCTAAAAATCTTCGTGTCGCATCCCTGGAAGATACTAAACTGATATACCAAGTTTGGTATTTTACCGAATTTTCGTTATTGAGTTATCGTGTTCACAGACACGCGAACACACACACACACAAACACACACACACACACGCGGACCTTTTTGTGAAAATGCTTTTTTACTTTCTCCATACGCACTATGTACATAGTGTATAGAGAAAGTATTGCACTCCACCAAAAATTCGATACCGAGATTTCACCGGAAATATATGTGGTTTAAGTTTAGTATCTTCCAGGGATGCGACACGAAGATTTTGAGAAAAATCCCCCCACCCTCAACTACCCTTTACATGGAACGTTTTTCGAAAATTTTGATTTTCTCAAAAATGGCCCTAACGATTTTGATTAAAATTTCGGAAATTAAACATATTTACCTGACAAATCAAATGTATATCTTGAATTTTCTGGGAATAGCCTCTGAAGAGTAGTTTATTCTGGATGAATTTTACTAAATTTTGAATAACTGCTAAACTGTAAGAGATGGACAAAAGCTTGCTACACAAAAAATGTAGAGCACATTAAAGCACACAATTTATGTTATATACATTTTTTTCGTGGAGTTCGTCGTTTTTGTGACATTCCTTATTTTTGGTTTCTGCTATGAAAAACGTATACTTTTCTCATACTGGAACTTGTCAACTCCTATCTATATAAACAAAGGTACTTCATTGACATAGCAACCAGCTATTGACTATCACTTTAACCTACGGTTGTTCCTTATTTCGCTTCTACTTACAAGGAAGCGAGTAATAAGAATATTTCTGCTAATTTTTTCTGATTAACATAAAGTAAATAGAAGTATAGGCTTTTTAAGAATTGTTTGTTGCAGGGATATGGAGAAAGTCATGTGAATGGTACACATCAGATTTTTTGGATATTGGGAATCCTAAAACATATTTCCGGTGAAATCTCGGTATCGAATTTTTTTGTGGAGTGCAACACGTTCTCTATATACTATGTACATAGTGCGTATAGAGAAAGTAAAAAAAAAAAACACCACCCCTAAGAAAGATTCCATGCTGATATATCCTGAGTCTGGGCGTTCACGCTTCCACACCGTTCCTTAATATGTTGAACCGTTACGTGGGACTCGAACCCGGAACACCTTTAAAGCAACCTATAATGTGAACCGCGACAAGGGGACATCCCATTTAACCATACTGACTTCTAAGGCTGAACAAACTATACAAGAGAAATAATTTTAATTATGTGTCCAGTTTTACCAACTTTGACTGTATACAATTACCTCAAACGAAGCAAAGCAAACAGTAGAATGCGTTTCACGGTTGAGCTCGTTGTGTTTATCCCAAGGCAAGCGACCCCTCCGGCGTCTACTGCACAAGATAAACCGGAAATCCGTCCTTTGGAAGAGCGTCTGTTGGGTGCCGTCTGTTAATGTGCTTCCGTTGGCAGTACTGTATGTGCTTGGCGTTATCACAAAATAAATATATATCCACACAATCTGTAGAAACAACACTGTACCAACATTATAGATCATCTTACTGTAACCACCATTCCGGTTCCAGTAAATTCTATGGCTCTGTTTCCTTTAAATAACATTTGTCTTTGCTTTTTGCTTTTCTCAATAATACCTCTAAGGGTTATAGCAGCCATATGTTAAAACATTAGCATAACGAATAAATTGAATTCACTGTGAATAAATAGTCTATGAATTCATGTTATATGATTTTCGTAAAGCATAAAAAATGTTATATCATTAAAAATCTGATGTGCTCCATTCTCATGACAACAAATTATTGTTAATAAGCTTATTCTATTTAATTCATGCTAATCGAGAAAAAATTAGCAGAAATAGCCTTATTACTTGCTTCCCTGTAAGTAGAAGCGAACAATGGGAGTATCAGAGGTTAAAGTGAAGTCAAAAGCTGGTTACTAGGTGACTGAAGTTCCTTTGTTTGTATGGACACGAGTTGACAAATTCCTGTATGAGAAAAGTACAAGTTTTTCAAAGCTGAAACCAAAAACAAGGAATATCTCAAAAACGATCAACTCCTCTAAAAAAATGTATATAACATAAATTGTGTGTTTTAATATGCTCTACATTTTTTGTGTGGTAATTTTTTGTACATTTCTTACGGTTTAGCAGTTATGCAAAATTCACCCAGTATGAAGTAGTCTTCAGAATCTATTCCCAGAAAATTTAAGATATACATATTATGTGTAATATACGATATTTTAATCAATATCTTTATAGCCATTTTTGAGAAAATAACATTTTCGAAAAAAGTTCCATGTAATGGGTAGTTGGGAGTGGGGGCATTTTCTTGAAAATCGTCGTGTCGCATCCCTGGAAGATACTGAACTTAAATACCAAGTTTGGTATTTAACGGTCCTTTCGTCTTTGAGCTATGCTGTCCAGAGACACACAGGCACACAGACACACACACATGCGCACACACAGACACGCACCTTTTCCATCTTTGGATTCAGGGGGACCCCAAAACATGTATTTCCGGTGAAATCTCGGAACGAATTTTGGGTGCAATACAATACGTTATCTATACACTATGTACATAGTACGTGTAGAGAAAGTAAAAACAGTGACCCGTAAAGCGGTCGTTCTCACGTTCGCAAAAACTTGGAATGCTAAAGCAACTGAAGCCTTTGTATAGACAAGCTTCTAGAAACTTCTGTGGCATTATTTACATTAATATAGGGGATAGTTACTAGCCAAGTTATTCAGTCTTTAGTCAGTCTTCGTCTAGAACGTTAGCGCGCAGTGTGTGGGAGCTGTCAATTTTCTACGCGTCGAGGTGTCGAGTAAATTGTTGTGGAGCACTAAATTAAAGAATTTATTTCTAACCATAATTAATTCTTTATCACATGGCAATGTAATATTTCTTTCTTTTTACTTTCTCTATACGTACTATGTACATATTGTATTGCACCAAAACATTCGATTCCGAGATTTCACTGAAAATATATATTTTGTGACCCCTTAAATCCAAATAAAGCATTTTTGGAAAATTTTCCGTGTGTGTGTGTCTGTGGGCAGCATAGCTCAAAAATGAAAACACCGTTAAAAACCAAACTTGGCATTTAAGTTGTGTATCCTCCAAGGATGTGACACGAAATTTTCAAGAAAATCCCCCCACATCAAACTGATCTTTACATGGAACTTTTTTCGAAAATTTTATTTTCTTAAAAATGGCTGTAACGATTTTGATTAAAATATCGTATATTAAAGATATTTACCCGACAAATAAAATGTATATCTTGAATTTTCTGGGAATAGCCTCTGAAGACTACTTTATTCTGGATGAATTTTACATAACTGCTAAACCGTAAGAGGTGGACAAAAACTTACAACACAGAAAATGTAGAGCACATCAAAACACACGATTTGTGTCATATCTTTTTTTTTTTTTTTTCGTGGAGTTGATCGTCTTTAAGATATTCCTGGCTTTTTGCTTCAGCTTTGAAAAAGTTATACTTTTCTCATACAGGAATTTGTCAACTCCTTACACACAAAGAAAGGAACTTCAGTAACATGGCAATCAGCTTTTGACCATCAATTTAACCTATTGTACTCCCTTATTTCTCTTTTACTTACAAGGAAGCAAGTAATTGCACTATTTCTGTTTTTTTTTTTCTTGATTAGCGTTAAGTAAATAGAAGTATAAGCTTTTTAACAATAATTTGTTGCAGAGATGTAGAGAAAGTCATGTGAATGGAACACATAATTTTTTTTTTTGTAGTTTAACGCCCTTTAACCTCGTTTGGTCATATCGAACGATGAATGCAATTGATGATATGATGCTCAAATTATCTCGGGGTCCATGGAGCTTAAAGTTACTCGACATTCGTCTTCTCAGGATAAGGGAAAACCCCGAAAAAAACCTTACCCGGGTAACGATATTTTGAACGTGAGGCAGACATGCTACCACCACATTACCCAGGCGGGCAAGATTATTTTATTCCTGACCATGCAAAGACCGAATTTCAGTCGGATAGCGACAGCTTTAAAAATATTTCACTTGGCTTTAACCTTATGTATTCCCTTATTTCCTTCCTACTTATAAGAAACTAAGTAAAAGGACCATTTCTGGTAATTTCTGATTAGCATGCAGTAGGTGTGAACATAGGAACAGTTTATTATAAAATAAGTAGAGAATGTCATGTGAATTAAGCACTAATTTATGCTAAAGTCTCTATATTGAATTTTTGTGTGGAATGTAATACTTCCTCTATCTTCTATATAGGAATGTATAATTATGGTTACTTCAGTAATAAAAATACCGATTTTTCAGGCTTATTCGGTCTTTAGCGCTAGTGGATTTAAATATATGATAGCGAGCCCGTTGTCTCAAAGGGGAGGTATGGAATTAGATATTGTACTGCATGCCTTACCGACTTCGTAAAAAGGTTGATGTGCAGATCTGGATTTCACCAGGACATTTTGTGCATTCTTTTCACACGAAGTGAAAGTGGCCGATACAGGATTTGCATGATTGAGTGCTATCGGGTGTCTCAAAAACGTATCCGCAAAGAACTCGAATGGTCATAACTGTGGTTACGTTGGTAACGGAACTATGGATTGTGTGCTTGTGAAACAAAGTCAAAATGTTAACCAATGAAGAGAGAAGGTTTTCAGTTGACAGATTCTTTGATGCTGATAATGTGTAAAATGTAAAGTTCAGATGTAATGTTAAGATCAGCGAAATCAGCATAGGAAACAACTGTTTCTGTGTAGACTACACATAGAGCTGTTAGTAAGGAAATGAAAATGGGTCCCTATTAATGTAAGGTTCCCGAAAACAAAATAAACTAGATGAAGAAATCACAAATTAAGTATACACGAATTTGTAGTGCCCGAAACAAGAGCAAAATAGTCGAACTCTGTCCACAAGGGATGAGGAAATTCTTCTGTGATAGTAAATAATTATTCTCTATTTCAGTTCAGTTCATCCTCATTCCGAAAAATAATTAGAGAGATCCATTGCCAACAGAAGGTCATGAGTGAATGTGGAGATACATTTGAGAAATCCGTTACTTCCGAACTGGAAAAATAGTTGCCTATCAGAATAATTGCCGCGATAACAAGGTTGCGAGTGTTCCAAATTTAAATATTGTAATGTACAAGTCCCATTTCACTAAGGTGGCCTCGAAACTGTTGACATCCACCCCTTCTATTTATTTTTCGCTAGTCCTCTGCAAGAGGCAATACATGATAAACTCGCTACCTAGTATGACGCCATACGCAGGCAAATGGCTGGCGGCAAAGAATGAAATAATCTGAAGACCCTATATATGTGATAACAGTGAGAAAGAAGAATTAATTAATTAATCTTATGACCCCAGTATCATACAGGATGACAATATATTTATAAATAAAGACATGCGTATTTTCGTCCTACATCTGGACCATATTTGCTGCACATTCCTGCTCGATAATATCAGCAAATGGTGTGTTATATCATGAATCTTTTTGGTACAACACAGTATATGCAAGTATGATTATTCTGAAGATGCCGGACAGTTAGTTTGTGTAACTGCCACTAGTTCAGCAGGATCGATATTGTTTGACTGTAGGATGCCATCGACGACGGCACTGGTATCATCAGGCAGACTGTCACTGCGGCCTAGGACGTATACTCTGGCTGTAATAAGAAAACAAATTATAGGTTAAGGAGACTGTCAAGTGAAACTTCTAAATTCCACATTTTTAAATATAGGTATTTTAATGTGTATATACATATCCTTTATTAATAGGAATATCTATAAAATATTAAGCCATCTACTCCAATTATTTGCATATCATAAATTATTAATTAGGAATTAAACTGTTTGATATTGTAAAATAATCCTTGCTGAACAGTTTACATGTGTAATAATTGTTAGGTATGTTGCTAATGTGCAAAAAATAAAGTATGTCTGTATTTTTGTGTATAAAGAAAGCAGAAGACAGGGAATTTCTTTGTAACTGCAATTTTTAACTTTTGTTTTAAGAAGAATATGTTTTACCGTCTCTAACACGCATGTACACAAGGCACAGAAAGAAACCGGCACTGTGTTGTTCCGTACACCACATTCCTTACCGTCTGTAGAGTACTTCATTACGTCATGTTTTTATTTTATTGGCTTATATTGTCACCTTACAGGTGAGTGTTCTATATCGAACCAATAGAGCATACCTATGTTGGGTTTGTCAACTCATTCGCTAATAGGTATAGTCACCTCCCTCAACTGGAAGCGAGGTTAGGTAACGTGTACTACAACAGTAAGCTACGACCTCTCCTCCTTCCCCAATTAGAATGACGGAGCGGCCAGCGGATATCAGAAGACACGCCCTATAAATTCCCTACAGACAATCAGAAATTCGATCTCTAATACTATTTGTGCCCTGTGTACAATGCACATAGTAGATAAAGAAGGTATTATATTCAACAAAAAATGCAATACCGTGATTCCATGGGAAATGGCGAGTCAAAAAAGAGAAAGAAAGAAAAAGACACTTTCTGAAAATGTTGGTGCCTGTGTGTTTTTGTAGTGTTTAACGCCCGCTTTTACTGCATAGGCACTGCAGACGATGACACTGATGATCCATGAAATGAAGTTGGAGCACCGGTGGAATACGAGGGCACCACTTTGTCCATCACAAATCCCATATGCGGTCGTCTGGAAGCGAACCCGGGCCACCTTGGTGAGGGTCAAGTGGTCTAATCACTCGGCCAAGGCACGGCCTTATATGGGTGTGTGTATATGTGGGCAGCATAACTCAAATTGCAAGTTTAATAGTTTTAAATATCGTATTGATTGTACACCAATTCTGTGTTGCTTTGCTAATGGCATACAAATGAGGTATTCTGAAATAAAATAGGTCACACACGTCCAAATTCATTTGAATTATTATTGTGCTTTCCAGAAAACATGCCATAATTTTGACATTTACCTATAGGGACAATAGCTTCCCTATCTCAAAGTGTGCATTTAGGACACAGTGGCTGTTTCCGAATTCCCCGACCTGACGTATACATAGCGGTTGTTGTTTCAAACAACAATATAGAGGTACCAATCTTAGAGGGCTTAAGTTTGAAGTTTGACGACTTTATATAGTTTAGAATTTGTTTGGCTGCTATCATTAGTGAATGTTCTCAGTAAATTTGTCATTGTTATGTGAATCAAAACTTTCATTTGAAAGGTCTTAGTCTTACTAATATTAAAGTTGATCTAGAGTCTACTTTCAGGAAGTCCGCTCCTTTTTACTTTCTCTATACGTGCTCCCCACCCCAAACTACCCTTTACATGGAACTTTTTTCGAAAATTTTGATTTTCTTAAAAATAGCTCTAACGATTTTGATTAAAATATCGTATATTAAAGATATTTACCTGACAAATAAAATGTATATCTTGAATTTTCTGGGAATAACTTCTAAAGATCTGTTTATTCTGGATGAATTTTGCTTAATTTGCCATAACTAGTAAACCGTAAGAGATAGACAAAAACTTACTATACAAAAAATGAAGGGCTTATTAAAATACACAACTTACGTCATATACGTTTTTTTCGTGGAACTTACTGTTTTCGAGGTTTTCATTGTTATTAGTTTCAGCTGTGGAGGACATACTTTTCTCAGACGGGAGTGTCCCCGTTTTTGTTTTGCTCTACTGCTGGCCAAGAAAAGAAGCGATTTGTAATGACAATCGCATAACGACAGCTTTTAAAACATTTGACTATCGATTTAGCCTAGTGTATTCCCTTATTTTCTTCCTACTTATAAGGAACTAAGTAATAAGAACATTGTGCTGAATACCTCGATTAGCAAGGTGCAGAAAAAAGAATAATCTTATTTAAAATGTTTGTATAACGGCTAGAGAAAGTCATGTGAGTGTAACACATCAGATTTTTTTGTTAGGTCGGCTACTTCTCTGACAGCCCTGGTACCTCTACGATCCTCCCTTTGTACGGTTGAATTCTGGGACACCTCTATTTTGCACCAATATGTGACAATTGTAGCATCTAGATTTTCAAGTACAAATTTACTCACTCTGAAGAGCACCTAGATGATCCACCCAGCAGGCCCACGTTGCAGCATAACTGGTGTTATCTGTTCCCAGAACCAGATACTTCACTCTCCAGAAACTACCTGAAACACATGTATGGCATTTTACATTCTAAATGAACGTTCATTTCTAAGACAAGACAATAGGCTACATTAAGATGTTAAAACACCTTTTCTTTTTAACTTTTATATCTTTTTCGCGTATCTAAGGCAGAGGAAGAATTTCAAGAATTTACGGTAATTCAAAATTCAGCAAAAATAAATAAAATATTGAATAGAGAAGGAAGGAGGGAGCATGGAAGGAAGGCAGGCATGCTATCGGAGTTTTTTCTCAAATGTACGCCTTGAGGGTATGTGTGCTTTTATTTGTGACAAAACCTGAGAATTCAGGCTTATATTAAATGTCATATTTGAGTCGCACAAATTTTTACTTTCTCTTTACTCACTATGTACATAGTGTATAGAGAATGTATTGCACTCCACCAAAAAATTCGATACCGAGATTTCACCGGAAATATACGTTTTAAGCTCCACTGAATCCAAAAAAAAGTATTTTCAGGAAAAGGTCCGTGTGTATGTGTGTCCGTGGGTCCGTGTGTCTATGAACACGATAACTCAAAAACGAAAAGTCGGTAAAATACCAAACTTGGTATTTAAGTTTAGTATCTTCCAGCGATGCGACACGAAGATTTTGAGAAAAAATCTCCCCTCCCAACTACCCTTTACATGGAACTTTTTTCGAAAATTTTGATTTTCTCAAAAATGGCTCTAACGGTTTTGATTAAAATTTCGTATATTAAAATTTTTTACCTGACAAATAAAATGTATATCTTGAATTTTCAAGGAATAGCCTCTGAAGAGTAGTTTATTCTGGATGAATTTTACGGAATTTTGAACAACTGCTAAACCGTAAGAGATGGCCAAAAGCTTACCACACAAAAATGTCGAGAACATTATAGCACACAATTTGTGTTATATAAATTTTTTTCGTGGAGTTCGTCGTTTTTGAGACATTCCTTATTTTTGGTTTCTGCTATGAAAAACTTATATTTTTCTCATACAGGAACTTGTCAACTCCGATCCATATAAACAAAGGAACTTCATTGACATAACAGCCAGATTTTGAATATCACTTTAACCTATGGTAGTTCCTTATTTCGCTTCTACTTACAAGGAAGCAAGTAATACGACCATTTCTGCTAATTTTTTCTGATTAGTATAAGGAATATAGAAGTATAAGCCTTTTAAGAATATTTTGTTGCAGGGATATAGAGAAAGTCATGTGAATGGTACACATCAGATTTTTAATACTTTAGGCAGACATTTTCAGGAAAACTCTCGTACTAAAATAATCCTTTTCGTGAACATGTTCTCACTACTTTTTAGTGTCTGAAAATGTCTCAAAGATTTTATTAAAATATTAGTATTCTCAAAGATTTCCTTGACGAATCAAATGCAAATACAGTGGAAAATATACTTATCGAAATCCTTGAAACTCTTATAGCACCCGTAAACGGAAAGAGATATGCAACTTTTACCACAGAAAAATGCTTCAAAGTGCACTATATTTAAATTATGTTTTTCTAAGCATTACCGGTTACCTAAGTTTTTCTTACTGAATATTTACAATTTTCAAAGTAGAAGTCTGACATCTACTGTAATATGTTATTTTGCATGACTTGTATAAGCGTATGTTTGATGAAAGATAGAATCGGACTGAAAAATGAAATACCATGGCCGGGATTTGAACCACGGATCTTTAAATTTCCTTCCGGTTGCTCTGACCAACTGAGCTACCTGATAAAATTCGTGTTACACACACACACAAGGTGAAAATGCTTCTTTTGTTTTCTGAAGGTCTCAAAGCATATATTTCCAGATCTATGAAAAAACAAACAAACAAACAAACAAAAAAAGCCAACAAATTTGACATGTAATTGGTGGTTTGCTTCACTGCTGACTGACTGGGAGAGATAAGAAAGCAGGGAACACTCTTGCCCGACTATACACACACGAAGCGCCTTCGAGAGATAATAAGATGTTTCTGGAGTTTCTCTCCTTCGTCTCCCGCGAACATATCGAACACATAGGGTTAGTTTGGGGTCCGATGGACACCTTAAGCAAATTTCCCTCAATAACAAATTGTATTGGTAGCTACTTGCAACTTATACAAAATACAGGTAAGTTTGTTTATGATAAATTAAACAAAGCATATGTAGAGTATATCACACCATGCATTTAGAAAAAATCGGTATTAGTTTATCAGTTGTCCTGTGTCTGTTAGACCTAACACTGGGGACCGATGGACAATTTGTGTCTCATGGACACTGATTACACTATGAGAATTTTAGTCACTTTCAGTATCTAAAGAATTGTAACATGTTAAGAAAGGACTTTCACCGTTTTTGGCGCAGTTTACATGATACCACATGTTGCAATCTAAACACTGCCCCCCTTTGTCTAAGAAAAATTCCGTTTTACAGTCTTAACAGATATTTGAAGAGTCGCTGACCTTCTTCCTTTGGTATTGCTGTATACCACTAGGTCCTGGTTCTATGCCGTTTCTTTTGTTCTTGCTGCTTTTTGATGCATCCTGCTGTTGCTTATTTCCTTGAGAGCTTTTATGTTCTCGGGTGACGTGATTTCTTCGCATCGCTGAGACCTCCTCTTTCGAGTGGTAACAGCTTGAACTTTAGGCAGGGGAGTTAATGCTTTCAAAGATGAAGTGATGCTCTTGGTAGTCAATTCTGCGGCAGTAGAGTTTAAGTCATTTTGGTCTTGGATAGTTTCTTCCATTGGGCCATCTGGAACATAGTGGACACTGGATGGTTTGGAAGTCTCTGTCAATTCAAAGGGTAAATACCACACGCTTTGAAGCCGCTTACGGCGTTTCCCAGTGTCGTAGATTTGAACCAAGCCTATGATAGCACACCACCACATACAATTTTACTGATTGATTGTCCACGATTCTGACGGACCCAATTACGAGCCGCATTGTTGTACGCAGTTTTCAAAGGACCAAAGAATGCAACATCTAATGGCTGTAGACGATGAGTGCTATGAGGAGGCAGGCAAATAAGAGAGATCTTATTGTTGACTGCTTTGGCCAAAGTTTCTGGACTTGAACAGTGAGCACCATGTCCATCCAGGATAAGAAAAGCAATGTTCCTTTAAAGCGTATGAAATGGTCAACAAATTTATCAAATTGCTCACTTTTCATATACCCTTTTCAGACACACAACAGGTGTACCCGGTGGTGTGCCATGTGTGAATTCGTTCTTCTTCCTTTGCCCTTTCATTAATATAAAGGGAGGAATGAAGATTTCTGCTGCATTTGCACATGCCATCACTGTAATTTTTTGTTCTTTCTCTGCATTAGTTTGAGAGAAAACACCTTCCCAGGTTTATAAATAAGCTGCAGTCCACTTTCATCCGCGTTGTAAATTGATTCCGGATGTTGAAAAAGTTCAAATTTAGTCATCAGTTTTTCCAGCCTATCGTAAAATAAATATGCTTCTGCTCTTACAAGATCCCTAGCTCTTGCATAAGAAAGACTATCTGATTTTCTTACACTAAGATGAGGAGGATGACGGCTCAAGAATCCGTAGACCCGATCGTACCCTGCAATTTTCTTATCCCTGCTGAATTTATTAGGAATGTTGTTTTTTTTTTCAGCATACTTATACCCCAATTCCTCAATTCGGATAGGTTCAACCCATAACCAATTGAATCAAGCTTTAGTAAGTGCTCCACCAGTGCAGTCTCATAAACGGGAGTAAACCACGTTCTTTCACCAAATTACTTATTTACTGTGTTCATAACACATCGCCGCAGGGTATTTCGGGGGACATGATACATGAAAGCAGCTGTTTTCAATTTGATTTTGTCATGTTTAACCGCATTCACGGCAGCATCCATATCCTCCTTTTTGCAAGAACATCTTTGTGATTTGCGCTCTTAAACTCTAGGCATCTGTAAATGATGTCAATTTTAATTAGCCAACTCTAAATGGAATATTGAAATGGTTTGAAATATAATTTAAACGGTTATAGGTATAAAATAGCTCATGTCCGCAGCCCCCAAATGAGAGTGTCCGTTGGACCCAACTCGTTGGTTCTGAAAGTAAAGACTGTGGTCTACAGATGGTGTTAGCTATCAACTTCCTGCTCTAGCTTCATGTGAACAATGACTTAGAGAAGCAAATCCCGCCATTACTTCATTCTTTATTTCGCACACATAGCAAATCCAACGCAATTTTACAGCAACATGCTTATATTGATTACAGCCACTCACCTTAATGTCTTCAGACGCTCAATTCACTGTTTAAATGCACAAATAATAGCAATGAACGCAGCCAACGTGTAACACAAAGATCAACAAGCTACCCTAACAGCTTCAGAGTAATTCTTCATACTGCCAATAGCGTGCAAACACGTTCCGAAGTTAATAGTGTTCGTTGGACCTGAGTGCACCGAATGAAGTTGTGGCTTGCAATGAGTCTGTTATTGGGACAGGTTCCTCAGTAAGACAAGACGCCACTATACGAAAGGAAAAGTGAGGTGACAGTAAAAAGTGATCTAAGTTACAATAATCACCTGGCCTTTTAAACAAACATATCATTTTCCAGAAACCCATTTACCCGCAAGAACTGTTCCCTGCTTTAATATTAATATAAATATTAAAATTTTTCTTCTTTTGACATTTCTACTACTTATTCATAAGAAATTCCATGTAGGTAACATACAGGCTGTTAGAGATTTAAGTTCATATATTTGTATTGGTAGTTTATAAGCATTATAATGAACCGTATTACATCAACAATGAAGAGGCGATTCATTTGCGGACATTCATTTATATTCCATTCCATTTCTCTCTCGTCTTTCAGGTGTGATACTAAGTGATACTGCATGACGCCGATCAGATGGCGCTGCTACATGCTAAATGGAAAAATTTCGTCCCTATGGATACTAAAGAGCTGTCAGGTCAACGGGCCACATGATTGTCCTCTCCGTCGGTTCCAGCAGTGGAACGGAATATCTTGGGAATGATAACGGACTTCTGCGCGTCTCTGTGTCCTGTATAACTGTAACCTGTAGCCTCCTGTTATTCCTTTCCATTTGCGAGGTATCAGCCATAACATATTTGTGAAGGTCGTAAGGTGTCTCTCTCCGTTATCTCCTCTTTAAGCTTTACTTACCATGTGATGGTATATCCAGTTCAAGTTGTCCATCTGTACCAGCGTCTTGAGCTCGCATGATATTTCCTTCCACTATTCTGTAATCACTAGTTCTGAAACAATGGAAATAAAGCGTTTCAGAGAAAAATGATCAACATTATTATTATCATTACTTTAATTAATAATAATAATAATAATAATAATAATAATAGCAGTAGTACAAAAGTGGTGCTGGTGGTGGTAGCAAAGGTGGTAGTGGTCGTAGTAGTAGTGGTAGTAGTAGTATTAATGGTAGTAGTAATGGTAGTAGTAGTAATGGTAGTAGCAGTGATAACAGTGGTGATAGTGTTAATGATAGTGGTAGTGTTAATGGTACTGGTATTGTTAGTGGAGGTGTTAATGGTAATGGTTGCGGTGGTGTTGGTGATGGTATTGGTAATGGTGCTGGTTGCGGTGGTGTTGGTGGTGGTATTGGTGATAATGGTGTTAGTGGTAATGGTGGTGGTTGCGGTGGTGTTAGGGGTTGTATTGGTATTGGTGGTGCTGATGGTGTTAATGGTAATGGTGGTGGTTGCGGTGATGTTGGTGGTGGTATTGGACGGTATTCCACCCGAAGCAGTGAGGTTCGCCATTGAGGCAACCCCTAAATGGATTCTAGCAGCCTTAAATACGTTACTGAAACAACAGGAATTTCTAGGAGAATGGAAGGTAGCTAAACTCATATTGTTGCTAAAAGGGGGTAAGTTACCTCAAGGTCCATCAGCATATCGTCCAATATGTTTACTCAATACCATGAGTAAACTATATGAGAGTCTAATAAGGACAAGAATCGACAAAGAAATTGAGGAAGGGGAAGGACTAGCCTGTAACCAGTATGGCTTCAGAAAAGGCAAAACTACAATCCAGGCCATTAAAGCTGTTCAAAAAATTAAAGATGACAGTAAAGAAAAGTGGGTAGCCGCAATCACACTGGATGTGAAAAATGCTTTCAACAGTGCAACTTGGAGTATTATCATTCAAGAGCTCCAAAGAAAAAAGATTTCAGCATATTTAGTAAATATAATACGAGAGTACTTCAACTCAAGATACATAACGCTAACTAATAAGAAACAAGTACAGTTTACTGCAGGAGTACCCCAAGGCTCGGTCCTGGGACCTACATTGTGGAATATTTTATACGATGGCGTATTGCGGCTACAACTACCGACAGAAGCTTATACGTTGGGATTTGCAGATGATTTAGTGTTAGTCACTACAGCTGCCGACGCAGAAGAATTAATGTTTAAGGCAGATGAATACCTCATACGCATAGACAGGTGGATGAAAGCCAACAAATTAATTCTTGCACCACAGAAAACGGAAGCGGTGATCCTAAAAGGGCCAAGAAAACGGCCAGAAGTGAGTTTCAGGATAGGCAATACTGATGTTAAGCCAAAAAAGTCAGTGAGATATCTAGGTGTCATATTGGGTGACGGTGGAAATTTTGGTGAGCACGTTAGAACAATCACCAAGAAGGCCGAAGAGAGAACAGTATTACTGAGTAGACTAATGCCGAATATTGGGGGCCCAAGAAAGGCAAATTTTATGTAGCGCAATCTATTCTATGCTGTTATATGCCGCCTCAATATGACACACTGCATTAAGAAAAGAAGTGTAGAAACAGGAGCTTCAACATGAGCTTTAAGTTGTTCTATTAAAGGTGAGGCACTATCTTGTAAGCCTAAATTTGCTTGTGTAGACATGTTCTAAAAAAAGTATATAAACTTTATTTATGGAGCTTAAATCCATTGCACTAATCTGCATTAAGCTATGGACTGTTCCTGATTCTGGCATATTGCTTGGATGGAAACTACATCTAGACTTCCGTTCAACTACAATGATGGGAGCCATTATTGGCACTATATATATCATCCATTCAAGGCGTGATTTGCACGAAGATGAACTGAATCACCTTCAAGATTTCCAAGATACAATAATAGGAATGCATCAAATGTCTGCAGTTGCCCAAAAAGCAAATCTAACTTTTAATGTAAACCCATGTAGATGGTATAGCAAATGAAAGGCCCGTGTGCAAGCAAACGAATACTTATACTTGGTACAGCGGAAATTATTATTAAGGGTGGCAAATGGGTATCGAACCATATCGACCAAAGCCCTACAGGTCATCTCAGGAGCAGTAACCATAGATCTGTTAGTAAAAGAGAGAAATATCTTAGAAGAAAACATTGGTTCCACTAATGCAGACAAAAGAAATATAAGACAACAAATCATAGAAGAGTGGCAAGAGCGGTGGCATGAGACCATGGACGTGCCACAATGGACGAAGAAAATTATCCCAGATATTAAAATGTGGCTGTTATGCAAGCACAGATCATTAGATTATTTCATGACGCAGGTACTATCTGGTCATGGAAGATTTAGGTACTACGCAAAAAAAAAAAAAAAAAAAAAAAAAAAAAAAAAAAAAATGGGGAAAACGAATAGCGAGAAATGCAACTACTGCCCAGAAACTGATACCGCGGAGCACATACTACTCCACTGCCCAAGATGGGAGACATAGGAATATAGCTCACACAAAACTGGGTAAAATTATAACACTAGATAATTTAGAGCAGACCATTACTGGGAGTACAAAAGCATGGAATATAGTAAAAGAACTATGTAAAGAAATTATGGAGACAAAGGAAAGACAGTAACTGACAATACATATAGACAGCTGTCATTTTGATGAAATGCGGCAAGCAGTTCCGAAATGGTAAGCGGATAAGACAGTGGTTTTTTAGTTAGTAAAAATCCAACTCGCCAGGAGGGCGTCTTAAGAAGATTTTTTGCACTGCCGAAAAAAAATGGTGGTGATGATGGTGTTAGTGGTAATGGTGGTGGTTGCGGTGGTGTTGGTGGTGGTATTGGTAGTGTTGGTGCTGATGGTGATAATAATAATGGTGGTAGTTGCGGTGGTGTTGGTGATGGTGGTGGTTGCGGTGGTGTTGGTGGTGGTATTGGTAGTGGTGGTGCTGATGGTGATAATAATAATGGTGGTGGTTGCGGTGGTGTTGGTGATGGTGATGGTGCTAATGGTAATGGTGGTGATTGCGGTGGTGTTGGTGCTATTGGTAGTGGTGGTGCTGATGGTGATAATAATAATGGTGATGGTTGCGGTGGTGTTGGTGGTGGTATTGGTATTGGTGGTGTTAATGGTAATGATGGTGGAGATGGTGTTAATGGTAATGGTGGTGGTGATGGTGTTGGTGGTGGTATTGGTAGTGGTGGTGCTGATGGTGATAATGGTAATGGTGGTGGTTGCGGTGGTGTTGGTGGTGGTATTGGTAGTGGTGGTGCTAATGGTGTTAATGGTAATGGTGGTGGTTGTGGTGGTGATATTGATAGTGGTGTTGTTGATAGTGATAATGGTAATGGTGGTGGTTGCGGTGGTGTTGGTGGTGGTATTGGTAGTGGTGGTGTTGATGGTGATAATGGTAATGGTGGTGGTTGCAGTGGTGTTGGTGGTGGTATTGGTAGTGGTGGTGCTGATGGAAATAATGGTAATGGTGGTTGCGTTGGTGTTGGTGGTGGTATTGGTAGTGGTGGTGCTGATGGTGATAATGGTAATGGTGGTGGTTGCGGTGGTGTTGGTGGTGGTATTGGTAGTGGTGGTGCTGATGGTGATAATGGTAATGGTGGTGGTTGCGGTGGTGTTAGTGTTAATAGTGGTGTTGGTGGTGGTATTGGTAGTGGTGGTGCTGATGGTGATAATGGTAATGGTGGTGGTTGCGGTGGTGTTAGTGTTAATAGTGGTGTTGGTGGTGTTGCTGGAGGTGGTAGTGGTAGTGGTGGTGATGTTAATGATAATGATTGCAGTGGTGTTGATGTTGCTAGTGGTAGTTGTAATGTTTGCGGTGGTGTTTGTATTGATGGTAGTGGTGGTATTAATGGTAATGGTGATGGTTGCGTGGTGTTGGTGTTTATGGTGGTGGTAGTGGTACACTCAGGTCATGCAGCATATAAGTCCGGATACCGACATTATTATTAAATGAATACTGATTTATAAAGAAAAGAAGACCAATACAGACTTTTCATAAAATAAGTGACTATTCCATGATTGAGGTAACTTGCGAATATCTTATTGTTACAGGTTGATCAGGGAGTAGTATGTTGACTATGGTCACATGGCGTCTACAAGTTGCTTCATCCGACGACAGTATCAACGGAAATTTAGGAGGCAGGGGCCAAAGAATAGAACCCTATGAAAACTGTTAAACAAGTTTCAACGAAAAGGCCCTGTTACTGACGAGTCCCAACCAGGTCGATCCTCCACAAGCGCAGCTGACTTTGACGTAATACGGGAGTCAATTGAACACAATCTAAATCTGCTCGTTGTCTTTCACATCAATTACAATTTCCGAAATCAGTGTTTAAAGTGCCGAAATTCGATTCATGCATATTACTTGAAAATGCTACACCAACTTCATGACGGAATTTGCAATTCACGTGAAAGACAACTAGATACAGTTTAACAGAAATGGTCTTATTACTTCCTTTCTTGTAAGTAGAAGAGAAACAAGAGAATACAGTAGATTAAAGCGATAGTTATTTATATTATAAGTGACTTAAATACACTATGATTTGTGAGTGGGATGTTTAGTACATGAGTTTTTATAAACATGTTCGTGTGTGTGTCTGTGGGTAGCATAACTCAAAAAGTAGAAGACCGTTAAATACCAAACTGGGTATTTAAGTTTAGTATCTTCTAAGGATGCGACAAGTAACTATCAAGAAAATCCTCCCATCCTCAACTAGCCTATACATGGAATTATTTTGATTTTCTCAGATGTGGTTCTAACGATTTTGATCAAAATACCGTATATTAAATATATTTTTATGGCAAATAAAATGTACATCTTGAATTTCCTGTAAATAGCCTCTAAAGACCTTTTTATTCTGAATGAATTTTGCTGAATTTTGTGTAACTGTCGAACCGTAAGAGATAGACAAAAACTTGCCACACAGAAAATGTAGCTCACGTTAAAACACACAATTAATGCCATATACTTCTTTTCATTTAATTGATAATTTTTTAGATATTTCTTGTTATTGCTTTGTTTTAAAATACTTAAAACTTTTCACATATGGAAATTTGTCAACCCCTGGAAATGCATGGAAACGGATTTCATCCACATGGTAACCAGCTTTAAGAAGGTTTGACTATCGTTATTTCCTTTCTACTTACAAGATAACATTTCTACTAAGGTATATCTGGATTAGCATGAAGATTTTTAACAATAATTTGTTAAAGAGAGGTAGAGAAAGTCATGTGAATGGAATACATTAGTTTTTTTATTCAGGGGAGTCCAAAATGTGTATTTCTCTACGTGGTGTGAAAGTAAGACAGTAATGTTTGCAGTGAAGAATCTGCAAAGAGTTTATAAGCTCCTATCTGAAGTAGAACATACCCACGTTCGACGATCTTGGTGATGAAGGCGGTGGTTCCATTCTCTCTGTCCTGAACAATATTCCTGAAGCACGTGGCACCTTGTTGAATGTGTGGATCATCAGAAGCTTTAACCCAAATCCAGGTTCCATGGAACTGTAAAAAAGAAGTATGCAAAACAATATTAATACAGAGTGATTTATGTAAAACTGGCATATTTCTTTCTTTAATTATTCCGTTGGAAATTCATTCAATGATCAAATTTTAGTACCAAATTAAGCAGAATGTTCTGAGTTTCGATTCCTTGTCACTAGATGCGCAGATGTTTATGTTTTATTCCTAATTGCATTGTTGGCAACTGTTCCAACATTTTGTTTTTGTAGTCAACGTGAAACGCAGTACGATGTAGAGCTGAGTCAAGGATATTTTCAGTAATATGACGCTACATGCCATACATCAAATGAATCCATGAACCTAATTACAGGAACCTGTGGCCATCGAGATCTCCGGATTTGACTTCGCCGGACTTCTTTCTATGGGGTTACTCAAAAAGCAGGCAGGGTTTACGCCACACGTCGCCAGACATTGGACGATCTGAAGCACATCACAAAGAAGATTCAAACTATTGACAACAGAGTACTCCAACGAGTGGCCAGTAACATGGAGCGACGTGTTGAGTTGTGTCTCATGCAGGATGGAGGATATTTTCAACATTTGCTATAGAGGTAAATAATCTCCCAAAATTTCTCTACAATTTAGGTATAATAAGCTGTTGCTAGACTTACACGTTTTGAAACAATTAACGAAAGAAAAGTGTCAGGTCTATATAAATCATCCTGTATTATCTACTTCACTTTTGTCACCCTTAACATGCAGTGGTTAAATTCAAGTATGATGAGAAAACTATACCAGGTGGGCCAACCATCCCTTCGTACGTTAAAACAGTTGCAGAACTCAACGGGGTTATTTCAAGTTACAACTTGGCAGAAGAGAACTGGCTTCGCTTTACCCGTCTTGCATATTAGCAGAGAGGCTAAGGAGGTCCAATTTCTGCTAATGTTTAACTTGATTAGCACGTCGTAGATAAAAGAATAGTAAAAAATCTAATGTGTAACATTCACATGACTTTCTCTATATCCCTGCAACAAATTATTCTGTCCCCAATATCCAAAAAAAGAATTTTCACAAAAAGGTCCGTGTGTGTGTGTGTGTGTGTGTGTGTGTGTGTGTGTCCGTGTGTCCGTGTGTCTGTGAACACTATAACTTTAAAAACGAAAAGTCGGTAAAATACCAAACTTAGTATTTAATTTAGTATTTTTCAGGGATGCGACACGAAGATTTTGAGAAAAATCCCCCCACCCCCAACTACCCTTTACATGGAACTGTTTTGGAAAATTTTGATTTTCTCAAAAATGGCTCTAAAGCTTTTGATTAAAATTTCGGATATTAAACATATTTACCTGACAAATGAAATGTATATCTTGAATTTTCTGGGAATAGCCTCTGAAGAGTAGTTTATTCTGGATGAATTTTACTAAATTTTGAATGACTGCTAAACCGTAAGAGAGAGACAAAAACTTACTACACAAAAAGTGTAGAACACATTAAAACACACAATTTATGTTATACACATTTTTTCGTGGAGTCCGTTGTTTTTGTGATATTCCTTATTTTTGGTTTCTGCTATGAAAAACGTATACTTTTCTCACACAGGAACCTACAGTTGTCCCTTATTTCGCTTCTACTGACAAGGAAGCGAGTAATTAGACTATTTCTGCTAATTTATTCTGATTAGAATAAAGTAAATAGAAGTATAAGCTTTTTAAGAATTATTTGTTGCAGGGATATGGAGAAAGTCATGTGAATGGTACACATCAGATTTTTTTGATATTGGGGACCCTAAAACATATATTTCCGGTAAAATCTCGGTATCGAACTTTTGGGTGGAGTGCAATACCTTCTCTATACACTATGCACATAGTGCATATAGAGAAAGTAAAAACGTTGTTTGTGTAACAGCTAGAGAAAGTCTTATATATGGAACACATCAGCTTTTGTATGTTCAAAAGGCATCGAAAGAAACGTTCCAGGTTACATCTCGATACGCATTTTGGGTGAAAAACAATACCTAACCGCCGCCATGGTCGAGTGGCCAGCGAGCTGACTTGTCAACCCGAGGTCACGGGTTCCATTCCGGGCTGTGGCGGAATTTGTTTTTTAACCAGAATTGTTCCCTATCCCCCACAGAGTATGGAAGTATGTATGTGAGAGTGAGTATGCGTGTGTTTGAGGAACATAAAACGATTTAAACCCAACGTAAAAGAACTTACAGACGAGTTGTTTCTAATGCAAAGTCCCTGATATGGCCTTAGATGTTAAAGAGGGCTATATAAATGAAATAATAATAATAATAACAACAACAACAAATTCATAGCTCCCCTTCTTATTATAACAGTAAAGAAACGGAACATTACTTATGGATTCAGGGAAAATCAAAACGCCCATTTCCAGTACAATCTCTATCGAATCTTGAATTAAGTATTCTCTCTACCTTAACTATACATTAGAGATATTAAAAATGTTAGGTGTGCGGCTGTCTATGGGACGTAAGTAATATCCACATGTCAAAAAATCGTATGTGTTCTAGTCACATGACTTTCTCTATATCGCTGCAACAAATTATTGTTAAAATGCATATTCTTCTATCTGCTTTATGATAAACTTTCTTAATTTCTTGCTTGCTTGTAAGTAGAAGGGAAATAAGGGAATACACTAACTAAAGTGATAGTCAAATCTTTTAAAAGTTGGTCGCCATGTGGTTGAAATACATTTCTATACAGTGCCAGGAGTTTACAGCTTTCCGTGTGAGAAAAGTTAAGTATTTTAAATGTGAGAAAAAAAAAACTAGGAATATCTCAGAAACGGCCAGTTCCACGAAAAAATATGACATAAATTGTGAATTTTAACACGATCTACATTTTCTGTGTAGTAAGTTTTTGTCTGCCTCTTACGGTTTAGAAGTTACGCAAAATTCAGCAAAATTTATTCATAATAAAGAGTTATTCTTAGGTTATTCTCTGAAAATTCAAGATATACAGTTTATTTGCAATATATATGTAATATACGGTAGTTTAATCTAAATCGTAGAGCCATACTTGAGAAAATCAAAATTTTCAAGTTTGGTATTTTACCCATTTTTCATTCTTGAGTTATCGTGTTCACAGACACACGGACCCACACACACACACACACACATGGACCTTTTTTTTTTTTTTTTTTTGCGTACAGGGGACCCTAAATCGTATATTTCTGATGAAATCCGGTATCAAATTTTGGGGTGAAATACAATACGTTCTCTATACACTATGTATATAGTATGTGTAGAGAAAGTAATATTTAAAAATCTGATATGTTCCATTCACATGACTTCCTCTCCTTCTCTGCAACAAATTAGTGTTAAAAGCTTATGCTTCTATTTACTTCAAGCTAATCAAGAAAAAATTGGCAGAAATAGTCTTATTACTTGCTTCCTCGTAAGTAGAAGTAAAATAAAGGAGTATCATAGCTTAAATGACAGTTAAAAGTTGGTTGCTATGTGACTGAAGTTCCTCTGTTTGCATGGACAGTAGTTGCCAAATTCCTGTATAAGAAAAGTATACATTTTTTAAGGCTGAAACCAAAAACAAGGAATATCTCAAATACGATCAGCTCCACTAAAAAAAAAGTGTATAAAAAGAAGTGTGTGTTTTGTTGTGCTCTAAATTTAAGGTGTGAGAAGTTCTTGTCCATCTCTTACGGTTTACCAGCTATGTAAAATTCCGAAAAATTCACTCACAATAAAGTAGTCTTCAGACTCTATTCCCAGAAAATTCAAGATATACATTTTATTTGTCATGTAAATATCTTTAATATACGAGATTTTAATAAAAATCGTTAGAGCCATTTTTGAGAAGTCCAAAATTTGAAACTTTTCCACGTAAATGGTAGTTGGGGGTGGGGGGATTTTCTTGAAAATCTTCGTGTTGCATTCTTGGCAGATACGGAACTTAAATACCAAGTTTGGTGTTCTACCGACCGTTCGTTCTTCAGTTATCGTGTTCAAAGACACACACACGTGTTACTTTCTCTATACGTACTATGTACATAGTGTATAGAGAAGGTATTGCACTCCACCAAAAATTAGATACCGAGATTTCACCAGAAATATATGTTTTAGGGTCCCCTGAATCCAAAAAAAGTATTTTCCGAAAAAGGTCCGCGCGTGTTTGTGTGTGTGTGTGTTTCCGTGTGTCTGTGAACACGATAACTCAAAAACGAAAAGTCGGTAAAATACTAAACTTGCTATTTAAGTTTAGTATCTTCTAGGAATGCGACACGAAGATTTTGAGAAAAATGCCCCCAACTCAAACTACCCTATACATGGAACTTTTTTCGTAAATGTTGATTTTCTAAAAAAGGCTCTAACGATTTTGGTTAAAATATCATATATTAAAGATATTTACCTGACAAATAAAATGCATATTTTGAATTTTCTGGGAATAGCCTCTTAAGACTACTTTATTCTGGGTCAATTTTATGGAATTTTGCATAACTGCTAAACCGTAAGATATGGACAAAAACTTACCACACAACAAATGTAGAGCACCTTAAAACACACAATATATGTTACATACATTTTTTCGTCGAGTTGATTGTTTTTGAGATATTCCTTGTTTTTGGTTTCAGGTATAAAAAACTTATACTTTTCTCATACAGGAATTTGTGAACTCGTGTCCATACAAACAACCAACTTCAGTTACATAGCAACCAGCTTTTGACTATCTAAGGTACTGCCTTATTTCACTTCTACTAACAAGGAAGCAAGTAATAAGACTATTTCTGCTAATTTTTTCTCGATTATATGAAGTAAATAGAATAATTTGTTGCAGAGATGTAGATAAAGTCATATGAATGGAACACATCCGATTTTTTTTTTTTTTTGGAGGATACAGGCCTATTTCGGATGAAATTTTGGTATCGAATTTTTAGATGAAATACACTTTTCTGCACACTATGTGCATAGTATGTGAAGAGAAAGTAATAATTAAGTATACTATAGTTATGTGTAGAAAATATTTCAGTCACTCTGTGTCATTAACGTCCTGCACATGTTTCGTATCTACAGGCGTGTAACGCTTTTATTATTGCAATTGTTTCATACGGATTAAATTAGTCCGGTGCATCATTTTACTAGAATATTTAAGTTTCCAATGGTGACAGTGCAGCGCACGCTTCTGTTAATACACATTATGATAATGTGTTTCCTGTTCCATAATTAATGTGCGTGAAGTTGCTCATTTCCGCCAGTTTAATTGTGCCTTACAACAAATGGTAATAGCTCGCTGTTTAATCTTTTATGAACAGTGAAACGTGTGTTTAATGTTTGGCAAAATGTCAGAGGCTTATCGCTGTTATTTGGAAATGAAAGGGAATCATACGGACATTATAAAACACTTTGCTGCTAATCTGGAGCTGATATTGCGTATAAAAGTGCTGACTGGATGCTTTGTACAGTGGCGTTCATAGTTATTGTTGGGAAAAACGTATAGGTATGACTTTATAATGAAAACACGCACACAAACACACACACACATGTTCACTTTCTCTATACGTACAACGTACATAGTGTATAGAGAAGGTATTATAATGCCCCAAATGTTGTTTAAGTTCAGTATCTTGCAAAGATGTGACACAAAGATTTTCAAGAAAATCGCCCCACCACCGACTACCCTTTACATGGAACTTTTTTTTTTCTCGAAAAGTTTCATTTTGTCAAAAATAGCTCTAATAATTTTGATTAAAATCTCCTATATTTACGATATTTACACGGCAAATAAAATGTATATCTTCAATTTTCTGGGAATAGCCTCTGAAGACCTCTTTATTATGGATGAATTTTCCTAAATTTTGCATAACTGTAAACTAGAGATAGATAAAAACTTACTAGAGAGAAAATGTAGATCTCTGTAAAGCACACAATTTATGTCGTATACATTTTTTACTTTCTCTACACGTACTATGTACATAGTGTATGGAGAAGGTATTGTAATAAACCCAAAAATTCGATACCGAGATTTCACCGGAAATAAATGTTTTGGGTGCCCCTGAATCCAAAAAAAGCATTTTTGGGAAAAGGTGTGTGTGTGTGTGTGTGTGTGTGTGTGTGTGTGTGTGTGTCTGAACGCATTAGAGTTTTACTTCATGCTAATCGAGAAAAAAATAGCATAAATAGTCTTATTGCTTGCTACCATGCAAATAAAAGAGGAATAAGGTAGTAGCATAGGCTAAAGCATTAGTCAAAAGGTTGTTGATATGTGACTGAAGTTCCTTTGTTTGTCTGGACAGAAGTTGAAACATTCCCGAATGAGAAATGTATAAGCTTTTTAAAGATGAAACCAATAACAATGAATATCGACACCACGAAACAAAATGTAATAACATAAATTGTGTGTTTTAAGCAGCTCTACATGTTCTATTAAGTAAGTTTTTGTCCATCTCTTGCACTTTGCCAGTTATGCAAAATTCCATAAAATTTATCCAGAATAAAGTAGTCTTCAGAGGTTATTCCCAGAAAATTCAAGAAATTCATTTTAATTGCCAGGTAAATAGCTTTAATATAGGATATTTTAATTAAAATCGTTATAGCCATATTTGAGAACATCAATAGAGTAGTTGGGGGAGGGGGGATTTTCTTGAAAATCTTCGTGTCCCATCCTTGGAAGATATTAGTATTTAACGGATTTTACTTTTTAGAGCTATGCTGTCCACAGACACAGTCACACACAGACACAAATACACATACACACACGGCCTTTTCCTAAAGATTTTTTTTTTTTTTTGATTTAGTGGGACTCAAAGTATGTATTTCCGGTGAAATCTCGGTATCGAATTTTTGGGTGCAATATAACACTATGCTCTTAGTACGTATAGGGAAAGTAATAATGACTAAAAACAAATGTTTAAATGTATTATGTATTTAAACATTTGTTTATGTATTTAAGTAATCATTTAAGCTAGAATTTGATACATGACAAAAATATTACTATTATTGTGCTAGTATAACCTGAAACAGGATAACTTTCACAATGTGGATGTTTGAAATTTCAGAAATGCAGCAATTCAAGCCCATTCGCTGTAAAACTTTTAGTTTTGAAGTAAATATGTTTTAAAATGCATTGTGTCGAGCATGTTAATTTAAAAAATCATATGTGTTCCACTCTCATTACTTTCTCTACATCCCTAACACAAATTATTGTTAAAAAGCTCTATCTACTTCATGCCAATAAAGGTAAACATTAGCAGAAACTATCAAAATTACTTTGTTACCCGTAAGCAGATTGTAAATAAGGGAATATACTAGGCTAAATCTATATTCAAATATTTTTAAAGCTGCTTGCTATAGGAATTGAAATTCGTCTCTTTTAATGGTCAGGAGTTGACAAGTTCCCGTATTAAAAAAATCTGATGTGTTGCACACATGACTTTCTCTACATTTCTGCAAAAATATTATTAAAACGCTTATGCTTCTATTTACTTCATGCTAATCGAGAAAGAATTAGCAGAAATAGTCTTTATTACTTGCTTCCTTGTATGCAGAAGCGAAATAAGGAAGTACCAAACGTTAAAGTGATAGTCAAAAGCTGGTTGCTATGTGACTAAAGTTCCTTCGTTTGTATGGACAGGAGTTGACAAAGTCCTGTATGAGAAAAGTATGCTCTTTAAAGCTGAAACTAAAAACAAGGAATATCTCAAAAACGACCAACTCCACGAAATAAAATATATATACATAACATAAAGTGTGTGTTTTAACGTGCTCTACATTATTTGTGTGGTAAGATTTTGTCCATCTCTTACGGTTTAGCAGTTATGCAAAATTTCGTAAAACTCATCCAGAATAAAGTAGTCTTCAGGGGCTATTCCCAGAAAAATCAAGATATACATTTTATTTGCCATGTAAATATTTTTAAAAATGGATATATTAATTAAAAGCGTTTGAGCCATTTCCAAGAAAATCAAAATTTTCGAAAAAAGTTCCATGTAAAGGGTAGTTTGGGGTGGGGGGATTTTTCTGAAAACCTTCGTGTCGCATCCCTGGAAGATACTAAACTTAAATACCAAGTTTGGTATTTTAGCTACTTTTCATTTTTGATTATCGTGTTCACAGACACACGGACACACACGGACCTTTTTCTAAAAATGCTTTTTTTATACAGGGGTCCTAAAACATGTATTTCCGGTAAAATCTTGGTATCGAATTTTTGGGTGGAATACAATACTTTTCTATCCCTATGTACATTATACATACGGAGCTAGAGAAAATAAAAAGCGTACCTATATGACATTAGTCGTGTGTGAAATAAGGAAAATATTAAAAACAAAGAACGTAACTGACGAAATTAAGGAATATCAGAAAACTTGGCAACATCATGTAGAGAGAATGAGCAAAGACGGACTACCTTGGCAGGTATATTTTTATCAACTCGTTCGGAAAGGTGACCTGAGTCGCCCATGAAGAAGATGGGCGGATACAATTAGCCCTGGAACTGCACAGTAATGACCCTCCTGCAAAGGAAGAAGTAGAAATGCTTATAATAAAATACCTGATTGGTTCCATTCACATAGCTTTCTTTAGCATTCCACATAAACTATTCTTCCAAAAGATTATTCTTTTATCCATATAATGTTAATCAAAATAAACATTACCAGAGATGGTTCTTATTACATACTTCTTGTCAATAGAAGGGAAATAAGGGTTTATACTAGGTTAAAGAGGTAGTCAAATGTTTTAAAAGTTGATCGCTATGCTTTGCTTGGCCAGAAGTAAAACAAGAAAGCCGAAACGAACGGTATGTTCCCAATTGACAAAATTTGCGAAGTTTAAAATCGGTTTTTACTTTCTCTATACGCACTATGTACATGGTGTATAGAGAAGGTATTGCACTCCACCAAAAATTCGATACCGAGATTTCACCGGAAATATATGTTTTAGGGTCCCCTGTATCCAAAAAAAGTATTTTCAGAAACAGGTCCGTGTTGTGTGTGTTCGTGTGTCTGTGAACACGATAACTCAAAAACGAAAAGTCGGTAAAATACCAAACTTGGTATTTAAGATTAATATCTTCCAGGGATGCGACAGGAAGATTTTGAGAAAAATCCCCCCACCCCAAACGACCCTTTACCTGGAACTTTTTTCGAAAATGTTTATTTTCTAAAAAATGGCTCTAACGATTTTGATTAAAATGTTGTATATTAAAGTTATTTACCTGACAAATAAAATGTATATTTTGAATTTTCTGGGAATAGCCTCTGAAGACTACTTTATTCTGAGTGAATTTTACGGAATTTTGCATAAGTGCTAAACCGTAAGAGAGACAAAAACTTACCACACAAAAATGTAGAGCACATTAAAACACAATTTATGCTTTATACATTATTTTCGTGGAGTTGATTGTTTTTGAGATATTCCTTGTTTTTTGGTTTAAGCTATAAAAACTTATATTTTTCTCATACAGGACTTTGTGAACTCGTGCCCATACAAACAAAGGAACTTCAGTCACATAGCAACCAGCTTTTGACTATCATTTTAACCGATGGTACTCCCTTATTTCGCATCTACTTACAAGGAAGCAAGAAATAAGACTATTTCTGCTAATTTTTTTCTCGATTAGCAGGAAGTAAATAGAAGCATAAGCTTTTTAAAAATAATTTGTTACAGAGGTATAGAGAAAGTCATGTGAATGGAACACATCAGATTTTTTAGTTTACTCTTATTGCACAAAAGGAAAAAAATCGGTGAACAAAACCCCCTGTAATATTAAATTTGCTGTATTGATTACTTGTTTCATGTTATAACTTAGTTACTATATTATTAGTATTATTATTATTGTTGTTGTTGTTATTGTTATTATTATACTTTTTTTTCACGAATAAACCCATGAGGGACTACGCATAATACTTAGAAACATCTCTTTGTTTTCTTTTCAACCCATATTTCTCTCATTCTTTGGCTGTGGGCTTCTTTTCTCTCGTCTGTCCACATTGCTCCAGCTTTTTTCTTCGGTCTGTCCTTGTGGTCAACTTGCCATTTATGAACTTTGTTTCTGAAGAGCTCTCTGTTTAATATATCTTCTTGTGTAATTCCTGCTAATTTGAAATCATTTTTACTTCCCCAATCCATTTCATAGTATCTACATGTGATTTGCTTCTATTTCCATAAAATTCAATGACTTGTTTTGTGAGCCTGTTAGAATTTATTCGTTTAATATCATATTATTACTATTATTATTATTATTATTATTATTATTATATTTTTATTTTACCTACACGTACCATGTACATTAGAGCTGGGTCAAACGAATCATTTTCATTAATTGATTCATACGCATCGCTTCTTGCAATATAACTCGATTCATAGCATTCGATCACGATTCATTAATCGTCGCCATGCTTTCTCTGTGTTTGGTTTAAGCTATCTCATTCATTATACACGGGAATGATAGTATATTGTAGCTTCTTTAGCATAAAAACAGTAATGTATATCAAAACGCCCAACTCTTTTCCATCTACTGCAAACATATTTTTTAAAACGTCCTTCATTATTCGAAAAAAAAAAAACATAAAAAGTTTAAGTCTAAATTGACACCTAAGTTTCGACAGTATTGACAGTATTCGTCTAATGTTAATACACAGAGTAATTATTGTTCATCACCGTTGCGATTGCGCGCCAGTAAGCCATGCAATTTTTATAGATACGTCATTAATTGGCAACGCTAATACCAGAATAATTATTATTTTCTTCAGGACTATTCTAAGTAACTTTAATGTATTATAATAGTATGTTCCTTATTATGTTGGAGAATAATTGCTTTATTTGTCACAAAATGTTGTTTCTGAAGATATATATCTAGCTAATGTAGTGTCGATTTAGCTGTGCATGTATTATATTTAAGATATTGCAAAAAATAAATACATAAATAAATACATATTTTCTCACAATAAAATAAAATGACATCATCGTGCGCACTTGGCAGTTTTCGTCGAAGCTCGGCTTGGTGAAAGCAAAAGAAAAACAAACCCCAACATCTGATCACGACTCTTCAAGTCTGCGATTCTTTCTGAACGACACGATTCATGCTATTCATGTGTTTTGAGGTTTCCTGAGTCCAAAAAATGAATGTTTAGATAATAGTTCGTGTGTATGTGTGTGTATGGATAGCATAGTTAATAGCCAACATTGGTGTTCAAGTTTAACTTCTTCCTGGGATGCTATACGAATATTTTCAAGAAAATCCTCCCATACTAAACTACCCTTTACATGCAAAGATATGCTAACTTTATTATTTTCTCAGAAATGCCTGTAACGATTTTCATTAAAATACCATATATTAAAAATAATTAAAGGACAATTAAAATCTAGATCTTGAATTTTCTCGGAAGTTGTCTTCATTCTGCATGACTGGTAAACCTTAATAATAGACAATAATTTACTACATACAAAATGTAAATCTCGGTAAAACACACAATTTATGCCGTACAATTTTTACTTTCTCTATCCCTTATGTACAATGTACATAGTGGATAGAGAAAGTATTGTATTTCACCCACAACTTCTTTATCGAGATTTCACCTGAAATACATGTTTGAGACCCTCTGAATCCAAATAAAGCATTTTAGAAACATATCGGTGTGTGTGCGATTTTGATTTTCTCAAAAAAAAAAACACTAACGATGTTTATTAAAATGTCATATGTTTTAGATATGTTCATAACAAACGAAATGTATTCCTTGAATTTTCTGGGGATAACCTCTGAAAACCTTTTCATTCTGATGACTTTTATATAACTTTTGTAAACTGGTAAACCGTAAGAGATAGATAAAAACGTGCTAAAAAAAAAAAAATGTAGATTTCATTAAAAGACACAATTTATGTCATACCTATGCATTTTATTTGTAGAGTTAACCGTTTTCGAGATATTCCGAGTTATTTGTATCAGTTTTAAGCTACTTAGAACTTTTCTCAAACGGGAGGCATCTTTCATTTTGTTTCCCTTTTGTTTACTCCTAGCAAGCAAACAGAACCGAATTTCAATTGTTTCACTTAGCGCCGGATTTTAAAAGATATGACTATTGCTTTAGCCTAGTGCATTCCCTTAATTCTCTTCTACTTACAAGGAACCATTAATAAAACCTGCTAATGTTTATCTTGATTGGCATTGCATAGATAAAATAATAGTCATTTGTAAGGTAACTCTGTTTGTGGAACAGCTTGAGAAAGTCATGTGAACGGAACACAGATTTTTTTTTTTTTTTGTGGAGCTCTCCGATTCCAAAGTACTCCTTTTATTAGTTTTAATTCTAAGCTAGTTAAACTTTTCTCAAACGGGTAGTCATCTTTTGTTTCAAATATCTTTTGTTTAACTCCTAGATACGCAAAGATAACCGACTTTCAATTGTCTTACGCAGCGATAGCCTTTAAAAGCTTTGACTATCGCATAGTCCAGTTAATTCTGCTTAAAAGTAAGGAAGTAATAAGTTAATTTTTAGTAATGTTTATCTGGATTAGTATAATGTAGATAAATTAATATTCTTTTGAAGGAAAAGTTTGTTTGCAAAATAGATACAAAAAGTCGTGTGAATGGAACTGATCAGATTTTATTTTTATGAATTGTAGAAACATTATATGTGTACTTACGGCCTGGAAGTCAAAGTTCTGCATGGGTGTCTTATCTGGACATCTTGGCATTGACCTCCCCAAGGTCGTGCTGACACAAGCTGCTAGTATAAGTAGCGATAATGAACCTGCCATCTTGACGTTCAAACTGGCACTGGATACCAACTGGTCTTGCATAACAGATGAAAGCTAAATCTGAGTTGCCCTCTCGTGTCTATGAAGGGCAACTCTGAAGCCAAACGTCTTCACCTGCTACTTCCAAATAATTCACTGATTTTTTTCCATGAATCAGTTAACTTATTGTGCAATCAGATGTAAATAATTGATAAACAATGTATTCATAAATTTGGTTGACAATTAAGCTCAAGTATTAAAGCGCCAATTAAATTGCCGGGATTAGGTAGTTTCAACCAATCGCGGTCATCTGATTGGAGCGATATTGTCGAAATATCTTATCGCAGCCGATGTTCATTTCTAACGCTCCTTTGTTTAATTTCCATCTTGGTTATTGGTAACAAGGTGACAATCCAGTCAGTCAACCTTCACTTTTATTAACTGTCAGTCCCACAATTGCACTTTCAATTAATTCAGTTACATTGTTTATTTAAAGTTTTATTCGGATCATAATGAATTTGGTTAAAAAGAAGTATGAAAATAATAATTATTTGTATTTCTTTTGTATGAGATGAGTGCAATAACCTCAAATAAAATAACGTTTGTTTCTATTTCATACGTAAAAAGCTGAAATAAAATAATTGTTCCCTATTTCTATTGTTGCTATCGATATTCGTACATTGATTGTAGACGCGGTCGGCCATATTATAATTCAGGAGGCAGTGAAAAAAGAAAAAAGAATTTGGTAAATAAACACGATTGAATGATTCATCTATTATTTGAGAATTTAAGTATTACAATCATAAACCTCATCTCCCTTCCTATATATTATAAATTATTAATAATCTATTTCCTGAATTGTCTTATCAAATATAACTCGTGTTTTCATCTTTAGAACAATTCACTCCCGACGCTTCGCTCCGGTCGTGAATTATCGACAAAATGAAGGCACTCCTGGTATTATGATAATTTCAAATATCTTGGAGTATTTCTAGACCGGAAACTAACGTTTCGATCACGTTTTAATTATCTGGAAACCAAACTTCGTACACTTACTGCATGCTTTTCAAGAGCGGTTAGGCACATTTGGGGACTTTAACACATAGATATTAAAAATATAATGTGTTCCATTCGCTTAAATTTGTCATGGCCGTTCCATATACTAAATATCGATACAAAAGGTTATTCTTTTATCTAAATTATGCTAATGGAGAGAAACGCTTGAGAAAAGTTAGAAAGTGTAATAAAACCAATAACCAGGAATGTCTAAAAATGGTCAACTTTACAAGAAAAATGTTTATGACATAAATTCTATTATTTATCGAGATATACATTTTTTGTGCATTATTTTTGTCTATCTCTTACGGTTGAACCGTTACGCAAAATTCTGCAAAACTCATCCAGAATAAGAGGATATTCCCAGAAAGTTAAAAATATTCACGTTATTATTTATGTAAATACCCTTAACATATAGTATTTAATAAAAATCGTTACAACCTTTTTTGAGAAAAATAAAATGTTTAAAAATGTTGCCATGTGAAATATAATTTCTGGTGGGGAGGGATTTTCTTGAAAATCTTCGTGTTGCATCTTCAGAAGATACTAAATAAAAATACCAAGTTTCGTATTTAACGGTCTTTTCGTTTTTGAGCTATGCTGTACACAGACACACACATAGACAGACAGATAGACACACACATACACACGGACCTTTTTATGAAAATGCTTTTTTTGGGTTCAGGGGGTCCTAAAACATGAATTTCCGGTGAAATCTCGGTATCGAATTTTTGGGTGGAATACAATACTTCCTCTATACACTATGTACATAGTAAGTATAGAGAAAGTAAAGACGGTAGGTTTTTTATTTTCTCTATTCGTACTATGTACATAGTGTATAGAGAAGGTATTGTAATACACCCAAAAATTCGATACCAAGATTTCACCGGAAATACACGTTTTAAGACACCCTGAATACAGAAAAGCATTTTTAGAAACATGTCCGTTTGTGTGTGTCTATCTGTCTGTCTATGTGTGTCTGTGGACAGCATAGCTCAAAAACGAAAAGACCGTTAAATACGAAACTTGGTATTTAAGTTCAGTATCTTCCAAGGATGCGACACGAAGATTTTCAAGAAAATCCTCCCACCCAAACTACCCTTCATATGGAAAAATTTTCGTAAATTTTTATTTTCTAAAAAATTGCTCTAACGAGTATAATTAAAATATGGTATATTAAAGATATATACCTGACAAATAATATGTATATCTTGAATTTTCTGGGAATAGCCTCTGAAGACTACTTTATTCTGAATGAATTTTACGGAATTGTGTACAACTGGTAGACCGTAAGAGATAGAGAAAAACCAACCACACAAAAATCGTAGAGCACATTAAAACACACAATTTATGTTATATACACTTTTTTCGTGGAGTTTATCGTTTTTTAAATATCCCTTGTTTTTGGTTTCAGCCTTTTCTCATACAGGAATTTGCCAAATCCTGTCCATAGATACAAAGGAACTTCAGTCACATAGCAACCAGCTTTTGACTATCAGTTTAACTTACGGTACTCCCTTTTTTCGCTTCTACTTACAAAGAAGCAAGTAATAAGACTATTTCTGCTAATTTTTTCTCGATGAGCATGAAGTGAATAGAAGCATAAGCTTTTTAACAATAATTTTTGCAGAGATTTAGAGAAAGTCATGTGAATAGAACATAGAATACATCAGATTTTTTGGGAATGTTTTGTGCAGTCTATTCTTTCGAAGCAGTTAATTTATACAGTTCGGAAGAACCAGAAATCCCATTTCAGTAAAGCTACCGACATTCTCCTCTGGAAATCGATCTCCTGTGTTGATGTGAGCTGGATCTTTTGCTAAAAGTTGATCCTGTCATATGCTACTTATGGCCCGTGATTTTCTGCAGTGTTCACAGCTATTTCCGGAGACAACCTCCCGCTTTGATCACTCTGTAAGTGTCTGCCGACATCACCTGCAGGGACTCGCTTTAATGTATTCAGGTCACAACTCTGTGTAGAACAATATAAATAGCAGAAAAAAAGTACGTATTAATCAATACAGTGCATGCATTTGATTATTTTAATACCAAATAAATACAATCATTTATGTGCGAAGCTTATATAAATCTGATGTACTCCATTCATATGACTTTCTTTAAATCCCTGCAGAAAATTATTGTTAATAAGCTTATGCTTTTATTTACTTAATGTTAATTGAGAAAAAATAGCAGAAATACTGTTATTACTTGCTTCCTTGTGAGTATAAGTTAAATAAGTTAGTACCATAGGTTAAAGTGACAATCAAAGCCTAGTTGCTATGTGACTGAAGATCAATTGTTTGTATGGACAGGAGTTGACAAGTTCCTGTATGAGAAAAGCATGTTTTTTAAAGCTCAACCCAATAACAAGGATCTATTCCACGAAAAATATGTATGTGACATAAATTGTGTGTTTTAATTTGTTCTACAGTTTTTGTGTGGTAAGCTGTTGTCTATCTCTTACGATTTACCAGTTATACAAAATTCAATAACAATCATCCAGAATAAAGAGGTGTTAAGAGGCTATTTCCAGAAAATCCAAGATAAGCATTTTATTTGGCATGTAAATATTTGAAATACAGGAGGTTTAATCAAAATCGTTACAGCCATTTTTGAGAAAATCAAAATTTTCGAAAAAAATTCCAAAAAAGGGTAGTTTGGATTGGGTGAGTTTTCTTGAAAATCTTCGTGTCGCATCCTTGAAAGATACCAATCTTAAATACCAAGATTGGTATTTAACGGCCTTTTCGTTTTAGAGCTATGCTGTTCAAAGGCACATACACACATGCACACACATGGACCTTTTTCCAAAATTCTTTTTTTGGATTCGGGGGACCCAAGACATGCATTTCCGGTGAAATTTCGGTATCAAATTTTTTGGTGCAATACAATACCTTCTCTATACATTATGTACATAGTACCTACGTGTAAAGAAAGTAAAAATGGTTTCTTTGCTGTATGTACTGTCTTCAAATTTATTCGGCCTTTAGCTCCAGTGGAGCTAATTTGTTTCAAAGGAGATCTGCGGAATTGAAGCAAGCATTGCCAACTTAGTAAACTGCTTGAAGTACAGGTTTTGTGTGCTTCCTAAATTTATTCTGTATTCTGTGCAGGTCAGTTTTCATTTATTGATGTAAAGACTATGAATAAGAGCTTATTCTAATGCGGAAGTTGTGCCATTAAAACCCTCTACGTTATCATAACCAACCAATTATTTGAGTTACCTATCAGCATAAATTACCAAGGATTACGAGACGAAAGCGAATGTTGCAAATATAAATACTGGAAGGGTACGATACAAGTCCCATTTCACTAAGGTGACCTCGAAACTGTTGACATCCACCCCCTCTATCATCGTTTGCTATACCTCTGCAAGAGACAGTGCTCGCTGTTTAGTAGTGACATCATGCCAGACAAACGACCGCCGGCAAAGGCCGATTAAATCCAGCAACGCGTAGAGGAAGGATTTTATATCACCCAAAATTCGACAGTAATTTAATCGGAAATACAGCTTTGAGACTTTTGTATTTATAAAGAGACCATGCGTGCGTCTGTGTATGTAGTAGTTATCTATCTGTGAAGAGGATAACTCAAAACGGAACTTCTTTTAAGCATTTATTACTTTCTCTATACATAGTACTAAAATAAAATAAAATAAAATCTGTAATACGGCATCCTGGCATCTTGTTCCCTATACCAGTTCGTATATTGCAAACTTTATAATTTATTTCCCACTTTTAAATTATTGATATACATCATTATTTTATAGATAGTACTATGTACATAGTGTATTCAGAAGGTATTGCACTCCTCTATAAATGTTGATGCCGAGATTTCACCGGAAATATATGTTTTAAGGTCCCCTATATCCAAAAAAAATCAGAAAAAGGTCCGCGTGTATATGTCCGTGTGCCTGTGAACACGATAACTCAAAAAGGAAAAGTCGATAAAACTCCAAACTTGGTATTTAAGTTTAGTATCTTCCAGGGATGGGACACGAAGATTTTGAGACAAATCCCTCAACTTCCAACTAGTCTTTACATGGAACTTTTTTCGAAAATTTTGATTTTCTCAAAAATGGCTCTAACGATTTTGATTAAAATATCGCATATTAAAGATATGTACCTGACAAATAAAATGTATATCTTGAATTTTCTGAGAACAGCCTCTGAAGATTACTTTATTCTGGATCAATTTCACGGAATTTTGCAGAGCTGCTAAAGCGTAAGAGATGGACAAAAACTTACCGAACAAAAAACGTAGAGCACGTTAAAACACACAATTAATGTTATATACATTTTTTTCTTGGAGTTGGTCTTTTTGAGATATTCCTTGTTATTGATTTCAGATTTGAAAAACATACTTTTCAAATACAGGAATTTTTCAACTCCTATGCATATCCAAACAAATCTTTTGACTATCACTTTAACCTATAGTGCTCCCTTATTTCGCTTATACTTACAAGGAAGCAGGTATTAACATTATTTCTGCTAATTGTTTCTCGATTTTCATGTGAATGGAATATATTAGATTTTTTGGTTTGTAACAATGTACCGATGAAATCTATTTTTGGGCGGAATGTATTTCTTTTCCTCCTCTTATGTACGAGGTGTATAATGTTTGAAGTCAAAATAATTCCCAAGCAACAGACGTTAATATTTCTCTAAACACCGCGGCGTAACAACCCAAAATACGACCACGTCCGTCCGATCGTTGCAACCTCAAATTCCACATATTCAAGCGTCGTAATTGGGGAAAATGTAATATTATAGCACAAATTATTCACAATAAATTCAATATATTCATTTTTACTTTCTCTGGCCCCATATGTACAATGTATATAGGGATAGAAAAGTATTGCATTCCACCCAAAAATTCGATACCGAGATTTCACCGGAAATACATGTTTTAGGACCCCTGTATCCAGAAAAAGCATTTTGAGAAAAAGGTCCGTGTGTGTGTCCGTGTGTCTGTGAGCACGATAACACAAAAACGAAAAGTAGCTAAAATAACAAACTTGGTATTTAAGTTCAGTATGTTCCAGGGATGCGACACGAAGATTTGAGAAAAATTCCCCCACCCCAAACTACCCTTTACATGGAACTTTCTTCGAAAATTTTGATTTTCTTAAAAATGTCTAACGATTTTGATTAAAATATCATATATTGAAGCTATTTACCTAACAAATAAAATATATATTTTGAATTTTCTGGGAATAGCTTCTGAAGACCTGTTTATTCTGGATGAATTTTGCTTAATTTGGCATAACTAATAAACCGTAAGAGATAGACAAAAACTTACGATACAAAAAATGTATGTCTTGTTAAAATACAAAATTTACGTCATATACATTTTTTTTTCGTGGAGCTTACCGTTTTCAAGGTATTCATTGTTATTAGTTTCAGTTGTGAAGTACTTATACTTTTCCCAGTTGGGAGTGTCCGTTTTCCTTTTGTTCTACTCCTGGCCAGGAATAGAAGCGATTTGTAATAACAATCGCATAACGACAGCTTTTAAAACATTTGACTATCGATTTAGCCTAGTGTATTCCCTTATTTTCTTCCTACTTATAAGGAACTAAGTAATAAGAACATTGTGCTGAATACCTCGATTAACAAGGTGCAGAAAGAAGAATAATCTTATGTAAGATGTTTGTAGAACGGCTAGAGAAAGTCATGTGAGTGTAACGCATCAGATTTTTTCATGTAACCATCTTGAATACACAGTTTTTATTCAACATTTTTACAGCTATTTTTGGGAAAATATCGAAAAGTTTTTCATGTTAAGGGTAGTTGAGGAGCGGAATTTACTTTTGTGTATATCTTGAGGGCAGTATAAATTAAATATCAAGTTTAATGATTTATATTTTGGATAAAGGAGGTAATCTCAAATGTACTTAATATATTGGTATTTAATACAAAACAGGTAAAACTATTGTTATATATTCTGTTGATAAAGCAACTTATACCGATTTTTCACATTTCGTTTTATCCTTCCATTTATTGTTACAGCTGCAGTAATAGTTAATTTACTTTTTCTTCATCAAGCTGGATCAAATAATCCTTTAGGTGCTAGTAGAAATTTTAGTAATCGGCTTCTCCTCCCCGCATTTAGGACTGACCCCTAAGGACGTGCAAGCGGGTATCTAGGGGTCAGAAGCCTGTCGGAAAACTAAGGGCACGAACCAGAATATGAAGTACCTGGAACGAGTGGTGGGCCTATAGCCAGGCAGGAGCGTGAGGAAGTGAGTAATATGAAATGCAAACGAATTGGATAATAGAAAAGTGACGATGGAGTAATTGGTGGAATGAGTAATGGGAAATACCGGAAAACCCGGAGAAAACCCGCCCAGACGCCGTTTATTCCACCATAAATCCTACATGCGAGCGCTTGGAATCTAACCCAAGATGGGAGACAAGTGGTCTAGCCCCTCGGCCACGAAGCAGTCTGCTAGTAGAAATATTGATAACATTCCTCAGACTTTTCGTTTTTGAGTTCTTATGCTCACAGTTACCCAAGTTATTTGCTCAGCGGAATTTAATCTGATAAAACCTCAGAATCCAGTTTTTGTATGGATTGCAGTACCCACCTACCATGTGTCTGGTAAAGAAAGTAAAACTTATATCATATTTTAAATAAAAATAATTCCATAGCAATAAAAACTTTTTTAGTATTCAGTATCAAAGTTGTGAAAATCCAATAATCTCTTTAAAACTTGAACTATATTTTCATAAATAGATTATCTCTAGGAATAATTCAGCTTAAATTGAATGAACATACACTTAATATTTATTACTATAATTTATCGTTCAAATTTTTCCGTTACTTTTCATTCCAGTACCATTACTTCCGTTCCCAAACTCCTTCAACCTCCACCTCCTTTGTGTATTTTCCTATTCCTAAACTGCTTTTCCCCATTTCTTAGAATCATATCAAATGGTTTTACTTTCTCTACACTTACTATACATAGTGTATAGAGAAGGTATTGTAATGTAACCAAAAATTCGATCCCGAGATTTCACCGGAAATACATGTTTTGGGTTCCCCTGAATCCAACCCAAAACAAACATTTTTGGAAAAAGTTCCGTGTGTATGTGTGTGTGTGTGTCTGTGAACAGCATAGCTGAAAAATGATACGACCGTTAAATACCAAACTTGGTATTTAAGTTCAGTGTCTTCCAAGAATGCGAAACGAAGATTTTTCAAGAAAATCCCCCCCAAACACTACTACCCTTTACATGGACAAATTTTCGAAAATGTTTATTTTATCAAAAATGGCAATAACAATTTGGATTAAAATATCATAAATTAAAGATATTTACCTGACAAATAAAATGCATATCTTGAATTTTCTGGGAATAGCCTCTGAACACTACTTTATTCTAGATGGATTTTACGGAATTTTGTATAATTGCAAACCGTAAGAGATAGACAGTACTTACAAGAAAATGTAGAGCTTGTTAAAACACACAATTTAAGTTATATATATGTTTTTCGTGGAGTGGATCGTTTTTGAGACATTCCTTGTTATTAGTTTCAGCTATAAAATACTTATACTTTGCTCATACGGGAATCCTGTCCATACAAACAAAGAAACTTCAGTCAAATAGTAATCAGTTTTTGACTATCACCTTAGTAGTTCCTATTTTCCTTCTACTTACTAAGAACCAAGTACTAAGGACAATTTCTGCTAATATCTATCTCAAAGTAGATAGAAGAATTAGCTTTTTAACAGCAATTAGTTGCAGAGATGTAGAGAAGGTTGTCTTAACACAATAATTTGTTCTCTCTAAACGTTTTATATGAGAACAAAATACAACAAATCAGAGCTTTTTAACATTTCCAACACAGCAACTGCATCACCGGGAAAAATATAAAAACAAATCATACGTCAATAACGAATATTAGCCAGAAGGGAAGTTAAAAACCATATAATTAAATTAGTGTATTCCAATTGATGATTCTAACATTTGTGATTAAAATTACAATGTTCAGAAACAATTCCGATGTTTTTAGTAGCCTTTTCATTGTTATTCATTTTTACTTTCTCTACACGCACTATGTGCATAGTGTATAGAGAAGGTGTTGCACTCCACCCAAAAATTCGATACCGCGATTTCACCGGAAATATATGTTTTAGGGTCCCTTATATCCAAAAAAAAAAAAGCATTTGCACCAAAAAGTCTGGGTGAGCGTGTGACTTTGAACACGATAACTCAAAAACGAAAAGTTGGTAGGATACTAAACTTGGTATTTAAGTTTACTATATTCCAGGGATGCGACACGAAGGTTTTGAGAAAATATCCCCACCCCAAACTACCCTTTACATGAAAGTTTTTTCGAAAATTTTAATTTTCGCAAAAATGGCTCTAACGATTTTGATTAAGATATCAAATATTAAAGATATTTACCTGACAAAAAAAATGTATATCTTGAATTTTCTGGTAATAGTTCTTAAAGACCTGTTTATTCGGGAAGAATTTTGCTTAATTTGTATTAACTAGTAAACCGTAAGAGATAGACAAAAGCTTAGTATACAAAAAATTTACATCTTATTAAAATTTATGTCATACACATTTTTTTCGTGGAGCTTACCGTTTACGAAGTATTCATTGTTATTAGTTTCAGTTGTGAAGTACCTAAACTTTTCTCAGACGGGTGTCTCCGTTTTTCTTTTGTTCTACTCCAGGCCAAGAAAAGAAGCGATTTGTAATGACAATCGCATAACGACAGCTTTTAAAACAGTTGACTATCGATTTAGCCTAGTGTATTCCCTTATTTTCTTCCTACTTATACCGAACTAAGTAATAAGAACATTGTGCTGAACACCTCGATTAACAAGGTGTAGAAAGAAGAGGAATCTTATGTATGGAGTTTGTAGAACAGCTAGAGAAGGTCATGTGAGTGTAACATCAGATTTTTACTTTCTCTACACGCACTATGTGCATAGTGTATAGAGAAAGTATTGCACTCCACCCAAAAATTCGATACCGAGATTTCAATGGAAATATGTGTTTTAGGGTCCCTTATATCCAAAAAAAGCATTTTCACAAAAAGGTCTGTGTGCCTTTGAACACGATAACTCAAAAACGAAAAGTAGGTAAAATACCAAACTTGGTGTTTAAGTTTACCATATTCCAGGGATGCGACACGAAGATTTTGAGAAAATTCGCCCACCCCGAACTACCCTTCACATGGAAGTTTTTTCTAAACTTTTAATTTTCGCAAAAATGGCTCTAACGATTTTGGTTAAAATATCAAATATTAAAGATATTTACCTGACAAACAAAATGCATATTTTGAAATTTCTGTGTATAGCCTCTGAAGACTACTTTATTCTGGACGAATTTTACGGAATTTTGCATAACTGCTAGACCCTAAGACTTAGATAAAAACTTACTACACAAGAAATATAGAGCACGTTAAAACACACAATTTGTGTTATATACTTTTTTTCGTGGAGTTGATCGTGTTAGAGATATTCCTTGTTTTTTTTTTCAGCTATAAAGACTTATACTTTTCTCATACAGGACTTTGTGAACTCGTGTCCATGCAAACAAAGGAACTTCAGTCTCAGAGCAACCAGCTTTTGACTATCACTTTAAGCTATGGTACTTTCGCTTCTACTAACAAGGAAGCAAGTAATAAGACTATTTCTGCTAATTTTTGCTCCTTTAGATGAAGTAAATAGAATAATTTGTTGCAGTGATAAAGAGAAAGTCATGTGAATGGAACACATCAGCTTTTTGTATAAGAAGAGTAAGGTAAAGAAAGTTATTAGAAATGAATGCTTATAACAATTGAAGTACATAATATAGTATGTGTATTACAAAATTTGACCCACATACAGCTAATTGGAATCCTTGTGTTTTTGGCGTACATCTAGAATAAATTACTTTTAGTTGGAAAAAAAACCAAAATGTTCCATTCACATGACTTTCTCTACTTCTTTTACAATATATTGATCTAACGATGGTTTATTGTTCTGTTACGCCATTATAATGTAAATGAACTTTAAGAGAAATAGACTTATTACTTATTTATTTTTAGGTGTAAGAAAATAATAAAAACTACTAGGCTAAAGCGATAATCAAATATTTTAATAGCTGATCGCAAGTGCTGGCACTTAAATTCCGTTATTTTTCAGGAGAAAAATAAGTCTGATATATTATACTCAATATAAACTTTATCGGGAGTAGTTTTTATTTTACTATTTCTTCTTACATACAAAGGAATAAAGGAACGCTCTAGGCTAATGCGATCGTCAAATATTTTGAAAGCTGGTCACTAAGACATTGAAATTACGTTCACCTTGTATGACCAGGAAGGACAAAAAAAAAAAAAAATAAATAAAAAATCTGATATGTTAACTCACGTGACTTTCCCTAGCAGCTCCACAAACAAACTTCTTAAAAAATTTTCTTCTTTTTACACAATGCAAATCGAGATAAGTTTGCAGAATATTCGTATTATTTAATTCCTTGTAAGCAGAAGGGAATGCACTAGGCTAAAGTGATAGTAAGATGTTTTAAAAGCTGTCGTTATGCGATTGTCATTGCAAATCGCTTCTTCGCCTGGCCAGGATTAGAACAAAAAAAAAAAAACAAAAAAAAAAAAAACAGACACTTCTTGTTTGAGAAAAGTAGTATAATTATTTTAAAATTGAAACCAATAATAAAGGATATCTCAGAAACGGTTACTTCCACAACAAAAACGTATAGGATATAAATTGAGTGTTTTGACCAGATCTACATTTTTTGTACTGTAAGTTTTTGTCTATCTCTTACGGTTTACTAGCTAAGCAAAATTCGAAAAAATTCATCCAGAGTAAAGAGGTCCTCAGAGGCTATTCCCAGAAAATTCAAGATATACATTTTATTTCTGATATAACTATCTCTAATATAGGAGATTTTAATCAAAATCGTTAGCAATTTTTGAGCATATCAAAATTTTTTAAAATGTTTCCACCTAAAGGGTAGTTTGAGGTGGGAGTATTTTCTTGAAAATCTTCGTGTCGCATCTTTGTAAGATATTAAACCTAATTACCAAGTTTGGTATTTCACGGTCTTCTAGTTCTTGAGTTATGCTGTCCATAGACACAGACAGACAAACACACACACGGACCTTTTTCTAAAGATGCATTTTTTGGATTCAGGGTAAGCCAAAACATATATTTCCGGTAAAATCTTAACATCGAATTTTTAGGTGGAATTCAATACCTTCTCTATCCATTATGTTCATTATACAAGCGGGCTAGAGAAAGTAAAAAGGATTTACACTTTGCATTTCAGAGAATTGTAAGCATTGGAAAATATAAACCAAAACCAGGAATATCTTGAAAATTTTAACTCCAAAAAAAACATACGTGATTTTTTTTTTTTTTAACCAGATCTACGTATTTTGTGTAATAATATTGTCTTGATGTTCTTCGGTTTATGCAATAGTCATCCAGAACGGAGAGTACTTCAGGAGCTGTTCCCAGAAAGACATGCGTATTATTTGTTTATAAATATAATACATAGATGGTATTTTAATCGAAGTTTTAGAGTAATTTTTTTAAAAAAATACAGCACTTCGAAAATTCTTCCAGTATATGAGGGATTTTATTGAGCATCGTATTGAATTTTTGATAAATGCAGAACTTAAGGGTCGATTTCATACATATATAGAATAAAGAATTAGAATATAGAAAATAGAATTAGATGCTGCTGTGGTAATGCCTACATTGGCCAAGCAGGACGGTTCATAATAACGCGCAGAAAAGAACACATACGCAGTCTAAAACTCAACCAACCCGAAAAATTCGCATTATCTGATTACATAATCACATCGATTTTGACAACTCAGAGCTTATACCCACGTGCTGCAATTTTCACCCTAGAATGACTCGGCAAAGCATAGACATTTTCAAAGAAAGGAACATCAACAGGGGCTGCGGAAAGCAACTCCACAACATCTAGAAGACCCTGCTCACAAAGAGAGCCATTGGCTGGCCTCTAGCTAATGAGAGGCAAGGGGCGGAGTCATGCGGCCTTCTTGAAACGGATGGCTCACCACAGCAGCCTTTAGCAAAAGAAAAAAGACAAAAGGAAACAGAAAACAAGAAAAAAGAAAGCATCAACCAATTCCAGCATCTTCAGAAAAGAGCGGCGCCAGCACCCACGCCAATTTGCGGGCAATTAGCCAACCAGCAGCGAGGGGGCGCGGCAACTTCCACACACACAAACAAAGGAACTTCAGTCGCAGAGCAACCAGCTTTTCACAATCACTTTAAGCTATGGTACCCCCTTATTTCGCTTCTACTAACAAGGAAGCAAGTAATAAAACTATTTCTGCTAATTTTTGCTCCATTAGATGAAGTAAATAAAATAATATGTTGCAGTGATTCAGAGAAAGTCATGTGAATGGAACACATCAGATTTTTACTTTCTCTATACGCACTATGTACACAGTGTATAGAGAATGTATTGCACTCCACCAAAATAGTCGATACCGAGATTTCACCAGAAAGATATGTTTTAGGGTCCCCTGTAACCAATTTTTTTTTTCAGAAAATGGTCCGTGTGTGTGAGTGTGTGTGTCCATGTGTCCGTGTGTCTGTGAACGATAACTCAAAAACGAAAAGTCGGTAAAATACCAAACTTGGTATTTAAGTTTAGTATCTTCCATGGATGCGACTTTAAGATTTTGAGAAAAATCCCCCCACTCCAAACCACCCTTTACATGGAACTTTTTTCGAAACTTTTTATTTTCTAAAAAATGGCTCTAATGATTTTGTTTAAAATATCGTATATTAAAGATATTTACCTAACAAATAAAATGTATATTTTGAATATTCTGGGAATAGCCTCTGAAGACTACTTTATTCTGAGTGAATTTTACGGAATTTTCCGTAAGTGCTAAACCGTAAGAGAGAGAGAAAAACTTACCACACAAAAAATTTAGAGCACATTAAAACGCACAATTTATGTTGTATACATTTTTTTCGTGGAGTTGATTGTTTCTTAGATATTCCTTGTTTTTGGTTTAAGCTATAAAAGCTTCTATTTTTCTCTTACAGGACTTTGTGAACTCGTATCTATACAAACAAAGGAACTTAAGTCACATAGCAACCAGCTTTTGACTATGATTTTAACCTATGGCACTCCCTTATTTCGCTTCTACTTACAAGGAAGCAAGTAATAAGACTAGTTCTGGTAATGTTTTCTCGATTAGTAGGAAGTAAATAGAAGCATAAACTTTTAAAAAATAATTTATTGCAGAGATATAGAGAAAGTTATGTGAATGGAACACATCAGATTTTTTGGAATTGGTTCACCAAAGCTCAATCCATTGTTTTGACTGTGATTTACTTTCTGGAGTGTGGTGATGTTTCAAAGTTGCATCCATGGTAATAAACCGTCACAAACATTCACTGGAATTTTTACGGTAGAGCTCCATATGCTTAACAGAAACAGTTTTTCTTTGCAACTTTTGATCAGTGTCAACAAATGCGGTACCCATCCTGCACAGACCTTGTGAAAGCCCAAAACATTACTTAAAATATTACCTGCACGTTCTTTTGATATGTTCACAACCTCTGCTATCTCAAACAATTTTAATCTGCGATATTTCAGTACTAAACAATGAATTGTTACTTTCTCTAGCCCCGTATGTACAATGTACATAGAGATAGAGAAGTATTGTATTCCACCCAAAAATTCGATAGCGAGATTTCACCGGAAATACATGTTTCAGGACCCCCTGTATCCAAAAAAGGCATTTTGAGAAAAAGTTCCGTGTGTGTGTGTGTCCGTGTGTCTGTGAATAGGATACCTCAGAAACGAAAAGTAGCTAAAATACCAAACTTGGTATTTAAGTTTAGTATCTTCCAGGGATGCGACACACAGATTTTGAGAAAAATCCTCCCACCCCAAACTACCCTTTAAATGGAATTTTTTCGAAAATTTTGATTTTCTTAAAAATGGCTCTAACGATTTTGATTAAAATATAGAATATTAAAGATATCTTCCTGACAAATAAAATGTATATCTTGAATTTTCTGGGAATAGCTTCTAAATGAATTTTGCTTAATTTGGCATAACTAGTAAGCCGTAAGAGATAGAAAAAAACTTGCTATACAAAAAATTTATGTTTTGTTAAAATGCACAACTTACGACATATACATTTTTTTTTCGTGGAGCTTACCGTTTTCGAGGTATTCATTGTTATTAGTTTCAGTTGTGAAGTATTTATACTTTTCTCAGTCGGGAGTGTCCGTTTTTCTTTTGTTCTACTCCTGGCCAAGAAAAGAAGCGATTTGTAATGACAATCGCATAACGACAGCTTTTAAAACATTTGAGTATCGGTTTAGCCTAGTGTATTCCCTTATTTTCTTCCTACTTATAAGGAACTAAGTAATAAGAACATTGTACTAATGAGTATCTCGATTAGCAAGGTGCACAAAGAAGAATGTTATGTAAGAAGTTTGTAGAACAGCTAGAGAAAGTCATGTGAGTGTAACACATCAGATTTTTTTCAATGATATCTGGAGTGGTCACTTCTACAGGGCGTCAATAGTGCTCGTAGTCCCATTTTAAACTCTGCAACCCACCTTTTAATCATTGAGTATGAAGGTGCAGAGTCTTTCAATGTACTGTCCATTTTCCCCTTGATTTCTTTAGTCATTAAGCTTTTCAAATGGAAGTATTTCATCACTGCACGTTTTTCCAAATCCTCCATTTTCGTGAAAAATCTGAAGTTGTCTTGTTTAAAAAGCTGTCATTCGAAAACTAAACAAGCTATTGACATGTAAATATGGATACAAGCAAGTCTAGAGTTAAGTTATACGATGCTTCTGTCTAACTGGCCTAGTGGCGCCAAATTTGTGTTGGCCCGGGACTTATCAGCCTCATAAATAGAATTTTCGTCCAAGTTCGAGATAGTACAACCACTTCAGTAGGAGTACATATTTCGTCGTAACATGCGCTGACACCGCGGCGCTCCTAATCAACTTTGTACCGTTTTACCGTTATCACTATTATAATAAAGGGTAGATACAGATTTTAAATTAATCGTTGCACCGAAGATTTTTCTCAAAATCTTCGTGTCGTATCAATGGAAGATACTAAACTTAAATATCAAGTTTGGTATTCTATCGACTTTTCCTTTTTGAGTTATCGTGTTCACAGACACATGGACACATGGATCTTTTTCCAAAATTTATTTTTGGATACAGGGGACCCTAAAACATGTATTTCTAGTAAAATCTCGGTATCGAATTTTTGGATGGAGTGCAATACCTTCGCTATACACTATGTACATTGTACGTGTACAGAAAATAATAATTAAGGTTAATGCTCATATAGTTTTCCGAAATAATACTCCAGTTTTTTTAAATAAATTATTGAACTTTGAAAAATCAATGTTTTGGAGATTATGAAAAATAAAACTTTTTCCTAAAGTAATTAGGCTTAATATAAAGTTATAATACGACAAATTTATTTAAACCATTTACTGCAAAAATGTTATTTTATATCAGAATACGTTTTTTAAATGCATCATGTGGCTTAGTGTTTTTAGAACAATGAATTTATACAGTAGAAATCGCTCTTTAAATAATCATTAGACAGAAACATTTAAAAATATTGCTATTTTAGTATATAATAACTGGTATAAACTTAAATAAGGTATCTTACATTCTCCGCATTTTCAAAATTTAACAGATGAACACCTAAATTCGATGCTTCTGACAGCTACTGCCATCCTGCGGTGTATGTGACTACCATTCGTATTGCGGCATCGCTTGATCAGAGAGGGCAAAGTTTGAAATACATCGCGCCAAACCGATTTGTGGTTTTACGAGTACAATCAAAGCAATTCATGTGTAAAAATTCTAAAATGAACAATGACCTCAAAATAACCTCAAAATTTGATCTCTTCAGGAGAATATTTTCTAATGTTATGTAAAACTGGACCGTAGTTGGGAAATTCAGTATTAAAAAACATACAGTCGTAAATTCTGATTTTTAGGAAAAATACCCTCCGATGAATTACTAGAAATTTATGAATAAAATGTATTCTCAGTTCTTTAAGGGGGTGATGGGTGAAGTTTTAATTTTCCAGAATTTTAATGTCATAGTCTTCGTTTATTGTACATATATAAGGAATATGAAACTCTGATAGTTACATTCATATGACTTTCAGTACCTATTCACAACAAACTAATCTTATAAAAGGTTATTTTTCATGTACTTAACGAATATCAAAAGAAATATTTCGAGAAATACTTTTATGGCATACTTCCTTGTATTCGCGAGAACACAAGACTTACGCGATAGTCAAAGCTTTCAAGAGCTGGTCGCTATGTGATGCATTTATTTATGTTATCTTTGCTTGACAAGAGTAGGAAAAATGAATAACGATTTTCCCTTTTAGAAATGTATAAGTACTTACAGGAATATCGCGGAGACGGTTAACTCCACAAAAATAATTAATTTGACATACATTGTGTGTTTAAGAAGATCTATTTTTACTTTCTCTACATGTACTATATATAGTGTATAGAGAAGGTATTGCACTCCACCCAAAAATTCGATACTGAGATTTCAGCGGAAATATATGTTTTAGAGTCCCCTGTATCCAAAAAAAGCATTTTCACAAAAAGGTCCGTGAACACGATAACTCAAAAACGAAAAGTCGGTAAAATACCAAACCTGGTATTTGAATTTAGTATATTCCAGGGATGCGACACGAAGATTTTGAGAAAAATCCCCCCACACCAAACTACCCTTTACATGGAGCTTTTTTCGAAAATTGTGATTTTCGCAAAAATGGCTCTAACAATTTTGATTAAAATATCATATATTAAAGATATTTACCTGACAAACAAAATGAATATCTTGAATTTTCTGGGAATAGCTTCTGAAGACTACTTTATTCTGGACGAATTTTACGGAAATTTGCATAACTGCTAAACCGTAAGACTTAGATAAAAACTTACCACACAAGAAATGTAGAGCACGTTAAAACACACAATTTATGCTATATATATATATATATATATATATATATATATATTTTTTTTTTTTTTTTTTTTTTCGTGGAGCTGATCGTTTTTGAGATATTCCTTGTTTTTGGTTTCAGCTATAAAAAACTTACTTTTTACATACTTTGTCAACTCCTGTCCATACAAACAAAGGAACTTCAGTTACATAGCAACCAGCTTTTGACTATCACTTTAAGCTATGGTACTCCTTTATTTAGCTTCTACTTATAAGGAAACAAGTAATAAGAATATTTCTGCTAATTTTTTCTCGATTAGTATAAAGTAAATAGAGGCATAAGCTTTTTAACAATAATTTGTTGCAGAGATGTAGAGAAAGTCATGTGAATGGAACACATCAGATTTTAGTGGAGTTACCTTCTTCAGTAGTTTACACAGGGTACATGTAAGAGAAATTAGAAGATAGTTACTAGGAAGTGAAGTGTCCTTATTTGGTTTTGGTATAGGAACCACAATGGATTCACGCCACTGGGTTGTGCCGCCCAGATGTGATTGAAGAGGTGAAATAAGTATTGCAAGCCACTCGCTAGCAGTTGCTTGAGAAGATGGTAGGGAATATTGTCTGGTCCAGGGCTTTTGCTTGTGCATTGTTGTATTCCACCAGCATTTCATTCATTGTTAAGACATTGTTGAATGGAAGGGTATTATCAGAAAAGGAAGAGAAAAGACACAACTGGAAGAAGATGAGACATGCATGGAGAGGGTATACTAGAGACATTGAATACAAGAAAAAGTAGAAACAAGAGTGTGAGCGATAGACTGTGGTTCGGTAAAAGCGTCGGCAGAGGAGATCAGAAATCTGATGGCGTTTATGCATGCCACCTGGAGTTTTTTACACATTTCAGGCCGGGGAGTCTTATTGGTAAGGGCTTCAACCAAGATTCCCTTTTGCTGCGTTTGATTTCACGACGCGCCGCAGTTGGTCGGAGTTTGATGGCGTTTGTATTTGCAGTAAGCTTTGTTCTTCAACCTAACAGCCATTTGACAATTAGTGTTCCACCTAGGAACTGTTCCTGTGTTACAGTCGTCTTAGTGACAGTCTCAGAAAACTTAGCAACGAATTTCGTCAATATCCACTTGTGGGAATGCATCTTGTTGCGATAAATCCCTTTTAGCAATCTGAAATAAGTCTTTAAAAACGTTTGCAGTCAGCCTTGACGAGTTTCCAAGCATAAGGTCGTTTTCTCAGAGGATTAGTGCAATTAGTGTTATTGACAGTGATTGGGGAGTGGTCACTGCCCTGAGGAGTTGTATAAATGGACCAGTGGAATAAAGATGCTGTGCTGGGAGAACATATCGTAAGATCAATGTTAGTGAAGGTGTAATGATATATGTCATAATGGGTGGCGTTTGGAGAGTTCAAGAGCGTTAAAACAAAAGATTGAAGTATGAAGCATTAAATATGAAGCTTCTATAAGCGCTCGTCAAATGTTGGATTGCAAGTCTACTCGCGCTTATGTTTGACTTTGTGTAGCGTTTGATTCTTCTCAAGGCGTTTTTTATCGGGCTATAAGTCGCTAGGATGTTTGTAGAATCGCAGTTTATTTTATAGTTATTATTTCACAATTCCAAAGTTAAACTGTAATCGCTCAATGCAATTCTTTACTTTGTTGAACGCTGGGGCGCGTATAACTCAACACGAATGCATTTTTACGCGTTATCTCTAAACGGCCTTTACCATCACGCGTGAAGAAGCCTCCTTCTTCATGATAACTTGGCGTCACCAGCCAGAAAGTCAACACGTGACTATAGATACTGTTGAAAAACAAAATCGCATCGAGAAAATCAAAACACTTAAATGCGACGAAAGCACAAGGAGTAATAAACATTTGCATCCAGCGATTTCAACTTCGGAAGCAAAGGAATAAAAACAATTGAACATCAAATATTATAAACATGACATAAGACTCATAAAATGTGGGCAGATTTTGTGTATAATATATATTGCCTCAAGTAGAGTCTAGCAGTCTTCCACAATAATCAAACTTAGCATCACCCCATAAATGATTATGACTGTTAAAATCATCCAGTGATAAGAAGGCTTTCGGCAGCTGTATGATCAAGTCAGAAAGTTGTGGTTAGTCAACAATGGTGCTGTTTGGGAGGTAAATATTGCAAATCTCTGTTTTATAAATACGGAGACAGCTACGGCCTCCAGTGAAGTGCTAAGAGAACTTTCTTTTTGTGGTAAAACATTCTGAACTTAGGTAACCACATCACCACTAGCGCGGTTCCTGTGGTAGCCAGTGTAGCGTTTAATTGGGGCTATGTAATCTGCAGTGAAGTTGGTTTCCTGTAAACATACTACAAGAAGATTATGAGAATGCAAAAGAAGTTGTAGATACTCAAGATAGGAATGAAAACCATTTATATTCCATTGTAGTAAGGTTAGATTACATTCCATTATGAGGACTGAGAACCATCACCGACTGCAGGTGTAGTTTTTGTTACATCAGCACGCCTGGCTATTGCCGCCATTAATTTCTTTTCAAGGTGGTTGATTGTTTTTGAGATATTCCTTGTTTTTGGTTTCAACTATAAAAAACATATTTTTATCATACATGACTTTGTGAACTCGTATCCATATAAACAAAGGAACTTCAGTCACATAGCAACCAGCCTTTGACTCACTTTTACCTATGGTACTCCCTTATTTCGCTTCTACTTACAAGAAAGACAAGTAATAAGACTATTTCTGCTAATTTTTTTTCCATTAGCATGAATTAAATAGAAGCATAAGCTTTTTAACAATAATTTGTTTGCTGAGAAAAGACATGTGAATGGAACACATAAGATTTTTTCAGTCTGGCTCTACCTATCCATACATTTTCTTGCTGGGAGTCCTATTTTAGTCTTGTAACTATTGTAACTATATTCTTACGAGGCAGAAGAGGAGAGACTAGGAAACTGATTGAGAAACGTGTACTTCTGCAAGACAATCTTCAGCATATGGATTTGTTAAAATCTTTGGCAACATACATAACTGAGCGACTTGGAGAACTTTTAGATGTGAAAAGTTCTGAAATGTGACCACCTGCGACATCACGAGGAAACTGTGTGGACTGTAAAAGTATAATATCTGATGTGTATCATTCACATGACTTTCTTTACATCGCTGTAACGAATTATTGTTTAAAATCATACTTTTCTATCTACGTTACGATAATCGAGATATTGTCTTAATTACTTGCTTCCTTGTAAGCAGAAGGAAAATAAGCGAATACACTAGGCTAAAACGACAGTCAAATCTTCTAAAAGCTGGTTGCCATGTGGTTGGAATTTGTTTCTATGCAGGGCCAGCAGTTTACAACTTTCCGTGTGAGTACAGTTGAAGAATTTTGAATCTGAAATAAATAACAAGGAATTGCTTGAAATCAGTCAACTCCACGAAAAAAAAGTCTGATGTGTTCCATTCAAATGACTTTCTCTATATCTCTGTAAAAATTATTGTTAATAAGCTGATCTTTTATTTATTTCATGCTAATCGAGAAAAATTACCAGAAATAGTTTTGTTTCTTGCCTTATTGTAAGTAGAAGCGAAATAATGGAGTACCATAGGTTAAAGTGAAAGCCAAAAGCTGGTTGCTATGTGACTGATGTTCCTTTGTTTGTGTGGACAGGAGGTGACAAATTCCTGTATGAGAAAAGTATAAGTTTTTCAAAGATGAAACCAAGAAAAAGGAATATCTCAAAAACGATCAACTCCAGGAAAAAATGTATATAACATAAATTGTATGTTTTAATGTGCTCTACATTTTCTGTGTGTTAAGTTTTTGTCCATTTCTTGCGGTTTAGTAGTTATACAAAATTCATCCATAATAAAGTAGTCTTCAGAGGCTATTCCCAGAAAATTCAAGCTATACATTTTATTTGTCAGGTAAATATATTTAATATATGCTATTTTAATCAAAATCGTTATACCATTTTTTAGATAATCTAAACTTTCGAAAAAAGTTCCATGTAAAGGGTAGTTTGGGCTGGGGTTTTTTTTCTCAAAATCTTCGTGTCGCATCCCTGGAAGATACTAAACTTAAATACCAAGTTTGGTATTTTACCGACTTTTCGTTTTTGAGTTATCGTGTTCACAGACACACGGACACACACATACGGACCTTTTACTGAAATTACTTTTTTTGGACACAGGGGACCTAAAACATATATTTCCGGTGAAATCTCGGTATTGAACTTTTGGGTGGAATACAATACTTCTCTATCCCTATGTACATTGTGCATATGGGGCTAGAGAAAGTAAAAATCTGATGTGTACCATTCACATTATTTGTCTATATCCCTGCAACAAATTATTCTTAAAAAGCTTATACATCTATTTACTTTATGCTAATCAGAACAAATTAGCAGAAATAGTCTAATTACTCGCTTGCTTGTAAGTAGAAGCGAAATAAGGGACAACCGTAGGTTAAAGTGATAGGCAAAAGCTGGTTCTATGTCAATGAAGTTCCTTTGTCTATATGGATAGGAGTTGACAAGTTCCTGTATGAGAAAAGTATAGGTTTTTCATAGCAGAAACCAAAAATAAGGAATGCCACAAAAACGACGAACACCACGAAAAAAATGTATATAACATAAATTGTGTGTTTTAATGTGCTCTACATTTTTGTGTAGTAAGTTTTTGTCCATCTGTTACGGTTTAGCCGTTATTCAAAATTTAGTAAAATTCATCCAGAATAAACTACTCTTCAGAGGCTATTCCCAGAAAATTCAAGATATACATTTTATTTGTCAGGTAAATATCTTTAATATACGAAATTTTAATCAAAATCGTGAGAACCATTTTTGAGAAAATCAAAATTTTCGAAAAAAGTTCCATGTAAAGGGTAGTTGGGGGTGGGGGATTTTTCTCAAAATCTTCGTGTCGCACCCCTGGAAGATACTAAACTTAAATACCAAGTTTGGTATTTTACCGATTTTTCGTTTTTGAGTTATCGTGTTCACAGACACACGGACACACGGACACACACACACGGGGATTTTGTGAATATGCTTTTTTTAGATAAAGGGGACCCTAAAACATATATTTCCGGTGAAATCTCGGTATCGAATTTTTTGGTGGAGTGCAATACATTCTCTATACACTATGTACATAGTGCGTATAGAGAAAGTAGAAATGAATTCCCGATGTGAACAAATGAAATGCTAAGACTAAATTATTTGGACAAAGCCTTCTTATACAATCTTTTGTTAATGACTTTTGCAATAGATCCTTTACTTGAAGTAGCACATGTCTTGAGTGTTACATCATTTCCTAATTGTACTATAAGTATTAATTACCTCTCAAACTCTTGCTGAAAGCACTTACAATGTTTGTTGGCATGACAATAAATAAGTGAATTGTAAATGTAGCTTACATTACTAAATATGTGATCAGAATAATTAACTTACATATCAAGTATTTCAAAAAATATATTGATGTGCTATTTATAGTTTTAGTCGATACCTCCATTCCGTAAAGTAATTATTGAAAACATTTTTATGTAAAATCGTCCTTTCAAAATATGAAATTTGGCGTGTACGAATGTTTTTTAATAAATTAGTTATGTATATTAGGTATATTTTGAATATTACTTATTTATGAAACACCTTCCAATACAAATTAGAGTTTTGGGTTGAAAAGCTATAGGTAGTTGCTCTTGCTGCTATAAATGAATGCTAAAAATTAAATAATTCAGTTTTGGAGAGGTCGTTTAAGGCATTACATAAAGACATTAGGTACAATGTTTCTAATATCAGGAAGGGATTATGGATGTAAACCACATTAAGTAGTTTTCTTCCTCGTAATTATCTGATCTTGGTTTGAGATATCTTCCAATATTTAATAACGTTAAAGTATATTGCCTTTATCTGGTGATTAGAATCTACCAGAAGAACGACTGTATAAGATCGCAGTATGATAAAACATTTCAGTATCATAATATACCCAGAGAATTACTTAGAATGTTCAATTGATATGCCTTTTATGTCTATCCCCAGAGCGAAATCTTCCACTTGACAATTTTGGACGCCTCAACATCACCCAAAAATAAATGGAGGATTGTTGCGGTGTCCCCAAAACCCTAAAATCAGCGGTATGGGCATTATATTTTATTTTCAAGATATACGGATTTGTGCCAGTTTTCAAAAAGCATTTTCGGTTGAACATTTTGCTGCCAATATTTTGGGCATCAGCGAGTGTGTCAGACTTCATATACAACAGAACCAAAAAACATACACCTCCAAAGGGTAGCATAAACGTTGCCTGGGCCATTTTTATATTCCATACACTTAAAATATGTTCTGCTGTTTCTACTTTGTTGTGGATTGGAATGAAACACAAACTCGGCTTGGTAAACAGCTTAAGCGCTTTTTCTAACGTCTTCAATGAAGTTCATGGAAGAATTAATATCTCTAAACTTTACATCAAAATAAAGTATATTTCACTAATAGAAGTGTCTGTGTTGTTCGTGGTTGTGTTGAAGACATTGCTGATAATCTATTTTACAACATCTAGGAAACCTGAGCTAATCACATTAACCCTTATTGGTGTGTTGTGCACTTTGAACTATTTGACTTTGTTTACTTTTATCAATTGTGTTTTTCTTGTAAAATATCTATATAATTTGATGGAAAGAGAAATGTGTGATGTGGTGAATTCTTGCAAGCTGGAGAACCAGTTTGTTCCTTCGAAGATGAATGTGAGCAAGGAGACAGAATTATGCAGAAATTTGGCTTACAATGAAGCAAGTCGAATTCATCAATTAAGGGTATTTCACAGGAATTTGTATGAGCAAGAGAGCCGCTTTATTCCCTCAAAGATCCATATGGGCACAGAGACAGAAAGGTGCAGATATCTGTGTTCCAATGAAGCAAATCGGAGGGTATTCCACAAGAATTTTTATGAGCAGAACCACAGTGGTACCTCAAAGATCCATATAGCTACAGAGAAGGAATGGTGCAGCGGTCTGGGTTTCAATGAAGCAAGGCAAATCTTTCAACTCAGGATATTCCAGAGGAATGTGTATGATACACTACAACTGATCAACACGACGTTTGGAATCCCAGTCTTCATGAACGTTCTCTGGATGGTGATGAGCTTTATTTCATTGTTCCACAAGGAGATTCCAAAACTAGCTATTTTCAGCTGCATGGACATTCAGAGTTACTCCGTTTTGATTGAATGCATAGAAAGTTCTCTTCTACTTTTCCTGTTGGCATACAGCTGTCATTCTGCTGGTACAGCCGCTCAGGAAATGATGCTGACAGTCCAGAAAGCTATGCTGACACCTCGGCTGGATAACAGCGTGGCTAACGAATTGAGTCTACTGCTGAATGAAAATGGTATCCTAAAAGTAGAGTTCACAGCTGCTGGATACTACGTCATCAATTTTCCTACATTGTATGGAATATGTGGAGTTATTATTTCATATACGTTGTTGATGATACAATTAAGTAGTAACGACAATACAAATTTATAGAATAAATCCTTCTTAAATCTCTGAGCACAATAAAGATATGTTAGACGCTGTCTTAAGCAATTCTTACATTAGCACGCGGGCACTGGCACAAGACACAAACACCAGTAGGTAATCAGTTATGCGAATACTGCATAGACCGCTTGCAGCTACAGCAGGAACTCCATGGTCGTGACTTTTAAGCTCGAGTACATTTCTGCTTTTGGGTATTACGCAGTTTGAACCGTGATGCAGTCTTTTTATCCAAAGTTCTGTTTTCAGATGAATCGCGGTGTCGATAACCCCCGCTGGGTAAGACAGGTAGATTTTCAAGACCAGCCAGTAATTAATATATGGTGTGGAATTTTGGGTGATCATCTAATCTGGCCACATTTTTTCGAGAGTCACCTTTCGGGAGCACGCTACCGTAACTTCCTCCAAAACGATCTCCATTTATTGCTGGAGCATGTACCATTAAATTAAAGTTTATGAATGGGTTTCAGTATGATGGTGTGCCACCGCACCAGTCCAGAATCATTGTAAATTATCTTCACGGCACACATCCTCAAAGATACTTGATTACTTCCTATGGGAGCATTTAAAACGGCCGCATAGCCTTAATTATCTTTAGCAACTAATCAGGGACGCCTGAAGGTCCCTCACATCCCAGGTGTTACTCCTTGCCAGGTTGTCATTGCAACATCGCACACAACTCTGAATCAGCGAATGAGATCATCATTTCGATAATGAAAAAGTTTCATCTCTAAGTTTCATGTCGGAAACTTTTTATCTAGTGGATATTGAAAAGTTTGTTAAGTCATGGGGATTAAACCTAATTTTCTTTTCAACTGAAAGTATTGGTGAATAGCTATGTATTTGGCACAGTTTGTGATTGTCAGCCTAGGAGTTTTTCGTTTTAGAGATACCCTGAAAATGGGTCTGTAGTATTATCTGAAATATCCATGTTAGTTTTAAACATTGGATTAAAACCTGCATATTTAGAAGGAACTGAATGAACATGCATCAGAATGTGCATTTTCATTTGTATTCCTTAACAGGACTGATTAAGAGAACACCAATAAAAGAAACAAGTAGTCCAGCTAAAAATGTTCCGATAACCCATCTAGCTTTGTGCCAAATCAGGAAGAAAGAAAGCAGGGAAAAAATTGTCAACGTTACGGTAAAATTCGAATCTGAATCGAGTATCTCGAAACTCGTACTAACACGGCGCGTCAATCCAATTCGTTACTGTTTAGCTATCACCTACATATATTGCCAAAGTCTATATTTGTTATATGCAGAAGTTGGGTCTCGGAAACGATGTTTTCAGGTTGTATTCTGCGGGTTGCATAAAAGCAGAGAATAAGGGATATGTGAACCACTATATACATGAAAATGGAAATGGCATGTTATTTATGGACGCTCTTCAACTATTATGGTTCTCAGCGTCCCATTCTATACTGGGCGTGAAAGACCGCTTACTTTTGATCAGAGGCATCTCTATCAGGCTTGAGGTTCTTTTACTTACTGTAAATCTACGACATGGGACCCACGGCTTTACTTCCCTTTCGAAGGAAGCATGCTAAGGATTTTTGAACCCGAAAAAGAATTCATTGTCCTCCGCCGGGTTTGAACCCGCGACCTTGGGTATATAAAGTTAGTATGGTAACCATTTTATATATATTTTCTGGGAGTAATCTCAAGAAGTCCTCTATTCTGAATGAATTTTGCAAAAACAATACGAGATAAGCAAAATCTTGCTACCTAAAATGCAGATATGCATAATACAATTCAATTTAAGTAACATACTTTTTACTTTCTCTACACAGTACAAGGTACGTAAGTAGAGAAGCTGTTGCATTCCGCTCAAAAATTCCATACCGAGTTTTCACCGGAAGTACACGTGTCCTGTATCCAAAAAAAAAATGTATGTATTCCATTCACATCCCTTTCTCTACATCTCTGCTACAAATTATAGTTAAAAAGCTTATTCCTCTATTTACTTGTTGTTAATTTAGAAAAATTAGCACAAATAGTCTTATTACTTGCTTCCTTGCAAGTAGAAGGCAAATAAGGGAATACCATAGGTTAAAATGACAGTCAAAAGCTGGTTGCTATGTGACTGAAATTCCTTTGTTTATATGGACAGGGGTTGACAAATTCCACTTGAGAAAATTATAAGTTTTTCAAAGCTGAAATAAAAACTAAGGAATATCTAAAAAATGATCACCTCCACGAAAAAAAAATGTATATTACATAAATTGTATGCTTTAATGTGCTCTATGTTTTTTGTGTTTTAAGTTTTTGTCCATCTCTTACGGTTTAGCAGTTACGCAAAATTCCTCCAGAATAAAGTAGTCTTCAGAGGCTATTCCCAGAAAATTCAAGATATACGTATTATTAGTCAGGTAAATATCTTTAATATACAATATTTTAATCAAAATCGTTAGAGCCATTTTTAAGAAAATCAAAATTTTCGAAAAATGTTCCATGTAAAGGGTAGCTAGGGGTGGAGGGATTTTCTTGAAAATCTTCGTGTCGCATCCTTTTCGTTTTTGACCTATGCTGTCCACAGACACACAGACACACACAGACACACACACGGACCTTTTTGTAAAAATGCTTTTTTTTGGCATTCAGGGGACCCAAAACGTATATTTCCAGGGAAATCTCGGTATCGAATTTTTGGGTGCAACACAATCCTTCTCCAAACACTTTGTACATAGTACGTGTAGAGAAAGTAAAAAGCATTTTCAGAAAAAAAAAGTCCGTGTGTATGTCTGTGGACAATAACTCAAAAACGAAAAGTCAGTAGAATACCAAATTTGGTATTTAAGTTTAATATATACAAGGGATGCAGCATGGAGATTTTGTGAAAAATCCCCTAAAACTGAAAAGTATCCTTTACATGGAAAAACATTCGAAAGTCTTCATTTTCTCAAAAGTGGCTCTAACGATTTTGATTAAAATACCGTATATTAAAGACATTTACATCACAAACAAAATGTATATCTCGAATTTTCTAAGAATAGCGTCTAAAGACCGTATTATTCTGAACGAATTTTTCTGAATTTTGCGTAACTGTTAAACCGTGAAAGATAGGAAAAATGTTACTACATAAAAAATGTAAATCTCGATAAACACACAATTTATGTCATATACGTTTTTTTTTTCGTGAAGTTGACCGTTTCTGATATATTGCTTGTTATTGGTTTCAGTTTTAAAATACTTTTAACTTTTCTCACACGGAAATTTGTGAGCTCCTGTTTATGCATGGAAACGGATTCAACCACATGACAAACAGCTTTTAAAAGATTTGACTATCGTTTTGGCCTAGTGTATTCCCTTATTTCACTTGTATTTACAAGGATATTATTTAAGACAATTTGTGCTAGCGTTTATCTCAATTATCATGAAGTAGATAGAAGAATAAGCTTTTTAAGCATCTAATGTTTACTTTCTCTACACGTAATATGTATGTACATAGTGTATTGTACCCAAGAATTTGATAGCGAAATTTCACCAGAAATACATGTTTTGGGTACCTCTGAATTAAAAAAAAAGCATTTTTGGCAAAAATCAAGCGCACGTGTGTGTGTGTGTGTGTGTGTGTTTGTGATTGTGTGCCTGTGGACAGCATAGCTCAAAAACGAAAAGACAGTTAAATATCAAACTTGATATTAAGTTTGGTATTTTCCAAGGATGCGACACGAAGATTTTCAAGAAAATCCCCCAACCGCAAACTACCTTTACATGGAGAAAATTTCGAAAATTTTGAATTTCTCAAAATGGCTTTAACGATTTTGATTAAAATCTCTTATATTTAAGGTATTTACATGTCAAATAAAATGTATATCTGGAATTTTCTAGGATTAGCCTCTAAAGACTTCTTCATTCTGGATAATTTTTAATGAATTTTTACATAACTGGTAAACCGTAAGAAATAAAAAACAATGTAGTTCTTGTTAAAATCCCGTTTCAAAGATATTCATTGTTATTTGTTTCAAATTTAAACAATGTTAACTTTTCTCAAACGGGGTTACGTTTGCTTTCATCTTGTATTCGTTTACTGCAAGTCTTGCAAAGCGAGCTGAACTACATTTGTTCATATAGCGACCAACTTTTAAAAGATATGACTATCGCATTAGCCATATTTCTTTTCTGCCTACAAGGAATCAAGCAGAAAGATCATTTCTGTTAATTTCTCCATTAGCATGATGCAATAAAATAGTCTGTTTTGTAGGATCAATTTGGTGCAGGACGGGTTGAGAAAGTCTTTTGATACTTTTTGATACCCAAATGTTCCATGCAGTGCAAATTTTTACTAACTTGTTTAGTATATTTGTACTACCCCTCAAAGGCACATTAAAGAAATTGCTCATACAAATTTTCGAATTAAAGTCACAATTTTGAGAAAGGAATTATTAAATTTTGAAAACTCAAGAGTTTTTAAGAGCGCTTACGGTAATAATTTTTCTACAATTAACTTATTTTTAAACTCATTTATGTACTTTAAGGCTTGAATATTTTATGTGAATACCTTTAAAAATACATAGTGTGTAATAGTTTTATTAGAACAGTTAATTTACAAACTAACTTTGTCTTATTTATGTAACCATATAAGATAATATTTTGAAACATGCTAAAATTATCTCTTTTATTATATGTAATAGTTCTTATAAACTTCAAGAAACTCTTTTCTATAGTGAATATTTTCCAAATTTCAAAGATGCATTGCATTAACGTCGAAAGGTGTTAGGACTCATTTTCGGTGCGGAAGGATAAGGTTATTATTTCACATAGTTTCCGCGGACTTATTCGCCTTAGTCACGTATGTTCATGTATTCCTCTACTAGATTTCTATCACTTCCGGGCGGAAGTGGACAGAATTGATGAGAAACTGCTTCCATCTGCTCCCTGCTCAGGTTGTTCTCTGCCAGGATCTGGTCTATGTTTGGCAGAATTTCTTCTTTCATTGGCAGATCTCGAACCAGGACCCACATTGCTGGAATAAAGAACATTCACTTGGGTGATTCTCTAGTAGGTACCTAGGCACCACCCAAAGCTCCGAGGTTTCACCGAAAATATATTCTCTGAGGGACCCCAAAATATAATAAAAAGCTGAGGCCTTCATCGAGGCCGTATACTTCCTAGAGGACCGACAGGACTACTACTATATAAACCATATATAAACAAAAAAATCTGAGGTGTTCCATTCACATGATTTTCTCTACCTCTCTGAAACAAATTATTGTTAAAAAGCTTATGCTTCTATTTACTTCATGCTAATAGAGAAAAAAATAATATTTGTTATCTTGTAAGTATAAGCTAAATAAGGGAGTATCATAGGTTAAAGCGATACTCAAAAGCTGGTTGCTATGTGACTGAAGTTCGTTTGTTTGTGTAGACAGAAATAGACAAATTCCTGTATGAGAAAGGTGTTTTTCAAAGCTGAAACAAAAAACAAGGAATATCTAAAAACGATCAACTCCATGAAAAAATGTATATAACATAAACTTTTTCCATGTAAAGGGTAGTTTGCGGTGGGGGGATTTTTCTCAAAACATTTGTGTCACATCCCTGGAAGATACTCAACCTAAATACCAAGTGGTATTTTACCGGCTTTTCGTCTTTGAGTTATCTCGTTCACAGATACACGGAAACACGGACATTTTTGTGAATATGATTTTTTGGATGTAAGGGACCCTAAAACCTATATTTCCGGTGAAACCTCGTTATCGAAATAATGGGTAGAGTGCAATACCTTCTTTATACACTATGCACATAGTGCGTGTAGAGAAAGTAAAAATGAATTCCCGATGTGAACAAATGAAATGCTACGACTAAATTATATGGACAAAGCCTTCTTATACACTCTTTTGTTAATGAATTTTGCAATAGATTCTTTACTTGAAGTAGCACATGTCTTGAGTGTTACATCATTTCCTAATTGTACTATAAGTATTAATTACCTCTCAAACTCTTACTGTAAATACTTTTTTTTTTTTTTTTTTTTTTTTTGGTAGTGTTTAACCCCCGCTTTAACTACTAATGGCACCGCAGGCGGTCTGTAAATACTTACAGTGTTTGTTGGCATGACAATAAATAAGTGAATTGTAAATGTAGCTTACATTACTAAATATGTGTTCAGAATAAATTAACTTACATATCAAGTATTTCAAAAAATATATTATATGCGCCATTTATAGTTTTTGTCGATACCTCCATTCTGTAAGGTAATTGTTGATTTTTTTTTCTTTTTGTAAAATTTTCCTTTCAAGGTATTAAATTTGGTGTGTACGAATGCATTTTATGAAATTAGCTATGTTTAGTTCTATTTGGAATATTACTTATTTATGAAACACCGTGTATAATTTATGTTGGAAGGCTATAAGTATGCCCTAGGTACTATAAATGATCTGCTATAAATTAAAAATGAAATAATTCAGTTTTGGATAGATCGTTTAACGTATCACTTAGTTGCAATGCTTCTAACGTACATTAAGTGGCTTTCTCCATCTGATCTTGGTTTGAGATATCTTCCAACATTTAATAACGTTAAAGAATATTGCCTTTATCTGGTGATTAGAATCTGCCAAAAGAACGACTATATAAGATCTGAGTATGATAAAACATTTCAATATCATAACATACCCAAAGAATTACTTAGAATGTTTAATTGGTATGCACTTCATGTCTCTCCCTAGAACGAAAACTTCCACTAGACAACTTCTGGACGCCTCAACATCACTCAAAAGGAAATGGATGATAATTACGGAGTACCTAACACCCTAGAATCAGCAGTTTGGCCATTGTATTTTATTTGCAAGATATACGGATATGTGCCAATTTTCAAAAAATATTTTCGGTTAAACATTTTACTGCCTATATTTTGGGCAACAGCAGGTGTGTCAAATTACATATACAACAGAACGAAAAAACATACATCTACAAAGGATGGCGTAAACGTTGCCTGGGCCATTTTCATTTACCATACACTTAAAATGTTTTCTGCTATTTTTACTTTGTTGTGGATTGGAGTGAAACACAAACGGGGCTTAGCAAACATCTTAACGGCTTTTTCTAACGTCTTCAATGAAGTTCATGGAAGAATAAATATCTCTAAACTTTACCTAAAAATAAAGTATATTTCAATAATAGAAGTGTTTGTGTTGTTCATGATTATGTTGAAGACATTACTGACAATCTACTTTGAAGCATCTAGGAAGATTAATATAATAACTTTAATCCTTATTGATGTGTTGTGTACTTTGAGCTATTTGACTTTGTTTACTTTTATCAATTGTGTTCTTCTTGTAAAATATCTATATAATTTGATGGAAAGAGAAATGTGTGATGTGGTGAATTCCTCCAAGTCGAAGAACCAGTTTATTTCCTTGAAGATGAATGTCAGTAAGGAGACAGAATTATTCGGAGATTTGGGTTCCAATGAAGCAAGTCGAATTCATCAATTAAGAATATTCCGCAGGAATTTGTACGAGCAGGAGAACCAATTTGTTCCCTCAAAGATCCATATGGGCACAGAAACAGAATGGTACAAAAATTTGAATTCCAATGAAGCAAATCGGATTCATCAACTAAGGGTACTTCACAAGACTTTGTATGGGCAGCAAAACCGCTGTGGTACCTCAAAGATCCATATGGATACAGAGGCAGAATGGTGCAGAGATCTGGGTTCCAATAAAGCAAGACGAATATTTCAACTCAGGATATTTCACAGGAATGTGTACGATACAGTGCAACTGATCAACACAATATTTGGATTCCCAGTGTTCATGAACGTTTTCTGGATGGTGATGACTTTTATTTCATTGTTCTACAAGGAGTTTCCAAAAATAGCCATTTTCAGCTGCATGGATATTCAGAGCTACTCCGTTTTGATTGGATGCATAGAATGTTCTCTTCTGCTTTTTCTGTTGTCATACAGTTGCCACTCTGCTGGTACAGCTGCTCAGGAACTGATGCTGATAGTCCAGAAAGCCATGCTGACACCTCGACTGAATAACTGCGTGGCTAACGAACTGAGTCTACTGCTGAATGAGAGTGGTATCCTAAAAGTGGAGTTCACGGCTGCTGGATTCTACGTCATCAACTTTCCTACGTTGTATGGAATATGTGGAGTTATTATTTCATATACGTTGTTGATGTCACAACTAAATAGTAACGGCGATGCAAATGCATAGAATAAATCCTTTATAAACCGCCATTTTCTTCATATAAATATAGCAATTACTTCAGATGACAACTGTATTGGATCGGTTTGGGAGGAGTGTATTGAGTAAAAGGATGGAAAAGCACTATCCTACCAAAATGATCCAATTTTTCCAAAACTGGTAAGGTAACTGGTAACGACTTCAGAAGCTATAAAGTTTTGAATCGATATCAACTAGTAGCTCGGAAATGATTAACGCACAAAAATGTTTAAGATCCACATTGAACTGCCTCAGGTTGGCAGTTCTACCTGGTTTCGTTAGGGAGACAATGACTTTTTTGGGAGCCAGGACTTAATGTCCGGAGATCGAGTCAGTAATTCTGACTTTAGGGATTACATATTCTGGTCGTGCTTTGGGTAATTTCTGGTCTTGGCCGACTGAAGTAGTAGTTAACTTTCGTATGGGTTTTCTGCCAATATAATAGTGAAAATCAAATATATTCATATGTATCAACTATCACATCGTTTAAGTAAAGCAATAAGTATACTTTGTTGTAATTCTTTAAAATGGACAAGTTATAAACTATGCACATAACCAATAATCTTTCTTGAGACCTGAAAATGGCGGAGAAATAACAGAACACGGATAGTAAACCCTATTAGGTTAACTATTGCAAATGTTGGTTGTTTGAGGTTATGTTGTACATGAGCTAACTAAATGTGATTTCATCAGAACATGAAAATATCTCCGTCACCATCACACTGCAATTACGGTGATATTAATACATTTGATCAATATTTTGGGTTAAATGGATAAATTGTATACACAAAGCTATTATCAAATAAAGACTTGTCAATTGCCAGATCTACTTGCTCTTTAGTTATGTCATTGTTAGCCTTAAAATGACTGTTTTGACATAGCAGAACATAAAGAAGGAGGTGGAAATATTAGGAGTAAAGAAAAGAAAGTGATTCGGAATCAGAATGGATGTTGCTTTGTGACTTTCTCCTTAATATAATTCATTGCCTACTTCAGCGTTTACCCGCCACAGTATGGAAGTGCTGCTATTATTTTTATTATGCCAACGGCATCCTTGATTACTCACACTGTGAACTGCATATGTCATCCTTTCCACACTACCTTATGGGTGAGCTGACTTGCGCTTCATTGCGCTTTTCAGATGCAAAGACATTATTAGACATGGGCAGTGGGAAAATTCCTGTTGACACTTCTACTGGCCTCATTTCGTTTCTACCAAATTTTTGTCACTTCACAACGTCAAAAGAAGAGTTAATATCAAAGGTGTTTCCAATATTGGTGCAAGTTACAAAAAGTATGATTTCTTGAGTGGACGAGCCATTTTAGCAGCAAGCAATAAAAATGTGGATGATTTGAATATAAAAATTCAGAGTAAAATTGATGGACAAATAAATGCATTCATTTTAGTCGATCGATTCCATTACCGTTGCAAATGAAGTCTATTATATAACTGAATTCCTAAAATCATTGGATTTGACAGGATTACCACCACACAATTTACAGCTCAAGGTTGACTAGGTAATAATTATGCTACCCAAATTCAATCAGCCAAAATTGTAGAACGGAACAAGACTGGCTGTTAAAAATAAAATATAAAAAGTTAGATTTAAGCTCCCATAATCATAGGTAAGTTCAAAGTTAAGGATGTGCTTATTCCAAGAATACCACTAATTCCAACTGACTTTCCTTTTGAATTTAAGAGTGTTCACTTTCCGGTGCTCCTTGCATTTGCAATGATAATAAATCACAAGGTCAGTCGTTAGAAGTGTGTGGAATATACCTTGAACTGTCGTGTTTTTCGCATGGGCAGTTGTACGTTGCGTGTTCGAGAGTCGGCAAACCATTGGTGCTAATTGATTTCTCTCCGGAAGGAAAACTTATATTTCAAGGCATTACAATAAAATATTCTCAAATTATTAATTAAAATTTTATTTCATTCCATGGTCGAACTGTAAACGGAAGGTTTTGTCTCAGTTTTTTCATCAGATACACCTCCCATGCTAAGCCGCGGCGGGCAGCTAGTATTGAATTTTGCAAAAACAATAAGAGACTATGCAAAACCTAGCCACCTAAAACGTAGATCTTCTTAAAGAAATTCATTTTATGCAATATCTTTTTTCTTTCTCTATATAGTACAAGGTACATAGGTAGAGATGGTGTAGCACTCCGCTCAAAAATTCCATGCCGAGATTTCACAGAAATACACGTTTTAGGGTCCCTTGTATCCAAAAAACACGATAGCTCAAAAACGAGAAGTCAAATTTGGTATTAAGTTTAGTGTCTAAAAGGAATGCGACACAACGATTATGAGAAAAATCTCCTAAAATTCCAAACTATCCTTTACATGAAAAAACAATCGAAAATTTTGATTTTCTCAAAAATTGTTGTAGGACTGTTGTTTTAAATACCGTATAATAATGACATTTGTATCACAAACAAAATGCATATCTCGAATTTTCTGGGAGTAGCGTCTAAAGGCCGTTTTATATGGACAAATTTGACTGAATTTTGCGTAACTGGTAAACCGTAAAACATAGACAAAAACTTACTGCACAAAAACTGTAAATCTCGTTAAGATACACCACTTGTGTCATATACATTTTACTTTCTCTATATGCACTATGTACATAGTGTATAGAGAAGGTATTGCACTCCACCAAAAAAGTCGATACCGAGATTTCACCGAAAATATATGTTTTAGGGTCACCTGTATCCAAAAAAAGTATTTTCAGAAAAAGATCCGTGTGTGTGTCCGTGTGTCCGTGTGTCTGTGAACACGATAACTCAAAAACGAAAATTCAGTAAAATACCAAACTTGGTATTTAATTTAGTATCTTCCAGGGATGCGACACGAAGATTTTGAGAAAAATCCCCCAGCCAAAACTTTTACTTTACATGGAACTTTTTTCGAAAACTTTGATTTTCTTAAAAATGACTAACGATTTTGATTAAAATTCCGTATATTAAAGATACCTATCTGACAACTTAAATGCATATCTTGAATTTTCTGGGAATAGCCTCTGAAGACTACTTTATTCTGGATGAATTTTACGAAATATTGCAAAACTGCTAAACTATAAGAGATAGACAAAAATTTACAGCACAAAACATGTAGAGCGCATGAAAGCACACAATTTATATGGTATACATTTTTTTCGTGGAGTTGATCGTTTTTGAGATATTTATAGTTTTTGGTTTCAGCTGTGAAAAACTATACATTTCTCATACAGGAATTTGTCAACTCCTGTCCATACAAACAAAGGAACATCAGTCACATAGCAACCGGCTTTTGGCTTTCCCTTTAACCTATGGTACTCCCTTATTTCGCTTCTACTTACAATAAAGCAAGAAATAAGACGATTTCTGCTAATTTTTCTCGATTAGCATGAAATAAATAAAAGATAAGCTTATTAACAATAATTTGTTACAGAGATATAGAGAAAGTCAAGTGAATGGAACACATCAGATTTTTTGTAAAGTTGCCCGTTTCTGATATACTGCTTATTATTGGTTTTAGTTTTAAAATACTTGTAACTATTCTCACACGGAGATTTGGAAACTTCTGGTGAAGTATAGAAACGAATTCAACCACATGACAATCAGCTTTTAAAATATTTTACTATCGTTTTAGACTAGTGTGTTAACAAGGAGAATACTAATTAAGGTAATATTTTGTGCTAGTGTTTTCTCAATTTTCATAAAGAAGATAGGAGAATAAGCTTTTAACAATCATTTGTTACAGCGATGAAGAGAGAGTCATTTTTGTAAAAAGGTGTGTGTGTGTGTCTTTTGACAGCATAACTCAAAAACTAAAAGACAGTTAAATATCGAGCTTGATATTTAAGTTTGGTATCTTCGAAGGATGCGACATAAAGATTTTCAAGAAAATCCCCACCCCAAACTACCTTTACATGTAAAAAAGTTCTAAAATTTTGATTACATCAAAACGGCACTAACAATTTTTATTAAAATGTCTTATATTTAAGATATTTCCATGTAAAATAACATGGTATCTTGAATTTTCTAGGAATAGCCTCTAAAAACCTCTTTATTCTGGATAATTTTTTTGAATTTTACATAACTGGTAAACCGTAAGAGATAGACAAAATACACAACAGATAGATATATATATATATATACATATATATATATATCAAGATAAAACACATAATTGCTGTCATAAACAGTTTTTTATTGGAGTTGATCGTTTTTTGATTTTAGTTTCAGCTTTGAAAAACTTATACTTTTCTCATACGGGAATTTGTCAACTCCTGTCCATTCTACAACCAGCTTTTGACTATCACTTTAACCTAAGGTATTCCCTTATTTCGCTTCTACTTACAATAAAGCAAGAAATAAAACTATTTCTGCTAATTTTTGTCTATCAGCATGAAATAAATAAAAGATAAGCTTATTAACAATACTTTTTTACGGAGATATAGAGAAAGTCATGTGAATGGAATACATCAGTTTTTTTGTGTTTGTTGTGGCCAAAAGCTCTACTATGTAAAGCGTATAATTTATTTACCTGCATCTTCGGTATCGACTCCATGTAGACAACCGGCGACAACCATGTAATTTGTATAGTCTGTGCCAAGGATCCAGTATGTTGAGTTCCATGCAGCTGCGAAAAAGACCGTGTATCAGTCATTTGTTATAGATATGATACCTGAGGTTTCGGATTGTTTTTACTTTCTCTAAACATACTATGTACACGTTTTAGAGTCCACTGTGGCCAAAAAAAAAACAAAAAAAAAATAGAAAAAGATCCTGTGTGTGTGTCCGTGTGCCTGTGAACACCATAACTCATAAACGAAAAGTGGGTAAAATACCAAACCATCGTGCGCCATAATTTACCTATACCCAGAAAATTAAAGATATAATTTGTCGTGTAAATATCTGCAATACCCCATATTTTAATTAAAATCATTACTGCCATTTTTGAGAAAATCAAAATTTTTGAAAACAATTTTTATGTAAACGGTAGTTTGAGATGGGGGGGGGGAATTTTCCTCAAAATATTCCCAAAACTCTTTGTGTCGCATACATGGTTTGGTATTTTACCACACTTTTCGTTTTTGAGTTATCATGTCCACAATCACACGGACACACACACACACACACACGGACATTTTTTCAAAAAAACTTTTTTTAAATAAAGGTGACTCTAAATTGTATATTTCCGGTGAAATCTCGGTATCGAATTTTTGGGTGGAAGCAATACCTTCTCTATACACTATGTACATAGTACGTGGTGTAAATAGAATTCGTAAATAGCTAATTGAAACCACGAAATGGAATCCACAGTACGTAAAGTTAATACAGAAAAACTCTTACATTGATTTCTGGTTTTTAACTCATACTGGCCGATATCTCCTGGTGCCATTTCTACAGCTGCATCTAGTATATCATACTCGCCTTTGCTGGAACAAAAAATATGTAGATTTTAGTTGGTTCATTACGATATATAAACAAGTATGATGAAAAACAGAAATTTTACTCAATACATTTTCATAGTTGCACATTGCATAGACCCTATTATAAAATTCTAATACTTCTATCCAGTTTAAGTCCTTAAGTTCTTAACAATAAGCACTTATTACGAAATTTCAAATGAAGTTTGTTGCTTTCAGGACATGGACGTAGGAATCAATTTTTTCTAGCAAAAGAAACCGTCTTTAGTTAGAGTAAAGAATTCTTAATGATAGTTATAGAGTCTTAAAATAATAAAATATGATGTGTCCCATGCACATGACAAGTATTGTTAATAACCTTATTCTTCTATTTACTTCATGCTAATCGAAAAAAATTAGCAGAAATAGTCTCATTACTTGCTACCTTGTAAGTATAAGTGAAATATGGGAGTATCATACGTTAAAGTGAAATCAAAAGCTGGTTACTAGGTGACTGAAGTTCCTTTGTTTGTATGGACACGAGTTGGCAAATTCCTGTATGAGAAAAGTACAAGTTTTTTAAACCTGAAACCAAAAACAAGTAATATCTCAAAAACAATCAACTCCTCGAAAAAAAATTATAGATTATAAATTGTGTGTTTTAATGTGCTCTACATTTTTTGTGGGGTAAGTTTTTGTCCATTTCTTACGGTTTAGCAGTTATGCAAAATTTCGTAAAATTCATCCAGAATAAAGTAGTCTTCAGATGCTATTCCCAGGTAATTGGAACTATTCATTTTATTTGTCAAGTAAATATCTTAAATATAAGAGGTGTTAATCAAAATCGTTAGAAACATTTTTCAGAAAATCAACATTTTCGAAAAATGTTCTATGTAAAGTGTGGTTAGTGGTGGGGGATTTACTTGAAAATCTTTGTGTCGCATCCATGTAAGATACCAAGCTTAAATACCAACAAACGACCTTTTCTGAAAATGTTTTTATTTATTTTTTTTTTTTTTGCATTCAGGAGGTCCTAAAACATATATTTCTTGTGAAATCTTGATATTTTATTTTTGGGTGGAATACAATACCTTCTTTATCCACTATGTACATTGTACATGCGGGCTAGAGAAAGTAAAAAAAAGTCATTAATTTGCAAATGTACGTACATACTCGCATATTTTTTATGTTTTGTGCATATTCTATTCTCACTAGTCCTCCTTGTTGCTTAAGACAGAGGTTTGTAAACTTCTTATGTGACAGTTCTTAAATTCTTGAACAGCTGCGTGTAAATTTACTGAGTAAAGTTAGCATTCTGGAGTAAAAGGTGTAAATAATTTGTTATACTTAAACGAGATAAATACTAATGCTGTCATTAATATTTAAGTTTTACATACACCAATTGTGTCTTTAGTTCTGAAAATACAAGTTTTGAGGTCCACTGAAATCATAAACAGGATTCTTTGCAAAATATAGCACGCGCAGATATAATTACATGACTTCCTCTAGCTGTACCTTCCCCCCCCCCACACACACACATCACACTGACACACAAACTATTCTTACAAAAGTTCAGTTTTATCTCTACACCATGCTAAACGTCACAGACATTAACAGAATTATTACTTGTTTCTTTATAAAATGTTTTAAAAGCTGGTTGCTATCTGAAACAATTGAAATTCGGTTCTCTTCGTGAGGCCAGTGGGAAAAGATAAGAAAATTTAAAGGAAGCATCACTTCCCGTGTGAGAAGAGTTTAATTATCTCAGATGTAATCTAATAAAAGGAATGTGGGCTGTTTATGACATGAATTGTTTTCAGTTTTAAAATAAGTAAAGTTTTGTTGTATGAGAATTTGTAAACTCCTGGACATGCAAAGAAAGGGATCTCAAGCCAAAATGCCAACCAGTTTTTTAAAGATTTGGCCATCACTTTAGCCAAATTATTCCCTTATTCCCTTATTCTACTTACAAAGAAGCAGGTAATGTTTTTCTCGATTAGCATAAGTTAGACAATACCTTTGTAACAATAGTTTGTATAAAAAGTCATGTGAATGCAACACATCAGTTTTTCTTCTCTCTTCTTCTTGCTAATCTAAATAAACTCTAGCACAAATGGTCCAATTACATAGTTCCTTATGAAAAGATGGAAAATAAGGTAGGGCTAAAGTGGTAGTCAACATTTTAAAAGCTGATCACTATGTGAGGGAAATTCGGTTTTCTTTGCATGGATAGAGTAACAAGAATTAAAAATTTTTGTTTCGGAAAATGTTAAGCCTTTCAAAATTAAAACTAATATATGCACAAGACAGCATTACCTACATACGTGACAAAAAAGTGATTCGTTTTAGGAAGTCTATTGCTGCATATAATGGGCGTAAGAGCCAGTAAAAACGATTCCTAATTATTTTCATTTCTCTACCATGCATAGTCTAAGTAAATAGTAGGCAGAGTATGCATTGTATTCCACCAAAAATTCGAATTTTGAGGTCCACTAAATTCAAAAAGGATTATTAGAATAAAAGTCCAAGATATTTAAGTTCAGGATTTTCCAACGATGCGGCACGAAGGATTTTCAAGACAAATTTCGAAACTTTATATATTCTCAAAAATTACAGTATCGATTTTCAACAAAATATAATATATTTATGATATTTCTATGCTGAATGAAATGTATAAGTAAAACTATCTGTGAATAGAGATACAGAAAGTCTTATTATAAAAATAATGTTTATTTCGTTAAAATACACAATTTATGTCGAATAAATTCGTATGTCCAGCACGTATGTGTAGGTATCATAGTAGGCAGAGATTGTATTCCACTCAAAAATTTAATAAAGAAATTTCACGGGAAATGTACTTTTTGAGAGTCCCTGAATAAAAAGTAAGTCTTTTTTCAACAAAATCTCCTTCAGAAACTTCACTTTACGTGGACATTTTTAGATATTTTCGGTTATCTCAAAACTGGTTGTAAGGATTTTGAATAAAGTACCATCTGTTTCAGTTGTTTTCATGGCAAATGAAATGTATATCTTAAATTTTCTGGGAATGTCTCTGAAAACTTCTTCATTCTGGATGACTTTTATATAACTGGTAGATCCTAAGAGATAGACAAAAATTTACTACACAAAAATGTAAATCTGGTTAAAATACACAACTCATTTCATATAATTTCCTTGATTTGGTTTATACTTTAAAATACTTACAATTTTCTCAAACGAGAGGTCCTCATTTGTTTCAGATCTCTTTTATTTTATTATTTTACTCCTGATCATGCAAGGAGAACCGAAATTTAATTTTATTGCATAGGGACCAGCTTAATTTAGTATGTTTGCTTATTTTCCTTCTAATTACAGGAGAAAAGTATAATTAGCATTGTGTATAGAAAAGAATAATCGTTTTTAAGAACATTTTATGTGCAGTAAAGGTAGGGAAAGGCATTTAAATGGAACACATAAGAATTTTTTATGCGGAGTAAAGCGGTAGGATGTTTGAGACAGGAGATGAGAAAGAAAATTATTACTTTCTCTACACGTACTATGTACATAGTGTATAGAGAAGGTATTGCATTCAACCCAAAAATTTGATATCGAGATTTCGCCGGAAATACATGTTTAGGTCCCCGTGAATAAAAAAAAATTAGAAAAACGTCCGTGTGTGTCTGTTTACAGCATAGCTCAAAAACGAAAAGACCATTGAATACCAACTTGGTATTTAAGTTTGCCATCTTCCAAGGATGCGACACGAATATATTCAAGAGGACTCCCCACACCCAACTACCTCTTACATGAAACTTCTTTCGAAAATGTTGATTTTCTCAAAAATGGCTTAACCATTTTGATTAAAATATCGTATATTAAAGATATATACCTGACAAATAAATTTTATATCTTGAATTTTCTGGGAATAGCCTCTGAAGACTACTGAATGAATTTTGCGGAATTTTGCATAGCTCCTAAACCGTAAGACATGGACAAAAACTTACCACATAAAACTTGTAGGACATGTTAAAACACACAATTTACATTCTATACATTTATCGTTAAGTTTTTCATTTTTGAGATGTTCCTTATTTTTGGTTTCAGCTTTGAAAAACTCATACAGGAATTTGTTAACTCCAATCCATACAAACAAAGCAACTTCAGTCACATAGAAACCAGCTTTTGGCTTTCACTTTAACCTATGGTACTCCCTTATTTCGCTTCTACTTACAAGGAAGCAAGTAATAAGACTTTCTGCTATATTTTTCTCGATTAGCATGAATTGAATACAAGCACACAATTTTTAGCAATACTTTTTTGCATTAATAAGATTTTTTAAAATTATTTTTACTCCAATATTTGTGTTATTAAATATCCGATATTTGCGTAAAGGCGTAATGAATTAAACTTACCTTGTGTTGTATGCATGGCTATAAAGTACTATTCCATTTTCACCATGGTAATAATGGTCTGCCATACATGAATAATCTTTCTCATAAGTATTGGGCATTCGAAGGACTTCAAACCATCCGCCCAAAAACTATAATACACGAGAGTGACAGGGTCAGTAAAAGAAAATGTTAGTGTATTTGAAAACAAACTTTTTATTTATTACAAACATAACAAGCATATGCCTAACTACAATGTTCATTATAAAATAAAACCATTTCCATTGATTTATATCAAACTTAAACAAACAAAAATTATAAATAAAAATCTGATGTGTACCATTCACATGACTTTCTCTATATCCCTGCAACAAATTATTCTTAAACAGCTTATACTTCTATTCACTTTATGCTAATCAGAAAAAATTAGCATAAATAGAGTTATTACTTGCTTCCTTATAAGCAGAAGCGAAATAAGGAAGTACCATAGGTTAAAGTGATAGTCAAAAGCTGGTTTCTATGTCAATGAAGTTCCTTTGATTATATGGATAGGAGTTGACAAGTTCCGATATGAGAAAAGTATAAGTTTCTCATAGCAGAAACCAAAAATAAGGAATGTCTCAAAAACGATGAACTTACGAAAGAAATGTATATAACATAAATTGTGTGCTTTAATGTACACATGTTTTGTGAGTAAGTTTTTGTCCATCTCTTACGGTTTAGCAGTTATTCAAAAGTCAGTAAAATTCATCCGGAATAAACTACTCTTCAGAGGCTATTCCCAGAAAATTCAAGATATACACTTTATTTTTCAGGTAAATATCTTTAATATACGAAATTTTAATCAAAATCGTTAGAGCCATTTTTGAGAAAACCAACATCTTCGTATTGCATCCCTGGAAGATACTAAACTTAAATACTAAGTTTGGTATTTTACCGACTTTTCGTTTTTGAGTTATCGTGTTCACAGGCACACGGACACACTGACACACGGAAACACGGAAACACTGACACACACCTAAGAAAGGAAAGAGTAGATCAAAGGGTTTTTATTTCCTCTACTAAACACGAAAAATTTAGAGCAAGCACTGCATTCTATTTAAATATTTATTTCTAAGTTTTTACTGAAAATATATTCTTAAGACTCCTAAATAAAAAAAAATCTGAAGTGTTTTAATCAAAATCATTAAATTCACTTTTTAGAAAATCAAAAATTTTGAAAGCTTTTCCATGTAAAATTAGTTTGTGGTGGGAGGGATTTTCTTGAAAATCTTTGTGTCGCACCCTTGGAAGATGCTTTACATAACTATTTTTGGTATTTGGCAGTCTTTTAGTTTTTGAGCTATGCTATCCACAGACACACACTCAGACACACATATATACACTCGCAGACGGACCTTTTTCTAAAATACTTTTTTCGTACTCAGGGGACCAAAAAACATTTCTTTTTGGTGAAATCTGGTTAACGAGTTTTTGAGTGGACTGCAATACTTTCTCTATCCACCATGTACATTTGGGCTAGAGAAAGTAATAACAGAGTAAATAATGCAAACAGCTAGGAAAGAAAACACATAAAATTTAGAGAAAGCATTGCATTGCATTTAAATATTTGATGCCAAGTTTTGATTGGAAATATCAAAGGTTATCTCGAAAACAATGAACATGACAAGGAAAAAGTATACAACATAAATCATTGTTTTAAAGAAATCTACATTTTTGTGTAGTAAGCTTTGGTTATTTCTTATGGTGAATTAGTTATACAAAATTCATAAAAAATAATTCAGAATAAAGGGACTATTTCCAGAAAGCTCAACATATATATATATATATATATATATATATATATATATATATATATATATATATATATACTAACTCACCAGGCGAAATTTCTTCCGCCTTAGAAGCAATAAATGAGCAGATTTTGGATTTTATTAAGTTCAATTTTTTATTAGGATAATAAATATAAATACAAAAAATCAGGTATTTTAATGATTATTTATTGGCCGTGTATTTTGGTGCATGGGTTGCACTCTTCAGTGAAGCACCTTGTGATAGACGACATTTCTTGTTTTATTATCAGGCGCAAGAACAAATAACGCAGATGGTCTTCCGACCCGTGAACATACCACATATAGTTGACTATAGGAAAAACATAGATTTTCTAGATTCAGACCACAAACTTTCAAGGATTGGCCTTGTGATTTGTTAATGGTCGTGACGAATGCAAGTCGGATCAGAAATTGAAGTCGTTTAAACTCGAACGGCAAATCGGTTGGGATCATCGGGATCCTCGGAATGAGAACTTCCTCACCTTCGAATTTTCCTTTGAGTACCGTCGCGTAAATCACATTGTTGTCTACAATTTACTTACCCCAAACGCCTTCCGTTGCACAGTTTTGGTTGGTTTATATTTCGAAGCATGATTGCTACGGAGCCAACCTTTAGTCGTAAATTGTGCGGTGGTAAGCCAGGCACATCCAAGGAGTTTAAAAATTTAATTGGATAGTTGCTCTTCACGTGCAATTTCATTCTCAATGTTTTGAATCTTATTTGCAATACGGCCTTGTCGGGAAAGATTCGATTGTCTTGGTCGCGGCATTGTTAATGATAATATCGACACAATAAGCTAATAGAAACTCGAAACAAACACCATAGACAACAATGTATTTAGCTCTCTGTTGCGTTTTGTTATACCACGTTTTATTGCACGTCCCACGGAAACGGGATAAAAAGTATCGGTTCAGCCGTTGTTTTATATATATCATATTTTATTTGAAATGTAAATATCTTAAAATATTATATTTTAATCAGCTTCATAGGAGCCATTTTGAGAAAAACAAAAGTTAAAAAAAAAGTTGTCCATGTTTTGGATATGGGGTATTTTCTTTAAAATCATCGTGTCGCATACTTGGAAGATGACAAACATAAATATCTTGTTTGGAAGCTAACAGTCTTTTCGTTTTTGAGCCATGATGACACACACACACACACACACACACACACACACACACACATACGGGCCTTTTCTAAAAATCCCTTTTTTGGACTCACATTTCCGCAAAACATTTATTTCCGGTGAAACCTGACATAGAAGTTTGAGTGGAATACAATACCTTCTGTAGCTACATGTACATTGTATGTACATACGTACTAGACAGAATAAAAAGCACTGTTTGATTGTTACAATATGATTCATTCCATAAGATTTTTTTTTTGTTGTAATATTCAAACAGTTGGGCATTTTTATAATATAAATGTAACCAATGGTATATTGCTTAGTTTGTAGCCACAAATACCGTGAGTATGTATTTTGAATAGAAGAGAAAATATTGTATTGCACCCAATATTCGATACCGAGATTTCACCGGAAATACATGCTTTGGGATCCCTTAATCCAAAAGAGCATTTTTAGAAAAAGGTCAGTGTGTCTGTGGACAGCTGAAACTATTTTGATTAAAATACCTTATGCATATCTTGAATTTTCTGGGAATAGCATTTTATATAACTGCCAAAGCGTAAGAGATATTAAAAAACTTACTACAGAAAATATGTAGATCTCATTAAAGCACACAATTTACGTCTATTATTATTATTTTTTTTTTTGTAGAGTTAACCTTTTTGAGATATTCTGGATATTTGGTTTCAATTTTAAGCTACTTAGACTTTTCTCAAACGGGAAGACAGCTTCATTCTCGTTCTCGTTCGTTTACTTCTGGCAAGCAAAGAGACTGGGAGTTCAATTGTTTCACATAGCGAACGGCTTGACTTTGGTTTCAGCCTGTGCAGCTTCTTTCCTTTCTACTAATAAGGAAGCCAGCAATAAGATATATTCTGCTTATGTTTATCTTGATTAGAATGAGTAGACAATGGAATAATAGTTTAAATAAAAGGTTTGTTTAACGAACAGCCAGAGGACATCATGGAAATGGAACACATTGGATTTTTTCCCTTCTACTTGCAAGGGAGCAAATAATGACAACTGCTGCTAATGTTTATCTCGATTTCATGAAGTAGATAGAAGAATAAGCTTTTTAACAATTATTTGTTACAGATATGTAGAGAAAGTCATGTGAATGGAACATATCAGATTTTTATATGAATATTTTAGACACTGCTACTTCAGGGGTAAAAGTCTGTTTGTTATCTTCAGACCTAATGCCTTGTTACATCAGCACTAATAATAATTTAAGGTCAGACTGTTGATAAACGCTGTGCAGAGTTTCGATTTTAGCCAATAGCACGTCGTATACATGGAAAGTCACTTACTGCAGTTGCTAGCCAAGAGATAGAAGACCTTTGAGGTCAGAGTTGAATATTATTAGTGACCACCCGATATCACCAAACTGTTTGCGTTCTGTATCAGAGGTCAGAGGTTACAATGTTAGCAGTGTGGGATAACCCATTTACAAACACTATTTTCTACACGTACTATGTACATAGTGTATAGAGAAGGTATTGCATTGCATCCAAAAGTCCAAGCATTTTTGGAAAAAGGCCCGTGTGTGTCTGTGGACAGCACAGCTCAAAAACGAAATGACCGTTAAATACCAAACTTGGTATCTTCCAAGGATGCGACACGAAGAACAACCCTTTACATGGAACTTTTTTCGAAAATTTTGATTTTCTCAAAAATGACTCTAATGATTTTGATTAAAATATCGTATATTAAAGATATTTACCTGACAAATAATATGTATATCTAGAATTTTCTGGAAATACCCTCTAAAGACTACTTTATTCTTGATGAATTTTGCATAACTGCTAAACCGTAACAAATGGACAAAAACTTACCACACAAAACATGTAGAGCACATTAAAACACACAATTTATGTTATATACATTTTTTCGAGCAGTTGATCGTTTTTGAGATATTCCTTTTTCTTTGTTTCAGCTTTGAAAAACTTATACTTTTCTCATACAGGAATTTGTCAACTCCTGTCCATACAAACAAAGGAACATCAGTCACATAGCAACCAGCTTTTGGCTTTCCCTTTAACCTATGGTACTCCCTTATTTCGCTTCTACTTACAATAAAGCAAGAAATAAGACTATTTTGCTAATTTTTCTCGATTAACATGAAATAAATAAAAGGTAAGCTTATTAACAATAATTTGTTACAGAAATATAGAGAAATTCATGTGAATGGAACACGTTATTAGGGTTTAAAATTTTTCTTTTAAAGGCTTAGTTAAGTAATTAAAGAAAGTCTGATGTATTACACCTACATGACCTTCTCTAGCTGATCCAGAAGTGAAATTTCCTTACAAAAGATTATTCTTTTATCAACGATAAACAAGGGTAGTTTGATGGAATAAATTTTCTTAAAAACGTTATAGTCGCATCCTTGGAAGATACTGGAAAATATATGTTTTGAAGCCTGATTTCACCGAAAATATATGTTTTGAAGCCCCCTGAATCAAGAAAAGCATTTTTCTTTTGTTCTACTCCTGGCCAAGAAAAGAAGCCATTTGTAATGACAATCGCATAACGACAGCTTTTAAAACATTTGACTATCTGTTTAGCCTAGTGTATTCCCTTATTTTCTTCCTACTTATACGGAACTAAATAATAAGAACATTGTGCTAATGAGTACCACGATTAGCAAGGTGCAGAAAGAAGAAGACTCTTATGTATGAAGTTTGTAGAACAGCTAGAGAAAGTAATGTGAGTGTAAGACATCAGATCTTTTTATAAGTGATGAAGGTTTTATTGTGATAGATTGTCTAAAACTAGCTTTAAAAATCATAAATATAAATGAAATTGAAATTAATAAGGAAAATTGCTATTTTTAAATAAATTTAAAATTTTAGTACGCAAATTAAGTAACAAGAAAACCCCCAGATATAAGAATTAAATTTTAACGTTAATCATAAATCAATAAAAAATTATTAATTCATAAATTCCTTTTGTTTAAACCCTGTTACAATTATGTACTTAAAAGCTGATCCCCTTTTCTGTACCAAGTATCCTTAACGATAGTAAATTATTTTAAGATTGATTTTGCGATAGCTCTGCCTTATTTTGAGAAAATAAAGTTAAAAGTATTTTATTCCTATGAAATATATATACAACATATTTTTACAGAAGCTTTACATTTTAACATATGTAGTTTACTTATTTATTTACTTGTAGGCTCAAGAGAAATGAAGAAATACTTTAGATTAAGGTAATAGTTTATCTTTGAAAATCTGGTCGGTATGTAATGACTGAAATTCCGTACTATTTGCTTGAGCAGCAGAAAAAAAAATATAGTAACTTCCCATTTGATAAAACTTTAAGTAGTGTAAAATTAAACCAATAACAATAAATATCTCGAGAATTAACTACAAAAAGGAAAAAATCTATTTGACATAAACTGTGTGATTTAATGGGGTGTATATTTTTATGTAATAATATCTTATATATCTCTTACAGCTATGAAAAAGAAATTCGGAATGCAAAAGACTTCAGAGGTGATTTCCAGAAATATACATTTCATTATTTTAACTATCTGAAACATATTTCACGAAAAACGTGGAGCTATTTTTGAGAAAGTAAAAATAATGATTTATTTTTTCATTTTATGAGCAATTTGGAATGGGGGGAGGGGTCTTTTGATAGTCTTCGTGTCGCATACAAGTTTGATATTTAACCTACTTTCGTTTTAGGGCTATGCCTGTCACACACACAAGTACATAACACGCGCACGCGCGCCTAAATATCACTGAGTATATATTTTAAAATATATTGTACTTACGGCCTCTATATTGAAATTTGTGATAGCATTTCTCTCTGGACAAGAGGCAGCAACCGCAGTCAGTGCTGCCACCATCGTCAAAACGTGAAGCGCATACATCCTCTCTCAGCAAGTACTAACGCGGCTAGAATGTCATCTCCTGCATTTATATCTGCGCGCCATCTATATACGAGCGCTATCATCCCAAAACATGTTCTTTTCCATATTGTAAATCTGTACATAACACACAAGTGGTGTATAGGTAACACTTTCAGTCATGAAGAATGAACAGAAAGAGCGTAACCCGAATATTAAAAAATCACTTGTGTTCCATTCACATGACTTTCTCTACATCTCTGCAACAATTATTGTTAAAAAGCTTATGCTTCTGTTTACTTCATGCTAATATAGAACAAATTAGCAGAAGTAGTCTTATTACTTGCCTCCATGCAAGTAGAATCGAAATGAGGGAGTACCAAAGAATAAAGTGATTGTTAAAAGCTGGTTGCTATGTGACTGAAGTTCCTTTGTTTGTATGGACATGAGTTGACAAATTCCTGTATGGGAAAAGTTAAGATTTTCGACCCTGAAAACAAAAACAAGGAATATCTCAAAAACGATCAACTCCAAGAAAAAAATGTATACAACGTAAATTGTCTGCTTTAATGCGCTACATTTTTGTATGGTAAATTTTTGTCTATCTCTTACGGTTTAGCAGTTATGCAAAATTCCGGAAATTTCACTCAGAATAAAGTAGTCTTCATAAGCTATTCCCAGAAAATTCAAACTATATATTTTATTTGTCGGGTAAATATCTTTAATACACGATATTTTAATCAAAATCGTTAGACTTTTTTAGAAAATCAAAATGTTCGAAAAAAGTTCCATGTAAAGGGTAGTTTGGGGTTTCTCAAAAGCTTCGTGTCGCATCCCTGGAAGATACTAAACTTAAATACCAAGGACATACACACACGGACCTTTTTTCCGAAAATACTTTTTTTTAGATAAAGGGGAACCTAAAATATATATTTCAGGTGGAATCTCGGTATCAAATTTTTTGGTGGAGTACAATACCTTCTCTATACACTACATACATAGTACGTATAGAGAAAGTAAAAACGATCAACTCCACGAAGAAGATGTATATATCACAAACTGTGTGTTTTATCATGATCTACATTTTTTCTGCAGTTAATGTTTGTTTATCTCTTACCGTTGACCAGTCATGCAAAGATCGGTAAAAACCATCCATGATAAAGAGGTCTTTAGAGGCTATTCCCAGAAAATTCAAGCTATACATTTTATTTGGCATGTAATTATCTTAAATATAAGGGACTTTAATCAAATTCGTTAGTGCCAGTTTTGAGAAAATCAAAATTGTCAAATTTTTTTTCATGTAAAGGGTGGTTTGGGGTGTGGGATTTTCTTGGAAGATACCAAACTTAAATACAAAGTTTGGTATTTAACGGTCTTTTCGTTTTTGAGCTATGCTGTCCACAGACACATGCACACACACGGACCTTTTTCCAAAAAAAGCTTTTTTTTATTAAGGGGGACACAAAACATGTATTTTCGGTGAAATCTTGGTATCGAATTTTAGGTGGAATGCGACATATTCTCTATACACTATGTACATAGTACGTGTAGAGAAAGGAAAAAGCTTAAAAAAAAAAAAAATTCTTAGTGCTGCTCTCATTGATCAAGATAAATCTTTGTTTAATTAATTTTGCTTCAGTTTCCTTGCAGATACAATTGTGGGGCACAGTAGGGTAAAAAGGTAGTTAATTTTTAGGAGCGCTCGCTCTGTGAGTATTTAGAAATGTCTTTATTTTTGTGAATCACATCGATTTAACGAGATACACCTTCTTTTTGGAAGTCGGTTTTTGTCTATCTCTTACGTTTTATCACTTATACAAAAGTATTCTAGAACAGAGGTAACTTCAGAAGCTATTTGCAAACTTTCTATACTTTTGACAGAGAATATCTTAGAAATGGTGTTTTATTTAAAAATCGTTAGAATAATTTTTGATAACATCAAAATCATCAAAAATACTGTTAAAAGGTATTTCAATATTCATGCATCTGATGGAACATTTGAAGTTATCAAAATGTTGAATGTATAGATAGTGCCGGAATTTAGGTTAGGTTAGGTTGCGTATTATGGCAACTGTCTGCCAAGTATTGCGGTATATCGTAATGAATAGTGCCTGTCACGGGAACGCGACATAAACGAACTTCTGTACACATCAGAATAGAACAAAATATGGATGAAGTTATTAGTAGTATACATAAATTATTAGATGTATTATATGCACAGTGGGTGTGGCAGCCATGATTATGTGTAGGGTTATTTGTATCGTCACGTGACGCCTTTTTATTGGCGCTAGACCAAAACAAACATTATATTATTGAAGTATGCAATCTATATTATTTTCAAGGCAAAAATTATTTAAAACAAAACAAATTCTGATTTTTGAAGTCTTAGATCAATTTTTACTTTCTCTGCACGTATTATATACATAGTAAAAAGAGAGGACATTACACTCCACCCAAAAATTGGATACCGAGATTGCACCGGAAATACACGTTTTAGGTTTCCCTGAATACAAAAAAATTCTCGTAAGTAGAAGGGAAATAAGAGAATGCATTAGTTTAAACTGATGGTCAAATGTTTTAAAAACTTGCTGCTATGTGAAACAGAGGTTCGGTTTGCTTTGCATGGTCCCGTTTGAGAAAAGTTAGGTTTAAAATTGAAACCAATAAAAAATCCGATGGGTTCCATTCACATGACTTTCTCTACATCTCTGCAACAACTTATTGTTAAAAATCTGATGGGCTACACTCACATCACTTTCTCTAGCTGCTCTACAAAACTCCTACAAAAGATTCTTCTTCATTGTACACAATTCTAATCAAGATAAATGTTAGCCGAATGTTATTACCTAGTTCCTTATAAGTAGAAGGGAATAAGGGAATGCATTATGCTAAAGTGATTGTCAAATGTTTTAAAAGCTATCGTTATGCGATTGTCATTGCAAATCACTTCTTTGCTTGGCCAGGAGTAGAACAAAAGAAAAACAGACACTTCCTGTGTCAGAAAAGTTTAAGTACTTTACAATTGAAACCAAGAACAAGGAATATCTCGAAAACGGTTACCTCCACAACAAAATCGTTAAGGAAAAAAATTGTGTGTTTTGTCATGAGATACATTTTTTGTGTAATACGTTTTTTTCTATCTCCTACGGTTTAGCAGTCAAGCAAAATTCAGCAAAATTCATCCAGAATAAAGAGGTCTTCAGAGGCTATTCACAAAAAATTCGAGATATACATTTTATTTCGAACATAAATATCTTTAATATACGGCATTTTAATCAAAATCGTTAGAGCCATTTTTAAGAAAATAAAAAATTTCGAAATTGTTTCCATGTAAAGGGTAGTTTGTGGTGGGGGATTTTCTTTTAATCGTCGTGTCGCAACCTTGGAAGATACTAAACCTAAATACCAAGTTTGGTATTTAACGGTCTTTTTGTTTTGGGGCTATGCTGTCCAAAGACACACACACACACACGCGCGCGGACTTTTTTTAAAAATCTGATGTGTTACACACACATAACAGTCCCTAGCTGCTCTACAAAACTCCTACAAAAGATTCTTCTTCTTTGTACACAATGCTAATCAAGATAAATGTTAGCTGAATGTTATTACTTAGTTCCTTATAAGTAGAAGGGAATAAGGGAAGGCACTATGCTGAAGTGATTGTCAAATGTTTTAAAAGCTATCGTTATGCGATTGTCATTGCAAGTCACTTCTTGCTTGGCCAGGAGTAGAACAAAAGAAAAACAGGCAATTCCTGTGTGAGAAAAGTTTAAGTACTTCACAACTGAAACCAATAACAAGGAATATCTCGAAAACGGTTACCTCCACAACTAAAACGTGAAGGACAAAAATCGTGTGTTTTGTCATAAGGTGCATTTTCTGTGGAGTACGTTTTTTTCTATCTGTTACGGTTTAGCAGTTAAGCAACATTTAGCACAATTCATCCAGAATAAAGATGTCTCCAGAGGCTATTCCCAAAAAGTTCGACCTATACATTTTATTTCGGACATAAATAGCTTTAATATACGGGATTTTAATCAAAATCGTTAGAGCCATTTTTAAGAAAATCAAAATTTTCGAAATTTTTTCCATGTATGGGGTAGTCTGCGGTGTTTTTTTTTTTTTTTTTTTTTTTTTTTTTAAATCTTCGTTTCGCATGCTTGAAAGATACTAAACCTAAATAGCAAGTTTGGTATTTAACGGCCTCTTTGTTTTGGGGCTATGCTGTCCAAAGACACACACACACACACAAACACACACAGACAAACAGAAGACACACACACACACACAGACAAACAGAAGACACACACACACGGATCTTTTTTTAAAAATCTGATGTGTTACACTAACATGACTTTCTCTAGCTGCTCTACAAACCTCCTACAAAATATTATTCTTCTTTGTACACAATGCTAATTGAGATAAATAGTGCCAGAATGTTATTACTTAGTTCCTAATAAGTAGAAGAGAATAAGGGAATGCGCTATGCTAAAATGATTGTCAAATGTTTTAAAAGCTATCGTATCGATTGTCATTGCAAATCACTTCTTTGCTTGGCCAGGAGTAGAACAAAAGAAAACTGGACTCTTCCTGTCTGAGAAAAGTTTAAGTACTTCACAATTGAATCCAATAACAAGGAACATCTCAGAAACGGTTACCTCCACAACAAAAACGTAAAGGACAAAAATTGTGTATTTTGTCGTGAGGTACACTTTCTGTGCAGTGAGTTTTTTTCTATCTCTTACGGTTTAGCAGTTAAGCAAAATCCATCCAGCATAAAGAGGTCTTAAGAGGCTATTCCCCAAAAATTCGGGCTATACATTTTATTTCGTACATAAATAGTTTTAATATACGGGATTTTAATCAAAATCGTTAAAGCCATTTTTAAGAAAATCAACATTTTCGAAATTTGTTCCATGTAAAGGTTGGTTTGGTATTTAATGCTCTTTTCGTTTTGGGGCTGTGCTGTCCACAGACATACACACACGGACCTTTTTTTAAAAATGTTTTTTTTTCGGACTCAGGTGACCCCAAAACATATATTTCCGGTGAATATATTTTAGGGCCTTCTGTGTCCAAAAAAAGCATTTTCAGAAAAAGGTCCGTGTGTGTGTGTGTGTGTGTGTGTGTGTGTCCGTGTGTCCGTGTGTCTGTGAACACGATAACTCAAAAACAAAAAGTCGGTAAAGTACCAAACTTGGTATTTAAGTTTAGTATCTTCCAGGGATGCGACACGAAGATTTTGAGAAAAATCCCCCCAACCCCAACTACCCTTTACATGGAACTTTTTTTCGAAAATTTTGATTTTCTCAAAAATGGCTCTAACGATATGGATTAAAATTTCAGATATTAAACATATTTACCTGACAAATGAAATGTATATCTTGAATTTTCTGGGAATAATCTCTGAAGAGTAGTTTATTCTGGATGAATTTTACTAAATTTTGAATAACTGCTAAACCGTAAGAGATGGACAAAAACATACCACACAAAAAATGTAGAACACATTAAGACACACAATTTATGTTATATATATTTTTTTCGTGGAGTTCTTCGTTTTTGTGGCATTCCTTATTTTTGGTTTCTGCTATGAAAAACGTATACTTTTCTCATACAGGAACTTGTCAACTCCTATCCATATAGACAAAGGAACTTCATTGACATAGCAACCAGCTTTTGACTATCACTTTAACCTACTGTTGTCCCTTATTTCGCTTCTACTTACAAGGAAGCGACTAATTAGACTATTTCTGCTATTTTTTTCTGATTAGTATAAAATAAATAAAAGTATAAGCTTTTAAAGAATAATTTGTTGCAGGGATATGGAGAAAGTCATGTGAATGGTACACATCAGAATTTTTTAAAGATACTGACCATAGTTAAAGTTCAAAATGCAGTGTTTACGTAATCAACCCAAGATGGGTCGGCGTCGAATCATAAGTATTTAGGTAACATTGGAAAATAACAATAATAATTATAATGCCAAATTAATATGACACGCAGTCTTTTGCAGTTATTATATTCTGTCAAAAACAATCCGATCTGTTACAATCATATCGATTATTAGTCCATTATACGAGGTACGTCCAGAAAGTAAGTTCCATTTGGTAATAAAATTAAATTGTGTACAGATACAGAATAATTATTTATTGCACAAAATTCTACAACTCTTAAACTACTTTTCCACATAACTGCCGAAATTTTGCAGGCATTTGTCAAAACGTGGCACAACTTTTTGTATACCTTCTTTATGGAAGTTTGCCGCCTGTGTCTTCAAAAAGTTGCAAACATTTGCTTTCAGCTCTTCGTCATTGTTGAAGTGTTGACCGCCAAGGAAAGACTTGAGATGTAAGAACAGATGAAAGTTGCTAGGAGCGAAGTCAGGGCTGTACGGAGGATGGTCAAACACGTCCCAGCCAAATCCCTGTAGGAGGTTTTTCGTCACATTTGCAGTATGTGGTCGTGCGTTGTCGTGCAGAAAACAACATTTTTTGACAGCAATCCTCGGCACTTATTCTGTATTGCGCGGCGCAATTTTCTAAGTGTCTCGCAATAAACATCTGCTTTGATTGTTTGACCACGCGGTAAGAAATCAATGAGTAAGAAGCCTTTCCAGTCCCAGAACACTGTGCACATCATTTTTCGAGGTGTCAAGATTTGTTTCGGCTTAACCTTTGCTGGGGATGAGGTGTGCCTCCATTCCATTGATTGCCGCTTACTTTCAGGGGTGTCGTAAGAAACCCAAGTCTCATCTCCTGTAGCTTTCTGTGTCAGAAATTCTTCGCCGTCTTCATCATAATGAGTTAAAAACTGAAGTGCATCCGTTTTGTTTTTGTTTTGTGTTGCTCAGTAAGAATATTTGGTACCCAACGTGAGCAAAGTTTACGAAATTTCAGTTCTTCGGTAACAATTTCATGAATTAGTGGTCGTGAGCTTTGGGGAAATTCCATAGCGAGAGCACTAATTGTAAACTTGCCGTTTTCCTGGATTTTGTCATCAATCGCGTGAACCAGTTCTGCTGTAACCAAAGATGGATGTCCACTTCGTTCTTCATCGAGCACTTCACTACGTCCTTCATTGAACTGTCGGACCCATCTTCTCATATTGAATCATTTTGTCCGTAAACTTCGAAAATTTGCCGATAAATTTCAATTTGTTTCACTTTCCTACATTCAGAAAACGAATAACAGATCTGATTTCACAAGCGGCGGGATTTTCAATCAACACCGACATTGTAAACAAGCACAACAAAGCGTATGTGACTGACAGCGATCTCAAAATGGCGCACGTTTCTTCTCCTTGATACAGAGCGTCTACCGCGCATGTGCGGAACTATGATCGCAGCGCAGATAAATTGAAACGGAAGTTACTTTCTGGACGTACCTCGTATGTATTTTCAAAGATTCAATCTCAAAAGCCTGCATGAGGGATTCGTGGTGGACGAAGCGACATGTTTCCCCCGCCACTCATTCCACCATTACTGCATCATCACCTTTCCAATCATTAATTTCGCTTACATTTCATATCATCCACTTCCTCGTGTTCATGCCTGGCTACGGGTGACCCATCGCAACAGTTTCTCCATTCTGTGGTTTCGTGCCTTCGGCTGCCCAGAAGGCTTCTGACTCCTCGGTATTGGCTTGTAAGTGCTAGGGGGGTGTTAGTCCTACAAATTCTGGAAGGCGAAGGCTATTATGAAACAAATGTGTAGATATTTTCTTAGTTGATCTGCAGTTTATTCCTAAAATGTTGTTTTTATTTTCTCTAAATTGTACATGGTAGGTATATAGGTAGACAAGATATTGCACCACACCTAATAATTCTATTCCGAGATGTTACCGGTATGTCTGTGTGATAACTAAAAAACGAAAGTTGGCAAACTACCAAACTTGGTATTAAAATTGTTTATCTTCAAAGGATACAACACGAAGACTTTTAGGAAAATCCCCACCCCCAACATCCCTTTACATGGAAAAATGTCACAGGTTTTGTTTTTTCTCAAACATGCCTCTAACGATGTTGATTTAAATGCCGTATTAAAGATATTTAAATGGCAAATAAAATTGATATCTTGAATTTTCTGGTAGTATCCTACGAAGCCCTCGAGATATTCCTTGTTTTTGGTTTCAGTTTTAAAACACACTTTTCTCATAAACAAATTTGTCAAGTCGTATCCATACAAAAAAATCTGATGTGTTACACTCACATGACTTTCTCTAGCTGTTCTACAAAATTCTTACAAAAGAGTATTCTTCTTTCTACATTCTGCTAATTGAGGTACTCATTGGCCCAATGTTCTTATTACTTAGTTCCTTATAAGTAGGAAAAAATAAGGGAATACACTAGGCTAAAGCCATAGTCAAGTGTTTTAAAAGCTGTCGTTATGCGATTGTCATTACATATCCTTTCTTTTCTTGGTAAGGAATACAACAAAAGAGAACCGCACACTACCGTCAGAGAAAAGTGTAAGTACTTCACAACTGAAACCAATAACTGAATACCTCGAAAACTGTAAGCTCCACGAGAAAAATGTATATGATATAACTTGTGTATTTAGCAAGACCTACTTTTTTTTGTATACTAAAATTTTGTCCATGTGACAAGTTATGACAATTTAAGCAAAATTCATCTAGAATAAACAGGTCTATAGAGGCTATTCCTAGAAAATTCAAGATATACATATTATTTGTCAGCTAAATATCTTTAATAATCGATATTTTAATCAAAATCGTTACAGCCATTTTTTAGAAAATCAAAATTTTCGAAAACATTTCCATGTAAATGGTAGTTTGTGGTGGGGTAATTTTTCTCGAAGTCTTCGTGTCGCATCCCTGGAAGATACTAAACTTAAATACCAAGTTTGGTGCTTTACCGACTTTTCGTTTTTGAGTTATCGTGTTCACAGGCAAACGGACACACGGACACAGGGGTGTGTGTGTGTGTGTGTGTGTTTGTGTGTGTGTGTTGTTGTTGTGTCCGTGTGTCTGTTAACACGATAACTCAAAAACGAAAAGTCGGTAAAATGCCAAACTTGGTACTTAATTTTAGTATCTTCCTGGGATGCGACACGAAGATTTTGAGAAAAATCCCCCAACCCCCAACTACCCTTTACATGGAACTTTTTTCGAAAATTTTTTTTTTTAAAAATGGCTCTTACGATTTGATTAAAATTTCGATTATTAAAGATATTTACCCGACAAATAAAATGTATATCTTGAATTTGCTAAGAATAGCCTCTGAAGACTACATTATTCTGGATGAATTTTACGGAATTTTGCATAACTGTTAAACCATAAGAGATGGACAAAAACTTACAACACAAAAAAATGTAGAACACAATTTCTTTACATACATTTTTTTCGTGGAGTTGGTCGTCTTTAAGATATTCCTATATTTTTGGTTTCGCATGTGAAAAACATACTTTTTTCGTATAAGAATTTGTGAATTCCTGTCTATACAAACAAAAGAACTTCGGTCACATTGCCACCAGGTTTTTACTGTCACCATAACATATGGTACTCCCTTATTTCCCTTCTACTTACAAGGAAGCAAGTAATACGACTATTTCTTCTAATTTTTGCTGACTAACATGAAGTAAATAGAAGTATAAGCTTTCTAATAATAATTTGTTGCAGAGATGTAAAGAAAGTCATGTGAATTGTGCACATCAGATTTTTCTCAATTAGCATGAAAATGAAAGCATAAGATTTTTAAGAAATTTTTTTTGAAGTCTCTCTCTCTCGCTCTCTCTCTCTCTCTCTCTCTCTGTATCTCTCTCTGTCTATCTATCTATCTATCTATCTATCTATCTATCTATCTATCTATCTATCTATCTATCTATCTATCTATCTATCTATCTATCTATCTATCTATCTATCTATCTATCTATCTATCTATCTATCTATCTATCTATCTATCTATCTATCTATCTATCTATCTATCTATCTATCTATCTATCTATCTATCTATCTATCTATCTATCTATCTATCTATCTATCTATCTATCTATCTATCTATCTATCTATCTATCTATCTATCTATCTATCTATCTATCTATCTATCTATCTATCTATCTATCTATCTATCTATCTATCTATCTATCTATCTATCTATCTATCTATCTATCTATCTATCTATCTATCTATCTATCTATCTATCTATCTATCTATCTATCTATCTATCTATCTATCTATCTATCTATCTATCTATCTATCTATCTATCTATCTATCTATCTATCTATCTATCTATCTATCTATCTATCTATCTATCTATCTATCTATCTATCTATCTATCTATCTATCTATCTATCTATCTATCTATCTATCTATCTATCTATCTATCTATCTATCTATCTATCTATCTATCTATCTATCTATCTATCTATCTATCTATCTATCTATCTATCTATCTATCTATCTATCTATCTATCTATCTATCTATCTATCTATCTATCTATCTATCTATCTATCTATCTATCTATCTATCTATCTATCTATCTATCTATCTATCTATCTATCTATCTATCTATCTGTATATATATGTGTGTATGTATGTGTGTGCATATATACACACATTAGCTGGAAGACAAGTGATTAAAGTATATTCAATACAACCAAAGAGAATGGGACACCACAGATTACTTCATTCAAATGTAATACTTAGCCAATGCCATGTGGAAGAAAAATCTAACGTGTTCCATTCACATGACTTTCTCTACATCTTTGCAACAAATTATTGTTAAAAAGCTAATGCTTCTATTCATTTAATCCTAATCGAGAAAAAATTAGTAGAAACAGTCTTTTTACTTGCTTCCTTGTAAGTAGAAGCGAAATAATGGAGAACCATAGTTAAAAGTAGTAGTCAAAAGCTGGTTGGTATGTGACTGAAGCTCCTTTGTTTGTATAGACACGAGAGACAAATTCTTATATGAGATAGGTGGTATAAAATGTTTAAAGCTGAAACCAAAAATAAGGAATATCTAAAAATCGATCAACTCCACGAAAAAAATGTATAAAGCATAAATTGTGGGCTCTAATGTACTCTACATTTGTTGTGTTGTAGGTTTTAGTGTATCTCATACGGTTTAGCATTTCTGCAAAATTCCGTAAAATTCATCCTGCATAAAGTAGTCTTTAGAGGCTATTCCCAGAAAATTCAAGATATGCATATTATTTGTCAGGTAAATATCTTTAATATACAATATTTTAATCAAAATCGTCATGGCCATTTTTGAGAAAATCAAAAACTATCGAAAATTGTTCCATGTAACGGGTATATGGGAGTGGGTGGAATTCCTTGAAAATCTTCGTGTCGCATCCTTTGAAGAAACTAAACTTAAATACCAAGTTTGTTATACACCTGTCTTTTCATTTTTGAGCTATTCTGTCCACACACACACACACACACACACATAACTGTTTTGTAAAAATGCCTTTGTTGGATTCAGTGGGACTCAAACATGTATTTCTGATGAAATCTCGGTATGGAATTTTTGGATGGCATGCAATGCCGTCTCATAGTGCGTCTAGAGAAAGTAATAAGAAATAGGCGCTTTGGATATTCGTAAAATTTGAAATATATTCTTCTGCTTGGGTTTTTACTTTCTCTAGCCCCATATGTACAATGTACATAAGGATAGAGAAGTATTGTATTCCACCCAAAAGTTCGATACCGAGATTTCACTGGCAATACATGTTTTAGGACCCCCTGTATCCAAAAAAAGCATTTTCAGAAAAAGGTCCGTGTGTGTGTGTCCCTGTGACCGTGTGTCTGTGAACACGATAACTCAAAAACGAAAAGTAGTTAAAGTACCAAACTTGGTATTTAAACTTAGTATCTTCCAGGGATGCGACACGAAGATTTTGAGAAAAATCCCCCCATTCCAAACTACCCTTTACATGGAATTTTTTTCGAAAATTTTTGTTTTCTTAAAAATGGTTCTAACGATTTTGATTAAAATACCGTATATTAATGATATTTGCCTGACATATAAAATGTATATCTTGAATCTTCTGGAAATAGCTTCTAAAGACCGGTTTATTCTGGATGAATTTTGCTTAATTTGGCATAACTGGTACACCGTAAGAGATAGACAAAAACTTAATGTACAAAATATGCAGGTCTTGTTTAAATACACAACTTATGTCATGCACATTTTTTCCGCGGAGCTTACCATTTTCGTGGTATTCACTGTTATTAGTTTCAGTTGTGAAGTACTTATACTTTTCTCAGACGGGAGTGTCCGTTTTTCTTTTGTTCTACTCCTGGCCAAGGAAAGAAGCGATTTGTAATGACAATCGCATAACGACAGCCTTTAAAACATTTGACTATTGGTTTAGCCTAGTGTGTTCCCTTATTTTCTTCCTACTTATACAGAACTAAATAATAAGAACATTGTGCTAATGAGTACCACGACTAGCAAGGTGCAGAGAGAAGAAGAATCTTATGTATGAAGTTTGTAGAACAGCTAGAGAAAGTCATGTGAGTGTAACACATCAGATTTTTCACCTTGTTACTTAACTTCTTGCTAGCAAAAAACAAACAATACATGTCTGGATATGCTTTATTTCACTTAAACATAGCAATATTTATTTTTTTACATGATAATATTAGCACACACTGGATTTTTTTATTCCGCAGTCATCATGACACGTTGTTCTTAAATATTTAATATCTATACAATGCTTTTTCAGTGCCTCTTCTATTTCTTTTTCTAGATATTTATCGTCCCTTTCTTCACATTTCCCCTTTTCTTGGTATTTGTCACATTCTTGATTTCTTACCTTAACCCAAAGTCCAGCTGAAACAAATACAATTAAAATTATTAAACTTTCAAGTACAAAACATATATATTAAAGCGATATCCCTAGTGACACACAAACAAAAGATACAAAATAAACATGACTGCCTCTGTGGTCGAGTGGAGGTCCCGGGTTCGATTCCCGGCTGTGTGTATGTTTAGTAATATAAAGTTTAACCTCATGTTCTGAACCTACAGTTTCACAAGTGAAAGCCCCCGATATGACCATTGATATTAAAGGGGGCTATACAAATGAAACAATAAAAAAAAAAAAAAATCTCAGAATACATCAAGTAAACCCAGAATCCTACAGAAAAAAATCTGATGTGTTCTAATCACATGATTTTCTCTATATCTCTGCAACAAATTATTCTTAAAGAGCTTATACTTCTATTTACTTATGCTAATCAGAAGAAATTAGCAGAAATAGTCTTATTACTTGCTTCCTTGTAAGTAGATGGTTAAATAAGGGAACTCCATACGTTAAAATGATAGTCAAAGCCCGTTGCTTTGTTTCTATGGACAAGATTTGAGAAGTTCCTGTATGAGGTGAAACCAAAAACAAGGAATATCTAAAAAACAATTAACTCCACCAAAAAATGTATATGACATAAAATGTGTGTTTTAACGTGCTCTACATTTTTCATGCAGTAAGTGTTTGTCCATCTCTTACTTTTTAGCAGTAATGTACAATTCCATAAAATTCATTCAGAGGCCATTCCCAGAAAATTTAAAATATACATTTTATTTGTCAGGTAAATATCTTTAATATGCGATCTTTTAATCAAAATCGTTAGAGCCATTTTTAAGAAAATCAAAATTTTCGAAACTTTTTCCATGTAACTCTTTGGAATGGGTAGATTTTTCTCAAAATCTTCGTGTCGCATCCCTGGAAGATACTAAACTTAAATACCAAGTTTGGTATTTTACTGAATTTTCGGTTCTGAGTTATCGTGTTCACAGACACACGGACACACACACGGACCTTTTTCTGAAAATGCTTTTTTTTTTTTTTTTTTATATAGGGGACCCTAAAACATATATTTCCGGTGAAATCTCGGTATCGAATTTTTGGGTGGAGTGCAATACCTTCTCTATCCCTATGTACATTGTATATAGAGAAAGTAAAAATCTGATGTGTTCCATTCACATGACTTTCTCTACATCTCTGCAACAAATTATTCTTAAAAAGATTATACTTCTATTTACTTATGATAATCAGAAAAAGATTAGCAGAAATAGTCTTATTACTCGCTTCCTTTGTAAGTAGAAGGGTAAATAAGGGAATACCATACGTTAAAATGATTGTCAAAAGCCCATTGCTATAAGATTGAAATTCCTTTTTTTGTATGGACAAGATTTTACAAATTCCTCTATGAGATAAGTATAAGCTGTTCCAAGCTGAAACCAAAATCAAGGAATATCTGAAAAACAATTAACTCCACGAAAAAAAATGTGTATAACATAAATTTTGTGATTTAATGTGCTCTACGTTTATTGTGTCGTAAATTTTTGTCCATCTCTTACGGTTTAGCAGTTTTGCAAAATTCCGTAAAATTGATCAGGAATATAGTAGTCTTCAGAGGATATTCCCAGAAAGTTCAAGATATACATTTTATTTGTCAGGTAAATATCTTTAATATACGATATTTTAATCAAAATTGTTAGAGCCAAAAATGTTCCACACGGACATTTTTCTAAACCTGCTTTTTTTGGTTTCAAGGGGCCTCAAAACATATATTTCCGATGAAATCTCGGAATCTCTATACACTATGTACATACTACGTATAGAGAAATTAAAAATCTGATCTGACATGACTTTCTCTAGCTACTCTACCAAAAAACTTCTTACAAATGATAATTCTTCTTTCAACTCCATGCTAATTGAGATAAACATTAGTGGAATTTTATTACTTATTTGCTTATATGCAGAATGGAACTAAGGGAATACACTAGACTAAACGATAGTCAAATGTTTTAAAACCTGTCTTTTGCGATTATCATTACAAATGGCTTCTTTGCTTTGCCAGCAGTAAAACAAAAGAAAAACGGACACTTCCCTCTGAAAAAAATATAAGTTGAACAATTGAAAGTTATATTGAAAGTAATAACAAGGAATACCTCGAAAACGATAAGCTCCACGAAAAAAATGTATATTACATAACTTGTGTATTTTAACAAGATCTACATTTCTTGTGCAGTAATTTTTTGTGTTTATCTCCTTTGGTTTACAGGTTAGCAAAAGTGATCCATAATTGGTGGTCTTCACAGGCTATTTCCACCAAATTGTTTTTTTCATCTAAATATCTTTAATATACGGCATTTAATTAAAATTTGTTAGAGACATTTTTGAGAAAATCAAAATTAGCGAAAATTTTACTATGAAAAGCGTTGTTTGGGCTAGAATATTTTCCTGGGAATCTTCGTGTCGCATCCTTATAAGATACTAAATTTAAATACCAAGTTCAATATGTGACCGACTTTTCGTTTTCGAGTTATACAAACGGAGGATTCATATACACACGGACTCACTCACACACACACACACAGGCACGCACACACATACACACACACTCATACACATATTCACACACGGACATTTTTCCAAAAATGCTGATTTACTTTCTCTATTACATATAATGTACATAGTAGGTAGAGAAGGTGTTATACGAGGTACGTCCAGAAAGTAAGTTCCGTTTCAATTTATCTCCGCTGCAGCTCTGCGATCGCAGTTCCGCACATGCGCGGTAGACGCTCTGTATCAAGGAAAAGAAACGTGTGCCATTTTGAGATCGCTGTCAGCCACATACGTTTTGTTGTGCTTGTTTACAATGTCGGTGTTGATTGAAAGTCCCGCCGCTTGTGAAATCAGATCTGTGATTCGTTTTCTGAATGCTAGGAAAGTGAAACCAATTGAAATTTATCGGCAAATTTTCGAAGTTTACGGACAAAATGCGATGAGTGATTCAATGGTGAGAAGGTGGGTCCGACAGTTCAATGAAGGACGTAGTGAAGTGCACGATGAAGAACGAAGTGGGCATCCATCTTTGGTTACAGAAGAACTGGTTCACGCGATTGATGACAAGATCCAGGAAAACGGCAAGTTTACAATTAGTGCTCTCGCTATGCAATTTCCCCAAAGCTCACGATCACTAATTCATGAAATTGTTACCGAAAAACTGAAATTTCGTAAACTTTGCTCACGTTGGGTACCAACTTTTTAAAGACACAGGCGGCAAACTTCTATGAAGAAGGTATACAAAAACTTGTGCCACGCTATGACAAATGCCTGTAAAATTTCGGCAGTTATGTGGAAAAGTAGTTTAAGAGTTGTAGAAGTTTGTGCAATAAATAGCTGTGCTGTATCTGTACACAATTTAATTTTATTACCAAACGGAACTTGCTTTCTGGACGTACCGCGTATTTCACCTAAAAATTGTAGTCAAGATTTCACTGGAAATATGTTTGAGGTCCCCTTACTCCAAAAACAGTATGTTTAGAAATAGGTTCGTGAATGTTTGACAGTAGTTAATAAAGTTCATAAACGGAAATATTGTTAAGAACCAAACTTGTTATTTATTTTTAGTATTTTCCAAGGATGTGACACAAACATTTAAAAAATTCCACCACCTTAAACTAACCTGTGCATGGAAAAAATTCATGATAATTTTGTTTTTCTCAAAAATGACTAACTTTTTTGATTAAGGTTCCATATATTAAAAATGTTTAATCTGAAATAAAATGTATATTTTGACTTTTCTGGGAATAGCCTCCGAAGACTTCTTTATTCTGGGTGAGTTTTGCAAAATTTTGCATAAGGGTTAAACTATAAGATATAAACAAAAATGTAACACAGGGAAAATGTAGATCTCGATAAAATAAATAATATGTTTTCCTTGTACAGATGACTTTTTTCGAGATATTCCTTCTTATTGGTTTTATTTTTAAGCCACCTGGTTTTTATCAAACGGGATCGTACAAAGCAATTGTTTAGCCTAGCGGCAGCTTTTAAACAAATCTGATGTGTTCCAATCACATGACTTGCTCTACATATCTTTAAAAAATATTGTTAAAAAGTTTATGCTTCTATTTACTGCTTGCTAATCAAGAAGAAATTAGCAGAAATAGTCGTATTACTTGCTTCTTTGTAAGTAGAAGCGAAATATGGGAGTAGCATAGGTTAAAGTGACAGTTAAGAGCTGCTTGCTATGTGACTGAAGTTCCTTTATTTGCATGGAGAAGAATTTATGAAAAAAAGTTAAGTTCTTCAAAGCTGAAACCAAAAACAAGGAATGAACCATGGCTTGAAGCTTTCCTGGCGACGATATGAAAATAACTTTTCTCGGGCTATCAGCCAGGTCAATTCTGGAACGATTTCCAAGCTTTCAAGAGCTAACGTCGCCCTCATCTTCAGGGAATGATGTAGAGACCAGATCAGAGCAGTTGGCAGGCTGAGGGCAGCCCGATGTGTGTTAGACGTGTCCCTGTTCTCGGAGAGAAATTAACCACGTACTGACGGGATTGTGGTGTTTGTAGCATGGCGGGTGAGGTTTGAGGTTGTGGAGTGACAGGAGGAGGCAAGTATTGCTCCTCGACTGTTGCCTATTATGGTGCAATGGCCCTTGTGCCCCGCTGTTGTGAGGTTTATTCAAAATGTTTATTTTGGGTTTTTAATTTTGATATCCAAGCAACTCTTGAAGGATTGTAAGGAGCTTAGCCGTAGTAGCTGTTGGAGGTGCTCCTTCGTTACCGGGGATGCCCGCAAGCCATGCGGGGAAGCCGGTATCGCCTGAAGCGGCGGTTTGTGGGATCGTAGTCCTCAAGAGACCTATCGAGGACGATCCGATGGAGTGGTAACCCTTCGTTGAATTTTGTTGCCCGACGCCTAATCTCGTCCTCCAGGCATGGTAGACCAGAGGCTTCGTGCAGGAGTCTCGTAGGAAATAGTCGAGGCACAGAATAGATGGCCCGAAGGCATCTATTCTGTACCCGCTGAAGCAACAGCAGACTGGAATCTGCCGCCGTGCCCCAGACCCCACAGGCGTAGATTAATAAGGGGACTATGAGGGCCCTCAAAAGGCGCAACTTAAGGGGAACCGGCATCGTGGATTTCAGCATCCGGTACGGTGAGGCCGTAGCACCGTTGTCCCGATACCTCAGTTCCCTGATGTTTTTTTTTTTTTTTTTTTTTTTTTTGGTAGTGTTTAACGCCCGCTTTAACTACTAATGGCACCGCAGGCGGTGGCACTGATGATACATGAATGATGATGGAGCATCGGTGGAATGCGATGGCGGGGGAAACCGGAGTACCCGGAGAAAACCCGCCCCAGCGCCGCTTTGTCCACCACAAATCTCACATGCGGTCGCTTGGGATCGAACCCCGGCCGTCTAGGTGAGAAGCTAGTGATCTAACCACTCGGCCACGGCGCGGCCCTTCCCTGATGTGCTCCCCAAAAGTGACGCCCTTGTCAAGCTTCGCCCCCAAATAGGTAATGGTGTTCGTCCATTGTATCCTTCGTCTGAGGTACGTGAATGTAGGGAAGTTTGCGGGAAAGTGGCGCTTGGTGAAGAGAATAGCGTGGCTTTTCTCCGGATTGATGGACAACCACCAACGCTCGCACCACTCTTGGATGAGGCGGTGTCTCTGAATGGGGTTGAAGGCTCTGCGTGGGTGTTTGTACAGAATAACAGCACGTCATCAGCATACTGGGTTATGTTGACTTGCACTGTTGGTAGGTCGGCCATGTAGACGCTAAAGAGCGTGGGGGATAGTACAGAGCCTTCGGGGACTCCGCCTCTTATTGGCCTACGTGTTGATTTGTGTCCCGCAACTGAAACTACAAAATATCTGTGTTTAATGTATGAGTGTAGTAGGTGTATGATGTTTGTCGGGAGCTCCAATCGGATGAGGATCAGAGCAGAACAGTCCAGTGTGATTGGCAGGCTGAGGGCAGCCCGAGGTGTTTTAGACGTGTCCCTGTTCTCAGAGAGAACTTAACCACGTTCTGACGGGATTGTGGGTTTTGTAGGATGGCGGGTGTGTATTGGGGTTGTGGAGTGACAGGAGGAGGCGAATATTGCTCCTCGACGGTTGCCTTGATGGTGCAACGGCCCTTGTGCACCGCTGGTGTGTTTTTATCAAAATGTTTCTAGGCTAATACTAGCCCGCTTGTCCCCTCTCTTGGGCGACATTCATGCCATCCCAGATCACCAATTTGGTTTTCGCCCTGGGCATTCTACACCCCAGCAACTACTGAGAGTGGTGGAGGCCGCTGCCCTGGGCTTCCAGGACAGAGCCTACACTGCGGCAGTGTCGCTGGACGTGGAGAAAGCCTTCTCTACGACCTGGCACGCGGGTCTGCTCCTCAAATTCATCCGACTGGAGCTCCCGACACACATCATACACCTACTACACTCATATCTCAAACACAGATTTTTTGTAGTTTCAGTTGCGGGACACAAATCAACACCTAGGCCAGTAAGAGGCGGAGTCCCCGAAGGCTCTGTACTTTCCCCTACGCTCTTTAGCGTCTACATGGCCGACCTACCAACAGTGCAGCAAGTCAACATAGCTCAGTATGCTGATGACGTGCTGTTATACTGTACAAATAAACACCCACGCAGAGCCTTCAACCCTATCCAGAGACACCTCTGCCTCATCCAAGAGTGGTGCGAGCGTTGGCGATTGTCCATAAATCCGGAGAAAAGCCACGCTATTCTTTTCACCAAGCGCCGCTTTCCCGTAAACTTCCCCACATTCACGTACCTCAGACGAAGGCTACAATGGACCAACACCATCACCTACTTGGGGGTGAAGCTCGACAAGGGCGTCACTTTTAGGGAGCATGTCCGGGGGCTGTGGTGCCGGGGCAATGGGGCTGCGGCCTCGCTGTACCCGATGCTGAGGTCCTCGATGACCGTTCCCCTTAAGTTGCGCCTTTTGAGGGCTCTTATTATCCCCTTATTAATCTACGCCTGTGAGATCTGGGGCATGGCGGCAGACTCCAGTCTGCTGTTGCTTCAGCGGGTACAGAATAGGTGTCTCCGGGCTATCTATTCTGTGCCTCGAGGCTTTCCAACGAGACTCCTGCACGAAGCCTCTGGTCTACCATACCTGGAGGACGAGATTAGGCGTCGGGCAACAAAATTCAACGAAGGGTTACCATTCCATCGGAGCGCCCTCGTTAGGTCTCTTGGGGATTACGATCCCACAAACCGCCGCTTCAGGCGATACCGGCTTCCCCGCATGGCTTGCGGGCATCCCCGGTAACGAAGGAGCACCACCAACAGCTGCTACGGCTAAGCTCCTTATTATCCTTCAAGAGTTGCTTGGATTCAAAAATTTAACCTCAGAGCAGAACACTCCGGGTCCGCCTTTATTTATAGTCAGTCCGGGGGGGGGGGACCGACCCAATGCCGCTCTGTGATTAGCCCGTATCCAGCATGGGAAGCGTTGACTGGGGACCAATGGCGTCCGTTGCCGAGACGTACCTCTCCGATTGGCCCGCTACCAGATGTGAGGCTGTATTAAAACCAGGCAGTTTCGCAAACCTTTGTGCGTATTTGCTGAGCACCGAACTCTAAATGCCATTCACCTGTAAGCCACTGGCCCTGTTATTATTTTCTTGTATTTAATAGCTATGGCTTCTTTGATGGAGCGGTCCCAATAGCTTGAAGATTTGAACATGGTGGTTGTGTCGCACAGTCTCGGTCTGTGTCCTTCTTGGATGCAGTGCTCTGCAAGACCAGATTTTTCTGGATACATCAAGCGGGTGTAGCTCTCATGCTCTTTGCATCTTTGTTCGACCGTTCTTCCTGTCTGTCCGATGTAGACTCTACCACATTCACATGGGATGCAGTATACCCCGGGAGTCTTGAGGCCGAGGGAATCTTTGATCTGTCTTAACATATTTCGTATTTTATGGGTGGTTTGTGTATTATCATGATATCGTATTTGCCCATAATTCTACTTAGTTTACCAGACAAATGACCTGTGTATGGGAGGTAGGCTTTACGCTGTTTCTTCGTGTCTTCTGACTCATCCGGCTGGGATGCATTACGTTGTGCACAGTTTGTACTGGCAGATACCCTTCTTAGTGCCATGTTAATGCTGCTTTTGCTGTATCCATTTTTCTCTAGTGTGGTTCTGAGATACTGAAATTCTTTGGCGAGGTTTTCGCTGTCTGAGATGGCTGTTGCTCTGCGTGCCAGCGTCGATAAAACTGTTTCGTTGAGCTGGGTGGTGGCAACTGTTTGCATTTAAATATAAACCAGTATGTGTGGGCTTCCGGTACACACTATGGCGCAGGGAACCATCGGGCTTTCGGCGTATTAGTATGTTCAGAAATGTTAACTTCCGTTCCTGTTCTATTCCCATAGTAAACTTGATGTTGGGATGCTGGCTGTCTAAATGATCCAAGAAGTCCTGTAGCTTGATTTCTCCGTGAGACCAGCTCCAGAAAAGTTATTTTCAAAAACAAGGAATACCTAAAAAACGATCAACTCCACGAAAAAAAAGTATACAATAAATTCTGTGTTTTAATGTGCTCTACATTTTTTGTGTTGTAAGTTTTGTCAATTTCTTACGGTTTAGCAGTTATGCAAAATTCCGTAAAATTCACCCAGAACCTATTCCCAGAAAATTCAAAATACACATTTTATTTTTCAGGTAAATATCTTTAATATACGATATTTTAATCAATATCGTTACAGCCATATTTTTAGAAAATAAAAATTTTCGAAAAACGTTCCATGCAATATGTAGTTTGTGGTGGGAGGAAGTTTCTCAAAATCCTCGTGTCGCATCCCTGGGAGATACTAACCTTAAAACCAAGTTTAGTATTTTACCGATTTTTCATTTTTGAGTTATCGTGTTCACATACACACGGACACACACGGACCTTTTTCTGAAAATACTTTTTTTTGATATAGGGGACCCTAAAACATATATTTCCGGTGAAATCTCGGTATGGAATGTTTTGGTGTAGAGCAATACCTTCTCTATACACTATGGACATAGTACGTGTAGAGAAAGCAAAAAATTGACTACCGCTTTAGCATAATGTATTCCCTTATTTCTTTTCTACTTAAAAGGAAGCAAGTAATAAGACAATTTCTGCTAATGTTTGTCTGTATTTGTATGATGTAGATCAAAGAATAATGCTTTGTACATGAAAGAGGTAGAGAAAGTTATGTTAATGGTACTCATCAGATGTTTTAGATACAGGAGACCCTAAAACGTATATTTTAGTTCAAATCTTGCTATGAATTTCTGAATGGAGTACAATACCTTCGCTACATATTATGTACATTGTACACACGTGCTAGAGAACTTGAAAATGCCATTTTTGGTCCAAAGAGACTTCAAAGTATAAACCGCATGGAAGAAAGGAATTACATTAACCAGTGATAGATGTGGATATTTGTATCTTACGTTTTCGTCTCTGAACATTTCATACCTGATATAGTTTAGTTTTTCAAAAAACAAGAGACAGACTAGCTAGCAACGCTACAGGTTGTGTAGGTGTCACTTGCTCTAGGTCAGTACATAAACAAACACGCCTCATTGCTGCTATCACAGCAACCAATCAGAATGCCAGTTGCACTCGTTATCCCCCACCTAGCTTCGTGTTTGCAAGCGACTTACGTGTTTACATCCAGAGCTGGTTCAGAAACCTGACCAATCTCAACGCAACGTTGGCGAGCTACTTCACGTCTGATAAAGCTGCTCGGAATATTCTTTAAAACCTTTAAAGTGATTAATTATTTCAAAACTGTGTGTGATGTCCCATAATTATTACCGAAATTAATGTCGGAAATACGTTACTATGCGCATCTTACATTTAACAAACCAATACCTTCGTACATTCTTGTAGAAATAGGCATCCAATTTAAAAAAAAAAAAAAGTCATTTATTTTTTTCAAAATCGGCTGATCAAAGAACAAAACGTTATTAGACTTCTTTGTTTGTAATGCTTCTATGAAGCACATATTAGAAGGAATGTAGAAAATTACCTACCATCCTGTATTTTGATGAAATCTTGACATCTAATTTGTGGGTGGAATGCAATACTTTCTCAGCCTACTATGTATACAATACGTGTAGAGAAAGCAATTAATCAAAAATCTGATGTGTTCCATTCACATGACTTTCTCTATATCTCTGCAACAAATTACTGTTAATAACCTTATGCTTCAATTTATTTCATGCTAATCGAGAGCAATTAGCAGAAATAGTCTTATTACTCGCTTCCTTGTAAGTAGAAGCGAAATAAGGGAGTACCAAAGGTTAAAGTGATAGTGAAAATCTGATTGCCATGTGACTGAAATTCTTTTGTTTGTATAGACAGCTGTTCACAAATTCCTATATGAAAAAAGTATGTTTTTCACAGATGAAACCAAAAACAAAGCAATATCTCAAAAACGATGTATATGTGTATAAAATAAATTGTATGTTTTAAAGTACTCTACATTATTTTGTGTTGTAAGGTTTTGTCCATCTCTTACTGTTTAACATTTATGCAAAATTCCGTAAAATTCATCCAGAATAAAGTAGTATTCAAAGGCTATTCTTAGAAAATTCAAGATATACATTTTATTTGTCCGGTAAATGTCTTTAATATACGATACTTTAATCAAAATCTTTAGAGCCATTTTCAAAAAATAAAAATTATCGGAAAAAGAGACATGTAAAGAGTTGTTTGAGGTAGGGGAATTCTTCTCAAAATCTTCGTGACGCATCCTTGGAGGATACTAAACCTATATAACAAGTTTGGTATTTTACCGACTTTTCGTTTTTGAGCTATCGTGTTCAAAGGCACACGGACACACACACGGACTTTTTTTGTCTGAAAATGTTTTTTTTTTACTTTCTCCATACGCACTATGTACATAGTGTATAGAGAAAGTATTGCACTCCACCAAAAAATTCGATACCGAGATTTCACCGGAAATATATGTTTTAGGGTCCCCAATATCCAAAAAAAAGCATTTTCACTAAAAGATCCGTGTGTGTGTGTGTGTGTGTGTGTGTGTCCGTGTGTCCGTGTGTCCGTGGTCTGTGAACACGATAACTCAAAAACGAAAAGTCGGTAAAATGCCAAACTTCGTATTTAAGTTTAGTATCTTCCAAGGATGCGACACGAAGCTTTTGAGAAAAATCCCTTCAACCCCAACTACCCTTTACATGGAAATTTTTTCGAAAAGTTTGATTTTCTCAAAAATGGCTCTAACGATTTTGATTAAAATTTCGTATATTAAACATATTTACCTGACAAATAAAATTTATATCTTGAATTTTCTGGGAATAGCCTCTGAAGAGTAGTTTATTCTGGATAAATTTTACTAAATTTTGAATAACTGCTAAACCTTAAGAGATGGACAAAAACTTACTGCACAAAAAATGTAGAGCACATTAAAACACACAATTTATGTTATATACATTTTTTTCGTGGAGTTCGTGGTTTTTGTGACATTCCTTATTTTTGGGTTCTGCTATGAAAAACGTATACTTTTCTCATACAGGAACTTGTCAACTCCTATCCATATAAACAAAGGAACTTCATTGACATAGCAACCAGCTTTTGACTATCACTTTAACCCACGGTTGTCCCTTATTTCGCTCCTACTTACAAGGAAGCGAGTAATTAGACAATTTCTGCTATTTTTGTCTGATTAGCATAAAGTAAATAGAAGTATAAGTTTTTAAGAATTATTGGTTGCAGGGATATGGAGAAAGTGAAAAACAAAACATTGCACAACCTGTTTGTGTTAAATTGCATATGAGAGAAAATGGATGGAGGTGTAAATCTGTTAACACTAGGTTTACTTACTTATGCAATTGTCTTTTAAAATGGCCATTATGTACATATGTTTGTCCAAATGCAGCAGCAGGAAATCACCACAAAACCGTTCTGTAACATACATAAAAACACTGATTACTTCCTTACGAAGCGCAACTCAACAAAAATCTATGTGTTCACATAAGTTTCTCTATCTGTTCTGCAAACAAACAATTCACATTGATTATTCTTTTATCTACATTGAAGCAATATCTATCATTACGGAGTAATAGCCATATTTAATCATGTTTTGTTTGTATCCTTGATAGTCTTCAATATAAGAACACCTCTTTTTCGTCATCTTTGTTTTTTATTTTATTACTCTTTGGTTACTTTTTGAGAAGATAGAATTTCGTTGTGGTTTTGTTTTCTCATCAGTCAATTTCTACTTTCTCTATACTCACTATGTACATAGTGTATAGAGAATGTATTGCACTCCACCAAAAAATTCGATACCGAGATTTCACCGGAAATATATGTTTTAGGGTCCCCTGTAACCAAAAAAAAGCATTTTCACAAAAAGGTCCGTGTGTGTGTGTGTGTGTCCGTGTGTCTGTGAACACGATAACTCAAAAACGAAAACTCGGCAAAATACCAAACTTGGTATTTAAGTTTAGTATCTTCAAGGGATGCGACACGAAGATTTTGAGAAAAATCCCCCCACCCCAACTACCCTTTTCATGGAACTTTTTTCGAAAATTTTGATTTCTCAAATATGGCTCTAACGATTTTGATTAAAATTTTGTATATTAAAGATATTTATCTGACAAATGAAATGTATATCTTGAATTTTCTGGGAATAGACTCTGAAGACTTCTTTATTCTGGATGAATTTTTCATAACTACTAAACCGTAAGAGATGGACAAAAACTTAACCGAGAAAAAATTTAGAGCACCTTAAAACACACAATTTATGTTATATACATTTTTTTCGTGGAGTTGATCGTTTTTGAGATATTCCTTTTTCTTGGTTTCAGCTTTGAAAAACTGACACATTCTCATACAGGAATTTGTCAACTCCTGTCCATACAAACAAAGGAACATTAGTCACCTAGTAACCAGCTTTTGGCTTTCGCTTTAACCTATGGTACTCCCTTATTTCGTTTCTACTAGCAAGGAAGCAAGTAATAAAACTATTTCTGCTATTTTTTTTCCTGATTAGCATAAAGTAAATAGAAGTATAAGCTTTTTAAGAATAATTTGTTGCAGGGATATAGAGAAAGTTATGTGAATGGTATACATCAGATTTTTACTTTCTCTATAGGCATTATGTACATAGTGTATAGAGAATGTATTGCACTCCACCAAAAAATTAGATACCGAGATTTCACCGGAAATAGATGTTTTAGGACCCCCTGCGTCCATAAAAAGCATTTTCAGAAAAAGGTCCGTGTGTGTATGTGTGTCCGTGTGTCCGTGTGTCTGAGAACACGATAACTCAAAAACGAAAAGAAGCTAAAATACCAATCTTGGTATTTAAGTTTAGTATCTTCCAGGGATGCGATACGAAGGTTTTGAGAAAAATCCCCCCACTCCAAGGTACCCTTTACATGGAACTTTTTTCGAAAATTTTGATTTTCTGAAAAATGGCTCTAACGATTTTGATTGAAATATCATACATTAAAGACATTTACCTGACAAATAACATGTATATCTTGAATTTTCTGGGAATAGCCTCTGAAGAGTAGTTTATTCTGGATAAATTTTACGAAATTTAGAATAACTGCTAAACCATAAGAGATGGACAAGAACTTACTACACAAAAATGTAGAACACGTTAGAACACACTATTTGTGTTATATACATTTTTTTCGTGGAGTTCGTCGTTTTTGTGACATTCCTTATTTTTGGTTTCTGCTATGAAAAATTTACACATTTCTCATACAGGAGTTTGCCAACTCCTGTCCATACAAACAAAGGAACTTCAGTGACATAGCAACCAGCTTTTGATTATCACTTTAACCTATGGTACTCCCTTATTTCACCTCTACTTACAAGGAAGCAAGTAATATGGCTATTTCTGCTAATGTTTTACTGATTAGCATGAAGTTAATAGGAGTATAAGCTTTTTAAGAATAATTTGTTGCAGGGAAATAGAGAAAATCATGTGAATGGTACACATCAGATTTTTCATATGGCGATGAGCTTTTTTAATTTGTGTCAATAACCTCCTTTAGAAACGGAAAATTCTTGCAATAACCAAGTAAAATTTAAAACCGTTCACGTTTCTCCTTCGGGGAAGGAGGTCTTGCGTTGATTTCTCCTCCTATTAAAGAGAGAGAGAGAGATTAGGTCTGAGAGGTCTGAGAGATAATATTTATGGTCAGGCGAGAGAATGAATCATATAAAGAATGTTGCTTCGAAGCATGGAGCAGCTATAACTGATTTTTCCGGGAATTTAAGGAAGATATTGACCGAAAAAAAGAGTATTGCGTAAAAGGAAAGGATGTAAATTGAATATTTAAACGAGAACAGATAATTTTCATCGAAAATACAATCGTTAAATATTAAACGATTCAGTTCGTTTGAAAGAAAGAAGGCTTTCACTTATATTGAAACTATGATATCTTGGAAATTTCTCAGTTAGGGCTAGTTTTGTGTAAAAGAAAATGTACCTACTACAAGTAAGTTCCTGTACCACTTACGCGCCAGTTCTCAAGAAGTGCTCTACCAACTGGCCTAGACCCGAGTAGGCACAGCTTCCACCTCTCCTGTTACACACATTTACACAATCCCAAACAAGATAAACCGTACAAGAAATAATTTTATTAGGGGAAGCACTGGTAGGTAATCCCGGTCTGTGGGTAATGTCAGTCACGTAGTTATCTGCATTACCGTCGCATCAGTGGTCTACTGGTTTGTATTGCGCTCTGTAAATTAAATGCATCCTTAATTCATATCTATCCCTAATCGCCATTTGCTTAGCAGCGTTGAGAGCAGTAGAAAAACATGTTCACCGCACTGACCGACCGTCTGTGCAGGGTTCCATACTTTACACTAACAACGCACCGTTCAAGGCTTCCCGCCAACTGGAGCTGTAGAGAAGAGGCTACGGAACAAGCCAGTACCTGCCGCATACCAATGCTGCCATCTGTTGAAGGGTTACGAAGGTGGAGGCATTACTTTTCATTCAATCCTCGTAAAATCCAAAAATAAATATTTTTCATTTATTTTGGTCAATTTTGACAGGTTGATCCCTTGATTCATTTGCAAAATATCCTTTGCTTTTGGTTTAAATTTTAGAATATTTATAATTTTCTTAAACGCGAACTACTCATTAGTTTAGTATCTCTTTCGTTTTACTCTTGGTCATACAAAGAAAACGGAATGTCAATTTTATCGTATAGTGTGATAGCTTATAGAAATTTATCCATCGCTTTATTCTAGGACATACTCTTATTTGTTTTTCAATTACATTAGCAACTGTTCTGAAATCTTGCTGACTTGTTACAGAATGAATGTATCTATGTAGCTGGGAAGTTTTAGAATAAAGCAAGAATATTGTTTCGCAAAGGAAACTTTCCAAATATCTCTTATTTGATATACATCAGTACAGACACTCACAAGCTTTTTTGCACTCATGGGACCTTAAAACATATGTTCCTGTGAAATCTCGATATCAAATTTATGGGCGAAATATAAGATTTTAATTCTCCTATGTATTACTCTTAATTTATTTAGGGGGTATATCAATTTTATTTATATATGAAAAAATGGAAATGGTGTGTTATTTATGGTCGCTCTTTAACTGCTGTGGTTCTCAGCGTCCCATTCTATACTGGGCGTGAAAGACCGCTTAATTTTGCTCAGATACCTCACTATCAGGCTTGAGGTTCTTTCACGTGTCGTAAATCTATGACACGGGACCAACGGCTTTACTTCCCTTCCGAAGGAAGTAATGCTAAGGATATTTACACCCGAAAAAATCCATCGTCCTCCGCTGGGTTTGAACCCGCGACCTTGGGTATATGAAGTTAGTATGGTAACCATTACACCACAGAGGGCAACTCTATTTATATATGTAACTAGTTTCGCCCCAAACGAAATATTTTTTATTCCAATACAATTTTAATAACCATTTTACTTTTCCTTATCTTTTTAAGAATTTATTTCATCAATGTAGATTATTCCATAAATTTATATCAAAATTTACAAAATAGTTTAACCTTAAATCTTTTAACCAATAATGCTTTTTTTCTAAAAATCCTTTTTTTGGATTTAGGGGACCCTAAAATATATATTTTTGGTGAAATCTCGGTATCGAAATTTTTGGTGGAGAGCAATACCTTCTCTATACGCTATATACATAGTAAGTATAGAGAAAGTAAAAATCAAATACCTTAAAGTATTTATCCTGCAATTCGATGTCATCTGAAATGAATAATATTATAAATATGGATAGCATCTTAGAGACCGATAGTGGAACACATGTGGATACTAGTTGTATACCTACCGAGTAGAGACCGAGCTGCATTGGCGACTGCACGCGTCGCATGTGAACAATATGTAGTAACGCGTTAGGGAACGTGCCTCGGCGCAGCAGTAGTGTACTTTGCTCTATATTACAATACTGTTTTACAGGTAACTAATGCCTTTGATGATAGTGCATTCTCTTTAATCAAGATGTAAAATCTCTTGCTTCAAAAAGTTTCCATGAAAATTTGCAATTCATACAGAAGAACTTTGCAGATATATCTATGACAATAACACACATTTGGAAATATCGAAATGCATGGGGCCCTGAAAGCTGTCGATCAACTTGTGCAAGCAATTAATCAGAGACCCCTGTCATCTGTTCTACACCGTGTGAAAAAGAACATGAAGGCAGTGTTTGGACAAAAATGTCGGATTTCCAATAATGCGTGAAATACGAAATGTGCTACGGAAATATTTGCTGATAGAGTATCTTACCCAATAGTCGATGATGTGTCCACATTGATGTGGAGTCAAGTTTTTCACAATGTAAAGCCTGCGTACGTGCCAATCGGAGACGATTCACTTTGAGACGTTATGTTGTGTGCATTGTAATCTATGTATTTTGAGAGAAAATGAAACGAATAATGATGTTCACGACCAGTTACAGAACAACAGTTGAATGCATGTAATATTAAAATTGTTAGTTCCCATAAATCAGTGAAATTTGTGTTTACCACCCACCAAAACACAATCGCCTTCCAATGCCCCATTTTCCTTCTACTAGTACCCTATGTACATACTGCATTGTCAATACATCACACTATATACCTTGCTGCGCTAACTTCGATTCTATCCCGCTATCGAACCCCAAGGTACTATCCATAATTACAAACGTCCTAGGAAAGTAATAATTGGAAGTGCATGGGTGCGAAATATCTTTCAATAGAATTTTGTTAATTTACACATCTGCATTTTCTTCTTCTTTGCTGAAACTTCTGAAAGTATTCAATAAGCACTTACTGCATACTTGATGTTTATAATTCAAATAAATATAATTAGTTTACTTACTATCTTCCAGAATTACTTTGAATAATCCATTTCCCTTCTCTATAAAACATCCGGTTGATGCCCATACTTTGTTAGAGCTGAAAACATAATGATCAAAATATAGTAAAGCTCATAAGTTTATACACAGACATATATAGGGAGAGCCAATGAACTGAAAGCCAGTGCTTTCACTTTCTCTACATAGTACATGGTACGTAGATAGAGAAGGTATCAAACTCCTTCCAAAAATTCGATACCAAGATTTAACCGGAAATACACGTTTTAGGCACCTTGTATCTGACGTGTACCATTCACATGACTTTCTCTATATCCCTGCAACAAATTATTCTTAAAAAGCTTATACTTCTATTTACTACATACTAATCAGAAAAAATTAGCAGAAATAGCCCTCTTACTTGCTTCCTTGTAAGTAGAAGCGACATAAGGGAGTACCACAGGTTAAAGCGATAGCTAAAAGCTGGTTGCTATGTCACTGAAGTTCCTTTGTTTGTATGACAGCAGTTGACAAATTCCTGTATGAGAAAAGTATAATTTTTTCAAAGCAGAAATCAAAACCAAGGAATGTCTCAAAAACGATGAACTCCACGAAAAAAATGTATATAATATAAATTGTGTGTTTTAATGTGCTCTATGTTTTTCGTGTAGTAAGTTTTTGTCCATCTCTTACATTTTATTTGTCAGGTGAATATCTTTAATATAGGAAATTTTAATCAAAATTGTTATAACCATTTTTGAGAAAATAAAATTTTTCGAAAAAAGTTCCATGTAAAAGGCAGTTTGGGGGGGGGGGATTTATCTCAAAATCTTCGTGTCACATCCCTGGAAGATACTAAACTAAGTACCAACTTTTGTATTTTACCGACTTTTCGTTTTTGAGCTATCGTGTTCACAGACACACGGACACACACACACACTCGTACCTTTTTCTGATTTTTTTTTTCATCCAGGGGACCCTAAAACACATATTTCCGGTGAAATCTCGGTATCGAATTTTCGGGTGGAGTGCAATACCTTCTCTGTACATATGTACATTGTACGTATAGAGAAAGTAAAAAAGCGTTTTAACAAAAGGTCCGTGTCTGCGTTCGTGTGTCTGTGTCAGGATAACTCAAAAACGGAAAGTCATAAAATACCAAACTTGGTATTTAAGTTTAGTATCTTCCAGGGATGCGACACGAAGATTTTGAGAAAAATTCCCCCACCCCCAATTACCCTTTACATGGAACTTTTTTTCGAAAATTTTGATTTTCTCAAAAATGGTTCTAACGATTTTGATTAAAATTTCGTATACTAAAGATATTTATTTACCTGACAAATAAAATGTATATCTTGAATTTTCTGGGAATAGCCTCTGAAGAGTAGTTTATTCTGGATGAATTTTACTAAATTTTGAATAACTGCTAAACCGTAAGAGATGGACAAAAACTTACTACACAAAAAATGTAGAGCACGTTATAACACACAATTTATGTTATATACATTTTTTTCGTGGAGTTCGTCGTTTTTGTGACATCCCTTATTTTTGGTTTCTGCTATGAAAAACTTGTACATTTCTCATTCAGGAATTTGTCAACTGCTGTCCATACAAACAAAGGAACTTCAGTGAAATAGCAACCAGCTTCTGATTATCACTTTAACCTATGGTACTCCCTTATTTACCTCTACCTCTACTTACAAGGAAGCAAGTAATATGGATATTTCTGCTAATGCTTTACTGATTAGTGTGAAGTTAATAGAAGTATACATTTTTTTAAAAATAATTTTTTGCAGGGATATAGAGAAAGTCATGTGAAATGTACACACAGATTTTTATTTGAGTACCCTCAAAAATGTATTTCCTATGAAATTACAATATAAAATTCTTGGAGGAATAAATAAATAAAATAAACAAATAAAAGACTGCAATAATAATCCATGGCATCTAATTTATAAGAACAGGGCCTATATCCCAAATTCTTATAATTTATTTAACTTTTAAGGTTTACAACATAATTTTACAAGTATAAAAACTACAACTACTAAATAGAACAAAAACAAAAAATAAAGTAAAAGTCTATTGCAAATTTAAAGAATACCAAATATAAAAATATTTAAATATTACTCCCTTTACATCACCAAGCCTTTATATATATATATATATATATATATATATATATATATATATATATATATATATACATATATTAACAGGCATTATATATTTATATTCATATATTAAGTGTAGTTAGATACTGGCTGAGAATAATTAAAGATGACCAAACAACTCTAAAAGCAATATGTTATCCGCATCAGATGAATAACATAGGGCATCCAAAATGGCGGCTGGTGGTGCTATAATGGGAATTATCAAAGATTGGCCTAAACGATATTTGCAATGGGGTAACGAAAATAGATATAACGTCGTGAATAAAGGAAATAGACGACTGAATGTAGAAAAAAATCATCATGAAATAAAAATGTAGTGGGGTAAAGAAACATATTTTTGGATTGGGTATGAAACAAATGTCGAGAATAGCGTGGCTCAGGTTGGTAGGGTGGAAAACTCGTAAGGTAGTTGATGAAGCTGTTAGGGGAATTTGACCATTATGCGGAGATCAGGAAGACTAAACCTACATTTTGGCAGATTGCGTGCAGATGGAGGATGTTAGGAAAAAATGATTGCCGAAAGTATTTTTAGCTTCAAAGAGACAAAGGACAGCATTCTGGGACTTGATTCTAAACAACCAAAACTGGCTAAGTCATCGTACATACTTAATGGAAGTACGTGCACTAAAAGATAAAATATTTGTGTAAATATTGTGTAGATTTATTTGGTGTTCGAGTAATCTAGTGTGTGAGCGTAATTGTGAGTTCAAGTGGGTATAGTTGTGAGTGCATATGTGTGTGTGTGTGTGTGTGTGTGTGTTTCCAATGTTGTAAAAATATATAAAATGCATATGTACGTGTATTTTTAGATAGCATGTACGGTCACCCGACCCATGCGACTGTGTGACGTAAATATTGTATTACTGTAAAACTTAATAATAAATACTACTCCTACTATACATAACCATAATCTATTTCTATTAACTCTAATTCAAACTAACATTACACACTCACACTATTAAACTTCATATAAATATATTTTTTTTCTCTATGTAACTCATTCACACCATACCATTCATACACACATTTTCCTTATCATTAATTATTTATATAGTTAGTTATTTGTAAAAATTTTATTACTTTTTTACATACTAAATTTAATTCTAACCTTGTACCTAATTATTAATATACTCATTCCTTTTAAAATATCCATTCATCATTTCATCTTATTAAAATTATAACACTAACTCATTCTTACTTTACTAATTTAAATATATACCAAATTTTATATCTAATAATTCATCTATTTATTTATATATTATGTATAATTTATATTACTCCTGCACTGTTAGTAGAATTTTAGATGTTAATATTGAAGATTAATCAAATAAAATTATAAAATGATGTGAAGCATATAAATTGACTGTTAATAAAGAAAATACAGTAGATTTATGTTTCAACGCAAGCCATTCTAATGTTTACAAACATGTTAGATTTCTGGGCATTCATCTTCAAGGTAACTTGGGATGGGAACATCACATTGCTTATATTTCATATAAAATTAGTAAAGGTTTGTTGCCTTAAGAATTCTAAAGCAATAGCTTTTGCTGGAATCTTTAGTAAGTGTTTATCATGCACATATCATGCATCATCTTGCATATTGGGGCGGATATTAGAGTAGCGAGTGCAGGATAAGTTGTGGATGGGTAGTATTTATTTTAAACCTTTTTACGGGTTTGAATTTGCCGCTGTATATGAGGTTGGTAACTCTTGCTGTTGGCGAAACTGGAATTAGCTAGTTGCGCCAGACTTAATTGTTGTAGCAGTTGCAAGGTTATTATCGGCGGCGAATTAACTTATTTGTACACAGCTCAACCACGTTTTCTGTTAAGTCTACTAGCTTCAGTCGGTGAGTACGAGAATCTTAATCTCCATGCTTGGATGGTAGGATTTAATACTATATAAAATTAATTTAAAAGATATCTTGTTAGCTATGAACTTTTATTTCTTAGCTTGTCGAAACAATGTGGTGAACTAAGGCACGCTATTTGAACAGAATCCCCTTTTTAGAATACTGTGCCAAATATATACATTATAATGTGTACCTACAATAAATCTCTTGTTAATAATCAGTACAATACTACGAGGTACGTCCAGAAAGTAAGCTCCGTTTCAATTTATTTCCGCTGCAGCGCTGCGATCGCAGTTCCGCACATGCGCGGTAGACGCTCTGTATCAAGGAGAAGAAACGTGCGCCATTTTGAGATCGCTGTCAGCCACATACGCTTTGTTGTGCTTATTTACAATGTCGGTGTTGATTGAAAATCCCGCCGCTTGTGAAATCAGATGTGTGATTCGTTTTCTGAATGCTAGGAAAGTGAAACCAATTGAAATTTATCGCCGAGGATTGCTGTCAAAAGGGGTTGTTTTTCTTTACGACAACGCACGACCATACACTGCAAATGTGACGAAAAACCTCCTACAGGGATTTGGCTGGGACGTGTTTGACCATCCTCCGTACAGCCCTGACCTCGCTCCTAGCGACTTTCATCAGTTCTTACATCTCAAGTCTTTCCTTGGCGGTCAACACTTCAACAAAGACGAAGAGCTGAAAGAAAATGTTTCCAACTTTTTGAAGACACAGGCGGCAAACTTCTATGAAGAAGGTATACAAAAAATTGTGCCACGCTATGATAAATGCCTGCAAAATTTCGGCAGTTATGTGGAAAAGTAGCTTAAGAGTTGTAGAATTTTGTGCAATAAATAATTATTCTGTATCTGTACACAATTTAATTTTATTACCAAACGGAATTTACTTTCTGGACGTACTTCGTATATTTCACACTGAATAGGCGTATAAGAGGTCTCGATTTGCGAGATTATCTTTTTGCGTCCATATCCCTGGCGTCTATCTTGTTGACTGCGCCCCGGAAGCTTATTAAAATGTTCACATATATACAAAAGTTGAATATCAATGTTTTATAACTTTATAATCTGTCCGTCACCATGAGAACGACAGATTTCTTTATTCTACATTTCGTGAAATACAAATTTACAATACATTTTTATACATTCACAATAATTAAAATTAATGCATTTGTATAATTTACATGAAAACGTTCTGATAAATAGCTAACATTTCATAAACAAATATCAGTTTAACTCTGTTCTTATGCTTTGTTACCGGTATAAACAATTTATAGCATCCGGTATCTCGTTCACCTTTATGATCCTTCTTCTTCTCTCATATTACTCTTTTTAATTATGTTTTATTATAAATATGCTTTTCTAAACACAATTTCGTATCTATACATTATAATATGTTGTATTCGTTACATAACCTTGGCTATGTTATTTTCGTAAAAGCACGCCATTTTGTGCTATATTCGTGCGTATCGTGAGGCGATGACGTCACCCTGCCATTTTTATACATACAATTCTTTGGTTTACATTGCAAAACAATATGCTTTATTATTTTATAACATTATTTAGGGCAGTATTGTTCCATTTTCTCTTGACTTGATTTACTTAGCATTAAATCCTGCGTCAATATAGAAATCTATTGTGGGGCAGCCATTCGTCAGCATGTAAATTATTAATTCTGCAGACAAAGTCTATAAGGATTTTGTGTGAAGCTCCACAAGGAACTGTCTGTAAACAATGTAAACATTTTTTCTTTTCAGTTTTTAAGAGAACTATAAAATCAGCATTCTTATTTATATGCAGAATATTTTAATGCTTTATTGTGGCCGAGTGGTTAGAGCACTCGCCTCTCACCTAGACGGCCCGGGTTCGATCCCAAGCGACCGCATGTGAGATTTGTGGTGGACAAAGCGGCGCTGGGGGTTCTCCGGTTTCCCCCGCCATCGCATTCCACCGGTGCTCCATCTTCATTCATGTGTCATCAGTGTCACCGACTACGGTGCCATAAGTAGTTCAACTACAAAAAAAAAAAAAAAAATGCCTACCTACTTTGTCCACTCCCGCTTTTTCTCTAACTCGTTTACTAGAACTTAGCGCGGTGGTAGCGCAGCTGTTTGCCAAGCGGGAGACCTGGGTTCGATCTCCAGTACCGGCGTGGGGGGCCAATTGAGGAGCTACTTGATAGAGAAGTCATGAGGATCGCATTAACCGGCCGGGGGCTCGAGGCGCTGACCACGTCTCACCCTCCAATACTGCACCCCATCCATGACGTCTGTAGTGGACCGAGATGGGGGACGCAGCGGCCGGGCGGTAGGCCAAGGTTCCCCGTGAGCTGTCGTGCCATGGAGTTATTATGTTATTATTTTAGTTATTTTATCCATAATAAGAACGAGTTATATTTATTCCATATTTTTTCTTTTGTCGCTTTGGTTAAACACGTCATTTTAAAGAGTTTTCGCGCGTATCGCCAGGTGATGACGTCACGTTTTAATTTCTTCAAATACATTTCCTTTATTTTCACGTGCCAGATACTATTTTATACCTTTTAGTACTGTTTTAGGGCAGTATTGCTTTATTTTTAGTAGCCTAGATCGATTCAAGCTTAAATTCTGCTTCACAGATTCTTCTTCAAGTGGACTGGCCAGGGACTGTCTGTCAATCAACTACCTCTCTTGTAAACGCGGCATACAACAGAAAAAATCTGATGTGTTCCATTCACATGACTTTCTCTATATCTCTGTAAATTATTATTGTTATAGGCTTATCTTTTATTTATTTCATGCGGATCGAGAAAAATTAGCGGAAATAGTCTTATTTCTTGCTTTATTGTAAGTAGAAGCGAAATAAGGAAGTACCATAGGTTAAAGTGAAAGCCAAAAGCTGGTTACCATTTGTTCATTTGTTTGTATGGACAGGAGTTGGCAAATTCCTGTATGAGAAAGTATAAGTTTTTCAAAGCCGAAACCAAGAAAAAGGAATATCTCAAAAACGATCAACTCCACGAAAAAAATGTATATAACACAAATCGTGTGTTTTAACGTGCTCTACATTTTTTGTGTGTTAAGTTTTTGTCCATCTCTTACGATTTAGTAGTTATGAAAAATTCATCCAGAATAAAGTAGTCTTCAGAGGCTATTCCCAGAAAATTCAAGATATACATTTTATTTTTCAGGTAAATAGCTTTAATATATGAAATTTTAATCAAAATCGTTAGAGTCATTTTTTAGAAAATCAAAATTTTCGAAAAAAGTTCCATGTAAAGGGTAGTTTGGGGTGGAGGGATTTTTCTCAAAATCTTCGTATCCTATCCCTGAAAGATAATAAACTTAAATACCAAGTTTGGTATTTCACCGACTTTTCGTTTTTGATTTATCGTGTTCACAGACACACGGACACACACACACACACGGACCTTTTTCTGAAAATACTTTTTATACAGGGGACCCTTAAACATATATTTCCGGTGAAATCTCGGTATCGAATTTTTTGGTGGAGTGCAATACATTCTCTATTCATTATGTACATAGTGAGTATAGAGAAACTAAAAAAAAATAGTCACGAACATAATGTATAATTTTATATCTACAAGCTATGGGAGTCTACAAGAAGTCATATTCTTTTACCTCTCATTATATGCTGATCCGTGGAATTCATAGACTTTCCCACACTTGACAAATGTGGTATCAAAGCAGGATGTGTCACAGCATAATGGCGCACCGTAACATTTCCGCGATATCCAGTTGCCCTCTAGACCACTGCAGTCCTAAAAGAAAAAAATCTGATGTGTACCATTCACATTAGCAGAAATAGCCATATTACTTGCTTCCTTGTAAGTAGAGGTACCATAGACTAAAGTGATAATCAAAAGCTGGTTGCTATGTCACTGAAGTTCCTTTGTTTGTATGCACAGCAGTTGACAAATTCCTGTATGAAAAATGTATAAGTTTTGCATAGCAGAAACCAAAAATAAGGAATGTCTTAAAAACGACGAACTCCACGAAAAAAGTGTATATAACATAAATTGTGTGTTTTAACGTACTCTACAGTTTTTGTGTAGCAAGTTTTTGTCCATATCTTACGGTTTAGCAGTTATTCAAAATTCAGTAAAATTCATCCAGAATAAACTACTAAAATAAGCTATTCCCAGAAAATTCAAGATATGCATTTTATTTGTCAGATAAATATCTTTGATATACGAAGTTTTAATCAAAATCGTTTGAGCCATTTTTGAGAAAATCAACATTTTTTAAAAAGGTCCATGTAAAAGGTAGTTGGGGGTGGGGGATTTTACTCAAAACCTTCGTGTCGCATCCCTGGAAGATACTAAACTTAAATACCAAGTTTGTTATTTTACCGACTTTTCGTTTTTGAGTTATCGTGTTCACAAACACACGGACACACACACACGGACCTTTTTGTGAAAATGCTTTTTTTTGGATATTGGGGATCCTAAAACATATATTTCCAGTGAAATCTCGGTATCTGATTTTTTGGTGGAGTGCAATACCTTCTTTATACACTATGTACATAGTGCGTATAGAGATAGTAAAAATAATTTCCTTATTGAAGCAATGTCTTATAAACTTCAGTTCCAGAGATATAGCTTATGTTATTATTATTTATTATTATTGTTATTATTATACAATACATAAAACACTAAAGAAGGAGCTGTAAATAAATAAATAAATAAATTAAGACTTACCCCTTTATAAGGTTGCGGTTTAAAGTCCTTTGTCGACCATTCCTCTCCAGCTGAGCAAAAGCTTATCCCACAAATTAACATGAACGCTGCCAACTGAAACACGTTAAAAAAAAATCTGATGTGTACCATTCACATGACTTTCTCTATATCCCTGCAGCAAATTATTCTTAAAAAGCTTATACTTCTATATACTTTATGCTAATCAGAAAAAAATAGCAGAAATAGTCTTATTACTCGCTTCCTTGTCAGTAGAAGCGAAAAAGGGAGTACCATAGGTTAAACTGATACTCAAAAGCTGGTTGCTATGTCAATGAAGTTCCTTTGTTTATATGGATCGGAGTTGACAAGTTCCTGTATGAGAAAAATATAAGTTTTTCATAGCCGAAACCAAAAATAAGGAATGTCTCAAAAACGATAAACTCCACGGAAAAAAATTATATAACATATAAATTGTGTGTTTTAACGTGCTCTATATTTCTTGTGTAGTAAGGTTTGTCCATCTCTTACGGTTTAGCAGTTATTCAAAATTTAGTAAAATTCATCCAGAATAAACTATTCTTCAGAGGCTATTCCCAGAAAATTCAAGATATACATTTTATTTGTCAGGTAAATATGTTTGATATTCGACATTTTAATCAAAATCGTTTGAGGCATATTTGAGAAAATCAAATTTTTTGAAAAAAGTTCCATGTAAAGGGTAGTTTGGGGCAGTTGGATTTTTCTCAAAATCTTCCTGTCGCATCCCTGGAAGATACTTTACTTAAAAACCAAGTTTGGTATTTTACCGACTTTTCGTTTTTGAGTTAGCGTGCTCACAGACACACGGACACACGGTCCTTTTTCCGAAAATGCTTTTTTTAGATCAAGGGGACCCTAAAACATATATTCTTTATACACTATGTATAGAGAAAGTAAAAAGTGCAAAACTATGCTTAGCTATCCATGACACCGTTTGGTGAAATTCTAATGGTCTATAATCCCACCAACTTTCTGCCCACTGTCGTACATTCTCATTTGCTCTGCCCCTACAATGTACATAATATATAGAGAAGGTAGCTTGTTTCACCCAAAAATTCTATATCTATCGTGATTTCACCGGAAATACATGTTTTAGAACCCCCTGAATAAAAAAAAACATTTTTAGAAAAAGGTCCGTATGTGCATCTGTGTGTCAGTCTGTATGTGTGTGTCTATGGGCAGAATAAATCAAAACCATGTTTCTAATATGTTTTTTTTTATTCAAAGTATCTCAAAACATGTATTTCCGGTGAAATCTCGATAGATATAGCATTTTTGTGTGAAATAAAATAGCTTCTCTATCCACTATGTACATTATACATACGGGCTACACAAAATAATAAATGTGAAATTATTGAAAACTACTATAATTAAAGGTAGTATCGGAGTGAGACATTGAACTCCAAATAGGAAATTTCATGGCTCAAATCCTGGCTGTTGCATTGCATTGTTCTGATTTTACCTTTCCAAACATTTAACATCAGCATGTCAAAGAATAATAAAGTTATTTAGCAACAATAAAAATTTAATATTGAAAATTGCTGATATAAAAAATCTGATGTGTTCGATTTACATGACTTTCTCTACATCTCTGCTACAAATTAATGTTAAAAAGCTTATGCTTCTAAAAGGCTTATACTAGTCGAGAAAAAATTAACAGAAATGGTCTTATTACTTGCTCCCTTGTAAGTAGAAGCGAAATAAGGGACTACCATATGTTAAAATGATAGTCATAAGCTGGTTCCTAAATCAATGAAGTTCCTTTGTTTATATGGATAGGAATTGACAAGTTGTTTGTATAGACAGAAGCTAACAAATTCCTGTATGAGAAAAGTGTTACGTTTTTAAAGGTGAAAACGAAAACAAGGAACATCTCAAAAACGATCTACTCCACGAAAAATATGTATATAACATAAATTATGTTTTAACGTTCTCTATGGGTCTTGCCTAGACGGCCCGGGTTCGATCCCAAGAGACCACATGTGATATTTGTGGTGGACAAAGCGGCGCAGGGGTGGGTTTTCTCCGGGCTCTCCGGTTTCCCCCGCCATTACATTCCACCGGGGCTCCATCTTCATGTATCATCAGTGTCATCGCCTGCGGTGCCAGAGCAATAAAAGCGGGCGTTAAACACTACCAAAATGCTCTTAATTTTCTGTGTGTTAAGTCCCTTGTGCATTTCTTACGTTTAGCAGTTGTACAAAATTCTGTAAAATTCATCCAGAATAAAGTAGTCTTCAGAGGCTATTCCCAGAAAATTCAAGATTCACATTTTATTTGTCAGGTGAATATCGTTTAAGCCATCTTTGAGAAAATGAAAATTTTCGAAAAAGTTCCATGTAAAGGGTAGTTTGGTGTGGTGGGATATTTCTCAAAACCTTTGTGTCACATCCCTGGAAGATACTAAACTTAAATACCACGTTTGGTATTTTTCGTTTTTGAGTTATCGTATTCACAGACACACGGACACACACGGGCATTTCTCTGAAAATGCTTTTTACTTTCTCCATACTCACTATGTACATAGTGTATAGAGAAGGTATTGCACTCCACCAAAAATTCGATACCGGGGTTTCACCGGAAATATATGTTTTAGAGTCCCCTGTATCCAAAAAAAGTATTTTCAGAAAAAGGTCCGTGTGTGTGTATCCGTGTGTGCGTGTGTCAGTGTGTCCGTGTGACTGTGAACACGATATCTCAAAAACGAAAATTCGGTAAAATACCAAACTTGGAATTTAAGTTTAGTATCTTCCAGGGATGCGACACGAAGGTTTTGAGAAAAATCCCCTACCCCAGAATACCCTTTACATGTAACCTTTTTCGAAAATTTTGATTTTCTAAAAAATGGCTCTAACGATTTTGATTAAAATATCATATGTTAAAGATATTTACCTGACAAATAAAATGTATATTTTGAATTATTGGGAATAGCCTTTGAAGACTACTTTATTTTGGGTCAATTTTACGGAATTTTGCATAATTTTTAAAGCGTTAGAGATGGACAGAAACTTACCGCACAACTAATGTAGAGCACTTTAAGACACACAATTTAGGTTATATACTTTTTTTTAGTGGAGTTGATTGTTTTTGAGATATTCCTTGTTTTTGGTTTCAGCTATGAAAAATATATACTTTTCTCATACAGGAATTTGTCAACTCCTGTCCATACAAACAAAGGAATATCAGTCACATAGCAACCAGCTTTTGGCTATCACTTTAACATATGGTACTCCCTTATTTCGCTTCTACTTTCAAGAAAGCAAGTAATAAGACTATTTCTTCTAGTTACTTTTTCTCAATTAGCATGAAGTAAATAGAAGCATAAGTTTTTTAACAATAATTTATTGCAGAGCTGTAGAGAAAGTCATGTGAATGGAACACTTTTTTTGGATACAAGGGACCTTAAGACATATATTTCCGTGAAATCTCGGTATCGAATTACTGAGTGGAGTACAATACCTTCTCTATGTACATAGTAGGTGTGAAGAAAGTAAACAGATATTGGAAATCAATTGTAAGTTTTGTGTATTAAAGTAATCTACATTTTTTGCCCTTTATAAGCACGTTAGTAAGTGTTTTCTATTATAGGAAACATACCAAAGTACAATATTTAGTTCTGAAACAATATTTACCTGTACTGAATACTGCTTCATTTTGTTTTATTATTGAAGATGCACTTGATGTATGAGCTTTAACAAGGAATTTAAAAGTAAATGCTGTGGTAAGAAATCTCCTGATTATATAGCAATTCTTAGCACGTTTAACGTGTAACTAGGCCACGATGTCTGATAACGATGTTTTTGCATGCCACATATAATAGACTTTAGGAAAAACATTGATTTTCTAGATTCACACCACAAACTTTCAAGAATTGGCCTTCTGATTTGTTAATGGTCATGACGAATGCAAGTCGGATCAGAAATTGAAGTCGTTTAAACTCGAACGGCAAATCTGTTGGGATCATCGGGATCCTCGGAATGAGAACTTCCTCACCTTCGAATTTTCCTTAGAGTATCGTCGCGTAAATCACATTGTTGTCTACAATTTACTTACCCCAAACGCCTTCCGTTGCACAGTTTTGGTTGGTTTATATTTCGAAGCATGATTGCTACAGAGCCAACCTTTAGTCGTAAATTGTGCGGAGGTAGGCCAGGCACATCCTAGGAGTTTAAAAATTTAATTGGATAGTTGCTCTTCACGTGCAATTTCATTCTCAATGTTTTGAATCCAGTCCAGTCCAGTGTGATTGGCAGGCTAAGGGCAGCCCGAGGTGTGTTAGACGTGTCCCTGTTCTCAGAGAGAACTTAACCACGTTCTGACGGGATTGTGGGTTTTGTAGGATGGCGGGTGTGTATTGGGGTTGTGGAGTGACAGGAGGAGGCGAATATTGCTCCTCGACGGTTGCCTTGATGGTGCAACGGCCCTTGTGCACCGCTGGTGTGTTTTTATCAAAATGTTTCTTGAGGTTAAATTTTGAATCCAAGCAACTCTTGAAGGATAATAAGGAGCTTAGCCGTAGCAGCTGTTGGTGGTGCTCCTTCGTTACCGGGTATGCCCGCAAGCCATGCGGGGAAGCCGGTATCGCCTGAAGCGGCGGTTTGTGGGATCATAATCCCCAAGAGACCTAACGAGGGCGCTCCGATGGAATGGTAACCCTTCGTTGAATTTTGTTGCCCGACGCCTAATCTCGTCCTCCAGGTATGGTAGACCAGAGGCTTCGTGCAGGAGTCTCGTTGGAAAGCCTCGAGGCATAGAATAGATAGCCCGGAGACACCTATTCTGTACCCGCTGAAGCAACAGCAGACTGGAGTCTGCCGCCATGCCCCAGATCTCACAGGCGTAGATTAATAAGGGGATAATGAGAGCCCTCAAAAGGCGCAACTTAAGGGGAACCGTCATCGAGGACCTCAGCATCGGGTACAGTGAGGCCGCAGCCCCATTGCCCCGGCACCACAGCCCCCGGACGTGCTCCCTAAAAGTGACGCCCCTGTCAAGCTTCACCCCCAAGTAGGTGATGGTGTTGGTCCATTGTATCCTTCGTCTGAGGTACGTGAATGTGGGGAAGTTTGCGGGAAAGCGGCGCTTGGTGAAGAGAATAGCGTGGCTTTTCTCCGGATTTATGGACAATCGCCAACGCTCGCACCACTCTTGGATGAGGCAGAGGTGTCTCTGGATATGGTTGAAGGCTCTGCGTGGGTGTTTATTTGTACAGTATAACAGCACGTCATCAGCATACTGAGCTATGTTGACTTGCTGCACTGTTGGTAGGTCGGCCATGTAGACGCTAAAGAGCGTAGGGGAAAGTATAGAGCCTTCGGGGACTCCGCCTCTTACTGGCCTAGGTGTTGATTTGTGTCCCGCAACTGAAACTACAAAAAATCTGTGTTTAAGATATGAGTGTAGTAGGTGTATGATGTGTGTCGGGAGCTCCAGTCGGATGAATTTGAGGAGCAGACCCGCGTGCCAGGTCGTAGAGAAGGCTTTCTCCACGTCCAGCGACACCGCCGCAGTGTAGGCTCTGTCCTGGAAGCCCAGGGCAGCGGCCTCCACCACTCTCAGTAGTTGCTGGGGTGTAGAATGCCCAGGACGAAAACCAAATTGGTGATCTGGGATGGCATGAATGTCGCCCAAGAGAGGGGACAAGCGGGGTAGTATTAGCCTCTCGAAAACCTTCGAGAGAACTGATAGGAGACTGATGGATCGGTAATTGGATGGGTGTAACGGGTCTTTCCCCGGCTTCAAGATGCATATCACCCAGGCCTCCCTCCACTCGCGTGGAAAGTGGCACAAGGTGAGGCACATGTTGAAAACCTTGGTTAGAAAGAGTACCGCCTTGATGGGAAGGCATCGGAGCATGGCGGGGGTTAGTCCGTCAGGACCCGCTGCCTTTTTGGGGTTGAGGCGCCGGAGTGCGCCCTGGAGTTCACTGGGTCGGATGACGGGAAGTCGGTCCGCCTCGTCGGGGGGGCGCCGAAGGTATCGACGCACCTCCCGCCGAGCACGGTCCGAGAAGTCTTCGTCCTGGGGGTCTTCTCGTGGCCTCATAGACCTTTCGAGGTAGTCAGCGAACACATCAGCTTTGGCTCGGGGTTCATAAGCCAGGCCTTGGGTGCCTTGGATTGGGGAGGTGATTTGACCTCCGCGGTGCCGGAGAGCTTTGGCAATCCTCCACACGTCGCCATCCTCGAGCCTCAAGCGGGTCATAGTCTCCTCCCACGCTCGCACCCTGTGCTCGCGTAGTCGGGTCCGGACCTCTCGGCGTAAACGCCTCAGGAGTGCTCGGTTATGTGGCGTGCGGTGACGCTGGTATAGTCTGCGGGCAGCCCAGGAACGGCGTACAAGCAGATGGAGTTCTAGGGGTAGGACATCTGGGTGTAGAGGAGCTGGGGTGTGAACAGTTAGGTTATGGGCAGTTCGCACCACGATGGAGGTAAAGGATTGGACCGCAGCCTCTAGGGATGGGATGTCTGTGATCCTAGGGTTCGGCGGAATGGAGTCGTTGAGGCAAACCCTGACGCATTCCCAGTCAACGTCGCGGTTTTGAACCGAGACGTCGTGACTGGCAACCCGTGTGTTAACCTCAGCTAACACGGGATTATGATCGGAATGAAGTGCGTTGATCGATGTGAGAGATGTATGAAAAGGGAATTGTTTGATGATCGCGAAGTCAATAACGGATGCCCGTCCTTGACCTCGTGGATGGTGTGTGGGTTGCCAGGGGCCCTCTACTCCGAGTTGAGGGTCCGCATCTATCATGCGTATGATATCATTGCCTCGGGCGTCCGCCCGGGGGCCGCAATGCCAACGCGGATGTTTGGCATTGAAGTCCCCGGCCAGGATGACATTAGGATGAAGGGCTAGGATGGAAAGGTAATCGTTTAGTACGAACTGCCTATGGGGTGGATGGTATACAGACACCAGTAAAACTTCCGTACCGCCTAGGTCAACACAGACAGCCGTGGCTTCCATGGTTTGAAGAGGTGGGAGCTGGATGGGTTTGTGGACTACCCTGTTTCTCACGAAGATCGCTGTGCCACCTCCTCGGCGGCCCACACGATCCACTCTGAGGCAGTTGTAGCCCGGAAGTCGGAAAGGGGTATCTGGACGGAGATGTGTTTCGTTGACTAGCACAAGGTCTAGGGCAAATGAGCCGGCAAAATGCTGGAGCTCACTCCCCTGACCGTTCAGGCCACTCGCGTTCCAGAACGCGAATCGAAAAGAGGTACGAGACCTATTTCGACTCGCCATTCTGGGCGGTCTGGACGATCACGGTCAGGAGGGCAAGTCCCTCCATGGCGACAGCCATCTTTGCGGCTGGGTCTGTGGCATATAGGAATCTGACCAGCAGATCACAGATGCTCCGGCCGTGGTTCAGCAGAAGCTGCTGTATCCACGCCATCACATCCGACATCTGCAGGACAGGAAGAGTGGTGGGGGTTATGTTTCTGGGTGAGGGTGTAGGAGGAGTGCTTCGGGGCGCCGGCACGCCGCCAGCCGCCTCCTGCCCCTGCTGTCGCTCGGGTACGGGAGTGCCGTTCCCTTACGCAGCCCTGGGGGAGAAGTTAGGCTGCCTGGCCGGCCAGCGCACCTTAGCTTGGGTGGGGGGCTTTTGTTTGGGTTTGGCTGGAGCTTCTTTGTTGCGTGGGGGTTGGTGGGTGTTATTACCATCCCGTGGCTTCGCAGGGCCACGCTCAGCCCTTTGCGCCGTAGTGGTGTTGGTGGCTATCCTTTGTTGCGCCGGCTGTCTTGCAGGAGGGGCAGGTGCAGATGTTGGCGCCTCTGGTCGCTGGTTGGCTACAGGTACTGTTCTTGTGACCTGCTGTAGTTCTGGCGGCGGTCTCCTGGCCGCTATGACAGCGATCCTCTTAGGACAGCCACCATAAGAAGCAATATGTTTGCCACTCTTACGGTTTAGCAGTTATGCAAAATTCCGGAAATTTCACTCAGAATAAAGTAGTCTTCATAAGCTATTCCCAGAGAATTCAAAATATATATTTTATTTGTCGGGTAAAATTCTTTAATACACGATATTTTAATCAAAATCGTTAGACTTTTTTAGAAAATCAAAATTTTCGAAAAAAATTCCTTATTTTTGGTTTCTGCTATGAAAAACGTATACTTTTCTCATACAGGAACTTGTCAGCTTCTATCCAAATAGACAAAGGAACTTCATTGATATAGCAACCAGCTTTTGACTATCACTTTAACCTACAGTTGTCCCTTATTTCGCTTCTACTTACAAGGAAGCGACTAATTAGACTATTTCTGCTATTTTTTTCTGAGTAGTATAAAATAAATAAAGTATAAGCTTTTAAATAATAATTTGTTGCAGGGATATGGAGAAAGTCATCAGAATTTTTTAAAGATATTTACCATAGTTAAAGTTTAAAATGCAGTGTTTACGTAATCAACCCAAGATGGGTCGGCGTCGAATCATAAGTATTTAGGTAACATTGGAAAATAACAATAATAATTATAATGCCAAATTAATATGATACGCAGTCTTTTGCAGTTATTATATTCTGTCAAAAACAATCTGATCTGTTACAATCATATCGATTATTAGTCCATTATATGAGGTACGTCCAAAAAGTAAGTTCCTTTTGGTAATAAAATTAAATTGGATACAGATACAGAATAATTATTTATTGCACACAATTCTACAACTCTTAAACTACCCTTCCACATAACTGCCGAAATTTTGCAGGCATTTGTCATAGCGTGGCACCAGTTTTTGTATACCTTCTTAATGGAAGTTTGCCGCCTGTGTCTTCAAAAAGTTGCAAACATTTGCTTTCAGCTCTTCGTCATTGTTGAAGTGTTGACCGCCAAGGAAAGACTTGAGATGTAAGAACAGATGAAAGTCGCTAGGAGCGAGGTCAGGGCTGTACGGAACATGGTCAAACACGGCCCAGCCTAATCCCTGTAGGAGGTTTTTCGTCACATTTGCAGTGTGTGGTCGTGCGTTGTCGTGCAGAAAACAACATTTTTTGACAGCAATCCTCGGCGCTTATTCTGTAGTGCGCGGCGCAATTTCCTAAGTATCTCGCAATAAACATCTGCTTTGATTGTTTGACCACGCGGTAAGAAATCAATGAGTAAGAAGCCTTTCCAGTCCCAGAACACTGTGCACATCATTTTTCGAGGTGTCAAGATTTGTTGCGGCTTAATCTTTGCTGGGGATGAGGTGTGCCTCCATTCCATTGATTGCCGCTTACTTTCAGGGGTGTCGTAAGAAACCCAAGTCTCATCTCCTGTAACTTTCTGTGTCAGAAATTCTTCGCCGTCTTCATCATAATGGGTTAAAAACTGAAGTGCATCCGTTTTGTTTTTGTTTTGTGTTGCTCAGTAAGAATATTTGGTACCCAACGTGAGCAAAGTTTACGAAATTTCAGTTTTTCGGTAACAATTTCATGAATTAGTGGTCGTGAGCTTTGGGGAAATTCCATAGCGAGAGCACTAATTGTAAACTTGCCGTTTTCCTGGATTTTGTCATCAATCGCGTGAACCAGTTCTGATGTAACTAAAGATGGATGCCGACTTCGTTCTTCATCGAGCACTTCACTACGTCCTTCATTGAACTGTCGGACCCATCTTCTCACCATTGAATCATTTTGTCCGTAAACTTCGCAAATTTGCCGATAAATTTCAATTGGTTTCACTTTCCTAGCATTCAGAAAATGAATCACAGATCTGATTTCACAAGCGGCGGGATTTTCAATCAACACCGACATTGTAAACAAGCACAACAAAGCGTATGTCACTGACAGCGATTTCAAAACGGCGCACGTTTCTTCTCCTTGATACAGAGCGTCTACCGCGCATGTGCGGAACTATGTTCGCAGTGCTGCAGCGCAGATTTATTGAAACGGAACTTACTTTCTGGACGTACCTCGTATGTATTTTCAAAGATACGATCTGAAAAGCCTGCATGAGGGATTCGTGGTGGACGAAGCGACATGTTTCCCCCGCCACTCATTCCACCAATTACTGCATCATCACCTTTCCAATCATTAATTTCGCTTACATTTCATATCATCCACTTCCTCGTGTTCATGCCTGGCTACGGGTGACCTATCGCAACAGTTTCTCCATTCTGTGGTTTCGTGCCTTCGGCTGCCCAGAAGGCTTCTGACTCCTCGGTATTGGCTTGTAAGTGCTAGGGGGGTGTTAGTCCTACAAATTCTGGAAGGCGAAGGCAATTATGAAACAAATGTGTAGATATTTTCTTAGTTGATCTGTAGTTTATTCCTAAAATGTTGTTTTTATTTTCTCTACATTGTACATGGTAGGTATATAGGTAGACAAGATATTGCACCACACCTAATAATTCTATACCGAGATGTTACCGGTATGTCTGTGTGATAACTAAAAAACGAAAGTTGGCAAACTACCAAACTTGGTATTAAAATTGTTTATCTTCAAAGGATACAACACGAAGACTTTTAGGAAAATCCCCACCCCCAACATCCCTTTACATGGAAAAATATCACAGGTTTTGTTTTTTCTCAAACATGCCTCTAACGATGTTGATTTAAATGCCGTATTAAAGATATTTAAATGGCAAATAAAATTGATATCTTGAATTCTCTGGTAGTATCCTACGAAGCCCTCTTTAATATGGATGAATTTAGCTGAATTTTGCATAACTGGCAAACCGTAAAAGGTAGATAGCAAAATACTACATAAAAAAGATGTAGATCTCGTTTAAACACACAAATTTGTGTCTTTCTCGCTTGACTATTTTCGAGATATTCCTTGTTTTTGGTTTCAGTTTTAAAACACACTTTTCTCATAAACGAATTTGTCAACTCGTATCCATACAAAAAAATCTGTTGTGTTACACTCACATGACTTTCTCTAGCTGTTCCACAAACTTCTTACAAAAGAGTATTCTTCTTACTGCACCTTGCTAATTGAGGTACTCATTAGCCCAAAGTTCTTATTACTTAGTTCCTTATAAGTAGGAAAAAATAAGGGAATACACTAGGCTAAAGCCATAGTCAAGTGTTTTAAAAGCTGTCGTTATGCGATTGTCATTACATATCCTTTCTTTTCTTGGTAAGGAATACAACAAAAGAGAACCGCACACTACCGTCAGAGAAAAGTGTAAGTACTTCACAACTGAAACCAATAACTGAATACCTCGAAAACTGTAAGCTCCACGAGAAAAATGTATATGATATAACTTGTGTATTTAGCAAGACCTACTTTTTTTTGTATACTAAAATTTTGTCCATGTGACAAGTTATGACAATTTAAGCAAAATTCATCTAGAATAAACAGGTCTATAGAGGCTATTCCTAGAAAATTCAAGATATACATATTATTTATCAGCTAAATACCTTTAATATACGATATTTTAATCAAAATTGTTACAGCCATTTTTTAGAAAATCAAAATTTTCGAAAACATTTCCATGTAAATGGTAGTTTGTGGTGGGGTAATTTTTCTCAAAATCTTCGTGTCGCATCCCTGGAAGATACTAAACTTAAATACCAAGTTTGGTGCTTTACCGACTTTTCGTTTTTGAGTTATCGTGTTCACAGTCAAACGGACACACGGACACAGGGGTGTGTGTGTGTGTGTGTGTGTTTGTGTGTGTGTGTGTGCTGTTGTGTCTGTGTGTCTGCTAACACGATAACTCAAAAACGAAAAGTCGGTAAAATGCCAAACTTGGTACTTAATTTTAGTATCTTCCTGAGATGCGACACGAAGACTTTGAGAAAAATCCCCCAACCCCCAACTATCCTTTACATGGAACTTTTTTCGAAAATTTTATTTTCTTAAAAATGGCTCCTACGATTTGATTAAAATTTCGATTATTAAAGATATTTACCCGACAAATAAAATGTATATCTTGAATTTGCTAAGAATAATCTCTGAAGACTACATTATTCTGGATGAATTTTACGGAATTTTGCATAACTGTTAAACCGTAAGAGATGGACAAAAACTTACAACACAAAAAAATGTAGAACACAATTTATTTATATACATTTTTTTCGTGGAGTTGGTCGTCTTTAAGATATTCCTATATTTTTGGTTTCGCATGTGAAAAACATACTTTTTTCATATAAGAATTTGTGAATTCCTGTCTATACAAACAAAAGAACTTCGGTCACATTGCCACCAGGTTTTTACTGTCACCTTAACATATGGTACTCCCTTATTTCCCTCCTACTTACAAGGAAGCAAGTAATACAACTATTTCTTCTAATTTTTGCTGATTAACATGAAGTAAATAATTTGTTGCAGAGATGTAAAGAAAGTCATGTGAAATGTGCACATCAGATTTTTCTCAATTAGCATGAAAATGAAAGCATAAGATTTTTAACAAAAAATTTTTGAAGTCTCTCTCTCTCGCTCTCTCTCTCTCTCTCTCTCTCTTTCTCTCTGTATCTCTCTCTGTCTATCTATCTATCTATCTATCATCTATCTATCTATCTATCTATCTATCTATCTATCTATCTATCTATCTATCTATCTATCTATATATATGTGTGTATGTATGTGTGTGCATATATACACACATTAGCTGGAAGACAAGTGATTAAAGTATATTCAATACAACCAAAGAGAATGGGACACCACAGATTACTTCATTCTAATGTAATACTTAGCCAATGCCATGTGGAAGAAATATCTAGCGTGTTCCATTCACATGACTTTCTCTACATCTTTGCAACAAATTATTGTTAAAAAGCTAATGCTTCTATTCATTTAATCCTAATCGAGAAAAAATTAGCAGAAACAGTCTTTTTACTTGCTTCCTTGTAAGTAGAAGCGAAATAATGGAGAACCATAGTTAAAAGTAGTAGTCAAAAGCTGGTTGGTATGTGACTGAAGCTCCTTTGTTTGTATAGACACGAGAGACAAATTCTTATATGAGATAGGTGGTATAAAGTGTTTAAAGCTGAAACCAAAAATAAGGAATATCTAAAAATCGATCAACTCCACGAAAAAAATGTATAAAGCATAAATTGTGGGCTCTAATGTACTCTACATTTTTTGTGTTGTAGGTTTTAGTGTATCTCATACGGTTTAGCATTTCTGCAAAATTCCGTAAAATTCATCCTGCATAAAGTAATCTTTAGAGGCTATTCCCAGAAAATTCAAGATATGCATATGATTTGTCAGGTAAATATCTTTAATATACAATATTTTAATCAAAATCGTCATGGCCATTTTTGAGAAAATCAAAAATTTTCGAAAATTGTTCCATGTAACGGGTATATGGGAGTGGGTGGAATTCCTTGAAAATCTTCGTGTCGCATCCTTTGAAGAAACTAAACTTAAATACCAAGTTTGGTATACACCTGTCTTTTCATTTTTGAGCTATTCTGTCCACACACACACACATAACTGTTTTGTAAAAATGCCTTTGTTGGATTCAGCGGGACTCAAACATGTATTTCTGATGAAATCTCGGTATGGAATTTTTTGGTGGAATGCAATGCCGTCTCATAGTGCGTCTAGAGAAAGTAATAAGAAATAGGCGCTTTGGATATTCGTAAAATTTGAAATATATTCTTCTGCTTGGGTTTTTACTTTCTCTAGCCCCATATGTACAATGTACATAAGGATAGAGAAGTATTGTATTCCACCCAAAAGTTCGATACCGAGATTTCACTGGCAATACATGTTTTAGGACCCCCAGTATCCAAAAAAAAGCATTTTCAGAAAAAGATCCGTGTGTGTGTGTCCCTGTGTCCGTGAACACGATAACTCAAAAACGAAAACTAGTTAAAATACCAAACTTGGTATTTAAACTTAGTATCTTCCAGGGATGCGACACGAAGATTTTGAGAAAAATCCCCCCATTCCAAACTACCCTTTACATGGAATTTTTTTCGAAAATTTTTGTTTTCTTAAAAATGGCTCTAACGATTTTGATTAAAATACCGTATATTAATGATATTTGCCTGACAAATAAAATGTATATCCTGAATCTTCTGGAAATAGCTTCTAAAGACCGGTTTATTCTGGATGAATTTTGCTTAATTTGGCATAACTGGTACACCGTAAGAGATAGACAAAAACTTAATGTACAAAATATGCAGGTCTTGTTTAAATACACAACTTATGTCATGCACATTTTTTCCGCGGAGCTTACCATTTTCGTGGTATTCACTGTTATTAGTTTCAGTTGTGAAGTACTTATACTTTTCTCAGACGGGAGTGTCCGTTTTTCTTTTGTTCTACTCCTGGCCAAGGAAAGAAGCGATTTGTAATGACAATCGCATAACGACAGCCTTTAAAACATTTGACTATTGGTTTAGCCTAGTGTGTTCCCTTATTTTCTTCCTACTTATACAGAACTAAATAATAAGAACATTGTGCTAATGAGTACCACGACTAGCAAGGTGCAGAGAGAAGAAGAATCTTATGTATGAAGTTTGTAGAACAGCTAGAGAAAGTCATGTGAGTGTAACACATCAGATTTTTCACCTTGTTACTTAACTTCTTGCTAGCAAAAAACAAACAATACATGTCTGGATATGCTTTATTTCACTTAAACATAGTAATATTTATTTTTTTACATGATAATATTAGCACACACTGGATTTTTTTATTCCGCAGTCATCATGACACGTTGTTCTTAAATATTTAATATCTATACAATGCTTTTTCAGTGCCTCTTCTATTTCTTTTTCTAGATATTTATCGTCCCTTTCTTCACATTTCCCCTTTTCTTGGTATTTGTCACATTCTTGATTTCTTACCTTAACCCAAAGTCCAGCTGAAACAAATACAATTAAAGTTATTAAACTTTCAAGTACAAAACATATATATTAAAGCGATAGCCCTAGTGACACACAAACAAAAGATACAAAATAAACATGACTGGCTCTGTGGTCGAGTGGAGGTCCCGGGTTCGATTCCCGGCTGTGTGTGTTTAGTAATATAAAGTTTAACCTAATGTTTTGAACCTACAGTTTCACAAGTGAAAGCCCCCGATATGACCATTGATATTAAAGGGGGCTATACAAATGAAACAATAAAAAAAAAAAATCTCAGAATACATCAAGTAAACCCAGAATCCTACAGAAAAAAATCTGATGTGTTCTAATCACATGATTTTTCTCTATATCTCTGCAACAAATTATTCTTAAAGAACTTATACTTCTATTTACTTATGCTAATCAGAAGAAATTAGCAGAAATAGTCTTATTACTTGCTTCCTTGTAAGTAGATGGTTAAATAAGGGAACTCCATACGTTAAAATGATAGTCAAAGCCCGTTGCTTTGTTTCTATGGACAAGATTTGAGAAATTCCTGTATGAGGTGAAACCAAAAACAAGGAATATCTAAAAAACAATTAACTCCACCAAAAAATGTATATGACATAAAATGTGTGTTTTAACGTGCTCTACATTTTTCATGCAGTAAGTTTTTGTCCATCTCTTACTTTTTAGCAGTAATGTACAATTCCATAAAATTCATTCAGAGGCCATTCCCAGAAAATTTAAGATATACACTTTATTTGTCAGGTAAGTATCTTTAATATGCGATATTTTAATCAAAATCGTTAGAGCCATTTTTAAGAAAATCAAAATTTTCGAAACTTTTTCCATGTAACTCTTTGGGATGGGTAGATTTTTCTCAAAATCTTCGTGTCGCATCCCTGGAAGATACTAAACTTAAATACCAAGTTTGGTATTTTACTGAATTTTCGGTTCTGAGTTATCGTGTTCACAGACACACGGACACACACACACACGAAGCTTTTTCTGAAAATGCTTTTTTCTTTTATATAGGGGACCCTAAAACATATATTTCCGGTGAAATCTCGGTATCGAATTTTTGGGGGGAGTGCAATACCTTCTCTATCCCTATGTACATTGTATATACGGGGATAGAGAAAGTAAAAATCTGATGTGTTCCATTCACATGACTTTCTCTACATCTCTGCAACAAATTATTCTTAAAAAGATTATACTTCTAGTTACTTATGCTAATCAGAAAAAAATTAGCAGAAATAGTCTTATTACTCGCTTCCTTTGTAAGTAGAAGGGTAAATAAGGGAATACCATACGTTAAAATGATTGTCAAAAGCCCATTGCTATAAGATTGAAATTCCTTTTTTTGTATGGACAAGATTTGACAAATTCCTGTATGAGATAAGTATAAGCTGTTCCAAGCTGAAACCAAAAACAAGGAATATCTAAAAAACAATTAACTCCACGAAAAAAAAATGTATATAACATAAATTTTGTGGTTTAATGTGCTCTACGTTTTTTGTGTCGTAAATTTTTGTCCATCTGTTACGGTTTAGCAGTTTTGCAAAATTCCGTAAAATTGATCCAGAATATAGTAGTCTTCAGAGGATATTCCCAGAAAGTTCAAGATATGCATTTTATTTGTCAGGTAAATATCTTTAATATACGATATTTTAATCAAAATTGTTAGAGCCAAAAATGTTCCACACGGACATTTTTCTAAACCTGCTTTTTTTGGTTTCAAGGGGCCTCAAAACATATATTTCCGATGAAATCTCGGAATATCTATACACTATGTACATACTACGTATAGAGAAATTAAAAATCTGATCTGACATGACTTTCTCTAGCTACTCTACCAAAAAACTTCTTACAAATGATAATTCTTCTTTCAACTCCATGCTAACTGAGATAAACATTAGTGGAATTTTATTACTTATTTGCTTATATGCAAGAATGGAACTAAGGGAATACACTAGACTAAACGATAGTCAAATGTTTTAAAACCTGTCTTATGCGATTATCATTACAAATGGCTTCTTTGCTTTGCCAGCAGTAAAACAAAAGAAAAACGGACACTTCCCTCTGAAAAAAATATAAGTTGAACAATTGAAAGTTATATTGAAAGTAATAACAAGGAATACCTCGAAAACGATAAGCTCCACGAAAAAAATGTATATTACATAACTTGTGTATTTTAACAAGATCTACATTTCTTGTGCAGTAACTTTTTGTGTTTATCTCCTTTGGTTTACAGGTTAGCAAAAGTGATCCATAATTGGTGGTCTTCAGAGGCTATTTCCACCAAATTGTTTTTTTCATCTAAATATCTTTAATATACGGCATTTAATTAAAATTTGTTAGAGACATTTTTGAGAAAATCAAAATTAGCGAAAATTTTACTATGAAAAGCGTTGTTTGGGCTAGAATATTTTCCTGGGAATCTTCGTGTCGCATCCTTATAAGATACTAAATTTAAATACCAAGTTCAATATGTGACCGACTTTTCGTTTTCGAGTTATACAAACGGAGGATTCATATACACACGGACTCACTCACACACACACACACAGGCACGCACACACATACACACACACACTCATACACATATTCACACACGGACATTTTTCCAAAAATGCTGATTTACTTTCTCTATTACATATAATGTACATAGTAGGTAGAGAAGGTGTTATACGAGGTACGTCCAGAAAGTAAGTTCCGTTTCAATTTATCTCCGCTGCAGCTCTGCGATCGCAGTTCCGCACATGCGCGGTAGACGCTCTGTATCAAGGAGAAGAAACGTGTGCCATTTTGAGATCGCTGTCAGCCACATACGTTTTGTTGTGCTTGTTTACAATGTCGGTGTTGATTGAAAGTCCCGCTGCTTGTGAAATCAGATCTGTGATTCGTTTTCTGAATGCTAGGAAAGTGAAACCAATTGAAATTTATCGGCAAATTTTCGAAGTTTACGGACAAAATGCGATGAGTGATTCAATGGTGAGAAGGTGGGTCCGACAGTTCAATGAAGGACGTAGTGAAGTGCACGATGAAGAACGAAGTGGGCATCCATCTTTGGTTACAGAAGAACTGGTTCACGCGATTGATGACAAGATCCAGGAAAACGGCAAGTTTACAATTAGTGCTCTCGCTATGCAATTTCCCCAAAGCTCACGATCACTAATTCATGAAATTGTTACCGAAAAACTGAAATTTCGTAAACTTTGCTCACGTTGGGTACCAACTTTTTAAAGACACAGGCGGCAAACTTCTATGAAGAAGGTATACAAAAACTTGTGCCACGCTATGACAAATGCCTGCAAAATTTCGGCAGTTATGTGGAAAAGTAGTTTAAGAGTTGTAGAAGTTTGTGCAATAAATAGCTGTGCTGTATCTGTACACAATTTAATTTTATTACCAAACGGAACTTGCTTTCTGGACGTACCGCGTATTTCACCTAAAAATTGTAGTCAAGATTTCACTGGAAATATGTTTGAGGTCCCCTTACTCCAAAAACAGTATGTTTAGAAATAGGTTCGTGAATGTTTGACAGTAGTTAATAAAGTTCATAAACGGAAATATTGTTAAGAACCAAACTTGTTATTTATTTTTAGTATTTTCCAAGGATGCGACAGAAACATTTAAAAAAATTCCACCACCTTAAACTAACCTGTGCATGGAAAAAATTCATGATAATTTTGTTTTTCTCAAAAATGACTAACTTTTTTGATTAAGGTTCCATATATTAAAAATATTTAATCTGAAATAAAATGTATATTTTGACTTTTCTGGGAATAGCCTCCGAAGACTTCTTTATTCTGGGTGAGTTTTGCAAAATTTTGCATAAGGGTTAAACTATAAGATATAAACAAAAATGTAACACACGGAAAATGTAGATCTCGATAAAATAAATAATATGTTTTCCTTGTACAGATGACTTTTTTCGAGATATTTCTTCTTATTTGTTTTATTTTTAAGCCACCTGGTTTATATCAAACGGGACCGTGCAAACCAATTGTTTAGCCTAGCGGCAGCTTTTAAACAAATCTGATGTGTTCCAATCACATGACTTGCTCTACATATCTTTAAAAAATATTGTTAAAAAGCTTATGCTTCTATTTACTGCTTGCTAATCAAGAAGAAATTAGCAGAAATAGTCTTATTACTTGCTTCTTTGTAAGTAGAAGCGAAATATGGTAGTAGCATAGGTTAAAGTGACAGTTAAGAGCTGCTTGCTATGTGACTGAAGTTCCTTTATTTGTATGGAGAAGAATTTATGAAAAAAGTTAAGTTCCTCAAAGCTGAAACCGAAAACAAGGAATGAACCATGGCTTGAAGCTTTCCTGGCGACGATATGAAAATAACTTTTCTCGGACTATCAGCCAGGTCAATTCTGGAACGATTTCCAAGCTTTCAAGAGCTAACGTCGCCCTCATCTTCAGGGAATGATGTATAGACTAGATCAGAGCAGTTGGCAGGCTGAGGGCAGCCCGAGGTGTGTTGGACGTGTCCCTGTTCTCGGAGAGAACTTAATCACGTACTGACGGGATTGTGGTGTTTGTAGGATGGCGGGTGAGTGTTGGGCTAGTGGAGTGACAGGCGGAGGCAAGTATTGCTCCTCGACTGTTGCCTATTATGGTGCAACGGGCCTTGTGCACCGCTGTTGTGAGGTTTATTAAAAATGTTTATTTTGGGTTTTTAATTTTGATATCCAAACAACTCTTGAAGGATTGTAAGGAGATTAGCCGTAGTAGCTGTTGGAGGTGCTCCTTCGTTACCGGGGATGCCCGCAAGCCATGCGGGGAAGCCGGTATCGCCTGAAGCGGCGGTTTGTGGGATCGTAGTCCTCAAGAGACCTAACGAGGGCGATCCGATGGAGTGGTAACCCTTCGTTGAATTTTGTTGCCCGACGCCTAATCTCGTCCTCCAGGCATGGTAGACCAGAGGCTTCGTGCAGGAGTCTCGTAGGAAATAGTCGAGGCACAGAATAGATGGCCCGAAGGCATCTATTCTGTACCCGCTGAAGCAACAGCAGACTGGAATCTGCCGCCGTGCCCCAGACCCCACAGGAGTAGATTAATAAGGGGACTATGAGGGCCCTCAAAAGGCGCAACTTAAGGGGAACCGGCATCGTGGATTTCAGCATCCGGTACGGTGAGGCCGTAGCACCGTTGTCCCGATACCTCAGTTCCCTGATGTGCTCCCCAAAAGTGACGCCCTTGTCAAGCTTCACCCCCAAATAGGTAATGGTGTTAGTCCATTGTATCCTTCGTCTGAGGTACGTGAATGTAGGGAAGTTTGCGGGAAAGTGGCGCTTGGTGAAGAGAATAGCGTGGCTTTTCTCCGGATTGATGGACAACCACCAACGCTCGCACCACACTTGGATGAGGCGGAGGTGTTTCTGAATGGGGTTGAAGGCTCTGCGTGGGTGTTTGTTTGTACAGAATAACAGCACGTCATCAGCATACTGGGTTATGTTGAATTGCACTGTTGGTAGGTCGGCCATGTAGACGCTAAAGAGCGTGGGGGATAGTACAGAGCCTTCGGGGACTCCGCCTCTTATTGGCCTAGGTGTTGATTTGTGTCCCGCAACTGAAACTACAAAATATCTGTGTTTAATGTATGAGTGTAGTAGGTGTATGATGTGTGTCGGGAGCTCCAATCGGATGAGGAACAGAGCAGAACACTCCGGGTCCGCCTTTATTTATAGTCAGTCCGGGGGGCTCTGTGATTAGCCCGGGTCCAGCATGTGAGGCGTTGACTGGGGACCAATGGCGTCCGTTGCCGAGACGTACCTCTCCGATTGGCCCGCTACCAGATGTGAGGCTGTATTAAAACCAGGCAGTTTCGCAAATCTTTGTGCGTATTTGCTGAGCACCGAACTCCAAATGCCATTCACCTGTAAGCCACTTGCCCTGTTATTATTTTCTTTTGAATTTAATAGCTATGGCTTCTTTGATGGAGCGGTCCCAATAGCTTGAAGATTTGAACATGGTGGTTGTGTCGCACAGTCTCGGTCTGTGTCCTTCTTGGATGCAGTGCTCTGCAAGACCAGATTTTTCTGGATACATCAAGCGGGTGTAGCTCTCATGCTCTTTGCAACTTTGTTCGACCGTTCTTCCTGTCTGTCCGATGTAGACTCTACCACATTCACATGGGATGCAGTATACCCCGGGAGTCTTGAGGCCGAGGAATCTTTGATCTGTCTTAACATATTTCGTATTTTATTGGGTGGTTTGTGTATTATCATGATATCGTATTTGCCCATAATTCTACTTAGTTTACCAGACAAATGACCTGTGTATGGGAGGTAGGCTTTACGCTGTTTCTTCGTGTCTTGTGACTCATCCGGCTGGGATGCATTACGTTGTGCACAGTTTGTACTGGCAGATACCCTTCTTAGTGCCATGTTGATGCTGCTTTTGCTGTATCCATTTTTCTCTAGGGTGGTTCTGAGGTACTGAAATTCTTTGGCGAGGTTTTCGCTGTCTGAGATGGCTGTTGCTCTGCGTGCCAGCGTCGATAAAACTGTTTCGTTGAGCTGGGTGGTGGCAACAGTTTGCATTTAAATATAAATCAGTATGTGTGGGCTTCCGGTACACACTATGGCGCAGGGAACCATCGGGCTTTCGGCGTATTAGTATATTCAGAAATGTTAACTTCCGTTCCTATTCTATTCCCATAGTAAACTTGATGTTGGTATGCTGGCTGTCTAAATGATCCAAGAAGTCCTGTAGCTTGATTTCTCCGTGAGACCAGCTCCAGAAAAGTTATTTTCAAAAATAAGGAATACCTAAAAAACGACCAACTCCACGAAAAAAATGTATACAATAAATTCTGTGTTTTAATGTGCTCTACATTTTTTGTGTTGTAAGTTTTGTCAATTTCTTACGGTTTAGCAGTTATGCAAAATTCCGTAAAATTCACCCAGAACCTATTCCCAGAAAATTCGAAATACACATTTTATTTGTCAGGTAAATATCTTTAATATACGATATTTTAATCAAAATCGTTACAGCCATATTTTTAGAAAATAAAAATTTTCGAAAAACGTTCCATGCAATATGTAGTTTGTGGTGGGAGAAATTTTCTCAAAATCTTCGTGTCGCATCCCTGGGAGATACTAACCTTAAAACCAAGTTTAGTGTTTTACCGATTTTTCATTTTTGAGTTATCGTGTTCACATACACACGGACACACACGGACCTTTTTCTGAAAATACTTTTTTGGATATAGGGGACCCTAAAACATATATTTCCGGTGAAATCTCGGTATGGAATGTTTTGGTGTAGAGCAATACCTTCTCTATACACTATGCACATAGTACGTGTAGAGAAAGCAAAAAATTGACTACCGCTTTAGTATAATGTATTCCCTTATTTCTTTTCTACTTAAAAGGAAGCAAGTAATAAGACAATTTCTGCTAATGTTTGTCTGTATTTGAATGATGTAGATCAAAGAATAATGCTTTGTACATGAAAGAGGTAGAGAAAGTTATGTTAATGGTACTCATCAGATGTTTTAGATACAGGAGACCCTAAAACGTATATTTTAGTTCAAATCTTGCTATGAATTTCTGAATGGAGTACAATACCTTCGCTACATATTATGTACATTGTACACACGTGCTAGAGAACTTGAAAATGCCATTTTTGGTCCAAAGAGACTTCAAAGTATAAACCGCATGGAAGAAAGTAATTACATTAACCAGTGATAGATGTGGATATTTGTATCTTACGTTTTCGTCTCTGACCATTTCATACCTGATATAGTTTAGTTTTTCAAAAAAACAAGAGACAGAAGAGCTAGCAACGCTACAGGTTGTGTAGGTGTCACTTGCTCTAGGTCAGTACATAAACAAACACGCCTCATTGCTGCTATCACAGCAGCCAATCAGAATGCCAGTTGCACTCGTTATCCCCCACCTAGCTTCGTGTTTGCAAGCGACTTACGTGTTTACATCCAGAGCTGGTTCAGAAACCTGACCAATCTCAACGCAACGTTGGCGAGTTACTTCACGTCTGATAAAGCTGCTCGGAATATTCTTTAAATCCTTTAAAGAGATTAATTATTTCAAAACTGTGTGTGATGTCCCATAATTACTACCGAAATTAATGTCGGAAATACGTTACTATGCGCATCTTACATGTAACAAACCAATACCTTCGTACATTCTTGTAGAATTAGGCATCCAATTTTTAAAAAAAAAAGTTATTTATTTCTTTCAAAATCGGCTGATCAAAGAACAAAACGTTATTAGACTTCTTTGTTTGTAATGCTTCTATGAAGCACATATTAGAAGGAATGTAGAAAATTACCTACCATCCTGTATTTTGATGAAATCTTGACATCTAATTTGTGGGTGGAATGCAATACTTTCTCAGCCTACTATGTATACAATACGTGTAGAGAAAGCAATTAATAAAAAATCTGATGTGTTCCATTCACATGACTTTCTCTATATCTCTGCAACAAATTACTGTTAAAAACCTTATGCTTCAATTTATTTCATGCTAATCGAGAAGAATTAGCAGAAATAGTCTTATTACTCGCTTCCTTGTTAAGTAGAAGCGAAATAAGGGAGTACCAAAGGTTAAAGTGATAGTGAAAAGCTGGTTGCCATGTGACTGAAATTCTTTTGTTTGTATAGACAGCTGTTCACAAATTCCTATATGAAAAAAGTATGTTTTTCACAGATGAAACCAAAAACAAAGCAATATCTCAAAAAACGATCAACTCCACGAAAAAAATGTGTATAAAATAAATTTTATGTTTTAAAGTGCTCTACATTACTTTGTGTTGTAAGGTTTTGTCCATCTCTTACTGTTTAACATTTATGCAAAATTCCGTAAAATTCATCCAGAATAAAGTAGTATTCAAAGGCTATTCTTAGAAAATTCAAGATATACATTTTATTTGTCCGGTAAATGTCTTTAATATACGATACTTTAATCAAAATATTTAGAGCCATTTTCAAAAAATAAAAATTATCGGAAAAAGAGACATGTAAAGGGTTGTTTGAGGTAGGGGAATTCTTCTCAAAATCTTCGTGACGCATCCTTGGAGGATACTAAACCTATATAACAAGTTTGGTATTTTACCGACTTTTCGTTTTTGAGCTATCGTGTTCAAAGGCACACGGACACACACACACACACGGACTTTTTTTGTCTGAAAATGTTTTTTTTTTTTTACTTTCTCCATACGCACTATGTACATAGTGTATAGAGAAAGTATTGCACTCCACCAAAAAATTGGATACCGAGATTTCACCGGAAATATATGTTTTAGGGTCCCCAATATCCAAAAAAAGCATTTTCACAAAAAGGTCCGTGTGTGTGTATGTGTGTGTGTGTGTGTGTCTGTCCGTGTGTCCGTGTGTCTGTGAACACGATAACTCAAAAACGAAAAGTTGGTAAAATGCCAAACTTCGTATTTAAGTTTAGTATCTTCCAAGGGTGCGACACGAAGATTATGAGAAAAATCCCCCCAACCCCAACTACCCTTTACATGGAACTTTTTTCGAAAAGTTTGATTTTCTCAAAAATGGCACTAACGATTTTGATTAAAATTTCGTATATTAAACATATTTACCTGAAAAATAAAATGTATATCTTGAATTTTCTGGGAATAGCCTCTGAAGAGTAGTTTATTCTGGATAAATTTTACAAAATTTTGAATAACTGCTAAACCGTAAGAGATGGACAAAAACTTACTGCACAAAAAATGTAGAGCACATTAAAACACACAATGTATGTTATACACATTTTTTCGTGGAGTCCGTTGTTTTTGTTATATTCCTTATTTTTCGTTTCTGCTATGAAAAACATACTTTTCTCATACTGGAACTTGTCAACTCCTATCCATATAAACAAAGGAACTTCATTGACATAGCAACCAGCTTTTGACAATCACTTTAACCTACGGTTGTCCCTTATTTCGCTTCTACTTACAAGGAAGCGAGTAATTAGACTATTTCTGCTTTTTTTTTTCTGATTAGCATAAAGTAAATAGAATTATAAGCTTTTTAAGAATAATTTGTTGCAGGGATATGGAGAAGGTGAAAAACAAAACATTGCACAACCTGTTCGTGTTAAATTGCATATGAGAGAAAATGGATGGAGGTGTAAATCTGTTAACACTAGGTTTACTTACTTATGCAATTGTCTTTTAAAATGGCCATTACGAACATACGTTTGTCCAAATGCAGCAGCAGGAAATCACCAGAAATCCGTTCTGTAACATACATAAAAACACTGATTACTTCCTTACGAAGCGCAACTCAACAAAAATCTATGTGTTCACATAAGTTTCTGTATCTGTTCTGCAAACAAACACTTCACATGGATTATTCTTTTATCTACATTGAAGCAATATCTATCATTACGGAGTAATAGCCATATTTAATCATGTTTTGTTTGTATCCTTGATAGTCTTCAATGTAAGAACACCTCTTTTTCGTCATCTTTGTTTTTTATTTTATTACTCTTTGGTTACTTTTTGAGAAGATAGAATTTCGTTGTGGTTTTGTTTTCTCATCAGTCAATTTTTACTTTCTCTACACTCACTATGTACATAGTGTATAGAGAATGTATTGCACTCCACCAAAAAATTCGATACCGAGATTTCACCGGAAATATATGTTTTAGGGTCCCCTGTAACCAAAAAAAGCATTTTCACAAAAAGGTCCGTGTGTGTGTGTGTCCGTGTGTCCGTGTGTCTGTGAACACGATAACTCAAAAACGAAAACTCGGGAAAATACCAAACTTGGTATTTAAGTTTAGTATCTTCCAGGGATGCGACACGAAGATTTGGAGAAAAATCCTCCCACCCCCAACTACCCTTTTCATGGAACTTTTTTCGAAAATTTTGATTTCTCAAATATGGCTCTAACGATTTTGATTAAAATTTTGTATATTAAAGATATTTATCTGACAAATGAAATGTATATCTTGGAATTTTCTGGGAATAGACCCTGAAGACTACTTTATTCTGGATGAATTTTTCATAACTACTAAACCGTAAGAGATGGACAAAAACTTAACCTAGAAAAAATGTAGAGCACCTTAAAACACACAATTTATGTTATATACATTTTTTTCGTGGAGTTGATCGTTTTTGAGATATTCCTTTTTCTTGGTTCTTATACTTTTCTCATAGAGGAATTTGTCAACTCCTATCCATTAAAACAAAGGAACATCAGTCACCTAGTAACCAGCTTTTGAATTTCGCTTTAACCTATGGTACTCCATTATTTCGCTTCTACTTACAAGGAAGCAAGTAATAAAACTATTTAACTATTTCTGCTATTTTTTTTTTTCTGATTAGCATAAAGTAAATAGAAGTATAAGCTTTTTAAGAATAATTTGTTGCAGGGATATAGAGAAAGTCATGTGAATGGTATACATCAGATTTTTACTTTCTCTATAGGCATTATGTACATAGTGTATAGAGAATGTATTGCACTCCACCAAAAAGTTAGATACCGAGATTTCACCGGAAATAGATGTTTTAGGACTCCCTGTGTCCATAAAAAGCATTTTCAGAAAAAGGTCCGTGTGTGTATGTGTGTCCGTGTGTCCGTGTGTCTGAGAACACGATAACTCAAAAACGAAAAGAAGCTAAAATACCAATCTTGGTATTTAAGTTTAGTATCTTCCAGGGATGCGATACGAAGGTTTTGAGAAAAATCCCCCCACTCCAAGGTACCCTTTACATCTAACTTTTTTCGAAAATTTTGATTTTCTGAAAAATGGCTCTAACGATTTTGATTGAAATATCATACATTAAAGACATTTACCTGACAAATAACATGTATATCTTGAATTTTTTTGGGAATAGCCTCTGAAGAGTAGTTTATTCTGGATAAATTTTACGAAATTTAGAGTAACTGCTAAACCATAAGAGATGGACAAAAACTTACTACACAAAAAATGTAGAGCACGTTAAAACACACTATTTGTGTTATATACATTTTTTTCGTGGAGTTCGTCGTTTTTGTGACATTCCTTATTTTTGGTTTCTGCTATGAAAATTTTATACATTTCTCATACAGGAGTTTGTCAACTGCTGTCCATTACAAACAAAGGAATTTCAGTGACATAGCAACCAGCTTTTGATTATCACTTTAACCTATGGTACTCCCTTATTTCACCTCTACTTACAAGGAAGCAAGTAATATGGCTATTTCTGCTAATGTTTTACTGATTAGCATGAAGTTAATAGAAGTATAAGCTTTTTAAGAATAATTTGTTGCAGGGAAATAGAGAAAGTCATGTGAATGGTACACATCAGATTCTTCATATGGCGACGAGCTTGTTTAATTTGTGTCAATAACCCCTTTTAGCAACGGAAAATTCTTGCAATAACCAAGTAAAATTTAAAACCGTTCACCATTCTCCTTCGGGGAAGGAGGTCTTGCGTTGATTTCTCCTCCTATTAAAGAGAGAGAGAGAGATTAGGTCTGAGAGGTCTGAGAGATAATATTTATGGTCAGGCGAGAGAATGAATTATATAAAGAATGTTGCTTCGAAGCATGGAGCAGCTATAACTGATTTTTCCGGGAATTTAAGGAAGATATTGACCGGAACATCGTAGTCCAAGTGAAAAAAAAAGTATATTGCGTAAAAGGAAAGGATGTAAATTGAATATTTAAACGAGAACAGATAATTTTCATCGAAAATACAATCGTTAAATATTCAACGATTCAGTTCGTTTGAAAGAAAGACGGCTTTCACTTATATTGAAACTATGATATTTTGGAAAGTTCTCAGTTAGGGCTAGTTTTGTGTAAAAGAAAATGTACCTACTACAAGTAAGTTCCTGTACCACTTACGCGCCAGTTCTCAAGAAGTGCTCTACCAACTGGCCTGGACCCGAGTAGGCAGAGCTTCCACCTCTCCTGTTACACACATCTACACAATCCCAAACAAGATAAACCTTACAAGAAATAATTTTATTAGGGGAAGCACAGGTAATCCCGCTCAATGGGTAATGTCAGCCATGTAGTTATCTGCATTACCGTCGCATCAGTGGTCTACTGGTTTGTATTGCGCTCTGTAAATTAAATGCATCCTTAAAACATATCTAGCCCTAATCGCCATTTGCTTAGCAGCTTTGAGAGCAGTAGAAAAAAATGTTCACCGCACTGACCGACCGTCTGTGCAGGGTTCCATACTTTACACTATCAACGCACCGTTCAAGGCTTCCCGCCAACTGGAGCTGTAGAGAAGAGGCTACGGAACAAGCCAGTACCTGCCGCATACCAATGCTGCCATCTGTTGAAGGGTTACGAAGGTGGAGGCATTGCTTTTCATTCAATCCTCGTAAAATCCAAAAATAAATATTTTTCATTTATTTTGGTCAATTTTGACAGGTTGATCCCCTGATTCATTTGCAAAATATCCTTTGCTTTTGGTTTAAATTTTAGAATATTTATAATTTTCTTAAACGCGAACTACTCATTAGTTTAGTATTTCTTTCGTTTTACTCTTGGTCATACAAAGAAAACGGAATGTCAATTTTATCGTATAGTGTGATAGCTTATAGAAATGTATCCATCGCTTTATTCTAGGACATACTCTTATTTGTTTTTCAATTACATTAGCAACTGTTCTGAAATCTTGCTGACTTGTTACAGAATGAATGTATCTATGTAGCTGGGAAGTTGTAGAATAAAGCAAGAATATTGTTTCGCAAAGCAAACTTTCCAAATACCTCTTATTTGATATACATCAGTACAGACACACACAAGCTTTTTTGCACTCATGGGACCTTAAAACATATGTTGCTGTGAAATCTCGGTATCAAATTTATGGGCGAAATATAAGATTTTAATTCTCCTATGTATTACTCCTAATTTATTTAGGGGGTATATCAATTTTATTTATATATGAAAAAATGGAAATGGTGTGTTATTTATGGTCGCTCTTTTACTGCTGTGGTTCTCAGCGTCCCATTCTATACTGGGCGTGAAAGACCGTTTAATTTTGCTCAGATACCTCACTATCAGGCTTGAGGTTCTTTTACGTGCCGTAAATCTATGACATGGGACCAACGGCTTTACTTCCCTTCCGAAGGAAGTCATGCTAAGGATTTTTACACCCGAAAAAATCCATCGTCCTCCGCTGGGTTTGAACCCGCGACCTTGGGTATATGAAGTTAGTATGGTAACCACTACACCACAGAGGGCAACTCTATTTATATATGTAACTAGTTTCGCCCCAAACGAAATATTTTTTATTCCAATACAATTTTAATAACCATTTTACTTTTCCTTATCTTTTTAAGAATTTATTACATCAATGTAGATTATTCCATAAATTTATATCAAAATTTAGAAAATAGTTTAACCTTAAATCTTTTACCCAATAATGTTTTATTAAAAATATATATATTTGGGCTATTATCTACATTGCATGTACATATGTGCTAGAGAAAGTAAACATCTGATGTGTTCCATTCACATGCCTTTCCTCTACATCTCTGTAACAAATGCTAATCGAGATAAGCATTACAAGAAATGTTTTCTTGTAAGTCGAAGGGAAATAGTGATATACACTAGGCTAAAACGATAGTCAAACCTTCTAAAACCTGGGTTTCTTTTTTTTCTTTTTTTTATATTTCATTTATATAGCCTCCTTTAACATCTATGTAAGGTCATATCAGGGGCTTTGCTTTAGAAACAACTTGTTTGTAGGTTCTTTACCTTGGGTTTAAAGTGTTTTTTATTTTCCTCAAACACACCCACATTCAGTCTCTCATATATATTTCCAGAAACTGTGGAGGATAGGGAATAATTCTGATTAAAGAAAAATGCCTCTCCCTAACCGGGAATCGAATCCAGAGCCTCCGGATGAGAACCCAGAATCCGTTTCATTGCATTGCCAGAGGTTGACAAATTCACGCATGTTAAAAGTCTTTTACAACTGAAACCAATAACGAGGCGGAGTCCCCGAAGGCTCTGTACTTTCCCCTACGCTCTTTAGCGTCTACATGGCCGACCTACCAACAGTGCAGCAAGTCAACATAGCTCAGTATGCTGATGACGTGCTGTTATACTGTACAAACAAATACCCACGCAGAGCCTTCAACCCTATTCAGAGACACCTCTGCCTCATCCAAGAGGGTGCGAACGTTGGCGATTGTCCATAAATCTGGAGAAAAGCCACGCTATTCTTTTCACCAAGCGCCGCTTTCCCGCAAACTTCCCCACATTCACGTACCTCAGACGAAGGATACAATGGACCAACACCATCACCTACTTGGGGGGTGAAGCTTGACAGGGGCGTCACTTTTAGGGAGCACATCAGGGGGCTATGGTGCCGGGGCAATGGGGCTGCGGCCTCACTGTACCCGATGCTGAGGTCCTCGATGACGGTTTCCCTTAAGTTGCGCCTTTTGAGTGCTCTCATAATCCCCTTGTTAATCTACGCCTGCGAGATCTGGGGCATGGCGGCAGACTCCAGTCTGCTGTTGCTTCAGCGGGTACAGAATAGGTGTCTTCGGGCTATCTATTCTGTGCCTCGAGGCTTTCCAACGAGACTCCTGCACGAAGCCTCTGGTCTGCCATACCTGGAGGACGAGATTAGGCGTCGGGCAACAAAATTCAACGAAGGGTTACCATTCCATCGGAGCGCCCTCGTTAGGTCTCTTGGGGATTACGATCCCACGAACCGCCGCTTCAGGCGATACCGGCTTCCCCGCATGGCTTGCGGGCATCCCCGGTAACGAAGGAGCACCACCAACAGCTGCTACGGCTAAGCTCCTTATAATCCTTCAAGAGTTGCTTGGATTCAAAATTATAATCTCAAAAGAAACATTTTTGATAAAAACACACCAGCGGTGCACAAGGGCCGTTGCACCATCAAGGCAACCGTCGAGGAGCAATATTCGCCTCCTCCTGTCACTCCACAACCCCAAAACACACCCGCCATCCTACAAAACCCACAATCCCGTCAGAACGTGGTTAAGTTCTCTCTGAGAACAGGGACACGTCTAACACACCTCGGGCTGTCCTCAGCCTGCCAATTACACTGGACTGGACCAATAACGAGGAACATCTTAAAAATGGTGAACTCAAAAAAAAAAAAAATTATATAAATTGTTTGTTTTAACGAGATCTACTTTTTTTGTGTAGTGAGTTTTTATTTACCCCTTACGGTTTTCTAGCTATCCAAAATTCAACTAAATTCATCCAGAATGAAGAGGTCTTCAGAGACTATTTCCAGAAAATTCAAGATATACATTTTATTTTTCAGGTAATTATCTTTAATACATGGCATTTCAATCAAAATCGTTACAACCATTTTTGAGAAAATCAAAATTTTCGAAAAGTTTTCTAAGCAAAGGGTATTTTTTTGGAAATCTTCATGTCGCATCCTTGGAAGATACTACACGTAAATACCAAGTTTAGTATTTTACGGACTCTTCGTTTTTGAGTTATCGTGTTCACAGACACACGGACCTTTTCTCAAAATACTTTTTTTCACAATCACGGGACCTTAAAACAAACATGCCCGGTGAAAGCTTGAAATCAAATTTTTGAGCGAAATACAACACTTTCTCAAGCGACTATCTACTTTGTATAGTACATATGTGTTACAGAAAGTTAAAATACATTCTCGGCAGTAGAGGGCAAGAATGCTTCATGTAAAGAGTCATTTCTCGGTGGGGAATTTTTCTGAAAACCTTTGTAGTGCATCTTTGGCATATACCATGTTTGTTATTTAACCGATTTTTACTTTCTCTATACGTGCTATGTACATATTGTATAGAGAAGGTATTATAATGCACCCAGAAATTCGATACCGAGATTTCACCGAAAATACATGTTTTGAGAGCTCCTGAATAAAAAAAAGCATTTTTAGAAAAATGTCCGTGTGTGTCTGTCTGTGTGTGTCTGAGGGCAGCATAGCTCAAAAACAAAAACCCCAACATTCATATTTAGGTTTCATAATTTCCAAGGATGCGACACGAAAATTTTCAAGAAAGTCCCCCCACTCCCAACTACTCTTTACATGGAATATTTTTTTGAAAATTATGATTTTCTAAAAAATGGCTCTAAAAATTTTGATTAAAATATCGTATATTAAAGATGTTTACCTGACAAATAAAATGTATATCTTGAATTTTCTGGGAAAGTTCCATGTAAACGGTAGTTTGGGGTGGGGGGGATTTTTCTCAAAATCTTCGTGTCGCATCCCTGGAAGATACTAAACTTAAATACGAAGTTTGGTATTTTACCGACTTTTCGTTTTTGAGTTATCGTTTTCACAGACACACCAACACACGGATACACTGACACACGGACACACGGACACACACACACGGACCTTTTTCTGAAAATCCTTTTTTTGGATTTAGGGGACCCTAAAATATATATTTTTGGTGAAATCTCGGTATCGAAATTTTTGGTGGAGTGCAATACCTTCTCTATACGCTATATACATAGTAAGTATAGAGAAAGTAAAAATCAAATACCTTAAAGTATTTATCCTGCAATTCGATGTCATCTGAAATGAATAATATTATAAATATGGATAGCATCTTAGAGACCGATAGTGGAACACATGTGGATACTAGTTGTATACCTACCGAGTAGAGACCGAGCTGCATTGGCGACTGCACGCGTCGCATGTGAACAATCTGTAGTAACGCGTTTGGGAACGTGCCTCGGCGCAGCAGTAGTGTACTTTGCTCTATATTACAATACTGTTTTACAGGTAACTAATGCCTTTGATGATAGTGCATTCTCTTTAATCAAGATGTAAAATCTCTTGCTTCAAAAAGTTTCCATGAAAATTTGCAATTCATACAGAAGAACTTTGCAGATATATCTACGACAATAACACACATTTGGAAATATCGAACATTGAAATGCCTGGAGCCCTGAAAGCTGTCGATCAACTTGTGCAAGCAATTAATCAGAGACCCCTGTCATCTGTTCTACACCGTGTGAAAAAGAACATGAAGGCAGTGTTTGGACAAAAATGTCGGATTTCCAATAATGCGTGAAATACGAAATGTGCTACGGAAATATTTGCTGATAGAGTATCTTACCCAATAGTCGATGATGTGTCCACATTGATGTGGAGTCAAGTTTTTCACAATGTAAAGCCTGTGTACGTGCCAATCGGAGACGATTCACTTTGAGACGTTATGTTGTGTGCATTGTAATCTATGTATTTTGAGAGAAAATGAAACGAATAATGATGTTCATGACCAGTTACAGAACAACAGTTGAATGCATGTAATATTAAAATTGTTAGTTCCCATAAATCAGCGAAATTTGTGTTTACCACCCACCAAAACACAATCGCCTTCCAATGCCCCATTTTCCTTCTACTAGTACCCTATGTACATACTGCATTGTCAATACATCACACTATATACCTTGCTGCGCTAACTTCGATTCTATCCCGCTATCGAACCCCAAGGTACTATCCATAATTACAAACGTCCTAGGAAAGTAATAATTGGAAGTGCATGGGTGCGAAATATCCTTCAATAGAATTTTGTTAATTTACACATCTGCATTTTCTTCTTCTTTGCTGAAACTTCTGAAAGTATTCAATAAGCACTTACTGCATACTTGATGTTTATAATTCAAATAAATATAATTAGTTTACTTACTATCTTCCATAATTACTTTGAATAATCCATTTCCCTTCTCTATAAAACATCCGGTTGATGCCCATGCTTTGTTAGAGCTGAAAACATAATGATCAAAATATAGTAAAGCTCATAAGTTTATACACAGACATATATAGGGAGAGCCAATGAACTGAAAGCCAGTGCTTTCACTTTCTCTACATAGTACATGGTACGTAGATAGAGAAGGTATCAAACTCCTTCCAAAAATTTGATACCAAGATTTAACCGGAAATACACGTTTTAGGCACCTTGTATCTGATGTGTACCATTCACATGACTTTCTCTATATCCCTGCAACAAATTATTCTTAAAAAGCTTATACTTCTATTTACTACATGCTAATCAGAAAAAAATTAGCAGAAATAGCCCTCTTACTTGATACCTTGTAAGTAGAAGCGACATAAGGGTGTACCATAGGTTAAAGCGATAGCCAAAAGCTGGTTGCAATGTCACTGAAGTTCCTTTGTTTGTATGACAGCAGTTGACAAATTCCTGTATGAGAAAAGTATAATTTTTTCAAAGCAGAAATCAAAACCAAGGAATGTCTCAAAAACGATGAACTCCACGAAAAATATGTATATAATATAAATTGTGTGTTTTAATGTGCTCTATGTTTTTCGTGTAGTACGTTTTTGTCCATCTCTTACATTTTATTTGTCAGGTGAATATCTTTAATATAGGAAATTTTAATCAAAATTGTTATAGCCATTTTTAAGAAAATAACATTTTTCGAAAAAAGTTACATGTAAAACGCAGTTTGGGGGGGGATTTATCTCAAAATCTTCGTGTCACATCCCTGGAAGATACTAAACTAAGTACCAACTTTTGTATTTCACCGACTTTTCGTTTTTGAGTTATTGTGTTCACAAACACACGGACACACGGACACACTGACACACACACAAGGACCTTTTTCTGAAAATACTTTTTTTGGATACAGGGGACCTTAAAACATATATTTCCGGTGAAATTTCGGTATCGAATTTTTTGGTGGAGTGCAATACATTCCCTATTCACTATGTACATAGTGAGTATAGAGAAAGTAAAAAAAAATAGTCACGAACATAATGTATAATTTTATATCTACAAGCTATGGGAGTCTACAAGAAGTCATATTCTTTTACCTCTCATTATATGCTGATGCGTGGACTTCATAGACTTTCCCACACTTGACAAATGTGATATCAAAGCAGCTTATGTCACAGCATAATGGCACACCGTAACATTTCCGTGATATCCAGTTGCCCTCTAGACCACTGCAGTCCTAAAAGAAAAAAATCTGATGGGTACCATTCACATAACTTCTCTATATCCCTGCAACAAAGTATTCATAAAAAGCTTATACTTCTATTTGCTTCATGCTAATCAGTAAAACATTAGCACAAATAGCCATATTACTTGCTTCCTTGTAAGTAGAGGTGAAATAAGAGAGTACCATAGACTAAAGTGATAATCAAAAGCTGGTTGCTATGTCACTGAAGTTCCTTTGTTTGTATGCACAGCAGTTGACAAATTCCTGTATGAAAAATGTATAAGTTTTGCATAGCAGAACCCAAAAATAAGGAATGTCACAAAAACGACGAACTCCACGAAAAAAGTGTATATAACATAAATTGTGTGTTTTAACGTGCTCTACAGATTTTGTTAAGCAAGTTTTTGTCCATCTCTTACGGTTTAGCAGTTATTCAAAATTCAGTAAAATTCATCCAGAATAAACTACTATAATAAGCTATTCCCAGAAAATTCAAAATATGCATTTTATTTGTCAGATAAATATCTTTGATATACGAAGTTTTAATCAAAATCGTTAGAGCCATTTTTGAGAAAATCAACATTTTTTAAAAAGGTCCATGTAAAAGGTAGTTGGGGGTGGGGGAATTTACTCAAAACCTTCGTGTCGCATCCCTGGAAGATACTAAACTTAAATACCAAGTTTGTTATTTTACCGACCTTTCGTTTTTGAGTTATCGTGTTCACAAACACACGGACACACACATGGACCTTTTTGTGAAAATGCTTTTTTTTTGGATATTGGGCATCCTAAAACATATATTTCCGGTGAAATCTCGGTATCTGATTTTTTGGTGGAGTGCAATACCTTCTTTATACACTATGTACATAGTGCGTATAGAGATAGTAAAAATAATTTCCTTATTGAAGCAATGTCTTATAAACTTCAGTTCCAGAGATATAGCTTATGTTATTATTATTTATTATTATTGGTATTATTATACAATACATAAAACACTAAAGAAGGAGCTGTAAATAAATAAATAAATTAAGACTTACCCCTTTATAAGGTTGCGGTTTAAAGTCCTTTGTCGACCATTCCTCTCCAGCTGAGCAAAAGCTTATCCCACAAATTAACATGAACGCTGCCAACTGAAAAACGTTAAAAAAAATCTGATGTGTACCATTCACATGACTTTCTCTATATCCCTGCAGCAAATTATTCTTAAAAAGCTTATACTTCTATATACTTTATGCTAATCAGAAAAAAATAGCAGAAATAGTCTTATTACTTGCTTCCTTGTAAGTAGAAGCGAAATAAGGGAGTACCACAGGTTAAAGTGATACTCAAAAGCTGGTTGCTATGTCAATGAAGTTCCTTTGTTTATATGGATCGCAGTTGACAAGTTCCTGTATGAGAAAAATATAAGTTTTTCATAGCCGAAACCAAAAATAAGGAATGTCTCAAAAACGATCAACTCCACGGAAAAAAATTATATAACATATAAATTGTGTGTTTTAACGTGCTCTATATTTCTTGTGTAGTAAGTTTTGTCTATCTCTTACGGTTTAGCAGTTATTCAAAATTTAGTAAAATTCATCCAGAATAAACTACTCTTCAGAGGCTATTCCCAGAAAATTCAAGATATACATTTTATTTGTCAGGTAAATATGTTTGATATTCGACATTTTAATCAAAATCGTTAGAGGCATTTTTGAGAAAATCAAATTTTTTGAAAAAAGTTCCATGTAAAGGGTAGTTTGGGGTAGTGGAATTTTTCTCAAAATCTTCCTGTCGCATCCCTGGAAGATACTTTACTTAAATACCAAGTTTGGTATTTTACCGACTTTTCGTTTTTGAGTTAGCGTGTTCACAGGCACACGGACACACGGTCCTTTTTCCGAAAATGCTTTTTTTAGATCAAGGGGACCCTAAAACATATATTCTCTATACACTATGTATAGAGAAAGTAAAAAGTGCAAAACTATGCTTAGCTATCCATGACACCGTTTGGTGAAATTCTAATGGTCTATAATCCCACCAACTTTCTGCCCACTGTCGTACATTCTCATTTGCTCTGCGCCTACTATGTACATAATATATAGACAAATTAGCTTGTTTCACCCAAATATTCTATATCTATCGAGATTTCACTGGAAATACATGTTTTAGGACCCCCTGAATAAAAAAAACATTTTTAGAAAAAGGTCCGTATGTGCATCTGTGTGTCAGTCTGTATGTGTGTGTGTCTATGGGCAGAATAAATCAAAACCATGTTTCTAATATGTTTTTTTTTATTCAAAGTATCTCAAAACATGTATTTCCGGTGAAATCTCGATAGATATAGAATTTTTGTGTGAAATAAAATAGCTTCTCTATCTACTATGTACATTATACATACGGGCTACACAAAATAATAAATGTGAAATTATTGAAAACTACTATAATTAAAGGTAGTATCGGAGTGAGACATTGAACTCCAAATAGGAAATTTCATGGCTCAAATCCTGGCTGTTGCATTGCATTGTTCTGATTTTACCTTTCCAAACATTTAACATCAGCATTTCAAAGAATAATAAAGTTATTTAGCAACAATAAAAATTTAATATTGTAAATTGCTGATATAAAAAATCTGATGTGTTCGATTTACATGACTTTCTCTACATCTCTGCTACAAATTAATGTTAAAAAGCTTATGCTTCTAAAAGGCTTATACTAGTCGAGAAAAAATTAACAGAAATGGTCTTATTACTTGCTCCCTTGTAAGTAGAAGCGAAATAAGGGACTACCATATGTTAAAATGATAGTCATAAGCTGGTTCCTAAATCAGTGAAGTTCCTTTGTTTATATGGATAGGAGTTGACAAGTTGTTTGTATAGACAGAAGCTAACAAATTCCTGTATGAGAAAAGTGTTACGTTTTAAAGGTGAAAACGAAAACAAGGAACATCTCAAAAACGATCAACTCCACGAAAAATATGTATATAACATAAATTATGTTTTAACGTTCTCTATGGGTCTTGCCTAGACGGCCCGGGTTCGATATCAAGAGACCACATGTGATATTTGTGGTGGACAAAGCGGCGCAGGGGTGGGTTTTCTCCGGGCTCTCCGGTTTCCCCCGCCATTACATTCCACCGGGGCTCCATCTTCATGTATCATCAGTGTCATCGCCTGCGGTGCCAGAGCAATAAAAGCGGGCGTTAAACACTACCAAAATGCTCTTAATTTTCTGTGTGTTAAGTCCCTTGTGCATTTCTTACGTTTAGCAGTTGTACAAAATTCTGTAAAATTCATCCAGAATAAAGTAGTCTTCAGAGGCTATTACCCAGAAAATTCAAGATTCACGTTTTATTTGTCAGGAGAATATCGTTTAAGCCATCTTTGAGAAAATCAAAATTTTCGAAAAAGTTCCATGTAAAGAGTAGTTTGGTGTGGTGGGATATTTCTCAAAACCTTTGTGTCACATCCCTGGAAGATACTAAACTTAAATACCACGTTTGGTATTTTTCGTTTTTGAGTTATCGTATTCACAGACACACGGACACACACGGGCATTTCTCTGAAAATGCTTTTTACTTTCTCTATACTCACTATGTACATAGTTATAGAGAAGGTATTGCACTCTACCCAAAAATTAGATACCAAGATTTAACCGGAAATATGCGTTTTAGAGTCCCCTGTATCCAAAAAAAGTATTTTCAGAAAAAGGTCCGTGTGTGTGTATCCGTGTGTGCGTGTGTCAGTGTGTCCGTGTGACTGTGAACACGATAACTTAAAACGAAAATTCGGTAAAATACCAAACTTGGAATTTAAGTTTAGTATCTTCCAGGGATGCGACACGAAGGTTTTGAGAAAAATCCCCTACCCCAGAATACCCTTTACATGTAACCTTTTTCGAAAATTTTGATTTTCTAAAAAATGGCTCTAACGATTTTGATTAAAATATCATGTATTAAAGATATTTACCTGACAAATAAAATGTATATTTTGAATTATTGGGAATAGCCTTTGAAGACTACTTTATTTTGGGTCAATTTTACGGATTTTTGCATAATTTTTAAAGCGTTAGTGATGGACAGAAACTTACCGCACAACTAATGTAGAGCACTTTAAGACACACAATTTAGGTTATATACTTTTTTTCCGTGCAGTTCATTGTTTTTGAGATATTCCTTGTTTTTGGTTTCAGCTAAGAAAAATATATACTTTTCTCATACAGGAATTTGTCAACTCCTATCCATACAAACAAAGGAATATCAGTCACATAGCAACTGGCTTTTGGCTATCACTTTAACCTATGGTACTCCCTTATTTCGCTTCTACTTTCAAGAAAGCAAGTAATAAGACTATTTCTTCTAGTTTTTTTTTCTCAATTAGCATGAAGTAAATAGAAGCATAAGCTTTTTAACAATAATTTATTGCAGAGCTGTAGAGAAAGTCATGTGAATGGAACACTTTTTTTGGATACAAGGGACCTTAAAACATATATTTCCATGAAATCTCGGTATCGAATTACTGAGTGGAGTACAATACCTTCTCTATGTACATAGTAGGTGTGGAGAAAGTAAACATATATTGGAAATCAATTGTAAGTTTTGTGTATTAAAGTAATCTACATTTTTTGCCCTTTATAAGCACGTTAGTAAATGTTTTCTATTACAGGAAACATACCAAAGTACGATATTTAGTTCAGAAACAATATTTACCTGTACTGAATACTGCTTCATTTTGTTTTATTATTGAAGATGCACTTGATGTATGAGCTTTAACAAGGAACTTAAAAGTAAATGCTGTGGTAAGAAATCTCCTGATTATATAGCAATTCTTAGCACGTTTAACGTGTAACTAGGCCACGATGTCTGATAACGATGTTTTTGCATGTTCCAAGTTACGAGACTTGCAAATATGTAGCAAACCCTGATTTTATTATCCTTGTACCTAATATTTCGTATAAACTCACCTTTAAATTCCAGTTTTAGTATTCATTTTAGCATCCATAAAAGAGGCAGTCGAAGTAGGTATACGTGACCTATGATCATGCTGATTGCAACGTCTTCTTCCCAACTTGCCGGTTGTCTATTTTACTTTCTCTAGCTCGTATGTACAATGTACATATAAGATAATGTATTGTACATAAAATTCAAAGTCGAGATTTCACGGGAAATACATATTTTGAAACACCCTGAATTCAAAAAATCTGATGTGTTCCATTCACATGATCTTCTTTACATCTCTACAATAAGTTATTGTTAAAAAGCTTGTTACTTTCTCTACACGAACTATGCACATACTGTATAGAGAAGGTATTGTAATGCACCCAAAAATTCGATACCGAGATTTCACCGGAAATATATGTTTTAGGGTCCCCTGTAACCAAAAAAAAGCATTTTCAGGAAAAGCTCCGTGTGTATGTATGTGTGTGTGTGTGTGTGTGTGTGTCAGTGTGTCTGTGAACACGATAACTTATAAACGAAAAATCGGTAAAATACCAAAGTTGGTTTATGCAAGTCGAAGATTTTGAGAAAAATTCCCACACCCTAAACTACCCTTTACATAGAACTTTTTTCGAAATTTTTGATTTGCTTAAAATGACTATAACGATTTTGATTAGAATATCGTATATTAAAGATATTTACCTCACAAATAGAATGTATATCTTGAATTTTCTGGGAATAGCCTCTGAAGACTACTTTATTCTGGAGGAATTTTACGGAATTCTGTATAACTGCTAAATGGTAAGAGATAGGCAAAAACTTACCACACAAAAAATGTAGAGCAGGTTAAAATATACACTTTATATTGTATAATGTTTTTTCGTGGAGTTGTTCGTTTTTGTGATATTACTTGTTTTTGGTTTCACCCTTAAAAAGCATACTTTTCTCATACAGGAATTTGTCAACTTGTGTCCATACAAACAAAGGAACTTCAGTCACATAGCAATCAACTTTTTGACTATCACTTTAACCTATGGTACTTCCTTATTTCGCTTCTACTTACAAGGAAGGAAGTAATACAACTGTTTATGCTATTTTTTTCTTGATTAGCATGAAGTAAATAGAGGCATAAGCTTTTTAAGAATAATTTATTGCAGAGATGTAGAGAAAGTCATGAGAATAGAGCACATCACCTTTTTTTCTATTTAGTTAATGCTAATCTAGAAATAAAATTGGCAGAAACGGTCTTATTACCTGCTTCCTTGTAAGTAGAAGGTAAATAAGGAAATATCATAGCTATATCGATAATCAAATATTTTAAAAACTGGCAGCTATGTGATTGAAATATGTTTATTTGTATGGACAGGAGTTGACGAATTCCCGTAGGAGAAAAGTATTAGTAATTTAAAACTCAAACAAATAACAAGGAATATCTCAAAAACAGCCAACTCAATGAAAAATATGCATATCATAAATGCTGTATCTTAACGAGCTCTTCAATTTTTGTGTGTTAGATTTTGTCTATCTCTTACGGTTTACCAGTTATGTAAAATTCCGTAAAACTCATCTAGAATATACATGTCTTCAGAGGCTATTCTAGAAAATTGAAAATAGTCATTATATTTGTCTCTTAAATATGTTAAATCTAAAACATTTAAATCAAAACCGTTAAGTCCATTTTTGAGAAAATCTAAATTTTCGAATAAATGTTTTTGTAAAGCGTAGTTGGGTTTGGGGAATTTTTAACACACACACACATTTTCTGTGATGCTCTTTTTGGATTCAGAGAGACCCAAAACATGTATTTCCGGTGAGATCTCATTATCAATTCTTTGGGTGCAACACCATACCTTGTATACACTATGTACAATGTAGAGTAAGCAAAAAAGCATTTTTAGAAATGTGTCTGTCTCTGTCTGTCTGTCTGTGGGCATCATAGCTCAAAAGCTAAAAGTCAGTTATATACCAAACTTGGTATTTAAGTTTATTATCTTTCAAGGATACTACTTGAAGATTTTCAAGAAAACCATCACCCCTAACTACTCCTTTCATGGAACATTTTTAGAAATTATAATATTCTCAAAATTGGCTCTTACGATTTTGATTAAAATACCGTATATTAAAGATATTTATCTGACAAATAAAATTTATATTTTGAATTTTCTGGAAATAGCCTGTGAAGACCTGTTTATTTTGGATGAGTTTTGTAGAATTTTGTATAACTTTAAACCCTAAGATATAGACATAAACTTATGGCTTCACCATTTTTTAGATATTCCTTGTTATTTGTTCAAGTTTTAAAATAACTAACTTTTCTCAAACGTGATGCAAAGCGAAGCGAAGCTCAATTGTTTTGACCGCGCGGGTTTTCTCCAGGTTCTCCGGTTTCCCCTGCCATCGCATTCCATGCGATATCAGTGTCATCGCCTGCAGTGCTGTATGTAGTAAAAGGGGCCGTTAAACATTATCAAATAAAAAAATCTGATTTGTTACACTTACATCACTTTCTCTAGCTGCTCTACAAAACTCCTACAAAAGATTATTCTTCTTTGTACACAATGCTAATCAAGATAAATGTTAGCTGAATGTTATTACTTAGTTCCTTATAAGTAGAAGGGAATAAGGGAATGCACTATGCTGAAGTGATTGTCAAATGTTTTAAAAGCTATCGTTATGCGATTGTCATTGCAAATCACTTCTTTGTTTGGTCAGGAGTAGATCAAAAGAAAAACGGACACTTCATGTGTGAGAAAAGTTTAAGTACTTCACAATAGAAACCAATAACAAGGAATATCTCCAAAACGGTTACCTCCACAAAATTGTGTGTTTTATCATGAGGTACATTTTTTGTGTAGTGCGGTTAAACCACACAATTTATGTTATATACATTTTTTCGTGGAGTTGATCGTTTTTGAGATATTCCTTTTTCTTGGTTTCAGCTTTGAAAAACTTATACTTTTCTCATAGGAATTTGTCAACTCCTGTCCATACAAACAAAGGAACATCAGTCACATAGCAACCAGCTTTTGGCTTTCACTTTAACGTATGGTACTCCCTTATTTCGCTTCTACTTACAATAAAGTAAGAAATAAGACTATTTCTGCTAATTTTTGTCGATTAGCATGAAATAAATAAGGTTATTAGCAATAATAATTTACAGAGATATAGAGAAAGTCATGTGAATGGAACACATCAGATTTTTAGCTTTTATTACCTGCTCTTGAGTTCGATAGTTTGTTGTTTCCCGGATTTACTCAAAGAAAATATTAGCTGTATCGTCAATAAGTAAAATTCTCACAACTCGCATGCTTGATTGATAAGATCTTACAGGCGCAAGTGATATGAGAAGGAATTTTGCAGATAGTAGCAACCTTAGAACTTCTATTCTTGGAACATATTCTAACATCATAGCGTACAAAGACACCTAACTTTAATTTCTTTTGTTTACTCAAGTTATGCTATGTATTTGCTTTATCAAAAAATATGACTTGTTCCATTCACATGACTTTCTCTATATCACTGCAACAAATTATTCTATTTACTTCATCTAATGGAGCAAAAATTAGCAGAAATAGTCTTATTACTTGCTTCCTTGTTAGTAGAAGCGAAATAAGTAGGTTAAAGTGATAGTCAAAATCTGGTTGCTATGTGACTGAAGTTCCCTTGTTTGTATGGACACGAGTTCACAAAGTCCTGTATGAGAAAAGTATATAGCTGAAAAAAAACAGCATGGAATATCTCAAAAACAATCAACTCCACGAAAAAAATGTATGTAACATAAATTGTGTGTTTTAAGGTGCTGTACATTTGTTGTATGGTAACTTTTTCCATCTCTTACGGTTTAGGAGTTATACAAAATTCCGTAAAATTGACCCAGAATAAAGTAGTCTTCAGAGTATATTCCCAGAAGATTCAAAAGATACAGTTTATTTGTCATGTAAATATCTTTAATATACGATATTTTAATCAAAATCATTAGAGCCATTATTTAGTAATTCAAAATTTTCGAAAAAAGTTCCATGTAAAGGGTAGTTTGGGGTGAGGGGATTTTTCTCAAAATCTTCGTGTGCATCCCTGGAAGATACTATACTTAAATACCAAGTTTGGTATTTTACCGACTTTTCGTTTTTGAGTTATCGTGTTCACAGACACACGGACACACACATACACGGACCTTTTTCTGAAAACACTTTTTTTGGATACAGGGAACCCTAAAACATATATTTCCGGTTAAATCTCGGTATCGAATTTTTTGGTGGAGTGCAATACCTTCTCTATACACTATATACATAGCACGTATAGAGAAAGTAAAAACAGTGTACCCCCGATTATTCGTGTGTAGATTTTCCGTTCGCGAATTATTCGTGCTTGCCCCTCCCCCCAAAAAAATTGTTTTAATGCCAACACTTTTTTTTTTCTCTTTTCTTCGACATCTCTTATACATGTTTGTTTCGTTGAGACTTATACGCTGAATATTATCAGAATTTGTTTTTAATTTACGCGGAACATGCAGGTCAATAACAATGGAAACGGTATTCTGTTGTCACTTTAAACAATGCAAATGTCACGTATTGTCATGTTCTTTATTGATGTTTCCTAAAGAGAAACCTGCACAGAAGCAGAATAGTTTAGTATTTGTGACACCTCCAAATCAATGGATGAGGTAAAATACTTCCATGGAAGGATAGGATGAAGTTTTTTCGAAAGATCAGAAGGTTTTTCAATTTGGAATTCGGTGTAGTATTCGTTCCTCAGCCATGGTTATGTGACGAAGAAAACAACCAAAGATCCATGTCCGAGAGGTTCAACCCCAGAAGTCGTATCAACATATCCTCAAGCTTTACTGAACGACAGAAGGAACTTAAACCTCAAGAGTGATCTGTATTCTATTTTAACACCACCGAGGGTCGCAGAAAAGCTATCAAGTTAATGAAGATATCACAGATGTTGTCTTTTATGAGGTACGTTCAGAAAATAAGTTCCGTTTCGATTTTTCTCCGTTGCAGCGCTGCGATCGCAGTTCCGCACATCCGCGGTAGACGCTCTGTATCAAGGAGAAGAAACGTGCGCTATTTGGAGATCGCTGTCAGTCACATACGCTTTGTTGTGCTTGTTTACGATGAAGAACGAAGTGGGCGTCCATCTTTGGTTACAGAAGAACTGGTTCACGCGATTGATGACAAGATCCAGGAAAACCGCAAGTTTACAATTAGTGCTCTCGCTATAGAATTTCCCCAAAGCTCACGATCACTAATTCATGAAATTGTTACCGAAAAACTAAAATTTCGTAAATTTTGCTCACGTTGGGTACCAAAGATTCTTACTGAGCAACACAAAACAAAACGGATGGGTAGTCCACTTCAGTTTTTAACCCGTTATGATGAAGACGGCGATGAATTTCTGACACAGATAGTCACAGGAGATGAGAATTGGGTTTCTTACGACACCCCTGAAAGTAAGCGGCAATCAATGGAATGGAGGCACACTTCATCCCCAGCAAAGGTTAAGCCGAAACAAATCTTAACACCTCAAAAAATGATGTGCACAGTGTTCTGGGACTGGAAAGGCATCTTACTCATTGATTTCTTACCGCGTGGTCAAACAATCAAAGCAGATGTTTATTGCGAGACACTTAGGAAATTGCGCCGCGCAATACAGAATAAGCGCCGAGGATTGCTGTCAAAATGTGTTGTTTTTCTTCACGACAACGCACGACCACACACTGCAAATGTAACGAAAAACTTCCTACAGGGATTTGGCTGGGACGTGTTTGACCATCCTCCGTACAGCCCTGACCTCGCTCCTAGCGACTTTCATCTGTTCTTACATCTCAAGTCTTTCCTTAGCGGTCAACACTTCAACAATGACGAAGAGCTGAAAGCAAATGCTAGCAACGTTTTGAATACACAGGCGGCAAACTTCTATGAAGAAGGTATACAAAAACTGGTGCCACGCTATGACAAATGCTTGCAAAATTTCGGCAGTTATGTGGAAGAGTAGTTTAAGAGTTGTAGAATTTTGTGCAATAAATAATTATTCTGTATGTAAACGGAACTTACTTTCTGGACGTACCTCATATATATAATGTAATTTAATTGTTATTACCAGAGTTTGATACTATAATTGCTTACCAGTTTACATATACTATATTTTACTGTTACCAAAGTTCAAATAGTTAAGTTTATGACCACAGTTGAAATATATTTGTATTGAATTTTGTATATACATTGATCTTGTAAGAATATTGTGGTCGCTGATGACCTTTGTTGTTATAAAGTCACCTTAAATAAATAAATGAAAAAAAGAAGCAGAATAAACTTTTGAACAAAGAATTAATGTTGAAAAAGGCTTTTAAGGCAATTTCCTATATTGTATCTTAAGGGCATTAAATTATAGGTTTCTCGATTATTCGTGGGTCTTCTTCCCCACATTACCACGAACTATTCACAGTATACTGTGCTTACATAAATTACTTATTGATTAGAGTTATTATAGTAAGTGATTTAATATACAATTATCACAATGCTAGCCTTGATCTTGAAAATTAGCTTTCAATGTCTTTTTGCTACGTTTTCTCTTCAGAGATGCTTAATATAGGAAGCCTATAACATTTTCTCCTGTTTCATGGATTTCAATACCATTGTTTTTAACCATTTTAATCTGCACGTCTCCATGGTGATGGCACACCTCCTTGTTTTCACTTTTCGTTTAATAGATTTACAATGTACCTTTATATCTTCATAGTGATTAAAATTAATGAATTTAACTAACTTACATAATAATCTTTATGCAATTATGCTCTTTTCCGAATTAGCTATTTCTTAATTCTAGTGCTCCTGTTTTGACACATTTTTCTTCTCCTCCTCTTCCTCCTCCTGCTCTTCCCGTATTACATGTTTATTTAGGCTTTACTTGCTTAGTAGACTTTCATAAACACCAGCATTTAGTTACTTATTTTATTTATAATAATGACAAGTTATACTTACTACATATTCTTGACCATGATACTTTCGTTAAACACGCTATTTTACGCAGTTTTTGTGTCTCTCGTGAGGCGATAATGCCACGTTTTAATTTATTCACATACATTTCCTTTGCTTTCAAGTGTCTAATAATAACAGTAGTAACAATAATAATAGTAATAATAATAAATGATTTTAGTATGGCTTGGGGCAATATAGTTAGTTCTAGCATATATTCTGCATCACAATATAACTGCTTACAAATAATACATCTACAACAAGATAAAACAAATTTTAACCATGTTTTCTCAGGCCGTCACTACCCATTGCAAATTCAGCAGAGAGCGATTAAATTTTTATTTATTTATTTATTTATTTTTTTGCGTAAAAATACTCAGCATGGCTTACTTCGGATAGGAAAAGCCTTTGGTCCCGTGACGTAGATTTGCTGTTCGAAAAAGAACTTCAAGCCTGATAAATGGGCCTCTGAGCAAAATTAAGCGGTTTTTCACGTCCAACATAGAATGGGACGCTGAGAACCACAGTAGTTAAAGAACGTCCGTAAATAATACCTACTTTTTTTTACCCCCTGGCATCACTTTCGTTGATCTATCAAGTCATCGTTCTACATTTTCTAACTTATTTTATGGTGGTGTTATGGCAGAGAATCTTGAATTTCTCCTTTCCTTATCACGTTTCATTTCTACCACACCGTCTGTCGCTAGATCTGAACTTGTAGATACGTAATCAAACATCTCGACTACAATGGCAAACAATGACCCCTTTTTCGCCTCGTTTCAGTTTTAAGCACTTAAGTCTGCTGAATTCTTTAAGTAATTCTTTTCTCCCTGTTCGTGTTGTCCCACAAGCGTATACCTTTCATTTCTAAGAGCATCATCATCAGCCTTGTGGAGCTAAAAGATTTGTCTAAAAAATATATATATATAGATATAGATATAGATATGAGGATAAGAATATCCAGTGAATAGATTACACCCCTATACTGCGCATACTACGGGTAATAACTTCAGAGGTAAAGCAAATTTGCCTGTGGTAAAGGAAGAGTAAGATACAAATTAATTTTCGTTAAATTCATAGAAGAATTTAATAAATAAAATTATTGCAATTATAATTCTTGTTAACGCTGTATTAAGTAGAGGGACTTGGAAGGCATTAAAGGGAATAATTCTTATAGGAGGTCATAATGATCCAATAACTTTTTTTTTTTCATTTATAAACTCATGCTTTATTTAAAGCGTTTTTGTTTATATGTGCGGGAATAGTAATTAATAATATAAAGAATTTTCAAGATATTCGTTTTATATGAAATTTATAAATGTTTATGCCTTTAACTTCTGTATTAATTTACTATAGTAAAACAATTTTATGAATTAATTTTACAAAAAAACAAAATGTATTTAATTTAAATATTATTACAAATGCTATAATTAAACATTTTCATTAATTTCAGATGTAATAATGCGCTTGGATGCTGATGAGGTTATATATGACTGTGTTGTATGGATTTCGTTCTTTTGTTTTATTAAATAACACCATAGTTTTATTTCTACAATATAAAACAGCTATACCTATATAGACTAATTTTATTCTTGAAAGTTAGTGTTCTACGAAATTAGAATAAAAATGTTACCTTATTTTTAGGCCATTCTTATCTCCCTGTACGTGTAGTCCCAGAAGCATATACCTTCATTTCTAACACTATCCTCATTAGTCTTGTGGAGCAATATATAAACAGACAGTAAAATGTTTTAAAATGTGGTTGCTATGGACTGAAATCCGTTTCTTTGCGTGGCCAGGAGCTGTCAAGTTCCGGTATGAAAAAATTTTAAGTATTTTAAAACTGAAACCAATAAGAAGGAATATCTAGAAAACGGTCAACACAATGAAAAAATTTATATGACATAAATTGTGTGTGTATTTTTATTTATCTCTTACGGTTTACCAGTTATGTAAATTTCAGAAAAATTCACCCAAATTAAAGACGTCTTCAGAGGCTATTTCCAGAAAATTCAATCAATTTTATTTGTCATGTATGTACCTTAAATATTTGAGATTTTAATGAAGATCGTTAGAGCTATTTTTGAGAAAACCAAATTTTTCGAAATTGTTCCATGTAAAGGGTAAATGGGGGTTGGGAAATTTTCTTAAAAATCTTCGTGTCGCATCCTTGGAAGATACTTAATGTAAATATCAAGTTTGCTATTTAACGAAGTTTTAGTTTTTGTGCTGCCAACAGATACACATACAGACTTTTTTCAATTTTTTTTTTTTTTTTTTTGATTCACAGGTTTCCTGTGAAGCCCTAGTTTCAAAATTTTTGGTGCAATACAATATCTTTTGCATACACTATGCACATAGTACATTTAATGAAAGTAAAAATACTAAAGCAAGCCATTATCGAATTTTAGTTAATGTTAAAATTAATACCAGCTTCCGTATTGCAAATATGAATTTTTACTTTCTCTTGCCCCGTATGTACAATGTACACAGGGATAGAGAAGTATTGCATTCCACCCAAAAATTCGATACCGAGATTTCACCGGAAATACATGTTTTAGGACCCCCTGAATTCAAGAAAAGCATTTCCAGAAAAAGGTCCGTGTGTGTGTGTCCGTGTGTTCGTGTGTCTGTGAACACGATAACTCAAAAACGAAAAGTAGCTAAAATACCAAACTTGGTATTTAAGTTCAGTATCTTCCAGGGATGCGACACGAAGATTTTGAGAAAAATCCCCTCACCCCAAACTACACTTTACATGGAACTTTTTTCGAAAATTTTGGTTTCCTTAAAAATGGCTCTAACGATTTTGATTGAAATATCGTATATTAAAGATATTACCTGACAAATAAAATGTATATCTTGAATTTTCTGGGAATAGCTTCTAAAAACCTGTTTATTCTGGATGAATTTTGCTTAATTTGGCATAACTAATAAACCGTAAGAGATAGACAAAAACTTACTGTACAAAAAATGTAGGCCTTGTTAAAATGCACAATTTACATCATATACATTTTTTTCGTGGAGCTTGCCGTTTTCGAGGTATTCATTGTTATTAGTTTCAGTTGTGAAGTACTTATACTTTTCTCAGACGGGAGTGTCCGTTTTTCTTTTGTTCTACTCCTGGCCAAGAAAAGAAGCGATTTGTAATGACAATCGCATAACGACAGCTTTTAAAACATTTGACTATCGATTTAACCTAGTGTATTCCCTTATTTTCTTCCTACTTATAAGGAACTAAGTAACAAGAACATTGTGCTGAATACCTCGATTAACAAGGTGCAGAAAGAGGAATCATCTTATGCAAGAAGTTTGTAGAACGGCTAGAGAAAGTCATGTGAGTGTAAAAGGCAGCTGCGATGATCATCTTCTGTAATCACTTTCTGCTTACACTGACATTATACTTTCTCTAGGCTACATGTACGATGTACATAGAGGATAGGAAAGTATTGTATTCCACCCTAAATTCTATGTCCAGATTTCACCGGAAATGTATGTTTAGGAATCCGCTGATTCTGAAGAAAACCTTTTCAGAAAAAGGTCCGTGTGTGTCTGCACAACATAACTCAAAAACTACAAGACCGTTAAAGACCAAACTGGTTATTTGGGTTTGGTGTCTTCCAAGGATGCGACACGAAGATTTTCAAGAAAATTCCCCCTCCCAACATAAACTACTCTTTACATGGAAAATTTTTCGAAAATGTTTATTTGTTAAAAATTCCTCTAAAGATTTTGATTGAAATTCCAAACATTAAAGATAATTACACCCCAAATAAGATGTATATCTTGAACTTTCTGGCGATAGCCTCTGAAGACCTCTTTATTCTGAATCAATTTTGTCGAAATTTGCTTAATTGCTAAACCGTAAGAGAAAACAAAAACTTACTACCCAAAAAATCTGATGTAATCCATTCACATGACTTTCTTTATATCTCTGCAACACATTTTTGTTAAAAAGTTTATGCTTCTATTTACTTCATCCTAAGTGAGATAAAATTAGCCGAAATAGTCTTATTACTTGCTTCCCTGTAAGTAGAAGCGAAATAAGGGAGTAACATAGGTTAAAGTGATAGCAAAAGATGGTTGCTATGTAACTGAAGTTCCTTTGTTTGTATGGATAGGAGTTGACAAATTCCTGTATGAGAAAAGTATAAATTTTTTAAGGCTGAAACAAAAAACAAGGAATATCTAAAAAACGATCACGAAAATAATGTATATAACATAAAGTGTGTGATTTAATGTGCTCTACATTTTCTGTGTGGTAAGTTTTTGTCTATCTCTTACGGTTTACCAGTTGCACAAAATTCCGTAAAATTCATCCAGAATAAAGTAGTCTTCAGAGGCTATTCCCAGAAAATTCAACATATAGGTACATATTATTTGTCGGTAAAGTAAAATACCAAACTTGATATTTAAGTTTAGTATCTTCCAGGGATACAACACGTAGATTTTGAGAAAAATCTCCCCACCCCAAACTACCTTTACATGGAAAAAATTTCGAAAATTTTGATTTTCTCAAAAATGGTTCTAATGATTTTTATTAAAATGCCGTATATTAAAGTTATTTATATGATATTTTACGGTACGGCTAAACCGTAAGAAATAGAAAAAAACTTTCTAAAAAATGTGGAACGCGTTAGAACACTCAATTTATGCCATATACGTTCCTTCGTTCCATTGAAAATTTATGAGATATTTCTTGTTATTTCTTTCAGATCTAAAATACAGAAACGTTTTTTCACACGGAAAGTTGTAAACTCCTGGCAGTGCTTAGAAACGGATTTCATCCACTTGGCAACCAGCTTCTAAAACATTTGACTATCGTTTTAGCCTAGTGCATTACCTTATTTTCCTCCTACCTAAAAGGAAGCAAGTGAATAAGATAATTTTTGCTAATGTTTATCTCGATTATTATTCAGTAGATAAAAGAATATCCTTTTTAACAATAATTTGTTACAGGATGTACAGAAAGTCATGTGAATGGAACACATCAGATTTTTCATTTTTACTTTCTCTATATGTACTATGTACATTGTGTATACAGAAGGTATTGTATATCACCCAAATATTCGATACCTAGATTTCACCGGAAATACATGTTTTCAGAGACTCCTTGATTAAAAAAAAAACAAAACATTATTATAAATATGTGCGTGTGTGTGTGTCTGTAGGCAGCATAGCTCAAAAACGAAAACTTCGGTTAAATACCTAACTTGGTATTTCAGCATCTTCCAAGGGATGCGACACGGAAGATTTGTAAGAAAATTCCTCAACCCCAAATTACCCTTTACATGAAAATTTGTTTCAAAATTTTGTTTCTCTCAAAGCTGGCTCTAGCGATTTTTTTTAAAATGCCATATATTAAAGCTATTTATATCACCAATAAAATGTATATCTTGAATTTTCTGGGAAGAGATTCTGAAGACCTGTTCATCATAATTTTGCTGAATTTTGCATAACTGGTAAACCGTAAGAGATACACAAAAACGTGCTAATCAAAAAATGTAGAGCTCGTTAAAACACACAGTTATATCATATACATTTATGTTGTAGAGTTGACCGTTTCCGAGATATTCCTTGTTATTAGTTTTAATTTTATTCTACGCAACTTTTCAACCGGAATCTTTTTTGTTTCATTCTTTTGATGTTTACTTTCTGTACACGCACTATGTACATAGTGTATTGAGAAGGTATTGCACTCCACCCAAAAATTCGATACCGAGATTTCACCGGAAATATATGTTTTAGGGTCCCTTATATCCAAAAAAATCATTTTCACAAAAAGGTCCATGTATGTGTCCGTGTGTCCGTGTGTCTGTGAACACGATAACTCAAAACCGAAAAACGGTAAAATACCAAACTTGGTATTTAAGTTCAGTAACTTCCAGGGATGCGACACAAAGATTTTCAGGAAAATCCTTCCACCTCAAACTACCCTTTACATGGAACTTTTTTCGAAAATTTTACGGAATTCGGCATAACTGCTAAACCGTAAGACTTAGATAAAAACTTACTACACAAGAAATGCAGAGCACGTTAAAACACACAATTTATGTTATACACATTTTTCGTGGAGTTGGTTGTTTTTGAGATATTCGTTGTTTTTGGTTTCAGCAATGAAGAACTTACTTTTCTCATATAGGAATTTGTCAACTCCTGTCCATATAAACAAAGGAACTTCAGTTACATAGCAACCAGCTTTTGACTAACATTTCAACCTATGGTACTCCCTTATTTCGCTTCTACTTACAAGGAAACAGTAATAAGACTATTTCTGCTAATTTGTTTTCGAGTAGTAGGAAGTAGATAAAGGCATAAGCTTTTTAACAATAATTTGTTGCAGAGACGTAGAAAAAGTCCTGTGAATGGTACACATCAGATTTTCTCGAAATGCGATGAAAATTGAACTTCAATTGTTCGCATATGGATCGGCTTTTAAAAGATTAGCCAATTTCTTTATTTCCTAATTTCCCTTCTATAATGAAGTACTGAGAAGTAAGATCAATCGTGTTTAAGTTTCTGTCGCATAACATGATGTTCATAGAAAAATACTCTTATTAGTTTCTTCGCAGAAAAAGTAGAGAAAGTCATGTGAATGCGACATATCAGATTTTTTATTAACTATGAAGCTTCGAAGGTTTTTAAATGATGCTCATTTCACACAGTATTCATTAACGTCAATTTTATAATAATATCTTGAATTTCAAATCAAGGCTGAGAGAGGCAGGAAGAAAGTTTGTATTTAATCCCTTAATAAATTAGCTTTGATATAAACAATTAATTGAAAGAATCAATCTTTAGTATTATTCTCATAAAAATTGTCAGTTGTGCCGAAAAGATCAAAACTTATACCTCGGTTAAACCTGGTAGTGAGTTACAATTCCACGCAAAAATTCTGTCTGGAAAACGTTTAACTCGTAAAATTGACGTGTTCCATTCACATTACTTTCTCTACATCGCTGTAACATATTATTATTATTAAAAATCATGTTCTTCTATATACTTTACAATACCAGAAATTAATATTAGCAGAAAGTGTCTTAATTACTTGCTTACACTAGGCTAAAGTGATAGTCAAATCTTTTAAAAGTTAGTTGATATGTGGTTGAAATCCGTCTGTATTCATGGCCAGGAGAAAGTGTGAGAAAAGTTAAGTTATTTTAAATCTGAAACAAATAACTTAAAATATCTCAGGAATATTCAATTCCACGAAAAAAACAACCATATATGACATAAAGTATGTGTTTTAACAAGGTCTACATTATTATGTGGTAAGTTTTGTCTATCTGTTACGATTTATCAATTATGCAAAAGGGATCTTTAGATATTATTCCCAGAAAATTCAAGAAATACGTATTATTTATCATGCAAATATCTTTAATATATGACAATTTATTCAAAGTCATTAGAGCCATTTTTGAGAAAATCAACATTTTCGAAATTAGTTCCATGTAAACGGCAGTTTAGGGCGGGGAAATGTGTTTCAAAACCTACGTGTCCATCCCTGGAAGATACCAAACTTAAATACCAAGATTGGTATTTTACCGACTCTTCGTTTTTGAGTTATCAGACACACACACACACACACACACACACACACGTGGACGTTTTTCCAAAAATGCTTTTTCTAGATACAGGGGATCTCGGTATCGAATTTTTGGTACGTGTAGAGAAAGTGAAAAACAAACTTGTGAAAGGATTAATAAAAGCAGTTAAAATTACGTTTAGCGTTGTTTCTGAATACAGTTAGGTTAAATCCTAAAATAAATTGAAATTCCTTTTGAAACTCAGATCTGTAAATGATGTACATGTTATATAATTTGAATTAGAGCGGTTACTTAAACATATTATTAAATCAGCCTTTATTACATATGGATAGTTTAAAACGGATAATAAATTGAGGATTGTTCGTACAAATTTAATATCACTACCAACATAAAAGTTCAACATTGAAAATGTAGTTGGAAGAATTCTTTAAAATGTGTGAATTAAACTGGCGCATATAAAAACAGAAAATATGTACTCGAATTAGCATTTCCTATCTTTGGCTACATAGGGATTTTAATATTAGACAATTACTATGACAGATACCTGTTTCTATTTTAATTCTGGTTACAATTCCTGATACCTCATGAAAATATAGGCCGTTATATATGCTGTAAAGTTAGAACTGGAGAAATTTTTCTCGGATTTTTGCGGATTTCTCCGGCTGATAAAACACGCTACTGTGCTTAATTGACAGCTGTATACATGTACATTTAATATATATTTTCTTGATCTGATTAATAGGTACATATTTTATATCAAACATGGGACTATTATAGGATTAAAAGGGAATTAACTAAACGGAGTTATATGATTTATATTCTACTGACACTAAACTAAAACAATAAGCATATATACATATTTAAAAACTATATTTTATTTCACGTAAAATACCAATTACGGGTGCTTGGGGTATTTTGGGTCGCCGATATTGAACTTTCCACAATTTTCGCAGTTGAGTGGCTTTAAATCATTTTTTAAGTTGTACTTTTTCAATGTTTTTTCTATATAGTATATATCCAGTATTGTAGGCTTTAGTCTTTTCATCAACACATGGACTCCGGCTGAAACAGAAACAAAATTAAATGAAATATGCTTTCTTTATAGCAGACTGTCTGGGTTTTGTAAGCCTTCATGATACGTTGTATCATAGTCATCATGAAATTAAATAATAATATAATGGATTGGACATTATTCATCGACAGTGTTCGCAGGCACTGGTGCAGAATGTGGTCTCTGTGGTCCCTTTGTGGTCCAAGGAAGGAAGGATGAGGGAAGAACATTTGCATGATCACAGACTTAAGCAATTTAATTTAGTCAATTTAAGTGAAGAATAACAGCATATGGAGTTATTAATGGTTTTTAGCCTATCCTATAGACTTAATGTATACATTTTCTGTATTCTAGGAACAACAAAAATGAGTCTTTATTTCATTGTGAAATAAAGTAAGTACTTTATAAATTAAAGATTATTTTAACTCCTGTGGAAGCTGCCCATTCTTTAAATAATAACAATTCCTTGTTATAAATGCTTCGACTTGCCGGGTAACGAACTAAATACAACTCTTTTAGCATGATCTAAAACTTTTTCGGGAATATCTATATTCATTCATTTATTGATTAATTTGGTGCAGTTTAAACAGTCAGAATTGAAACTGTTTATTCCGGCGGGGTTACGCAGCAACGAACAAACAACGCACTATCAATACCTCGTAATGACAACTCTAATAATATCAATAAATATATGAATATTTCAGTTAATATTAGGATAGGATAAAACGTTGTATATTACACGTGGCTTTTTAGACTATTATTTTCTCATGAGAAATTAGAACCTTCGCATTAACGAGCTCGTGTATACTAAACATCCCACTCACAAATAATAGTATATTTTTAAGCCACTAATATAAATAACTATTGCAGTATTTGTAGAGAGATAAAGGATATATTAAACTGTATCATTTTAACTCTTTATTTTAGTTGCTTACTATTTATAATAAGAAATGTGGGAAAAAATGTATTATATACGTATAGAATCAATAAATAAGCCGCTGCTTAGATGGAGTCCTTAACGGTTCCAAACTGAACGTCTCCAACGCCTTCCAGTCCAACCCAAAATCCCAAGACTCTGGGAATCTCCTGAAAAGGCTATAGCCCAAAACATTCAAAAGGTCAATCCCTCAATGCCGCCAGGAAGAACAACCTGCAGAACACTGTCACCGTATTCTTCAACTCTGAAATAAATGACAAGGAAATGATGGACAGGAAATTCAGATGGATTTAGTGAATATGCCCAGCTTTCACCAGGCACACCAGGAAACCACTAAAAACATGAATCAGAAGGGCTAGCCATGGGACTAGAACCTGGCACTTCCAGAATGAAGAGACACAAGGATGATATCGAGGTGGGGTGCTGCCATTTCACTTCCGTGGATTTAGGAATAGTAAAAGGACACGCCCAGTGTTGCCGGAATAATTAAAAGTTCTCAAATTCCTTTTTAGCATGTAAATATTGACTAATCTTCTTCCTTCCAAGGTTTAGCCAATGACATGTTCCGAGGCTAATTCCATATCAGTTGTGTCCATCGTCTTCCTGGTCGCCCTATGTCTCTTGTTCCCTTAGGTTTATAATAATATGCTGGCCTAGGTAATCTACAAGGTGGCATTCTCATTATGTGTTCTTTCCATCGCTTCTATTTTTTTTTCAAGGTCCGATCGGCTGCGAAATTAAAACCATAGTCAAAATCATATGAAGCTTTGCGCAGATTTTTGCGCAGTATGTCTACTATGACCGCTGATTGCATCAGGTTTTCGTGAACACATGCAGGGAACGTCGTACAGAGCGAAGAGGGCGGTGGCCACCCTTTACACTGTTCTGGCGTCGCAAATGCCGGTCCACTTAAAGATACGTCTTTCCAATGCTCACATAGCCCCTCTAATGCTCTACGCCTGCGAAGTATGGGGTATGTCAGCTGATTCCTGGCATCTCTTGTTACAGCGAATACAGAATAGAGGACTTAGGGCAATCTATTCTGTATGTCAACGTTTTCTAGTGAGGCTACTACATAAAGCTTCGGCCCTCCCATACGTGGGGAATGTAATTAGGCGCCAGGCTCAGAAATTCTACGCCATATTGGGCAAACACGAGACCGCACTTGTCAGATTGCTAGGGGAGTACTTACATACTGAACGCCGATTCAGGCGGTATCGGGTTCCCCTCATGGTTTGCAGGCACCCCCGGTAACAACGGCTTTAAACTAGCCAACAGCAAACTAGCTGAACTAAGCACATTGGGGTGGTCAATCAAAATTCTCCAACAAAAACAATTTTAATCAAATCAAACACCAGCGGAGTAGAGGAAAAGGATGCTGCTCCTAAAAAGTGCAACCGTTTGAGGAACCTATCTAGCGCTACCTCCTTAACATCATCACCCGAAACCTCAATTATTAGCCAACCTAAACCAGTGATTAAGCCCTTACCATGGTAGGTACACAGAAGCTACACCTAGGCTCATGTCAGTTATAAGCGCGCAGTGAGAAATTAAACATACTACAACAATAGCATTGCCCGCCAAATGTAATGTGAGAGCTGACCTTGAAATTTCATACAGCACAGCAATTGTGAACCGACGATTATTTCGAATCCCTGATCCACACACTGAAGGAGATTATTGATCTGTTGACATCCACTTCCTTCCCTGATCACCTGCATCATGAACGTCTGTCTGTTTGCAGTGCTTCCAAGTTCCTGCACCATTGCAGTACTTTGCTGTCACTCATGATCACCCTTTAGTGTTGCTCATTTGTCAGTTGCGTTGCACCCCTCCACATGAGGAAATCGAGCTAGAGAACTATACTTTCGACTCCCAACGGTGTTCTTATTATCTTAGTTTCTAATTCTATCTCTTCTAGCCTTCCCCACCAAATACCGCACAAATTACACATGTGCTGCTTCTAAGCGTCGTTGTTTTGACTTCTGAACGTCCAGATTTCATTCCCATATTTCAAGGCTGGCTTAGCTACTACTTTATAGAGTCTGTTTTATTTCGTTCTCATATTTCTTCCAAAATATTTCTTTCAGTTTATTGTATTTTATTATGTTCGTTTCCAAATCTACATTAATTCTTTTCGTACCGATTTAACATCCCAAATAATTAAAAGTGGATATCTGTTCTATTATTTTGTTATCTGTTACTTGTCTTTTATTTTTCCCATCCATTGCCATCGATTTGGTTTTCTGTGGTCTCCTTTATTATTTCATTCAGGATATTCGCCGGTCTTTGTAAATTATCTTCCAAATCTGCTAGCAATATCTGATCATCCGTGAAGAATACTGTTTTATATATATTATTAATGAGTTATCAATTTTCCTTAATAATTAATTAGGAAGAAAGTTCATTGTAATCAGTTTTGGTTGGATCAAACTAATTCAAATGATTTCTGAATGTGTAATTATTAATGTTGTATATATTATTCGTATATAATAAAAATGGTATGTAAGGATGTCATAATTAAAAGCAGGGAAAAAATCCTCACGGCGAAAACGGGTATCGAGACCATACCGATAGCAGAAAAATTTGGCGACATGCACGAGCACAATCTAACCTCTGTTCATTCTACTCCAATATTGATACTTTGGAGCATCGCCTTATATCTTGTCGGTAGGTTACTGGCTTTTCATTAGTAACTATCTCACCAAATGATGCCAGCCGGGGGCCCCGCCGTGCCTGGAGAAACTCTGACGCCTGGAATTTGGTTTCCCGAATACCTACAACACTGTGTGATCTGGTTGATAGCGGGAAGGATAGAAAAAGAATATCGGCAAGAGAGAGGACTGGTTTGGCTTCCTGAGACAAGAACGTTGGAAGTTGACCAAGTCCGGATCTATCGTGATATGCAGCCATTTATTACACGGTTTGAAGCTACCAACTAATATTGTTGGTCCCTCTGCTGACTATCACCTCAACATTATCAAGTCCTGACAATGTTGTTGGTTTAAGCTTCCCGCTGCTGTGAGGAGAGTTCATTCTACAAAATTACGAACACAACTGACGAAAAGAACAAAATTCCCCAAAACGTGAAATAGGACTAATCACAATGGCGAAGTAAACACAATAAAATGACATGTAATAAACATAAATATAATAATAATTATAATAATACAAATAACGCTCCTATGGTCCCACTTTTCTACTGGATCTTCCTCTCTCCTTTTCACCTCATCCCCCGCCCCCAAAAGGTAAATACGAGAATCGGCTAAATCCCGGGCCTCACACAGATATGGCACCACTAGGTCAGTTAGACGATAACATCGTATAGTTTAACTCTAGACTAGCTTGTATCCATAGTTACAGCAATAGCTTGTTTAGTTTTCGAATGACACCATTTTAAACAAGACAATTTTAGACTTTTCACGAAAATGGAGGATTTGGAAAAACGGGCAGTGGTTAAATACTTCCATTTGAAAAGTTTAACGCATAAAGAAATCTAAGGAGGAAATGGACAGTACATTGAAAGACTGTCCCTTCATATTCAATAATGATTAAAAGGTGGGATGCAGAGTTCAAAATGGGACGTATGAGCACTAGTGATGAGCCTAGCTCTGATAACTCCAGAGATCATTAAAAAAATTCACCATTAAGTACTGGAAGACTGCAGATTAAAGTTGTTCGAGAAAGCAGAGATTACAAACGTATCAAAAGAACGTACAGGTAATATTTTGAGTAATGTTTTGGGCTTTCAGAAGATAGCTGCCGCGTTTGTTAACACCTGATCAAAAGTTGCAAAAAAAAATTGTTCTGTTAAGAATATGCACCACTACCGTAAAAATCCTAGTGACTTTTTGAGACAGCTTATCACCATGGATGAAACTTGGATAAATCATTACACTCCTGAAAGTAAATCACAGTCAAAACAGTGGATTGCGCCAGGTGAACCAACTCCAAAAAGAGGCAAAGTCAATTTTGTCAGCTAACAAGTTTATAGCGAATGTTTTTTGAGGTGCACAAGGAATTATTTTTTATTGATTACTTGGAAAAGTGTAAACGTATCACTGGTGACTACTACGCAAACTTACTGCAGCGCTTGAGAGATGAGGTGAAAATAAAGATACCCCATTTGGCCCATCATGCGAATTAAAGTTCGAATTACTTGAACATTTACCCTATTTGCCAGATCTAGCACCCAGTGACTACTACCAGTTCCCATACCTCAAAAAATTTCCTCCAACGAAGATCCCATAGCAACGAGGAGGTCATTGATGCGGTAAACAGCTATTTTCAGGACCTTGATAAATCGCACTACAGATATGGTTTAATTAAATTAGAACACCGAAGTGATAAATATATTATAGCCTTTCTGGATATTATGTTCAGAAATAAAGCACAAAACAAAAAATTAAATGCGGTTTTGATTGAGAAGCTCGAGACTTATCAGCCGACCCAAGTAAAATAAGAGAGAGAGAGGGAGGGAGAGAAAGAGAAGAGCCAGGTGCGCTATGCACAATTAATAACATTTATTAATCACACAAAAGGTGGATAATCTATTTTCTATTACTTTTTGCAATGAATGAAGAATATCCGAAACTGGAATTAGTGCGGCTGGAAAAGTAGACATACTTACTTTGACCGGTGGTTGCCAGGTTGCTAGTGAAAATTCCCATGTTGTCATCCAAGTATTTGTAAGAGTATTTTCCATTGAATAATTCTATAACATATAGAACAACAATGATACAATTTTTACGAATGAAAATTTAGTAGAGAATAAATCAATAAAAATCTGTAGTGTTCCATTCACTTGACTTTCTCTACATTTCTATAGCAAATTATTGTTAAAAAGTATATTCTTCTATCTACCTTATAATAATCGAGATAAGCATTATCCATCCAGCCAACCATCCGTCCGTTCGTCCATAAATGAAAGCGCTCAGAAAAAACGTATATTTCATTCTCAAAGAATATAGTACATATTAGGCTTAGGTTTGTGGATAAACAACAAAAAACCCAACATCGTATCCTGAGACAAGCAAATAATTTGGCGAAGGAAATATTTTTTGGTACCACGAAAAGGAATATACCACTACGATTATTTTCAAATAAATATTTTTACCCCTAAAGGAAAAGTTCTAAAACAAATTGAGTGAAGAGAAAGTAAATGGTCAAAACTACGATTCTGTTAAAAATTTATGGGAGCAGTTTAATATTCGAAACTTAAAAGAATATTTTTTGTCATATCTACTTAACCTCGGAGATATTTTTTAAACATTCAGAGAGCAAAGCTGGATACTCATAAAGTTTATCCTGTCCATTACTTTCCATTCGCTGGGGTTATTTGTGATGCTGTTTACCGAAATTGAGCTTGAACTATTACTGGATTATGATCAGCTTCTCATGGTGGGGTCTGTCAAAAATATGAGGGTTTGATCGTCATATACCATCTCAATTTATCACTTATCAAGACGCTACTAGCCAACATGACTGGGCTATGCAGCATTCTTTACCTTGTGGAGATTTTCAATAGGTTTCATCTGGCATAAATAAACAGAAACATCAAAAGAACGTTATTCTTTTGTTCGTTTATGTGTGTGCGTTTAAGGGTCGTACAATACAGCCGTTTTCCAACATGTTGAATATTAATTAAGCAACGCTTTTTTCATGGCTATATTTTCACACCTTCAAACTGCATCTCAGTTATTGTGAAAATTGGAAAATGTACATGGTATAAAATATTTTAATGGAATTTATAGCGGTTATTAAACCCAATAATAATTACATTTTTGCCTTATATTAAAGTTATAGCTTGCATTGTTATTTAAAAAAATCTGATGTGTTCCAAGGACATGACTTCCTCTATATCTCTGCAATAAATTATTTTTAAAAAGCTTATGCTTTTATTTACTTCCCACTAATTGAGAAAAAATTAGCAGAAATAGTCTTTTTCTTGCCTCCTTGTAAGTAGAAGCGAAATAAGGCAGTATCATAGGTTAAAGTGATAGACAAAAGCTGGTTGCTATGTGACTGAAGTTCCTTTGTTTGTATGAACACCAGATAACAAAGTCCTGTATGAGAAATAATAGAATTATAGCTTAAACCAAAAACAAGGAATATCTAAAACAACAATCAACTCCACGAAAAAAATGCACACAACATAAATTGTATGTTTTAATGCACTCTACATTTTTTCGTGTGGTAAGTTTTTGTCTCCCTCTTACGGTTTAGCACATATACAAAATTCCGTAAAATTTACTCAGAATAAAGTAGTCTTCACAGGCTATTCCCAGAAAATTCAAAATATACATTTTATTTGTCAGGTGAATATCTTTAATATACGATATTTTAATCAAAATCGTTAGAGCCATTTTTTATAAAATCAAAATTTTCGAAAAAAGTTCCATATGAAGGTAGTTTGAGTGGGGCGGATTTTTCTCAAAATCTTATGTCGCATCCCCGGAATGCAACACTTAAATACCAAATTTGGTATTTTACCGACTTTTCGAGTCATCGTGTTCACAGACACACGGACACACGCCCTCCGTAGTGTAATGGTTACCATGCTGGCTTCATATACACATGGTCGCGGGTTCAAACCCGGCGGAGGACGATGGACTTTTTCGGGTGTAAAAATCCTTAGCATGGCTTCCTTCGGAAGGGAAGTAAAGCCGTTGGTCCCGTGTCGTAGATTTACGGCACATAAAAGAACCTCAAGCCTGATAAGAGAGGCCTCTGAGCAAAATTAAGCGGTCTTTCACGCCCAATATAGAATGGGACGCTGAGAACCACAGCAGTTAAAGGGCGTCCATAAATAACACGCCATTTCCATTTACGGACACACACGGACCTTTTTCTGAAAATACTTATTTTTGGATACAGGGGACCCTAAAACATATATTTCCGGTGAAATTTCGATATCGAATTTTTTGGTGGAGTGTAATACATGCTCCATACACCATGTACATAGTGCGTATAGAGAATGTAAAAATAGTGTCTTAATTCTTTGACTGTGCCAGGTGATGCATCTTTAAAAGTTATCACATAAATAAATTCAGTTTTACACCAAAAAAAAAAAAGATTACAAATACATCTTTAATACTTTATTACTTTTTCTACACGTACTATGCACCTAGTGTATAGAGAAGGTATTGCACCCCACCAAAAAATTCGATACCGAAATTTCACTGGAAATATATGTTTTAGGGTCCCCATGTATCAAAAAAAAAAAAAAAAAAAAAAAAAAAAAAAAAAAAAAAAAAAAAAAAAAAAAAAGCATTTTCAGAATAAATTCCGTGTGTGTGTCTCAAAAACGAAAAGTTGCTAAAATACCAAACTTGGTATTTAAGTTTAGTATCTTCCAGGGATGCTACTCGAAGATTTTGAGAAAAATCCCCCTACCCCAATCTACCCTTTGCATGGAACTTTTTTCGAAAATTTTGATTTTATCAAAAACGGGTCTAATAATTTGATTAAAATGTCGTTTATTAAAGATATTTACCTGACAAGCAAAAATGTATATCTTGAATTTTCTGGGAATAGCCTCTGAAGACTTCTTTATTCTGGATGAATTTTACGGAATTTTGCATAACTACTAAACCGTAATACATAGCACACAAAAAATGCAAAGCACGATAAAACATACAATTTATGTTATATACATTTTTTTGTGGAGTTGGTCGTTTCTGAGATATTCTTTGTTTTTTGGTTTTACCTTTAAAAGAACTTACACTTTTTTCATACAGGAATTTGTAAACTCCTGTGCATAATAACAAAGGACTTCAGTCACATAGAAACCAACATTTGACTATCACTTTAAACTATGGTACTTCCTTATTTCGCTTCTACTTGCAAAGAATCAAGTAATAAGAATATTTCTGTTTATTTTTTCTCAATTATCATGAAGTAAATAAAGGCATACGCATTTTAACAATAATTTGTTGCAGAAATGTTGAGAAAGTCATGTGAATGAAACATATCAGATTTTTTTATACAATCCCCTAACTAGTGTGGAAAAACGGATTACTCTTCCGTTTTTCCCGAAAATTTTTATTTTTGAAAAGTTAATAACTCATCTATTAAAATTGGGGCATTATTCAGAATAAGTAATATGTCTACTTTTTGTTTAATGTGCTTAAGAGAGGCAGAATAAAAAAATCACAGTAACCCATTGAATAATTGTATTGTGTTGAGCCCGTATTTACGTGTCACTATAAACGATGTAAATATATAAACACAATAAAGAAATAAGTATATATATATACAGGGTTATTCAAAAAGAAAGAACAGATTTCAAACTTTTACTGCTTCCAAACTACAAAAGATAGAAGCATGATTCCAACGTTCATGGAGAGAGAAAAGTTTACAATTGAAATAGCGTGGGTGCTAGAAGTTCCAATCACCACCGCATTGGCGCTGTTGTTTGTTGTATGTCTGTAGTGAAATGGCGGCGACACCTCAAGAGAAATCATTTTGTGTGCTGCAATTAGCAAAGCTAGAGTCCATTGTTGCAGTTACGAGCATTTCGCTGTCAATTTAATAAACAATCGCCGCGTCACAAGCAAATTTACGAGTGGCATCGAAAATTCGTAGAAGATTGCTTGTGCTAAGGAAAAGCACGGGACGCGAATGTCGAGCATATTCGTACACTTTACGAAAGGATCCCAAAGAAATCAACATCACGAGCAACCAACCAACGGTGGCGAGTTCCAATATATCGTCTGCATCTGAAGCCATACAAACTACAGTTATTGCAAGCATTGAATCCTGACGACCACAACAAAAGTTACGAATTGTACATTGGCATGTTAAAAGATGTGTAAGAAGACAATTTTACTCAACGATTAATGCTTTCCAATGAAATTTTTCATGCAAGATGGTGCCCCGCCTCATGTCTCTTACCACGTCCGACGTTACTTGAATAACACGTTTGCAGGACGTTGAATTGCGAGAGGAGGAGCTGATCAGCTTTAACGCCGGTGGCCTCTCAGGTATCCAGATCTCACTCCATGTGATTTTTATCTATGGGGTTACGTAAAAGATCATCTTTTTATCCCTCCTATGCCGGGCACTCTTGAAGATCTACAACATCAAATTGTTGAAGCTGCAAATTCGATAACTGGAGACCAGCTGATTCGTGTGTGGCAAGAAATGTGCCACCGTTTTGACATATGTCGTGTAAGACACGGTGTTCATATTGAATGCCTATTATAAAAATGTACACTTTTCTATCTCCATGAACGTTGCAATCATGTATGCTAAAAGTAACGGCAAATATTCATGCTTTGCGGACTTTGCTAGATAACGCGCTTAAGTACATTCCTGAGCTGATGATGGCAATCACTCCTGAAGTGAGGGGTAGATACAGTTAGAAAATAGGGGTTTTGCCTTAAGACATAGGAGTGTTAAGCGATGTCCGGGCCAATATAGAATACAAATAATAATTTTGGCAAAGAGAATCTTGTGCTATAACAAGAAATTCAAGAAATTTCGGGAAAGATGTTGAGAGTGGTGCGGGGAGGGGGGGAATTCCAAGATGTCAGACTCTGTTCTCTGACAGGGAGGACGCTTCAGCTCTTACTGCAGATAGGTAAAGTCCTTGCCGGGTTTGGGTCCCTGTGGGACCTTGAAAATGAACAAACACTTCAGCTTTTACTATTGATAGGGAAAGTCCGAGTCCCCGCGGGAATTCGAAACTTCAACTTGTGCACATAGGGAAAGTTTGTGTCGAACTTCAAAAGAGGTCTAACCCCAAATATTGAAACCATATATCGCATGGCGATATAGAAAAGTAACCTCTGGGCTGTGAACGAAGTTTCATTATGAAACAACATCCGATGAGAACCTGTTAAGTGTGTCTCTGTTCGGTTTGGTCTGTAGGTCGAAACTATTTAATAAAATCTGAACATGTAAATGGTTACTCAATACCCAGGAACCCAATCCACAGGAAAGGCGTCGATGAGGATCCACCATTCCCTGGGAAAGCAGCAAATACGACGTCCATGCTCTCGCCGACCTGTAGTGGGAGTAGAAATCCACATAAGTACGTAATGATCGGATTCCTTTTAAATTCCTATCACCCCTCGGAGATTTCACTCCCGATTCCCGACCAAATAGGCACAGTATGGAACGTTTTAAGTATAGAAAGTGATGGAAAATAAGTTTTGAAGTTCTGAGTGTCTATTAATAAGAGGCGTTCTCCAACACTCGAGAACCTGTGCATGCTGCTGGATATCCACTGCAATAATTTTGAATAGGTAACATTATTTTATACGTTAATCTTCCTACAACATAGACATTTCTGGTTTAAGTTAATTTTAATTTTTAATTTCAGTTCTATTTCAGTTACAAAAGTATTTTACTGTACTCACATAATCTGAAATGAAGACAAAAATGTTAGTAATTTTTAGATCATTTTATAGGTCCTTAGCTTCATTTAATAGGCATTTGAAGCGCACCAACTGAGAAAAACAAAATGTTTACTTAAAGTTTATAACTCAATTTTTTTTTAATTTTTCACAATTTTTAATTTCTCTAGCCCCATATGTACAATGTACATAGGAATAGAGAAGTATTGTACTCCACCCAAAAGTTCGATACCGAGATTTCACCGGAAATACATGTTTTAGGACCCCCTGTATCCAAAAAAAAAGCATTTTCAGAAAAAGGTCCGTGTGTGTGTCCGTGTGTCTGTGAAAAGATAACTCAAAAACGAATAGTAGCTAAAATACCAAACCTGGTATTTAAGTTTAGCATCTTCCAGGGATGCGACACGAAGATTTTGAGAAAAATCCCCCCACCCCAAACTACCCTTTACATAGAACTTTTTTCGAAAATTTTGATTTTCTTAAAAATGGCTCAAACGATTTTGATTAACATATCCTATATTAAATATATTTACCTAGCAAATAAGATGTATATCTTGAATTTTCTGGGAATAGCTTCTGAAGACCTGTTTATTCTGAATGAATTTTGCTTAATGTGGCATAACTAGTAAACCGTAACAGAGAGACAAAAACTTACTGTACAAAACATTTAGGTCTTGTTAAAATACACAAGTTATATCATATACATTTTTCTCGTGCAGCTTACTGTTTTTGAGGTATTCATTGTTATTAGTTTCAGTTGTGAAGTACTTATACTTCTCCCAGGCGGGAGTGTCCGTTTTTCTTTTGTTCTACTCCTGGCCAAGAAAAGAAGCGATTTGTGATGACAATCGCATAACGACAGCTTTTAAAACATTTGACTATTAGTTCAGCCTAGTGTATTCCCTTATTTTCTTCCTACTTATACGGAACTAAATAATAACATTGTGTTAATGAGTACCACGATTAGCAAGGTGCAGAAAGAAGAACAATTTTATGTATGAAGTTTGTAGAACAGCTAGAGAAAGTCATGTGAGTGTAACACATCAGAATTTTTTTTTTTTGGTAGTTTAACGTCCTTTAACCTGGTTTGGTCATATCGGACGATGAATGCAATTGATGATATGATGCTCAAATGATCTCGGGGTCCATGGATCTTAAAGTTACTCGACATTCGTCTTCTCTGAATAAGGGAAAACCCCGAAAAAACCCTTACCCGGGAAACTCACCCTAAGCGAGATTCGAACTTACGACCCTTTGAACGTGAGGCAGACATGCTATCACCACGCTACCCAGGCGGACAAAATTTTGTTATCAAATATTACTTTAAATGCAACTAAAATTTCCTATATGTCTAGAAGTATCTACAGTCAATAGTAAAGTTTCAAAAATGTAAGTAACTTTAGAGATTAAAATTTTAACTATTCCACCCACCACCCCACCACAAAAAAAAAAAAGGGGGGGGGGAGAAACATTCCCATTTAGAGGTTCTTATGTCTTCAAAATTTCATTTCGAAAATGCCCCTAATTTCTCAAATAATGGGGTGCGTGGGTCAAATTGGTTGCACATTATATCTACATTAAGAATTTATTTTTATTTTCTCTACACGCACTATGTACACAGAGTATAGAGAAGGTATTGTATTCCACCCAAATATTCTTCACCGGAAATACATATTTTGGGTCCCCCTGAATCAAATAAAACATTTTTGGAAAAAGGGCTGTGTGTGTGCCTGTGGACGGCATAGCTCAAAAACGAAAAGTTCGTTGAATACAAAACTTCGTATTTAAGTTTGGTATCTTCCAAGGATGCGACACGAAGATTTTCAATAAAATTCCCTCATTCCCAACTGCCTTATAGATGTAAAATTTTTCGAAAATTTTTATTTTCTCAAAAATGGCTGTAATGCTTTTGATTAAATCTCTTATATTTAAGATATTTACATCCATTATATCTTGCATTTTCTAGAGATAACCTCTGAAGATATATTTATTCTGGATGAATTTTACGGAATGTTGCATAAATGTTAAACCTTAAGAGATGGACAAAAACTTAACACACAAAAATGTAGAGTATGTTAAAACACCCAATTATGATATATTCATTTTTACTTTCTCTATACGCACTATGTACATAGTGTATAGAGAAGGTATTGCACTCCACCAAAAAATTCGATACCGAGATTTCGCCGGAAATATATGTTTTAGGGCCCTCTTTATCTAAAAAATACATTTTTGGAAAAAGGTCCGTGTGTGTGTGTGTCCGTGTGTCCGTGTGTCTGTGTGTCTGTGAACACGATTACTCAAAAACGAAAAGTAGGTAAAATACCAAACTTGGTATTTAAGTTTAGTATCTTCCAGAGATGCGACACGAAGATTTTGAGAAAAATCCCCCACTCCAAACTACCGTTTACATGGAACTTTTTTCGAAAATTTTGATTTTTTCAAAAATGGCTGTAACGATTTTGATTAAAATTTCGTATATTAAAGGTATTTACCTGACAAATGAAATGTATATCTTGAATTTTCTGTGAATAGCCTCTGAAGAATAGTTTATTCTGGATGAATTTTACTGAATTTTGAATAACTGCTAAAGCGTATGAGATGGACAAAAACTTAGTGCACAAAAATGTAGAGCACGTGAAAACACACAATCTATGTTTAATACATTTTTTTCTGGAGTTCGTCGTTTTTGTGACATTCCTTATTTTTGGTTTCTGCTATGAAAAATTTATACATTTTTCATACAGGAATTGTCAACCGCTGTCCATACAAACACAGGAACTTCAGTCATATAGCAACCAGCTTTGGACTTCACTTTAACCTATGGTACTCCCTTATTTCTCTTCTACTTACAAGGAAGCAAGTAATATGGCTATTTCTACTAATTAGCAGGAAGTAAATAGAAACATAAGCTTTTTAAGAATAATTTGTTGCAGGGATATAGAGAAAGTCATGTGAATGATACATATCAGATTTTTTCTTGAAGTTAATCGTTTTTGAGTTATTTCTTTTTTTCAGCTTTGAAAAAACTAATGCCTTTCTCATACAGGACTTTGTGAACTCGTGTCCATACAAACAAAGGAACTTCAGTCACCTAACAATCAAGTTTTGCCTATCACTTTAATCTATGTTAGTCTCTTATTTCGCTTCTTACTTATGAGGAAGCAAGTAATAGGAATATTTCTGCTAATTTTTTCTGGATTAGCATGAAGTAAATAGAAGCATTCAGTTTTAGTAATAATTTGATGCAGAGATGTATAGAAAGTCATGTGAGTGGAATACATCAGATTTTTTACAAAGTATTTTTTCAATTTCCTCTTGTTTGCAAGTGCTGGTATAACAGACTTTGAAGCATTCTGCTTACTTAGATAATCACTAATCAATTTACTTACTCTGATCAAAATCTGCTATGTACCCTCCTCCATTCACCGGCGTAAGGGTTCCGATGACAGCAATTAGATGGTTACAGCTGAAAGCAAATACATAAATATAATATTCCTCCTAATTTATAATACACACGCAACTACCCACGTACACACACATATATAAACACACGCACATATACGTACATATATTTAAACACAGACGTATACATATGACAAACGTACTCACACGTATCTCATGCGCGTACCACACCTAGACATCCGGACACTACATATTCTACACGTGCACATACACATACCGACATGCACATATACATACACATGGTTCCACACGTTCTTAAAATCGTACACACACATTCATACCGGTATACACACACTTACAAGTATGTACAGGTATATACACATACCTATAAGACGTACACTCACATATACATACACATACACATATGTACACACATACTCATACATGTACACACACATACTCATACACTACACACATACTCATACACGTGCACACACATATCCATACACATACACATATGTACACACATATCCATACACATACACATATGTACACACATATCCATACACATACACATATGTACACACATATCCATACACATACACATATGTACACACATACCCATACACGTACACTCACGTACTCATACACTACACACGCACTCATACACGTGCATACACATATGTACACACATACTCATACACGTACACACTCATATCCATACACTACACACATACTCATACACATACACAGACATACTCATACACGTACACACACATACTCATACACGTACACACACGTACTCATACACATACACACACGTACTCATACACATACACAGACATACTCATACACGTACACACACGTACTCATACACGTACACACATACTCATACACATACACACACGTACTCATACACGTACACACACGTACTCATACACGTACACACATACTCATACACATACACACACGTACTCATACACGTACACACGTACTCATACACGTACACACACATACTCATACACATACACACACGTACTCATACACGTACACACACATACTCATACACATACACACACGTACTCATACACGTACACACACGTACTCATACACGTACACACACGTACTCATACACGTACACACACATACTCATACACATACACACACGTACTCATACACGTACACACACATACTCATAAACATACACACACGTACTCATACACGTACACACACGTACTCATACACGTACACACACGTACTCATACACATACACACACATACTCATACACATACACACACGTACTCATACACATACACACACGTACTCATACACGAACACACACATACTCATACACATACACACACGTACTCATACACGTACACACACATACTCATACACGTACACACACGTACTCATACACGTACACACACGTACTCATACACGTATACACACATACTCATACACATACACACACGTACTCATACACGTACACACACATACTCATACACATACACACACGTACTCATACACGTACACACACATACTCATACACATACACACACGTACTCATACACATACACACACGTACTCATACACGTGCACACCCATTTATACATAAACACACGCACTCATACATGTACACACGTACTCATACATGTACACACGTACTCATACATGTACACACGTACTCATACTCGTAATCCCACGTACTCATACACGAACACACGTACTTATACATGTACACACGCACTCATACACGAACACACGTACTCATACATGTACACACGCACTCATACACGAACACACGCACTCATACATGTACACACGCACTCATACACGAACACACGTACTTATACATGTACACACGCACTCATACACGAACACACGCACTCATACATGTACACACGCACTCATACACGAACACACGTACTTATACATGTACACACGTACTCATACTCGTAATCACACGTACTCATACACGAACATACGTACTCATGCACGTAATCACACGTACTCATACACGTACTCATACATGTACACACGTACTCATACACATACACACGTATTCATACACGTACACACGTACTTATACATGTACACACGTACTCATACCCGTACACACGTACTCATACATGTACACACGTACTCATACACGTATACACGTGCACACGAACACATACACGTACACACGTACTTATACACGTAAACCGCACTCATACACGTACACACATTCTCATACACGTACATACGTACTCATACACGTACACACGCATTTATACATGTACACACGAACTCATACATGTACACACGTACTCATACTCGTAATCACACGTACTTATACACGTAAACCGCACTGATACACGTACACACATTCTCATACACGTACATACGTACTCATACACGTACACACGCATTTATACATGTACACACGAACTCATACATGTACACACGTACTCATACTCGTAATCACACGTACTCATATACGTACACACGTACTCATACATCTACACACGTACTCATACACGTACACATGCATTTATACATGTACAAAGGAACTCATACATGTACACACGTACTCATACTCGTAATCACACGTACTCATACACGTACACACGTACTCGTACATCTACACACGTACTCATACACGTACATACGTACTCATACACGTACACACGCATTTATACATGTACACACGAACTCATACATGTACACACGTACTCATACTCGTAATCACACGTACTTATACACGTAAACCGCACTCATACACGTACACATGTACACACGTACTCATACACGTACACACGTACACACGTACTCATACACGTACACACGTACTTATACATGTACACACGTACTTATACATGTACACACGAACTCATACACGTACACACGTACTTATAGACGTACACACGTACTTATACATGTACAGACGTACTTATGCATGTACACACGTACTCATACGCGTACACAGGTACTCATACGCGTACACACGTACTCGTACACGTACACACCTTCTTATATATGTACACAAGTACTTATGTATGTACACATGTACTCATACATGTACACACGTACTCATACACGTACACACGTACTTATACATGTACACACGTACTCATACACGTACACACGTACTTATATATGCACACATGTACTCATACACGTACACACGTACTTATACATGTACACACGTACTCTTACACGTACACACGTACTCATACACGTACACACGTACTCATACACGTACACACATACTCATACGTACACAGGTACTCATACATGTACACAAGTACTTATATATGTACACATGTACTCATACATGTACACAAGTACTTATATATGTACACTTGTACTCATACATGTACACACGTACTTATACATGTACACACGTACTCATACATGTACACACGTACTCATACATGTACACTTGTACACATACATGTACACAAGTACTTATATATGTACACATGTACTCATACATGTACACACGTACTCATACATGTACACAAGTACTTATATATGTACACTTGTACTCATACATGTACACACGTACTCATACATGTACACACGTACTTATATATGTACACTTGTACTCATACATGTACACATGTACTCATACATGTACACACGTACTCATACATGTACACAAGTACTTATATATGTACACATGTACTCATACATGTACACAAGTACTTATATATGTACACTTGTACTCATACATGTACACACGTACTCATACATGTACACACGTACTCATACATGTACACTTGTACTCATACATGTACACAAGTACTTATATATGTACACACGTACTCATACATGTACACACGTACTCATACATGTACACACGTACTCATACATGTACACACGTACTCATACATGTACACTTGTACTCATACATGTACACAAGTACTTATATATGTACACTTGTACTCATACATGTACACACGTACTCATACATGTACACTTGTACTCATACATGTACACACGTACTCATACATGTACACTTGTACTCATACATGTACACAAGTACTTATATATGTACACTTGTACTCATACATGTACACACGTACTCATACATGTACACTTGTACTCATACATGTACACAAGTACTTATATATGTACACACGTACTCATACATGTACACACGTACTCATACATGTACACTTGTACTCATACATGTACACACGTACTCATACATGTACACACGTACTCATACATGTACACATGTACTCATACATGTACACAAGTACTTATACATGTACACTTGTACTCATACATGTACACACGTACTCATACATGTACACACGTACTCATACATGTACACTTGTACTCATACATGTACACAAGTACTTATACATGTACACTTGTACTCATACATGTACACATGTACTCATACATGTACACAAGTACTCATACATGTACACATGTACTCATACATGTACACATGTACTCATACATGTACACATGTACTTATATATGTACACTTGTACTCATACATGTACACAAGTACTTATATATGTACACTTGTACACATACATGTACACAAGTACTTATATATGTACACTTGTACTCATACATGTACACACGTACTCATACATGTACACTTGTACTCATACATGTACACAAGTACTTATATATGTACACAAGTACTCATACATGTACACATGTACTCATACATGTACACATGTACTCATACATGTACACAAGCACTCATACATGTACACATGTACTCATACATGTACACATGTACTTATATATGTACACATGTACTCATACATGTACACATGTACTCATACATGTACACGTGTACTTATATATGTACACACGTACTCATACATGTACACATGTACTCATACATGTACACATGTACTCATACATGTACACATGTACTCATACATGTACACATGTACTCATACATGTACACATGTACTCATACATGTACACAAGTACTCATACATGTACACATGTACTCATACATGTACACAAGTACTCATACATGTACACATGTACTCATACATGTACACATGTACTCATACATGTACACATGTACTCATACATGTACACATGTACTCATACATGTACACAAGTACTTATATATGTACACTTGTACTCATACATGTACACAAGTACTTATATATGTACACTTGTACTCATACATGTACACAAGTACTTATATATGTACACATGTACTCATACACGTACACAAGTACTTATATATGTACCTTTGTACTCATACATGTACACAAGTACTTATATATGTACACTTGTGCTCATACATGTACACACGTACTCATACATGTACACAAGTACTCAGACGCTTACACACAGGTACTAATACAGGTACACACAGGTACTCATACACGGGCACACACAAATACAGACGTACACAGTTTCCCATACACGTATATACAAACGTACACATACACACTTGTACTGATACACGTACACACATACTTATATAGGTACACACTTGTACTGATACACGTACACACATACTTATATAGGTACACACTTGTACTGATACACGTACACACATACTTATATAGGTACACACTTGTACTGATACACGTACACACATACTTATATAGGTACACACTTGTACTAATACACGTTCACACATACTTATATAGGTACACACTTGTACTGATGCACGTACACACATACTTATATAGGTACACAATTGTACTGATACACGTTCACTCATACTTATATAGGTACACACTTGTACTGACACACGTACACACATACTTATATAGGTACACACTTGTACTGATACACGTACACACATACTCATATAGGTACACACTTGTACTGATACACGTACACACATACTTATATAGGTACACACTTGTACTGATACACTTTCACACATACTTATATAGGTACACACTTGTACTGATGCACGTACACACATACTTATATAGGTACACACTTGTACTGATACACGTACACATATACTTATATAGGTACACACTTGTACTGATGCACGTACACACATACTTATATAGGTACACACTTGTACTGATACACGTACACACATACTTATTTAGGTACACACTTGTACTGATACACGTACACACATACCTATATAGGTACACACTTGTACTGATACACGTACACACATACTTATATAGGTACACAATTGTACTGATACACGTACACACATACTTATATAGGTACACACTTGTACTGATACATGTACACACATACTTATATAGGTACACAATTGTACTGATACACGTTCACTCATACTTATATAGGTACACACTTGTACTGATGCACGTACACACATACTTATATAGGTACACACTTGTACTGATACACGTACACACATACTTATATAGGTACACACTTGTACTGATACACGTACACACATACTTATATAGGCACACACTTGTACTGATACACGTTCACTCATATTGATATAGGTACATACTTGTACTGATACACTTTCACACATACTGATATAGGTACATACTTGTATTGATACACGTACACACATACTCATATAGGTACACACTTGTACTGATACACGTACACTCATACTTATATAGGTACACACTTGTACTGATACACGTACACACATACTTATATAGGTACACACTTGTACTGATACACGTTCACTCATACTTATATAGGTACACACTTGTATTGATACACGTTCACACATACTCATATAGGTACACACTTGTACTGATACACGTACACACATACTTATATAGGTACACACTTGTACTGATACACGTACACATACATACATATGTACGCAAACACAGTACTCACGCACTGATACACGTACAGACACGAACACACATTTACCCATACCGTATACATACATACTCATAAACGTGCACAAACGAACACACAGTTACTCATACACGTACACACACGTACTCATATACATACACGCACTAACTCATCACGTACACCTATACACAGACGTAAACACATACCTACTCACACACAAAAACACACCACACATACCACTATATTGATGGAAGTTGCAGTTTAACATTGTTGTTTGTGAACTCGAATGGAGAGTTAATGTGTAGCATTTATCTCCCCATTAAATTTAGTTTTTCTAATTCGTGCATAATACATAGGCAAAGAATGTAGTGCTAATACCCAACAATTTGCTACCGAAGTTTACTGGAATACACTTTCATGGGTCCCCGTTATTATGAAAAGAGTTCGTTTATCTATTTCACCGAAATTAAGGGTTTAATGGTGCTCAAGTTAAAGAACAAAATATTGTGTCTGTCTGTTCTTATGTGTGTGTCTGTGAACAGATAAAAGCGAAAATACTATCCTAGGAACATTTCCCCCATCCGCATATTCTTTTTGTATGGAACATTTTTCAAAAACCTTGATTTTCTGAAAAGTGGCTCTAACTATTTTGATTAAAATAATTTATGTTTAAGATGTTTTTATTACAAACAAAATTTATATCTTGAATTTATAAGAATAGTTCCAACAGATATCTTCCATAGATGTTTTGTTTTATTCTTGGCCTTGGAAAGGGAACCCCATTTCACTGTTTTATCGACTGTTTATTAAATAAATAGACTATCGCTTCACCCCTGTGTATTCCTGTATGTTACTTCTGCTTATAAGGAACTAATAAGACCATTACTGGTAATATATATCTGGATTAGCATTATTTAGATACTAAACAATGTTTTCTAAGAATAGTATTTTTTTTTTTTTTTTTTTTTTTTTTTTTTTTTTTTTTTTTTTTTGCAGAAGAGACAGATAAGGTCAAATGTTTAAATTCTGTTTGTCGTCAGGATATTTTTACAGACTTTTGGTTGGAACTAAAGATAGCATCGGTTATAAATATTATAACATTTGAGATAGAATAAAAATAAACAAGAGATATAACCTAGTGAGAAGGCAATGGTGTTTTTATAAAACACTGGGAAGATAACATCCGTCCTCTTGTTCGACGTACAACCTTCTTTCTGCGACATCATGCTCAGCACTTTGCAGATGATGTTTTGGAATGCTAGTCAATTCTTGCGACTTTTCAGTTATTGGACATGTCAGGAAAACTCTTTCGTTGAGGTAACGCCACAACCAAAGTTCAGAGAGATTAATATCTGGAGATCGTGGCGGCCACTTTGTTGAAAACTGTCTACAGATTACTCGATCGCCAAAGATCAGTCTAGGGAGGCGAAGTCTTGTAGAATGTCATGGTAGAGCTCCCCACTTACAGTAACAGTCCTGTTTTATTCCATTATTGTTCTATTTTGAAAAAATAAGGGTGAATGGTCATTTGTGAATTGAAACACCCCCTTACTGTAAACTTTAAATCATTACTACTTTCTTTTACTTTCTCTAGCCCCCATATGTAATTTACATAGTGGATAGAGAAGGCATATGTATTTCATCTAAAGTTCAAAACCGAGATTTCACCGGAAATCTATGTTTTGAGACCCCCTGAGTAATAAAAAGCAGTTTTAGAAATATATGTGTGTGTGTGGGTGTACATGTGTGCAGCATAGCTCAAAAACGAAAAGTCGTTTAAATACGAAACTTGGTATTAAATTTAACTATCTTCAAAGGACACAACTCGAAGATTTTCAAGAAACCCCCCCCCCAATTATCCTTTACATGGAATATTTTTTGAAAATTTCGATATTACTATAAATAGCTCCAAAGATGTGATTAAAATGGTATATGTGTAAGACATTTTCATAACAAATAAAATGTATACATTGAATTTTCTGGGAATAGCATCTGAAGACCTCTTCATTCTGGTAAACCGTAAGAGATAGACAAAAACTTACTATATTAGAAACGCAGATCTCATTGAAATATACATTTTGTCATATATACTTATTTTTGTAGAATTAACCGTTTTCGAGAAATTCAAAGTTATTGGCTTCAGTGTTAAAGTACTTGAAACTTTTCTCAAACGGGAGATATCTTTCTTCTCTTCTCTCGTTTTTTTTACTCCTAGCAAGCAAACAGAACTGAATTTCAATTGTTTCACTTAGCGACCATCTTTTAAAAGATGTGACTATCGCTTTAGCCTAGTGCATTCCCTATTTTCCTTCCACTTACAAAGAAACAAGTGATAGGACCAACTAAGACAACGTTTATCTTGATTAGCCTGACATATATACAAATTATCTTTTGTTACGAAAGATTTTTATGCAACTATTAGAGAAAGCCTGTGAGTGGAACATCAGACTTTTTACTTTCTCTACACGCACTATATGCATAGTGTATAGAGAAGGTATTGCACTCCACCCAAAAATTCGATACCGAGATTTCACCGGATATATATGTTTAGAGTCCTTTATATAAAAAAAAGCATTTTCACAAAAAGGTCCGAGTGTGTGTGTATGTGTGTGTGTCCGTGTGTCACGGTGTCTGTGAACACGATAACTCAAAAACGAAAAGTCGGTAAAATACCAAACTTGGTATTTAAGTTAAGTGTCTTTCAGGGACCCGACCCGAAGACTTTGAGAAAAATTCCCCCACCCCAAACTACCTTTTACATGGAACTTTTTTCGAAAATTTTGATTTTCGCAAAAATAGCTCTAACGATTTTGATTAAAATATCATATATTAAAGATATTTACCTGGCAAACAAAATGTATATCTTGAATTTTTTGGGTATAGACTCTAAAGAGTAGTTTATTCTGGATGAATTTTACTGAATTTTGAATAACTGCTAAACCGTAAGAGATGAACAAAAACTTACTACACAAAAAATGTAGAGCACGTTAAAACACACAATTTATGTTATATACATTTTTTTCGTGAGTTCGTGGTTTTTGAGACATTCCTTATTTTTGTTTTCTACGATGAAAAACTTATAATTTTCTCATACAGGAACTTGTCAACTCCTATCCATATAAACAAAGGAACTTCATTGACATAGCTTTTGACTATCATTTTAACCTATGGTAGTCCCTTATTTCGCTCCTACTTACAAGGAAGCAGGTAATAAGACTATTTCTGCTCATTTCTTCTAATTAGCATAAAGTAAATAGAAGTATAAACTTTTTAAGAATAATTTGTTGCAGGGATATAGAGAAAGTCATGTGAATGTTACACATCAGATTTTTTTAAAGATATTAGCTATGATAAGTAGGTAACTTACAAATTGTTATAGCGTATACATAAAATTACTACCTAATGTACAACAATGTACCCCATAGCATTTGTCAGCTGAAAAAATGACGTGTTGCATTTACTTAACTTTCTCTACACCTGTGACAGAATTTATTGTTAAACCGCTTATTCTTCTATTATATGCTAATCGAGAAAAAAACTGGAGAAAAGGTCTTATTACTTGATTTCTAGTATGTAGAAGGTAAATATGGGAGCACCATAGACTAAAGCGATAGTGAAGTCTATCAAAATCTGGTTAGATGTGATTAAAATTCCTTTTTATGGCCAGCAGTTGACAAATTCCTGTATTAGAAAAGTTTTAAGTATTTAAAAACCGAAACAAATACTAAGGAATATCCTAAAGCGGTTAAAAAAGGTATATAACATAAATTGTGTAGTTTAAAATACTTTACATGTTTTGCTATGTAAGTTTTCTTCTAAGATTTTCTAGGTATACAAAATTCCGCAAAATGCATCTATAGTAAAGACTTCTTCAGAGGTTATTTCCAAAGAATTGAAGATATATGTTTCATTAGTCAAGTAAATATCTTTGATATACGATATATTAATAAAATCTGATGTGTTCCATTCCCATGACTTTCTCTACATCTCCGTAACAAATTATTGTTAAAAAGCTTATGCTTCTATTTACTTCATACTAATCGAGAAAAAATTAGCAGAAATAGCAGTATTTCTTGCTTCCTTGTAAGCAGAAGCGAAATAAGGGAGTACCATAGGTTAAAGTGATAGTCAAAAGCTGGTTGCTAAGTGGCTGAAGTTCCTTTGTTTGTATGGATAGGAGTTGGCATATTCCTGTATGAGAGAAGTATAAGTTTTTCAAAGTAGAAACCAAAAACAAGGAATAACTCATAAACGATCAAATCCACGAGAAAAAGATATATAACATAAGTTGTGTGTTTTAACTTGCTCTATATTTTTGTGCGGCAAGTTTTAGTCCGTCTCTTACGGTTTAGTAGTTATACAAAATTCCGTAAAATTCATCCAGAATAAAGAGGTCTTTAGAGGCTATTCCCAGAAAATTCAAGATATACATTTTATTTGTCAGGTAAATATCCTTAATATACGATACCTTAATTGAAATCTTTATAGCCATTTTAGAAATAACCAAAAGGGTAGTTGGGGTTGGGGGGATTTTCTTGAGAATCTTCGTGTCGCATCCTTGGAAAGTACCAAACTTAAACACCAAGTTTGGTATTTATCGTTCTTATCGTTTTTGAGCTATGCTGCGCACAGGCACACACACAAACAAACACACATACGCACAAACACACACGGACATTTTTCTAAAAATGCTTTATTTTTTTTCAGGGGGGACCCAAAACATGTATTTGCGATGAAATCTGGGTATCGAATTTTTGGGTGCATTACAATATCTTCTCTATACACTATGCACATAGTACGTGTAGAGAAAGTAAAAATCGTTAAAAGATATTATTGAGAAAATAAAATGTTCCATATTTTGCTCAGTATGTGAATTCTTTGGTTTTTGATCTATCTCAAATATTATATTTATAAAGGTTAAATTGTAAATGATCCTTTATTATTTCTGCTAGAGGAACTGGTAGATAAAATAAAATATATGCATTTCCAAAGCTAGAGACTAGAAAAGTCTATAAGAGAGAATGTTACTTTACCTTGTGTTTTGAAAAGTTCCATGGACCAGAATGCATTTGTCAGTTACGACAAAGGAAACTACTGCGCAGTCAACTTCTTTCCAAACTGGCACACTACTACATTGCACCATCATCCAGTTGCCACCCAGTATCTCTGGTAAGCACTACATGTAAAACAAACAAACAATCCGACAAATCAGGCTTTTTTAATGTCTCTACACGTACGATATACATAGTGTATAGAGAAGGTACTCCACTCCCAAAAATTCGATACCGAGATTTCCCCGGAAATATATGTTTTAGGGCTCCCTGTAACCAGAAAAAGCATTTTCAGAAAAAGGTCCGTGTGTGTGTTCATGTGTCCGTGTACCTTTGAACACGATAACTCAAAAACGAAAAGTCGATAAAATTCCAACTTTGTATTTAAGTTTAGAACCTTCCAGGGATGTGACACGAATATTTTGAGAAAAATTCCCCCAACCTAAATTACCCTTTACATGGAACTTTTTTCGGAAATTTTGATTTTCTCAAAAATGGCTCTAACGATTGTGATTAAAATATCGTATATTAAAGATATTTAGCTGATAAATAAAATCTAAATCTTGAATTTTCTGGGAATATCCTCTGAAAAATACTTTATTCTGGATGAATTTTAAGGAATTTTTGATAAATGCTAAACCGTACGAGATGGACAAAAACTTAAAACACAAAAAAATGTAGAGAACATTAAATCATACAATTTATGTCATATACACTTTTTTCGTGCGGTTTGTCGTTTTTAAGATATTCCGGGTTTTAAGTTTCACCTTTAAAAAACGTATACTTTTCTCGTACAGGAATTTGGCAATTCCTGTCCATACAAACAAAGGAACTTCAATGACAAAGCAACCAGCTTTTACCTATGGTACTCCCTTATTTCACTTCTACTTAAAAGAAGCAAGCAATAAGGTCATTTATGCTAATTTTTTCTCAATTAGCATGAAGTAAATAGAAGTATAAGTTTTTTACAATAATTTGTTGCAGAGATGTAGAGAAAGTCATGTGAATGGAGCACATCAGATTTTTACTTTCTCTATACGCACTATGTACATAGTGTATAGAGAAGGTATTGCACTCCACCCAAAAATTCGATACCGAAATTTCACCGGAAATATATAGTTTAGCGTCCCCAATATCCAAAAAACGCATTTTCACAAAAAGGTCCGTTTGTGTGTCTATGTCCGTGTGTCCGTGTGTCTTTGAACACGATAACTCAAAAATGAAAAGTCGGTAAAATACCAAACTTGGTATTTAAGTGTAGTATCTTCCAGGGATGCGACACGAAGATTTTGAGAAAAATGTAACCACCCCCAACTACCCTTTACATGGAACTTTTGTCGAAAATTTTGATTTTCTAAAAAATGGCTCTAACGATTTTGATTAAAATTTCGTATATTAAAGATATTTACCTGACAAATAAAATGTATATCTTGAATTTTCTGGGAATAGCCTCTGAAGAGTAGTTTATTCTGGATGAATTTTACTGAATTTTGAGTAACTGCTAAATCGTAAGCGAGAGACGAAATATGTAGGGCACATCAAAACACACAATTTATGCATTATACATTTTTTTCTTGGAGTTGATCGTTTTTAAACTATTCCTTGTTATTGAAAAACATTTTCTTATACAGTAATTTTTCAATTCCTGTGCATACAAACAAAGGAATTTTAATCACATAGCAACCAGCTTTTGATTATCACTTTAACCTGTGGTACTCCCTTATTTCGCTTCTCCTTACAAGGAAGCAAGTAATAAGACTATTTCTGCTAGTTTTTTTCTGGATTAGCTTAAAATAAATAGAACCACGATCTTTTTAACAATAATTTATTGCAGAGATGTAGAGAAAGTCATGTGAATGGAACACTTATGCTTCTATTTACTTCATGCTAATCGAGAAAAAATCAGCAGAAATAGTCTTATTACTCGCTTCCTTGTAAGTAGAAGCGAAATAAGGGAGTAGCATAGGTTAAAGTGATAGTCAAAAGCTGGTTGCTATGTGACTTAAGTTCCTTTGTTTGTATGGACAGGAGTTGACAAATTCCTGTATGAAAATGTTAGTTTTTTTAAAGCTAAAACCAAAAACAAGGAATATCGAAAAAACGATCAACTCCATGAAAAAAATGTATATGACATAAATTGTGTGTTTTAATGTGTTCTACATTTTTGTGTATTAAGTTTTTATCTATGTCTTACGGTTTAGCAGTTTTCCAAAATTCCGTAAATTTCATCCAGAATAAAGTAAGCTTCAGAGGCTATTCCCAGAAAATTGAAGATATACATTTTATTTGCCAAGTAAATATCTTTAATATTCGATATTTTAATCAAAATTTTCCAAAAAAGTTCCATGTAAAGGGTAGTTTAGGGTGGGGGAATTTTTCTCAAAATCTTCGTGTCGCAATCCTGGAAGATACTTAACTTAAGTACCAAGTTTGGTATTTTACCGACTTTTCGTTTTTGAGTTATCGTGTTCACGGGCACACACACACGGACCTTTTTCTGAAAATATTTTTTTGAATACAGGGGACCCTAAAACATATATTTCCGGTGAAATCTCGGTATCGAATTTTTGGGTGCATTACAACACCTTCTCTATACACTATGCATATAGTACGCATAGAGAAAATAAGAATGCTATAACTCAAAACAAATGATAATGCTAAGCTGGTAAAAGGAGCAGATGTCTTATTTCTATGTTTATTATTGCCATTATTATTATTATTATTATTATTATTATTATTAATTGTTTTTACAATCAGTGTTGCAATAAATCTTATAAATACTTGCCAGATGTCTTATTTCTATGTTTATTATTGTTATTATTATATTATTATTACTATCATTATTAATATTATTATTACATTTACTGTATTTACAGTCAGCGCTGCAATAAATATTTTAAAGAAGCTTAATATTCCGCAAGAAATAACCAAATAAATAAATACTTGCCTCTTCACATTCACTGTCGCAACGGTCGATTCCCTCTGCTGTCGATTTCTCCCACCTACTTGAATCACAGTATATGCCGCTAATTAATATCAAGGCCGCTAACTGAAACATATTGAAAAATTTGCAAAATTAGCTTGAGCTTATTTCTCTTGCACACATATAAAATGTTATGTAACGACCCCCGAAGGCACAGCTGCTTGACCTGCGCTAACAATGGAGAGAGAGCTGACACCATAGCCGGGCAAACAAAGGCTTCGGTGTGTTTCCCTGCAAGACTTCTCGGACCTTCTTTATCCCTCGGCCCAGAACATCCTACGTCCAGAGTAATCTCTTTCTAAATAGATAAAAAGTAATTTTCTCGTAGTATCTAAGACTGGAATTTTCGGGGACATCCACATAAATTTCTCTAGCTATTCCCTATACAAACTATTCTAACAAAAGACTATTCCTTTACTACATCGTCCTAATCGAGATAAACGTTAACAGAATTGGTCTTATGATTTGCTTCCTTGTAACTAGAAGGCAAATAAAACTAAAGCGACAGTCAAATCTTTTAAAAGCTGGTTCATGAGTTTAACAAAAGCAACTGATGTTCGCTTATCACGGTCTCGTTTGAGAAAAATCTGATGTGTACCATTCACATGACTTTCTCCATACCCCTGCAACAAATAATTCTTAAAAAGCTTATACTTCTATTTACATTATGCTAATCAGAAAAAATTAGCAGAAATAGACTTATTACTTGCTTCCTTGTAAGCAGAAGCGAAATAAGGGACTACCATAGGTTAAAGTGATAGTCAAAAGCTGGTTGCTATGTCAATGAAGTTCCTTTGTTTATATGGATCGGAGTTAAGTTCCTGTATGAGAAAATTATAAGTTTTTCATAGCAGAAACCAAAAATAAGGAATGTGTCAAAAACGACAAACTCCACGAAAAAAATGTATACAACATAAATTGTGTTTTAACGTGCTCTACATGTTTTGTGTAGTAAGTTTTTGTCCATCTCTTACGGTTTAGCAGTTATTCAAAATTCCGTAAAATTCATCCAGAATAAACTACTCTTCAGACGCTATTCCCAGAAAATTGAAGATATACATTTTATTTGTCAGGTAAATATGTTTAATATACGAAATTGTAATCAAAATTGTTAGAGCCATTTTTGAGAAAATCAAAATTTTCGAAAAAGTTCCATGTAAAGGGTATTTGGGGGTTTGGGAATTTTTCTCAAAATCTTCGTGTCGCATCCCTGGACGATACTAAACTTAAATACCAAGTTTGGTATTTTACCGGCTTTTCGTTTTTGAGTTATTGTGTTCACAGGCACACGGACATACTATGTATAGAGAAGGTATTGCGTATAGAGAAAGTAAAAATTAAGGTAGTTAAAAATTGAAATCAATAACAAGGAATATCTCGAAAAGGTCGGACCTACAACTTACTCTCAGTGGAGTAAGTTGTCTCTAACGGTTTAATCGTTATGAAAACTTCTGCAAAATACATTCAGAATAAAGAGATCTTCAGAGGCTATTCCGAGAAAATTCAGAGTATACTTCTATTTGGGATTCAAATGCCTTTATAATACGGTATTATAATAATATGATGTGTTACACTAAAGTGACTTTCTCTAGCTGCTCTATAAACCTCCTACAAAAGATTATTCTTCTCTGTACACAATGCTAATCGAGATAAATATTAGCAGAATGTTATTACTTAGTTCCTAATAAGTAGAAGAGAATAAGGGAATGCGCTATGCTAAAATGATTGTCAAATATTTTAAAAGCTATCGTTATGCAAACAATTGAAGTTCGGTTTCGTTTGCATGGACGGGAATAAAACAAAAGAGATTATACGAAAGATAACTTCCTGTTTGAGAAAATTTTAGGCAATTAAAATTGAAACAAGCAAAAGGAATATCTCGGAAATGGTTAATTCTATCAATAGTAACATGACATTAAGTGTGTGTTTTAACGAGACGCTTTTTATGTAGATATTTTGAGGTTGTGTAGAACTTATCGAAAATGAAGAGGAGTTAGATTCAAGATACACATTTTAAGTCTTATGTGAATATTTTTAATATGTGTTATTTTAATCAGAATTATTAGAACCATATTTGAGTAATACAAAAATTGAAAACTTTTCCATGTAAAGGCAAATTTTGGATGAGGAGATTTTGTTGAAATTCATCGTATCACATCCTTGGTAGATGACAATCTTAATTACCAAATTTGATATTTAAGTCTTTTCGTTTTTGAGCTATGTTGTCTACAAAAAAAAAAAAAAAAAAAAAACACAAACACACACACACTCACACACTCGCGCGCATATGGACATCGTTCTTCAAGCACTTTTTTCAGGGGACCTAAAACATATTTCTGAAACCAGGTTATCGTATTTTTCAGTGAACTACAATATCTTCTACGCCAACTATGTGGCAGTACTTGCAGAGAAAGTTATAAACCCACCCGTAAGTATTGAAAAGGTATTTAAAAGGTCGAAATTATGGGGCTGGGACCAGGGTGAATTTAATCACCCACATCCTTTACTAGACGGAGAGATAGAGAGATGTAGGAAGGAGAGAGGTAAGATGGATGAATAGAGGGATGAACAGACAAAAGGATTAACGGATGGATGGCTGGCTGGCGAACGATGGGTGTATGGGTGAAAGAATTGGTGGTTCGGCGGATGGGTGGATGTATGGGTGAGTGGATGGATGGATGGATGGATGTGTGAGGGTGAGGGGGTGTATGAGTGAGTGGATGGATGGATGTGTGAGAGTGAGTGGGTGTATGAGTGAGTGGGTGTATGAGTGAGAGGATGGATGGATGTGTGAGAGTGAGGGGGTGTATGAGTGAGTGGATGGATGTGCGAGAGTGAGGGGTGTGTATGAGTGAGTGGATGGATGTGTGAGAGTGAGTGGGTGTATGAGTGAGAGGATGGATGTGTGAGAGTGAGTGGGTGTATGAGTGAGAGGATGGATGTGTGAGGGTGAGGGGGTGTATGAGTGAGTGGATGGATGGATGTGTGAGAGTGAGTGGGTGTATGAGTGAGTGGGTGTATGAGTGAGAGGATGGATGGATGTGTGAGAGTGAGGGGGTGTATGAGTGAGTGGATGGATGGATGTGTGAGAGTGAGGGGTGTGTATGAGTGAGTGGATGGATGTGCGAGAGTGAGGGGTGTGTATGAGTGAGTGGATGGATGTGTGAGAGTGAGGGGTGTGTATGAGTGAGTGGATGGATGTGTGAGAGTGAGGGGTGTGTATGAGTGAGTGGATGGATGTGTGAGAGTGAGGGGTGTGTATGAGTGAGAGGATGGATGTGTGAGAGTGAGGGGTGTGTATGAGTGAGTGGATGGATGTGTGAGAGTGAGGGGTGTGTATGAGTGAGAGGATGGATGTGTGAGAGTGAGGGGTGTGTATGAGTGAGAGGATGGATGTGTGAGAGTGAGGGGTGTGTATGAGTGAGAGGATGGATGTGTGAGAGTGAGGGGTGTGTATGAGTGAGAGGATGGATGTGTGAGAGTGAGGGGTGTGTATGAGTGAGAGGATGGATGTGTGAGAGTGAGGGGTGTGTATGAGTGAGAGGATGGATGTGTGAGAGTGAGGGGTGTGTATGAGTGAGAGGATGGATGTGTGAGAGTGAGGGGTGTGTATGAGTGAGTGGATGGATGTGTGAGAGTGAGTGGGTGTATGAGTGAGAGGATGGATGGATGTGTGAGAGTGAGGGGGTGTATGAGTTAGTGGATGGATGTGTGAGAGTGAGTGGGTGTATGTGTGAGTGGATGGATGGATGTGTGAGAGTGAGGGGTGTGTATGAGTGAGAGGATGGATGTGTGAGAGTGAGGGGTGTGTATGAGTGAGAGGATGGATGTGTGAGAGTGAGGGGTGTGTATGAGTGAGATGATGGATGTGTGAGAGTGAGGGGTGTGTATGAGTGAGAGGATGGATGTGTGAGAGTGAGGGGTGTGTATGAGTGAGAGGATGGATGTGTGAGAGTGAGGGGTGTGTATGAGTGAGAGGATGGATGTGTGAGAGTGAGGGGTGTGTATGAGTGAGAGGATGGATGTGTGAGAGTGAGGGGTGTGTATGAGTGAGAGGATGGATGTGTGAGAGTGAGGGGTGTGTATGAGTGAGAGGATGGATGTGTGAGAGTGAGGGGTGTGTATGAGTGAGTGGATGGATGTGTGAGAGTGAGTGGGTGTATGAGTGAGAGGATGGATGGATGTGTGAGAGTGAGGGGGTGTATGAGTTAGTGGATGGATGTGTGAGAGTGAGTGGGTGTATGTGTGAGTGGATGGATGGATGTGTGAGAGTGAGGGGTGTGTATGAGTGAGTGGATGGATGGGTGTGAGAGTGAGTGGGTGTATGTGTGAGTGGATGGATGGATGTGTGAGAGTGAGGGGTGTGTATGAGTGAGTGGATGGATGGGTGTGAGAGAGTGATTGGGGGTATATGAGTGAGTGGCTGGATAGGTGTGAGAGAGTGTGGGGGTGTGTATGAGTGGATGGATGGGTGTGTGAGAGTGAGGGGGGTGTATGAGTGAGTGGATGGATGGGTATGTGAGAGTGTGGGGTATATGAGTGAGAGGATGGATGGATGGATGTATGGATGGATGGATGGATGGATGGATGGATGGATGGATGGATGGATGTGTAAGACGGAGGGGGGTGTATGAGTGAATGGATGGATGTGTATTTGAGAGTGTGGGGTATATGAGTGAGAGGATGGATGGATGGATGTATGAATGGATGGATGGATGGATGGATGGATGGATGTGTAAGACGGAGGGGGGTGTATGAGTGAGTGGATGGATGGGTGCGTGAGAGTGTGAGTGGGTGTATGAGTGAGCGAATGAATGGGTGAGTGGATGGATGAGTGAGTGGGTGTACGAATGTGTGGATGGGTGGATATGTGATAGTGTGGGTGGGTGTATGAGTGAGCGAATGGATGGGTGAGTGGGTGTATTAAAATATCGCATATTAAAGAGATTTATCTGGCAAATAAAATATATATCTTGAATTTTCTGGGAATAGCCTCTAATGACTACTTTGTTCTGGATGAACTTTAAGGAAATTTGCGTAACTGCTAAACCGGAAGAGATGGACTAAAACTTACCACACAAAAAACGTAGAGCACGTTAAAACACTCAATGTATGTTATATACATTTTTTCGTGTAGTTGATTGGTTTTTAGATATTCCTTGTTATCGGTTTCAGCTTTGAAAAAGTTATACTTTTCTCATACAGGAATTTTTCAACTCGTGATCATACAAACAAAGGAACTTCAGTCACATAGCAGTCAGCTTTTGACTATCACTTTAACCTATGTGATACTCCCTTATTTCGTTTCTACTTGCAAGGAAGCAAGTAATAAGACTATTTCTGCTAATTTTTTCTCGATTAGCATGAAGTAAATAGAAGCATAAGCTTTATAATACTATTTTTATGCAGACATGTAGAGAAAGTCATGTGAATGGAACATATCAGATTTTTAAGGATGAAATGTTAGTTTTGTTTACCAGGAGTGTTCTTTGTACAATGCTGTTGCGTTACGGAACGAGTTCAGCAATTCCAACTCATCAAATGAATAAAGGTATTTGAGCTCGGGTTATGCTTGGTTGGTAAGTAAAATAAAACAAAAGCAACATTTTGCAATTTTGTTACTACTGACATATGACGGTTGCATTTCTCTGTTACGAAATATATTACTCGTCAAAAGTTAGGTTAAAAATCTGATGTGTACCATTCACATGACTTTCTCCATATCCCTGCAACAAATAACTCTTAAAAAGCTTATACTTCTATTTACTTTATGCTAATCAGAAAAAAATAGCAGAAATAGTCTTATTACTTGCTTCCTTGTAAGTAGAAGCGAAATAAGGGACAACCGTAGATTAAAGTGTTATTTATGGACGCTCTTTAACTGCTTTGGTTCTCAGCGTCCCATTCTATATTGGGCGTGAAAGATCGCTTATCAGGCTTGAGGTTCTTTTACGTGCCGTAAATCTACGGGACCCACGGCTTTACTTCCCTTCCGAAGGAAGCCATGCTAAGGTATTTTACGCCCGAAAAAATCCATCGTCCTCCGCCGGGTTTGAACCCGCGACCTTGGGTATATGAAGTTAGCATGGTAACCATTACACCACGGAGAGCGACTTAAAGTGATAGTAAAAAGCTGGTTGCTAAGTCAATGAAGTTCCTTTTCTATATGGATAGGAGTTGACAAGTTCCTGTATGAGAAAATTATACGTTTTTCATAGCAGAAACCAAAAATAAGGAATGTCACAAAAACGACGAACTCCACGAAAAAAATGTATATAACATAAATTGTGTGTTTTAAAGTGCTCTACATTTTTTGTGTAGTAACTTTCTGTCCATCTCTTACGGTTTAGCAGTCATTCAAAATTTAGTAAAATTCATCCAGAATAAACCACTCTTCAGAGGCTATTCCCAGAAAATTCAAGATATACATTTCATTTGTCAGGTAAATATGTTTAATATACGAAATTTTAATCAAAATCGTTAGAGCCATTTTTGAGAAAATCAAAATTTTCGAAAAAATTGTCATGTAAAGGGTAGTTGGGGGTGGGGGAATTTTTCTCAAAAGCTTCGTGTCGCATCCCTGGAAGATACTAAACTTAAATACCAAATTTGGTGTTTTACCGACTTTTCGTTTTTGAGTTATCGTGTTCACAAACACAAGGACACACGGACACACGAACACACACACACACACACGGACCTTTTTGTGAAAATGCTTTTTTTTGGATACCGGGGACCCTAAAACATATATTTCCGGTGAAATCTCGGTATCGAATTTTTTGGTGGAGTGCAATACTTTCTCTATTACACTGTGTACATAGTGTGTATGGAGAAAGTAAAAATCTGATGTATTACACTCACATGACTTTCTCTAGACGTTCTACAAACTTCTTGCATAAGATTATTCTTCTTTCTGCACCTTGTTAATCGAGGTATACAGCACAATGTTCTTATTACTTAGTTCCTTATAAGTAGGAAGAAAATAAGGGAATACACTAGGCTAAATCGATAGACAAATGCTTTAAAAGCTGTCGTTATGCGATTGTCATTACAAATGGCTTCTTTTCTTGGCCAGGAGTAGAACAAAAGAAAAACGGACACTCCCGTCTGAGAAAAGTATAAGTACTTCACAATTGAAACTAATAACAATGAATAGCTCGAAAACGGTATGCTCCACGAAAAAAACTGTATATGACGTAAATTTGGTATATTAACAAGGCCTTCATTTTTTGTATAGTAAGTTTTTGTGTATCTCTTACGGTTTATTAGTTATGCCAAATTAAGCAAAATTCATCCAGAATAAACAGGTCTTTAGAGGCTATTCCCAGAAAATTCAAGATATACATTTTATTTGTCAGATAAATATCTTTAATATACCATATTTTAATCAAAATCGTTAGAGCCATTTTTAAGAAAATCAAAATTTTCGAAAAAAGTTCCATGTAAAGGGTAGTTTGGGGTAGGGGTATTTTTCTCAAAATCTTCGTGTCGCATCCCTGGAAGATGCTGAACTTAAATACCAAGTTTGTTATTTTAGCTACTTTTCGTTTTTGAGTTATCGTGTTCACGGACACACGGACACACACACACACATGGACCTTTTTCTGGAAATGCTTTTTTTTGGATTCAGGGGGTCCTAAAACATATATTTCCGGTGAAATCTCGACATCGAATTTTTGGGTGGAATGCAATACTTCTTTATCCCTATGTACATTGTACATACGGGGCAAGAGAAAGTAAAAATCAGTTATTCCAATATCAATTTAGCGTAATAGGTGGCTATAGTATGAATCCTGGGTCCAAAGTACTTACAACATTGTAAGTCGCTATTGGGATTGTCATATCAAAATAATTTGAGATCACCTTGTAGTTTACCGGGAAACATACGAGTCAGTTGGGAATTCAATGCTATGCCGGCATATTGCCATGGTAGCTCAGTGGCAGAGCAACCGGCTAGAGATCGGGAGATCCGTGGTTCAAATCCCGACCATGCCATTGAACTTTTCAACTAACTTTACCTATCCAAATCTTTTATTGTGTGAATTGCAAAATCGATAACGTAGTCATGGAAACAGAACAGAGTTTTTAATCCATTACATAGGGACCTAAATCTTATATTATTATTTGTATACGTATATTGCTATAGTACGTACAAATAAATATATAAAAATCTGATGTGCACCATTCACATGACTTTCTCCATATCCCTGCATCAAATAATTCCTACAAAGCTTATACTTCTATTTACCTTATGCTAATCAGAAAAAATTAGCAGAAATAGTCTAATTACTCGCTTCCTTGTAAGTAGAAGCGAAATAAGGGACAACTGTAGGTTAAAGTGATAGTCAAAAGCTGGTTTCTATGTCAATGAAGTTCCTTTGTCTATATGGATAGGAGTCGACAAGTTCCTGTATGAGAAATGTATACGTTTTTCATAGCAGGAACCAAAAATAAGGAATGTCACAAAAACGACGAACTCCACGCAAAAAATGTATATAGCATAAATTGTGTGTTTTTAAGTGCTCTACTTTTTTTGTGGAGTAAGTTTTTGTCCATCTCTTACGGTTTAGCAGCCATTCAAAATTTAGTAAAATTCATTCAGAATAAACAAATCTTCAGAGGCTATTCCCAGAAAGTTCAAGATATACATTTTATTTGTCAGGTAAATATGTTTAATATACGAAATTTTAATCAAAATCGTTAGAGCCATTTTTGAGAAAATCAAAATTTTCGAAAAAAGTTCCATGTAAAGGGTAGTTGGGGGTGGGGGTATTTTTCTCAAAATCTTCGTGTCGCATTCCTGGAAGATACTAAACTTAAATACCAAGTTTGGTATTTTACCGACTTTTCGTTTTTGAGTTATCGTGTTCACAGACACACGGACACACGGACACACACACACACACACACACACACGGACTTTTTTTGTGAAAATGCTTTTTTTGAATATTGGGGACCCTAAAACATATATTTGCGGTGAAATCTTGGTATCGAATTTTTTGGTGGAGTGCAATACTTTCTCTATTACACTATGTACATAGTGCGTATGGAGAAAGTAATACACTATGTACATAGTGCGTATGGAGAAAGTAAAAATCTATTTCTGCAAATGCTTCTCTGTGTTACTATGAAATAGATAAAATAATAAACTTTTCTAAAAATACATTGTAGAGGAATGCGACGAGAAAGTCAAGTGACTACTAGATCACGTTTGTTTCTATCACAGGGAAGACCCAACATAAGATTATGGTTTTATTATGTCCTATGATATTTTATTTCAAAACAATATTTACCTGTATTGAATATTGCTTCATTTTGCTTTATTGATGGTAACTCACGTTGTTAAATAAACTTTAGCAATAAAACTAAAGCTCCAAACAGCTTGGAACCACTGGACACTAAACCTCCGTTTTTATGACCGGTGATACCACGTTTAACGTGAGGCTTGACCACGAAACAGATAACTGGTTGGTTCAAACTGTTGTCTTTGACAGTTTCTAAATAGACCAATATATGTGTCATTACATTTTCTATACATATTTCATAATAAGGAACTTTCAGTTTATATCTTAATACGAGGTACGTCCAGAAAGTAAGTTCCGTTTGGTAATAAAATTAAATTGTGTACAGATACAGAATAATTATTTATTGCACAAAATTCTACAACTCTTAAACTACTTTTCCACATAACTGCCGAAATTTTGCAGGCATTTGTCATAGCGTGGCACAAGTTTTTGTATACTTTCTTCATAGAAATTTGCCGCCTGTACCCAACGTGAGCAAAGTTTACGAAATTTCAGTTTTTCGGTAACAATTTCATGAATTAGTGATCGTGAGCTTTGGGGAAATTCCATAGCGAGAGCACTAACTGTAAACTTGCTGTTTTCCTGGATCTTGTCATCAATCGCGTGAACCAGTTCTTCTGTAGCCAAAGATGGACGCCCACTTCGTTCTTCATCGTGCACTTCACTACGTCCTTCATTGAACTGTCGGACCCATCTTCTCACCATTGAGTAACTCATCGCATTTTGTCCGTAAACTTCGCAAATTTGCCGATAAATTTCAATTGATTTCACTTTCCTAGCATTCAGAAAACGAATCACAGATCTGATTTCACAAGCGGCGGTATTTTCAGTCAACACCGACATTGTAAACATGCGATCTCAAAATGGCGCACGTTTGTTCTCCTTGATACAGAGCGTCTACCACGCATGTGCGGAACTGCGATCGCAGCGCTGCAGCGAAGATAAATTGAAACGGAACTTACTTTCTGGATGTACCTCGTATCTTGTAATTTTCGCATCCAAGAGTTCAGGCGGTTGACATAGAAAGTGCCCGTTTTATGATATCTATCGTATACTTGGCTACTGTGGCATGTTTTCAAGGTTTTACCACGCTCCTCCCCTCTCACATCATCACCAATGTGAATGCTTTTCTTCTTTTCTTTTCTGTTCTTCACTACTACCCTATCTCTGAATCGAGGGATTTATTCACTATTACTATCAGGAGCTCAGTGGTTCTCCTTTCTATTTGTGGAAGCTTAGTCCCAGAAGAGGCCGAGAAAAGTTGGGGGAAAAGTCAAATAAAAAATCATATATAATACGATCTGACTTCCTCAATATATGCACTTATTTAGTACATTTTCATTTATAAACATGTGAATTTGACTTTCGAGGAACAGGCTATAACAATTAAGAGAAGTTCACCATATGTTATTCTGTTCTGAATTGAAAAGACTAATAAAATAATTAAAACTAATATATGAACATTTAAAAGTAGTGTTGACGCAGAACAATACAAAATAGCAATATAATTACAGATGCTTTCCTCATCCAGGACATTTACGTTTAAACTGAGCCAGAGACAAACTTGCGTTTCAATTCTGCAACCAATAAGCAGGTTTCTCCATTCTCCCAACCATTATTCAGGCTTTTCAGCTAAGTCTAGCTACCTTGCCATGCAATGCCTTTTCAATTTAAACATTCTGACTTTATGATGAACATGAAAATCATTTCGTTTGAAGTGAATGACAAATTCCTTTGGCATAATAGTAATGGTAGCCCTTTCATAGTGTGGCGGGTAAACGCTAGCAATGGTAATGAATTACATTAAGGAGACATTCATGCCTCTTCCGAATCTATTTCTTTCCTTTACTCCTAATGTTTTCCACCTCTTTCTCTATGTTCACCTATGTCAGAAGACCCATTTTTAAGGCAAACAATGACATAACTAAAGAGCAAGTAGATCTGATAGGGCCATTGATAAGCCTTTATTAGACAGATTTGTGTAATTTCTCCATTTAACCCAAAATATTACTTGATCAAATGTATTAAGAGCACCACAATTGCAATGTGATGGTGGCGCGGGTATCTTCATGTTCTTTAGCTGGCACATAACGTCAAATAACCGACATCTGCAATAGGACGTTAAACCAAAAATGGGTCCCGTCATTTCTCCGCCATTTTCAGATTCCAAGAAGAGTTGATGGTTCTGTGCGTTGTTTATAGCTTGTTGTTTTAAAGAATTACAACAAAAATATACTTATTCATTTATTTATACGATATGACCAAGGGAACGAGAGTTAATACATAAGAAATATATTTGATTTTCACAGTTATCTTGCGTCATTGTCTCCATAACCGGGTGCATTCCCTTAGCATTGAGGAAGAAAAATAGAACAGAAGGAATTACGGCCATCTGGTGGCCAATAATAAGTACGTATTTAACGTGTTCGTCGCCAGGAAAGCTCCTTTATTTTAAACTATAGGAGTATGGAAAGGACGGTGAATACCTAAAAATGTATTTGAATTTCACTGCTGCGTTGTGTCATCTCGATAAACTGTTTCGTTACCTTAACATTGAATGGGGAGGGGAAAATATAGCAGTATTACGACCATTTAGCAACAAATTACCGTGATATCACTGCCATCTGGTGGCTATTAACCGAAGTGCGTTTGCTTGGCATGGTTTTTATTCGTTTTATGAGATTTTAAATACTTTCCCGTACTTTTATAATCATTTTATTTTCCACAAATCTTATATCAATGAATCGCTGAAATGTATGTATGCGTATCACTTCCCAACGACTGCATCAAATTCAACAATTCTTTTTTTTTTTTTTTTTTTTTTTTTTTTTTTCGTGTTCTTTATTGTCACGACAAGGTTTTTGGAGATGAAAATGTTTGAAAGTAGTACGGGAAAGTATTTAAAATCTCATAATATGAATAAAAACCGTGCTAAGTGAATGCATTTCAGTTAATGGCCGCCAGATGGCAGTGGAATACAAGTTGTTTGTTGCTAAATGGTCGTGGTACTGCTATATATTTCCATTCCCATTCAATATTAAGGTAACGCACCAGTTTATCGACACAATGACGCAATGCAGCAGTGCAATTCAAATACATTTTTGTATATTAACAAATACACTATAGCTTAATACAGGACACTCTGTGATATTTCGCGCGACAGGCGCTGCTAGCGCATTCTAGCGGGTCGGCCTTGAGCGGCGATCAGCTGGTGTTATTGTAGCTTCAGTATAGCCTATGTAATAACAAGAATGATTAATTAAAATGTAATTTAGCTGTGTATCGGTCTGCACAGTGTTATAAGGATTATCAGACAGAAGTATTGAACCATGTCTGGTAAGGTTTTTGCTGTGTTTGGCTGCAATAACTTTGAACTTCTGAAATTTTCCAAGTCCTTTTTTCGTTTTCCACTAGATAAAACAACATAAGAAGATTATATTATTGTGGAACGTTAATATACATAACCACTCCAGGGAAGCAATAATCTGAAAATGAGATCATTGCTGAACATCTCTAAGGAAAATCCATTTATTGAAATTTATAACAGTAGAGTGTATTTTTTCCATGATGCTCCACACCTGTTGAAATCAGTGATCAATAATTCGAAACGACATTCTATAATAGAAAGGTTTCTTGGAACCATATTGTAGAATTTTATAAAAGAAGACAGAGCCATGAAACCTCGATTAACTCCAAGGTTGACCAGCCAATGTATTGAACTACCACCATTTAGTCCAATGAGGGTATGTTTGGCCGTTCGTGCCTTAAGCCATTCTGTCTGTTGTTGCATTAAAACGCATGTTGCGTTTAATTCTATGTCTGATGAAACATTAGCTATCGCTAATTTCATTTAAAAAATCTGATGTGTTCCATTCACACGACTTTCTCTACATCTCTACAGCAAAGCATTGTTAAACATATGATTCTTCTATTTACTTCATGCTAATCAAGAAAAGATCAGCAGAAATCGTTTTATTACTTGCTTCCTTTTAGTAAAGGCGATATAAGGGAGTACTATAGGTTAAAGTGATAGTCAAAAGCTGGTTGCTATGTGACTGAAGTTCCTTTGTATGGATAGGAATTGACAAATTCATGTATGAGAAAAGTATATTTTTCACAGCTGAAACCAATAACAAGGAATATCTCAAAAATAATCAACTCCACGAAAAAATGTATGTAACACAAATTGTGTGTTTTAAAGAGCTCTACATATCTCTTACTGTTTACCAGTTATGCAAAATTCCGCAAAATTCATCCAAAATAAAGATGTCTTCAGAGGCTATTCCCAGGAAATTTAAAATATACATTTCATTTGTCTTTAATATACGATATTTTAACCAAAATGGTTAGAGCCATTTTTGAGAAATAAAAATGTTCGAAAATTTTTCCATGCAAAGAGTAGCTGGGGGTGGGTGGATTTTCTTGAAATCTTCGTGTCGCATCGCCAAGTTTGGTATTTAACGAACTTTTCGTTTTTGAGCTATGCTACCCCCCCCCACACACTCACACGCGCGCGGCCATTTTTCTAAAGATGCATTTTTTTGGAATCGGGAGGTCTCAAAACATATATTTGCAGTGAAATCTCGGTATCAAATTTTTTGATGCAATACAATACCTTCTCTATACACTATGTTCATATTACTGTAGAGAAAGTAGAAGTGGACTGTCTATTTGACATTTTCAATTCGTCTCAAAACCATTGTGCTAAAGAGTTGCGCCATGCAATAAATGACGAACGTAAACATTTACTGTATTTGAATGAATTATGAAAATTCTTAGAAAACATTACTGTAATGAATGGTCAGCGTAAGAAACCTCCTTGTTTTAATGCACATATTGACATTAAAATTATTGTGGCAGGAGCTTAAATGTCAACATGGTTTCTCATATTTATTTACAAGACAACTCGTACAAAAGTGTTGGAAGTTTTGTTTTCTGTTATTAGGGACAAGCGTGGGAACAATGTAACCCCAGATTCCTCAAAATTCAGACAATGTCTTAGACTTGCAATTACAAAGCACTTATTACAATCGTCTGAAGACAGTAATTGGGCCTATGGATGTAAGCAAGTTTTTAGTTCTAAAGTCAGATTTACCGGAAAAATGAAAATCATTTGTAATTCAGACTTCTGCACTAATTATACGAGAACAGCAAAAGTGATGATTTTCCAGTTAATGTTCAGCAGCGTGCAGATTCATGTGTATGCACGTGGATATGTGCAAAATTGCCTCATGAGAAATGTATAAACAAATATGTAGACATCGATGAGAGCAGATGTAGTAAATAAAATATGCATATAGTTCTGAAGCGTTATGGAAATGCTAGATTCATATTTCACAACGGATCTGCTTATACAATGTACATCAGCAGCAATACACTATTTATTGAAAATGCTTTCATTATCTTTCTAACGGTAGACTTAACGTTAAACTAAGGTTAAATATGCGTGTAGATAATGCATTATTCACTTGCATATGTGAAAGTTGTAAATATGTGTTTATTGACAAAGCATTCAATGTGTTAATAAAATGTTATTTGAATGATGAAAATGGAAAAAAGAACAAGAAAAAGCCAGGTAGAAACATTAAAGCAAAAAATGTCATGCAACTAAAAATAATTCCAGTAGATCCAATACTTTTACATTGTTTTTCTGAATTGTATTGACAAAATATTGTTTGAATGAATAAAAAATAACAATGCATATTATAATATCATTATTGGGTTTCCCTTTCCTACATTCAAAATTAATCGCTTGTTCCTTAAGGCCTGGCCGCTAGGAGCGCTACTGTATACCTGTCTCTCAGCTTAACACAGGGGAAAATGCAAGTATCCAGTATTAACCTATAGTGTATTTGATATTAACTGTCCTTTCCTTACTCCTATCGTTTAAAATAAAGAATCAAAGAAGTTTTCCTAACGATGGCCACCTAGAATAAGTAGCTATTTATTTTCCGATAGATGGCCATAATAATATTTTTCCTCCCTATCCAAAATTAAAGCAACGCAACAGTTTATCGAGATGAGATAATGCAGCAGTGAAATTCAAATATATTTGTATTTATTAGCTGTTCTTTCCTAACTCCTATCGTTTAAATAAAGAAGCTTTCCTAGCGACGAATACCTAAAATATGTACTTATTATTTGCCACAAGATGGCCGTAGTTCCTACTGCTCTATTTTTTGTCTTCAATGCTAAGGGAATGCAGAATGCACCCAGTTATGGAGACAATGACGCAAGATAATTGTATAAATCAAATATATAAGAATCGCTGAAATGTATGTACGCGTATCACTTCCCAACGACTGCATCAAATTGAACAATTCTTTTTTTGTTGTGTTCTTTATTGTCACGACAAGGTTTGTGGGAAAGAAAATGATTAAAAATAGTACGGGGAAGTATTTAAAATCTCATAAAACGAATAAAAACCGTGCCAAGCAAACGCATTTCGGTTAATAGCCACCAGATGGCAGTGGTATCACGGTAATTTGTTGCTAAATGATCGTAATACTGCTATATTTTTCCCTTCCCATTCAATATTAAGGTAACGCACCAGTTTATCGACACAATGACGCAATGCAGCAGTAAAATTCAAATACAGTTTCATATATTAGCTGTTCTTTCCTTACTCCTGCTGTTTAAAATAAAGCAGCAAAGAAACTTTCCTGGCGACTTTCAGCTAGAGTTAGTACTTATTTATTTGCCACTAGATGGACATAGTAGTATTTTCCCTCCCAATCCAATGCTAAGGTAACGAAACAGTTTATCGAGACGACACAACGCAGCAGTGAAATTCAAATACATTTTTAGGTATTCACTGTCCTTTCCGTACTCCTATCGTTTAAAATAAAGGAGCTTTCCTGGCGACAAACACGTTAAATACGTACTTATTATTAGCCACCAGATGGCCGTAATTCCTTCTGCTCTATTTTTCTTCCTCAATGCTAAGGGAATGCACCCAGTTATGGAGACAACGACGCAAGATAACTGTGAAAATCAAATATATTTCTTATGTATTAACTCTCGTTCCCTTGGTCATATCGTATAAATAAATGAATAAGTATATTTTTGTTGTAATTCTTTAAAACAACAAGCTATAAACAACGCACAGAACCATCAACCCTTCATGGAATCTGAAAATGGCGGAGAAATGACGGGACCCATTTTTGGTTTAACGTTATTTTGCAGATGGTTGTTATTTGACGTTATGTGGTACATGAGTCAGCTAAAGAACATGAAGATACCCGCGTCACCATCACATTGCAATTGTGGTGCTCTTAATACATTTGATCAAGTAATATTTTGGGTTAAATGGAGAAATTACACAAATCTGTCTAATAAAAGCTAATCAATTGCCTAACCAGATCTACTTGCTCTTTAGTTATGTCATTGTTGGCCTTAAAAATGGGTGTTCTGACATAGAGAACATAGAGAAAGAGGTGGAAAACAGAGGAATAAAGGAAAGAAATAGATTCGGAAGAGGCATGAATGTTATTGTGACTGTCTCCTTAATGTAATGAATTACCTACCCCAGCGTTTACACGCCACACTATGAAAGGGCTGCCATTACTGTTATGCCAATGACATCCTTGCTTACCCACGCTGTTAACCGTATGTCATCCTTTCCACAATACCTTATGGGCGCGCTGAGTTCGTCATTTTCGCAATACCAATTATATACGCTACATTGCGCAGATTATAGCGCTTCATTGCTCTTTTCAAATGCTTTAAAGGCATTATTAGACATTTGCCATGGTAAATTTCTGTTGACACTTCTACTGGCCTCATTTCGTTTCCATTACAATTTTGTCACTTCCCAACGTCAAAGGAAGAATTAATATGAAAAGTGTTTCCAAATATTTCTGCAAATTACAAAAACTATGCTTGAGCGAACGATACATTTTAGCAGGCACTAATAAGAATGTAGATTATTTGAATATAAAAATTCAGGTTAAAATTTATGGATAAATGCATTCATTTAAATCGATCAATTCCATTACCAATCCAAATGAAGTCGTCAGTTATCTTACTGAATTCCTAAATTCATTGGATTTACCATGAATACCGCCACACAATTTAGGCTGAAGGTTGACTCGATGATAATTATGCTACGCAATCTCAATCAGCCAAAATTATGCAGCGGAGCAAAACTCACTGTTAAAAAAATTATGAAAAGTTTGATTTAAGCTACTATAATATCAAAGGCGAGGATATACTTATTCCAAGAATAACACTAATGCCAACCGACTTTCCTTTTGAATTTAAGCGTGTTGCTTCCGGCGCGCCTTGCATTAGCATGTACTTTGCGTGCTCGAGAGTCGGCAAAACATCGCCACTATTTGTTTTCTCTCCGGAAGCTAAATTGTACATTACAAGACATTACAATAAAGTATTGTCAAATTGTGTAATTGTAATTTCACTCCATTGCAGATTGGTACTGTAAACGGAAGATTTTGACTACATTTTTTTAATTGGTTACACCACCTTTGCAGCTAGTTAGATTATAAAGGAGAACCAAATAGCCAGATACAGCCTTCAGCCAAATAAAGACGTTTCCAGCCAAAATCAATAGGCTCACGTCTGGGCATACGTCAAGGTGTCAGACCTACTCGCCACTGTCGGAAATACCGACCAAAATAGTAATCACCCACGAATACCGGGACATAATTATATAATTAAATAGTTATCATAATTAAATAGTCACCACAGCATAAGATCATTTCTCACCTCATTGTTCTCATACACCCAACACACCTGCTACTCTTTAAACCTTTATTCCTGTTTTCACTAAAAAAAAAAACATCTGATGTGTTCTATTCACTTGACTTTCTCTACATCTCAGTAACAAATTATTGTTAAAAAGCGTATGCTTCTATTTACTTAATGCTAATCGAGAAAAAAATAGCAAAAATAGTCTTATTACTTGCTTCCTTGTAAGTAGAAACGAAATAAGAGAGTACCATAGGTTCAAGTAATAGTCAAAAGCTGGTTACTATGTGACTGAAGTTCTTTTGTTTGTATGGACAGGAGTTGACAAATTCGTGTATGAGAAAAGTATAAGTTTTTCAAAGTTGAAATCAAAAATAATGAATATCTAAAAAGCGATCAGCTCCACGAAAAGATGTATATAGCATACATTCTGTGTTTTAACGTGTTCTATATTTTTTGTGTGCTAAGTTTTTGTCCATCTCTTACGGTTTAGCAGTTATATAAATTCCGTAAAGTTCATCCAGAATAAAGTAGTCTTCAGAAGCTATTCCCAGAAAATTCAAGATATACATTATATTTGTAAGGTAAATATCTTTAATATACGGTATTTTAATCAAAATTGTTAAAACCATTTTTAAGAAAATCAAAATTTTCGAAAAATGTTCCATGTAAAGGGTAGCTGGGGTGGGGGGATTTTCTTGAAAATCTTTGTGTCACATCCTTGGAAGATACCAAACTTAAATACCAAGTTTGGTATTCAAAGGTCTTTTCGTTTTTCAGCTATGCTGTCCACACACACACACACACACACACACACACACACACACGGACCTTCTTCTGAAAATGCTTTATTTGTATTCAGGGGGACCCAAAACATGTATTTCTGGTGAAATCTCGATATCGAGTTTTTGGGTGCATTACAATACCTTCTCTATACACTATGTACATAGTGCGTGTAAAGAAAGTAAACAGGCAGGCTGTGAAAGCCTACGTTCTCTCATCTCTGTTACTGTTTAACATGAAGTACAAAAATAGGCCTTAGTAAGAAAGGTTAGAGAAAATCATGTGAATGCAACACATAGCAGTTTCACTTCCTCTGGCCCGTAAGTACAATGTACATAGGGATGGAGAAGTATTGTATTCCACTCATAAATTCGATGTCCAGATTTCACCGGAAATACATGTTTTAGGACCCCCTGAATCCAAACAAAGCATTTCCAGAAAAAGGTCCGTGTGTCTGTGAACACGATAAAAATAAAATGAAAAGTAGCTAAAATACCAAACTTGGAATTTAAGTTCAGTATCTTCCAGGGATGCGACACGAAGATTTTGAGAAAAATCCCCCCACCCCAAACTACCCTTTACATGGAATTTTTTTCGAAAATTTTCATTTTCTTAAAATGGCTCTAACAATTTTGATTACAATATCGTATATTACAGATATTCAGCTGACAAATAAAATGTATATCTCGAATTTTCTGGGAATAGCTTCTAAAGACCTGTTTATTGTGGGTGAATTTTGCTTAATTTTGCATAACTAGTAAACCGTAAGAGATAGACAAAAACTTACTGTGCAAAAAATTGTAGACCTTGTTAAAATACATAACTTACGTCATGTACATTTTTTTCGTGGAGCTTACCGTTTTCGAGGCATTCATTGTTATTAGTTTGAGCTGTGAAGTACTTATACTTTTCTCAGACGGGAGTGTCCGTTTTTCTTTTGTTCTACTCCTGGCCAAGAAAAGAAGCAATTTGTAATGACAATCGCATAACGACAGCTTTTAAAACATTTGACTATCGATTTAGCCTAGTGTATTCCCTTATTTTCTTCCTAATTGAAAGGAACTAAGTAATAAGAACATTGTGCTGAATGCCTCGATTGTCAAGGTGCAGAAAGAAGAATAATCTTATGTAAGAAATTTGTAGAACGGCTAGCGAAAGTCATGTGAGTGTAACACATCAGATTTTTCGTATTTATATCTTGCAACTTATTTTATTACCGGGATAGTCTTTGGTTTTGAATTGAAAAAATATTGAAAGGTCTACCTTTCTGCTTGAGTTCGTCACTTCTGAAATGAGATTCCTGTTAGAAAAGGTAAAATACAGGCATTTAAAGAACAAAAATTTTTTATTTCACTTAAACAAATTAACAATAAAGCCATTGTCTTGCTTTAGTAACCCGATAATAGCTTAGGACAGTTAATGTTTGGAGCTGATATTAATTCTTTTGTCATCTTGCACTCCTTATATTTTTCCTCTGCCATCTTTACATCACTTGGTTGATATTTTCCTAATCTGCCCGACACAAATGCAGTGGCTGAAACATAAACAACATGAAATAAGTTAAGCATTAATGAATCGGTTTCATTCCGTAAATCATAACAGCTAATAGATGCGCAGGCTTCCACAACTATGTCTTGAGGTGGCTTCTTGGCTCCCGGAAAAGACACATAAGGGCTAAACATGTGACTATCGAAGTATTCCGCCTAATAATTTGCTGTCGTTTTTTAAGGAAATACACACTTACCTTATGATGCACCTTAATAAAATCTCTGCTGGTCATTCTAATAAGGGGAGCCGAAATGAGATTTTCATAGTTTTTTTTCCATTTTCATGTTTAATTACACATTAATATTGTGAATCTCCCGCTCATTTTGGTAAAATTATGAGGCGACAATTTCTTTCCGGATATATAATTATTTATCAGTGTAATTACTTTCTCTATACGTACTTTGTAAATAGTGTGTAGAGAACGTTATATAATTCACCCAAAAATCCTATACCAAGATTTCACCGGAAATACATGTTTTGAGACCCCTGAATTAAAAAAAAACATTTTTAGAAAGATGTCCGTGTGTATCTGTGTATATATGTGTGTCTGTGGGCAGAATAGCTCAAAACGAAAAGACAGTTACAGACCAAACTTGGTTAGGTTTGGTATCTTCCAAGGATGCGACAGGGCGATTTTCTAGAAAATACCCCCTTACCTAACTACCCTTTAACATGGAACTTTTTTCGAAAGTTTTGATTCTCTCAAAAATAGCTCTAACGATTTTGACTAAAATGTCATATATTAAAGATACTTACACAGCAACTTTCTAGGGATAGCCTCTGGAGACTACTTTATTCTGGATGAATTTTACGGAATTTTGCATAATTGCTAAACCGTAAGAGTTGGACAAAAACTTACCACACAGAAAATGTAGAGCACAATAAAACATTCAATGTATGTATGCATGTATGTTATATGCATATATATATATATATATATATATATATATATATATATATATGTATATATATATATGTATATGTATATACATATATATATATACATATACATCTTTTTTTCGTGGAGCTGATCGTTTTTTTTAGATATTCCTTGTTTTTGGTTTCAACTTTGAAAAACTTATACTTTTCTGATACAGGAATTTGTCAACTCCTGTCATACAAACAAAGGAACTTCAATCACATAGCAATCAGCTTTTGACTATCACTTTAAGCTATGGTATTCTCTTATTTCGCTTCTAGTTACAAGGAAGCAAGTAAAAAGAAAATTTCTGCTAATTTTTTCTCGATTACATGAAATAAATAGAAGCATAAGCTTTTTAACAATAATTTGTTGCAGAGATGTAGGGAAAGTTATGTGAATGGAACACGTCATATTTTTTTGTTTTTGCAAAGTAAATGTGTGAGTTTCTTTTTATGTGTAGTAATATAATAGAATTTAAGATATTTCATTACCAACATCTATGTAACGATTGTATTCGTGAACCTGGGGTATTCTTTTGAGAGGAAATTTTACCGTTATGTTGCTATTGTATTCCAAAAGTCCCGTTCAGCGCTTGAGGTCAATGGAGCACACCAGAAATGCTCGATATTGCCACGGCTACAGAGGGAAATGAGTTTCGGTCAATGGGAAGCCAATAGCTTACAAACTGCCGGGAAATTAAGAAAACATTCGGCCAATAAGCAGGTGATTTTAAGGTGCAAAGCCAATTTTAAAAGCGGGTGTCCGGAAGACAAAGATCTTGTTGCTCGTCGCTTGTGTTTGTTTAGTAAAGTGTGTTCTAGTTCCCAGAACGACCAGAGCAGGGAAGCGCAGTAAAGAAGATCAAGTAATCGCGCGTGAGTTTAGATGACCCAAAATGGCGCTCGCGTCTGGGTAAAAAAATCGCGAAGTGAGAAATTCTTACCGAACCGCACGAGGTCTTGAGCCTCAAGAACAGCAACATTTATAAAATCAAAAGAACGCGCCAGGTTGATTTCTCAACCAGGAAATAAATAGGAGTCAGCAAAAAATGTCTCGTGTGCTTGCTGTTCTCCGCCCCCTGAGAAAGAGACGGGTCTCATGATATTTCAGCCGCCGACACGAAGACACCGCAGCGCCCAGAAGAGGAGAGACAGCCCAAAGACGACGAGAGCAGGCACGTGGTGACATGAACAGCAACGCTCGCAATTTTCATAGAGGTTCGCTAATTGTAAACAGTTTATAAAATCTGATGTGTTACACTCACATGGCTTTCTCTATCTGTTCTATAAACTCCATACATAATATTCTTCTTCTTTCTGCACCTTGCTAATCGTGGTACTCATTAGCACAATGTTCTTATTATTTAGTTACGTATAAGTAGGAAGAAAATAAGGGAATACACTAGGCTAAACCAATAGTCAAATGTTTTAAAAGCTGTCGTTATGCGATTGTTATTAAAAATCACTTCTTTTCTTGGTCAGGAGTAGAACAAAAGAAAACGGACACTCCCGTCTGAGAAAAGTATAAGTACTTCACAACTGAAGCTAATAACAATGAATACCTCGAAAATGGCAAGCTCCACGAGAAAAATGTATATGACATAACTTATGTATTTTAACAAGATCTAAATTTTTTGTATAGCATGTTTTTGTCTATCTCTTACGGTTTACTAGCTATGTCAAATTAAGCAAAATTAATTCAGAATAAACAGTTCTTCCGAAGTTATTCCCAGAAAATTCAAGATATACATTTTATTTGTTAGGTAAATATCTTTAATATGTGATATTTTAAACAAAATCGTTAGAGCCATTTTAAAGAAAATCAAAATTTTCGAAAAAAGTTCCATGTAAAGGGTAGTTTTGTGTGGGGGGATTTTTCTCAAAATCTTCATGTCGCATCTCTGGAAGATACTAAACTTAAATACTAAGTTTGGTATTTTAGCTACTTTTCGTTTTTGAGTTATCGTGTTCACAGACACACGGACACAGGGACGTAAAACATCAATAAGTTTAAAAATATTGCTGTTAGAGAATATATCTTTTTGGAGAAGTAGTCAGACTGAAAAATTCAATGCCATAGTCGGGATTTGAATCACGGATCTCCGGATCTCCAGCCGGTTGCTCTACCACTGCGCTAACATGGCAACATACCGGTGTATTATTGAATTTCTCTTATCTTTTTATTTTGATCGGAAAGTTTTACTTTAGCTATTCGCAACATTGACATCCCGCTCACATGTCTTTCATGGGAGAGTTACGAAGTACTGCAAAGTTGCGTTTGGAAAGCTAGATTACATTTGAATGCAATTACTTAACAAGTGAAATTGTGTATATAAGTGCCGCATTATCAGAAATTAACTGACACTAAGGCCTGACGTTTTTAACATACGTTTGCTTCTAAAAATTCTTTGTTTTAACGATTTTTTTTACTTTCTCCATACGCACTATGTACATAGCGTATAGAGAAAGTATTGCACTCCACAAAAAATTCGATACCGAGATTTCACCGGAAATATGTGTTTTAGGGTCCCCAATATCCAAAAAAAGCATTTTCACAAAAATGTCCGTGTGTGTGTGGGTGTGTGTCCGTGTGTCTGTGAACACGATAACTCAAAAACGAAAAGTCGGTAAAATACCAAACTTGGTATTTAAGTTTAGTATCTTCCAGGGATGCGACACGAAGATTTTGAGAAAAATCCCCCCACCCCCAACTACCCTTTACATGGAACTTTTTTCGAAAATTTGGATTTTCTCAAAAATGGCTCTAACGATTTTGATTAAAATTTCGTATATTAAACATATTTATCTGACTAATAAAATGTATATCTTGAATTTTCTGGGAATAGCCTCTGAAGAGTAGTTTATTCTGAATGAATTTTACTAAATTTTTAATAACTGCTAAACCGTAAGAGATGGAAAAAAACTTACTACACAAAAAAATATAGAGCACATTAAAACACACAATTTATGTTATATACATTTTTTTCGTGGAGTTCGTCATTTTTGTGACATTCCTTATTTTTGGTTTCTGCTTTTCTCATACAGGAACTTGTCAACTTCTATCCATATAGACAAAGGAACTTCATTGACATAGCAACCAGCTTTTGACTATCACTTTAACCTACAGTTGTCCTTTATTTCGCTTCTACTTACAAGGAAGCGAGTAATTAGGCTATTTCTGCTATTTTTTTCTGATTAGCAGAAAGTAAATAGAAGTATAAGCTTTTTAAGAATTATTTGTTGCAGGGATATGGAGAAAGTCATGTGAATGGTACACATCAGATTTTTATGTATATGCATTAGTTATTTTTTTAAAATTTAGAAATTATAATTTTTCATTAAAATTTTAAGACCTTTATTAATAAAATCATAACGTTTCTTCTAATGAACATAAGAATTCTGCTTTTCATCAATCAACAGTGAAGGTATACATACCTTGAAAAATTTAACTTGTTATGCTAGTTACTGGGATAATGGGTAAGGTAGGGCATTTCGTCACTCCTTAAAGTATTCATAAAAATAAAGAACAGTAAATGTACGCACAGCGTTATATTTCAGGAAGTTCACGAACTTTTTTACTTCCTCTACACTACTATGTATAGAGAAGGTATTGTATTGCACCCAAAAATTCGATACCTGGATTTCACCAGAAATACATGTTTTGGGTCCCCCTGAATCCAAAAAAAGTCATTTTTGGAAAAAGGTCCGTGTGCGTGCGTGTGTCTGTGGACAGCATAGCTCAAAAACGAAGAGACCGTTAAATACCAAACTTGGTATTTATGTTTGGTATCCTCCAAAGATTCGACATGAAGGTTTTCAAGAAAAGCATCCCACCCCCAACTACCCTTTACATGGAAATTTACTTTGGCCAGTTCTGCTGTTTTTCCGGGTAGTTCTTCATACGTACTTAAAATTTCCCGGTGTGCTTCGTATGTCTTATTCCAATTCTCCCCTTAAAATATCTACACAATAAAGAGATAATATGGCAAAAAATCTGATGTGTTCCATTCACATGACTTTCTCTACTTGTGTGTAACAAATTATTGTTAATAAGCTTATGCTTCTATTTACTTCATGCTAATCAAGAGAAAATTAACAGAAATAGACTTATTACTTGCTTCCTTGTAAGTAGAAGCGAAATAAGGGGCTACCATAAGCTAAAGTGAAGTCAAAATCTGGTTACTAGGTGACTGAAGTTCCTTTGTTTGTATGGACACGAGTTGACAAATTCCTGTATGAGAAAAGTACAAGTTTTTCAAAGCTGAAACCAAAAACAAGGAATATTTCAAAAATGATCAACTCCTCGAAAAAAATGTATATAATATAAATTGTGTGTTTTAATGTGCTCTACATTTTTTGTGTGGTAAGTTTTTGTCCATTTCTTACGTTTAGCAGTTATGCAAAATTCCTCCAGAATTAAGTAGTGTTCAGAGGCTATTCCCAGAAAATTCAAGATATACATATTACTTGTCAGGTAAATATCTTTAATATACGATATTTTAATCAAAATCGTTACAGCCATTTTTAAGAAAATCAAAATGTTCAATTTTTTTTCATAATAAGGGTAGGTTGGGGTGGGGATATTTTCTTTAAAATCTTTGAGTCGCATCTCTGAAAGATACAAAACTTAAATACCAAGTTTGGTTTTTAACGGTCTTTTCGTTTTTGAGCTATACTGCCCACAGACAGACACACACACACACACGGACATTTTTCTAAAAATGTTTTTTTTTGGATTCAGGGGGACTCCAAACGTCTATTTTCAAGTAAAATCTCGGTATCCAATTTTCTAGGTGCATTACAATACTTTCTCTACACTATGTACATAGTACGTATAGAGAAAGTAAAAGTGTCATATTCAGAATCTTAACAGTGTTGTACGATAGTGTTTTGTAAATACATGATATATTAGCATATTTTACTCGTGTGGAAAGGCTGATGTGCCATCGGGTGCCTCCCCAGGTGGCGGATACGGGAAAACTCAGCAAATACGGCGGGTAGTGGGGACATAAAATACTCGGGGCAACCCAAAATCAGAATTGCTGCCTTTCATTGAGGAATTGCTTCTATAAAAGCTAGGGGGAAAAAAACCCTGATTACAAATTACCTGGCGTATTCCCTTATTTTCCTCCTACTTAGAAGGAAGCAGGTATTTAAGACACTTTTTTCTAATGTTTGTCTCGATTATCATCAGAAGAATATGCTTTTTAACAATAATTTGTTACAGTGTTGTAGAAAAAGGCATGTGGAAGAAAACATCAAATTTTTCATAGAAGACATCATAATGAAGATACTCCTGCCAAATCCCATGGGCTACGAGAACAGACTCATGGAAAAGAGAACATATAAGGAACGACTTCTGTTCAACCGACGCCATGGCAAAAGAAGAATGGAAGCAGACAAACTACGAACTTGGACATACACGGGTCAGCTCATAAGTCCCGGGCCTCACACAGTCTAGTGTCTCTAGGCCAGTTAGACATCGTATAGTTTAACGCTAGACTAGCTCGTGTCCATAGTTACAGGTCAATAGCTTGTTTAGTTTTCGAATGATTGCATTTTAAACATGACAGCTTTAGAGTTTTCACGAAAATGGAGGATTTGGAAACAGGAGCAGTGATTAAATACTTCTATTTGAAAGCTTAACACATAAAGAAATCAAGGAAGAAATGACCAGTACATTGAAAGGCTCTGCACCTTAATATTCAATGATTAAAAGGTGGGTTGCAGAGTTTAAAATGGGACGTACGAGCTCTAGTGATCTGGATGCCCTGTAGAAGTGTCAACTCCAGAGTCATAGAAAAAATTCATCGTTTAGTACTGGAAAATCGTAGATTAAATCTGTTTGACATAGCAAAGACTGTAAAGATATCAATAGAACGTTCAGGTAATATTTTAAGTAATGTTTTGGGCTTTCACAAGGCCTGTGCAAAATTGGTGAAGCGTTTGTTGACACCTGATCAAAAGTAGCAAAGGAAAACTATTTCTGTTAAGAGTGTGATGCTCTACCGTAAAAATCCCATTGCATTTTTGAGACGACTTATTACCATGGATGAAACTTGGATACATCACTACACCCCAGAAATTAAATCACAGTCAAAACAGTGGTTTGCGCCAAAGTCAATTTTGTCAGCTAACAAGGTTATGGAGTATGTTTCCTGGGATGCACAGGGAATTCTTTTTATTTATGACTTGGAAAAGGGTAAAAGTATCACTAGTGAGTACGCAAGCTTACTGCAACTTTTGAGTAATGAGGTGAAAAGAAAAAAACCTCATTTGGCACAAAAAAACATCTTGTTTCATCATGACAATGTTCAGGACCATCGTTCAGTCATTCGAATGGGGAAAATGTACGAATTAAAATTGGAATTGCTTGAAAATCCACCCTATTCGGCATATCTAGCACTCAGTATGTACTACCTGTTCCCAAACCTCAAAAAGTTTCTTGCAGGACGAAGATTTCACAGCATCGAGGAGGTCATTGATACGGCTAACAGCTATTTTGAGGATTTTGATAAATCGCACTACAGAGATAGTTTAATTAAATTATAACACCGATATGAAAATGTATTAGCCTTTATGGAGATTATGTTGACAAATAAAGCAAAAAAAATCTGATGTGTTTCATTCACATGACTTTCTCTACATCTCTACTACAAATTATTCTATTCACCTCATCTAATCGAGAAAAAATTAGCAGAAATAGTCTTATTACTTGCTTCCTTGATAGCAGAAGAGAAATAAGAGTACCATAGGTTAAAGTGATAGCCAAATGCAGGTTGCTATGTGACTGAAGTTCTTTGTTTGTATGGACGCGAGTTCACAAAGTCCTGTATGAGAAAAATATAAAAAAAAAAAACCAAAAACAAGGAATATCTCAAAAACAATTAACTCCACGAAAAAAATGTATTTAATATACAATGTGTGTTTTAAGGTGCTTTACATTTGTTGTGTGGTAAGTTTTTGTCCATCTCTTACGGTTTAGCAGTTATGCAAACTTCCATAAAATTGACCCCGAATAAAGTAATCTTCAGAGGCTATTCCCAGAAAACTCAAAATATACAGTTTATTTGTCAGGTAAATAGCTTTAATGTACGAGTCATTTAGAGCCATTTTTTAGAAAATCAATTTTTTTTAAAAAAGTTCCATATAAAGGGTAGTTTGGGGTGGGGGGATTTTTCTCAAAATCTTCGTGTCGCATCTCTGGAAGATACTAAACTTAAATACCAAGTTTGGTATTGTACCGACTTTTCGTTTTTGAGTTATCGTGTTCACAGTACCATGGACACACACACACACGGACCTTTTTCTGAAAATACTTTTTTTGGATACATGGGACCCTAAAACATATATTTCCGGTGAAATCTCGGTATCGAATTTTTTAGTGGAGTACAATACGTTCTCTATACACTATGTGCATAGTACGTATAGAGAAAGTAAAAAAGCTTAAGTGCAGTTTTCATTGAGAGGCCCGAAACTTATCACACGCTTCCGCCACAAGTTCTGCCAAAACAAGAGATTTCAGCAGCCGGATGAAGACTATATTTGTGAACTGTACAATAAATATTGTGAAATATATCACGTAGGAAACTACAATAAAAGACAAATGTCAAAAATAAAATAATTCGTTCCACTTTTAAATTGAACGAAGTTTGGTAAAACTTTCGAAATCCAGTATAGAATAAAACTCCGGTCTCTCACTTGGTAAAGCAGACCATAAACCAGACAAGACCGCGCCGTGGCTAAGTGGTCTCGCCTCTTACCTAGACGTCCCGGGTTCGATACCAAGCGACCGCATGTGAGACTTGTGGTGGAAAAAGCGGCGCAGAGGCAGGTTTTCTCCGGGTTCTTAGGTTTTCCCCGTCATCGCATTCCACCGGTGGTGCATCTTCATTCAATTTATCACAGTGTCATCGACTGCGGTGCCACAAGTAGTAAAAATCTGATGTGTACCATTCACATGACTTTCTCTATATCCCTGCATCAAATTATTCTAAAAAAAGCTTATACTTCTATTTACTTTATGCTAATCAGAAAAAATGAGCAGAAAGTCTTATTACTTGCTTCCTTGTAAGTAGAAGCGAAATAAGGGACTACCATAGGTTAAAGTGATAGCCAAAAGCGGGTTGCTATATCAATGAAGTTCCTTTGTTTATATGGATCGGAGTTGACAAGTTCCTGTATGAGAAAAATGTTTTTCATAGCAGAAACCAAAAATATGGAATGTCTCAAAAACGACGAACTCACGAAAAAAATGTTTAGAGCATAAATTGTGTGTTTTAACGTGCTCTACGTTTGTTGTGTAGTAAGGTTTTGTCCATCTCTTACGGTTTAGCAATTATGCAAAATCCCGTAAAATTCATCCAGAATAAACTACACTTCAGAGGCTATTCCTAGAAAATTCAAGATATACATTTTATTTTTCAGGTAAATATGTTTAATATACGAAATTTTAATCAAAATCGTTAGAATCATTTTTGAGAAAATCAAAATTTTCGAAACAAGTTCCATGTAAAGGGTAGTTTGGGGTGGGGGGATTTTTCTCAAAATCTTCGTGTCACATCCTTAGAAGATACTAAACTTAAATACCAAGTTTGGTATTTTAGCTAATTTTCGTTTTTGAGTTATCGTGTTCACAGACACACGGACACACACACACACGGACCTTTTTCTGAAAATGCTTTTTTCGGATACAGGGGGTCCTAAAACATGTATTTCCTGTGAAATCTTGGTATCGAATTTTTCGGTGGAATACAATACTTCTCTATCCCTATGTACATTGTACATATGGGGCTAGAGAAGGTAAAAACGGGCGTTAAACACTATAAAAAGCCAGACAGAAACAGTTATAATAGAAGTGAACTACGTTTCGACCAGTGACCTGAATTTCACGTATAATGATTATAAATATTAACAGAAATGAGTACTTATTTTCTCCCACCAGTTGTATGTATGAAAATGAAATGGAACATGCATACTTACATTTTCCGTCTTTGAAGGTGGCCGTCAGAAGGTAGATTCTATCCGTCATCAGTTGAAACTGGTAGATGCCATACCCCATATCTGTAACAGAAACACCCACAATTTTACTTTCTTTTTTTTTGGAAACTCAGTAGGTAAAAAAAATGTGAGGATGTACAACGGAAAGAGACATAACAAATACAAAATGATGACACCACTTCTACAACATAACATTTTCTAATAATTGCTAAGCAAAGTTGTAATTGACGCAATTTAGGTCAAAATATTTTCACAGTAATAGATTTTACGAATCGAATCGAATATGATATGCAAACTCTCTTCCAATTACTGAACCTTCCAGGATTTTTATCCTACCTGGGTATTACTTTGGTTTTGGAATTGGCTATAAGGGTAATTTTTAATCGTTCCGAAAGCTTCCACTGGTAGTCATACATTCTCAACGAAATTGGACTGAAATAGGGTGAAATTCCATTGCCCCAATTTTGGAAAATATTTTAAAGATTATCTGCTACTTTATGAATAGTAAAAGTCGTTATGAAGGGCACATTAAATTTTGTGCCTAATAGTAAGAAACAGTAATTATTATTTAAATTTACTTTATTGTTTCTTGAAAACTTACCCTATAATAATATACTTTTGCATGCGATCGAACCATTTATCGTACCATTTTTCCAATGTGCTTGAGACACCTTCAAAACATGCTTTTTAACGCATGAAGGGCTTCTTCTGCCAATAAAATTCACTGTCGATGCATTTTATTTTTGATGCTCTGAAACTAAAGGAAGTAATTGGGTGCCAAATCACTAGTGTACGGCGGATGAGTCATCAATTCCATTTTTGGAGTGTTCAAATAGTCAGTTAACTAGATCTGTGAGCACTTGCGTTGTCTTGATGAACAACGATCCGATGGCACTTGTTTTCTTTATTTCACCGAAGAACTCTGGCAAAAGATGGTTGTATACTATTCAGAATTTACCGTTTTACCTTTCTCTAAAGGCACTGTTTCCATATGACTAGCGGGTATCATTTGTTTCGAAGTGTTTCGAGTGCGAACAACTTTTGTTCATCTTGAAACACCCATTCAATCGACTACTGTTTACGTTCCGACTCAAATGCATAGATCCATATTTCGTCACCTATTATAATCTTTTACATGTATCATTGTATTTCCTCAGCATTCGTATGAATCAATCCTCACAAACATCCTTTTAAGATTGTGTCAAATTAATGTGGAATCCAACGAGAGTAAACGTTTTTCGTGACTAAATGATCATGCAATATTTTATAAATGCCGGCGGTATTAATACCTAGGGTTGCCTGAATCTTACACTATGTAACATAACGATCCTGAATGATCAATATTCAATGTTTCCTACTACAGCAACTGATTTTGAACGACCTTTACAAATTTCGTCAGTGAGCGAACGGCGGCCACGATTAAACTCGTTATATCAGCGTTCCACGGTGGCAAAGGAAGGAATTTCATCGCTAAAAGTAGTAAGTTGATCAATGCACTCTGGTATTAATAATCTACGTCGTAAATCATAATAATAAATCGTTGCACGAACTATTTCACGAGTTAATTTTATATTTTCGTTGAGACACTTTACAGATGTAACGTAATACAGGGCTATACGTATCCATAAAAACTGAACTATGTTTAATTTACAACATGCAAAGTTTCATATAATGGCGGACCAGACGACGCAGAATTGCTAACGTTTGAGACAAATATATTAAAAATCTGATGTGTTCCATTCACATGACTTTATCTATATCCCTGCAACAAATTATTCTTAAAAAGCTTATACTTCTATTTACTTTATGCTAATCAGAAAAAATGAGCAGAAGTAGTCTTATTACTTGCTTCCTTGTAAGTAGAAGCGAAATAAGGGATTACCATAGGTTAAAGTGATAGTCAAAAGCTGATTGCTATGTCAATGAAGTTCCTTTGTTTATGTGGATCGGAGTTGACAAATTCCCTATAGTTTTTCATAGCAGAAACCAAAAATAAGGAATGTCTCAAAAACGACGAACTCACGAAAAAAATGTGTATAACATAAATTGTGTGTTTTAACGTGCTCTACATTTTTGTGTAGTAAGTTTTTGTCCATCACTTACGGTTTAGCAGTTATTCAAAATTCAGTAAAATTCATTCAGAATAAACTACTCCTCAGAGGCTATTCTCAGAAAATTCAAGATATACATTTCATTTGTCAGGTAAATATCTTTAATATACAAAATTCTAATCAAAATCTTTAGAGCCTTTTTTGTGAAAATCAAAATTTTCGAAAATAGTTCCATGTAAAGGGTACTTTGGGGTGGGGGAATTTTCCTCAAAATCTTCGTGTCGCATCCCTGGTAGATGATACTAAACTGAAATACCAAGTTTGGTATTTTACCAACTTTTCGTTTTTGAGTTATCGTGTTCACAGACACACGGACACACACACACACGGAACTTTTTGTGAAAATGCTTTTTTTGGATATTGGGGACCCTAAAACATATACTTCCGGTGAAATCCCGGTATCGAATTTTTGGGTGGATTGCAATACCTTCTCTATACACTATGTACATAGTGCGCATAGAGAGAGTAAAAACTAGTATGTAACAAAGATATCTATAGAAATTATTATCGCGGTCCAAGTAGACTGTAGAATTTTAAAAGCGTTTTAAAAGAAATTGATTGAATTCTGGTTGGCAACACTACGCCGAACATCACCGCATAATCTCTCGACACTGAAACAGACTACAACAAAGTGATGGTAACAATACATGCAAACAGAACATAAGGGGATGCAATGAAACGTCACCTGGCAACCCGGGTAATCCCCAAGACCCAGGAATCTTACTCACGACGGCCTCAAAGTGAGTTTCATTCGGGCGTCATCTTGCTCAATCCATCAATACAAAAGAGAAACAAACACTCAGAATAGCCACAACTGCTTCACTTGTCCTGAACTATCATTCACTACAAACTTGTCAGTTTACACAACTGTATTCTCTTCCTCTGACCCTCTTGACTGGTACTGCTAATAGAAATTGAAGGGTCCAGGGGACAAACGCTCAAAGTCACATTTTCTTCGAATAAAGTTATTTAGTATTAAATATTAAGAAGCACTTGGAATAATTATGTTAAACCATTAAAATTAAATTCAATCATAAAATATCTCTTGATATTCTACAGATATTAGCATCAAAGTATTTTCAAGTTTCTGTACAGAAGTTTTTATGTTAGAAGCACACTCCTTAGTATGGAAAAACGATCAATGAACAATATGGTAGATACTGTTTCAGAAAAACAGTTATTTGAAATGTGTTCCGACAAACATTTAACTAATCTTCAAAGTACAGACCACTACATTTTGTGGTCTTGAGTCACCTTTCAGCGAGGTTAACTATCCCACGCTGGTACCAGTCTCTGGTTTTCTTATGCGAAGAATTCGGTGAGGCCCACTTGCACTGCTTCAATGTTGTCAAAATTTCTTCCACCATGGACCGAAAAAGATGATAATCTGATGGTGCGAGATCAGGACTGTATGCTGAATGTGGTAGCAGTTCGATTCCTACCAATTCCTGAATTTTTTCCGTAGTTGTTCGTGCAGTATGGGGTCTTGCATTGTCCTGCTGCAATAGAACTCTATTTCGGTTAACTAGTGCTGGGTATATCCGTCTCAAAATGTCATGAACTTGTTCCAGTTGTTGAGAATAAAGATCTGCAGCAATCGCTCACGCGTTTGGAACAAACTCCCAGTGAATCACAACTTTAAAATTCCACCAGATACACATTACTTTGGGACCGAACCGATTTTTGTTAACGATGACTTTGGCAGGTTGGTGGGGATCAATCTACTGTTTCGAGACACCATGGTTTCAGTAATATACCCATTTTTCATCACAAGTGACAATTCTCCTGACAAATCCATGGGATTACGGATAAGCTGACGATAGATATCCACTCTATGTTGAGCCTGTTGAGGTGTCAGTTATTGAGGTACAGGACCAGATATTTAAATTAATTTTATTAGTATTGAATTTTATTAATTTAACTATTTTGGCAGAAGAAAGTGTAACAGGTTTAGAATCTGTAAATGGGATAAGTGACCATAAATAGTAAATGATAAGAGAATTAGTAATATTAATTTTAGCTTCTGCATGATTTTCAAAGTGTCTTAATGTGGATGTATATGTCTTTAGTTGCAAAGTTCTTCTGAAAGCCTATGGATTTTCTCGCAAAACTAGGCGTGTATCCTCATGATTCCATACTTTAGGTTTTCCAGAACATGCGCATCTTTAGTGTTTTCATCTGTATTGTTAATACGTTGGAAACCATCTTTGTGCCACACACTCACTAACGACACCTTCTCCTTCCACTTCACATATTCTTCGAGCTGCGGCAGCGGCTTTATAATCTTGTTTCCACTAGTGCTTTAGAAGGACTCTCAGTTCAAACTTTGTTATCTCCATTTTGTGATGGCTTATTAACAACTGAAGACTGATACATGCTCGCAATGTACGCAACACTAGCCATGGCATCCTGTAAATAGCATTGCCAAACCAAAGAAACCCAATAAGTTTTCAAAACACCAAAGTCAAAAAACCGACATTACTTATGAGGAAACCTAAATATGGAATAAGATCAATCCCATGTTGTAACTCAACATGGTGGTGGAAAACCTTCAACTTGATCATTATTTACAGGACTCTGTGGCAGGGCTTTGAAGAATTGCTGAGCATATTCACCTACAGAACCTCTTATATACCTGTAGATCTTACAAATTTTCTTTAGGAACTGGAAATGGACTATAGTGCAATAATTGAGATGTGTCTCTTGTCTGGAAAATTTCTAGGCTAGTTTTACTGAAAGTTTTGCCAATAACACCACAACTTTCCCATGTTCGCTTGTATGTAGTTCTCAAATCATTGTTCTGAGGTGCTTCTGAGTAGACTTCGGTTCAGTCTCAGGGCGAGTCTGAAATGGACACTTTTTGTTGAAGGGGATTGTTACAAAATGAACCTTCCTAGTTTATTTATATAAAATACAGACTAACTTAATATTGTAATGCAACACTACTTATTTGTACAAAGTACAAGTTACCAAACTTTGCAGTAATACCATTTTAAACAAGTAAATTTAATAATATTTCAACTACATTACTAACAAACAACCGAGATTTTGATCATTCTTGCATAATATTCATCGACTTTGATCACTATTCCGTTTGATTTAAATTTTCAACCGCTCATAATTTGAATTCCAAACACACAACAAACTGCCATTAAGAATACAGTTCTCAACGTTGTGAACCAGATGGCATCACTACAGATTTTTTTTAAGTTGGACTTTAATAGTTTTTCCCCCTTGGAGAAATAAACACCCAGAATAACAGCAATTACTTCACTTGTTCCAAACTATCATTCACTACAAACTTGTCAGTTTAAACAAGTGTGTATTCTCTTCCTCTAAACTTCTTGACTGGTACTGCTGATAGAAATTATTTTATCACTCTCTGCAAATATAATGTTTCTAGTTCAAAATATATAAATAAGTAATCAGTTTACTAACTGTGTTCTCTTCCTCTAAACCTGTTGACTGGTTCTGCTGATAGAAATTATTTACTCACTCTATATATAGGCTGTTAATGAACTATACCGAAATCTTTTCACAGAATATGTAGATTACTTAAATAAGTAATTTGAGATAGGAGACTTATGGCTTGTTTATTGAAATTTTGAAGTAACAGCTATAAGCTTCTAAAGTGCCATTACGCCACTGGCTAATTTATCAACCATTCGGGAGTATAACACGAAAAACGAAGGAGTATATTACAGCGTACCTCTCTAGCGTGGTGGTTATGATACTGGCTTTCAAGTGAAAGATAGTTTCCGAGTTCGGGTCTTGTTCACGTATCAAGGCACTTCGTCTGGAATGAAAAACATTTACTCTATGACAGGAATCAAACTCATTACCTTTGGGACAGCAGCTTCCCGCGTTTCGCATTAAGCCACCAACGCAGTTGAAAACACGCCTCCAGAGAAGGCTACATAACTCAAGAACGTAATGAATGCTCAATGTTGCACTGTCAAGTGATCAGTTCGAGATTTTACAAATTTTTGTGACATTAAATCTTGAGAACGATAGTAAGGAGCTGCTAAAAAGCGTTATTTCTATACTCGGGCAGCAGTTCTAAAGACATTCTAAGCCATTTTTTCAACCTGCTTTGCTTTAACACCGACTTATCAGCACCTGATACCCACACGTTTAACGCTGTGTAGTTGCGTTATGTTTATCCATACATCGCCGATCTCAAATTACTTATATGAGTCACGTGCACAAAATCGCAAATTATTTCGGTGTAGTTCATTTACACCTGTGTATATAATGTGCATAATATATCTAGTTCAAATAAATAAATAATCAGTTTACAGAACTACATTTTCTTCGCTAAGCCTAATGTCTAGCATTGCTGATAGAAATTAGTTTACCACCCTCTGTGTATATGATGCTTTTAGTTCAAATAAATAAATAATCATTTTACTTACTGTCATCATAAATTCCGTCGAACGTAGGAAGAGATTTATCGCGTCTGGGGATAAGATATCCAATTATTCTGAATCCTGTGTTACATCTGAAAGCATAAGAATCTAATAATTATAGTTAAATTGACACTGGGATGGGGATTGCTTTTTAATTTTGCTCTACTTAATACATAATACAAAGGTAGAGAAGGTATTGCATTCCACTAAAACTCGATACCGATATTTCACAAAAAAATTTAAGAAAACATGTTTGAGGGGTCTCCTATATCCAAAAACATCTGATATATTCCATCCACAGCAGATATTCTACGAGGCGTATTCCAAAATTAAGGTCCGTTTGGTCCTAATAAAAACACCGCTCCTGAGACAGGGTTTCTGTTGTCAGTAATAGTTCACTTTTCCACATAATTGCCGTTGACATCTATGCACATTCTATAGCGCTGCACCAGGTTATTTAACCCATCGCCATAGAAGTCTGCCACCTAGGACCTGCACCAGTTGTTAACGCTCATGTTGAGTTCATCCTCGGTTTGAAATCATTGTCCACCAAGCCACCGTTTTACATGCAGGAAGAGGAAATAGTCACTTGGTGGAAGATCGGGATTCTACGGAGAGTGGTCAAGGAGTTCCCAACGAAACTCTTGAATCTTCGCTTTGGTTTGGGCAGTGGTATGTGGGCTTGTGTTGTCATACAGGAAGATGATGCCAGACGAGATTTTCCCGCGGCGTCGATTTTGGATCGCACGTCTCAGTTTTGGTTAGCTGTAAAGGTTGTCTCAGGTCCATGAAACAGATCAACAGGACGCCCTTTTCGTCCCAAAACACGGTAGCTATCATTTTGCGATTTAGTTTGGGTGAACCGGAAGGTTGATTTGATTCTGCGTTGGTGGGACCAGGTGGGAAAACAAACCATCTCCATCTTGTCTATAGCGCTCCAAAAACTGTCGTGCACTATGCATTCGTTGCTCTTTGTGCTGAATGTGAGCAGTTTTGGCACAAAGTTTCGATATCCAAGCTCTTCAGTGACAATCCTGTAACATTTGGAAATTCCATTTGCAGACCACTAATCGTCAAACGCCGATCACTTCGAAATTTTTTGTTTACTTGATCAATGATGTCGTCAGTCCGAATACCGCTGTTCATCGTGCACATTTGAGCGGCCATTTCCAAATTCTAGACACAAGTGTCGAACTAGTTTGTCACTCATTATGTCCGGTCCATACACTAGACATAACTCACGATGGATGTCCACAGCTGACGATTCTTTTGCCAGCAAAAATCTAATCACACAGCGCACTTCACAACGACGGCAGCTACGATTATCTGATCTCATCGACAGGCAAGCGCCTACTGCGGCACACTGCTGTATGTTCCCCAGCAGTTGGTAGACACCGCTGCAGGCTATTCTCTGTGGCATATTGTTCACCGGACTTTAGTTTTGGAATATGTCTCGTACATATTCTGGAAACATCTTTACAAAATACTATTTTATATCTATATCACGCTAAACAAGATAAACATCAGCAGAAATGATCTTATTATTTATTTTCTTATAAGTAAAATGGAAATCAGAGATTACAGTTGGCTAAAACGGTAGTCTAATGTTTTAAATTCTGTCACTGTGTGACTGTCATGGTTAGGAGAAAAACAAAAGAGATATGACAATGACGAGAGCTTCCATTTGAGAAAGTTTTAGTATTTTAAATTTTAAACTAATAACGGGAAGTATCTCTTAAATAACTATTTCTACAAAATGTGTATATGACATAAAATGTCATAAAGAGATCTACATTTTGTGCGTACTATACTTTTGGCTCTCTGCTGCGGTTTACAAGTGATGTAAGTAATTCAGAATGAAGAGAATTAAGGAGCTGTTCTAATGAAATTACGGATTTACATTTTATTTGTCATATAAACATTGTTAATAAACGGCATTTTATCAAAATCCTTACAGACAGGGTTTAGAAAATCAAAATATAGAAAAAAATTTGATGTGTACCATTCCCATGACTTTCTCTATATCCCTGCAACAAATTATTCTTAAAAAGCTTATACTTCTATTTATTTTATGCTAATCAGAAACATTTAACAGAAATGGACTTATTACTTGCTTCCTTGTAAGTAGAAGCGAAATAAGGGACCATCATAGGTTAAAATGATAGTCAAAAGCTGGTTGCTATGTCAATGAAGTTCCTTTGTTTATATGGATTGGAGTTGACAAGTTCCTGTATGAGAAAAATATAAGTTTATCATAGCAGAAACCAAAAATAAGGAATGTCTCAAAAACAACGAACTCCACGAAAAAATGTATGTAACATAAATTGTGTGTTTTAACGTGCTCTACATTTTTGTGTAGTAAGTTTTTGTCCATCTCTTACGGTTTAGCAGTTTGCAAAATTCCATAAAATTCATTCAGAATAAGCTACTCTTCAGAGGCTATTCCCAGAAACTTCAAGATATACATTTTATTTGTCAGGTAAATATCTTTAATGTACGAAATTTTAATCAAAATCGTTAGAGCCATTTTTGAGAAAATCAAAATTTTCGAAAATAGTTCCATGTAAAGGGTAGTTTGGGGTGTGGGGTATTTTTCTCAAAATCTTCGTGTCGCATCCCTGGAAGATACTAAACTTAAATACCACACGGACACACGGACCTTTTTGTGAAAATGCTTTTTTTGGCACCGCAGGCGATCACACTGGTGATACATGGAAGCAAGATGGAGCACCGGTGGAATGTGATGGCGGGGATACCGGAGAAACCGCTTTGTCCACCAAAAATCTCACATGCACTTGCTTGGGATCGAAGGCGAATGCTAGGTGAGAGGCGAGTGATTAAAAAAACCTATTCTTCTATCTACTTCATGATAATTGAGGTAAACATTAGCAGAAATTGTCATTATTATTTGGTTCCTTGAAGCAGAAGACAAAAATCTAATGTGTTCCATTCACATGATGGCATCTAGCTGTTCAGTAAACAAACCTTTTAATCAAAACATTAATCCTTTATCTAGATTGTAGCTAGATATATAGTCTGGTCCTTTAAAAGCCAGTCACTATGTGAAGCAATTGAAATTCCAAGCTGTTGTCTTGCCAGCAGCGAACAAACAAAGAGAAGTAAAGTTCAGCTGGCTAAAACTGTAATTCGGGATATCTCGAAAACGGGTAGCTTTACAAAAAAATTGTATATGACCTAAATTGTATGTTTTAATGAGATCTATATGTTTGTGTAATAAGTTTTTGTATATCTCTTACGGTTATACAAAATTCATTCAGGATTAAGAGGTCTTCAAAGGCTATTCCCAAAACGTTCAGGATATACATTTCGTTTGTCATGAACATGTCTTTTATGATATTTTAACTAAAACATTAAAACCATTTTTTGAGAAAGTTTAAATGTTCGAGAAATTTTCATGTAAGTGTAGTTGGGGCGGGAATATTTTCTTGAAAATCATCCTGTCGATCCTTGAAAGTGTCTGAACTTAAATAACAAGTTCTGTATCTACGTGATTTTTCGTTTTTGAGCTATGCTGCACACTCACATACTCTCTCGTGCGAGCACATTAGCGAATATGTTTCTAAAATGCTTTTTTAGAACTCACAGACTCTCATAACATATATTTCTGATAAAATCTCGGAATCGAATTTTTGGGTAAAATTCAATACCTTCTCTATTGCAGCTAGATCTAGAAACAACATAATAGAAATGTATGAGAAATTACAGAAAAATGTAGAAAGAACAGGATAGATTAATGTACACAAAACAAAATGCATGATTATATCAGGAAGGGAAAAAAGGATAAAACAGGATTCGGAAATTAGTCAGGATGTATTTCAAGGAACATATTTTAATTTCTCTACACGTACCATGTACTACATAGTGTGTAGAGAAGGTATTATATTCCGCCCAAAATTTCGATACCGAGATTTCACCGGAAATACATGTTTTAGGTCCCCCTGAATCCCCCCCCCAAAAAAAAGAATTTCTGGAAAAAAAGGTCCCTGTATGTCCGTGTGTGAGTATGTGTGTGTCTCTGGACAGCATAGCCCAAAAACAAAAATACGTTAAATATCTAACTTGGTATTTAAGTTTGGTATATTCCAAGGATGTGACACGAGATTTTCAAGAAAATCCTCCTACCCCAAACCACTCTTTATATGGAAAAAGTTTTGAAGATGTTTTTTTTCTCAAAAATGGTTGTAACGATGTTGACTAAAATCTCTTATATTTAAAATATATACGATATATCTTGAAATAAAATATATATTTTGAATTTTCTTGGACTAGCCTCTAAGGACCTCTTTATTCTGAGTGATTTTTTTTGAATTTGCATAACTACTAAACCGTAAGAGATAGTCAAAACTTTACTTAGATCTCGTAAAACCACACAATTTATGTCTTTTACGTGTTTATTGTGGAGGTAACCGTTTCCAAAATATTCCCTGTTACTGGTTTCAGTTGTAAAGTACTTAATACTTTTCTCAGACAGAAAGTGTCCGTTTTTCTTTTGTTCTACTCCTGGCTAATCAAAGAAGCAATTTGCAATAACATTCGCATAACGACAGCTTTAAAAAATTTGACTATTGGTTTAGCCCAGTGTATTCCCTTATATACTTCCTACTTATAAGGAACTAAGTAATAAGAACATTCTGTTAATGAATATCTCGAATAGCATGGTGTAGAAAGAAGATTAATGTTATGTGAAAAGTTTTTAGAACAGCTTGAGTAAGTCGTGTGAATGTAACACATCAGATTATTTGTTTGACCTTAACGTCCTTTAAGCTGGTTGGTCATATCGGACGTGCAGGTAGTATTTTAAGTAATTCTTTGGGTTTTCACAAGGTCTGTGCAAGATGGGTGCCGCGTTTGTTGACACCTGTTTAAAAATTGCAAAGAAAAACTGTTTCTGTTAAGAATGTGGAGCTCTACCGTAAAAATTCCAGGGATTTTTGAGACGGCTTGTTACCATGGATGAAACTTGGATATATCACTACACTCCAGAAAGTAGGCCACAGTCAAAACAGTGAATTGTGCCAGGTGAACCAACTCCAAAAAAGGAAAAATTAATTTTGTCAGTTAACAAATCTATGGTGAGTGTTTTCTGGGAGTCACAGGAAATTATTTTTATTTATTACTTGGAAGAGGGTAAAAGTATCACTGGTGATTACCATGCAAGCTTTTTGCAACGTTTGAGTGATAAAAAAAAAAAAAAGAAGATTTTGCTTCATCGCGACAGTACTTCGGTCCATGGTTTAGTCTTTGTAATGGGAAAAATGTGCGAATTAAAGTTGGAATTGCTTGAACATCCAGATCTAGCACCAGTGACTGCCACTTGCCCCCAAACCTCAAAAAAGGTCTTGTGGACGAAGATTTCACAGAAATGAGAATGCCATTGATGCGATAAAGAGTTATTTTAACAACCTTGATAAATCTCCCTACAGAGATGATGTAATTAAATTATAACACCGATATGACAAAAGTATTAGCCCCTCTGGAGATTGTGTTGAGAAATAAAGTAAAAAAAATGTAAATGGTGTTTTCATGGAGATGCCCGGGACTTATCAGCGGACCCTCGTATATGAGCCTATAGTAGAACAGGGTGTGTGGAGAAAACGTGAGTAAATGAATCAAATTATAAAACAAAAGATATAGTGCGTTTTATAAAAGCATTCAGTCTACAATGGATGGAAAACGTACGGGATGAATAGAATACCTTCAAAAGTATTTAAAGCAAAATTGTACTCCACAAGAAAAAACCTGATATACTGCATTCACATGACTTTCTCTACATCTCTGTAACACATTATTATTTAAAAGCGTGCTCTTCTATGTACTTTAAGATATTCTTGATAAAAATTAGCAGAAATTGTGTTAATTACTTGCTTCCTTAAGCAAAATAAGCGAATACATTACGCTAAAACGATAGTCAGATTTTTAAAAGCCGGTTGCCATGTGGCTGAAAACCATTTCTATGTAGGGCAAGGAGTTTACAGTTAAAAAAAAAATAACAAGAAATTCTCAGAAATGGTCAATTACACGAAAAAAAACAACGCAGATGGCATAAATTGTATGTTTTAACGTGATCTACATATTTATGTAGTGCGTTTTTGTCTATCTGTTACGCTTTAGCAGTTACGCATAATTCATTCAGAATAAAGAGATCAATAGAGATGTTCCCAGAAAATTCAAGATATATATATGTTATTTGTAATATAAATATATTTAATGTGGTATTTTAATAAAACTCGTTAGAGCCATTTTTGAAAAAATCCAACATTTTCGAAATTTTTACCATAGTTTGGGGGTGGGGACATTTTTATCAAAATCTTTGTGTCGTGTCACATCCCAAGTTTAGTATTTTACCGACTTTTTGTTTTTGAGTTATCGTGTTCACAGACACATAGACACACTGACCGAAAACGTTTATTTCTCGGTTTCGAATTTTTGGGTGGAATGCAATACCTTCTCTATACACTATGTACATAGTATGTGTAGAGAATGTAAAAAAGGAAGGCCCAGAATGAGATGGATTGATGGAGTGATAGACCATTTGAAGATTATGAAGGTGAAAGAATAGAGAGAAAAAATCTGATGTGGGGCATTCATATGAATTTCTCTAGCTCTTGTATACACAAACTATTTTTACAAAAATATTATTATTATTATTATATGTGCATCATGTTTATCGAGATAACTAGGCTATAGCGATAGTCAAATCTTTTAAAAGCTGGTCCATATATGAAAGAATTGAGGTTAGATTCACTTTACTGCTTCCATTTGAGAAAAGTCTAGTAATTAAAAACTGAAGCCAATAACAAGGAATATCTAAAAAAACTGTTAACGAGACAAGAAAAATGTATATGATATAAATTATGGGGTTTAACGAGATCTATATTTTTGTGTAATAAGTTTTTGTCTATCTTTTACGGTTTAACCACTTTGCAAGCTCTAAAAAACTCATTCAGAATAAGAGGTCCTCAGAGGCTATTCCCAGAAAATTCAAGATATTAATTTTATTTGTGATGTAAAATGCTTTCATATATCGTATTTTATTCTAAATCAATAGAGGCATTTTCAAGTAAAACAAGATTTTCAAGAATTTTTCTATGTATAGGGTAGTTGGGGTCTGAGAATTTTCTTGAAAATGTTCCTGTCGCATCGTTGGAAGATACCAAACTTAAATACCAAGTTTAGTTCTTGAATATTCTGAGACAGTCATACACTGATATTTTGGGTTTAGAGGGTCCCAAAATATGTGCTTCCGGTGAACTCTCGAGATCGAATTTTTGGCTGAAATACAATCCCTTCTCTATACACTATGTACATAGTAGTGTGAGAAAGTAAAAAAAAAAATTCGACTCAGGGATCTCAAAGCATATATTGGCAGTGAAAACTCGACATCAAATTTTTGGGTGGAATAATATAGATACTTTCTCTATCCACTATGTAAGTAAAAAGTAAAGATAAGACTAATTGTGAAGGAGACTACAATGAATATCAAATGGAATGAGATTTGTCCTTGAGCACCACCAGGCCGGCAGCCAATCGGAGTGCTGCTATACTGAGAAGAAAGATGAATAATAATTTATGGAATGTTAGGATTAATGATTTTTGCAGTTTTTGGAGGAAGATAGTTGAATTGAATAATTTTTTTAATGATCATAAAATTAAAGATAAAAAAACAGAAAAAACAGGACAAATATAATATTATAAATAATTGGACACTAAAGGACTTATATGTTCTTTAAAAAGATTATTTTAATTCATTTGGTTTATTGCAATGTTAATATATGTATTTTATATAATTTGTAGAATTCCTTGATGTTTTATTTACATATTACATTCGCGCGCTTAACTGAGGGGAGGGGATAACGCGCTAAGTGATTCCGTCTACCATAAATACTACTTGCGCTAAAACAAAATATGCAAATTTTAAAACAAAAACAATATTAGGGAGTAATGTTCGTAGCAGAACCGTAAAAACCACAGCTTTTTAGTTCGAACAGTTTTCATAATAAAGACCTGGCAACACAGAGCACGATAACGCATCTTATTCGCTGCAGAGTAGAACTCTTTCTTTCCATTTGAAAAACATTATAAGGCTCTCATACGGCTGCAATACCGGATAGCAAATAAGTAGTAAGTACAATACCTACTCTTCCTACTATGTACATTATACATACGTACTAGAGAAAGTAAAAAAATCGAGAATTAGTGCTACTACTGTAGATTTGTGACTAGAAGCTAAAGAATAATTCATATTGTTTACCTTAGATCGTATCCTGAACCATGCACAGTAATGATATTGCCCTTTCTGCAAAACATGTACCTAGAGCAGGTCGTGTTAGTGCAAAACGGCCCACCAGCACATTTTATCATCTCCCAGACGCCGCTAATTTTATCGCAATCCTGCATGTAAAAACATTCTGATAAAATAAAGCTTTTATGTCAGGCTGAATTCCAATAGTTTCCCCAATGAACATTCATTTGAAAAGGTATTTCCAACAAATAATTTACAGAATACACAGGATGTCCCAAAATTAGACCGAGAAACTTTGGGACCTGATACATAACATTATTTCAAACATTTTTTGTTAAGGTAATGGGTAAAGCTATACGAGAGAACTATCATATAAATATATCTTTAAGAATTGAAACTAACGTCATAATCCACTTCAGTGCATCAAGGAGCTAATATGTTTTCATCTAGCTCCCACCCTATAAATACTCTTTCTTAAATAGCAAAATTCAGGAAAATTATCATGGTTGGGGAAAATTTAACATCCCCCTGTTGCTAGGGGGATGTAAGTATTTATGGTCTAGAAACAATGAAATGTGTATGTATGCTACCAACGTAGATAAAGTCACCAAACAAGAAAGAAGAACAAGTGAAGCTCAAAAGTCACCAACACTCACACATTAACAATGGAGTGCTAAGGCTCAGTTGGTGAAACCGGTGGAAATTATTAAAACCAAAGTAAAGAAAAGTCAGTTTATTGATAACACTAATCTAAACCTAACAAACCTAATGCTTCCTTCGCTCGCATGCTTTGGTTGGAACAATCGAAATGATTAAAACCAAAGTAGACGAAAACTAAATAGTTTATTTAATACACTGACCTAAACCTAAGACAGCGCATGCTCGCTCCGCTCGCATGCCTTGGTGACACCAGTGACAATTATTAAAACCAAAATACATGAAAATCAGTATATCCACACACACTAACCTAAACCTATTACAGAACATGTTCGCTTCGCCCACATGCTTTGGTGATACCACTGAAAACTACTAAAAACAAGTTACACGAAAATCACGTTTTTACACTACAATAATGGATTCAGAACTCTAAAAACACAGAATCACTTTTAGAATAGGCAGGATGGCATATCGCGGTATTTTTTGTAAAAATGTTGCAAATCATCGTCATGGTGTAAAAAAACGACAACTCATGCCTTAAAATCAACTATAAAGCGACTCAAGTGATCTAATAACAAACCACCAATGATGGTTCCGCAACCTTTTAATGACTACAAGCTGTTTTCAAATATTGGTAGTTCTGAATTTTGCAACATGAACGTGAACTATGAACAATTTAGACGCCACCTCTCTAATAGCTAGTGAAACAATAGAAATTGTTGTAAAAAAGTTAAGCAAACGAATACTTTTGGTATATTTTAATGTAAATCGCGCATTTTGTTGAAACTTAAAGTCCAAAAATAAACAAGATATATTTTTAAAACTTTATAATACGATATTACGGTGAGTAAAAGTGAAAAAAAAACTAATACCTAAATTCCTTTTGTGGTAGTTTAAGCGGTGGAACCAAGATATAGTAATAATTAATGCTTTTATGTCAGGCTAAATTCCATTAGTTTTCCCAATAAACATTCATTTGAAAAGGTGTTTCCAACAAATAATTTAAAGAATACACAGATGTCGCAAAATTAGACCGACAAACTTTGGGACTGATAGATAACATTATTTTAAACACTTTTTTTAAGGAAAAGTTTTTGCTACGGTGCTTCGTTTAAGCGTTAAACATGTTAACGTCATTACCGCCTCCCACCCAGTTTGTTTAATACGTAAATTACATTTGAGTATGTATCTTTAAAGGAAACACACGAAAGAAACAAAACAAAAACGCTTCAATTCGTTTAGCATTTGTTTCCTTGACATTCTGCGTTAATTTGCTCGAATGCATGCTGCATACTAGAGGGCGTTTTTTTCAACCTCCCATAGGCTATAAATAAAACACAAGTTCATAGAAAATAATTATTTTATTACTAAAAGTTTTGTACACTTATGGTTACATTGAGACATTTATCGTATTTGTGCACAAGCTTTGCAATACTCGCTTTAGAAAGTGACGCCACCAATGATGTAGCCCGGAACTCAGCTGTTTATTGTGAAACTTTACAATGTTTGCGGAGAGGCATTCAAAACAAACGAAGAGGAATGCTGACTTCAGGAATTGTGTTGATCCATGACAACCTCGTCCACACACTACTGTCACAACCCATTTGCTCCTTGAACAATTTCAGTGACACATTTTCGATCATCCGCCGTACATTCCTGACATGGCACCCAGCGACTTTCACCTTTCCCCTGAACTGAAGACATTTTTGGAGCGGGTATTACAAAACTTGTGCACAGGTACGATAAATGTCTCAATCTTTTCGATGATTATGCTAAAAAGTGACCATAAGTGTGCAAAACTTTTAGTAATAAAATAATTGTTTTCTATGAGTTTGTATTTTATTTATAGCCTATCGGAGGCAGAAAAAAAACGGTCCTTGTAGTTTATTTACAACATGGAAAGGTACACGCGGAATGAGATGACGGACATGCAGTTGGTGAATGGAAAAGCTGGTTCGGTCGTGTGGTTGTAAAACTTTACTAAGAACAGCTCCTTATCATTTACCATCATTGAACGTAGACTGCGAGAAAAAGGGTTCTTGGATAGTTGAGCAGAAGATCAATGAAGGTCACGTTCAGTACGGACTCCTGAAAAACAGGAAGATGTGTTGCGGTGAACTGAGAACAATCCTGCACTTAGTCTTGTGCCATCGCTCGAAAATTGCACTTAAGTTGTTGCACTGTGGGAAGAATTCTACAGGAAATGTTGTTGAATCCTTTACATCTTGAAAAGATTCAAGCAATGAGGCCTGAAGACTATCCTCTAAGAAAGCAATTTTGTCAGTACTATGTAGACAAAATTGAAAATGACGTAATGTTTGCATCCCATGTCATGGTCACAGATGAAGCTATTTTCACACGTGAGCAGTTAGTTATTTAACTGTCGGAATTCACATGTTTGGGCCTTCGATAATCCCCAAGCTACATTTCAGAGGTCACATCAATAGAGATTTTGTGTTAATGTGTGGGCTGGTATTGTGAATAACTTCTTAATAGAACCATACATTTTGGGGCCCGACTCAACGCTTACAATTACTGCAACAAGTTTTAATTGATCTAATGGAAACAGTTCCCCTTCATCTCAGGCAGGGCATGTGGTTTCAACATGATGGTGTTGAAGTGCGTCGTCATCTTATGGCTACATACGGCAATCACTGGATAGGCAGAGGTGGACTGATTACCTGGCCGGCACGCTCCCCTGACCTTACTTCCCACTACTTCTTTTTGTGGTGGCACATGAAGACTGTAGTGTATGAAACACCTGTTGAATCTGAAGAGGATCTTGTGGCACGAATAACCTGGGCAGCTGCTGAAATCAGAGAAATGGCTGGTGTCCTTGCGAGAGTTCGGCAGAATACGGCACGCCGATGCACTCTTTGTGCGTGAGTTCCAAATAATGAAATGCTTTATGTTTTGTTTGTGTTTTGTTTTTTTGGATTAAGACTATGAGCCTTACTAAGATAAATGCAATACTAATTTGTATTGTTGATTTTGCCGTAAATACTTAAACTGGGTGAGAGGCAGTAATGACATTAATTCGTTTAGCACTTAAACAAAGCACCGCAGCAAAAAAGTTCCTTAACAAAAAGTGTTTAAAATAAAGTTATCTATCAACTCCCAAAGTTTGTCGATGTAATTTTGGAACATCCTGTATATTAAGATAGAATGGTACAATTTCGATCATTTCGGAAAAATTCTATTGTAACCGGAAAGATATTCAGGAAAGAAATAATTTCACTCATGGTACTTGTTGTCTGAAGTTATATCTTGGCAACAAACCCGGATACCTTTCCCTATTGATTTTGCACTGAAATAATTCTAGAAACAAATCCACAATATACTTCATTGTTTGGTGGTGATTTGATGCTTTTAATATTTCTCTAGTTATTACTCATAATAGTCTTATACTGCTGTTTGTTGTTATTGTTGCGTTTGCTTATTTACTTCTCTGTTCCCTATTGCAAAACATATCTTTTGCTGCGGACCTTTCCAGGGTTCCATCTGAAGCGAGTCAAATTGCTATATATATTTCCTTTCCGAGCCGCTTTTCTCTGGAGTTAGCAAACTCCTTGACACATGTGTGGAGAAATTTTATTGAACTGGTATTATAGATTTTCAGAGCTCTTGAGATACTTATTTTGAAGATATGAGGAATCTTCGATCGGAATAGTGCATACTTATTCACTAAACAAATCCTATTGCTTTAACATGGCTTACGCATTTTCCAAATATTTACTTTCTTTCGCAGAACAGAAATAAAGAAAACATGAAATATCCTTAAATATTCATAACTATTTGCAGTTTTGGTGTATAATATGTCTATGTTAACTAATTGTAACCGACTACTAAATAACAACAATGATCTAAATTGTATAGGGCATCGAAATTCTACCACTTTTCCGATCGAAAGTGTATTATTTGTAGGAATGAAATCACGAATAAGTACTGAACTATGACAACAGATAGCGACACATGTCACACTGACTTTCTATGGCTATTTAAGAACACGTAGGAACGAAGTGCAAGTTTCTAACCTCACTAATATAGTATTTGCAAGCATATAGAAACCAAGCAATGTTTTAAGACTGACAGTCAAATGTTTTAAAATGTGGTTGCTATGGGATTGAAATCCGTTGCTTTGCATGGCCAAGCTTTGACAAGTTCCTACATGAGAAAGGCGTAAGTATTTTAAAACTAAAATCAATAAAAAGGAATATCTTGGTTGCGGTCAACTCCTCGAAAAAAATGTATGAGATCTACATTTTTTTGTATAGTAAGTTTTTGTCTATCTCTTAGATTAAGCAGTTATGTAACTTCAATAAAAATCATCCAGAATAAAGTGGTCTTCAGAGGCTATTCCCACAAAATTTAAATCATACATTTTATTTGTCGTGTAAATATCTTAAATATAAGACATTTTAATCAAAATCATTTGAGCCCTTTTCGAGAAAATCAAACTTTTCTAAATGTTTCCATTTAAAGGGTAGTTTGGGGTGGGGGATTTTCTTGTCGCATCCTTGGAAGATACATGTCAAGATTGGTGTTTAATGGGCTTTTCATTTTTGAGCTATACACGTCCACACAAACACATAGACGGACAGACGTACACACGGACATTTTCTAAAAATGTAACTGTCTACGGTTCTGTGAATGGAAATGGACTAGCTGCAGGAGATGGGTAGGAGATCTGCCCATTTAGCATTGATGTCAGGAATTATTTCAGAGCCACTTTCGGAAATCGGTGGATCGGCTGAAGTGGCCCTGTGGCCTGGCCTCCCAAGATACTCGACCTCACATGTCTCGATTTCTTTTCTGAGGCATATGAAGCAGCTGGTGTATAAAAGAGACATTTCTTTTAAATTTTAAGTGAAGAAATTAATTTGTAATGTAACTATTAGAAACATTTAGGTACTTAAGAACTTATGATAAGGTTTGAAAGTTTAAAGGTAGATATTTTATTTAGTATAACTAGTTTGCTAAAGTAATTCCAGTAAATTTATTCTAAGAAGTTAGAGGGAAGGATCTATATATAGTAGTATTATTTTAACATTTAGAATAACTTAACAGAATATAAATAATCTTAAAGGTAAATATAAAAGCTAATATACAATAGAGAAAAGGAGAAAATAGAAGGAATCATTGACGGCTACCTGAAAGTTTGTACCGGGTACCGATAGATTTAGGGATCTTAGTAGTATTAGCCTACTAGCCTAAGTAGTAAACGGTGAATTATTGTTGATATTAATGAATAGATCAGATTTAAATATTGTAGATAATTGTATTGAAGGGATAAAGTTAGTTTAGTTGATGGGTTTGATTAGTTAATTTTGAGGTTTTTGCTTTCTCTACACGTATTATGTGCATAGTGTATAGAGAAGGTATTTTATTGCAGCCAAAAACTCGATACAGAGATTCCACCGGAAACACATGTTTTAAGAGCCCCTGAGTCAAAAAAAAGTTTTAGAAAATTGTCTCAGTGTGTGTGTGTGTGTGTGTCTCTGTGGGTATAACTGAAAAAATTAAAATAGGATAAATCAATTTAAAGGTATTATTTGTGGAATAAAGAGGTATTGATTTATTAATAATTTAACATGACATATTAATGTTATTTTAACTAGTGTGTGCGCGTGTGTGTATGTGCGATTGTGAGTGTGTGTGTGTCCGTAGGCAGCATAGCTCAAAAACTAAAAGACCGTTGAATACCAAACTGCCCTCACCCAAAATTACCCTTTAAATGAAAAAAAATTCAAAATGTTTGATTTCTCAAAAATGACTAACGATTTTGATTAAAGCATGCTATATTTAAGATGTGTAAATGACAAAAAAAAATGTATATCTTCAATTTTCTGGGAATAGACTCTGAAGACATGTTTATTCTGGATGAATTTTACGGAATTTTGCATAGCTGGTAAACCGCAGTAGATAGGCAAAAAGTTACTTAACAATAGATGCAGATCTCATTAAAACAAACAATTTATGTTATATACATTTTTTTTTCGAGGAGTTGACCATTTTTGAGAGTTGGGGCAGTGTTGCAAACGTCTACCACCAGCATCGAAGTGCACTAAGACACCTGCGTAGATGTTCTGTCCTAAGAACTTGCTGAAGGCTTTCACCATCCGAAAAAGAAATGGTGTATTCCATTTACATGACTTTCTCCTCATGTCTACAATAAATTATTGTTAAAAAGATTATTCTTGTATTTACTTAAGCCAATCGAGAAAAAATTAGCAGAAAAGGTCTTATTACTTGCTTCCTTGTAAACAGAAGGGAAATAAGGGACTGCAATAGGGAAAATACTTGGTCAAATCTTTTAAAAGCTGGTTGCCAAATGGTTAAAGTACCTTTGTACCTCCGGGTTCTAGTTATCATTATTTACAACTAACAATACAGTAAAACTCCAAAAGAAGGAATTTAATTAAACTTGCCTCCAACCATTCCTGGTCCTCACAATCGTCTTCAGTCTCCTCAGATGAATATTTCCTCTCCTCTACAATTGAACATAAGCTTATCCCACTAACTACCAATAAGACTGCCAACTGAAACATTTAGAAAAAAAATCCGATGTGTTAACACTGAAATGATTTTCTCTAGCTGCTCAATAAACAAATTCTTACATATAATTATGCTTCTTTCTACACCATGCTAATCAAAATAAACATTAGCAAAATGCTCTTAATACTTACTTCTTAGAAGCAGAAGAGAACTAAAGGACCACACTAAGCTAAAGCGATAGTCAAGTGTTTTAAATACTGTCATTATGCGATTGTCATTGCAATTCTTTGCTTGACCAGGAGTAGAACAAAAGAAAAACCAACACTTTCTGTCTAAGAAAAGAATAAGTACTGGCTGGAGTATAATCCGGGCTTGTGGGCCGTGGTCTACTGGGCTCCTCCTTCTTCTTCCCAGACGTTTCGTCTGCGACTACGGCAGACATCTTCGGTGGCAGCGGCGAGGTCGAAGTGCTCTAGTGGACGTTTCAACTGCGACTGTATTGGTCTCTTTTTTTTTTTTTTTTTTTCTTTTTTTAGTTTCGAGTGGAGGGGAAAAATCCACCTTATGGACTGACCCGGGCAAGCCCGGAGTGTCGGGGTCTCCCATGTGGGCATACCGACTAAAAAACCCCTCCACCGGTATTAGAAGGAAGTAAGGAGAGGCGGTACCGCATGATTGCACCCGCGGATTCAAGGTGATAATTTAACTGACTGTAGGTTGCAGTCAGAGAGGTGAAATGAGGTCCGGGAGACAGACTTGACCGAGGCCCAGACTGTCACCGCGGAATATTCAGGGAGAGGAGTAGAGGAATTAGAGGGTGAGGGATTGAGTTGAGCTAGTGTTGGTTCTTCTCCAGTCGTAGCTGCCGTGAACGAAGAATCCAAGACTCAGGTCCGGGTCTTGTAACAGCCCCGCTGTGTGATTGGCCCCTGGAGTGGGGCCATTCGGTGGAGCGTATTGGTCTCACTGTGGACCGCGGTATTTATATCAGCGGCCGGTGGGAGGCGTGTGGTGATTGGTTCGGGTTGGCGGTGGGCTGGACTTCTGTCGGCGGAGTGCTGTGCTCTGCTGGTGTCTGATTGGCTCGTTTGGAGCTCTTGATTTTGACTTTGGTTAGTGCCGTTTGCCATATTCTGTTCAGTTTAAGGCCTTCTTCTTTGCGATTGATGTTATTTCTATGCTTCTGTATTTCAATAGCTTCCCGGTATAAACGAGAGTAGTAATGGGAGATTGATGCTAGAATATCTGTGTCTTTATACTGGATGATATGTTCCCCTTCGCAACTGCTGATTTTTCCGTCGCAGACGAAACATCTGGGAAGAAGAAGGAGGAACCCAGTAGACCACGGCCCACAAGCCAGTATTGACACCGGCCGTGAAAGCCTAAGAACTTCGATGAAAAGCATAAGTACTTTACAATTGAAATCACTAACAAGGAATATCTCGAAAACTGTTTCTCTAGAACAAAAATGATCACGACATAAATTGTGTATTTTGACCAGATCTACATTTTTTGTGTAGTAAGTTTTTGTTTATTTCTTACGATTTAGCAGTTAAGCAAAATTCATCCAGAATAAAGAGATCTTCAGAGACTATTCCCAGAGAATTCAAGATAAACATTTTATTTGGGATATAAATGTCTTTAGTATACGGGAATTTAATAAAAACGTTGGAGCCATTTTTAAGAAAATCAAAAATGTTAATGGTGGGGGGGGGGTTTCTTAAAGATCTTCGTGTCGCATCCTTAGAAGATGCTTAAAAATGCTTTTTTAAAGCACGGGGGATCCCAAAACACATATTTCCGGTGAAATCTCTATCCACTATGTACATAGTACATGTAAAAATATGGGAAATTAAGCCGGTTTGTGTAATTCCATCCTTTGATTATTGATAGCTTAAACGCAAAAGTATATTTAATTAGCCTAAGCGTTACATACACTGCCTGACAAAAAAAGTTAAGCACCCAAAAGGAGTGGTTAGGAGTTAATACAACTACATATAATGAAGACCATGTATCCTTATTGCACTGAATACAGCATGGGATGAAAGAATCAAGGTCGTGGCAGTTACAGCTGGTATGTGTGTGTCAGGTCAGTGGGGTGTCGCAGCTCCTCTGGCCGCAGTGCACGTCCTTATGAGGTTCGGAATGGTCAAACAGCCTATGGATCTTCTCCTCAGGCAAGTTTGTCCACAGGTGTTGCAGCTGTCCCTCCAGATCCCACAGGTTGGTACTGGGACGGAGTCCCCTTCCAATGTCATCCCATACGTGCTCAATGACGGAGAGGTCCGGAGATCTTGCTGGCCACTGGAGGACCTCAACATACTCTAGATAGTCCATTGAACACGTGCTGTGTGTGGGCGTGATGTGCCAAAGGGGTAGGACGCGCGGACGCAGAATGTCTGTGACGTATTGCTGTGTCGTCAAAATGTACCGAAGCACTATTAAAGGTGACCTGTACGCATTTCCTATGGCTCCCAGCACCATGGTGCCATGGGTTTCGCCTGAGAGTTGCCGTGGTCCGTTGTGCGCCAATATATCGCCGTTCATTTGTCTACCTCGGAGTCGGTCGGGATTAGCACCCGTGAAATACCTAATAAACAAACATGTACATACATACCTCTGAAAAGTCCTTTGGTGCGCCGGCTTTGCTCGTTCCTGTAGACCACGAGTTCCACACTCACTGAGGGGGAGAAAGAATGACTGGGGTATGTAACATGGGGTAGACTTAAAAACAGAAGTACTTCATTGTAGCTTCCACTGAATTATTGCTTTTATTAACCTTTGTTGATTGTTCAGGCACTAATCCTACGAGAAACTCCCGACATAGTAATTCTTGAAGACGTAGAAATATTGAATGAATGAATGAATGAATGAATGAATGAATGAATGAATGAATGAATGAACGAATGAATAAGTGTATTTATTGACATAGCGATATCATACATAGAATTTCAACAATCGCACGGGTCCACAGACCGTACGTGCTTTAGTAATACACATTACAAGCAATATTAAAACAACAACAAAGAATTAAAAGAGTAAACACGAAAATAAAAAGAAAAAGGTAATACACAGTCAAGCGCAATATTAAACAACAATAAAGAATTAAGAGTGAACCCGAAAATAAAAATACAAAGACATTCAAATATAGCAATTTAAATTTACAGCACAGGGCACACCTTCATAAATGCACCCTCTTATAATAGATAATTACACTTAAAAGAAATATATACACATAATATATACACAATATATAAAACCATAGCACAACAGTGACCTAAGTATGACATAATATATATGTATGTAGAACATTGTAGTCACTTGTTTAGTCGAACTCATTCCTCCCCCCCCCCCTTCTCTATTGGCAGCCTCCTAAGATCTCAGCTGTCTTGCCTTAAGTATAAATTTACCTAGCCCGTCCATGTTTTCCGTGCCTGCCAGTAGCGTCCAACATGCTTCTGGCCTTACATTCGCAGCGGTAAAAAATCGCGGCAAATATTTTTCCCGCCAATCCTCCGTACCCCATAACTAGTGATTTTATCTGCTGCTTGCTAAGTTCTTATTTTCGACGGTTATCAGTACTCCTGCATGCTTTCATACTACAAGCCAACTCGGGCGATAACTACAATATCACATACTTAGGCACTCACATCGCCGCGTTCACGCCTATAGCGTACCGCGTACAGCATCACACATCTAACACAAAGAATAAGCAGCAACAACAATAATAGTAGTCATCCAATTCCTTGTAAGCGCATCGCTTAAATACCTAAAATCTCCAATATTGAACTCGTTCATGATTGGCTAAAGAGAAGCGTGAAAATAATGTAGTCACGTGATGATTTTGTCTTTTGTATTCGACTCATCTGACCGCTTTTTATAATGGAGAAGTCCCGAGCTGCTAACCTTTAGGGGACAAACTTATATCTAAAATTTACCCTTACTTATGTCTCTAATGCGCTAAAAATCTTGCTCCACAAAGGCAATTGTGTTACTAGCATTAACAAAGAAAGTAGCCTTGGCGTGCACAATAGCAACTTCTTCGCCCTAAGGTTTAGTGCTCTATAATCTGCTCAGGCTATAATTAAACTAATAAAATACACAGTGGGCTAATATATTGTCGCAGTCTCTCCGTAATATGGATGTGCTCTCTGCCATCCACGACGCAGTACCCGAATTCGGTGGTCATCGGAGGTTACGGAAAAGTGGGGCTCATCACTGAATATGTTGCAATGCCATTCGTCCTCTATCCATGCTGCCCGAGTAAAGCACCACTCCAAACGCAAGCGCTGGTGTTGTTCTGATGTCAATGGCATCCGGCGCATGGGGCGATAGGTCCCAAATTCCGGGAGATGCGGGAACTTACAGGATGTTGTAGAATCTCCAGTACATGTTCTCGGATGGCGGGTGCACCATACGACAATCCTCCCTCGGAGTGGTGGTTCTTGCTCGACCCGAACCTGCAGGATATGACTGAGTACCCTCGTGTACCCAATAATTCCAATATCGGGACACTGTCACATCTGAATGGCCCACGTGCCTGGCAATTGCACGATATAACCCACCAGTCTCATGCAGTCCCACAATGCAGCCAAATGCTGGAAAGGCTGTCTAACACGTGTTCGAGGCATCGTATTCCTTTCTGAACGTCTTGTTTAACTGCCTGACTTACACAGTTGACTGGAAACAACTTATCCACATCCGGCCCTCTGTCGCGTTTGAACCCGCGACCTTGGGCTATATGAAGTTAGCATGGTTAGAGGTGGGGAAATTATTTATTTATTTTTATAGCTTAACATACATTAACCAGGTTGGCCGTATAGAACGATGAATAAAATCCTTCAATTATGCCTAAAAGTTTCAGGGTGTACAGCGCTTGAAGTAATTTGACATTCGTCTTTACAGGGAAAGAGGAAAGCCCCAAAAATCTATCCGGCTAACTTACCCTAAACGGGATTCGAACCCGCGACATCTTGAATGTGAGGCAGACACGCTCCCTCAAACTACGAAGCCGGCTTAAAACCTTCGTGTCGCACCCTTGAAATATATTGAATTTAAATATCAAGTTTGGCATTTAACGACTATTCATTTTGGTTATGACTTCTAAAGACGCACACATGCACAAGCGCGTGCGCACGCACACACCCACCGAGTCCTCTTTCTAAATGTGATTTTTTTATATTCAAGAGTCCTCAAAACCTGTATTTCCGGTGAAATCTCGTGAATCTCAGTATCTAGCTTTTGAGTAGAGTACTATTATTTCCCTACCTACACAAGGCACAAAAAGAAACCGCTACTGTCTTGTTCCTTACCGTTTGTAGGGAACCTTAAAACGTCATGTTTTTATTTTATTGGCTAATACTGTCACCAATAGAGCACACCTGTGCAGCTAATAGGTATAGCCACCTCCTTCAACAGGAAGCGAGATTAGGTAACTTGTCTCCTTTCAAAATGGTGGAGACCGATGTTTGGCGATCTTTCGCATGGTTAATCGGGACAACAGAGAAAATGCCTGGCCACGCCGTGGCCGAGTGGTTAGACCACTCATCTCTCACCTAGACGGCTGGGGTTCGATCCCAAGCGACCGCATGTGAGATTTGTGATGGACATAGGACGGGTTTTCTCCGGGTAATCCGGTTTCCCCCGCCATCACATTCCACCGGTGCTCCATCATCATTCATGTATCACCAGTGTCACCGCCTGTGGTGCCATAAGTAGTTAAAGCGGGCGTTAAACACTACCAAAAAAAGAGAAAATGCATGTTTCGGAATTTACAAGAATTTAAGCAGGTTCTTGAGATATTTGGAAGTTGCAGCATTGTTTAATGTGCATCTGGTAGAACATTTTGCTTTTGCTATAATGGTTAAAGTTACGGCGGGGATGGGGTTTGATCTGATGGAGAGTAGAGCTGGAAGTAGGCAGTAATCAGTATTGTTCGTGACACTCCAAACCCAAAATCCCACACTTATTTGGCCACTTCTTTTCTTGGCAACTACGTGTTCTAAAACATAGCGAGAATTGTCTGGTCGCCACAAACACATTCGATCATCTTCATCAGAGCAAAAAACATTTTCTCGCTGCTAAAATTGGTGTGGTTTGACGAAATATTCAAGCCCAAACCCCATTCGAGTCTATTTTCTTTGCTGCCTTTCCATGATGGAGGCAGTTTCTCGCCGTACTAAGGAAACAAGATAGCATCAGATCGCGACGCAATCTTGTAGACGGTTTAAGTGGTTCATCTCTGCTTGCAGTTATAATCCTAGCTTCGACTTCTGCCGTTGTTTTTCTTGGCTTTCACGATTTTGGACGCGTCTTTCATCCACCTTCACCGCGCTCCTGGAAACGTTTAATCTAATATTGCACGACAACTCTACTCATTTGCACAGCATTAGCAATATTTTTTACCGTGCGCCCTGCTTCCCATATGCCCATAATACGGCTGCGGGTCACCTCGCTTGAGTAAGGCACTGCTGACTGTCACCAAGTAGAAAAAAAATGTAAATGGCGTGTTATTTATGGACGCTCTGTGGTTCTCAGCATCCCATTCTAAATTGGGCTTGAAAGACCGCTTAATAGAAATACATGTTACTAAAATAGGAAAGCTACAACCCCTCCTACCCCAATTAAAGTGACGGAGGGGCCGCGGATATCAAAAGACACGCCCTATAAATTCCCTACAGACAATCAGAAATTCGATGTCTAATACTATTTGTGCTCTGTGTACCTTTTCCATGTAGGAGAAAACTAAAAAAAAAGAAAAGAAAAGAAGCCCTGATGTTTCATTTATCTAGCCTTATCTAGCTATTCACTATACACACTATTCTTACAAAACATTTTTACTTTCTCTATACGCACTATGTACATAGTGTATAGAGGGTCCGTGTGCGTGTGTGTGTGTGTGTGTGTGTGTCCGTGTGTCCGTGTGTCTGTGAACACGATAACTCAAAAACGAAAAGTCGGTATAATACCAAACTTGGTATTTAAGTTTAGTATCTTACAGGGATGCGACACGAAGATTTTGAGAAAAATCCCCCCACCCCCAACTACCCTTTACATGGAACTTTTATCGAAAATTTTGATTTTCTCAAAAATGGCTGTAACGATTTTGATTAAAATTTCGTATATTAAACATATTTACCTGGCAAATAAAATGTATATCTTGAATTTTCTGGGAATAGCCTCTGAAGAGTAGTTTATTCCGGATGAATTTTTCTAAATTTTGAATAACTGCTAAACCGTAAGAGATGGACAAACACTTACTTCACAAAAAATGTAGAGCACATTAAAACACACAATTTATATTATATACATTTTTTCGTGCAGTTCGTCGATTTTTAGACATTCCTTATTTTTGGTTTCTGCTAAGAAAAACATACTTTTCTCATACAGGAACTTGTCAACCTCTATCCATATAAACAAAGGAACTTCATTGACATAGCAAGCAGCTTTTGGCTATCACTTTAACCTACGGTTGTCCCTTATTTCGCTTCTACTTACATGGAAGCGAGTAATTAGACTATTTCTGCTATTTTTTTCTGATTAGCATAAAGTAATTAGAAGTATAAGTTTTTTAAGAATTATTTGTTGCAGGGATACGGAGAAAGTCATGTGAATGGTACACATCAGATTATTTTTACTTACATCACACTAATCGAAACAAATATTAGCATCATTGTTCTTATTACTTGGTTCCTCGTAAGTAGAAGGAAAATAAGAGAATATATTACGCTAAAGCGATAGTAATATCTTTTAAAAGCTGGTTGCTATGAAACAATTGAGATTCGCTTCGCTTTGCATGTCCTGCAATAAAACAAAAAATGGCTTCCTTTTTGAGAAAGGTAAGTGGTTTAAAATCGTATATTTTGAATTTTCTGGGAATAACCTCTGAAGACCCCTTTATTCAGAGGTTATTCCCAGAAAATTAAAAATATGCGTTTTTTTTATGATGTAAATGTATTTAATGTACAGTATTGTAACATCATTAGAGCCATTTTTTATAAAAACAAGATTTTCCAGTCCTTTTTGCATGTAAATGGTAGTTTAACATAGTGAAGGTTTCTTTAAAATCTCCAATACAACTACCCTGTAGAGAATATAGAAAATTTTGATTTTCTCGTTATTAGTTCTAACGATTTTGACTAAAGTGCTGTATATTAAAATATTTACTTGACACATAAAATATATAACCTAAATTTTCTGCGAATAACCTCTGAAGGACACATTCCGAATGACTTTTGTATAATCAGCAATCCATAAGAGAGACACAAAAAGTTACTACACCAAAATGTTACCTGGTGAAAACACACGTTTATTTGTAATTTTCATTTTTTGTGGAGTTAACTAATTTACAAGATATTTCTTTTTATTAGATACAATTTTAAAATACTTGGAATTTTCTCAAACGTGAATTTTTTATTTCTTTCTTATCCGTTTATTTTACTCCTGGCCATGCAAAGAGAACCGAACTTCAATTGAATGTCATTGCGACCGCTTTTAAAATGTTTGACTGTCGCTTTAGCCCTTATTTCTCTACTATTTACAAGGAAGCAAGCAATAGTACAATTTCTACTAGTGTTTACCTCGATTAACATGGAGTAGAAAGAGGAATAGGCCGGTGTAACAATAGTTTGTTACAGAATAGGTAGAGAAAGTTATGTGAATGGACCAAACACATCATGCTTTTCAATAAATTTCTCTTTAAAAGGTTTATACTTCCATTCACTTCACGTTAATCTACGAGTTAAACCTCTGGAGATATGTTATGTTCCATATTTTCTTATCTATACAGTTAGAATAGGCTAATGGGCATATTAGCTAAAAAGTAGTCAAAATCTTTAAAGACCTGCTCGCTATGTCACAGTTTTGATCTAGCGACTAGTTACTTGCCCAAAAGAAATAAAATCCTATAACTACTTCCCCCTTGAAAAAAGTTTTAAGAAAATCTGTGAATTTTGAAAAATCCACAATATTTACGATATCTTATTGAAATTTATACCAGTTATTATACACAATGATAGTGATAATTTTGTTATGTATCAAAACTATAAGTCGTATGTTTGTTTAAATAATCATTTTGTAAATTGAAAATTCATTGTTCTAATAAAAATGCGCTACGTGATTCGTTTTTAAAAATATTCGCATATTAAAACCCAGGTTATATTTTTACATCATACCTAATTAGCGTGTAAAATAAGTATTACTTTTTGTACTCTCCAAAACTGATAATTTTTCAAAAAGTAATAATTTATTTTCAAAGTTGAACATTAGTTCAAAAAATCGGATGTGTTCCATTCACATGACTTTCTCTACATCTCTGCAACAAATTATTGCTAGAAACTTATTCTTCTATTTACTTAATACTAATCGAGAAAAAATTAGCAGAAATAGTCTTATTACTTGCTTCCTTGTAAGTTGAAGCCAAATAAGGGAGTACCATATGTTAAAGTGATAGTCAAAAGCTGGCTGCTATGTGACTGAAGTTCCTTTGTTTGTATGCACACGAATAGACAAATTCCTGTACGAGAAAGGTATAAGTTTTTTAAAGCTGAAATCAATAAAAAGACATATCTCAAAAAGGATCAACTCCATAAAAAAATGTATATAACGTAAATTGTGTGTTTTAAAGTGCTCTACAGTTTTGTTTGGTATGTTTTTTTTCCATCTCTTACGGTTTAGCAGTTATGCAAAATTCCGTAAAATTCGTCCAGAGTAAAGTAGTCTTCAGAGGCTATTCCCAGAAAATTCAATATATACAGTTTGTTTGTCAGATAAATATTATTAATATATGATATTTTAATCAAAATCGTTAGAGCCATTTTTGAGAAAATCAACATTGTCGAAAAAATTTCCAAGTAATGGGTAGTTTGGAATGAGGGAATTTTTCTCAAAATCTTCGTGTCGCATTCCTGGAAGATACTAAACTTAAATACCAAGTTTGGTATTCAATGGTCTTTTCGTTTTTGAACTATGCTGCCCACAGACACACACACACATACACACACAGGCAGACAGAATACAGACAGACACAAACACACACGGAAATGTTTCTAAAAATGCTTTTTTTGGTTCCAGGTAGTCTCAAAACATGTATTTCCGGTGAAATCTCAGTACCCAATTTTTGGGTGCAATGCAATACCTTCTCTATACACTTTATACATAGTGCGTATAGAGAAAGTAAAAAGTAAACAATGATTTTCTTTAATGTGATTTTGAAAAGTATAATAACATTTTTGAAACATATTTATGAACAATTGCATCGTGAGAAATATTATGTGTATCGAAAAGTGTTGGTAAAGGTTTGCGAGAAAATAACGTTTTAATTTGGAAGTGGCTAAAGTTTGAAATTAATACTTTTACAGTAAAAAATACTTTTTCATAACCTTGTCAACTTCTAATGGTGCATCTATAAATAAGAAGCAATATGTCAAAAATAGTTGACTGCACACAAAAATTAATTTTAATATAAATTGTGTGTCTTAAGGAGATTTACATTTTTTGTGAGGTTAGTTTTTGTCTATCACTTATGGTTATCTTCATACCGCATCTTGAAAGATTTTAAACTTATATACGAAGTTTAGTTCTTAAAGTACTTTTGTTCATTAATGTAACGCTGTTCAAGGTTATCTTTTAATGAGAAAACCTTTTAGGATGCAGGGGACCTCAAAGAATATATTCTGGTGAAATTTCGACATGAAGTTTTTGGGTGGAATACAATATATCTCTACCCTCTAAGTACATAGTATGTGGTAGAGAACGTAAAACTGTAATCAACATTACATAATTTGGGATAAATAGATTTTGTGGCATCATCCACGTCCAAAGTATTATTTATTATCGGTGAGGGTTGTATATTTATTTTTTCACGTGATCATGTAAACAGAACATTTAAAAACTTTCATTATGGCTACCCGAATGTGATTTGATATCGGTAAAACAATTAACCACGTAACAAAAATACTCTGCAAACCTTCATCTACAGAGTGATTTATGTAGAACTGATACATTTATTTCTTTAATTATTCCGTTGTAAATTTATTCAATGACCCAATTTTAGCACCAAATTAAGCAGAATGTTCTGGAGTTTTGATTCCATGCCACTAGATGCGCAGATGTTTATGTTTTATTCCTAATTGCATTGTTGGCAGCTGTTTCGACATTTGCTTCTTGTAGTCAACATGAAAATGCAGTACGATGTAGAGCTGAGTCAAGGATATTTTCAACAAGATTACTATACATCAAAAGAATCCATGAATCTAATTGCAAGTTTCTTTGACGACCGGATAATTTCCAGGAACCTGTGGCCACCGAGATCTCCGGATTTGACATCGCCGGACTTCTTTCTATGGGGTTACTTATAGACAGGGTTTACGCCACACGTCTCCAGACATTGGACGATCTAAGCACAACATCACATAGGAGATTCAAGCAATTGACAACAGAGTCCTCCAACGAGTGGCCAGTAACATGGAACGACGTGTTGAGTTGTGCCTCATGCAGGATGGAGGACATTTTCAACATTTGCTATAGAGGTAAATAATCTCCCAAAATTCCTCTATAATTTAGGTATAATAAGTTGTCGCTAGCACAATTCGTTTTGAAACAATTGAAGAAAGAAATGTATCAGCTCTATATAAATCAGCTCTATAGATTCGCACGAAGTGTATGGAAGAATAAGCTTTTCCAATAATTTCTTTTAAAAGAATGAGTGAGAAAGTGTTGTAGCTAAGACGTCGAAAATGAGGTAAGTATTGAGTTTTATGAATTTTTTTTTTAAAATTGCAATTACCTGCAGTGAATATTGCTTCATTTTGTTTTATAGGTGGAAGTACACATTGACAGATAAACTTTAAATGTATAACTAAAGTTCCAAACAACTGGAAATAAACTACTGGGTATTAAATGTCAGATTTTACAACGGCTCATAGCACGTTCAACGTGAAACTGGGGCACGATGTTGGATAACCTTGTTTGTTCAAAGATTTTCCCTGACAATTTTTCAAGCAGACAAATACAGGTTATTAGGAATATAAATGCAGATACGTTTTTTGGAAATTAACAACATTCTAAAGTGTTTTAGTCCCGCATTTGGGGGCCTATATGCGGCGTTATACTGTGCACCGTACCTAGTACGCACCACTTTCGGGGCGCCAAGTATGCAGCGGCCTAATGTGCACCACGTTACCGAGCCAAGAATGTGCGTGTGTTATTGGCCCCGTGCTCAGAAGTACGATGACGTTGGCGGTGTTTCAAGATTCACTCCTCTACCAGATGAGTAGATCTAAGTACCTTATGTTGTGCAGATCTGCTACCACTGATGTGCCTTCAGCATGCTGGTTTGACTCTCTCGGGGTGGAAGCAAGGTAGCTTAGGGAGTGATCTTATGAAATTGCTTAGACACACGTTACTTTCCTTCAATTTATTGTCACTAGAAGATAAGAGACAAGTACTTTGCTTTACAATCCGCTAAGTCAATTATACTAGGAGCTTTCTTTAACAATAATTCACACGTATTTTACTTATAACCCTTTTCTCTTTAAGTTAGTTTTATATAATTAAGTCTAGATGCGCGTCACTGACTTTATCTATCCGCTACTGAGGGCGCCGATAACTAAATATCTATAAGAGTTGCGTTGTTTAACTTGAAAGCCAATGTAACTATGTGACAGCCCTAACTTAACTATAATGCTTCGATGCAACTAACAGACAGCCCCGATGTGCGGCAATCGTCTCCTCATACAGAAAAATTGCTGTCATGGCGGCTTCTTTCTGTTTGGTCAGAAAGGCCGCGAAACTGAAGTCGATATTACCCAAAATACATCATTTTCCTCCCAGGATGCAACATAACACGTGACAAGTGCTACACAATGGAGAAAAGCTCTTCTCTACGCTAAAAGGGTCTTTACCGTCTCGTACGTGAATCTGCTAACAATGAAATCCTCTTACTCTACTTTCCAAGTCTGGCGTAAACAACTCTCAACTGTTCTTGCTAACAGCTGATTTTTACACGGTTAATGCATGAAATAATCGAGTATTGGCACTCTTTGAATACGAGGTAGTCCAGAAAGTAAGTTCCGTTTCAATGTATCTCCGCTGCAGCGCTGCGATCTCAGTTCCGCACATGCGCGGTACACGCTCTGTATCAAAGAGAAGAAAACGTGCGCCATTTTGAGATCGCTGTCAGCCACATACGCTTTGTTGTGCTTGTTTACAATGTCGCTGTTGATTGAAAATCCCGCCGCTTGTGAAATCAGATCTGTGATTCGTTTTCTGAATGCTAGGAAAGTGAAACCAATTGAAATTTATCGGCAAAATTGCGAAGTTTACAGACAAAATGCGATGAGTGATTCAATGGTGAGAAGATGGGTCCGACAGTTCAATGAAGGATGTAGAGAAGTGCATGATGAAGAACGAAGTGGGCGTCCATCTTTGGTTACAGAAGAACTGGTTCACGCGAAAGTTTACGATTAGTGCTCTCGCTATGGAATTTCCCCAAAGCTCACGATCACTAATTCATGAAATTGTTACCGAAAAACTGAAATTTCGTAAACTTTGCTCACTTTGGGTACCAACTTTTTGAAGACACAGGCGGCAAACTTCTATGAAGAAGGTATGCCTGCAAAATTTCGGCAGTTATGTGGAAAAGTAGTTTAAGAGTTGTAGAATTTTGTGCAATAAATAATTATTCTGTATCTGTACACAATTTAATTTTATTACCAAACGCAACTTATTTTCAGGACGTACCTCGTATGAACTGATAAACAATTAATAAAATGACAATGCTTATTATAGAGAAGCCAACTAACGGGCTCAATTCATTTGCGGACTTAAATTTCACTTATTATAGTTAATAAGTAGAGCTCGGTTCGGATTGAGGTTCGGTGCACACAGAGTATAACCATAACGTGATAGAGTAGGCGGGGCCTCTACAGCCCATTTCCAAACGTGTTGCACTATCTAGCATTGCTCACTGCTTGGCCTCGTTCAGAGATTGGAGTTTCAATTGTTTCATAAAACGAGACTATCGCTTTAAGATGTGCATTTTCTTATTTCCCTTATACTTACAAGGAAGCTAGTAATAGATCTAATTCTCCATATGTTTAGTTTGATTAGCAAAACAGATTAATGTTTTGAATAAAAGGTTTGTTTACCGAAAAGCTAGAGTACATTATGTGAATGGAACACGGATTATTTTACTTCTACTTACAAGTAACCATGTAATAAGGACAATTTCTACGTTTATCTCGATTATCAGGAAATAGATAGAAGAATAAGCTTTTTAACAATAATTTGTTGCAGAGATGTAGAGAAATTCATGTGAACAGAACACTTCAGATTTTTTTGCCCCTTCGGGTAACAACTTTCCCAAAACAATCCTAAAATTTACTATCCATTGTGTTTTGCAAAGCTTTAACTGAGCCGCAAGTTGAACAATGCATGCCAATATAGATTACCTATACGTTTTCCTTCCACGTTTTCACACTTCAGTACGCTGTCCTGTATTGTGTGGGATCATTGGACTCGTAGAAAGCATTAAAAATCATTGCCGATACAATATTTCTTATAGCAAGGGCCCCCCCCTACTCAAGGTTATGCCAGCCTACCAGAGATATGAGTGGAAAAAAATCTGTATTGTGTGCCCAACGTCTGCTTGAATACACTAACCAACATGAAAACATATTACTCTTAATAAGTAAAATTATAAGTCTGCGAATAAAGCAAATAACTCTGTTCTTCATTACTAATAGTACATATATCGCCATTTATATCCTAATAATAACCTGTATTTGAATCTGCTTGAAAAATTTTCAGAGAAACCTTTGAGGAAACAGGGTTATCCAACATCGTGCTCAAGTTTCACGTTACACGTGGGATAACCGGTTGTAAATCTGACATTTAGCAGCCATTAGTTTATTTCCAGTTGTTTGGTTCTTTAGTTATATTGTTGAAGTTTAGCTGCCATAGCATACTTCCGTCAATACAACAATGAAGCAATATTCACTTCAGGTAATTATAATGTTCGAACCGAGTATCATAGACTAAATATTTTACCTTCTTCTGGGCGTCTTACACACTCGAAAAATAGTGAGGTTAAATTACGTGGTTTTCTTAACCATTCCGATACAAAATATTCTTGGAAAAGCTAATTGTTTCATAAACTTCATTTTAATCTAGATGAAAATATCTGGAACCTGTTTTACTACTATTTTATCGTTTTTAAACGATAAGCAAATAAAATTCGGGTAGCCATAATAAACCTTAAGAATTATGCTTTATTTGCAGTACCACGTGGAAAAATCTAGTAGTTACCTTTCAGTTGAAAACAATACAGTTATAACAATGTTCACCAACAATAAGTGGGTTATGCCATAAAATGTATTTATCAAAATTGTGCATAAATGAAATGCACATTTTAGTTGCTCTAACACGTACTATTCGCTTAGGAGGTAGCGAAGGTTTCACCCGTCTATATATCACAGGAAATATATTTTTTTAATAAAACAACAAGGACAAAATACATTATTAGTAAACGGTCCGCATGCGCGTGTGTATCCGTAAACAGAACGATCGAAAACCAAAAGTCCATTAAGTAGTAAACCTGGTATATAAAGTCCCAATTTTTCTTGATTGCAACACAAAGATTTTCAAGTTACTCACAACCGAAACTGCCATTTACATGAAAACATTTTTTTTCGAAAATTCCCCCACCCCAACTACCCTTCACATGGAACTTTTTTCCAAAATTTTGATTTTCTCAAAAATGGCTCTAACGATTTTGATTAAAATCCCTTATAGTAAGATATTTACATGCTAAATAAGATGTATATCTTGAATTTTCTGAGAATTGCATAACTGATAAACCCTAAAAGACAACCTACTACACAAAAAATGTAGATTGCGATAAAACACACAATTTATGTCATATAGATACATTTTTTCGTGAAATTGGTCCTTTTTTTTAGATATTCTTGTTTTTAGCTTCAGTATTGAAAAGTTTACACTTTTCTCATACAGCAATATGTCAACTCCTGTCCATACAAGCAAAGGAACTTCAGTCACATAGCCACCAGTTTTTGACTATCACTTTAACCTATTTCGGTCCTACTTACAAAGGTAGCAAGTAATAAGATACTTCTGCTAATTTTTTCTTGATTAGAATGAAGTAGACAAATAGCTTTTTAACAATATTTGTTGCAGAGATGTAGAAAAAGTCATGTGAATGGAACATATCAGATTTTTCACCTATGTACTGCGTATAGAAATTGAATAGTAATAAAAGATCCGATGTTTTCCATTCACATGACTTTATCCACGTTTATATAATAAATTATTGTTAAAAAGCTTATTCATCTGTCTACTCCATGCTAATCGAGATAAACATTACCAAAAATGCTTTCCTTTAAGTAGAAGGGTAATAATGAAATACACTGCGCCAAATCGATATTCAAATGATTTAAAAGCTGGTTGTAATCCGTTTCTTTGGATTGGCAGGAGTTGCAAATTCCCGTAAGTGAAACTGAAACCAACAAGGAATATCTTGGAAACGGTCAACTCTACAAGAAAATGCATAGGACATAAATTCTGCGTTTTAACCAAATCTACATTCCTTGTGGAGTACGTTTTTGTCTATTTCTTACAGTTTAACCGTTTTGCGAACCCTGCAAAATTCATCCAGAAGAAACATGTCGCCAGAGGCTATTCCCAGAAAATTGAAGACGTATATTTTATTTGTCATGTAAATATCTTAAATATAGCGAATTTAAATCCAAATCATTTTTGAGAAATTCAAATTTTTCGAAACTGTTTCCATGTAAAGAGCAGTTGGGAGTGTGGGGATTTTCTTGGAAATCTTCGTGTGCATCCTTGGAAGATACTAAACTTAAATACTAGGTTGGGTATTTATTGGTCTTTTCGTTTTTGAACTCTGCTACCCAAAGACACACACACACACACATTCATACAGGCCACACACAGACACATACGGACATTTTTCTAAAAATGCTTTTTGTGGATTCAGGGGGTCTTAATACATGTATTTCCGGTGAAATCTCGGTATCGAATTTTTGGGTGCAATACATACCTTCTCTATACACTACGTATATAGTACGTGTAGAGAAAGTAAAAAATCTCATGTGTTACACTTATATGAATTATTCTATCTGCTTTACAAAAGATTATTCTTCTTTCTACTCCATGATAAACATTAGCAGAATGTCCTTATTAATTATTTCCTAATAAGTAGAAAAGAACCAAAGGAATGCGCTATACTAAAGTGATAGTCAAATGTTTTAAAAGCTGTCGTATTGCAATTGTCATTACAAATGTTTTCTTTACTTATCCAGGAATAGAGCAAAAGAAAAACGCACACTTCCTGTCTGAGAAAAGTATAAGTACTTTACAATTGAAACTAATAACAGGAATATTTCGGAAACGGTTACCTGACAACAAAAACGTAAAGGACATAAACGAGATCTACATTTTTGTACAGTAAATTTTTGTCTATTGCTAACGGTTTAGCAGTTCAGCTAAATTTGGCAAAATTCATCTAGAATAAAGAGGTCTTTAGAGGCTATTCCCAAAAAATTCAAAATATACATTTTATTTGGGATGTAAATATCTTTAATATACGAAATTTTAATCATAATCGCTAGAGACATTTTTGAAAAAATCAAAACTTTCGAACATTTTTCCATGTACAGGGTAATTTGTCGTGGGGGGATTTTCTTGAAAATGTTTGTGTCAAATCTTTGAAAGATAAGAAACCTAAATACCAAAGTTTGGTATTATTTGTTTTGAGGTCCCCTGAGACCCAAAAAGCATTTTAATAGAAGGTCGTGTGTGTGTCTGTCAGTCTGTCTATCTGTCTGTCTGTCGATCTATGTGTGTGTCTGTGGACAGCGTAGCTGAAAAACGAAAAGACCGTTAAATACTAAATTTAGACCGTTATACATACCAACTTACTATAAATGGAACCTAATATAAACCTTTAAGTTTAGAGAAAATAACTAATACAATTTTCAAACTCTTTTAAACAGCACTAGATATTAAAATATGTAAGACTTTTAATCTTTATTGCAATTGTTTAAATATATACTAAAATATAACCTACTTTTTGTGAAAAACAGGACAGTGAAACAAAATGTATGCCACAGATGAAACCACAAAGGCAACATTTATTTTAAATCGTTAAAAATAATCTCCAAATTTGCCATATCTAGAAAGAACTGTGTAAATATGGTTGTTTAAACTCTCCACATTCACATATATGTTGAACAGTATAAAGAACAGACGCCTATTCAGAATTGCTGATAATCTACACCTCATTCAATTTTTCCATCATTTGAATGTTACTCAATCGTTTAATATGGCAGGTGGGATGCTTACTATATTAGTATTCTGTAGCTTCTGGGTTTAGCATAGCAGCCTCATACCATTCAAACGTGTAAATTACTTTCCATAATTAGTTTTCTAATACACACGGCCAGTGCATTAAGACAATATTTGTTATTAATTACTTTAAGTGTGCTTGTGAATCACCAAAAATATTCATTAACTTCATTATTTATACTCAAGTGCACTGCTTCTTTGAGAGCTAGAACTCTGCATGGAATACAGTACTCCCTGGTGCCAAACTAAATGTTACTAAAATATTTTCGTCATATTATAGCAAACAACAAACAGACATCCAACTTAAATTTTCCAGAAATTTCGGGGTAGGAAAGTGAACCATCTGTCTAATCGCTATGAACGCGATAATCTTGTTTTCAGTTGACCATCTATACAAAAATTATTTTCAGTGATTTATGGTACAAAGTTAAAATTACAATTTCAACTCGTGGCACACAAGAGTCTAATTTCAAGGGAGTACTCATTGCTACCAGGTCTACCAACAACTATTAACAAACTCTATAAACAGGATTAAAGTAGATTTTCCCTCAATAGTTGTACTTACACGAATTATCTTCAAAACAGCTGACGAAAAAATAGTACCTTTTAGTCAATGCCACCAAAACGAATAAGCCCTTCGCTCTTGCTACAACAGAAAACATAAAAACCATTATTTGCTTAAAAATGAAAGAGATCAATAAAAATAACTGAAAAAATCGGATATGTTACACTCATATTACTTTCTCTAGCTGTTCTACAAACGAACTTCTTACAAAAGATTACATGCTAATCGAAATAGCAGAATGTTTGTATTATTTAATTCCTTATAAGTAGAAGGAAAATAGGGACTGCATAATGCTAAAGAGATTCTCAAATGTTTTAAAAGCTGCCGCTATGCGCTTGTCATCGAAATTCGTTTCTTTGCTGGGCCAGGAGAAAAACAAAAGAAACACGGGCGACTTCCTGTCTGACAAAACTCTAAGTATTTTAAAAGTGAAACTAATAAGAAGGAACATCTCGGAAACAGTTACCTCCACACTAAAAATGTAAAGGACAAAAACATTATTTTTGTAGTGTTTTAACACCCGCTTTTGCTACTAAGGCACCGCAGGCGGTGGCACTGATGATACAAGGAATAAAGATGGAACCCCGGTGGAATGCGATTGTGAATCACTAAAAGCACGTACATTAAATCTATTATCTATACTCACTGCAATGATTCTTTGAGAGTTAGACGTTCTGCATAGAATACAGTACTCTATGGTGCCAAACTAAATTTTACTGAAATATTTTCAACAATATTATAGCAATAAACACACATCCAACTTGACTTTTCCAGTAATGTCAGGGTAGAAAAGTAAACCATCTATATAAGCATTATGAACGTGATAATCCTGCGCCGCTTTGTCCAACACAAATCTTGCATGCGGTCGCTTGAGATAGAACCCGAACCGTCTAAGTGAGAGGTGAGTGGTCTAACCACTCGGTCTAACCACACGAGATCTAATTTGTAGTAATTTTTTTCTGTGTCTAACGCTTTACCATTTATGCAAAGGTCATTTAGAATGAAGAGGACTTAAGAGGTTATTCCAGAAAATTCGAAATATACATTTTATTTGTCAATTAAATATATTTAATATACGGTATTTTAATCAAAATAGTTACAAACATTTTTGAGAAAATTAAAATATTCGAAAATGTTTCCATGTAAATCGTAGTTTGTAGTGGGGAAATTTTCTTGAAAACTTTCGTGTTGCATCCTTGGGATATACTGAATTTAAATATCAAGTTGGTTGTTTAACCGACTTTTAGTTATTAATTTATACTGTCTACAGACACACACACGTTACATTTTTGGGTGGAATAGGTACCTTCTCTATTTATTATGTACATTGTACATACGTGCTGCAGAAATTCAGAGGCTGTTCCCATAAAATTCAAGATATACATTTTTTTGTAATGTAAATATATTTAACATACGGTATTTAACTAAAATTATGAGACTTTTTTTGAATAAATCAACCTTTCTTGAATGATCGAAAATTTTGCCATGTAAAGGGTAATCTGGGCTTGGGGTATATTCTTGAAAATCTCCGTACTGCATCCTTGAGAGATACTAAACTTTCATACACCAGGTTTGGTATTTAACGGACTACGTTTTATTTTTAATTATAATTATGCTGTTCACACACACAGACATTTTTCTAAAAATGATTTTTGTTTTCTAAACGTATAATTTCTGTAAAACCTATCGAATGTTTGAATGGAATACAATACCTTCTCTATGTACTATGCACATCGCACGTATGTGCTAGAGAAAGTATAATTAAACTTGGTGTAAATTAAATAATTTTTTAAGCTTTTGGGGACCATTATTTTATCCAATTTTGGAAGAAAATACAGAATGTTACTCTATATATAAGCAGAATAAGAAATATCTTCTAAAGAACATAAAAGACGATGGTTTTAAAAAAGTGGTGTAATGGTTACCATGCTAACTTCATATACCCAAGGTCGCGGGTTCAAACCCGGCGGAGGACGATGGATTTTTTCGGGTGTAAAAATCCTTAGCTTGGCTTCCTTCCGAAGGGAAGTAGAGCCATTGGTCCCGTGTCGTAGACTTACGCCCAATTTAGAATGGGATGCTGAGAACCACTGTAGTTAAAGAGCGTCTATAACTAACACGCCATTTTTTTTTTAAAAAAAACTTCAATAGCAATAAATAAGTGCCTTATATAAAGTTTGGACGTATATTATTATAGATTATAATGTGTTAAATGTAATATTTTCAATATGTAAAATGTTTTAAGACTACTTGCTCTATATTACACTTTAAATTGGTACTTACCATCCAATGGTTTATGTTGAAGCTCACTTGAACATGATTGGGTAAATACACCATGGTATATCCAAACCTTACTTGAAATATGGACAGAAACAGAAAATAATGTTGGTCACGTGAGTAATACATGAAAGTGAAGTTACAAGCTAACAATAACTTATTATGCATCATCCTTAAGAGAGTTCATAATCATTGAAAATGTAAACGTATCAAATATGGAGAGGCCATGAAAATAATGAAACAAGTCAAAGTTCGATCTGAGTCGGTTAGTTGTCATCTTCAGATACTTTACAATTCATACAACAGATGTCGTTAGTGTCTACCTCTATGTAGTCTATGATAATTAAACGTGTGTTGAAAGCTTATCTCTTTGTTAATGTCTGCATTTCCTGTTTACTTAATTTTTACTTTTCATAGCACGTATGTATAATAATAATCTATTAGATAGATAAGATATTGTGTTCCACTAAAAAACTCTAATGTGTTCCATTCACATGACTTTCTTACATCGCTGAAACAAATTATTATTAAAAACACTTTTTGCTGTCTTATTTATGATAATCGAGATAAACATTAACAGAAATTGTCTTAATTACTTGCTTCCTTGCATATAGAAGAAAAATAAGGTAATACATTAGGCTAAAACGTAATCAAATCCTTTAAAATCTGGTTGCCATGTGGTTAAAATCCATTTATATGCAGGGCCAGCAGTTTGCAACTTTCCGTGTGAGAAACATTTTGAGTGTTTTTAATCTGAAACAAATAACAAGGAATATCTCAGAAATGATCCATTCCACGCAAAGATCATTTATGACATAAATTGTGTGTTTAATGTGATCCACATTTTTTGTATAGTAAGCTCTTTGCCTATATCTTACGGTTTACCAGTTACGCCGAATTCAGAAAAATTCATTCAGAATAAAGAGGTCTTCAGAGGCAATTCCCAGCAAATTCAAGATATACATTTTATTTGCGTATAGATAACTTTAATAAACGGCATGTTAATCAAAATCGTTAGAGCCATTTTTGAGAAAATCAAAATTTTCGAAATTATTCCATGTAAAGGTAGTTTGGGGTGAGGGATTGTTCTCAAAATCTGTGTATCGCATCCCTGAAAGATACTAAACTTAAATACCAAGTTTGGTATTCTACCGACTTTTCATTTTTGAGTTATCGTGTTCACAGACACGCGGAAAATGCTTTTTCTGGGTACAGGGGACCCTAAAACATATATTTCCGATGAAATGTCGGTATCGAATTTTTGGATGGAGTGCAATACTTTCTCTATACACTATTTCTTTGGATAGTTTGTAACGTCCAATTTTACTACTTGTGGCACCGCAGGTGGTGACACTGGTGATATATGGAATGAAGATGGAGCACCGGTGGAATGCGATGGCGGATGAAATCGGAGAACCCGGAGAAAACCTGCACCTGCACCGCTTTGTCCACCACAAATCTATACACTATGTTTATAGTATGTGCAGAGAATGTAATTATTCCTTCGAAAACAAAAGAGATTCGGGGAGTTGTTTAGCTCAGAAAGGCGAACTTGAAAACTCTTAAAACTTAAACCAAAGTGTAAGTTTGGCTTCAGCGATGTCCATAGCTTACTAAAGCTTCGGCTTAAGCTCAAACTCTGAAGCCGGCTAAATTAACTCTCTTCCGCTAAACTTTAATTTGGCTTATCAAACTTTAAAGTCGTAATAATTTACCTTTGGTTGTATGCTGAACCAGCACATAGATTTCGTTCCCTTTCTTGGCAAAAGTAAATTCGAAACATGATAAAGCATCACAGAATACATTTGGATAACATTTTTGTACTTTCCAATGACCGTACAAATTCTCGTAATCCTGTAATAAATCCGTTGATTGTTTAATACAAGTGAATAGTTCTGATGATTAGTATAAGTAAATATTTTTCACAAATGTAATATTAAGTTTGGATAGGTAGAGTCAGACTGAAAAATTCAATGCCATAGCCGGTATTTGAACAACGGATCTCACAATCTCTAGCCGGTTGCTCTACCACTGAGCTACTATGGCAACATGCCGGCATAGCATTGAATCTTTCAACTGACTCGCATGTTTCCCGGTAAACCACAAGGTGATCTCAAATTGGCGACTTACATTGTTGCATGTACTTTAAGTCCCATTTTTTTTTGGTAGTGTTTAACGCCCACTTTAACTATTTATGACACCGCAGGCGGTGACACTGATACATGAATGATGATGGAGCACCGGTGGAATGCGATGGCGGGGGAAACCGGAGCCTCAGCCCCGCTTTGTCCACCACAAATCTCACATGCGGTCGCTTTAAGTCCCAGGATTCAGGCAGTAGAAGGATTCAATGCTATGCCGGCATGTAGCCATGGTTGCTCAGTGGAAGAGCAACCGGTTAAAGCCCGGAAGATCCGTGGTTTAAATCCCGGCTTTAGCATTGAATTCTTCAGTCTGACTCTACCTATCCAACTCCACACGGCTTGTTTAAAAAAAAAAAATTAACCAAGATTAGTTTATTCACAAAATGATTAATGCAATCTTAGAATTAAAAGTAGAGCTCGGTTTCCAAAGCGCACACAGCTATTGCGAACACAACACAGCCAGCAATATCAAACTTGGGTAGTGGAGAGGGATTTGTAGCGTAAACATGCACATGTAGAGGTATAGTCTGTTCCAAAAGGGGCTCATTACATGTATTGACTTATATGCATCGCTCTAATTAAAGAATCTGATGTATTTCATTCGCACGGCTTTCTCTATATATCTGCAACAAATTAATGCTAAAAAGCTTAGTTCTGCTAATTTTTTTCTCGATTAGCATGAAGTAAATAGAAGCATAAGCTTTTTAAAAATAATTTGTTGCACACTTGTAGAGAAAGTCATGTGAATGGAACACATAAGATTTTTTAATCAGGTGCTCTCTTTCAGTATTTACTGGTTTGTCTACTAGAAGGAACTGAACGAGGCCAGGAAGTGAGCAATTACTAGATGGTGGAACACGTTTCGAAACGGGATGTAGAGACACGCCTTCTCCATCACGTCATTGTTATACTCTGCGTTCACCGAACCTCAATTCGGCCATTTTGTGACCCCGGATCGAGCTCCAATTATAATTTATAGGAATCTATGCACTAATAAATCAGCATCAATAGCTAAATTAAGTTAGAACATTTTCATACGTTCATAAATCAGACGCTCGTTTTTTCCTTGCTTTCATTTGTTGAATGAATGAATAAGTGTATTTATTGACATAACAATATTATACATAGAATGTGAACAATCGCACGGGTCCACACCCGTACGTGCTTTTGTCCTACACACTAAAAAGCAATATTAAAACAACAACAAAGAATTAAAAGAGTATACACGAAAATAAAAGACAAAAGCAATACACAATCAAAGGAAATACTAAACCAACAACAAAGAATTAAAAGAGTAAACCCGAAAATAAAGATACACATATATTCAAATTTGGCAATTTAAATTTACAGCACAGAGTGCACCTTCATAAATGCACCCTCTTATAATAGATAATTACACTTCAAAGAAATATACACACATAATATATACACAATATAAAACCATAACACAACAGTGACCTAAGTATAACATAATATATATTGATTATTGCCTGACGTGTTGAACCACAAAGCAAAACAGCCTGCATTGTCTTCCTAGGAGACAAGTGAGCCGGTTTAGCGAACTTAAATGTAGCATACTTACAGCACATCAGTGACTTATTCTATGCATTATGTTAGGAGGGCGTGTTGGATTCATATGCGAGGACTGTCTTAAGCATAAAAGAACAAAGACCTACCCTCCAAGTATGATAAAATAAATAAAAAATAGTGTAATTTCATAATAAACGGATTCCATTTATTATGTACAAAATATTTCTTCTTTCTACAACAGCAGATATTTGTATTAGTAGTTGAGAAGAGATAATAAACAACATGGCATCAATATCTGCTTCATTTACGGACTTATAATTTTAGTTATTAAGAGTAGTGAGCTTTAAGGTTGATTATAGTGGTTTCACTCTAGTTAGTTCAGTCAAGGTTGCGCTCGATGATTCCCACTCTTGCTCTACGTAAATATTTTTTCCCATCAGCCCTCATTGTTGAGACCAAAGTTATAAGACTGGTACAATAATAGGACTGCTAATGCTAGAAGGGAATTGAATGTAATAGAGTAATTGCTGCAAAAAAGCAGAGAAAATGAGGCACCGCTTAACAAGGATAGAAAGTATTCAAGGAAGAAAAACAAGTGTCGAATTCTTATTTGAGAAGACCTTAAGCAATGGGAAATGTTACCAAAAACAAGCAGTGTCTAAAAAATCTGATGTGTACCATTCATATGACTTTCTCTATATCCTTGCAACAAATTATTCTTAAAAAGCTTATAATCTACTTACTTTATTCTAATCAGAAAAAAATAGCAGAAATAGTCTTATTACTTGCTTCCTTGTAAGTAGAAGCGAAATAAGGGATTACCATAGCTTAAAGTGATAGTCAAAAGCTGGTTGCTATGTCAATGAAGTTCCTTTGTTTATATCGATCGGAGTTGACAAGTTCCTGTATGACAAAAATATAAGTTTTTCATAGCAGAAACCAAAAATAAGGAATGTCTCAAAAACGACGAACTCCACGAAAAAAAAATTATATAACATAAATTGTGTATTTTAACCTGCTCTACATTTTTTCTGTAGTAAGTTTTTGCCCATCTCTTACGGTTTAACAGTTATTCAAAATTCCGTAAAATTCATCCAGAATAAACTACTCTTCAGAGGCTATTCCTAGAAAATTCAAGATATGCATTTTATTTGTCAGGTAAATATGTTTAATATACGAAATTTTAATCAAAATCGTTAGAGCCATTTTTGAGAAAATCAAAATTTTCGAAAAAATTTCCATGTAAAGGGTAGTTGGGGGTGGGGGTATTTTTCTCAAAATCTTCGTGTCCCATCCCTGGCAGATACTAAACTTAAATACCAAGTTTGGTATTTTACTGACTTTTCGTTTTTGAGTTATCGTGTTCACAGACACACGGACACACACACACGGATCTTTTTGTGAAAATGCTTTTTTTGGATACAGGGGACCCTAAAACATTTATTTCCGGTGAAATCTCGGTACCGAATTTTTGGGTGGAGTGCAATACCTTCTCAATACACTATGTACATAGTGCGTATAGAGAAAGTAAAAAATGGTTAGCACCACAAAGAATATATAAATTACGTGTTTTAATTACTTGTTCAGAAGTTTTCTGCAAATTTCTCTTTATAAACTGCATTGAGCGCAGTTTTTTTCTTTTACTTGTAGTGAGTGGTTACCCTTCGTTAAACTATGAATACAAAATGTTTTAAAAGCTCTTAAATAATTATATACTATGATTATCTTATGATAAAATTAATCAACAGCGTTTTGATTAAAAATTAGAGGTAAATATCGTGTTATTGTAAGTGCACATGCTATCCTTAAAGTATTACTTTGATAACATTATTAAATGTTTCTTACCTCTGGTGATAATACTAAACCTTTAATATTAAATCCTTTTGGTGGACATTCCTTTACAAAAGTGATTTCTATAGCAAAGCGCACATACCATTAATGCTGGTATCTGAAACACAGGTCAAACCCATATCGAAAAACTGTTGATTTGTTATTGAATTTCTACGTGCTTCATAGAGGGTGTTAGGGGTATAAATGCATATATTTTGATAAATGGTACCTTAAAGTTTATGACTTTGGGATAGTTTTTTTTTTCTTCACAATGCCATTATTTATTTGTTTTATTTTACGCTCTCTACACGTACTTAGTTCATAGAAAAGGTATTACATTGCAACCAAAAATTCGATACCGAGCATTCACCAGAAATACATGTTTTAGGGTTCCCCGTAGCAAAAATAAGGTATTTTTGGAAAATGATCCATGTGTGTGTGCGTCTGTGAACACCATAACTCAAAAACGAAAAGTCGGTAAAATACCAAACTTGGTATTTAAGTTAAGCATCTTCCAGGGATGTGACACGAATTGTTTGAGTAAAATCCTTCCACCCAAAACCACCTTTTACATGGAAAAACTTTCAAAATTTTGATTTTCTCAAAAATAGCTCTAACGATTTTGATTAAAATCTCCTATATTTAAGATATGTACTTGCCAAATAAAATGTATATCTTCAATTTTCTGGGAATGGCCTCTGAAGGCATGTTTGTTCTGGATGAATTTGCGGCATTTTGTATAACTGGTAAACCGTAAGAGATAGGCAAAAATTTACCAGACAAAAAACGCAGAGCTCGTTAAAACACGCAATTTATTTTATATAGGTACATTTTTTTCGTGAGGTTGACCGTTTTTTGAGATATTCCTTGTTATTTGCTTTAAAATACACCTTTCTCATACGGGAATTTCTCAACTCCTGTCCGTACAAAGGCACTTCAATCACATGCAACCAGCTTTTAAAAGATTCAACTATCGATTTAGCTTATGGCACTCCCTTATTTCCCTTTTACCTGCAAGGAAGCAAGTAATAAGACCCTCTTTGCTAATTTTTTTCTCGAATAGCATAAAATAAATAGGATAATAAGCTTTTTAACAATAATTTATTTTAGAGATATAGGGAAATGCATGCGAATGGAACACATCCATTTTTTTAAATGAATATCCTCGTCATTAGACCCCAAATGAAAAACAAACTTTATTTATTTATTTTTTTTTTTAAGATATGGTCTTGTATTTATGTGGGTCCGACTTCTTCAGCTGCCCCGCTGCGGATCCCGAGCACCTGTGGTACTTCTGATGTTATTAGAAGTAGCCCGGCCAAACATCTGCGCCTCTCCCGAAAGGAGTTGTTCGAATTGGGTTGGACTCGGCGTGGTAGTTGAATCCCGAAATCCATAGGAGATTGGGTATGGTTTGGATAGAGTTGTGAGACGCAATGTCCTCTGGCACTAACCTAGAGAATTAGTAGACAGAAGCTGGTAGATGTCATCCCCACCGAGGTCATCGATCACCCCCATATGAGGTTGACGCGCATAAGTGGCGCATCCATTTTCATCCAGGCGGGGGGGCGGTTTTTAAAATAGATACCGGCAATTGAAAACCCCACGGAAATTTCTGAGGCGCCTGTCACTCCTGAGTTGATAAGTCCCCATTGTGTAATTTATGTGTATGAGTATATTTGTGTGTGTGTGTGTGTGTGTGTGTGGACAACATTGATTAAAAACGAAACGTCGTTTTTCCATCCAAAATTTGATGTCGAGATTTCGCCGGAAATATATGTTTTGGGCTCTCAGAGTAGTAGAAAAACATTTTTAGGAAAAAGATACGTTTGTGTATCTATGTATCTGTGGACGGCACAGTTCAAAACTAAAAGACCATTAAAAACCCAACTTGGTATTTATGTTTAATATGTTCCCAAGATGCAACACAAAGATGTTTAAAAACAATTCCCCTACTCCAAATTACCCTTTAGATGAAAAAAGCTTGGAAATGTTTTATTTTCTTAATAATGGCTCTAACGATTTTGATTTAAATACCGTATATTAGACATTTACAGGACAAATAAAACGTAATTCTTGAATAATATGAGACTAGCCATCTAAGATCTGTTCATTCCGCATGTGTTTTGTTGAATTTAGCATAACTGGTAAACTTACATTACAAAAATGTAGATCTCGTTAAAATACAAAATCTGTCACATATGCTTTCTGTATAGAGCTGATGTTTCTGAGATATTCCTTCCTATTAGTTTCAGTTTTAAACTGCGTAACTTTTCTTAAACGGGAAGACACCTTTCGTCTCATCTTGTTTTACTGCTGGAAAATCAAAGCGAACCGAACTTCAATTGTTTAACATAGCGAAAGCTTTCAAAAGATCTGACAATCGCTTTAGCATAGTATATTCCCTTATTTCCTACTTATAAGGAACATGGTAATGTGTGTCTCAATTGACATTACGTAGATGAAAGAATAATCTTTTGTAAAAGTATTTAGTACATGGAGCAGCAACAGAAAGACATGTGAATGCAATACCTAAGATTTTTGTAGCAAATTACTGTTGAAACCTTTGGATATCCGTAGAAGGTCAACGTTTATATGTGTTCCCTAGATTTGGGTTCTGCAGTAGATTAAAAAGTCGTACAGAACATTAGTTTCCAAGCATACCATTTTATAAAACTACGTTTTCCTCAAAGCATTTTCACATTTTCAAAATGCTTCACGCATCGGAGTATTTGCTTAGATACAACTACAATTTCAATAGCATCTATTGTAATAATAAAGGCGATAAAATTTTCCTAACACCAATAGTAATTTAAAAAATCTGATGTGTTCCATTCACATGACTTACTCTATCTCTGCAACAAATTATGCTACTATTTACTTCATGCCAACTCAGAAAAAATTGGCAGAATTAGTTTTATTACTTGCTTCCTTGAAAGCAGAAGCGAGTGGACAAACTCCTGTGTGAGAAAAGTATAAGTTTTTTAAAGCTGAAATCAAAAACAAGGAATATCTCAAAAACAATTAACTCCACGAAAAAAATTACATATAACATAGCTTGTGTGTTTTACAGTACTATACATTTAAGTTTTTCTCCATCTGTTACGGTTTAGCAGTTATGCAAAATTGCGTAAATTTCATCCAGAATAAAGTAGTCTTCAGAAGCTATTCCCCAAAAATTCAAGATATACATTTTAGTTGTCAGGTGAATATCTTTAATATATGATATTTTAATCAAAGTTGTTACAGTAATTTTTGAGAAAATAAAACTTTTCGAAACAATTTCCATGTAAAGGGTAGTTTGGGGTGAGGAATTTTCTCAAAATATTCGTATCGCATCCCTGGAAGATACTAAACTTAAATACCAAATTTTTACCGACTTTTCGTTTTTGAATTATCATGTTCAAGCACACGGACACACTGACACACGGACAGAAATTCCTTTTTTGGATACAGGAGACCCTAAAACATATATTTCCGGTGAAATCTCGGTATTGAATTTTTGGGTGGAGTGCATTACCTTCTGTGTACATAGTACATGAGAGAAGGTAAAAATAAAGAACATCTTATTACAACTGAAGGATTAATGACTTAAATTGCATTTCTAACCTCTTAAAACCATTATAGTTCAATAATCAAAGCCACTGATATATCAACCCGTTTAGATGTTTATCAAAACTGTAATTCAGAAAATGCCAACAATTTTTCTCAAATTTTGAGGAGTGAAACCCTTGAATAATGCAACAGCGTATGTACATAATACAATTTAATAAATAAGATATATCTTGCAAAGTATTTGTACAATTTGAACGAAATTTGCTATTTATATTAATATCACGTTAGAGCTATAACAGTGAAAATCACAAAAATATTTACCAAAAATACAAACATGAAATTTCACTATCAGTTTCCTTTAACTGACCTTTCGTCTATAAGATATTTTGTTTGCATACTTACAGACACTCATAGGACTTTTTATAAGAATACATTTTTATTTTCTCTACCACGTTTCAAACTCTGTAGCACTCAGCTTAAAAATTCTACATTGTGATTTCACTGGAAATGCATGTTTTGAGACTCAAATCCAAGAAAAGCTTTTTTAGAATTAAATGTGTCTGACCGTGTGTCTCCGAAAAGTACCACTATAAACGAAATTTCGCGAGAATACCAAATTTGGCAAGTACATTTTTTAAAATTGTGAACGAATATTTTAAAAAGAAATCACTCACCTTTAACTACCCTTTGCATGTTACATTTTCCAATATTAGGCTGTAACGATTTTGATTAAAATACAAGATATTAAATATATTTATATTTTAAAAATATATCTGGATACTTTTGGGGAAGCTCGTGAAGAATTTTGTATGATTTTCTATAACTTGTAAACATCGAACCATACTTGTGTTTATAAGCAAACAGGCGAAACAAAAGTAGTACATATCTTTTAGAAAACACAATCCATTTCATTAATGTTTATTTTTGCATAATCCATTCCCAATATATTCTTTATTAAAGTCCAATTTCTTCGATATTTGTCATTTTTTTAAGTCCTGTCAATTTTTCAGTTCTTTCCTCTGATGTAGAGAAAGAATACGGAATTATGAGTTCAGCATATATGTTAGGATGTAATGCTAAGTAAATCAAATCATGAGAAAAAGGAACAATACTGCCCTAAAATAATAAAAATATTGTTTCGCAATGTAAGCCAAAGAATTGTATGTATAAAAATGGCAGTTTGACGTCATCGCCTCACGATACGCACGAATATAGCACAAAATGGCATGCTTTTACGAAAATAACATATCCAAATTTACGTAACGAATACAAAACATTATAATGCATAATGTATAAATAAGAAAGTGTGTTTAGAAAAGCATATTTATTATAAAACATAATTAAAAGCAGTAATATGAGAGAAGAAGAAGAACAAAGGCGAACAACAAAGCATAAGAATGGAATTAAATATTTTATTATGAAATGTTAGCTGTTTATAAGAACATTTTTATGTAAATTATACAAATGCATTAATTTTAATTATTATAAATGTATAAAATGTATTATAATTTTGTATTTCACGAGATGTGGAATAAGGTAATCTATCGTTCCCATGGTGACGGACAGATTATAATGTATAAAACATTGATCTTCAACTATTGTATATATGAACATTTTAATAAGCTTTTGGGACGCAATCAATGAGAGAGACGCCAGGGATACGGACGACTAGAGACAATCTCGCAAATCGAGACCTCTTATACGGCTATTCACTGTGAAACTGATTATTAACAAGAGATTTATTTTAGGTACACATTATAATATTTATATTTGGCACATTTTTCTAAAAAAAAAAAGTGGATTCTGTTCAAATAGCATGCCTTAATTCACCACATTGTTTCGACAAGTTAAGAAATAAAAGCTCATAAATAACAAGAAATTTTCTAAATTAATTTTATTTATTATTACATCCTAGCATCCAAGCATGGAGGTTAAGATTCTCATACTCACTGACTGAAGCTAGCAGATTTAACAGAAAATGTGGATAAGCTGTGCACAATAAGTAAATTCGCCGCCGATAATTACCTTGCAACTGCTCCAACAATTAAGTCTGGCGCAAATAGTCAATTCCAGTTTCACCAAAAGCAAGAGCTACCAACTTCATATACAGCGGCAAATTCAAACCCGTAAAAAGGTTTAAAATACCACAGCCCATATTGCAGACCCCGATTCCGCCCTTCATTAGCCCTGTTCAATAAACCAAATGTGTAATTTAGCTATTTCTGCAAACGTTTATCACAAATAATATAACGAGAGCTCCAACATTTATTGCGAATTTATCGCTCGCGAATTTATCTAAACAAAAGCTGTAGCTCGAGTTCTATTTAATAAGACTATCTCTGGAATAAAATAACACTGATATTCAGAAAGAAAACAAATGCACGTAGGTGTGATAAAAATGCAGAGATAGTGAGTTCCGATTGTTGGAATTTTACGTGCTCATGTACTGGATTGGCCACTTCCTACGATCAATTTCATGAATGAAATGGACAACAATGAAGAACAAAGTTTCGTGACAACAGCTTGTATGATAATGAATTACGGAAATAGAGAATTCCATGCTTTAACATATACTATATTTTTTATGAAACTTCAATATCGGATGTTTGGGTAGAAAACAAATGCTTCCTCTACCGCCTATAGGCAAGTAATAAGTAAAGTAGGAAATAAATCTGATGCGTTCTATTCACATGACTTTCTCTACATCTCTGTGACAAATTATAGTTAAAAGGCATATTCATTTATCTAATCCAAGATAATCCAGATAAACGTTTTCAAAAATGGGCGTATTACTTGTTTTCTTGAAAGTAGAAGGGAAATAAGAGAGTTCACTAGGCCATAGCGATTGTCAAATCTTTTAAAAACTGGCTACTATGTGAATAAAAATCCTTTCCTTACATGGCCAGGGGTTGACGAATTACCGTTTAAGAGAAGTTAAAGTATTTTGAAACTGAATCAAACAACAATGAATATGTCAGAAATAGTTAACTTCACCAGAAAAAAATATATTTATAAAAGCTTAAAAATTCTACATTTAGATTTCACTGGAAATGCATGTTTGAGACCCTCGAATCCTAAAAAAGCATATACATATATATATATATATATATATATATATATATATATATATATATATTATTGAAATTTCGAAGTAACAGCTATAAGTTTCTGAAGTGTCAGTACGCCACTGGCTAATTTATCAACCATTCGAGAGCATAACACACAAAACGAAGGGACATATTACAGCATACCTCTCTAGCGTAGTGGCTATGATACTGGCTTTCAAGTGAAAGATAGTTTCCAAGTTTGGGTCTCGTTCACGTATCGCGGCACTTCAAGTGGATTGAAAAAAAAATAATAATAAAAAACATTTACTCTATGACACTAATCGAACTCGTGACCTTAGAGATAGCAGCTTCTCGCGTTACGCATTAAGCCACCAGAGCCATTGAAAAAAAAAACCCTCCAGAGTAGGCTACATAAATCAAGAACGTAGTTAATGAATGCTCAGCGTCGTATTGGCAAATGACTAGTTCGAGATTTTCCAGATTTTTACGACATTAAATTTTGAGAACGCTGTTAACGAGCTGCTAAAAGTCGATATTTCTATACTCGGGCAGCAGTTTTAAAGATATTCTAAGCCATTTTTCAACCTGCTTTGCTTGAACACCGACTTATCTGCACCTGATACCCACACGTTTAACGCTATGAAGTTGTGTTATGTTTATCCGGGGACCATGCATCACCCATCTCAAATTACTTATATCAATCCGTGCACAATCTCGCAAAATATTTCGGTGTAGTTCATTAACAGCGTGTATATATAGTATAAATTGTGTGTTTTAACGAGATCTACATTTTCGTGAGGTAAGTTTTTGTCTATCCCTTACGATTTACCAGTTGTGCAAAATTCAACAAAATCATTTAGAATAAAGAGCGCTTCAGAAGCTATCCACAGAAAATTCATTTTATTTGCAGTGTAAATATCCCTAATACACGCATTTTAAACAAAATCGTTAAGAGGCGTTTTTGAGAAAATTAAAATTTTCGAAACTTTTTAATGTAAAAGGTAGTCTGGAGCGGAGGAATTTCCTCTAAATCTTCGTGTCGCGTCCTTAGAATGGAATTTTACCGGTTTCTCGTTTTTGAGTTGTCGTGTTCGCAAATACTAGGAAACACGCGAACGCACACACATTAACACAAATGGACCTTCTTCTACAAATGCTGTTTTTGAATTCAGGGGAAATCTCAGTATCAAATCTTTGGGGTGGAATACAATATCTTCTCTATCCATGTACTATGTTTTATGTGAGGAAGTAAAAACCGACCAAGATGATCGTTCCCACTGCATTTCGCCTACCATAACATCAATGCAAAACTCAACAATTGCTTTGGCATATTCAAAGCAATTGTTGATATATGAAATTACCTGTAGCAGGTGCATTTTCAGCATGGCCTAATTAAGTTAACTGCAGGGATGTCAAACTTTCAAGACCAGCTCACATAGAACACAACGAAAAGTTGTATTCCATTTGAGTGCATAACTAATACTATCATATTGCACGCGCCGCGTGTCACGAGCTTTCCAAAAGAATAGCCATAAAATTGTGCTAACTTTAAGCTATACAAACACTATGTCATAATAGATTAAACCTACTTATCTTTTTTTAGAAAATATTTTGCAATAATTTGGTTGTTATAACTGTATAGATGATGAGGTATTACGAAGCTAAAAAATCTAATGTGCTGCATTCACTCTAAAAGCTTCTTACAAAAGATTATTCTTCCTTCTATACAATGCCAATCGAGATAAACATTAACAGAATTTCTTATGACTTAATTCCTTATAAGTAGAAGGTAATTAAAGGGATGCGCTTTGCTAAAATGATAGTCAAATGTTTTAAGCTATCGTAATGCAATTGTCAAATCGATCTTTGCTTTGCCAGCAGTAAAACAAAAGAAAAAGGGACACTTCCTGTAATTCAAATTGAAACCAATAACAAGGAATATGGCCCGCCTGGGTAGCGTGGTGGTTGCATGTCTGCCTCACGTTCGAAAGGTCGTGAGTTCGAATCTCGCTTAGGGTGAGTTACCCGGGTAATACTTTTTTTCGGGGTTTTCCCTTATCCTGAGAAGACGAATGTCGAGTAACTTTAAGCTCCATGGACCCCGAGATAATTTGAGCATCATATCATCAATTTCATTCATCGCCCGATATGACCAAACCAAGTTAAAGGACGTTAAACTTAAAAAAAAAAATCGGCAATATTTTACCAGAATAAAGGGGTCTTCAGAGGCCTCCTGAAAATGCAGGATATTTATTTTATTTGTCATATAAATACCTTAAATGGTCGTCTCCTTAGCACGGTGGTAGCGTTGCTGCTTACCAAGCGGGAAACCTGGGTTCGATCCCCAGTACCGGCGTGGGGATTTTTCCCCCGCTGTGAGACCTGGCCCGGGGTGCACTCAGCCTCGTAAGGTCCCTGGGGGGGCCAACTGAGGAGCTACTTGATGGAGAAGTAGCGGCTCGAGGTCATGAGGACCGCATTAACCGGCCGAGGGGGACTCGAGGCGCTGACCACGTCTCACCCTCCAATACTGCACCCCATCCATGACGTCTGTAGTGGACCGAGATGGGGGACGCAGCGGCCGGGCGGTAGGCCAAGGTTCCCCGTAAGCTGTCGTGCCATGGAGTTATGTTAAATACCTTAAATGTAAGAGGTTTTAATCAAAATCGTTAGAGCCATTTTTGAGAAAATCAAAATTTTCGAAAAAAGTTTCATGTAAAGGGTAGGTTGGGGTGGGAGGATTTTTCTCAAAATTTTCGTGTCGCATCTCTGGAAGATAGTATAAACTTAAATACCAAGTTTGGTATTTTACCGATTTTTCGTTTTTGAGTTATCGTGTTCACAGACACAAGGACACACACGGACCTTTTTCTGAAAATCCTTCATTTTGGATACAGGGGACCCTAAAACATATATTTCCGGTAAAATCCCGACATCGAATGTTTAGGTGGAAATCAATACCTTCTCTATCTGCTATGTACATTGTAAATACGGGCTAGAGAATGTAAAAAGGTGGGCTTATTACTTAGTTCCTTGTGAGTAGGAGGGAAATAAGGGACTATACAGGGCTAAGCTAAATCAAGTTGCTCAGGCGTTTCGTCTGTTGTGGGATCGGTTCTTCGCTACCGACCTCTCTGACGATAGATGCTTCCGGGATTTTCCCGGGATCACTAGAATGCCGGAGGGAATTTTTCATCCCCTCGAAATTCCTGTCGCTTCATTTCATCACAACCCGTATCTTTCAGCTTTGTAAATGTGGATGAGTACTGCGGCAGAGACGCCATTTCGTAGAGGGTAACTGTGCTCTGGTAATACTACTCTCGGCGGCGGGATGGCGCTAGTGGTTGTCTGCGGATTCAAGTGGGTTATTCGGATGTGGATGGCGGGCTTCTGGAGCTCTCCGCGCTGAGATGACGAACTGCTTGTGAACTGTTAGGGACCCTTCACGACGACTCTCTCTCTCTCTCTCTCTCTCTCTCTCTCTGCCCGGATGCCTGCCACTCTCTAAAATTACACTCACCTCATCCTACCTCCAGGGGCCTAACATACAATAAGCCCATGGCTGCAGTGTGGAATACCCCTCTGTAATGTACGTACCTAACACCCACAGTCTCACTAGGTTAAAGCGTTAGTCTTTCTTTTTTATCCGGTCGTTATGTGACACAATTGAATTTCCAAGAGTAAACCAAAGGGGAGATGAAAAGAAGGATGACTTCCCGTTTGTGAAATGCTAAACATATTAAAATTGGAGCCAATAATAAAGAATATCTAGGAAAAGGTTTATATATATATATATATTAGCCATCCTCCGGCATCCTATTGGTAAAAGACAGTTGCAGAGAGCTTTAAATGCCATAGAAGGCAAAGAAGAGATCATAAACCAAATAATAAATGAATTGAGTGAAAAGACTATTCTTGGACAATGGACCAAATGGGTAACTCCAGAAGTGAGACCTTTGTTCATCAGGCTGGCTACGTCTTACCTCAGATTTCGACTGGTCATGAGGGGTTTAATAAGTATACCTTCAAAATGGGAAGAATAAGAACACTAGTTGTGCATACTGTAATGTAAAAGACTTAGTGGAGCATTATTTTTCTCTGTCCAATTTGGAATTTAAAGTGGAGCTTAAACCAAACTGGATGTTGAATGAACAGTACCAACATGGTCGTGAGTAAAAATGCTGTAGTAAAACAATTAGCAAGGTATACAGGGTGTTAATGACCCACACCGAAATAATTTGCGAGATTGTTCGCGTGACTGATGAAAGTAATTTGAGATGGGCGTTGCATGGTCCCCGGATAAACATAACGCAACTACTTGGCGTTAAACGTGTGGGTATCAGGTGCTGATAAGTCGGTGTTAAAGCAAAGCAGGTTGAAAATATGCCTTAGAATGGCTTTAAAACTGCTGCCCGGGTATAGAAATGTCGATTTTTAGCAGCTCGATACTAGCGTTCTCAAGATTAATGTCGCAAAAGTCTGTAAAATCTCGAACTAATTACTTGACACTGAGCATTCATTAACTACATTCTTGAGGTGGCCTACTCTGGAGGCGTTTTTTCAACTGATCTGGTGGCTTGGAAGCTGCTATCCCTGAGGTCATGAGTTCGATTCCTGTTATAGAATTATTATTTTCTTTTCATTCCAGGCGAAGTGCTGCGATACATGAACGAGACCCGAACTCGGAAACTATGTTTCACTTGAAAGCCAGTATCATAACCACTACCCTAGCGAGGTACGCTGTAATATGTCCCTTCGTTTTTCGTGTTATACTCTCGAATGGTTGATAAATTAGCCAGTGGCGTACTGGCACTTCAGAAACTTATAGCCGTTACTTCAACATTTCAATAAACAGGCCATAAGTCTATCTCAAATTACTTATTTAAGTAATGTACATATTCTGTTAAAATATTTCGGTATAGTTTATTAACACTCTCTATATTGGAAACAAGGGAGAAAGATGAAAAGAGATCTCTAGACAAATTTTTAGGAAGGATTAAAGGAAGAGAGATATTGTAGCATACCCAGTGTGGGCTATGAATTACCCCTACACTTTGCATACTAGGGGGTAATAGTTCACAGGTAAAACTTGTCGCGCATTTGAGCGGAATGCAAGTGGACTCAGGGTTAAACGTGCAAGAGTGTGTATATTTGGGTAGAAAGATCAAGAGCTATAAATAAAACGGTCCGTTTGGTGGACGACGGTCAGTACGTCCCACAACATTAGCAGCTCAGATGAGCAAGGCTGTTGTGACTTAGTTACCTGAGCTTTAATAATAATAAAACCGATGCTTATGCCAGACTTGCTTTAAGAGGATTCAGTTATGTCAGCATTTTGACATCATGCCGCTGGCATCGATTTCTGAGACTGGTACATCGCTATTTCTTGATAAATAAAATATAATTCATTTAAAATAACGATCTCAGGTACCCTACAATATACATTAGATGTACCATTCTGATGTGATGCATTATTGCAGTTTCTGGTTGGTATGTCGTGAGAGTAAGGACTTTTAGTTGGTGTACCACAAGGATCAGTGCTTGGGCCCATGTTGTTTGCTATTTACATAAATGACATTTCAGAAAGTGTGAACACCATATTTTCTCTGACGAATTAAAAGTTTCTTACACACGGACTCTAGTGATTTAGACAGCTCATTTAAGACTATAAATGAAGACTTAGATTCACTACCAATTTGGATATTAAAACATGTGTTACAGCTGAAACCAGGAAAGTCACGCAGTCAGTATGGGACACAAGCGGTTGTTGGGAGCTCTAAATGTGTATAGCATACAACAAATAGTATTAAATAACTCCTAAATATCATTTCGCAATACAGTAAAGAATATTGGAGTTTATGTGGATAAAAATTTAAACTGGAACACGCTAATTTTGCATTAAAATAACATCCATATTGCGTAAAAGCGTATTGAAAATTATCGCAGACTTTTCATATAAGTAAAGTTAATTTTTACTTTCTCTATACGTTCTATGTACATAGTGTATAGAGAAGGTATTGTAGTGTATCCAAAAATCGATACCGAGATTTCACCGGAAATACATGTCTTGAGACACCCTGAATACAAAAAAAAGCATTTTTAGAAAAATGTCCGTGTGTGTGTCTGTCTGTCTCTCTGTCTGTGTATGTGTCTGTGGACAGCATAGCCCCAAAACGAAAAGACCGTTAAATACGAAACTTGGTATTTAGGTTTAGTATCTTCCAAGGATGCGACACGAAGATTTTCAAAAAACAAATCCCCCCACCACAAACTACCCTTTACATGGAAAAAAATTTCGAAAATTTTTATTTTCTTACAAATGACTAACGATTTTGATTAAAATCCCGTATATTAAAGCTATTTATGTCCGAACTAATATTATATCTCGAATTTTTTTTGGAATAGCCTCTGAAGACCTCTATATTTTGAATGAATTTTGCCAAATTTTGCTTAACTACTAAACCGTAAGAGATAGAAAAAAACTCACTACACAAAGAATGTACATAAGACAAAACACATACTTTATATCCTTTACGTTTTTGTTGTGGAGGCAACCGTTTCCGAGATATTCCTTGTTATTGGTTTCAGTTGTGAAGTACTTAAACTTTTCTCAGATAGGAGGTATCCGTTTTTCTTTTATTCTACTCCTGGCCGAGCAAAGAAGCGATTTGCAATGACAATCGTATAACGTTAGCTTTTAAAACATTTGACAATCATTTTAGTATAGCGCATTCCCTTCTACTTATAAGGAACTAAGTAATACGAACATTCTGTTAATATTCATCTGATTAACATTATGTGCAAAGAAGAATAATCTTTGGTAAGAGGTTTGCAGAGCAGCTAGAGAAAGTCATGTGAGTGTATCACATCAGATTTTTATAAAAAGTGCAACATCATGGTGACTTTAACTAAACTGGATCAAATAATGTTTAAGGGGTAATAGAAACATTGGTACAATGCCCTTTTATCCCTAATTTACATTAAAATACAGATTATAATTTACTTTTTATTCTTCTAAGTTTAAAGGAGACTTATACAGGGTGCACCATTTAAGTCGAGACTATACAATATTTCCAAAATCAAGCGTTGTAGAAATAAATGACTTGAATAAAAGTTGCTTAATATTATTATTAAAACTATTGTCATTAATCGTGGCTTATTAGAAGGACGTTGTCATGGACATTTTACGTACATTTTTTAGGGAGGCGGGTTCTCACTTCTCATTAAAAGTTAAATAACATTTGAGTAGAACATTTTGCAATTGCTCTTTCATCAACGAAAATGCTGAAAGGCTATATACGAAAGAGGGCTATTATATATCGTACGATCTCAACTTAAATGGTCCATTCTATATTTTAAAAGATTCAAGTAATTTCACTCCTGAAGCTTACTTAATAATATTTATTACACACTTTTAAGGAAAATTGTATATTTTAAGCAACAGCTTCTAAACTGACTACCACACAAAATAATCATTTAAAATCCATTCAACAGTTATCAAGTTATCAGCAACCAGCTTTTTTCTTCTCACAGTTCTTATTAAGCATATTTTTAAAGTGCTCCCAAACGAAACCGTTCTTCTCAGCAATCTTCTTCAACACCAGTTCATCATGTGGCTTAAGTTTTTTGCAGTCCTTTGTGCTTATCCATGCTCCAACTTAAAGGGAAAAGAAAAGCTGATCATTATTAAAACACTAAATTTTCAACATATGAGATAAAGGTATAAAATATCAAGATTTAGAGAATGTTTTCAATTACATAACTAAGAATTGTCTATTTTAGTGGCGTAAATAGCTGTCTAAGTTCTACTGCTTTCATTGTTTCATACATTTATAGAAAAATATTTCGGCATTTTAATAACATTGGATTCATTTTATTGTTTTAGCTAGACTTGCCCCAGTAGTGCAGGAATAGAGTGTCTGCCTCTCATTCACAGGTCCCGAGTTCGAATCTCGGCTAGGGTGGCTACTGGGATAAGGTTTTTTCCAAGAGGCTTCCCCTTATGCTGAAAAGATGAGTGTCGAGTAACTTTAAGTTCCATTGACCATGTTTGTCTGGTTGACTGAGTTGGTTATGCGCTGACCATACATGTATTTTCTGTCCTGTTCAGTTTTAAATATACATATTTAGTTATTGCTCAATAACAATAGAAAATTGAGAAAAAAGCAGATAAAAACGAGAAAAATTAAAAAGATATCATTACGATATTTAACTGTATTTAACACACGAAATTACAATCATACAAATTTTCGTTGCAGTACCTCTAGTCTTTTTATGTAATTATTAATTTATACACAATTATTGTATTCTTAAACAGATATTGCTCCACAAAAATAAAAATTTACTTATATAAATAACTATTTTGACTCTAATAAATCTTTAGGATCAACAGTTAAAAGAACTGTGGTGAAAAAAGCGGCGCTAGGGCGGGTTTTCTCCGGGTACTCCGGTTTCCCCCGCCATCGCATTCCACCGGTGCTCCATCATCATTCATGTACCAGAATTACAATAATGTAACAAAGTAGCATTACAAGTTAAAATTCGAGTTGTGTCCACAAAGTAAGTTCAGGTTTGGAGGGAAAAAAGATAAAGCTAAAATATTTGATTTCAAAGCAATATGTATTTTTACATGAAAGAGCATTCGTTTTTCAACATAGCTGCCACAATTGTTGAGGCATTTGACAATCTGGGAAATCAACTTTTGTATGCCCTCTTCAAAAAAAAAAAAAAAAAAAACTGCCGCCAGTGAAGACAGCACTCAACACCGTGTTTTGTAGAAACAATCACAAAGCATTCCTATTGTGAATCTTCTGATGGTGATAATGATGATGATAATGATTATTGAGGTTTAAGGCCGCTCAACTACTAGGTTATTAACGCCATTAAAGATAAAACAGTCAATGTAAATGTCTATCAATAAAAGCAATCTAAAATAATACTAGTAATAATAATCAACATGGTTAAAACTATTGATAAAAACAATGTAAAAAGAAAACTAAAGCCATATCTGGTAAAAACTAAAACGCCAGTCTAAAAATAGAGTGAACAATGGAACGAGTTTCGAGGAAATTAAAACACAGCAGAGCTAATATCGCCTACGATAAAAGATTAAAAGCTTTGACCACCATTCCTTTAACATCTGGCAGGCGAAATAAAAACCACAATAAAATCATATCCTTAATGAAAAATGAAGCCGGGATAAAAATTTAAAATTTTACATTTGGCTCATTCACATGTTCAACCAATTTATCAATGACAACAGAAGGTCGCCCACCCAGTGCTTCGTCATGAACATTAGACTGTCCATTATTGAATTGCCTAAACCGCTTTCTCACCATTCCATCTGTCAAATGTTCACCTTAAATCTCTACAAGTTGACGACAAATCTTTCAAAAACCGTATTATGGTATGCATTTCATATTCGGTGGGATCAGAAGTTGTCTTAAACTTTTTGAACAATCACTAACAGTTATAAACACAACACGATCCAGCTGTAATGGCGTCAGCTGTCAGAAAGACAAGAGCGCAAGCGTGGAATTGCCACATCAGCGTTGCGGTGGCAGTAGAATGAAATGGTACTTATTTTTCAGACACACTTCATAATTAAAAGTTAGTGTAAATAATATCCTCTATGAGTTTACTTACATGAACCATCTATAAAACTGGCAACAATGAAGTAGTACCTATCATTTAATGCCAGGACATGGAAATGACCGTTCACATTTTCTGCAACAGACAATACCAAAATCATTATTAGAACATTTTCTGGCTATTTGGTTGACAATTACATATCAGAAGATGCTATATTCCTTTCACACACATAGACTAATTCTAATAGCGTCTGCCACACTACTAAGCGTGTGAATCTTTTCATGGAAATTTTAACAAGAATGTTCACACTACTCATCCAAACATTTTTGTTTTCATTAATATTTTAAAATAATTTCAGATGGAAACCTGTATCAAACTGTAAAGTATAGATATACAAAGAAGAGATAATCAAGCTAAGGAATTGCAAGTATGTAAAAGCCATTGAGAGTTATAAAGCAGGGAATTTCCCCATGCTGAATTTTATTAAAACTATGTCTTATCAGAAGTAATACCACGACTGTGTTCATCTTGTCGAGATGAAAACACGAGTTGTATTTGATAAGACAATTTAGAGAAATACACTACTAATAATTTATAACATATAGGAAGGGAGATTTTATCAGGTTATGGTTGTAATGCTTACATAAGTTCTCAAATGGTAGATGACGTATTCGACCATGTTTATTTACAGTTTTTTACTTTCTCTATACATACTATGTACATAGTGTATAGAGAAGGTATTGCATTGTACCAAAAAATTCGATACCGAGATTTCACCGGAAATATATGTTTTGAGACCACCTGAATCCAAAAAAAAAAAAAGGCATTTTTAGAAAAATGTCCGTGTGTGTGTGTGTCTGTCTGTCTGTGTGTATGTGTGTGCCTGTGTGTCTGTGGGCAGCATAGCTCAAAAACGAAAAGACCGTTAAATACCAAACTTGGTATTTAAGTTCAGTATCTTCCAAGGATACGACACGAAGATGTTCAAGAAAATCCCCCACCTCCAACTATCCTTCACATGGAAACATTTTCAAAATTTTTTATTTTCTAAACAGTGGCTATAACGATTTTGATAAAAATATCATATATTAAAGATATATACTTGACAAATAATATGTTTATCTTGAATTTTCTGGGAATAGCGTCTGAAGACTACTTTATTCTGGATGAATTTTACGGAATTTTGTGCAACTGGTAAACCGTAAGAGATAGACAAAAACTTACCACACAGAAAATGTAGAGCACATTAAATCACACACTTTATGTTACATACATTTTTTTCGTGGAGTTGGTCGTTTTTTAGATATTCCTTGTTTTTTGTTTCAGCCTTAAAAAACTTATACTTTTCTCATACAGGAATTTGTCAACTCCTGTCCATACAAACAAAGGAACTTCAGTCACATAGCAACCAGCTTTTGACTATCACTTTAACCTATGTTACTCCCTTATTTCGCTTCTACTTACAGGGAAGCAAGTAATAAGACTATTTCTGCTAATTTTTTCTAACTTAGCATGAAGTAAAAAGAAGCATAAACTTTTCAACAAAAAATGTTTGCAGAGATATAGAGAAAGTCATGTGAATGGATTACATCAGATTTTTTTTTCTTTCTCTTTACACTCCTTCCTGAATTATGACTTGGCTGACTGTATGTACACCCAATGTACGAATATCTATAGCAGCAATAGAAATAGGGAACAATTATTTTATTTCAGATTTGAATAAGTAACACGTGAAATGGAACAAACGTTATTTTATTTGATGTTATTGCACTTACCTCACACATAAGAAATACAAGTACTGTTTTCACTCCTTTTCTGGACTAAATACATTATGAACTGAATAAAACTTGCAAAAAACATTGTAACTGAATTAATTAAAAGTGCATTTATGGAACTGACAGCTACTAAAAGTGAAGGTTGGCTGCCTGGACTGTTACAGAAGATTAAACATACAACGTCAGGTGCGACAAGATTTCAAACAAATGAATATCAGCTGCGATAAGATTTTTTGACAATATTGCTCCAGTCAGATGACCGCGATTGGTTGAAATTGCCTTAAGATCGGCCATTCCATTGGCGCTTTAATAGTGGAACTAAATTGCCATCTTAATTCAAGATAAATTTGTTCATGCTGGTTTTCATTGAATTTTTTATGCATGAAAGACATTTTTAACCATGCCACTCGCCAGTGCCATTTCTAAGCCTGGGAAAAATAGGAAGGAAAAATGTTTGGTCTTAACATGTAAGATTATAGGTCATGATTTCTATCGGAATAATTTACCACCTCCCATAGTAGAAACCCACTGATGGAATAGTGAAGAAGTGCATTTTGACCGTCACCTGATCTTGAGAGCCCACATTAACGCAAAACTCAACCCAAATTACCCTTAGACGGAGCTTTTTTCGAAAACTTTGATTTTGTCAAAAATGGTTCTAACGATTTTGTTCAAAATACCATATATTTTCTGGGAATAGCCTCTTAAATGTTCTTCATTCTGGAATACGTTTCCATAACTGGTAAAAGTAAGAGATAGACAAAAACTTACTATACTAAAAAGAATATTCTTCTTTCTGCACGTTGCTAATGATATGATCATTAGCAGAATGTTCTTATTACTTAGTTCCTTATAAGTAGAAAGAAAATAAGGGAATACACTATGTTAAACCGATAGTCAAATGTTTTAAAAGCTGTCGTTATTCGATTGTCATTGCAAATCGCTGCTTTGCTTATCTAGGAGTAAATCAAAAGAACAACGGACCCTTTCTGTCCCAGAAAAGTATAAGTACTCATAAGTGAAACCAAAAACAAGGAATATCTCGGAAACGGTTACCTCTACAACAAAAATGTAAAGGACATAAATTGGGTGTATTGATCAGATCTACATTTTATGTATAGTAAGTTTTTGTCTCTCTCTCTCTTACGTTTAAGCAACATTTAGCAAAATTCATCAAGAATAAAGGGATCTTCAGAGGCTATTCGCAGAAAATTCAATATACAAGTTTATTTGGTATGTAAATATTTTTAATATACGCGATTTAATTGTTAGAGCCATTTTTTAGAAAACCAAATTTTCGAAAAAATTTTCATGTAAAGGGTAGTTGGGGGTGGGGGTATTTTCTTGAAAATCTTCGTGTCACATCCTTGGAAGATACCAAACCTAAATACCAAGTTTAGTATTTAACTGGCAGGACTCCTGTCCATACAACGAAAGGAACTTCAGTAACATAGCAACCAGCTTTTGACTATCACTTTAACGTATGATACTCCCTTATTTCAGTTCTACTTACAAGGAAGCAAGTAATAAATGTGTTTGTGCTAATTTTTTCTCACTTAGCATGAAGTAAATAGAAGCATAAGCTTTTTAACAATCATTTTTTGCAGAGTTGTAGAGAAAGTAATGTGAATGGAACACATAAGAGCTTTGGTATCTTGATTATCATAAATTAGGCAGAGAAAGATGCTTTTAACAATACTTTGTTACAGCGATATAGAAAAATGGATGTAAATGGACCATATCAGATTGTTTTAAAATCATCTTCTGTTTGTAATTCAAGCATAATATTTTTAAGTATATTCTTTTGTTATCAATATTTTTCAAAAAAATAATTGTAATGTATTTTCTGCGGCGTCTTTCCTTAATGGAGTGGTTTTGATGTGAAACTCCACACTTTAAATTAGATGTTAAACGAAAAACTGGACCATTTCTTTTATATTTCCTTGATACACAGAATTACAGATAAACACAGTTATCGATAATTGCAAGTATAATCAGAAGACATTTTGGCGAAATTTGAATGGTACCGTTTTTAAGGAGGATACTTGTATTACATTCTACATAAAATGATTTTACTTTTGTGAATGATTACTTACTATCCGAACAATCCAGTTGAAGCCCACCAGATTCTACTTGAGTAAACATACCGTGAGGCGCCCAAATTTTATGTGAGCTGTGAACAGAAAAATATAATTAATATACTCACGTCAGTATTAGGCATATCAAAGGGAACTGACTAACTAGTAAGACAGTACACGTCGTTATATCGGAACACTCCTATCAGTCATTTGTTTGCAAAAATCACCCTTAAGGATTTCTAAATAAAGCATTAACTAAAGTACACATGAATTTTCAGTTAAGTGTAATCTACTTAGGGCAGGTTTTGTAGGGTGCATACATACATACATACATACATACACACATACATACATACATACATACATACATACATACATACATGCATACATACATACATACATACATACATACATACATACATACATACACACTTACATACATGCATACATGCATGCATATAATGTATTCATAAATACATACACACTTACATACATACATTTATGCATACACATCGCCCTCCGTGGTGTAATGGTTACCATGCTAACTTCATATACTCATGGTCGCGGGTTCAAACCCGGCGGAGGTCGATGGATTTTTTCGGGCGTAAAAATCGTTAGCATGGCTTCCCGTGTCATAGATTTAGGCACGTAAAAGAACCTCAAGCCTGATAGAGAGGCCTCTGAGCAAATAAAGCGGTCTTTCACGACCAATATAGAATGGGACGCTGAGGACCACAGCGTCCATAAATAACACGCCATTTTTACATACATATATGCATTGAAATCTGTAGATTTGAGATTAGACTCTATGTCCAAACTCTAGGATGTACATCATGTCAAGAATTGCATTTATTCATAATTACTAATTCATTTTCAAATAATAACTCTGACAATGAATTTTCAGAGGTGTCAGTTTTCAAAATGTCCAATTACATGTCTGTTTCTAAAAGCCCACTCGTACACATTCATTCTTAGAATATTCATGTTTACTATATTTGCAATGTTACATTATTACCAGCATTTTTTTATTGAATGAAATCTTCCTCTGTATAGCAGGTGTCAGTAATAAGGTACCTTTTTAATTCTGATCTAAAGTTGTTCTTGTTCATTTGTTATTCTTTTGCAGAAGAGGGAAGTAAATTAAATAATACTATTTCTTTGTAGCAAACACCTTTTTGGAATAAGTGCATATTATTTGTTGCTCTATATAAGTCCTACCTATGTCTAATCTTTTTGTTATGAATATCTGTATTTTTTTGTAAATGTTTCTGAGTTATTTCTTACAAATGACAATACGGCTAGCATATAAGGTTAAGCCAGACCTTCCCTTTATTTTGAGTCTGTTTAAGAGCCGGTTTTACAGTTTAAGCTCATGCCGAATGGCTTTCTCGAAAATGTTCGTGTCGCATCCTTGTAAGATACTAAACTTAATACCAAGTTTGGTATTAGACAGACTTTTGCTTTTGAGTTATTCTGTCCACAGATACACACACGCACAGATACGGAGCTTTTTGTAAAAATTATTTAGGGGTCCTCAAAACATGCATTTTCGATGAAATTTCCGTTTTTATTTTTTGGGTGGAATATAATGTTTTATCTATCTGAAATTTATTTTATTACATACATGTTCGAAAAAATAAAAACATAAATATGCAACACATGATCCCCTTGTGGCAAATTAATGAAGAATTTCATGGCGAAACGATTATACAGTGCTGTGGTTTGGTTGACTTAACCCTAGGAGCATAATGTTGCTGAATGAGGAGTGTTTTCTATTTAACCTCTGGCAGAAAACCTTTGTATTAGACAATTACTGAAACGCGCAAGGATCTGAGTTATGTTGGTAATAGAGAGAGGTTCGGAAAAAGGACGACAGGCAGCGCACCAATAGTGTAGTGGGGAATCGCTGAAACATGCAATGAACAGTGTGCGTAAGCAAGAATGCTCTTTTTACTTTCGCTACACGTACTATGTACACAGTGCATAGAAAAGGTATTGTAATGCACCCAAAAATTCGATATCGAGATTTTACCAGAGATATATGCTTTGATACCCCCATAACTCAAAACAAAAACATTTTCTGAAAAAAAGTCTTGTGTGTGTCTGTCAGTGTTTAAATGTGTCTGTGGGCAGTATAGCTCAAAAACGAAAAGTCCGTTAAATAAATACCAAACTTGATATTTAAGCTCAGTATTTTCCAATTCCACACGATTATTTTCAATAAAATCCTCCCACCCCAAACAACCATTTACATTTAAGATATTTACACGACAAATAAAACATATCTTGAATTTTCGGGAAATAGCCCTTGAAGACATGCTCTACGCTGGATGATTTTTTTTTTTTTTTTTTTTTTTTTTTTTTTTTTTTTTTTTTAAATTTTGCATAACTAGTAAACCGTAAGCTTTTTTTTTGTAGTGTTTAATGCCCGTCTTTACTACTTATAGCACCGCAGGCGATGACACTGGTATTACACGGAATGAAGATGGAGCACCGGTGGAATGTGATGACGGGAATACCGGAGAACCCGGAGAAAACCCGCCCCTGCGCCGTTTTGTCCACCCAAGCTTCTATGTCAGAGGCGAGCCCAAAAACCATAAGAGATAGAAAAAACTTAGTTATTAAAATGTAGAGTTCTTTAAAACACACAATTTATGTTATATACATTTTTTTCGTGCAGTTGATCCTTTTTGAGGTATTTGTTATTATTGGTTTTAGCTATAACATACATATACTTTCTCATACGGGAATTAGTCAACTCTGGTCCATACAAACAAAGGAACTTCAGTCACATAGCAACTAGGTTCTGTGTATCACTTAACCTATGGTACTCCCTTATTTCCCTTCTACTTACATGGAGGTACGTAATAAACTTTTTCTGCTGATTGTTTCTCGATTAGCATGAAGTAAATAGAAACATAAGCTTTTTAACAATAGTGTGTTGCATAGTTGTAGAGAGTCATGTAAATGGAACGCATCATAATTTTATTGATAGCAGTTTTGTCTATTAAATTTCTCCATTTAATACAAAATATCAGTTGATTCAACTATATTAATAGCAACCCATTGCTGTGTGACGGTGACGGGGGTATCTTTAGGTTATGATGAAATTACCTTAAGCTGACTCATGTACTACATTACCGCAAATAAGCATCTGTAAATAAGTGGATTAACCTGAGATGGTGTACTATACGGGTCCCGGGCCGCTATTTTCAGTTTACATGAAGGAGTATTTGTGAACATGATTATTAATTTCATTATTTTAAATGATAATAGCAAGGAAACTAAACTAATACCTAAAAAAATATTTGAATCTCACTGTTATCTTGCGTCATAGACTCCAAAGCTGGTGCCTACCCTTAACATTGAATGGAGAAGAAAAACATAGCACTAATATGCTCATCTAGCAGCAAATATATAATTAGGTACGTTTTTTACTTTCTCTATACGCACTATGTACATAGTGTATAGAGAAGGTATTGCACTCCACCCAAAAATTCGATACCGAGATTTCACCGGAAATATATGTTTTAGGGTCCCCAATATCCAAAAAAAGCATTTTCACAAAAAGGTCCGTGTGTGTGTCCGTGTGTCCGTGTGGCTGTGAACACGATAACTCAAAAACGAAAAGTCGGTAAAATACTAAACTTGGTATTTAAGTTTAGTATCTTCCAGGGATGCGACACGAAGATTTTGAGAAAAATCCCCCACCCCCAACTACCCTTTACATGGAACATTTTTAAAAAATATTGATTTTCTCAAAAATGGCTCTAACGATTTTGATTAAAATTTCGTATATTAAAGATATTTTCTTGGAATAGCCTCGGAAGAGTAGTTTATTCTGGATGAATTTTACTGAATTTTGAATAACTGCTAAACCGAAAGAGATGGACAAAAACTTGTAATATACAAAAAATGTAGAGCACGTTAAAACCCACAATTTATGTTAGGTACATTTTTCTAGTGAGTTGGTCGTTTTTGAGACATTCCTTATTTTTGGTTTCTGCTATGAAAAACTTATACTTTTCTCATATAGGAACTTGTCAACTCCTATCCATATAAACGAACAAACTTCATTGACATAGAAACTAGCTTTTGAGTGTCATATTAACCTGTGGTAGTCCCTTATTTCGCTTCTCCTTACAAGGAAGCAAGTAATAAGACTATTTCTGCTCATTTTTTCTGATTAGCATAAAGTAAATAGAAGTATAAAGTTTTTAAGAATAATTTGTTGCAGGGATATAGAGAAAGTCATGTGAATGGTACACATCAGATATTTGTCTTTATTTTAAACGATAAGAACAAGAAAACACTAAATAATATATAAATAATGTGGTGCATTCCATTCACATGCCTCTCTCTACTTCTCTACAATAAATTGTTGTTAAAAAAAAGCATATTCTTCTATTTACTTAATGCTATTCAGAAAAAAAATCAGCAGAAAGGGACTTATTACTTGCTTCCTTGTAAGTAGAAGGTAAATAAGGGAGAAGCATAGGCTAAAGCGATAGTCAAACCCCTAAAAAGCTGGTTGCCTTGTAATGGAAGTACCTTCCTTTGTATGGACAGGAGTTGACAAATTCCCTTATGAGAAGAGTATAAGTATTTTAAAGCTGAAAGTATAACAAAGAATATCTCAAAAACGATTAACTCCACGAAAATAATAAATTGTGTTTTAACTCCACATCTTTTTTATGGGATAAGTTTTTGTCTATCTCTAACGGTTTACCAGTTATGCAAAATTCCGCAAAATTCATTCAGGGTAAACATGTCTTCAGAAGCTATTCCCAGAAAATTGAACATAATATATTTTATTTGTTATTTAAATATTCTAGATATAAGAGATTTTAATCAAAATCCTTAGAACAATTTTGAGAAAATCAAAATTTTCGAAATTTATCCATGTAAAGGTAATTGGGGGTCGTCTCCTTAGCGCGGTGGTAGCGCAGCTGCTTATCAAGCGGGAAATCTGGGTTCAATCCCCAGTACCCGCGTGGGGATTTTTCCCCCGCTGGGAGACATGGACCGGGGTGCACTCAGCCTCGTGAGGTCCTTGGGGGGCCAATTGAGGAGCTACTTGATGGAGAAGTAGCGGCTCCAGGTCATGAGGACCGCATTAACCGGCCGGGGGGACTCGAGGCGCTGACCACGTCTCACCCTCCAATACTGTACCCCATCCATGACGTCTGTAGTGGACCGAGATGGGGGACGCAGCAGCCGTGCGGTAGGCCAAGGTTCCCAGTGAGCTGTCGTGCCATGGAGTTATAAAGGTAATTGGGCGTGGGGTTGTTTTCTTGAACATTTTCGAGTTGCATCGTGTCCAAGTTTGCTATTTAACGGTGTTTTCAATTTTGAGCTATGCTGCCCACAGACACCCACACCCAAACGGATATTTTTTTAATAATGCTTTTTTTTTTTTTTTTTTGATTCAGGGGATCTAAGAACATTTATTTCCGGTGAAATCTCGGTATTAAATTTTGAGTGGAATGCAATACCCTCCCTATACACTATGTGCATAGTACGTGTAGAGAAAGTAAAAAAGTGGATTTCACTGTTATCTTGTATCATGGACTACATAATCTAATTTCCTTAGCATTGAATGGGGAATACTATTATTGAAGAAATTGTTGTTGTTGGTTTTTTTTTTTTTTTTTTTTTTTTTTGTTTTTTTCACACAAACCTTATGTAGGACAGAAGTTGGATAAGTAGAGTCAGACTGAGAAACTCAATGCATAGCCGGGATTTGTACCATGGATCTCCCGTTGCTCTACCACTGAGCTAACATTGCAACATGCCGGCATAGCATTGAACTTCTCAACTGACTCGCATGTTTCCCGGTAAACCACAACGTGTTCTCAAATTATTTTGAAATGACAACTCCAGTGGCCACTTTACAATGCTATAAGTACTTTAAATCCCAGGATTCATAGTATATTATGGTCATTTGGTATTGAATAAATTGTCTTTTTCCACAAGGAGTGTGTAGGACAGGAGCTGGATAGGTAGAGTCAGACTGAAAAATTCAATACCGTTGCCAGGATTTGAACCACGGATCTCCCAATCTCTGCAACATGACGGGATAAGATTGAATTTCTCAACTGACTCGCATGTTTTCCGGTAAACTACTAGGTGATCTCAATATGGGAAATTCATTGCTATGACGGCATTTTGCCATGGTAGCTCAGTGGTAGAGCAACCGGCCATGTAATTGGACTTTTCAGACAAAAAAATATTAATCCTATTATTCCATAAACTATTATTCATCTTTCTTCCTTTTTTAAACTACTTAAGTAAATTTAAAATCAAACGAATACAAAATCTCTTTTTAAAGTACGACTCTACCTATCCAAATACTATTATTGTCATTTAGTGCCCGACAATCGTGCTACTAGTGTCATCTAGCGGATATTACCCGATAGCGTTCCTTTGGTACCTTTTGCTCAATTCTTCAGTGCTTTTTAGTTTCAAAAATCTGATATGTTCCATTCACATGACTTTCTCTATATCTCTGTAAATTACTATTGTTAATAAGCTTATCTTTTATTTATTTCATGCTCATCGAGAAAAATTAGCAGAAATAGTCTTATTTCTTGCCTTATTGTAAGTAGAAGCGAAATAAGGGAGTACCATAGGTTAAAGTGAAAGCCAAAAGCTGGTTTCTATGTCAATGAAGTCCCTTTGTTTATATGGATAGGAGTTGACAAGTTCCTGTATGAGAAAAGTATAAGTTTTCCATAGCAGAAACCAAAAATAAGGAATGTTTCAAAAACTATGAAGTCACAAAAAAAATGTATATAACATAAATTGAGTGTTTTAACGTGTTCTACATTTTTTGTGTAGTAAGTTTTTGCCCATCTCTTACGGTTTAGCGGTTATTCAAAATTCAGTAAAACTCATCCAGAATAAACTACTCTTCAGGGGCTATTCCCAGAGGCTATTCAAGATATAAGTTTTATTTGTCAGGTAAATATGTTTAATATACGAAATTTTAATCAAAATCTTTAGAGCCATTTTTGAGAAAATCAAACTTTTCGGAAAATGTTCCATGAAAAGGGTAGTTTGGGGTGGGGGGATTTTTTTTTACAAAATCTTCCTGTCGCATCCCTGGAACATACTAAACTTAAATACCAAGTTTGGTATTTTGCCGACTTTTCGTTTTTGAGTTAACGTGTTCACAGACACACGGACACACACACACGGACCTTTTTCTGAAAATACTTTTTTTGGATACAATTTTTGGGTGGAGTGCAATACCTTCTCTATACACTATGTACATAGTGCGTGTAGAGAAAGTAAAAATTGGTATGGAATAGTGACGTTGCCAGATAAACACACCCTCATTCAGCATTATTACCCCTAGGAGTAACAAAGATATATGGGTTTACGGGTAGAGAAAATCGTGAGATTCTAACAAATCAGATTTTGTTCTATATAGTAACTGTGTACTTATATATGCTGATACTGTTTGGCAAAAATTAATGTTATTGGCTTACCTTGTGTTATAAGCCGATCCATGGAATGCAATACCGTTCTTGCACCTGCCGATAGTGAACTCCATACATTCTAAGATATCACAAAATGAATCGTGACAACATTTTTGTACCCTCCAGTTACCACACCAGTCGTCGTAATCCTGTAACGTACAAAATTGTAATTAAAATGGCAGTTGTTTGCATAAAAGCTTTGTATTATTCAAATAATCAATTTATGTAGTGTAAGGAATAGATACTGAACCATTCAGAAATAATCCTCGTAAAAATCAATTGAAGCTTCAAGTGACGTATTCGGAGCGTCATAAATATGCTATACTAAAGGATTGTTAAATGAATCTCATATGCTTCATTGACATGACCTCCTTTATCTGTTCTGCAATCAAACACTTTTTACAAAAGAGTATTTTTACTTTATCTAGCCTGCACACAGTGGATAAAGAAGATATTCTATTCCACCCAAAAATTCGATTTCGAGACTTCACCGCAAATATTTATTTGGGGTTCCCTGAGTCCGAAATAATGTATTTTTAGAAAAAATATCTATAACGATTTTGATTAAGATCTCTTATGTTTAAGATATTTACATGAGAAATAAATGTATAACTTGAATTTTCTGGGAACACCTTCTTAAAACCTCTTTATTCTGGTCCATTTTTATTGAAATCTGCATAACACAAAAAATGTATATCTCGACAAAACATACAATTTATGTCATATAATTTTCTTCGTGGAGTTAGCCGTTTTCGAGATATTCCTTGTTACGGGAACTTGTCAATGCTTGGTCACGCAAAGAATCGGATTTCACTTCCATAGCAACCACATTTTAAACATTTGACCATCGGTTTAGCCTAGTGTATTCCCTTATTTTTTTTTTTTTTCTACTCATAAGGAACTAGACAATTAAGGCCGTTTCTGCTAATGTTTATCTCGATTAGCATGAAGTAGATAGAAGAATAAGCTTATTAAAAATAATTTGTACCAGATTTAGAGAGAGTCGTGTGAATCAGATTTTTACTTTCTCTGCACGTACTATGTACATAGTGTAGAAGGTATTGCATTCCACCCAAAAATTCGATACCAAAATTTCACCGGAAATACATGTTTCGGATCCACCGGAATCCAAAAAAAGCATTTTTAGAAAAAGGTCCTGCGTGTGTGTATGTGTCTTTAGACAGCACAGCTCAAAAACGAAAAGACCGTTAAATACGAACGTGGTATATAAGTTTAGTATCTTCCAAGGACGCGATTTTCAAGAAAATCCTTCAACCGGAAACTACCTTTTACATGGAAAACATTTCGAAATGTTTACTTGCTCAAAATTGGCTCTAACGATTTTGGTTAAAATCTTTTATGTTTAAGATATTTATATGACAGATAAAATGTGTATCTTGATATCTTTATTATTGTTGATTTTCATTGAATTCTGCATAACCGGTAAACCATAACTGATGGACAAAAACGTACTACAAAAAAAAATGTATATCTCGATAAAACACACAATTTATGTCATATACATTTTCTTCGTAGAGTCAGCCGTTTTCGAGATAATCCTTGTTATTTATTTCCATTTTAAAATACTTAAACCTTTCTCACACGGGAACTTCTCAAAGCTTGGTCACGCAAAGAATCGGATTTCAATCCCATAGCAACCACATTTTAAAACATGTGACTGTCGGTTCAGCCTAGACTATTCCCTTATTTCTCTTCTGCTTATAAGGAACTAAGTAGTAAGACCATTTCTGCTGATGTTTATAAATAAATAAATAAATAAATGGAGTTTTATTTATGGACGCTCCCTGTTGTGGTTCTCAGCGTCCCATTCTATACTGGGCGTGAAAGATCTATTAATTTTGCTCAGAGGCCTCTCAATCGGGCTTGAGGTTCTTTTACGTGCCGTAAATCTACCTCACGGGATCAATGGCTTTATTTGCCTTCCGAAGGAAGCCATTGCTAAGGATTTTTACACCAGAACCCGCGACATTGGATATATGAAGTTAGCATGGTAACCATTACACCACGGAGGACCACGCTAATGTTTATCTCGATTAGCATGAAGTAAATAGAAGAATAAGTATATTACATGACTTTCTCTATATCCCTGCAACAAGTAATTCTTAAAAAGCGTATACTTCTATTTACTTCACGCTTATCAAAAAATTTAGCAGAAATAGTCTTATTACTTGCTTCCTTGTAAGTAGAAGCGAAATAAGGGACTACCATAGGTTAAAGTGATAGTCAAAAGCTGGTTGCTATGTGACTGAAGCTTCTTTATATGGACACGAGTTCACAAAGTCCTGTATGAGAAAAGTATTTTTATAGCTAAAACAAAAAACAAGGAATATCTTAAAAACAATCAACTCCTCGAAAAAAATGTATATAACATAAAATGTGTGTCTCAAAGTGTTCTACATTTGTTGTGTGGTAAGTGTTTGTCCATCTCTTACGGTTTAGCAGTTATGTTAATTTCCGTAAAATTGACCCAGAATAAAGTAGTCTTCAGAGGCTATTCCCAGAAAATTCAAAATATACATTTTATTTTTCAGGTAAAAAATATCTTTAATATACGATATTTTAATCAAAATCGTTAGAGCCATTGTTTAGAAAATCAAAATTTTCGAAAAAAGTTCCATGTAAAGGGTAGTTTGGGGTGGGGAGATTTTTCTCAAAATCTTCGTGTTACATCCCTGGAAGATACCAAATTTAAATACCAAATTTGGTATTTTACCGACTTTTCGTTTTTCAGTTATCGTGTTCACAGGCACACGGACACACGGACACACACACGGACCTTTTTCTGAAAACACTTTTTTGGATACAGGGGATCCTAAAATATATATTTCCGGTGAAATCTCGGTATCGAACTTTTTGGTGGAGTGCAATACCTTCTCTATACACTATGTACATAGTGCGCATAGAGAAAGTAATCATTTGTTACAGATGTTTAGAGAAAGTAATGTGAATGGAGCACATCAGATTTTTTGTTATCTACAGCATACCGAGTCAGATGGCACAGGTGTTTCATCTAGGACTCTAAGGTCATGAGATCGGTTCCCCGCGACGGATCTCTCTGATCCATGTTTTTTCAGGGGGTTTTCCGGGTCAGTAGGCGAATACTGAGGCGAATACTGAGGCGAATACTGGTCTTCTTTGAAGGTTGTAAGTGTCCGCCAAAACTGTGGCGGTGAATATGATTGCGCTGGAAACTCAACTCTCGGCGTAAGAATGGCGCTAGGGTCATCGGTATTCTCAGTAAAGTTTATTCAGACCTGAGGTTCGGGCTTCTAGCGCTCACCGCGTCGAGATGAAGAACTGCTTGGAAGCTGTTAGGGACTCTCCGCGATGGCTCCCTGCCACAGCCTGGTTCCGGCTGCCCTCTGTAACTGCTCTCACCTCATCCTCTCTTCCCTATTACTGGCTGAAGTGCGGAAATCCAAGTAAGGATAATTATTTATCTTACTGTCAGGTCGAAACTGATTATAATTAATTTGCCTCTTACTTAGTATAACTATTTATCTTACTATCCGATATGCCACACTACACGATCTGCCGTACAATAATCAAGATAAACGTTACGAGGAATGATCTTATTGCTTAGTTCCTTTTAAATGAAAGAAAAATTGGAAATACACTAGGTTAAAATGATAGTCAAATCTTTCAAAAGATGTCGCTATGGGATTGTCATTGAAATTCGAGATTAAAACAAAAGAGACACGAATGTAAAAGTTTATTTCTACTAAGAGATATAAATTAGATGTTTAACGAGATCTACATCTTTTGTGCAGTAAGTTTTTGCCTAGCTCTTATGGTTTACCAGTTATGCAAAACTGAGGGGCCGCCGTGGCCGAGTGGTTAGATAATTCACCTCTCACCAAGGCGGCCCAGGTTTGATCTCAGACGTTACCACGTTTGCGGAGAGCCATTCAAAACGAAAAGGAAACCTGACTTCAGGAATTGTGTTGATCCATGACAACGCTCGTCCACACACTGCTGGGCACAACCCATCAGCTCTTGAACAATTTCAATGGGACATTTTCGATCATCCGCCGTACCTTGCACCCAGCGACTTTCACCTTTTCCCTGAACTGAAGACGTGACTAGCAGCACTTTCAAACCAACGAAGATCTTCAAAACAGCGTCAATGCTCATTTGAAATCATTGGCGGCAACATTTTTAGAAGCGGGTATAGAAAGCTTGTGCACAGGTACGATAAATGTCTGAATCTTTTCGGTGATTATGTTGAAAATTAACCACAAGTGTACAACATTTTAGTAATAATATAATTGTTTTCTATGAACTTGTCTTTTTACTTTCTCTACATGCACTATGTACATAGTGTATAGAGAAGGTATTGCACTCCACCAAAAAATTCGATACCGAGATTTCACCGGAAATATATGTTTTCAGGGTCCCCTGTATCCAAAAAAAGTATTTTCAGTAAAAGATCCATGTGTATGTGTGTGTGTGTGTGTGTGTGTGTGTGAGTCCGAGTGTCCGTGTGTCAGTGTGTCCGTGTGTCTGTGAACACGATAATTAAAAAACGAAAAGTCGGTAAAATACCAAACTTGGTATTGAAGTTCCAGGGATGCGACACGAAGATTATGAGAAAAATCCCTCCACCCCAAAGTACCCTTTACATGGAACTTCTTTCGAAAATTTTGATTTTCTAAAAAATGGCTCTAACGATTTTGATTAAAATATCGTATGTTAAAGATATTTACCTGACAAACCACATGTATATTTTGAATTTTCTGGGAATAGCCTCTGAAGACTACTTTATTCTGAGTAAATTTTACGGAATTTTGCATAACTACTGGACCGAAGAGATAGACAAAAACTTACCACACAAACAATGTAGAGCACATTAAAACACACAATTTATGTGGTATTCATTTTTTTCCTGGAGTTGATCGTTTTTTAGATATTCCATATTTTTGTCTTCAGGTTCAAAAAACTTGACTTTTCTCATACAGGAATTTGTCAGCTTGTGTCTATACAAACAAAGGAGCTTCAGCCACATAGCAACCAGCTTTTGACTATCGCTTTAACCTATGCTACTCCCTTATTTCGCTTCTACTTACAAGGAAGCAAGTAATAAGACTATTTCTGCTAATGTTTTGTCGATTAGCATGAAGTAAATAGAATCATGAGCTTTTTAAAACTAATTTGTTGCAGAGATGTAGAGAAAGTCATGTAAATGGAACACATCAGACTTTTTATCAGTCAATAAAGCTGCAGGAAACAAAACTCAGGATATACAATTGAAAGTTTTTGGAATGATCTTCGTAATACTGGTACTAAATTGAATAGGTTATAGGTAGGGGACATTGAAAGATGCGTAAATAATGATCATTTTAGTCGTATTATGTACATTGGGACGGTACTGGTTTCGTATACGGGGGCAGGGTTATGGTTAGTGGTAATGGTGTGGATATGTGGTTGGCTTAGCTCAGGGTGTTATTAGCATGGAAACTCTTTCAGGTTGCGGTGATACACAAGTGCTTTATTGAGTCCGGCCTTTTTCCGCCGTAGAACACACGCGTATACCTCTTAATTTTCTGCTCTGACGTTACACTTTATTCGCTCGCGAATGTTATTGTTTATTACGTGAATACGTGATTTATAACATATTCTGGTCAATATTTAAACAACTATTTCCCCCTTTCCCAGGTAGCCTGTACGGCTCCACCACGGATTGTAAATTTTACATCTTACTTCTGCCGATCTTCTACGCTGAGTGCTTTACAAATGTCCTCTGACCAGCGGAGATCATTGTTTTGCTGTCCCTTTAGTTCCCTCGGGTAGGGCATATTCACCTCTTCCCTCGGTTCAATGCACGGCAGTAACGGGATCCTGTACCCCAAGCTCGTGACTTATACGTGTTAAAAGTCTTTCTACCCTTCCCATTTTCAATGTACATTTATATTTTCTCTTCCTGATATAATTTATATTCTTATCTATGATTTCCCTTCTGAATAATTCTTTTCCCCGGGGCAAAACATGTACTGTCTCAACATATGAACAAAAAAGTACGCGTACGTGCGCGCAATACACTTATGAGCTAACTCAGATGTCATCTGGTAGTGGAACCCCGTACTGCGTAGAGCATGTTTTCAAATATATTCAGAGTGGTCCAAAAAAATGTATACTCTGTTTAACAGTCCATCACTTGCAAACTAATGGGCGGAAACATCTAATGTTTGGTAGTGTAATAGTTTGTAGTTCCGGCAATCGCCACACAAGTGGTGTCTGATGACAGTCGCAGATACGTAAGCATTCTTTTGAGTAAACATGCTTGGCGCAAGGCTTACATTCCGTAAACGGGAATCAGTTTTGAAGTGGTACATTAGGTACGAAAACATTAGTGAGGTTCAACGCCATGGTGAAATGAATATCAAACAGAGCCACCGACAAGTTTAACAATTACGCGCATTCGAGACAATTTTGAAGTCGACGCCTATGTTACAGATGTACAGAAAAGATGATCTGGACGACCTGTAACAGCAACAAGTCCAGCGAAAGGTTTTACTTCCAACAAGATGGTACACCAGACCATTATCAAATCGTGTCAGGGAGCATCTCAACGAAAATCTACCTGCACGATGGATAGGTCGAAAAGGTGCTGTAGAGTATCCACCACGTTCCCCAGACTTAAAGCCTCTGGATGTTTACCTATGGGGAATACTAAAGGATGTCGTTTATGGACAAAAGCCACGTACACTGGATAATCTACGAGAATGTGTCGTACATTCGCGTGCTGATATTCAACTGAACACGTTGCAGTCCGTAGTTCCTGCTGCAGTTCGGCGACATCGTCTGTGTATGGATGTTAACGGTGATTATTTCGAACACCTACAGTGATATCTGTAAGTTGGACTTTAAGCTACACCTCCACAAAAAATGAGACATTTCCGCCAATTAGTTTGAAAATTATGGACCGTTAAACAGTGTAGACATTTTTTGGACCACTCTGTATATTGCAATAACCGCATATTCGGTTATTCGGAATAAATAAAATAGTTGCCATGACTTCTGAAACAACCCTATGTAAATAGAAATGTTGATAAAATTCCTTTTCATCCTCATTTTCCATTAAAAGGTATTTTACGGTTTATTATCTTATTTGTTATTTTATCCTCAATATCTCTAGATTTTTCGTTTCATGTTCCCTTAAATTCATTGCTGAGCGCAGACACACGCACAATTTCCTAAAATTACTTTTTACTTTGCAAAGTACATAGGGAAGTTTGTATTCCACCCAAAAATTCGATACCGAGATTTCACCGGAAATACATGTTTTAGGACCCCCTGTATCCAAAAATAGCATTTTCAGAAAAACGTTCCTGTGTGTGTGTCCGTGTGTCCGCGTGTCTCTGAAAAGATAGCTCAAAAACGAAAAGTTGGTAAAATGCCAAACTTGGTATTTAAGTTTAGTATCTTCCAGGGATGCGACACGAAGATTTTGAGAAAAATCCCCTCACCCCAAACTACCCTTTCATGTAACATTTTTCGAAAATTTTGATTTTCTTAAAAATGGCTCTAACGATTTTGATTAAAATATCATATATTAAAGATATTTACCTAACAAATAAAATGTATATCTTGAATTTTCTGGGAATAGCTTCTGAAGACCTGTTTATTCTGGATGAATTTTGCTTACTTTGGTATAACTAGCAAACCGGAAGAGATGGACAAAAGCTTACTATACAAAAAATTTAGGTATTGTTAAAATACACAAGTTATGTCATATACATTTTTCTCGTGGAGCTTACCGTTTTAGAGATATTCATTGTTATTAATTTCAGTTGTGAAGTACTTATACTTTTTTCAGACGGGAGTGTCCGTTTTTCTTTTGTTCTACTCCTGGCCAAGAAAAGAAGCGATTTGTAATTACAATCGCATAACGACAACTTTTAAAACATTTGACTATTGGTTTAGCCTAGTGTATTCCCTTATTTTCTTCCTACTTATACAGAACTAAATAATAAGAACATTGTGCTAATGAGTATCACGATTAGCAAGGTGCAGAAAGAAGAATCTTATGTATGAAGTTTGTAGAACAGCTAGAGAAAGTCATGTGAGTGTAACACATCAGATTTTTTTTATTGAGGAGATCATAAAACATGTGCTTCCAGGAAATCTCAGTGTAGAATTTTTGGGTGCAATGAATATTATCTCTACTTATATACTATGTATCAAGTAGAGAACGAATAAAGATGTGCAATAAAACGGCATGGAGTAGAAGCTATTGCCGTAATATAACGGAAGTGACCAAATTCATATTAAGAGAAGGTATCATAGCATGATAATACCATATTTTAGGGGATAAAAAGTAAATTGGCTTTCTGTACATCTCTGCAACAAATTATTGTTAAAAAGATTGTTCTTCTAACCACTTCGTGCTAATCGAGATAAACATCAGCCGAAATGTTATATACTATGTACACAGGACGTGTGGAAAAAATAAAAAGACAGGTAATCCTTTGGGTTACAATTACTATGCTATCTCCAGAGAGATGCTTTGATATCCAGCTCTTAAATAAGTATTAAAAATAGTTCTTACCTCCAGTGAATCGAATTTTAAAGCTTGAAGTGCATGTCTCTTTGGTGGATGTTCCTTCTCAAATTCTTCTTGAGTTGAGCATATGCAGATCGCAGATACCAAAAACGTTGCTATCTGAAACACGCGATTAAACCCATATAGAAAGTATTATTGGTTTTTTACGTCCATGGTTGAATTCGGTAGTGTAACGTGAGGTTTTCCTGTCTGGTGGAAACTAACAAGGGTTAGTGGAGCGGTCAGCGAGCTGACTTCTCACTCGGGGGTCCCGGGTACGTTTCCCGGCTGGGGCGGGGAAGTTTTCTCTATCCAAATTTATTCCCTATCCCCCACAGAGTCTGGAAGTTTGTATGTGACTGTGAATGTGTGCGTGTTTGAGTAAAACAAAATGATTTAAACCAACATAAAAGAACCTACAGACGAGTTGTTTCAAATTAAATAGCCCTCTATATGACCTATATAAATGAAACAATAAAAAAAATATGATGTGTTCCATTCACATGCCTTTCTCTATATCTCTGCAATACATTATTTTTAAAAAGCTTATGCTTCTATTTACTTCCTGCTAATCGAGAAAAAATTAGCAGAAATAGTCTTAATTCTTGCTTCCTTGTAAGTAGAAGCGAAATAAGGGAGTACCATAGGTTAAAAGGAAACTCTAAAGCTGGTTGCTATGTGACTGAGGTTCATTTGTTTGTATGGACACGAGTTCACAAAGCCCTGTATGAAAAAAGCATGTGTTTTATAGCTGAAACCAAAAACAAGGAATATCTCAAAAACAATCAACTCCACGAAATTTATGTCTATAACATAAATTGTGTGTTTTAAGGTGCTCTACATTTTTTGTGTGGTAAGTTTTTGTCCATCTCTTACGGTTTAGCAGTTATTCAAAATTCCGTAAAATTGACCCTGAGTAAAGTAGTCTTCAGAGGCTATTCCCAGAAAATTCAAAATATACATTTTATTTTTCATAAAAATATCTTTAATATACAATATTTTAATCAAAATCGTTGGAGCCACTTTTTAGAAAATCGAAATTTTCGAAAAAAGTTCCATGTAAAGGGTAGTTTGGGGTGGGGGATTTTTTTCAAACTCATCGTGTCACATCTCTGGAAGATTCTTAACTTAAATACCAAGTTTGGTATTTTACCGACTTTTCGTTTTTGAATTATCGTGTTCACAGACACTTCTACACGGACACACACACACGGACCTTTTTCTGAAAATACTGTTTTTTTATACAAGGCACCCTAAAACATATATTTCCGGTGAAATCTCGGTATCGAATTTTTGGTTCGAGTGCATTACCTTCTCTATACAGTATGTACATAGTGCGTATAGAGAAAGTAAAAAAGGGTTCCTAGACAGATTCTCCGGTGTTGAAATTAGCCACAGTTAGGGTGAGTGAAATGTTTTCTATTAATAAAGATGTAGAGGAAGGCATATGTGACTGGCGCTAATGAAGGTGGCGACTTTTGGGTCAGAAAAGGTGATACAATAGAAGGAGAGAGCTTGGCCAGGATGATCGACCTGTTGGACGTGTCCAAGGCTGAGCATGTACATGTCGTTTCAAGGGGTTAAAAGTTATTGTACATTGAAAATGAAGAAATAAAAGAAGGCGAGGACAAACAGTTGTCACGAGCTGACAAGCGACCCAGGTAGGATAGTACCGTTAAAGGAAGGACATTGAACTGAAGGGGTTAGGTTACACTGCCCGAGGGTGGACATAACAAAGGAAGATAAACGGTTCTCTTGCTGGTCAATCGACACTTTTGGCATTAGGCATGGAACATCCGCAGAGCTAAGATGTGTATTTTGGGTCCGTGTTGGAGCCGATCAGGCTACCTTTAGTTGTGACGGAAATAGTGTTAATTTAATACGCCAGAATACGGACGAAATTAACTGTACCAAAAGACTGTCAAAGGTAATAATAATAATAATAATAATAATAATTTGCGCGGTGGAGTAAAGCGTAACTTAAGAGTAGAACATTTAGGAGGAATGCGTGTGTGTTCAACGGCAGAAAAGGCCGAATCAAATGAATAAATGAATAAATAATAGTAGTAGTAGTAGTAGTAGTAGTAGTAGTAGTAGTAATAATAATAATAATAATAATAATAATAATCTGGAACTTGAAGAAAATCACTTGTGTCTCACAACACCTGAAAAAGACTCCATGATAACAAAATCCTGAGCCAGGGCGCCCACATCTCCACACCATTCCAAAATATCCAAAACCTGTTCGCGGGATACCAGCCCGCTATCCCTAGTTACCGCGGAATGCAGTGTTGAATATTTAAAGATTATCAGCTTGAAGGAGCACTATAGACTTTTTGTTTTTTAGTGATAAATAAAAAAGTTGTTGAATTGAAAAACAAAATGTTTGTATACATTTAACATAATTTTGAAATTATATTACAGGCGTATTTTTTCACGAATTTTTACTTTCCCTATGCGCACTATGTACATAGTGTGTAGAGAAGGTATTGCACTCCACCCAAAAATTCGATATCGAGATTTCACCGGAAATATACGTTTTAGGGTCCCCTTTATCTGAAAAAACACTTCCGGAAAAAGTTCCGTGTGTGTGTGTATGTGTGTGTGTCCACGTGTCTGTGAACACGATAACTCAAAAACGAAAAGCTGGTAAAATACCAAACTTGGTATTTAAGTTTGGCATTTTCCAGGGATGCGACACGAAGATTTTGAGAAAAATCCTCCCACCCCCAACTACCCTTTTATGGAACTTTTTTCGAAAATTTTGGTTTTCTTAAAAATGGATCTAACGATTTTGATTAAAATATCGTGTATTAAAGATATGTATCTGACAAATAAAATGTATATCTTGAATTTTCTGGGAATAGCCTCTGAAGACTACTTTATTCTGGATGCATTTTGCATAACTACAAAACCGTAAGAGATGGGCAAAAACTTAACATACAAACACTGTAGAGCACGTTAAAACACACAATTTACGTTATACATTTTTTTCGTGGAGTTGATCATTTTTTAGATATTCCTTGTTTTTGGTTTAAGCTTTGAAAAACATACTTTTCTCATACAGGAATTTGCCAACTCGTATCCATACAAAGGAGCTTCATTCATATAGCAACCAGCATATGATGCTTGTTAGCAATAATTTGTTGCAGAGATGTAGAGAAAATCATGTGAATAGAACACATCAGATATTTTTAAATGTTCTTTTTAGGATTCTGGCGGTATCAAAACATTTATTTCTGGTGAAATCTAGGTATTGAATATTTGTTGGAATACAATTGCTCCTCTAATTACTTATTCATTATACATACGTGCTGGAGAGAGTGGAAAGAATCAGGTACAAGTCTCTAAAGGTATTTGTTCATCAATATAATAACCTGTAATGAATACATCTTCAGTAGAGATTAAACACAGTTAACTGAAGTAATAGGATATGTAGCAGTTTTCAAGACGATTTCCCACAAAACACTAAACACAAATCTCTACCCCATTTGAATTTATTACTAATGACACCATATTGCACGTGAAGTTTGTCACGAATTTATCATAAATCAAAAGAAAAAGAGAAGGGAAAAATACCTTGTATTCTGTCGATACCCATTTTTGGATACTAAGTAGTACTTATGTTATAATGAAGTGCTATAAAGCCAAATTAGTATTTCGTGACATGTACTTGTAAAATTCATTATTACGTAATCCAGGTTTAGCTTGAAAACAGACGAAATTGGGCTTTTCATATTTAGGGAGTTCTTTTATGCATTTTGAAGATATGTATTGTCATAATATCTCTTACGGTCGTGTATTTCATCATAGTTAATTATGAATTATTAAAAAATATCTGATGTTTTCCATTCACATGACTTTCTCTACAACTCTGCAATAAATTATTGTTAAAAGGCTTATGCTTCTATTTACTTCCTGCTAATCGAGAAAAAAAATAGCAGAAATAGTCTTATTACTTGCTTCTTTGTAAGTGGAAGCGAAATAAACGAGTACCATACTTTAATATGATAGTCAAAAGCTGGTTGCTATGTGATGAAGTTCCTTTGTTTGTATGGACAGGAGTTGACAAATTCCGTATGAGAAAAGTATACGTTTTTCATAGCAGAAACCAAAAACAATGAATGTCTCAAAAACGACGAACTCACGAAAAAATTGTTTATAACATAAATTGTGTGTTTTAACGTGCTCCACATTTTTTGTGTGGTAAGTTTTTGTCCATCTCTTACGGTTAAGCAGTTATGCAAAATTCCGTAAAATTGACCCAGAATAAAGTAGTCTTCAGAGGCTATTTCCATAAAATTCAAGATATACATTTTATTTGTCAGTTAAATACCTTTAGTATACGATATTTTGATCAAAATCGCTAGAGCCATTTTTTAAAAAATAAAAATTTCCGAAAATTTTTCCATATAAAGGGTAGTTGGGGTGAGGGATGTTCTTAAAAATCTCCATGTCGCATCCTTGGAAGATACTAAACTCAAATACCAAGTTTGGTATTTTATCGACTTTTCGTTTTTGAGTTATCGGTTCACATATACACGGACACACGGACACACACACACACGGACCTTTTTCTGAAATGATTTTTTTGGATACAGGGGGACCCTAAAACATATATTTCTGGTGAAATCTCGGTATCGAATTTTTGGATGGAGTGCAATACCTTCTCTATACACTATGTACATAGTACGTATAGAGAAAGTAAAAATATGATGGGTTCCATTCATATGACTTTCTCTATCTGTTACAGAAAATATTATTTTTACTTTCTCTTTGCGTACAATGTGCATAGTGTATAGAGGAAGTATTGTATTCCACCCAAAATACCAAGATTTCACCGGAAATACATGTTTTAGGACCCCCTTAACCCAGAAAAAGCATTTTATTTTCAGAAAAAGATCCGTGTGTGTGTGTCTGTTTTTGTGTGTGTGTGTGTGTGTGTGTGTGTATGTCTGTGGACAGCATAGCTAAAATCGAAAAGAACGTTGAATACTAAAGTTTGTATTTAGGTTTGGTATCTTCCATGGATGCGACATAAAGATTTTAAAGAAAACTACCCACCCCCAACTACCCTTTACATGGAAAAATGTTCGAGAATTTCGATTTTCTAAAAAATGGCTCTAGCGATTTTGGTTAAAATCCCCTATATTAAAGACATTTACATACCAAATAAAATGTATATCTTGAATTTTCTGAGAATAGCGTCTGGATGAATTTTGCTAAATTTTGCTTAGCTGTTAAACGGTAAGACATTGTCAATAACTTACTACACAGAAAATATTGATCTGATCAAAACACACAGTGTATGTCCTTTACATTTTTGTTATGGAGGTAACCGTTTCCGAGATATTCCTTGTTTTTTGTTTCAGTTGTGAGTACTTATACTTTTATCAGACAGGAAGTGTCCGTTTTTCTTTTGCTCTACTCCTGGCCAAGCAAAGAAGCGATGACAATTGAATAACGACAGATTTTAAAACATTTGACTATCGGTTTAGCCTAGTGTATTCCCTTATTCTCTTTCTACTTATAAGGAACTAAGTAGTAAGAACATTCTGCTAATGATTATCTCGATTAGCAAGGTGCAGAAAGAAGAATAATCGTATGTAAGTAGTTTGCAGAAGAGTTATAAATAGTCATGTGTAATTAACACATCGAATGTTTTTATCTACGACGTCCTAATTGAAATAAAATTAACAGAAATTGCTTATTACTTGCTTCCTTGTAAGTAGAAAGTTCATAAAGGAATACGCTAGGCTAAATCATAGTTATATATTTTAAAAGCTGGTCTTATATGAAACAACAAAAGTTCGGTTTGCTTTGCAGGGCCTGCATTAAAACAAGAGAGATTCTCCTTTGAGAAACGTTAGTTGTTTAAAATTGAAACCAATAACAAGGAATATTTCAGTAACGGTCAGCTCTGCACAAAATAGGTATTTGACATAAATTAAGTGATTTAACGAAATCTGCATTTTTTGTGTTTGTCTTACGGTTTTACCATTATTCTAAACTCATCCAGTGTAAAATGGTCTTCAGATGTTTCAAAATATACGTTTTATTTGTCATATATATCTTTAATATACTATATTTAATCAAAATCGTTATAGCCAAGTTTTGAGAAAAACAAAATGTTTCAATGCAAAAGGTAGTTTGGGGTGGGAGGATTTTCTTAAACATCTTCGTGTCGCATTTTTGGAAGAAAACTAAATATGATGCGTTCCATTCACATGACTTTCTCTACATCTGTGTAACGCATTATTCTTATTCCTCTATGTACTTCGTAATTATCCAGATAAAATTAGGAGAAATTGTGTTATTACTTCCTTGTAGGTAAACCGATATAAGGGAATACACTAGGCTAAAGCGATAGTCAAATATTTTAAAACCTTGTTTCTATGTAATTTAAATTTATTTATTTTTATGGTCAGGAGTAGACAATTTTCTAAATGAGAAACGTATTAAGTGTTTTAAACCTGAAACCAATAACAAGACTATCTCAGAAAAGATGAGCTACACAAAAAAAAATCTCATGTGTTCAACTCACATGACTTTCTCTACATCTCTGCAAAAAGTATCGTTAAAAAGTAGCTCTTTTATTTCATGCTATCCAGAAAAAATTGCAGAAATGATTTTATTACCTACTTGTTTCCTTGTAAGTAGAAGGGAAATAAGGGAGTCCCATAGGATAAAGCGATAGTCAGATGTTTTAAAATCTGGTTGCTCTGGGATTGAAATTCCTTTGTTTGTATAGCCAGGAGTTGACAAATTCCTATATGAGAAAAGTGTAGATATTTAAAAACTGAAAGCAATAACAAGGAATATCTCAAAAACGGCTAACTCTACGAAAAATGTATATGAAATGATTTATATGTTTTAATGAGCTCTAGATCCTTTCAAGTAAGTTTTCTTTTCTATCTCCTACGGTCTACCAGTTTTGCAAAATTCATACACAGTAAAGATGTTCTCAGGGATATTCCCACAAAGTTCAAGATGTACATTTTATTTATCATGTAAGTGTCTTTATATACGATATTCTAATAAAAATCGTTAGAGCCATTTTTAAGAACATCAAAAATTTTGAAAATGACCTCATATAAACGATAGTTGGGTATGGGGGGAATTTCTGAAAAATCTTCGGGTCACATCGTTGGAAGATACTAAACTTAAATATCAATTTTGTTATTTTAACGGATTTTTGTTTTTTGTTTTTGAGCTATGCTGCCCACAGGCATACACACTCAAACACACACACTGACAGATAGAGACATTCGGACATTTTTCTAAAAATGCTTTTTTTATAAATATTGTTTCCGTGAACTCTTGATATTGAAATGTTGGGTGCAATACAATACCTTCTCTACACACTATACACATAGTAAATGTACAGAAAGTAAAAAAACCTGATGTGTTCCATTCTCATGAAATTCTCTGCATTCTGTAACAAATCATTGTTAATATGCTTATTCTTCTATTTCATGCTAAAACATCAGCTGAAACGGTCTTACTATGAAGTATATAAGTAAAAGGGAAAAATAAGGGAATACACTGGGCTAAACCGACAGTCAAATGTATTAAATTTAGTTGCTATGGGACAGAAATCCGTTTCTTTGCATAGTTAAGCGTTGACAAGTTCCCGTATGAAAAAAAAAAAGTATTTAAAACTGAAATCAATAAAAGGAGTATCTCGAAACAGGCCAACTCCACGAAAAAAATGGATGTGACATTAATTGTGTATTTTAACGATGTCTACATTTTCGTGTAGTATGCTTTTGTCTATACCCTACGGTTTACAAGTTATGCAAAACTCTGCAAAATCCATTCAGAATAAACAGGTTTTCAGAAGCTATTCCCAGGGAGTGAAAGTCATGAGAATGGATCACATAATTTCTTTTTTAAATTTGGGGTCCTCAAAATTTCTATTTTGGGAAAATTATGGAGTCTAACTTTTAGATGGAATGCAGGACCTCCTCTACCTAGGTACTTGACACTAAATACGGTTATATTCAAGGTCCTTAAAGCATAGTTGCGGTGTCTAAATATTAGGTGAAATACAATATCTTCTCTACCTATTATTATATTGCTCTTGAAGAGAAATGGACTATCTAGAGAACCAATCTCGTAGAAATAATATTGTGTTATATGGTGTGACAGAAGAAGCGGGAGAGAGTTGGGAGATGACGGAGGAAATAGTGAAAAGTGTCATTAGGACTCGAACTCCGCGAGTTTGATGTGGAGAGAATCCATCGTGTAGGTCGCGGTGGCAATTTGAGGAGACCTATTGTAAGTAAACTGGTCCATTATAAACTGAAGGTGGCCACCCTTCGAGATGCTCGTTATTTACGGGGAACGAGCATAAGCATTAGCGAGGACTTTAACCAGCTTGTACGAGAGGAAAGAGAGTACTTAAAGGGGCACATGTTTGAGGCCAGGAATCAGGGCTGTCATGCCGTATTGCGTAATGACAGGCTCATCATTAACGGGCGAGTCTGGAACCGACAGGAGCTGGAGCGTATTGAACAGCCTAGAAGTAGAGCGGAAACCGAAGGGCAGTAAGAGCAGGTAGCCAGTCCATCAACCCAGCAGGTCCCTCAGCAGAACAACATCAGGTGCCTCAAGTTAAGTCGACAGGGAGGGGCAAAGAGGAGAGGAGGGTGAGACAGTCTTCGCCGGAGAAGCCAGCAACAACGCCCCTCCGTGCCCCTTTTTTTTTTTTTTTTTTAACAGTAACGGAGTCTGATCAGGACTCCGGTACTATATCCCTATTTACATTTCCTCCCGTAGGTTTTACTGTTTCTTTTACAACCATATACACACTGCATAAACATATAACACCCATGCCCAAGGCGGGACTCGAACCCACGATCCCCTGCCCACGAAGCACCATTTTTTTTTTTAAATACGGTACCGGAGTCTGATTGGGAATCCGGCACTGTATACCCTACTTTTATTTACTTTTTTTTTTTCTTTCTACCTTGTTTTTCTGTATTATTACTGGATTGCTGTTTTCTTACTTTTACAACACACACATAAACACAAACATATAACACCCATGCTCAAGGCGGAACTCGAACCCACGATCCCCAGCGCTACGAAGCACCAAAGCGGGACGCCTTGGCGAGCGCGGCCATGGGAACCGGCTTTTTTTTATATACTGAACTGTTTAGAAATATTTACAGTTCAGTTTCAAAAATTGTTATGTTATTAATATTCAATGTCAAATATTATAAATAAATGAAATAAATTTAGTTTCATTCAGGTCAGAGCTGGAGGCCGAGATAATTAAATTAGAAATCAGTTTAGAAGGGGTGATTGCGGTATCTTTGGCACAGGGGGGAGTACATATAATAGTTATAGGCTTATACAACCAGCCAGCAACGTCCAAGTATACAAACAGGAACTTTTTTCAGTGACTTAACCAAAACGTTACAGGATACAGGAAAATTTTCCAGGCACTGAGTTAATTCTCTTAGGAGATTTTAATGCGAGGTTAGGAGGGGAGAATATTTTTCCAGGCACTGAGTTAATTCTCTTAGGAGATTTTAATGCGAGGTTAGGAGGGGAGAATATTTCTCTAACAGGTCATGAGTGGGAGGAGGAATCCCGCGGAGGTCAACGAAAGAGTAAGGATAGTTTTATTAATGGGGAGGGAAGACAATTACTTGCTTTCTGTGATCCCTTCTCTTTAGAAATAATGAATGGCAAGTACGGTGAGGATATGGAAGGGGAACTCACTTTCATAAATGAAAATGGGGGTAGTGTAATAGATTTTATTTTAATAAGTCAGGATTTAATTGGCAGAATTACAAATTTTTGGGTGGGGGATCGTATCGAGTAGCATCACTGTCCGGTTGCCCTGGAACTGAATATAGAGACGACCATGGTGGCGCAGGCACCTGAAGAGGGGCAGGGGGACGAAGGGAGATTAATTAGTAAATTTATATGGAAACCGGTAGAAACAGAAGTATTTGTTGATAAATTGGAAAAAAAAATAAAGGGAAAGGAACGCAGACATTGCGGAGGAACTAACACATATAATAGCAACGGCAGCGGGGACAATGAGTCCAAATGTATGGTAAGATAAAACGATTCAATGGTTGGTATGACCAGCAATGCAGAGCCGTAAAGAAACAAGCAGAGGAGGCTCTGTCAAAATTCAGAAGACATTAAGAGAATTTTTATAAAAAAAAAAAAAGCGAAGGGAGTATAAACAGCTTCTACGGGAAAAGAGAACTACGTGACAAAATGACCCAGAATATTAGTAATGTTTTAACACGGGAGGATAACGCTGAGATGTGGCAAGTAGTAAAGCATTTAAGAGCCAACCGTCAGGCGCCCAGCGCAATATTTCCCAGAAAATAGGCAATGCATTTTATGGGAATATACGGGGAAGGGGAAGGGATTTTTATAAGGGAAGTGCAAATTTTGGGAAATCTTGAGATCCCAATACTGGACGAGGAAATATCAGCACGAGAAATAGCAAAGGTGCTGAGGAGCCTGAAGAGGGGCAAAGCTCCAGGGTTGGACGGGTTGCCTCCGGAAGTTTTTAAAGCCGCTGCCAATGTTAATGAGTTTGGTAGGAGTATGCTCCAGATATGTAACAGATTGTTTATTGAGGGGAATTGCCCTACCTGTTGGGGAAAGGGCATTATTCATCCCATTTATAAAGGGAAGGGATCTATTGGGAATCCGGATAACTATAGGGGGGTTACTCTGTTGTCAATTATGGAGAAAATTTAGTGTAGAGTGTTATATAACCGGATAAAGGACTGGGAATGTAAATTTAGCAAACTTTCAAGATTTCAAATGGGTTTCAGGGAAGGACACAGTACCATAGACGCTGCTTTTATATTCGACACTTTAAGACCGAAGCAACTGTTAATTAAGCGGGGAAAGCTTCATTGTGCATTTGTGGACTTTAAGAAGGCATTTGACTCTATTAATCGAAATGCATTATGGTATAAACTAGGCAGAAAGGGGTTATCAAGTAAAATGGTTAGAGCATTGCAGGCAATATATCAAAATGTCGAATTCTGTGTAAAGTACGACAGAAACAGAGTGTCGGAGAGCTGCCTAAGCTATAGGGGAGTGAGGCAGGGTTGTATTTTATCTCCCTTTCTATTTAATCTCTCTGTGGATGATATTACTGATGCAATGATAGCAGAGAATATCCAAGCACCAGTAGTGGCGGATTTGTAGATCCCAGCACTTTTATACGCGGACGATTTAGTATCGTGCCCTACGACAGTAAACGGATTGCAACGAGGACTGGACAAACTTAAGAACTATTGCGATGAATGCCTTCTTGCAGTAAATGAGAGTAAGACTAAGGCAATGACTTTCAAAAATGGTTCTGTGGAAGACGTGGACATATGCAGGACAGCTACTGGACAATGTTAAATCTTTTGTGTACTTAGGACTCACATTCACAATGAACGGAAAATGGACAAAACACATTGATATCACGAAACACAAGGCAAGGGTGAAAGCGGCGGAAGCTCTCCGAATACGCTGCAGAATTCCGAATATATCCATAACCTTAATAGAAACTGTATAAGGAGCGACAATTAGATCCACGATGACATATGGAGGAGAAATATGGGGGTGGGAGCAGACAGGGAATCTGGATCAAGTGAGGACCCAATTTTTGAAAGGAATTCTGGGTGTAGGTAGGGGTACGGCAAACTGCGGAATAATGAGGGAATTCAGGGCACATAGTGAAACGATAAAGTGTAAAATCAGAGCAGTTAAATATTGGATGACAATCGTTCACGTAAACCAATCTCTAATTAGGGCAGTCTGCTACCGTGAACAGTTGCGAATGGAAGATAATTCGACGTGATCATCAAAATTAAAGAAAGGGTTGGAAACCATTGGGATGGGATACATTTGGATGGCGGGGCAGGAAAACAGGCGCAGTATTTGGAGGAAAATTAAGAACCGCCTCAGTGATATTGGCAGACAGCAAATAATTGCGCAATGCACAGAGAAGGTGTCATTAGAAGTACAGTCTGGGCTAAAATCGGAGTGGGGTATGGAACAATACATCAAAACAGGTACCAAACTCATTAGAGACGGGCTCGCGTGGATTAGACTAGGAGCATGGAGGAACACGAACATTTCTGACGAGAATGGTACGAGAAGCTGTCCCATTTGCGAGGAGGAAGAGTCGTGGACTCACATCTTGGCAAGATGTAGGGGTACGGAGGAATGGCGGGAAAATTATTTACCGCGATTCTTTACCACCGCGAATGTAGGGCTAGAAGCATGTTGGACACTACTGGCAGGCACGGAAAACATGGACGGGCTAGGTAAATTTATACTCAAGGCCAGATAGCTGAGATCTGAGGAGGCTGCCAATAGAGAAGGGAATAAGTTCAAATAAGTTCAACTAAACAAAGTGACTACAATATTCTACATGCATATATATTATGTCATACTTAGGTCACTGTTGTGTTATGGTTTTATATATTGTGTATATATTATGTGTATATATTTCTTTTAAGTGTAATTATCGATTATAAGAGGGTACATTTATGAAGGTGTACTCTTTGCTCTAAATTTAAATTGCTATAATTGCACATCTTTGTATTTTTGTTTTCGGGTTTACTCTTAATTCTTTGTTGTGGTTGTTGTTTTAATATTGCTTTTGATTGTGTATTTTCGTGTTTATTCTTTTAATTATTTGTTGTTGTTTCAATATTGTTTTTAGTGTGTATTACAAACGCACGTACATATGATATAGTTATGTAAATAAATACACTTATTCATTCATTCATTCATTCTATATCTTGATAAAGGTAAAATGGATGGAAATATCATATCTTTGAATGATTGAGTTTGTCATTAATTCATGTGTCGAAAAGAATGAGATTTATTTATGAAGACAGTTTCCCAGGAAAGCATACCCATAAATTGAATTTTTGATGTACAGTCTTTCTCAGAATGTTGTGTTAATCAAAGTACAAACTGATATATTATTGTATATAGTACAGTAATTTAAACGTGACAATCATAAATATAGTACCCTTAGTTTAGAAATAACTCTCACTCTTATCGTCTCTTTGCAACATATTATGCAAAGGTTTTAAAAGCTGCTTTGTAGAGCCGCACTCATTTGGTTAACTTCATTGCATTTATTGTAAGGTGTCGTAATGAAATCTTTAGGGTTGAGTTGGTTAGCCTTCATAGTCCACATTGCCAAGGCCATTTCTCGTTCACTAAGCTGGTTTTCGGGGTCGTTTTTGGTGCTCACCCATGCTCCATCTGTGGAAACAAACAATTTAAATTCAAAGTAAACAAGGAAGGTTTTTAAAACAGGTAATTAAATTCAAAGTTAATATACAGAATACATAGTAGCCATCCTAATATCAGATCATCCAGAAAGTGACGAACGATTAGGTATAACTAAGTAATAAAGAAAGAAATCAAACAACACGTTTTACTAAGTTGCAGTACCTTACTCTATTTCTCAACGTAATCTCCATCCTGTCGAGACATTTGTTATCACATGGTATAAGCTTTTCAATGTCGGTGTTGTCGCAAGTGAATGGTGACAATAACGCGTCTTCAGTGAAAAAATGGTGCATAATTTACGAGTAATCAAGGAAGAAAGAGGTGCACGACAAAGACCGGAGTGGAAGTTCATTAATAGTGGCATCATGTTTATGTGTGTGTGTGTGTTTTTGGTGACCTTTTCTCAGTTTCAGGTTACGTGAATTCATTTTTTTATTTGAAAAACAAATAACCAGACCAAAACAGGATGCTGTTTTAGTAAAGAAGTATCAATACTTTTATTTAAATAGCCGTTCTGTGTAATGAGATTGTGTGTGTCTAATTATATTTTATTTTGAGTTTTTAATTTTATTTTGAAAATTTCCTTATGTTTTCAATGTTTTAAGAATAGAGACTTCCCATACATATAATGCATATTATGCCGTAGAAAAAAGTTGAATATTCAGCTTTCTATGTCATTTAGTATTCATTTTATTACTAATAATTTAAAACTCTGCATTCTCCTCTAAAATTGCTTGGTACTTTTCAGACAGCAATCGTGATTCTGCGAAAATTGCCAATCAATAGCCATAGAGAAAGGTTTTCTGGACCGTTTCCGGGCCTTAACCTTACTCCAAAACATTTAATTAGCTCCAAATTTAATTTCTCTTGCCGGTGTTTGTTTATCGTTGTTGAAGCATGGCGTCGTCTAGGCAAAGGTTACTAACCGAATAGAAAATAGGAGCTTCAGTTCGCGATGTATTGGAAGAAAACGAATGATTTTGAATTTTCAAACCTTGTGTTTTTTTTTTTGGTAGTGTTTAACGCCCACTTTAACTACTTATGGCACCGCAGGCGGTGACACTAATGATACATGAATGATGATGGAGCACCGGTGGAATGCGATGGCGGAGTACCCGGAGAAAACCCACCCCAGCACCACAAATCTCACATGCGGTCGCTTGGGATCGAACCCCGGCCGTCTAGGTGCAGACCTTGTTGAAAGAGTTTCTGACATCGACGCAAGAGAGCTTCTAGCTCCTGCGATGTAAATGATTTTCCTGTTTTTAAGATATTCAGGTCTTTTTATAGTAATTTCCATGTCCTGGATTCCGAAAATGAAGTCCATATTGTCGTATCACATACCATTTCTTTCAAAATTCATATCTTCCATTTTTTATTTATTTGTGTACCTATTATGTGATCATTAACCATTGCAATACTACAAGAATGCCAAATATTGGATTACAGCTAATAATAGAAGCATAAACTTTTTAATTTATTGCAGAGATGTAGACAAAGTCATGTGAATGGCATATATCAGATTTTTTCAACATAATCTCCTTTTAGCTCGATACATTTTCGCAGCGTTTCTCAAACTGCTTTAAGTCTTCCAAAAAGTAGGATTTCGGAAGATCCTCAAAATAGGCATATGTTTATGAGATGCCTTCGTTAGACGTGAATTGTTTTCCGTCGAGCCACTTTTTTATGTTTGAAAAAAAAAAGTCGCTGGGGGCCAAACCTGGTGAATATGGTGGATGTTGTAATTCAAACCTTAATACTAAATTTTCGCCATCGAAACTGCATTTGTGTGCACCCTTCTAGATGGAAGGCCTTTTTTTCAACGGTGCATTAACGATGCATAATACTCTACACTTATCATTCTTCCTTTCTGCAAGTAAACAATGTAAATGATTCTGCGTGCATCCCAAAACGGTGAGGTTTTCACCTTGTCTGCATATTTCACCAACTTTGCCTTCTTTGGAGTCGGTTCGCCCTTAAAACCCCACTGTTGCCTCTGGAGTGTAGTAGTCAATCCATGATTCATCCACAGTTACGTATTGACGCAGATACTCGTCAGGATTGCTACGGATAACTGCCAAACCATCTTCCGAATCGATCGCACGGTTGCGTTTATTCTCCATTGAGAGAAACCTCGGCTCCATACTTGCCGAGACCTTTGCCAGAACTAAGTTTTGGTGTAAAATTGAGAGTACTCTATCTAGTGATATGCTTGTAGCCTCTATTATTTTGCGAATTTTGATTCGTCGATCACTCAAAACCATACTCTAGATTTTGTATATAATTTCAGAGGAAGTCACTTATATTGTACGTCGGGAACGATGTTCATCATTTGTAGATGTACGGCCAAGCTTAAGTTGTTGCAAATGCAGGAGCATATGTGCCATGAACTTCATCCTTCTCGGCTTTTATTTCTTTCATTGTTAAGTCTTTTAAATAGAAGCGTTTAACCACCGAAACTCGTGCGTTTTTCATATTTATAAAGAAGCACAAGGTTATTGATTCAATCGCCTACGGCAACAAGACCACATGATGGGTATAGCTGAAAATTTAACTGTCATCTAGTAGGAGACGCCGGTTACTGAATACAAACTTTATTCGATGCTAAGAATGTAAATTATTGGACTTTCTAAGAACTTGTTGAACGCCCCCAATAATATATGCGGTTGGCAACTAAGCAGAACTTCAGCCAACTGCTACCTACAGCGCTACTGCAAGGTAAACACAAATGGCGATTCATTTGTAAAACTGTTCTCGCGAAGAAATCCGCTCAGTCATTCGATTTCTGTGGACAAAATATGTAACTGCGCCTGACATTCACCTACAGTTGTTAGAGGTTTATGGAGAGACTGGATGTCTCGCCAGATTGTCGCAAAATGGTGTGGAAGGTTTGTGGCCGGTAGAGGAAACGTCACCGTGGACGACCCAGCACGGCATCCACAGATTTGAACACAGCTCGCGTGGAGGAGCTGATCCAGGGCAACAGGAGGATCACGTTGTGACATAGGGCGGTAGAACTGGGGATGTCTTGTGGAAGCATTCATCACATTGTCCACGATATTTTGCAATATTGGAAAGTATGTTTCCGATGGGTTCCACGAAATCTGTCCAAACGACTCAAGCAGAAGCACGTGGAAGCAATGTTTGCTACGGTTCTCCAGGAAGAGAACAGTTCTTTTCGCCACATTACCACTGGTGACGTAACAGGGATCCATCGCTATACTCCCTGTAAGCGGTCGTCAATGGAGTCTGAAACAAGCGTGCATAGCCTGACTTTTTTCTGCTAGGTCAGTACTTATTCTAAACACTGTACTGAAGTGCTTGCATACAGGGACGGAAGTGAATAAGGCACTTACGCGCGTCAACCGGACTGCCGAAAACCACAGTAGAGCCGACTTTTACCAGATTAGGTCCACTAACTTTCCAGGTTAGTGACGGAGAACATTAAGGTGTCTCACAACCCCAACCAGACGTACCCAATCTCCCACAGGGTGTCGGGCCACTGCCACGTCGAGTTTTACCCAATTTGAACAACTCCCTTTCGGGAGGGGCTCAGTTGCTCAGCCCAACTACTTCTAGTAACGCCCACGTACCACAGGTGCTCGGGGTTGGCAGCGGTCGCACCGATGGCGCTCAGAAGGTCAGAACCTCCCTCTTCCCTTCTAGCATCAATGGAGCGGAAATACCCATCTTCTCCAATGACAAAGAAGTTTAAGTAGTGTCATCTGCGGGCAGGTGATGGCCATAATGTTTTGGGAAAGCGAGGTTTCATACTCGTGGAGTTTTTGGGAAAAGGGCTCACAGAGCCTGCTGTCCAATACTGCGAGACCATAACCCGATCGCGCGAAGTAAACAGGAGAAATCGGACTCCTCACCGAGAGTAACATTTTCCCTCGTAACAACCGCGACTTCATACAAGCGTTATTGAAGAAATTTCGTTGCGATATCTTCGACCCACCTCCCTAAAGTCCAGATCTCTCTCAAACCACGTTCACGTCTTTCCTTACTTGAAGGAACACCTAGGAGGCTGACGAGCAGCTTTAGATGAGGCAGTGCAACACTTCAAGACAATGTGACTGAACAGGCAGGACAGGATGTTTACCAGGAGGGAATATTTAAGCTTATCCCACGAAACCACAAGTGCCTTAGCCGATATGGAGACTTCGTGAAAAAATAATCTAATGTATATACCATCAGATGGCTATATTGGTTGTACGAAATAAAATATTTTCGTTTCACTGGAGGCTTTGTAATCTTAGTTTCTGATCTATAGATATAGCTAAATTAAACTCTAAGGGATCTGTTTTGTGTCTTTGCAAATACTCTCATAACATGACACGACAAAGTAACTAGAAGTTACACTAGTTATATTACAGCTTTTAGAATACTTACGTCTTGTAATGCCATTTTGGTCCGTGATACAGGCAAACAAAACACAAAAGTGCCTCTCGGCGCGCAGCATGTAAAAATCTGCCCATTTGATATGCTCTGCAACATAAATATTTCCAGTATCAGCCACATTTATAAGACTTTCTCTACACAGTCTTATTCAAAATATTTTCACAAAGCTTTATCTTCATATTGACATCTTGTAAATCGAGAGGCTGAATTGATACAAATATTTATTAACAGGTCGCCATATATGAGCTAACAAATGGCGATTTAGCACATAAAAAAGGTCCAAAAATGTTAACATTCAGAACAAAAACAACGAATAGCTTGAATATGGTTAATATTACATAATATTTTCCACCCAAATTCTTAATTAATAAAGAAAATATTTTTTTTAGAAAAAGGTACCGCGTATGTGTGTCTATGTATCGTGAAGAGCATATCTCAACATACAAAATCATTTAAATACCAAATTTGGAACTTAAATTCATTATGTTACAAAGATGCTACAAGAAGGTTTTCAACAAAGTCTTTCAAACCCAAACTAACCTTTACGCGAGTCGTTTTTAAAATATTTTTGATTTTCTTAACGAATTTAATTAATGTACCATATGTTTAAGATATTTTCATAACAGCTGAAATAGGTATATATATTTAGAACTTGGTCACCTGGTTTTCCAATACAGTTGTCTATTTCAATAGTCCCAAAATAGCTGAAGAGCAGAACATGACCTAATATTTTCCCAATTTAAATGGCACCTTCTTGATATGGCATGCAGTTCAGTGAGATCAGAATTTTCATACGCTGTGCTATACAATTATGTATACAATTATTCTATACGTACTATGTATATAGTGCATAGAGAAGGTATTGTATTGCAATCAAAAATTCGATCTCGAAATTTCACTGGAAAAACACATCTTAGGGTCCCTTGTATCCAAAAAAGTATTTTCAGAAAAAGGTCCATGTGTGTCCGTGTGTCTGCGAACACATAACTCAAAAAGTCGGTAAAATATCAAACTTGGTATTTAAGTTTAATATATTCCAGGGATGCCACACGAAGGTTTTCAGAAAATCCCCTCACTCCAAACTACCCTTTACATGGAAAAATATTAAAAAAATTCGATTTTCTCAAAAATGGCTCTAACGATTTTGCCTAAAATTTCGTATATTAAAGATATTTTATGGCAAATAAGCTGTGTATCTTGGATTTTTTGCATAACAGGTAAACCGGAAGATATCGACAAAAACTTACCACACAAAAAATGTAGATCACGTTAAAACACAATTTATGTCATATAGCTTTTTTTCGTGGAATTTACCATTTCTGAGATATTCTTTGTTATTTGTTTCAGATTCAAAATACTTAAACTATTCTCAAACGGAAAGTTGTAAACTCCTGGCCCTGCATAGAATCGGATTTCAACCACATGGCAACCAGCTTTAAAAAGATTTTACTATTATTTTAGTCTACTGTATTCCCTTATTACTTTATCTACACGTACTATGTACATAGTGTATAGAGAAGGTATTTTATTGCACACAAAAATTCGATACCGAGATTTCACCGGAAATATGTTTTAGGGTTCCCTGTATCCAAAAAAAGTATTTTCAGAAAAAGGTCCGTGTGTGTGTCCGTATATCCGTGTGTCTGTGAACATGATAACTCAAAAACGAAAAGTTGGTAAAATACCAAACTTGGGATGTGACACGAAAATTTTGAGAAAAATATCCCCACCCCAAACTACCCTTTACATGGAACATTTTTCGAAAATTTTGATTTTCTAAAAAATGTCTCTAACGATTTTGATTAAAATATCTATATTAAAGATATTTACCTGATAAATAAAATGTAAGTGATATACAAAACCTTACCACACAAAAAATGTAGAGCACATTAAAACACACAATTTATGTTGTATACATTTTTTTCGTGGAGTTGATTGTTTTTGAGATATTCCTTGTTTTTGTCTTCAGGTTCGAAAAACTTTACTCATACAGTAATTTGTCAACTCCTGTCCATACAAACAAAGGAACATCAGTCACATAGCAACCAGCTTTTGACTATCGCTTTAACCTATGCTACTCCCTTATTTCCCTTCTACTTACAAAGAAGCAAGTAATAAGACTATTTCTGCTAATTTTTTGTCGATTAGCATGAAATAAATGATTTTTAAAACTAATTTGTTGCATAGATGTAGAGAAAGTCATGTGAATGGAACACGTCAGATCTTTTTTCCTTCTGCTTACAAGGGCAATAATTAAAGCAATTTCTGATAATGTTTGTCTCGATTATCATAAAGTAGAGAGAACTAGATGGTTTTTAACAATAATTTTTTACAGCGATGTAGAGAATGCTATATGAACTGTTACAACAGTTTCACTTCGAGGTAATTCTAGTATAGAGTTAAATTGCTGAGGGTGTTGGCGCATTTCTTTACAATGCTTAGTTTGGTAATGAATTCAGTTCTTTCAGTTATGAAGGAAGATTTAATTTTTGGTTAATAACTCCATGGCACGACAGCTCACGGGGAGCCTTGGCCTACCGCCCGGCCGCTGCGTCCCCCATCTCGGTCCACTACAGACGTCATGGATGGGGTGCAGTATTAGGGGGGGGGGAGACGTGAGGGACCTTACGAGGCTGAGTGCACCCCGGGCCAGGTCTCCCAGCGGGGGAAAAATCCCCACGCAGGTACTGGGGATCGAACCCAGGTCTCCCGCTTGGTCAGCACCTGCGCTACCACCTTGCTAAGGAGACGACCCAATTTTTGGTTAAGCCGAATGAAAAGATATGTATTGTTGTTTTTTTTAGTAGTTTTGTTTTCTTTTTTGCCAAACTATTAGCTCCTTCATTTCTTTTAATCCAATGTGAGATGAGATCCATTGCAGCTTAATTTCCTTTTCCAGTTTTTAAGTAGATTTTTAATCTCTATTATTCTTCAAGATGTAGGGTATTTATATTTTGCTATTGCTGAAATGAATTATTAGTTTGAATATTTCAATAATTTGCATCGATTTCGGCAAAATTTGGCACAGCTGACTTTTAACACAAGGGGATAAAATTTCTCTAGCTTAGAGTATTCCACCCTATTTCACAATTAACTATTTACTTTTATGTGATGCATACCAAAGCTAACATACAGCTTTATTTTTCTCAAATAATATCTCGAAAATTACCAAATTAATAATAAAAATCTGAATGCTCCATTCACATGACTTTCTGTACAACTTGGTAACAAATTACTACTAATTAAAGATTATTCTTTTATTTGCTGCATGCTAATCGAGATATAGATTAACAGAAATGGTCTTATTACTTGCTTATATTAGGCTAAAACGATAGTCAAAATTTTTAAAACCTGATCGCCATGTGAATGTAATTCATTTCTTTACATTAGCAGGAGCAGACAGATTCCCGTACGTGAAAAGTTGTATTTTAAAACTGAAAACAATAACAAGAAATGTCTAAAAACATGGTAAACGCCACGAAAACATGTATATAACATAAACTGTGTGTTTTAACGAGATCTACATTTTTTTCTATAGTAAGATTTTGTATATCTCTTACGGTTTATCTCTTATGAAAAATACATCCAGAATAAGGAAGTTTTCAGAGGCTTTTCCCAGAAGAATCAAGATATACAAATTAAGTGTCATGTAAATATCTTTAATATACGATATTTAATCCAATCGCTAAGACCATTTTGAGAAAATAAAAATTTCGAAAGGCTAGTTTGGTTGGGGGATTTTCCTCGAAATCTTCGTGTTGTATTCTTGGAAAATTCTATTTGAAATAAATTTGGTATTTTATTGACTTTTCGTTTTTGATTATCGTGTTCACAGAAACTAGGAATACGGACACACACTCAAGGACCTTTTCTTAAAATGAAATGTTTTTCTTATACAGGCGGCACTAAAACGTGAATTGCCGGTAAAATTTGGACAGTGAATTTTTGGGTGGAATGCAGTACCTTCTCTATACACTATATACGTAATACATGAAGGGAAAGTAAAATTTACTTAAAACCGAAACAGGAATTGACGTATTATGCATTAACACCTCACTGGAATAGTAAAACAGTACGCCAGAATTGTTTGGTTAGCAAATTAACAACCTTCGTTTATTATGTCTGTTATAATAGCAGCGTCATCAAACCAGATGAATACCTTTAGATATTTATTTATGCTTTAGTCTGACTCATAAATGAGGTATTTAATGACAGAGGACAAAAATATAAATGTAGTGGTTATTGCGAATTCCATATGGTAATTTATTCTGTATATGTTTTCCCTTTTTTATTAGTCAAGAAAATCTTCCCACCCCCAACTACCCTTTACATGGAAAAAAAATCGAAAATTTTGATTTTCTCAAAAACGGTTATAACGATTTAGATTAAAATCTCTTTTATTCAAGATATTTATATGGCAAATAAAATGTATATCATGAATTTTGTGGGAATAGCCTTTGAAGAGATAATTAAGGGTGAATTTATCGAAATGTTGCATAATTGGTAAACCGTAAGAGATAGATAAAAACTTATTCACAAAAAACGCAGATCGCGATAAAACACACAATTTATGTCATATAAATATTTTTCGTGCAGTTGGCCATTTTAGAGATATTCCTGTTATTGATTTCAGCTTTAAAATACTTTAACTTTTCTCATACAGGAACCTCTCAACTCTTGGCCACGCAAAGAAACGGATTTCAATCCCATTGCAACCACATTTTAAAACATTAATTGACTGTCGGTTTAGCCTAGTGTATTCCCTTATTTCCCTTCTACTTACAAAGCAACTAAGTAATAAGATCGTTACTGCTAGTATTTAAGCATTAAATAGATAAAAAATAAGCTTATTAACAATTTGTTACAGAGATGTAGAGAATCTCATGTGAGTGGAGAATATTAGATTGTTTCTTAATGGTTAATAAAATATTGAAAAGCAATTTTGATTTATTATTATTTTTTTTCAGTATTTCAAAACCAATTGGCTAATCACGAGCTGTAAGTTACTTATCGGCTCTGGAATGCTTGGGAAAACTGCGCCCTGGGGTCTCGTAATCCCAATAAGCATTTTCGAACTGATAAATATAACTTACAGTCCTTAGTACGCAATATACCATTTTTAGTGCTTTCTGCGTGTTTTATTAGATTTTAACTCTATTCTTTGCATTACTAGCATTTATTGTTTGAAGTGTCTTTTTCGTTCTTTTTTTTTATGTAAGTGGGAAATAACTCACCGCAAAAATATCTTAATTATGTTATTATATTTAACCTAATGTTGAAACACACTCGCGGAAGTATTCCCAGATCCAGTGTTGTGTTAGTGTATAATATACATACTGCATGTCATTTGGGCCGAGTCGAGGTGCTGATTGCGCCAAAATGGCCTTTAGTTTACAGAATTGATGTAAATTCACTTACCACTCAAATTCCCCACTATGAATTGGCCTGGTAACAATGTAACAATTCCTTCGGCTTCTTGTATTTTCTTTGAGCTGTGAAAAAAATATTTGTATTAAATAGTTTCTGTAGCATATTGTGATGCCTATAGGGTACATAAAAACTTATTACACAATATAGTTAATTGATAGTTAAATATGTGCATGTTAGGCATAAATTTATTCCACGTTGTAAGGAGTTTATTACTTTTTTTTTTAATACATATACAGGCTGTTTCAAAATGACACCAAACGAAGATGGCAGTCGATTAGCTTACACTTTGACTTGTCCGAAACTTGATGTCGCAACTTTCAAACTCTTCTATTTAAAGCTTTATGTGTGTTTAAAAATCGCACACATTTGGGAATAGGCAGCGAAGGAACAACGGTTGTCATACGCCACGTAAACAACCTCAGAACGTGTTGTACGAAACATATAACAAAACCCACATGTTACATTTTCTATTATCAAGGTGATCTGTGCCGCGCCGGCGTGTCTACAAACACGCCTTCACCCCGTGACGGGGACCTTCGCTACCAACCGGCATCTCTCTTGGAGTGGGCCAGGCTCGTGCCATTTGGTTATGTATGAGTGCCTAATCCATGATGATTTTATGGCAGTTTTGAATGTGCCGAATTTAGAGCTGAAAATTACATTCTCGTATCACGTACGGTATGGCGAACAAGGTCCACATCTTCGTTTGATATCGTTCTTAAGGGGTAAGGCGTTAGTGCATACTTATGTGTATATATTTTTATTTTTCACCAATGATTCTTGAAATACAAATACTTCACCATGATACTTTAAGAAGAAGAGAAGGTTAAGAAAAAACGTTTCTTTTATTGGTCTGTTTGTGTAGCACTGTTAGCTATCATGTTTCTTAGTCCATAAGAGAGCGCCGAAAATGAGAACAAAGTTCTGATGCTCTATGCCTGCGAAGTGTGGGGTATGGCAGCAGACTCCTGGCTTCTCTGGTTACAGCGGGTGCAGAATAGAGGACTCCGGTCCATATATTCTGTATGTCGACGTTTCCCTTTGAGGCTACTACATGAAGCTTCGGCCCTCCCATATGTGGAAGATGTTATTAGGCGCCGCGCTCAAAAATTCTATGCCAGATTGGGCAAACATGAGAACGCTCTTGTCAGATCACTGGGGGAGTACTTACCCTCTGAACGCCGAAAAAGGCGGTTCCGGGTTCCCCGCATGGCTTGTGGGCACCCCCGGTAACAACGGCTTTAAACCAGCCAACAGCGTAATAGCTGAACAAAGCACTCCCCTTCCCATAGGGACAGGTCTATCAAAATTCACCACCATATTTAAATAAATAAATAAACACCAGCGGAGCAGAGGAGAGGATGCTGCTCCTGAAAATGCAACCGCTCGAGGAGCCTACCAGCGCTACCTCCTTAACACCAACACTCGAAACCTCAAACAAAACCTTAACCATCACCTCATTCCTGTGGTTAAACCCTTACGAGGGTAGGTACACAGCAACAACACCCAGGCTCACCACGAGCCTACCAGACACGCACGCACGCACAGAACAAAGCTATCAATAATGAGTGCTTCCCGATACAATAATATGCTGTTCAACAATCACGCGGCAAATATTTAAAGTTTGGTGCGGCCGTTGCATAATAAACAGGGAGAGCCATTTCCTGGTCTGCTAATTTTCTTCTAGCTAATCGAGATAACCATTAGCAGAAATTGTTTTATTGCTTAGTTTCTTCTACGTATTACATTGCACACAAAAATGCGATACCAATACACGTTTCAAGACTTCTGCATTAAAAAGGCACCTTTACAAAAAGGTCCATGGTGTGATTGGTTCCGTGTGTGAACAATATAACTCAAAATCGAAAAGCCGATTAGATACCAAACCTGATAATTAAGTTCAGTGTGTTCCATGGACGTGATATGAAGAAAATTCCCCACCCCAAACTACCCTTTACATTGAAAAATTTCGAAACATTTGACTTTCTCAAAAACCCCTTTTCGATTAAAATACCAAGTATTGGATATATTTACATGACAAATGGAATTTATTTCTTGAATTTTCTGAGAACAGCCTCTGAAAATCTCTTCGTTCTGGATGACTTTTGAATAAAAGGTAAACCTTAAGAACTATACAAAAATGTACTGCACCAAAAGGTAGTCCTTTAAATACACAATATATGACATATACATTTTTTGTGCAGTCAACCATTTCCAGAATATTCCTTTTAATTGGTTTCAATTTTAAAATATGTAAGGTTTTCTCAAACAGGAATTTGTTATTGATTTTTCTTTTGTTCGAATTTCAATCACATACTAACTTGCTCAGTGTATTTCCTTATTTTCTATACTTATAAGGAACTAAATGATAACACGATTTCTGGTAATTTTTGTCTTTATTAGCATGATGTATATAAAAGAATAACTTTTGGACGAATTTTTTGATTTAATTTATTATAGAACAGATAAGGAAAAATATGTGAATGGAACACATTTATTTATATTTACTATGGGGAACATAAAAGTTGTATTTCAGGAGAAATCCCGGTAACGAAATTTTGGATGGAATGTTCTTACTAAAGATACTGTTTGTTTTGGATTTGGGCGCCCTAAAACTCCTGAAATAAGAAATCAAAGCACCTGAAATGACATCGAATTTTTGCATGGAGTACTATGTAATTTACCGAATTGATAATAAAAATGTGTATAAATGTATAAGAAGGGCACTATTTACATTCTGAGACTAATAATAAAAACACATTAATGTGTCACTGAAGATTGCTTTATTGTTTTTCGAAATATTTTTTTCTTTATGATCAATACACTTTTACATGTGTTAGCATTTTTTCCAATCTGTTTGAGAGAAGTTCGCGAAGTAATAAAACACTGTCCGCGAAGTAGGTTTATTATAATAAGAAACCGTATGTGAAGTAAAGTAACGTCACTCACCTATTTAGCAGTCGGCTCGTGATTACGTGAAAGTGAACTGTGCCATGTATTCAACTAAAACATTGTAATTGATAGTAAGTGTTAAAGAACATCAGTCAGCAGTATAAAAGGTGCTTGTCTTCAAAACTCCTTTGGAATAAACAGCAGTAAAAGGATTCAAGTGTTTTCTTAACAATTACAAGCTCACTCCTACAACACCTCCCACTAGCCAAATCCACGCCTGGAACAACGTTCGTGCAAGACTGAGAACGCCGTGGCAACCCATCCCAGAAGAGCTTCAGTCGTGGAGTAAGATCAACAAACTAAAATACTCCCGCGTATAGCGCACAACGTGAACCACTAACACGCATCGAAATCTCCGCTGCAATGTTCACAAGTTAATTCCATCTGTTCACTGAGATATAATTTTAAAGCCACTATAAACAACGCAAATAACACTCTATAGATAAAACATCTGAAATAGGTTAAAGTCAACAATGTTAAACTTTCCAGTGGAAACACCAGATGGCACATAGAGTAATCAGTGTTGCCAAGGCTCAAAATATAAATATTTGATGGATGATATCAATATAAAAGCTTGGACTTACGTTTCATTGTAACCAGTGGACCGAAGCAGAATATTCTTGTCATCTGTCATTCTATACGCATACGTGCTGCATCTGACATGCGGTGAGCACATCTCGTTTTCCATGCAGAGCACCTGTCTCCATTCTCCGAGCAAATACTGCAATACAAACAAGACTCTGAAATTCAGCATACCTTCATCGTGCTAACAGTTAGTTGGCAATAAACACTTTGCTGACACTTATACAGGATGGAAGCTGCTTTTTACTTTCTCTACACTTACTACGTACATAGTGTATAGAGAATGTATTGTAATGCACCCAGAAATTCGATACCGAGATTTCACCGGAAATACATGTTCTGGGTCCTGAATCCAAAAAAAGCATTTTTGGAAAAAGGTTCGCGCGTGTGTGTGTGGACAGCATAGCTCAAAAACGAAAAGACCGTTAAATACCAAACATGGTATTTAATTTTGGATGCGAAGATTTTCAAGAAAATTCCCCCACCTCTAACTACCCTTTACATGGAACTTTTTTCGAAAATTTTGATTTTCTCAAAAATGGCTCTAACGATTTTGATTAAAATATCGTATATTAAAACTATTTACCTGACAAATAATATGTATATCTTGAATTTTCTGGAAACAGCCTCTGAAGACTACTTTATTCTGGATGAATTTTACGGACTTTTGCATAACTGCTAAACCGTAAGAGATGGACAAAAACTTACCACACAGAAAATGTAGAGCACATTAAAACACACAGTTTATGTTATACAACTTTTTTTCAAGGAGTTGATCGTTTTTGAGATATTTCTTGTTTTTGGTTTCAGGTATAAAAAAACTTGTACTTTTCTCATACAGGAGTTTGTCAACTCGTGTCCATACAAACAAAGAAACTTCAGTCACCTATTAACCGGCTTTTGACTTCACTCTAACCTATGATACTCCCATATTTCGCTTCTACTTACAAGGAAGCAAGTAATGAGACTATTTCTGCTATTTTTTTCTCGATTAGCATGACTTTCTCTACATCTCTGCAACAAATTATTGTTAACAAGCTAATGCTTCTATTTACTTCATGCCGTATGTAATGAGCTGCTTTTGGAACATGTTATATCTCAATATGTGCATGTTTACACTAAAAACCCCTCCCCTCTATCCTCTCTTGCTACTGACTGCTCTGTAGGTTCGTAACTGTGTGTATTTCGGGACCCAAAATCGAGCTCTAATAATCGTAGCAAATAATTTCTTTCAACATACAGTAGAAGGTCGAAATAGCGCAGCCCGAAATACCACGGATTCGGATTTAATGTGGAGGAAAGTATGTCCTCGAAAAACAAAATTGCTTTTATTTATTGGTATTACCTTTTTACTTTCTCTACATGTACTATGTACATAGTGCATAGAGAAGCTACCTATTATATTACACACAAAAATGTCTTAAAATGGCTTTAACGATCTTGATTAAAATAATCATAATAAAGGAATTTCCATTACAAATTAAATGTACATCTTGAATTTTCTAGGAATAGCATTTAAACACCTGTTTATTCTGGATTAATTTTGCTGAATTTTGCATAACTAGTAAACTGTAAGAGATTACAACACAAAAAATCTTATGTGTTCCATTCACATGACTTTCTCTACATCTCTGCAACAAATTGTAGTTAAAAAGCTTATGCTCCTATTTAATTCATGCTAATTTGCAGAAATAGTCTTATTACTTGCTTCCTTGTAATTAGAAGCGAAATGAAGGAGTTCAGTAAGTTAAAAGGATAGCCAAAAACTGGTTGCTATGTAACTGAAATTCCTTTGTTTGCATGGACAGGAGTTAAGAAATGTTTAAAAGCTAAAACGAAAAACCAGGAATGTCTTAAAAATGATCAACACCACGAAAAAATGTATATGACATAAATTGTGTGTTTTATCCTGAGCTACATTTTCTGTCTAGTAAGTTTTGCCCCATATCTTACGGTTTAGCAGTTATGCATAGTTTCGTAAAATTCATCCAGAATAAAGTAGTCTTCAGGGGCTATTCCCAGAAAAGTCAAGATATAAATTTTATTTGTCAGGTAAATATCTTTAGTATACGATACTTTAATCAAAATCGTTACAGCCATTTTTAATAAAATCAAAATTTTCAACCTTTTTTCCATGTAAAGTGTAGTTTGGGGTGGGGGGATATTCTTGAAAATCTTCGTGTCGCATCCTTGGAAGATACCAAACTTAAATGCCAAGTTTGGGCTTCAACGGTCTTTTTGTTTTTGAACTATGCTGCCCACACACACACACACACACACATACACACAGACAGACAGACAGACACACACGGACATTTTTCTAAAACTGATTTTTTATATTCAGGGAGTCTCAAAACATGTATTTCCGGTGAAATCTCGGTATCGAATTTTTGGGTGCAAAGCAATACCTTCTCTTTACACTATGTACATAGTTTATATAGTAGAGTTTGCCGTATTCGAAACATCCCTTGTTATTAGTTTCAGTTGTAAAGTATTTATACTTTTCTCTTACAGGAAGTGTCCGTTTTTCTTTTCTTGTACTTCTGGCCAAGAAAAGAAGTGCCTTGCAATGACAATCACATAACGACACCTTTTAAAGCATTTGACTATCATTTTTGCATATCGCATTCCTTTAGTTCCCTTCTACTTATAAGGAACTAAGTAATAAGAACATTCTGCTAATGTTTATCTCGGTTAGCATTGTGGAGAAAGAAGAATAATCTTTTGTAATAAGTTTGTAGAGTAGTTAGAGAAAGCCATGTGAATGTAACACATCAGATTTTTCGTACATGTTTGCTTGGTGGTTCTCTTTATATCTGATATAAGTTTTGTTCCACTGGGCCCTAATGATAAAACCATTTTTTTGGAAAAGTACAGTTAAAGAGAAAACCAGGGCCGGAATCTATGCACAGGTAAAATCAGGACTAAGGTTACCTTCAAATTAAAAGAATGCAACCCAAATTCATCCATTTATTTAACAACGAGCACCATGATTAAATAAAATACAGAAACACTAACACAGGACTCGTGCTGGCCACAAATAAAAATAAATCTATAAGGCCCCTTCAGACCAGTCAGAATAATTTATAATAATTAGGCAGCTAGAAGGTTAACAAATTTTGCTAAGTTAAAGACGAAAATATCACAAGGTTAAGTATAGTAAATGTTGACAAACCGAAATCTCGCTCTACAATGATCTAGCACGGCGCAAGTGGCCTGGCAGATATTGCGCCCACCTGGCGCTGTCTAAGGCGACCCCGATGAAAAGTAAGGTCCCAACAGATGGCCGCCACCATTAGGGGAATTCGTGACGTATTCAGACATGCACATCCGAGCGTTCAACTAAGCGAGACGTGGCTAGATCTGACTTGGCAACGTTGCACACCTGTGATTCACTACAGTTGTGCAGCTTCTGAAGGTCATATGCAGGAGGTTTGACGCTAATTATAGTTGAAGGGACAATTTTTAATACAGGTAATAGCAGTTCAATTTATCCTGGTCATCTTCCAATACTGAACTATGCCTTCCTTAGCTCCGCAAAACTTTTGTCAGAGAGAGAGTTTGACCTCCGCGTAGCAGGCAATACTAACCGATAAATGACCTAACCCACAAAAATGCTCACTCTAGCTATAAGATAAATAATACAATAGCATGTGTTACGAAATTTGGAAAGAAATACGTAATAATCAAGTTTACCTGTGGTGGAAATTCAGTAGGTTTAATACTGCGTGGCGGACATCGATGTTCTGATCCGTCGTTGATGGCCACATACGTCATCAACAACACTGCTACCTGTAATCATATAAAGTGAGCTCATGTAAAGTTGAAAGATTTATAAAATACTCACATATAAATACGCAAATAAACCATTCTAGGTACATAGTGTTAGGAAATATTGTATATGTTCCATTCACATAACTTTCTCTAGCTGAGCAATATACAAATTATTCTTACAAAATACTTTTATCTACATTATGCTAATTGGGATAAATAGTAGCAGAAGTGGTCTTAGTTGCTTCCTTGTAAGTAGAAGGGAAATAAGAGGGTACACTAGGTTAAATCGACCGTCAGATATTTTAAAACCTAGTTGCTAAGTGGAACAATTGAAGTTCGATCCATTTAGCATGACCCACAGTAAAATAAGAGAGATTAAACGAAAAGTGTCTTCCCGTTTGAGAAAAGTACGGTAGTTTAAAACTGAGTGTTTTAACCAGATCTACAGATTTTGTTCAGTAAATATTTATCTATGTCTTATACAAGGCTTTGATAGATTCATCCAGAATAAGAGGTCTTTTCAGCCTAATTGTAGAAAATTTAAACTATACATTTTATTTGTAATGGAAGTATATTTAATATGCGGTATTTTGGTCAAAATCATTATAGCCATTTTGAGAAAAACAACACTTTCAAAATTACTTCCATTGTCACCCTGTGTCCGAATGATAATAATATGTTGTGGAAACGCACAAGTTTAAAAGAAAACCCAAGGTCGGGATCTGTGCAAAGGCAAAGGCAGGTTGAGGTGAACCTCACAAATCGAAAAGCTCGCTCCACTAATATTCAGCACGGCGCAGCTGGCCTAGAACAGTTGCGTCCCCTACCTCGACGCTTTGTAAATTCCCAACTGACTGCCTCTTCTTCCAAGTCGAGTAGCCAGCCCCTTGTAGGGGAACTCGTGCTGGCCACAAATAAAAATATGCTTATGATATAGCATGCGCTATAAAGCGTAGACGCGCTTGCTAGCACTGAAGAAAAATCGACGAAAGTGCTGTCCGTGGAGTACACCACGTCTTGAAAGTCTTCATGTCGCATCCTTGGAAGATAATAGGTGTAATGCCAAGTTTGGTACTTAACGGTCTTTTCGTTTTAGAGCTAGGCTGTCCACTTATACACACATACGGACCTTTTTCTAAAAAAAGTTTTTTTCTTTGGACTCAGGGGGCCTCAAAAAACATATTTTCAGTGAAATATTGACATCAAATTTTGGATGATATGGAATACCTTCTCTAGCTACTTTAACTGAGACACGATTCTTGACTTACAAGCAGTGTCTCCAGAAAACAGATTTTACTACGTTGCCTCTCGCCTTTAGTACAGGTTTTTTCTTTTGTTTGCTAATGGATATTGCCAACTGGAAGGGGAGAGTGGTCCCATTTGAGGGCCATCATGTTTTGGAGAAATAGTGTTGTGCATTGTTCCAACTTGAGGCGGGAAACTAAGACGGACCAACGTGATCCTTACTGAATATGCAACCATCAAAACGGTCTACTGGAGTGCCTAATCTAAAATGCCCGAACACCGTCAATTTCCTTTGAGAAAACACGTGGTCGAAGAGATATTTGTTGACTAGAATGGGTGACTTTCTTGGTTTATTGACGTTCCAAACATTATGTTTATATTTATTTTGAGGCTTGCTGAGTCCAAAAAAATAGAAAAAGGTCCTTGTGGGTGTCTGTGGACAGCAGAGGTCAAAAATTAAAAGACCGTTAAATACCAAACTTGACGTTTAAATTTGGTATCTTCCAAGGAAGAGACACAAAGAATTTGATAAAATTCCCCAACCCAAACTAAACTTTACATGGAAAAATTTTTGAAATTTTTAATTTTCTCAAGATTGGTTGTAATGATTTTGAATAATAACCGTATATTAAAGTTATTTACATTACAAATAAAATGTACATCTTGAATTTTCTGGGAATATCCACTGAAGAGCACTTTATTCTGGTTGGTTTTTTCAGAACTTTGCATATCGGTTAAACCGTAAGATATATACAAAAACTTACAACAACAATAACAAAAAATAGATCCCATTAAAACATTCCATTTATATCTTAAGCATTTTTGTAGAGAGTTGACCATTTCCAAGATGTTCCTTGTTATTGGTTTCAATTTTAAAACACATATACTTTTCTGACAAGAAGTGTCCGTTTTTCTTTTGTTCTACTCTTGGCGAAGCAAAGAAGTGAATTTCAATGACAATTGCATAACGATAGCTTTTAAAACACTTGACTATCGCTTTAGCTTAGCGTATTCCTTTTGTTCCCTTCTACTTATAAGGAACTGAGTAATAAGAGCATTCTGCTAATGCTTATCTGGATTAGCATGGTGTAGAGAGAAGAATAATCTTTTGTAAGAAGCAAGTAGAGCAGCTAGAGAAAGTCATGTGAGTGTAACATATCAGATTTTTATTTTCTCTATACGCACTATGTACATAGTGTATAGAGAAGGTATTGCACTCCACCCAAAAATTCGATACCGAGATTTTAACGAAAATATATGTTTTAGGGTCCCCAATATCCAACAAAAGCATTTTCACAAAAACGCCTGTGTGTGTCCGTGTGTCCGGGTGTCCGTGTGTCCGGGTGTCCGTGTGTCAGTGTGTCCGTGTGTCTCTGAATACGATTACTCAAAAACGAAAAGTCGGTAAAATACCAAACTTAGTGTTTAAATTTGGTATCTTCCAAGGATGAGACACAAAGAATTTGAATAAAATTCCCCACCCCAAACTAACCTTTACATGGACATTTTTTCGAAAATGTTGATTTTCTCAAAAATGGCTCTAACGATTTTGATTAAAACACCGTATCTTAAAGTTATTTACATTACAAATAAAGTGTAAATCTTGAATTTTCTGGGAGTAACCACTGCAGAGCACTTTATTCTGGCTGATTTTTTCAAAACTTGGCATAACTGTTAAACCGTAAGATATATACAAAAACTTATTACACAAAAAATATAGATCCCATTAAAACACACCATTTATATCATATGCATTTTTGTTGAGAGTTGACCATTTCCAAGATGTTCCTTGCTATAGGTTTCAATTTTAAAACACATACTTTACTGACAGGAAGTGACCGCTTTTCTTTTGTTCTACTCTTGGCGAAGTAAAGAAGTGAATTTAAATGACAATTGCATAACAATAGCTTTTAAAACATTTGACTATGGCATTAGCATAGCGTATTCCTTTTGTTCCCTTCTGCTTATATAAGGAACTAAGTATTAAGAGCATTCTGCTAATGTTTATCTCGATTAGCATGGTGTAGAAAGAAGAATAATCATTTGTAAGAAGCAAGTACAGCAGACAGAGAAAGGCATGTGAGTGTAATACATAAGATTGTTTGTATAGTAACCTATTTGCCGGTCATCCAGAATTAAGAGATCTTCGTTTAACATAAAAATATATATTCTTTTTAAAGAAATCAAAATTTTGAAAAACTTACACTTAGCGGGTAGTTAGAGTGGAGGAATTCAGGAAAATCTATATGTCGCATCCTTGGAGGATACTTTTGCATTTTTTGTTTTTATCTATGCTACCCACAAACACAAACACAGACACACGCGGACATGTTTCTAAAATGCTTTTGTTTGGATTCAGGGATCTCTAAATATGTATTTACTGTGAAATATTGGTGAATATATCGAATTTTTCAGTGGAATACAATACTTTCTCTATATACTATGTACATTGTACATTCGTGCTACAAAAAGTAAAAATCTTATATGTTCCACTCACAAGATTTCTCTACATCTCTGCAACAAATTATTACTAAAAAGCTTAGGCTTCTATTTGTTTCATGCTAGTCAGAAAAAACTTAGCAAAATAACCTTATTACTTGCTTTCTTGTAAATAGAAGCGAAATAAAGGAATAGCATAGGTTTAAATGATAGTCAAAAGCTGGTTGCTATATGATTGAAGTTCCTTTGTTTGTATGGACAGGAGTTCAAAAATGCCTGTATGAGAAAGGTATGTTTTTAGAAGGTGAAATCAAAAATAAGGAATAATTCAAAAACGACCAATTACACGAAAAATATATATAACATAAATTGTGTTTTTTAACATTCTCTATATTTTTTGTGTGACACATTTTTGTCTATCTCTTACGGTTTAGCAGTTATGGAAAATTCCGTAAAATTAATCCAGAATAAAATAGTTTTCAGAGGCTATTCCCAGAAAATTCAAGATATACATTTTATTTGTCAGGTAAATAACTTAAATATATGAAATTTTAATTAAAATCGTTACAGCCATTTTTAAGAAAACCAAAATTTTCGAAAAAAGTTCCATGTAAAGGGTAGTTTGGGGTGGGGGGATTTTTCTTAAAATCTTCCTGTCGCATCCCTGGAAGATACTAAACTTAAATACTAAGTTAGGTATTTTACCAACTTTTCGTTTTTGAGTTATCGTGTTCATAGACACACGGATACACGGACACGGACATTTTGCTGAAAATGCTTTTTTTTTTTTTTTGGATACAGGCGGCACTAAAACATATATTTCCGGTTAAATCTCGGTATCGAATTTTTGGGTGGAGTGCAATACCTCCTCCATTCACTGTGTACATAGTACGTGTAGAGAAAGTAAAAATAAAGTCCGTTATGCACCAAGAATTTGCTTGGCGGGCCGTGAGATTTGTTTACCTATTTCTCTGAAAGCCGTACAAACTTACATTGGTTACACGTAAAGAATGGAGTCCATCCAGTAAACAGGAGAGAAAGACGAACAAACGTAGCTTGCCTCGCTCTAAAAAGCAAACTTCGTTAGCAGCGACAGTCGACAAACATGAACCGAACAAAGAGCAGATTTGCTTGACACTAGAAGCTACTAATGGACGGACGATAAAGGTTAGATAGACACGATTTATGATTGACGTCACAAGTTGAATAAATACTAAGAGTGGGTGTCATCGAAATTACACAGCTCAGCATAATTTTAAACTGTTCAACCACAATGACCATTGACAGGAATTCAATTAGTCAGCAGTTCAGCAACAAACTCCCAGTTAAACCGTGATGTAATCTTGCTTCTGGTTACCCTAAAAACAGTTGTAACAACTTTGCAATATGTATTCGTGCTAGAATAATGTTAAGTCGCTAAAAAAAAACACTAAAACTATGTACTATTGAATACCGAGCACCGCTCAACTTATAAACATCTGATGCGTTCCATTCACATTACTTTCTCTACCTGTCTGCAAAAAAATACTGTTGAAAAGCTTATTCTTCTATCTACTTATGCTAATCGAGAGGAAATTAGCAGAAGTAGTCTTATCACTTGCTTCCTAGTAAGTAGATGCGAAATAAGGGAGTACTATAGGTTAAAGTGATAGACAAAAGCTGGTTGCTATGTGACTGAAGTTCCTTTGTTTGTATGGACAGGAACTGATAAATTCCCTAGTGAGAAAATTAAGTTTTTCAAAGCTGAAACCAAAAATAAGGAATATCTGAAAAACAATCAACTCTACTAAAAGAATGCATATCACATTAACTCTGTGTTTTAACGTGCTCTACATTTTTTGTTCGGTAAGCTTTTGTCCATCTCTTACGGTTTAGCAGTTATTCAAAATTCCGTTAAATTCATCCAGAATAAAGTAGTCTTCAGAGGCTATTCCCAGAAAATTCAAGATATACATTTTATTTGTAAGGTAAATATCTTTAATATACGATAGTTTAATCAAAATTGTTAGAACCATTTTAAGAAAATCAGAATTTTCAAATTTTTTTCCATGTAAAGGGTAGTTTGGGGTGGGGGATTTTCTTGAAGGATGCGACACAAGTTTGGTATCTAACGGCCTTTTCGTTTTTGAGCTATACTGCCCACAGACACACACAGACTTACGGACATTTTTCTAAAAATGGGTTTAATTTCAGGGGTCTCAAAACATGCATTTCCGGTGAAATCTTGGCGTCGAATATTTGGGCGCAATGCAATCTATATCTTCTCTATACATACTTGGTACATAGTAAGTGCAGAGACATTAAACCGACATTTTAGAATGTGTCCATGGTGTTCCAGTCTATCTGTGAGGAGTATAATTCAAAATCGAAAACTTGGATATATAAAAAACCCTGGTATTTAAGTTCAGAGGCTTTAAAGATGCGCTAGAAAGACTTCAAGGGAATACCCCACCTCAAGCCCCCCTTACATGGTTAGTTTTGGGTTCCAAAAAAATGCCTCTTAAAAATTATAATTAAAATATCGCAATAAGGTATTAGTAAGAGAAAAAATCTGATGTGTTCCATTCACATGACTTTCTCTATCTCTCTGTAACAAATTATTGTTAATAAGCTTATCTTTTATTTATTTCATGTTAATCGAGGAAAATTAGCAGAAATAGTCTTATTCCTTGCTTTATTGTGAATACAAGCGAAGTAAGGGAGTACCATAGGTTAAAGTGAAAGCCAAAAGCTGGTTGCTATGTGACTGATGTTCCTTTGTTTGTGTGGACAGGAGTTGACAAATTCCTTTATTAGAAAAGTAAAAGTTTTTCAAAGCTGAATCCAATATCAAGGAATATCTCAAAAACGTTCAACTCCACGAAAAAATGTATATAACATAAATTATGTGTTTTAACGTGCTCTACATTTTTTTTTGTGTTAAGTTTTTGTCCATCTCTTACGGTTTAGTAGATATGCAAAATTCATCCAGAATAAAGTAGTCTTCAGAGGCTATTCCCAGGAAATTCAAAATGTACATTTTATTTGTCAGGTAAATATCTTTAATATATGATATTTTAATCAAAATCGTTAGAGCTATTTTTAGAGAATCAAAATTTTCGAAAAAAGTTCCATGTAAAGGGTAGTTTGGGGTGGGGGGGATTTTTCTCAAAATCCTCACAGACACACGGACAAACGGACACACGGACACACGGACTCACGGACACACACACACACACACACGGACCTTTTTGAGAAAATGCTTTTTTTGGATATTGGGGACCCTAAAACATATATTTCCGGTGAAATCTCGGTATCGAATTTTTGGTAGAGTGCAATACTTTCTCTATACACTATGTACATAGTGCGTATGGAGAAAGTAAAAATATGTATGTTCTATTTACATGACCTTCTCTAGCTGTTCCACAAATATAACTATGAAGAAAATTATAAATAAAGCATGAGCGGTTACAATAACGTTATAATTTTGATCATCTAATTAAAGATGCAGGTTGTCCTGACTCAGTTCGAATTAAAATTCTTAGAGATGTTCCAAACAGCAGCTTTTCTTATAAAAGAATTTTCTTTTTCTACATTATATAATCAAATACGCATAACTAGAATTGGACTTATCACCTGCGTCTTTGTAAATTGAAGGGAAATAAGGGAAATACGGGATAAAGCCATAATCAATTCATTTAAAAGTCGGTTCTCCTTGCTTGCTATAGGTAAACAAAAGAGAAGCGAATAGAAAAATCGACTTCCTGTTTGAGAAAAGTTTAAGTAGCTTAAAACTGAAACCAACACCGACTTGGAATATCTCGAAAAGGTTATCTCTACAAAATAAAAGTAAATTATATAAATTAGTTGTTTTATTGAGAAAATAGAAATTTTCGAAAAATGTTCCAAGTAAAGGGTAGTGTTGGTAGTGGGATTTTCTTGAAAACCTTAGTGTTGCATCCTTGAAAGATACTGAACTTAAATACCAGGGCGTTTTTTTATTAAAATACCATATGTTTTAACACATTTTATGACAAATGCAATGTATTTTTTTAATTATCTGGGAATAGCAGCTGACTGCATTTTTACTTTCTCTATACGAACTATGTACATAGTGTAAAGCGAAGGTATTGTATTGCATCCAAAAATTCGATACTTAGCTTTCACCGTAAATACATGTTTTGATACTCCCTGATTCCAAAAAACAACAACACATTTTTAGAAAAATGTTCGTGAGTGTCTATATGTCTGTCTGTCTGTCTGTCTGTCTGTCTGTCTGTCTGTGTGTATGTGTGTGTCTATGGGCCCATTAGCTCAAAAGACCGTTGAAGCCCAAACTTGGTATTTAAGTTTGGTATCTTCCAAGGATGCGACACGAAGATTTTCAAGAAATTTCCCCACCGCAATCAATTCTTTACATGGAAAAAATTTCGAAAATTTTTATTTTCTTAAAAATTGCTCTAACGATTTTGAAGAAAATATCGTATATTAAAGATACCTGACAAATAAAATGTATATCTTGAATTTTCTGGGAATAGCCTCTAAAAACTGCAGCATTCTGGATGAATTTTACGGAATTTTGCATAACTGCTAAACCGTAAGAGATGGACAAAACCAACCACACAGAAAATGTAGGGCACATTAAAGCACACAATTTATGTTATATACTTTTTTTCGTGGTGTTGGAAACGATATTCCTTGTTTCTAGTTTCAGCTTTGAAAACATACTTTTCTCATACAGAAATTTGTCAACTTCTGTCCATACAAACAAAGGAACTTCATCACATAGCAACCAGCTTTTGACTATCAGTTTAACCTATGGTACCCCCTTATTTCGCTTCCACTTACAAGAAAGCAAGCAATAAGACTATGTCTGCTATTTTTTTTTTCAATTAGCATGACGTAAATAAAAACCTAAGCTTACTATGTGAATTGATGTGCAGTAGATTTTTTTTATATAAGTTTTGCATAGATGGTAAGGCGTAAGAGATAAACAAAAACTGAATACACAAAAAGTGTAGGTCTCATTAAAGCTCAAAATTTATGTCCACCAATATTGTAGAGATATTCCGATCTATTGTTTCAGTTTTAAGCCACTTTTAGCTTTTTTCAAACGGAAGACATATTCTCTTTTCGTCTCACTTTTGTTTACACCCATCACGCAAAGAGAACGAAATTTCAATTGTTTCATATAGCGACAGGCTTCTAAAATATCTGATTATCGCTTTAGTCCGGTGTATTCCTTTATTTCTCTTCTGCTTACAAGGAAGGAATAAGTTCAATTCGGGCAATGATTATTGAGATCAGATTAATGTAGATATAAAAATAATTTTTTGTAAAGAAAACTTGTTTATGGAGCTAGAGCAAGTCATGAGAATGGAACATTTAAGATTTTTGAAAAGTTGACTGTCGACTATTTAAACTACTATTCTTCTTATAGCACTTTTTACTTTCTCTAGCCCCATATGTACAATATACATAGGGATAGAGAAGTATTGTATTCCACCCAAAAATTCGATACTGAGATTTCACCGGAAATACATGTTTTAGGACCCCCTGTATCCAAAAAAAGCATTTTGAGAAAAAGGACCGTGTGTGTGTGTGTGTGTGTCCGTGTGTCCGTGTGCCTGTGAACACGATAACTCAAAAACGAAAAGCAGCTAAAATACCAAACTTGGTATTTAAGTTTAGTATCTTCCAGGGATGCGACACGAAGATTTAGAGAAAAATCCTCCCACCCCAAACTACCGTTTACGTGGAACATTTTTCGAAAATTTTTATTTTCTTAAAAATGGCTCTAACGATATTGATTAAAATATCATTTATTAAAGATATTTACCCAACAAAGAAAATGTATATCTTGAATTTTCTGGGAATAGCTTCTGAAGACCTGTTTATTCTGAATGAATTTTGGCATAACTAGTAAACCGTGAGAGATAGACAAAAACTTACTATACAAAAAATGTAGGTATTGTTAAAATACACAAGTGTCATATACATTTTTCTCGTGGAGCTTACCGTTTTCGAGTTATTCATTGTTATTAGTTTCAGTGAGGTACTTATACTTTTCTCAGACTGGAGTGTCAGTTTTTCTTTTGTTCTATTCCTGGCCAAGAAAAGAAGCGATTTGTAATGACAATCGCATAACGACAGCTTTTAAAACATTTGACTATTGGTTTAGCCTAGTGTATTCCCTTATTTTCTTCCTGCTTAGGGAACTAAATAATAAGAACATTGTGCTAATGAGTACCACGATTAGCAAGATGCAGAAAGAAGAAGAATCTTATGTGTGAAGTTTGTAGAACAGCTAGAGAAAGTCATGTGAGTGTAATACATCAGATTTTTTTTGTTTATTTATGGACGCTCTTCAACTACTGTGGTTCTCAGCGTCCCATCCGTGTAATACGGTTAATTGTGCTCAGAGGCCTCTCTATCAGGCTTGAGGTTCTTTTACGTGCCGTAAATCTACGACACAGGACCCACGGCTTTACTTTCCTTCCGAAGGAAGCCATGCTAAGGATTTTTACGCACGAAAAAATCCATCGTCCGCCGCCAGGTTTGAACCGGCGACTTTGGGTATATGAAGTCAGTATGATAACCATTACACCTCGGAGGTCGACATTTTTATAGCAATAATGTAACGTGTAAACCTGTAACACCGCGCCTGGGTAGTGTGGTGGTAGCGTGTCTGCCTCACATTCAACAGGTCGTGAGATCGAATCTCGCTTAGAGTCAGTGGCCCGGATAAAGTTTTTTTCGGGGTTTTTCCTTATCCTGAGAAGACGCATGTCGACTAACCTTAAGCTCCATGGGCCCCGAGATCATTTGAGCATCACTTCACCAATTTCATTCATCGTCCGATATGACCAACCAGGTTAAACGACGTTAATATTACAACAAAATCTGATGTGTACCGTTCCCATGACTTTCTCTATAGCCCTGCAACAAATTGTTCTTAAAAAGCTTATGCTTCTATTTACTTTATGCTAATCAGAAAAAATTAGCACAAATAGTTTTATTACTTGCTTCCTTGTAAGTAGAAGCGAAATAGGTTAAAGCGAAAGCCAAAAGCTGGTTGCTATGTGACTGATGTTCCTTTGTTTGTATGGACAGGAGTTGACAAATTCCGTATGAGAATGTATAAGTTTTTCAAAGCTGAAACCAAGAAAAAGGAATATCTAAAAAACGACCAACTCCACGAAAAAGATGTTTATAACATAAATTGTGTGTTTTAAGGTGCTCTACATTTTTTCTGGGATAAGTTTTTGTCCATCTCTTACGGTTTAGTAGTTATGAAAAATTGATCCAGAATAAAGTAGTCTTCAGGGGCTATTCTCAGAAAATTCAAGATATACATTTCATTTGTCAGATAAATATCTTTAATATACGAAATTTTAATCAAAATCGTTAGAGCCATTTTTTAGAAAATCAAAATTTTCGAAAAAAGTTCCATGTAAAGGGTAGTTGGGGGTGGGGGGATTTTTCTCAAAATCTTCGTGTCGCATCCCTGGAAGATACTAAACTTAAATACCAAGTTTGGTATTTTACCGACTTTTCGTTTTTGAGTTATCGTGTTCACAGACACACGGACACACGGACACACACACACACATGGACCTTTTTGTGAAAATTCTTTTTTTGGTTACAGGGTACCCTCAAACATATATTTCCGGTGAAATCTCGGTATCGAATTTTTTGGTGCGTATAGAGAAAGTAAAAAGACCAAAAAAAAAAAAAAACTGTAACAAAAAATTATCTCAATTACCTGCGTTATGTGAAGATACATTTTAACTAAGTTTTCTCACAGTTCTTTATCTCAGGTTTTTGAACTGAAATGGCTTTTCAGTCTCTTTTATACCTGAAAGTATAACGTGCATTTGAAGTAGGATGCTTTTGTCATTACCACCACCAAAAGAGTGAATTCATGAAGCTGTTTAAAGTTTGTTCAACCTGTTGATATAAGCACACATAAGCAGAAAACATTTATTTGTACTTATGCAGTTCCGTTTATTTCCTGAGTTTTACAGAAGGCAACGGAAAATACCGTAAAAAGTGCCAACCTCGCGGAAATTACTTCAGTTTGTAAGTTGCACAAATTGCCTAGCATGTTACATACATATGACCTCCTTAACCCACATAAATTGTTATATAAGCTTATTACGTTTCCTACTACATAAAATAATACAGAACACGGCTTCCGCCATTTATAATATATGAACAATGTGTTTGCAAATTATGCGGCCAAAATTGTGATACACACCACTAGTTTAAAAAATCTGATGTATACCATTCACATGACTTTCTCTATATCCCTGCAACAAATTATTCTTAAAAAGCTTATACTTCTATTTACTTTATGCTAATCAGAAAAAATGAGCAGAAATAGTCCTATTACTTGCTTCCTTGTAAGTAGAAGGGAAATAAGGGACAACCATAGGTTAAAATGATAGTCAAAAGCTGGTTGCTATGTCACTGAAGTTCCTTTGTTTGTATGGACAGCAGTTGACAAATTCCTGTATGAGAAATGTATAAGTTTTTCATAGCAGAAACCAAAAATAAGGAATGTCTCAAAAACGACGAACTCACCAAAAAAATGTATATATCATAAATTGTATGTTTTAACGTGCTCTACACTTTTTGTATAGTAAGTTTTTGTCCATCTCTTACGGTTTAGCAGTTATTCAAAAGTCAGTAAAATTCATCCAGAATAAACTACTCTTTAGAGGCTATCCCAGAAAATTCAAAATATACATTTTATTTGCCAGGTAAATGTATTTAATATACGAAATGTTAATCAAAATCGTTAGAGCCATTTTTAAGAAAAGCAAAGTGTTCGAAAAAAATTCCACGTAAAGGGCAGTTTGGGGTGAGGGGATTTTTCTCAAATTCTTCGTGTCGCATCCCTGGAAGATACTAAACTTAAATACCAAGTTTGGTATTTTACCGACTTTTCGTTTTTGAGTTATCGTGTTCACAGACACACGAACACACGGACACACACACACACGGACCTTTTTCTGGAAATGCTTTTTTTTATACAGGGGGTCTTAAAACATGTATTTCCGGTGAAATCTCGGTATCGAAGTTTTGGATGGAATACAATACTTCTCTATCCCTATGTACATGTACATATGGGGCTAGAGAAAGTAAAACCAGACATGCACTCTAAATGAATGATCATAAGTAATATCAGAAATGTTTCCATCTTGTCGATAATTCAGGTCACTGCGAAGTGACGAGTGTCAATTGTCCTAAGAGATGAAAACGCGAGTTGTATTTCATAAGACAATTCAGCGAAATAGATTATTAATAATTTATAGTATATAGGAAGGAGATTTTATCATGTTATGTTTGTAATACTTAACATTAGTTCTCAAATGGTAGTTGGTAGACGCTTTCCACAATGTTTATTTACAAATGTTTACTTTCTCTACACGTACTATGTACACAGTTAATAGAGAAGGTATTGCATTCCACCCAAAAATTCGATACCGAGATTTCACCGGAAATACATGTTTTGGGTCCCCCTGAATCCAAAAAGGTATTTTTACAAAAAGTCCTTGTGTACGTGTGTGTATGTGTGTGTATCTGTGTGTTTGTGGACAGCATAGCTCAAAAAGGAAAACACCGTGAATTCCAAACTTGGTATTTAAATTTGGTTTCTTCCAAGATTTATTCTTTCTTCAAGTAAATTTCCCCAGCCTCAACTATCCTTTACATGGAACTTTTTTCAAAAATTTTTATCTTCTCAAAAATATATCTAATGATTTTGATTAAAATATTAAAGATATTTACCTGACAAATAATATGTATATCTTGAATTTTCTGGAAATAGCCTCTGAAGACTACTTTATTTTGGATGACGGAATTTTGCATAACTGCTAAACCGTATGAGATACACAAAAACTTACCCCAAGAAAAATGTAGAGCACAGTAAAACACACAATTTATGCTATATAATTTTTTTGTGGAGTGGATCGTTATTGAGATATTGCTTGTTTTGGGTTTCAGCCTTAAAAAACTTATACTTTTCTCTTACAGGAATTTGTCAGCTCATATCCATACAAACAAAGGAACTTCAATCACATAACAACCAGCTTTTGACTATCACTTTAACCTATGGTACTCCATTTTGTCGCTTCTACCTACAAGGAAGCAAATAATAAGACTGTTTCTGTTTCTCGATCAGTATGAAGTAAATAGAAGCATTATAGTTTTAGAAATAATTTGTTGCAGAGCTGTAGAGAAAGCCATGTGAATGGAACACATCAGATTTTTTTTCTTCTTACCTCATTGCCTGCTGAATTATGATATCGTCGAGCGTATCTACATCCAAAGTACGAATATCGATAGGAACAACAGAAATAGGGAACAATTATTTTATTTCAGCTTTTAATTTGTAATGGAAACAAACGTTATTTTATTGGAGGTTATTTCACTCATATCATACATAAGAAATATAAATAATGACTATTTTTTATTCCTTTTTAAACTAAATACATTATAAACTGCATATAGTGCTAAATAAACACTGTAACGGAATTAATTGAAAATAAAATTGTGGAAATGAGCTTACTGAAGGTGAAGGTTGGCTGCCTGGATTGTCGTCTTCTTACCAATAATCAACACAGAAGATTAAACATACGAACGTCAGGTGCGATAAAATTTCAAAGAAATGAATGAACAAGTGCTGCGATTAGATTTTTCAACACTCGCTCTATTCATAAGACCGCGAAAGGCTGAAACTGCCAAATCTCAGCCATACCATTGGCGCTTTAATAGTTGAGCTGGATTGTCAAAGCAAGTAAATAGTCAAAACTCTGGATTTGAATTATCTATGCTCATTCGAGACCAGTATAATTTACATTAAATAAATGAAAAAGTATTGCATTCCACCCAAAACTTCTGTCTAGTTTTACTTTTTCTGCGCGTACTATGTACATAGTGTATACAGAAGGTATTGCACCCCACTGAAAAATTGATACCGAGATTTCATCGGAAATATTTGTTTTATAGTCCTGTATCCAAAAATGTATTTTCAGAAAAAGGTCCGTGTGTGTGTCCGTGTGTTTGTGAACACGATAACTCAAAAACGAAAAGTCGATAAAATACCAAACTTGGTATTTAAGTTTAGTATCTTTAAGGGATACGACACGAAAATTTTGAGAAGAATCCCCCCCCCCCCACACCAAACTACCCTTTACATGAAACTTTTTTCGAAAATTTAGATTTACTCAAAAATGGCTCTAACGATTTTGATTAAAATATCGTATATTAAAGATATTTACCTGACAAATAATACGTATATCTTGAATTTTCTGGAAATAGCCGCTGAAGACTACTTTATTTTGGATGACGGAATTTTGCATAACTGCTAAACCGTATGAGATACACAAAAACTTACCCCAGTAAGTAGAGCACAGTAAAACACACAATTTATGTTATATACATTTTTTTTCGTGGAGCTCGTCGTTTTTGTGACAATCCTTATTTTTGGTTTCTGCTATGAAAAACGTATACTTTTCTCATACAGGCATTTGTCAACTGCTGTCCATACAAACAAAGGAACTTCAGTGACATAGCAACCAGCTTTTGATTATCACTTTAACCTATGGTACTCCCTTATTTCACCTTTACTTACAAGGAAGCAAGTAATGTGGCTATTTCTGCTAATGTTTTACTGATTAGTATGAAGTTAATAGAAGTATAAGCTTTTTAAGATTAATTTGTTGCACGGAAATAGAGAAAGTCATGTGAATTGTATACATCATATGTTGTGTATGTTTTTGTATAACTCTTACGGTTTACCGTAATTTTCTGCAATTAGTCCCGGAATTCCTCTTTATTCTAAATAGCTTTTGTATAGCTGGTAGCAAGATAGACAAAAATCTTACTGATCAAAACATATACTTCACTTAACGCAACAATTTATGTGAAGTACTTATTTATGTAATTAGGCATCTTCGAGACATTCCTTATTATTCTTTTGCTTTCACAAATATTTATTCTTTGATCAGCTGAGAGGTTGTGATTTATTGTCGCTTGTGCCACCTGATTCAGGAGATCCACTCGAACCCTAATATGCTCTTAAACCGTATTGGACAAGACACATTACCGAAGGGTAAAAGGGGGTGGACAAGAAACGTAACTTGCGTTAATCTTTTCTCTGTGCTTCATACTGAACACGTGGTGGACAAAATTAATACACTGCTTATACAAAGCAAAGTTTTCATAAGGAAAGAATGACACATTTAACCATTGTAAACTATTAGATTATACAATTTGTTTTCAGTATTGTGGTGGTCTTTTGTCATAGGTTTTTACTTTCCTTATTCGAACTATGTACATAAAAGTATTTTCAGAAAAATGTCCGTGTGTGTGTCCGTGTGTCTGTGAACACGATAACTCAAAAACAAAAAGTCGGTAAAATACCAAACTTGGTATTTAAGTTTAGAATCTTCCAGGGATGCGACACGAAGATTTTGAAAAAAATCTCCCTAACCAAAACTACCCTTTACATGGAATTTTTTTCGAAAATTTTGATTTTATAAAAAATGGCTCTAACGATTTTGATTAAAATATAGTATATTAAAGATATTTACCCGAAAAATAAAATATATATTTTGAATTTTCTGTGAATCGCCTCTGAAGACTACTTTATTCTGAGTGAATTTTCCGGAATTTTGTATAACTGCTAAACTGTAAGAGATAGACAAAAACTTACCACACAATAAGTGTAGAGCACATTAAAACACACAATTTATATTCTATACATTTTTTTCTTGGAGTTGATCGTTTTTGAGATATTCCTTGTTTTTGTTTTCAGGGTCGAAAATCTTAACTTTTCTCATACAGGAATTTGTCAACTCATGTCCATACAAACAAAGAAGCTTCAGTCACATAGTAACCAGCTTTTGACTATCGCTTTAACTTATGCTACTCCCTTATTTCCTTTCTACTTACAAGGAAGAAAGTAATAAGACTATTTCGGCTAATTTTTCTGGATTAGCATGAAGTAAATAGAAGCATAAGTTTTTTAAGAATAATTTGTAGCAGGGATATAGAGAAAGTCATGTGAATGGCACATATCAAGTTTTTTATTATAAGGACGTGGACTAACTTATATCTGGCCAATAGCAAACTAATGAGCGGAAGATTTAATAAAAAAAAAATAAAAAAAAATCTCATTCCACTAATTTATTCCCTTGCATGAATGTACCTGGTTGTTACTTTGTTCAAAACTTACAATTACTTTGGCTACATGTTTTAATTTATTACTGAGAGTAAGAATTTTCCACCTTTAATTGTATGTGTGATCATCACCGACAGCTGAGGAATTTAATACAATTTAGACTTACCTAAATATTTCCCCTTAATGTTGCCCACCAAAATTACCTCCAGGCTATCTGGCTAACACACCGTATTTCTCTATCCACCAATCTGAGTCGTATTCCAAGCGATGCAATCTGGAACTCTCTGAGCGTCAACGCCGAGCTGACCGCTACCCTCAGAGTAAGACAAATCAAATCGACATATGCATGCCATCTGGCGGCACCAACCCCAACTCCTTCAAATCTTGGTTGCAGCATAGCTGGCAGCAGGCGAAAATCCATTACATTTACTTTTAGAAAGATGTGTAGAAACGGCTCAGTATTTATTTACATTTTCTGTGGCCTTTTAGTTTACTTCCCAAATTTCTCTTTCACATTTCAGCCCCTTCCTTAAAAATCATAATTTGTATAATTGTTCTCCGAACATAATTATATTTTGCAGCATGTTTACATGTTTAGCACGTCACATCGTTCGGGTTGAGGACAAAGTTTGGAGATGTTTTAATTTTGCAACTCAAACTCTGGGTACCAAAATATAATCTTGTAGGGGACATTAGTGCAACCACTTTACATACTGAAGCGTGAAGTTTGCCTTTGTGGGCGTATAAGGCTGGGCTACGCAGCGACGACTGATCCCCTCTCCGGCGTTGCAGCTGCTAAAGACGAGTCTCGATGCTCCTCGGCTATTGGTGGGCTCAGCGACGAGCAATTGAGACCTATTAATATTTAGCTTTGGTATTTAGCTACGCTGATCTCCAGGGAGTGGCACGGGAATTTACGTGAATAACGTCGGCACTTTTCGTTCAATCAAGGTTTATTTCTCTTTTTCAAGCGTTCCCGAGAATGTTCCTGGCACGATTGAGTTTCGATAATTTCCCTCGAACAAGAAGGTGACACGCATGAAGGCAACTAAACTTTACGCGGCGACGAGCGCAACTGTTACATGCAGAATAATTGTAGACACTTTAAAATTACGCCGTGGCTTCCTTGTTTCCGGCGTCGCGGTTACGCGTGACATTTATTTCCACTGTGTGAATCACTGTAATAACTTTACTATATTTGCGGGGATTCTTGTTTCGATCATCACAGATTCTACGTGTAGTTACTTTCCAACTGCCTCAATCACTGTAATAACTCTACTAATTCGCGCATACTTCTTGTTTTGGGCGTCACAGATCTCCCCTTGGAGTTACATCTCAACTGCGTCACTCACTATAACTCGACTAATTCGCGTATACTCTAGCTTTGTGCGTCGTAGGTTTCCCCTTGGAGTTACATCTCAACTGCGTCAAAATTGCGGCGAATACTCTATGTTTATAACAAATTCTATCCACGCGCAAAACTCTCATCTCGTAATCTCATTGGCCCGTTTTTTTGGCGCCGAAAGCGGCTTGGGATGCACTTCTGCCGTGACGTGATTAATTGTAATTGGTCAATGCGTCTGTCACGTGATTTTTTAACTAGATTTCCTCGTGGTTCCCCGGTTTATATGTCGCCTTCGCTTTCTCTTGCGGAGACGTGACCACACAATAGCGTCTTTCCCCTCTTGCAATATACAAAGAAATAGCGCTTGAGAACTCTCGGGTTGAAGTTAGAAACGTTTTCCAGGAACAATCTCTCTGAACATCCAATGTACAATACCTTACTAATTAAGCTAAACAATTTAATCAATTACAATGCGCTTATTCACCTGGGCAATAATCCGCCTCACCATCTAGCGGTCTTGGGTACAGGCGCACGAAGCTTCACCCTCTCTTAACTTCACCTAACTACCTCCACTCTTGTACTCCTGACAGTTGATGAACAATTACTTACATCATCCTAAAATAATGGACGGAGGGTGACATTGTCAATGAACTGTCTATATATTTTCCAGCTGGGTGCCACTGTCATTAAAACGGGTGTCTCAAAAAAGTCCCCGCAGTACACTCGAGCGCTTGTGGGTGTGGTTAATTTGGGAACTGGCCTGAGGAGTAGGAGAAGTAATATTTACTGAACTGTTTACTTCAAGACAATACTGTCTGGTTGTGTTTGTGAAGTAAGTTTGTGAAGCCCAAATGTTAACTATTGAAAAAATCTGAATTCTTCCATTCACATGACTTTCTCTACATTTCTGCAATAAACTATTATTAAAAAACTTATGCTTCTATTTACTTCATGTTCATTGAGAAAATTTAGTACAAATAGTCTTATTACATGCTTCCTTGTAATTAGAAGCAAAATAAGGGAGTACCATAGGTTAAAGTGATAGCCAAAAGCTGGTTACTATGTGACTGAAGTTCCTTTGTTTGTATAGACAGAATTGACAAATTCGTATAAGAGAAAAGTACGAACTGTTTAAGGCTGAAACCAACAACAAGGAATATCTAAAAAACAATTAACTTAACGAAAAAAATGTCTGTGACATAAATTGTGTGTTTTAATGTGCTCTACAATTTTTGTGTGGTACGTTTTTGTCTATCTCTTACGGTTTACCAGTTATACACAATTCCGTAAAATTCATCCAGAATAAAGTAGTCTTCAGAGGATATTCCCAGAAAATTCAGGTAGACATTTTTAATATACGATATTTTAATCAAAATCGTTACAGCCATTTTTTATAAAATCAAAACTTTCGAAAATTTTTCCATGTGAAGGGTGGTTTTGTGTGTGTGGGGGGGGGGGTTCTTGAAAATCTTCGTGGAAAATACTGAACATAAATACCAAGTTTGGTATTCAACGGTCTTTTCGTTTTTGAGCTATGCTGCCCACAGACACACAAACACATACACACGCACACACCAAACACATAGAGAGACAGAGAGACACACAGACATTTTTCTAAAAATGTATTTTTTATATTCAGGGTGTCCTAAAACATGTATAGAGAAAGTAATGTAAGTATAGAGAAAGTTATACTCCCCCAAAATGGACACAACTTAGAAACCCTTTGTTGGGGTTCCAACGCAAGAAAATGCATAGATATTATTTTCAGTAAAAGTTGGCTTCTAATTTATTCCAAGCGCGATCCAGCTCTCTACATCAACACCTTACCCACAAATGCGGACTGAGCCAAGGTATTTTCAACTCTTACTAACCTTCTGATGTGTTTCATTCATGTGACTTTCTTTGTCTATTCTACAATAAACTATTGATACAAAAATTTACTCTTCTATGTGCTTTATGATAATCGAGGTAAACATTAACATAAATAGTGTTATTACTTCATCGTAGATAGAACATAAATGAAGGAAAACACATGCTATTTGAGGAATGTATGTGTAAAGAAATATTTGAACAAATAACAAGGAATATGTGGAAGATTATTAATTAAAACAAAAGATATAATAAACATAAATTGTGTGCTTTAAGCAGATTTACATGTTTGTGTAGCTCTTACAGTCTACCAGTCATGCAAGAAGACTTGAAGAACTCTTTCCACAAAATAGAAGATATGCGTTTTATTTGTCATGAAAATATCTTAAACATATGCTACTTCGATCAAAATTGTTATTCATTTTTGAGAAAATCAATATATTCTAAAAATCTTGTTGTAAATCATAGTTTGTGTGGGATATTCATGTTATCTTAATTTGTTTTAATTTATATAAAATCATTGGTTATATAGCGTCTTTATACGAATAAAAACGATTACAAAATCACATTGTAAATGTACATTAGTCTGGCAATAACATTAAAGCTTGACGTGATATTAATTTGCTTAATATATTTAAGTATTATTTTCTTGATAAAGTGGATAGCTGGTGGCGACACATATATTCTCCAGAACTTCACAATATCTTCTTACCTTGATATGATGATAACAAGAACAAAAACAACTTGGTTTTGAGTTTCGAAGTGCACACACAGCAGTCGACAATATCAAGAGAGGGTAGTTTCAAAAGTTGCTGACTACATGCATTGACACATGCATGGTTTCAATCCATAGAGTAATACAATAAAAAGTATTCATAATATGACTAGTAAATAAAACACATTGTACTTTTAAACATAAAACTATAAAGCTTGATACAAAACTTTCAGGATGATAATGTGCAATTTTTGAAAAGACAATGTACATAAATCAACCAAACTCACCCAAAATGCACTGCAGTGAATTTGCAACTGTTTGGGGTTACTTTGTCCAGAATATTATTTAAATGGTAATGACAAAGTAGCGTCGGCGTTATTGTGAGGGTCAGTTGGTCCGGTTAGGGTGGAACCTAGTGACATTTCCCTACCTTTTGATGTCTTTACTGCTCCGGTGTTAGCTCAGGTTTTTCTTCTTCATCGGCGAACATGAATTCCTCGGTACAGGGCGTGGTACAGAAGGAAATACAAGAAGTAGTAAGAAAATAAATAAGTAAATATTATTGAAGAAAATTGCATGGTATAATGTTACACTGTATAAACCCTAACCGTTGACAACCAAGTGACATCTGCAAACATGTGGGTGATGATTATAAATCTGGGGAACGCAAAGCCATGACTTCTGGTTTCAACCGCGGTGAGCAATGTGGCGCGATTTTGTTTCAGCGACCGACGTAGTGTCGCCCTTGGAATCTGGCGTAGGACTGCCCAAAACGGTTGTGAATTTTAAACTTAAACATCCTTCTGTATGAATAGCGTCCCTTCTTGCTATTGGTTGCAGGTACTTATGCCTCTATTCCCTAAAGCCACTCAACGTTAAGCAAATGACAGAGCAATAACCTTTTTAGAATTTTTCCTTTTGAAGGCTCCACAAACAATACTTCAAGGTTTTCCTAACGGAAAGCTGTACATTTACAGTTAAAATCACGTTTCAAACCTTGTCATCTTAGCGTGTAAAACACTAACAAACTACAAATATTCACAAATAAAATAATGGTTAAAGCAAAACTTATTACCCCTTACTATGATTAATAAGATATTACTATATACAAATGCTATCTATTTAATTAATAATTATCACTATCGGTTCGTTGCGCAATACATCTTATTTTTACATATTATTGTTAGTTACATAATTCCATGGTTTACGCGGATATAGAAGAGTTACTGTCTCAAATTGAAAGATGCATCTTTACATTGTCAAAAGAAAAGTGTCTCCTGCAGTCATTCAAAATGTATTTGAAAAAACCATACGTTTTTTTATTGTTCTATTTTTTATATTTTTCAACTTGCGCTCTCTTTCAGTGTTCACTGGTTTATCTACTAGCAGGAACGTATCGAGGCCAGGCAGTGTGCAATACATTTCGAAACGGGCTGTAGAGACCATGCCTTCTCCATCACGTCATAGTAATACTCTGTAAGCTCTGAACCTCAATCCAGTGATTTCGCGACCCCAAATCGGGCTGTAATAATGACAAGCCAGAATCATATGAGAAACAATGAGTGAAGAATCACGGAAGGTACAAAAAGCAGGAGGATCAAGGGATATAAGGTAGGAATGAGTGATGAACAATGTGTGAAGAATTACGGAAGCTACAAAAAGCAGAAGGATCAAGAGATATAAGTTAGGAATGAGTGATGAACACTGAGTGAAGAATTACGGAAGATACAAAAAGCAGGAGGATCAAGAGATAGAAGTTAGGAATGAGTGATGAACACTGAGTGAAGAATTACGGAAGATACAAAAAGCAGGAGGATCAAGAGATATAAGTTAGGAATGAGTGATGAACACTGAGTGAAGATTTACGGAAGATACAAAAAGCAGAAGGATCAAGAGATATAAGTTAGGAATGAGTGATGAACACTGAGTGAAGAATTATGGAAGCTACAAAAAGCAGAAGGATCAAGAGACGTAAGTTAAGAATGAAGGAATGAGTGATGAACACTGAGTGAAGAATTATGGAAGCTACAAAAAGCAGAAGGATCAAGAGACGTAAGTTAAGAATGAGTGATGAACACTGAGTGAAGAATTACGGAAGCTACAAAAAGCAGAAGGATCAAGAGATATAAGTTAGGAATGAGTGATGAACAATGTGTGAAGAATTACGGAAGCTACAAAAAGCAGGAGGATCAAGAGATATAAGTTAGGAATGAGTGATGAACAATGTGTGAAGAATTACGGAAGCTACAAAAAGCAGCAGGATCAAGAGATATAAGTTAGGAATGAGTGATGAACAATGTGTGAAGAATTACGGAAGCTACAAAAAGCAGGAGGATCAAGAGATATAAGTTAGGAATGAGTGATGAACAATGTTTGAAGAATTACGGAAGCTACAAAAAGCAGCAGGATCAAGAGATATAAGTTAGGAATGAGTGATGAACAATGTGTGAAGAATTACGGAAGCTACAAAAAGCAGGAGGATCAAGAGATATAAGTTAGGAATGAGTGATGAACAATGTGTGAAGAATTACGGAAGCTACAAAAAGCAGCAGGATCAAGAGATATAAGTTAGAAATGAGTGATGAACAATGTGTGAAGAATTACGGAAGCTACAAAAAGCAGCAGGATCAAGAGATATAAGTTAGAAATGAGTGATGAACAATGTGTGAAGAATTACGGAAGCTACAAAAAGCAGGAGGATCAAGAGATATAAGTTAGGAATGAGTGATGAACAATGTGTGAAGAATTACGGAAGCTACAAAAAGGAGGATGAAGAGATAGAAGTTAGGAATGAGTGATGAACGTGTCCTAAGGGTAATCATGTGAGTGGAAGTTGACCCAAGGGTAACCACTGGGTATTTAGAACAGCGAGGAGAGGAAACGCCATGAAGTTTACATGTAGATGAGCTGTTGCAAAGCTGCTTCTACATCTGCATGATGTTCTTGTGGATATAGCTGAGAAGATCACAGTGCAGTATTCAAAATCTTCTTTGTAGGACGATTGGTGGCTTCTTTACCTGCTGCGTCAGCTGCCTCCTTGCATTGGATGTCGACCTGAGATGGATAAACTTGACATTTCCTGAACATTTTCGTGTCGCATCTTGAAATATCTCGTGTGTTACACTCACATGACTTTCTCTACTTGCTATACAAACAAACTTCTTACAAAAGATTTTTCCTCTTTCCACATAATAGTAATCGAGATAAACATTAACAGAATGTCCTTATTACTTAGTACCTTATAAGTAGAAGCCATCTAAAGGAATGCGGAATGCTAAACTGATAGTCAAATGTTTTAAAAGCTGTCGTTAATCGATTGTCATTGCAAATCGCTTAATTTGCTTGATCAGGTGTAGAACAAAAGAAAAACTGACACTTGCGTCTGAGAAAGGTATAGGTACCTCAAAATTGAAATTAATAACAAGGAATACCTCAAAAACGGTAAACTCCACGAAAAACATGTGTACGATGTAAATTGTGTATTTTAACGAGGTCTACATTTCTTACATTTTTAGATTTTTTCCATTTTTTACGGCTTACTAGTTATACAAAATTCAGAAAAATTCATCCAGAATAAAGAGATCTTCAGAAAATGTTCCCATAAAATTCAAGATTTACCTTTCATTGGTGATGGAAATGGTCTTAATATGGGTATTTTAATCAAAATCGTTAGAGTCATTTTTTAAGAAAAATGGAACCAAGTTTGGTATTTAACTGTGTTTTCGTTTTTGAGCTAAGCTCTCCACAGACACACACACACAAACACGCATACACGGACCTTCTTCCAGAAATGCTTTCTTTGGATTCAGGGGGACCCAAAACATATATTTCCGATGAAATCTCGGTATCGAATTTTTTGCTGGAATACAATACCGTCTCTATACACTACGTACATAGTAAGTATAGAGAAAGTAAAAATAATGGAAAGGAACAGAGAGAAAGCAATTAGTGGAATAAGGAGAGACATTGGTTCTATTAAAACAAAGGAATCCAGATGAAATGTATTTCCATAGTTACAGTATTAATCAGAAAAAATAGTGCATTTTCGTCTTATACCGAAATGGCCAAGATCTGAATTTTTCCACCGTTTTACAATATTTATTATCAGCCTTGAAGTAATCCTTCATACTCATCTTGTTCTGTTTCAAAACCTTCTTTATCTTCCACATGTCCAGCAACGAAAGTTTTGGTTTATTTCTGGATAATATCCAAGATGCCCCTGTTAAAACAAACAATTTAGCATTAGGTATTGGTTAGGGGATTATATTTAAAACAATATGATGTGTTCCATTCACATGACTTTCTCTACATCTCTGCAGCAAATTATTGTTAGAAAGCTTATTCCTCTATTTATTTCATGCTAGTCGACAAAATATTAGAGGAAATCGTATTAGTACTTACTTCCATGTAAGTAGAAGGAAAATAAGGTAGTACCATATGGTAAAGTGATTGTCAAAACCTGGTTGGTATGTGATTGAACTTCCTTTGTTTGTATGGCCAGAAGTTGACAAGTTCCAGTAAGAGAAAAGTATGAGTATTTAAACAGAAACTAATAACAAGGAATATCTCAAAAATCTGATGGTTCCATTCACATGACTTTCTCTATAATATAACTGCTACAAATTATTCCATTTACTTCATCTAATGGAGCAAAAATTAGCAGTAATTGTCTTATTACTTGCTTCCTTGTTAGTAGAAGCGAAATAAGGGCGTACCATAGGTTAAAGTGATAGTCAAAAGCTGGTTGCTATGTGATTGAAGTGTCTTTGTATGGACACGAGTTCACAAAGCCCTGAATGAGAAATGTATGTCTTTATAGAGGAAAAAAAAAAAAACAAGGAATATCTCAGACACAACCAACTCCACGAAAAAATGTATATGACATAAATTGTGTGTTTTAAGGTGCTCTACATTTGTTGTGTGGTAAGTTTTTGTCCATCGCTTACGGTTTAGCAGTTATGCAAAATTTCCTAAAATTGACCAAGAATAAAGTAGTCTTCAGAGGCTATTCCCAGAAAATTCAAAATAAACATTTTATTTGCCATGTAAATATCTTTAATATACGATATTTTAATCAAAATCGTTAGAGCCATTTGTAGAATATCAAAATATTCGTGATGGGGGTAGTTTGTGATGGGGGGATTTTTCTCAAAATCTTCGTGTCGCATCCCTGGAAGATACTAAAGTTAAATACCAAGTTTGGTATTTTACCGACTTTTGGTTTGAGTTATCGTGTTCACAGCAGACACACGGACACAGGGTCACACACGGACCTTTTTCTGAAAATACTTTTTTTGGATACAGGGGACCCTAAAACTTATATCATAGGTGAAATCTCGGTATCCAATTTTTGGTGGAGTGCAATACCTTCTCTAGACACTATATACATAGCAGGTATAGAGAAAATAAAAACAGTCAACACCACGAAGAAAACATATGATAAATTGTGTGTTTTAACGAGCTCTACATTTTTTGTTATGTAAGTTTTTGTCAATGTCTTACGGTTTACCAGTTATGCAATCTTCTACAAAATTCATCTAGAATAAAGATGTCTTCAGAGGTTCTTCCCAGAAAATTCAAGATATACATTTTATTTATCATTAAATATCTTTTTATACGATATTTTAATCAAAATCGTTAGACCCATTTTTGAGAAAATCAAAATTTTGGATTTTTTTCCATCTAAAGGGTAGTTGGGGTCCACGTCTCATCCTTGGGAAATATTCACTTAAAATACCACATTTGGTATATAAACGACTTTTCATTTTTACGCTAAGCTACCCACAACACACGCACGCACACACACACTGACAGACACAAACGTATTTTTTTTTTTAAAAAATGCTTTCTGTGTATTCAGGTGGTCTCAAAACATATATTTTCGGTGAAATCTCTGTATAAAATTGTTGGGTTTAACACAACACCTTTTCTATACACTATGTAGTTATATAGTACTTGTAAGAAAAGGTGAACATCTGATGTGCTCCATTCACATAATCTTTTCTAGCTGTTCCATATACAAAATATTCTTACAAAAGGATATTTTTCTATCTACATCATGCTAATAGAGATAAATAGAAGAAAGTGTTTTAAGATATAGTTCCGTGAAAGTAGAAACTAAATAAGGAAATAAACTAAGCTAAAGTGAGTCAAATATTTGAAAAGCTGTCGCTATGCTATTGTCTCTGAAATTCGGGTTTCTTTCTATGGCCAGAAGTAAAACAAAAGTAAGATGGAACGGATTAGTGCTTACTGTTAAGAGAAAAGTTTTAAGTATTTTAAAGTGAAGTCAATAACTCTGAAAGGTAAACTCTACAAAGGAGTAAATGACAAATATTGTGTTTTAACGCGGTCTACTTTTTACTTTCTCTATACGCACTGTGGACATAGTGTATAGAGAAGGTATTGCACTCCACCAAAAAATTAGATACCGAGATTTCACCGGAAATATATGTTTTAGGGTCTCCTGTATCCAAAAAAAGTATTTTCAGAAAAAGGTCCGTATGTGTGTGTCGGTGTGTCCGTGTGTCTGTGAACACGATAACTCAAAAACGAAAAGTCGGTAAAATACCAAACTTGGTACTTAAGTTTAGTATCTTTCAGGGATGCGACACGAAGATTTTGAGAAAAATCCCTCCACCCCAACTACTCTTTACATGGAACTTTTTTCGAAAATTTTGATTTTCTCAAAAATGGCTCTAACGATTTTGATTAAAATTTCGTATATTAAAGATATTTACCCAACAAATAAAATGTATATCTTGACTTTTCTGGGAATAGCCTCTGAAGATTACTTTATTCTGGATGAATTTTATGGATTTTTGCATAACTGCTAAACTGTAAGAGATGGAGAAAAACTTAACACACAAAAATTGTAGAGCACCTTAAAACGCAAATTTATCTTATACTCATTTTTTCTTGGGGTTGATCGTTTTTGACATATTACTTGTTTTTGTTTTCAGCTTATAGTTTTCTCATACAGGAATTTGTGAACTCTTGTCCATACAAAGAAAGAAACTTCAGTCACATAGCAACCAGCTTTTGATTGTTAGTTTAGCCTATAGTACTCCCTTATTTCCCTTTTGCTAACAAGGAAGTAAGTAATAAGACTGTGCTAATTTTTTTCTCGATTAGCATAATTAACAATAATAATATGTTGCAGAGAGGTGGAGAAAGTCATGTGAATGAACACATCAGATTTTTTTTTACACTGGGACGCTGATGACGGTTGCTAAACTCGGAGAGAACCATAGAGATCCCTAATATTTGCCTTACCTCATGGGCGCTCCGTTTCACTGTTGCCACTTCGTTCCGTACATCACCAAACCTCTCAGTCACTTGGCAGGGGCTCTTCTTCTAAACCATATTCATCGTTGCTTCTAAAGTCACTGACATTAAAATTGATTATATTTACAAATACACTAGGTGCCAACTGAAACTGTATTGAGAAATGTTTGTTACATTTTGCAACGAGGATGATGTCATTGCTTACGTAGCATGAATATATTGGTAGAGGCAGACAAACCTCTTACCAGATGAGACAGCGCTCTGGCTGTCAGGGATCACTATGGATCTCCCCGAAATTAGTTACGGTCACCGGTGATTGTGGTGAACACTCCTGGATCATGGTGTTTGACACTGCAGTTATTGCTAACTGAAAAATTAGTGAAATGGACTTGAATGAGGAGGAGCTTTTGTTAGTACTTCTAAGCAGGTGAATGGTCAAGACAAAACGTTCATTACATGTAGGTACACCCACTGCTACGTGATCATCTGTAGAGGGCGCGCCATGGCCGAGTGGTTAGATCATTCGATCCCAAGCGACCGCATGTGAGATTTGTGGTGGACAAAGCGGTGCGGGGGCGGGATTTCTCCGGATTCTCCGGTTTCCCCCACCATCGCATTCCACCGGTGTTCCATCTTCATTTCATATATTTCCAGTGTCATCGCCTGTGGTGCTATAATTAGTAAAAGCGTGCGTTAAACACTACCAAAAAATGATCGGCTGGAGAAAGGATTGTTTTTTACTCTGAATGACGATCTGAGACAAGATGCTATATCCCTAATAGCAGGAGGCTTTTCTACTTCGCTTTTAAAAACATCCTTGTTAATCAAATTCAAACTTATGGCTACGATGTGTATTGCCAACGTATAGTAACCGTTTCGCTGTATCACTGTACTCAGAAATGTCTGCCTGTGTTTTGGCGACTCTGCTTGTGATCTGTGTCCCAGAGGGAATACTCAAATTCGAACTAAGGTTCGTTTCACACTGGGACACCGATGACGGTCGCCATTTACGGTCACTAGTGATTGTGGTGAACACTCCTGGATCATTGGTGCCTCACGCTGCAGGTATTGCCAACTGAGAAGTTAGCAGGAGCAGAATAAGGAGCAGGAGCAGTAGCAGTATAGCTTTAGGGCGCACAACTGCAAGTTAAAAGGCATAAAAACCACTAAAATAGAAGTACAACACAAGGGTTAAAACCAGAGAGAGCATAAAAGGGCTACCAAAGCCAGACTAAAACCGAGGGACTAAAAGCACAAGACGGTAAAATTTAAAACCCCGAGATAAAATTAAACCCTACTGTACATCCCGCAGCGGCGGAGAAAATTATAAAGTCCCTCGCAAGCAGCAGGGTTGTCGCCCAGAAGGATAGGGATGTCAGTAGGCAGACATAGGGACGCACGCAGCATAGTAAAAAAGGTGGCACTTCAATAAAAGATGATGCACCGTCAAAGGCTCGTTACACGAAGAACATTAAGGTGCGGGTTTCCCACGTAAAAGATGCTGGTGGCTAAAACGGCAATGCCCGATACGCAGTCACGCTAAAATCACCTCATCGCGGCGACATGCACGCGAGGAGGTAGGCCAGGGGACAGGAAGGTACTTGACCGCTCTCAGTTTGTTGTCACGCACACCGAACCATTCCGTGAACCAGCGCGAAAGAATGGCCCGCCACAGGTGAACACGAACATCACCTGGAGGAACAGTGGTGCTAAAAAAATTAGTCAATAAAATTGCAGCCTTGGCAGCTGTGTCCGCTTGTTCGTTTCCCCTCACTGGTACGTGACCAGGAACCCAAACAAACGACATACTGACACCAGCATCAGCGAGCGAATGCAGGCAATCCTGAATACGCTGTATCAAAGGATGGCATGGATACAGCTCACACAGGCCCTGTAGAGCACTGAGGGAATCACTCCAAATAACAAACTGTCTTTAATCCTGTCCCCGGATAAAAAGAAGAGCCTGATAAATACTAAAAAGTTCGGCGGTAAAAATCGAACATTGCCCCAAAAGATGAAATGTATAAATCCGCGAATTAAAAACGAAAGCACATCCCACACCACGGTCTTCCTTGGAACCATCCGTATAAATAAAACAATGGTTGGGAAACCTGGCCTGCAGCTCTAAAAATGCGGAGCGGAAAACTGAAGGTGGAGTCGTCGATTTCGCATGGATGCCAACCCAAGGTGGAACTGGGTGTCGCAACGTAACCAAGGGGAGAAGGAACATTCCCCCAGTGTAAACACACTCGGTAGGCGAACATCCAAGGTCCGAAGAAGCAGACGAAAACGAACTCCTGCGGGAAGCAAGGCAACCGCGCTGACAGCATATTGACGGTCAAGAAACTCGTCAAAGAATAACCTGAAAGACGGGTGATCTGGCAAGGCAAAGAGGCGGATAGCATCGCTGCAAAAAAGCAGGCCACGCCTATGAGACAGCGGAGGTACAGCATCCTCCGCAGACAAACTAATGACCGGGCTAGTCGGAAACGCACCCACCGCCACACGAATCCCTCGGTGGTGAACTGGGTTTAACCGTCGTAAAATCGAAGGACGGGCCGAAGAGTACACAATGCACCCGTAATCAAGTTTAGAGCGCACAAGCGAACGGTAAAGCTGTAGTAGCAATGCGCAATCGGCTCCCCAGGATGTGCATCATAAAACACGTAAAATAGTAAGTGCACGATCACATCTAGCCTTCAGAGAAGAGATATGGGACGACCAGCTAAGCCAAGAAACTTCACAGTTTCGGCGAAGGGTAGCGGTTCAGTTCCGAGATGTAGAGAAAGCGGTTCGTATGGTTTCCGACACCAGAAGTTGACATAAACTGTCTTCTCGGAAGAAAAACGGAATACATTTGTAACACTCCAAGTATGTATATGGTCAAGACATGCCTATAGGCAACGCTCCAAAAGGCACGTGCGTCGAGAACTGCAATAAATCGCAAAGTCGTCCACAAATAAGGAGGAGATACCAGCAGGAACACAGTCGACAATGGGATTGATGGCGACAGCAAAGAGAGTGTCGCTGAGTACCGACCCTTGAGGTACTCCGTTCTCCTGATTAAAAACATGAGAGCAAACAGAACCCACACACACACACACACTAAACACGTTGTTCATCGTGAACTCCCGGAGGAACACTGGAAGGCGGTCACAGTAGCCCCACATGTGCAATGTACGCAATAAACCAGTCCTCCAGCTTTCTCGAGATCGAAAAAAATGGCCACAGTTTGACACTTCCGAAGAAAACGAGGTGGTCAGTCGAGGAGAGATATCGGCGAAAGTGGCACTGGATACTGCAGAGCAGTTTCTCAGACTCCAACCACCATCTTAACGGCTGTTTATCATGCACTCCATCGCCTTTCAAACAGCACTGGTGAGGGAGATAGGACGGTAACTTGAAGGAAGTCTACGATCCTTTCCCGGTTTTAAAATGGCAACAACGGTGGCATCGCGCCAAGCCGTAGGTTATATAGGCTCAGGAGATAGAGTTTACCATCAGAAAACATGTGCTGAGGCATTGCGATGTGGATACCAACAGGTCCTGGAGCTGAATGCCGAGAAGATGCTAAAGAGGCATCCAGCTCTCGCACGCTAAAAAATGTGTTGCAGCACTCGGTGTCAGAGGACCGGAAAGAGAGACTCTGAGACTCCAGGTCCGCCTTAATGGCACGGAACGCCGGGTCATAATCGGCGGAGCTGGACGCAGTTGCGAACGTGTTACCAAGGGCAACACGGCGGAGCTTCTCCCACACAACAGATGAAAGTGTTGTACGATTAAATGTTTGGACATAAGATGTCCACGAAGCCCGTTTGGTATCTTGAATAATTCGTCGTGCCCGGGCGGGTGTTTGCTTAAAAGTGATCAAATGATCTAGCGTAGCGTGATGGTGAAATACCCGAAGAGCCCTCCGACGAGCACGTATAGCATCGCGGCACTCGGTAGTCCACCAAGGGACCTGTAAGCGTCTAGGAAGACGACCGCGGTATGGACTGCTCGGCCGCGGAGATTACTACAGAGTTGAAATGCTCGACCATTAGGTCAACGGATCCGAACTGGCGGTCGCTGAAAACAACCAGAGCGGAGAAAAGAGCTCAATCCGACTTAGACAGCTGCCAAGTACTCTCACGCGAGGAGGAAATGTTGTGGGAAAGCAAAGTGATGACACAATGGGGAATGATCTCTGGAGTGAGTGTCTGATACTATGTTCCATTGAAAGCGGTGAGCAAGCTGTGCAGAGCAAACTGAAAGATCCAGGTGGGATAGGGTGGCAGAAGAATCGGAAATGTAAGTTGGTTCACCGGTGTTCAAAACAGCGAGACTATGTTGAACGAAAAGGTCAGAAAGAACAGTCCCCCGCGCGCAGGCTTTAGGGGAACCCCATAGGAGATGGTGCGCATTGAAATCCCCCAGCTGAAGAAAAGGTGCCGGGAGCTGCGACAAAAGATGGAGCATGTCAACGGTGCAGAGGATAGATGAAGGTGGAATGTAGACATTACATACAGTAAAGGAGAAACCAAAGAGCAAGTCGGGTAGCGACAGCTTGCAAGGCTGTGGTAGGCGAGATCGGCTGACCGCAGATGTCACTGCGCGTGAGGATCATAACACCTCCATGAGCAGGAGAGCCCTCCTGGGGTGTACCATCAAACCGCATGGAAAGGTATTAGTGCAGGGCAAAAGCATCGTGGGGGCGAAGCTTTGTCTCCTGCAAACACAGAATCAGAGGGTTATAGGAACGTAGTAACAGCTGCAAATCTGCCCTATGCGTACGGATATTCCACGTCAGGAGAGCCATGGAGCACACTTAGAGGTGTGAAAAGTTACCGATTAATCATAATATGAGTTTGCAGCTGGGGTGCAAACGAATGGTGGAAACGAGGAAGTTAAGGTGGGCGTTTCTTGTTCTTTACACTCTTTGTACCCACAAGAGTATAGCCACTTTCGTCGCCGCTCTCCGCTGATGTTCGGGATGCGGAAGATCCCCTACGGCTCGTAGAACGAGAACGGGACTTGGAAGGTTTATTAGTGGCCTTGAGTTTTTTACGACTGCGCTCATGAGGGGCAGCGGCAGATGGTGTCGGTCTAACTAGCGGCTTACGAACAGGTTCTGGAGAGATAGAAATTGAGGCAGTGGGTGCTGTGGATGTAGAAGACAGCAAGATTGTTATGCTTGGCGCCTGCTCTGTTTGCGTACACGCGTCGGCTACGGGAACGGTTTGTAGAGCCACTGAGGAAACAGGAGTGCGGCGGAGAGCAGATGCGTAGCCTAAGATGATCGTAGGCTGCAGTTGTTGGAAGCGACGCAACTCCTGGATGGCGTTTTCCTCGAGAAAACGCGGACACTGCCGGGAGCTGGATGGATGGTTCCCTTTACAATGGACGCAGCAAGGATCTCGGGCACAAGCAGTTTCACTGTGAGCAGGTTAGTCGCAACGTTCACATGCAGCGTCGAAAGTGCACCGACTTTGGGTATGACCAAATTTCTGACACCGAAAACAACGCATGGGATTTGGTACATACGGTTGCACAGCAGCGCGTTCGTAACCACAGTAAAGTGCCTCAGTTAGGGTGGTGCCTTTGAACGTTAGGAATACCGTTCGCAACGCAACCGACTGACCATCAAGTTTACCTACAAGACGGTACGCCTGACATACACCCTGGTCGGAGAGATGGGAAACACTGTCTGCATCTGAAAGACCGTCTAAGCAGGTGAGAAGTTAGTGGAATGGACTCGAGCGAAGACGAAATTTGTTAGTACTTCTAAACAGGAGGAGGATAAGCCAAAACGTTCATTGCATGCAGGTACATCCACTGCTACGTGATCGGCTGGAGAAAGGATTGTTTTAGGCTCTTTATGACGATCTGAGACAAGATGCTGTAGTCATCGTTTTTGATATCCCAAATAGCACGACGACTTTCTACTGCACTTATAAAATCTTCCGTGTTAATCAAATCTAAACTCACGGCTTTAATGTGTACTGTATAATAAATGTGTCGCTGTGTTCAGAAATTACTGCCTGTCTGTTGGCAAATCATCAACGCTGTGTCTGTGATCTGTGTTCCATTGTGAACATCCCAATTCAAAGTAATGTGTGTCCGGCAGTGATTGCTCTGAAGACACGGTTGCGTCACAGTGACTCAGTGAGGTAGTGTAGTATTCTGGAGTGAATGCTCCAATTCAAACGAATGTATCTCTATCAGTGACCGTGAATTGGAGCTTTCACTGCCTCACCGAGACACTGCCGCAGCAGCATGTCACAGTGTTATATTGTCACGAATGTGATTGACGAGTATTTTTAAATTAGCTTATTGTTTAAGTCACATTATTGTAAATGTTTTAGAATTCCATTTTCTTATAAATTTCTGTATTTCTTAACAACCGGATTCTTGGGTTGAATAAGAGGAAGTTTTATGGTTTTCTTTGTTATTATAACCGGATGTGTCTTCCTCTGATTAATGGAACATTTTACCACATTTTGCAACTTATGAGCTTGCGTGGGCTTTCAACCACTTCCCGGAACCTTTGCGACATTTCGTAGGCTAGGACAGACTTTAATCCCAAGCACGTCATATAGGAAGCAGTGTCTTATCTTTTAAATACTGTATTTTGATTGCTGGATTTATTAAGAGCCTGGGCGTAGATTCTGAAGAATCCCCTAGAGACAATTGTCTAGTATAAAATTATCTGGAATCTTGAATTCCGGGCGCTTTTGATTCTCAGTACTTGACAGAGACAGACTCGCTGCCCGAGGGACGTCCAAGACCCCACCCCGGGTCACTGGCTACCATACCGACACACATCTTTCTTCTCGTTCAGCTAATCAACCTAAAAGGTAAGAACATTTTGTTGTATATTAACTATTTTACCAATTCTTGCCTTTGGTATTTGGAATTAGTTCTCGCTCGACACGAAACGCCTGACACGCTTGTCTTGTTTATTGTAATTTATCTTACTATTTTATTGTAAAGTATATTGGCCTTTCGCTATTTGTCAATATATTTATATTATCTGGATTTCCTTTGCGTTGTTATCATTGTTCTACCATCTGCCTTCCTTTTACCACCCTCAAATAGCTATTCCCCACGTTGTAGAAATATGTTCGCGACAATATATTTACCAACAGTCAGTCATTTCTGAGCACAGCTAAACAAATTTTACATTTCACTGCACACATTGCAAACATGAGTCTAGATTTAATTAGTATGAACGATTTTATAAGCGAAGTAGAAAGTCGCCCTGCTGCCTGGGACATTAAAAGCGATGGCTATAGCAACATAGTGGTAAAAAGGAATATGCGGAAAGAAATTATAAATAACTTTGTGCCAGATTTCAATGAGAAGAGCATGGATGAAAATAAACAAAACTTTAATACCATATTTTGCGTACCATAACACTAGCAAAACTTGTTTTCTACCCCTTTGCGAGGCTAGGAGGTTATTACCTTCAAAGACATTTGCATCCCTCGCCCCGTTTATTTTGTGTTACCAAATAGCAAGTGTATCTTTATGCAGTCACAATGCGAGAAGCAAGACAAAATGGATGATTAAAGTACGTTACGCTAAAAAAAAAAAAGAAATAAACGAAAAAAAAAAAAGAATGAGCGCGAAAACCATAAACTCACCCCTACAGGGCAAATGAAGAGAAAATTTAAAAAATAATTTTATTTCAAAATGTTCATAACAAAATTAAGGGCACGCCTTTTGTTAAGGTCTTATTTTCCAAAAATACGGCCCATTTCACTCATCAATCAGTTGGCAATACCTGCGGTGTGGGGCGGTACTGGTGTTCGTATCCCGGGCGCAGGTTATAGTAGTAGGGGAATGATGTGGATATTTGGCTTAGCTCAGGGTTACTCTTTCAGGTTATGGTGAGACACAAGTGCTTTATTAACGAGTCCGGCCTTTTTCCGCGTATACTTCTTAATTTTTTTACTGTGATGTTACACTTTACCCGCACGCTAATGTTATTGTTTCTTAATGTTGAGGCCGTGATTTATTACGTACTATGATCGGTCTTAAAATCACTTAATTCCGTCACAACTAAGGATTACACCACGGAGTCAAATACCAAATCTTGGTCGTGCAGGGGTTCTTCGTCAAGCGCCTTAAAATGTCGCCTGTTCGGCTCCACCACGAATGCTAAATTCCACGTGTTGGTTGTTCGGAGGTTCTTCACAAAGTGCCTCAGAAAGCGTCCCCTTGACCAGCGGAGAGCATTATCTTGCTGTGCCCCGTTAGTTTTCCTTGGGCAGAGCATTCTCATACTTTTCCCTCGGATCAACGCTCTGAGGTAGCGGATCTTGTAACCCGAGCTCGTGCCTTATACGTGTTAAAAGTCTTTGTACCCTTCCCATTTTCGTTGTACATTTATATTTTCTCTTCTAAGAATTTAATTTTGGCCCGGAACAAGACAGGTACTGTCTCAGGTGTCAGACACCAGTGATCCACAATCACTGGTGACCGCAACTGACGACCTTCCCCGGTGTCCCAGTGTGAAACGAACCTTTTGAATTCCAGTGTTCCCACTAGGACCCAGATTTGCCAACAGACAGGCAGTCATTTCTGAGCACACCAAAACATTTACTATACAGTATACATTGTAGCCATGAGTTTATATTTGATTAATAAGGATGCTTTTATAAGTGAAGTACAAAGTCGCCCTGCTATTTGCGATATAAAAAGTATATTGTCTCAGATCGTCATAAAGAGCCTAAAACAATTCTTTCTCCAGCCGATCACATAGCAGTGGATGTACCCACATGTAATGAACCTTTTGTCTTAATTCTCCTCCTGCTTAGAAGTACCAGCAAAAGTTCCTTCTCGTTCGACTCCATTTCACCAACTAATCAGTTTGCAATACCTGCAGTGTCAGATACCAGTGATCCAGGAGTGTTCACCACAGTCACCGGTGATCATCACTGGTGACCGTTAGCACTGTCCCGGTAGGAAAAGATTCAGCAGCACAGCAAATAGAGAACTGTAATAATTATTTGTAATGTTTTCGCTGGAATCAATTTTCTCTAGAAATCCGTATTTTATACTCACCCATCATTTCACGTTTTTCATTTTGAACACAGCAGTATTCAATGAAGAAGTTTCTGGCCAGTTCTAACACATAGCACTGAAGAGGTGGTGCATCTGCAACAAATAATGTTTGTGTTTATTTGTTTTTAGGAAAGTTAAACGTTAGACACACACTTTCTGGAACTTCTACAGTCGAATGGTCAGAGTTCTGGCTTCCCAGACCAGAGATCGAGTTCAAAATCACATTATCTTTTGTCTCGTCCTCTATTGTCTGCAGACTTGGAAGAGCGCATTGTTGCTTCCTATTGAAAATCAATAAAAACTAACAGTTAAATCTAACGTGTTCACTCAAATTACTTTCTCTACTCACTCTTCAACAAAATGTTCTTCTAAAACGCGTAATTTTTCTATTAATATATGTTTTATTTTTTGTAGCTTAACATCCTTTAACCTGCTTGGTCATATCGGACGATGAATGAAATTGGTGAAATAATGGTCCAATGACCTCGGGGTCTGTGGAGCCTAAAGTTACTCATCTTTCGTCTTCTCAGGATAAGAGAAAATACCGAGAAAAAAATCTACTGTGTTCCATTCAAATGACTTTCTCTACATCTCTGCAACAAACTATTCTATTTACTTCATCTAATCGAGAAAAAATTAGCAGAAATAGTCTTATTACTGTTTTCCTTGTAAGTAGAAGCGAAATAAGGAGAACCATAGGTTAAAGTGATACTCAAAACCTGGTTGCTATGTGACTGAAGTTCCTTTGTTTGTCTGGACAAGAGTTGACAAATTCGAGTATGAGAAAAGTATGTCTTACAAAGATGAAACCAATAAAAAGGAATATCTAAAAAATGATCAACTCCACGAAAAAAATGTGTATGACATAAATTGTGTGCCTTAAAGTACTCTACATTTTTTGTATGTCCATCTCTTACGGTTTAGCAAATGTGCAAAATTTCGTAAAATTCATCCAAAATAAAGAACCTTCAGAGGCTATTCTCAGAAAATTCAAGAAATACATTTTATTTGTCAGGTAAATATCTTTATTATACGATATTTTAATCAAAATCGTTAGAGTCATTTTTTTAGAAAATCAAAATTTTCTAAAAAAATCCCATGTAAAGGGTAGTTGAGGGTGGGGGGATTTTCTTTAAAATCTTCGTGACGCATCCTTGGAAGATACCAAACCTAAATACCAAGTTTGGTTTTCAACGGACTTTTCGTTTTTGAGCTATGCTGCCCACACACACACACACACACACACACTTACAGACAGACACAGACAGACAAACACACACACGGAAATTTTTCTAAAAATGCTTTTTTTGGATGCGTCTCAAAATATGTATTTCCGTTGAAATCTCGGTATCGAATTTTTGGATACAATACAATAACTCCTCTATACACTATGTACATAGTGTGTTTAGAGAAAGTAAGAAACCTTATCCGGGTAATTCACCCTAAACGAAATTCGAACTCGCGACCAGTTGAATATGAGGCAAATACGCTACCACCACACTACCCAGGCGCGCAACGTTATACTTTCTCTACTTGATGCGATACCAAGAATTCACCATAAATACGTGTCCGTGTCCGTGTGTGTGAACTCGATAACACAAAAACGAAATGTCGGTAAACTACCAAACTTGAAATTTTAGCTTAGTAATCTTCAAGGGATGCAACACGAAGATTTTTGAGGAAAATTTCCGCGCCGCTAACTACCGTTTGTATGGAAAAATTGTAGAACATTTTTATTCTCTTAATAATCTCTAGCGATTTTGATTAAAATACATACAGTATATTAAATATATTTACATGCCAAATAAAAATGTATATCTTTAATTTTCAGGGAATAGCTTCTGAACCCCTCTTAATTCTAGAAAAACGAAATGCCGGTTAACTACCAAACTTTGTATTTAAGCTTAGTATCTTCCAGAGATGCGACACAAAGATTTTGAGGAAACTACGATTTGCATTGAAAAATGTTCGAACATTTTTATTTTCTGGAACGATTTTGGTTAAAATGTCGTATATTAAATAAATTTACATGTCAAATACATAAACATGTATATCTGTGATTTTTTGGAAATAGCCTCTGAACCGTTCTTCATTCTGGATGACTTTTGCACTATTGGCAAACCCTAATAATAAACTAAAACCTTTGGTTATCATCAAAACAAACAATCATATCCAGGTTTATCGTGGAGTTGACAATTTTCGAGATATTTCTTTTATTGATTTCAGTTTTAAAATACTTATACTTCTCTTAGACAAGAAGACGCCAGTGTTTTTTTACTTTTTCGATAAGTACCATGTACATAATGTATAGAGAAGGTATTGTAATACACTCAAAAATTTCGATACCAAGATTTTACCGGAAGTACATGTTTTGGGTCCCCCTGAATCCAGAAAGAGCATTTTTGGAAAAAGGTACATGTGTGTGCATGTGTGTGTCTGTGGACAGCATAGCTCATAAAAGAAATGACTGTTAAATACCAAACTTGATATTTAAGTTTGGTATCTTCCAAGGATGCGAAACGATTTTCAAGAAAGCCCCCCCCCCACTCCCAACTATCCTTTTCATAGAAGCTTTTTCGAAAATGTTGATTTTCTCAAAAATGGCTCTAACGATTTTGATTAAAATATCGTATATTAAATATATTTACATGACAAAGAAATGCATATATTGAATTTTCTGGAAATACCCCCTGAAGACTACTTCATGCTGTATGACTTTTACGGAATTTTGCATAACTAATTAACCGTAAGAGATGGACAAAAACTTACCACACAAAAATGTAGAGCACGTTAAAATATACAATTTATGTTATATACATTTTTTACGAGGAGTTGGTCATTTTTGAGACATTCCTTGTTTTTGGTTTCAGCTTTGAAAAACATACTTTTCTCATACAGGAATGTGTCAACTTCTGTCCATACAAACATGGAACTTCAGTCACATAGCAACCAGCTTTTCACAATCACTTTAACCTATGGTACTCCCTTATTTCGTTTCTACTTACAAGGAAGCAAGTAATAAGACCATTTCTGCTCATTTTTTCTCTATTAGAACGAAATATATGAAAGCATTGGCTTTTTAACAATAATTTTTTGCAGATATGTAGAGAAAGTCATGTGAATGGAACACATAGGATTTTTTTTTTTTTTTTACAAAGAAACGAATTTCAATGGCAATCGCTTATCGGCAAGGTTTTAGACATTTGACAATCGCTTAAGCATAGTGCTTCATTTAGTTCCCTTCTACTTATAAGGAACTAAGTAATAAGAAAATTCTGCCAATGCTTATCTCGATTAGTGTGGTGTAGAAAGAAGAATAATATTTTATAAGAAGTTTGCAGAACAGCTAGAGAAGGTCATGTAAGTGTAACAATCTGATCTTTTACTTTTCTACGCGTACTAGGGGCATATGTAGTGTATAGAGAAGGTATTGTAATGCAGCCAAAAATTCGATACCGAAATTTCATGGAAAAACGATTTTTAGAAAAAATGCTGCGTGTGTGTGCGGGTGTGTGTCTGTGGACAGCATAGCTCAAAAATGAAAGATACCAAACTTAAATATTAAGTTTGGTATCTTTCAGGGATGCAAAACGAAGATTTTCAAGAAAAAACCCCACCCCCAACTAAAAAATTTTGAATTTTTTTTCTCAAAAATGGCTGTAACGACTTTGATTAATATTTCGTATATTAACGACACTTAAATGACAAACAAAACATACAGGGTGTTTGAAAACGACACCAAACGAAGGTGTGGTCCATGTTAGTCATACCTTACGTGATACATGAATATCATTTTTAGCTCTAAATTCGTCACATACAAAAACTGCTATAAAATCACCATTCAGTTCCAGGACAACCGGACAGTGATGTGACTCGATACGATCCCCCACCCAAAAATTTCTAATTCTGCCAATTAAACCCTGACTTACTAAAATAAAATCTATTACACTACCCCCATTTTCATTCATGAAAGTGAGTTCTCCCTCTCGATCCTCACCGTACTTGCCATTCATTATTTCTGAAGAGAAGGCATCACAGAAAGCAAGTAATTGTCTGCCCTCCCCATTAATAAAACTATCGTTGCTCTTTCGTTGACCTTCGCGGAATTCCTCCCCTCATTGATGACCCCCCGTTAGAGAAATATTCTCCCCTCCTAACCTCGCATTAAAATCTCCTAAGAGAATTAATTCAGTTCCTGGAAACTTTTCCTGTAACTGCACTAACGTTTCGGTTAAGTCACTGAAGAAATTCCTGTTTGCATACTTGGACGTTGATGGCTGGTTGTATAATCCTATAACTATTATTTGTACTCCCCCCTGTGCCAAAGATACAGCAATCACCCCTTCCAAACTGATTTCCAATTTAGTTATCTCAGCCTCCAGCTCAGACCTGAATGAAACTGATACCCCTCCTGGCCACCTTCCCCTCCTTCCCCGTGTCTCCCTTCCCCTACTACGTACGGTCTGTTGAAATTCTATATATGATATTGCTATATTAATAAATACACTTATTCATTTATTCATTCATTCATAAAATCACCATGGATTAGTCAGTCGTACATAACCAAAGGGCGCGTACCTGGTCCACTCCAAGAGAGATGCCGGTTGGTAGTGAAGGTCCCATTCGCGTAGTGTAGGCGTGGTTTGATAGACAGGCCAGCGCCGCACAGGTCATCTTAGTAATAAAAAACTAGTAAGTTCTGAGGTTGTTTACGTGACGTATGACAACCGCAGTTCCTTCACTGCCTAATCCCAAATGTGTGCGATTTTTAAACACATAAAACTTTAAACAAAAGAGTTTGAAAGTTGTGACATCAAGTTTCGGACAAGTCAAAGTGTAACCTAATCGAATGCTATCTTCGTTTGGTATCGATTTGAAACTCTCTGTATATCTTGAATTTTCCGGGAATAGCCGCTGAAGACTACTTTGTTCTGGATGAATTTTACGGAATTTTGCATATCTGGTAACCGTAAGAGATAGACAAAACTTACCATACAAAAAATGTAGAGCATGTTAAAACACACAATTTATGTTATATACATTTTATTCATGGAATTAGTCATTTTTGAGACATCGTTTATTTTTAGTCCCAGCTTAGAAAAGTATACCTTTCTCATACAGAAATTTGTCTTCTGCTGTCCATATATACTTCAGTCACATAGCAACTAGCTTTTGACTATCACTTTAGCCTGTGGTACTCCCTTATTTCCTGTTTACTTACAAGGAAGCAAGGAATAAGACTATTCCTGCCAAATTTTTGGTCAATTAGCATGAAGTTAAAAGAAGCATAAGGTATTTAACAATAATTTGTTGCATAGATGTAGAGAAAGTCATGTGAATGGAACACATCAGATTATTTTTAAGTAAATGTCCAGAATTTATTCACCGGATGCCCGCAGCAGACCTTCCAAACGAGGAAAGGTTCGTTAGATGGCATGAAAACGTTAAGTACTAACATTCCCACAAGCGGCAACAATTATTACAATGGCCGCTGACAGACTTTCGTTTTTTTATAAGTATTTATATTTTACTTACTAAGAATACCGACCATCTTGAATTGTCCTTCGCCGTTGATTGTAACGTTTCCCAGCGATTCCGCTATTTTCCCAGAGCTGTGAACAAACATAAAGGAAAATATTCAAAACACTTGCTTCAAAGAGTTCCTAAGGTAAATACGAGTATAATGGAAATGTTGAATAAATATTTATATGACCAGTATTCGTGTATTTTTACTTCCTCTAGCACGTATTCATTGTACATACGTGTGATAAAAGAATGTGATGTGTACCATTCACATGACTTTCTCTATATCCCTGCAACGAATTATTCTTAAAAAGCTTATGCTTCTATTTACTTCATGCTAATCTAGAAAAATTAGCAGAAATAGTCTTATTACCTTCTTCCTTGTAACTAGAAACGAAATAAGGAGTATCATAGGTTAAAGCGATAGTCAAAAGCTGGTTACTATGTGACTGAAGTTTCTTTGGTTGTATGGACACGAGTTGACAGATTCCTGTATGAGAAAAGTTAACATTTTCGACCCTGAAAACAAAAACAAGGAATATCTAAAAAACGATCAGCTCCAAGAAAAAAATGTATACAGCATAAATTGTGTGTTTTAATGTGCTCTACATTTTTTGTGTAGTAAGTTTTTGTCTATCTCTTATGGTTTAGCAGTTACACAAAATTCCGGAAAATTCACTCAGAATAAAGTAGTCTTCAGAGGCTATTCCCAGAAAATTAAAAATATACATTTTATTTGTCGGGTAAATATCTTTAATATACGATATTTTAATCAAAATCTTTAGAGCCATTTTTTAGAAAATCGAAATTTTCGAAAAAAGTTCCATGTAAAGGGTAGATTAGGACGGGGGGATTTTTCTCAAAGTCTTCGTGTCGCATCCCTGGAAGATTTTAAACTTAAATACCAAGTTGTATTTTACCGACTTTTCGTTTTTGAGTTATCGTGTTTTCAGACACACGGACACACTGACACACGGACACACGGACACACACACTCACGGACCTTTTTCTGAAAATGCTTTTCTTAGATAAAGGGGTGAAATTTCCGGTGAAATCTCGGTATCAAATTTGTTGGTGGAGTGTAATACCTTCTCTATACACTATTTACATAGTTCGTATAGAGAAAGTAATAAGAGAATTTGTTTAATTTCGCGGACTTTATGCAAATGGCTTTCAAAACCTTGTTTTACTCTCTCTAGCCCGCAAGTACAAAGTACATAGCGCATATTACACCCAAAAATTTGATGTCAAGATTTCAACACATCATCTGAGTCAGAAAAAAAGTATTTTTAGAAAGAGGTCCGTGTGTGTCGGTGGAGAACATAGCTAAAAAATTAAAGGACCGTTAAATACCCAACTTGGTATTTAGGTTTGGTATTTTACAAGGATGTGACACAAAGATTTTCAAGAAAATGCCCCCATCACAAATTACCCTTTACATGGAAAAATTTTAGAAAATTTTGATTTTCTCAAAAATGGCTCCAACGATTTTTATTAAAATCCCGTATATTAAAGATATTTATATCCCAAGCAAAATGTATATCCTGAATTTTCTGAGAATAGCCTCTGAAGATCTGTTTATTCTGGTTGAAAATTGCCGAATTTTACTTAACTGCTAAACCGCAAGAGAGAGAATATACTTAGTAACAAAAGATGTAGATCTTGTCAAAATACACAATTTATATCCTTTACGCTATTATTGTGCAGGTAGCCGTTTACAAGATATTCCTGGTGGTTGGTTTCAATTGTGAAGTACTTATATTTTTCTCATACAGGAAGTGTCCGTTTTTCATTTGTTCTACTCGTGGCCAAACAAAGAAGCTATGTGTAATGACAATAACGACAGCTTTTAAAACATTTGAATATCACTATAGCTTGGCGCATTCCTTTACCTTCTACTTATAAAAAACTAAGTAATAAGAACATTGTGTTTAAGTACCTACTCTAAAATTAAATGAATCAAAGGAATATATCGGAAATGGCTAGCCTTACAAAAAATCTGATGTGTTACACTCACATGACTTTCTCTAGCTGTTCTACAAACTTTATACATAAGCTTCTTCTTTCTGCAACTTGCTAATCGTGCAATGTTCGTATTATTTAGTTCCGTATAAGTAGGAAGAAAATAAGGAAATACACTAGGCTAAACCAATAGTCAAATGTTTTAAAAGCTGTCGTTATGCGATTGTCATTACAAATCGCTTCTTTTCTTGTCCAGGAGTAGAACAAAAGAAAAACGGACACTCTCGTCTGAGAAGAGTATAAGTACTTCACAACTGAAACTAATAACAATGAGTACCTCGAAAACGGTAAGCTCCACGAGAACAATGTATATGATATAACTTGTGTATTTTAACAAGACCTAAATTTGTTGTATAGTAAGTTTTTGTCTATCTCTTACGGTATGCTAGTTATGCCAAATTAAGGAAAAGTCATTCAGAATAAACAGGTCTTCAGAGGCTATTCCCAGAAAATTCAAGATATACATTTTATTTGTTAGGTAAATATCTTTAATATATGATATTTTAATCAAAATCGTTAGAGCCATTTTTAAGAAAATCAAAATTTTCGAAAATAGTTACATGAAAGGGTAGTTTGGGGTGAGGGGATTTTTCTCAAAATCTTGGTGTCGCATCCCTGGAAGATACTAAACTTATATACCAAGTTTGGTATTTTAGCTACCTTCTCTATATCTCTATAAATTATTATTGTTAATAAGCTTATCTTTTATTTATTTCATGCTAATCCAGAAAAATTAGCGGAAATAGACTTATTTCTTGCTTTATTGTAAATAAAAGAAAAATAAGGAAGACCCATAGGTTAAAGTGAAAGCCAAAAGCTGGTTGTTATGTGACTGATGTTCCTTTGTTTGTATGGACAGGAGTTGACAAATTCCTGTATGGAAATGGAAATGGCGTGTTATTTATGGACGCTCTTTAACTGCTTTGGTTCTCAGCGACCAATTCTATATTGGGCGTGAAAGATCGCTTAATTTTGCTCAGAGGCCTCTCTTATCAGGCTTGAGGTTCTTTTACGTGCCGTAAATCTACGACACGGGACCCACGGCTTTACTTCCCTTCCGAAGGAAACCATGCTAAGGATTTTTACACCCGAAAAAACCATCGTCCTCCGCCAGGTTTGAACCCGCGACCTTGGGTATATGAAGTCAGCATGGTAAGGCATTACACCACGGAGGGCGACAAATTCCTGAATGAGAAATGTATAAGTTTTTCAAAGCTGAAACCAAGAAAATGGAATATCTCAAAAACGATCAACTCGACGAAAAAAATGTATATAACATAAATTGTGTGTTTTAACGTGCTCTACATTTTTTGTCCGATAAGTTTTTGTTCATCTCTTACGGTTTAGTAGTTATGAAAAATTCATCCAGAAGTCTTCAGAGGCCATTACCAGAGAATTCAAAATATACATTTTATTTGTCAGGCAAATAGCTTTAATATGCGAAGTTTTAATCAAAATCGATTAGAGCCATTTTTGAGAATATCAAAATTTTCGAAAAAAGTTCCATGTAAAGGGTAGTTGGGGGTGGGGGATTTTTTCTCAAAATCTTCGTGTCGTATCCCTGGAAGATACTAAACTAAATAACAAGTTTGGTATTTTACAGTCTTTTCGTTTTTGAGTTATCGTGTTCACAGACATACGGACACATGGACACACGGACCTTTTTGTGAAAATGCTTTTTTACTTTCTCCATACGCACTATGTACATAGTGTGTAGAGAAAGTATTGCACTCCACCAAAAATTCGATACCGAGATTTCACCGGAAATATATGTTTTAGGGTCCCCAATATCCAAAAAAAGCATTTTCACAAAAAGGTCCGTGTGTGTGTGTGTGTGTGTGTGTCCGTGTGTCCGTGTATCTGTGAACACGATAACTCAAAAACGAAAAGTCGGTAAAATATCAAACTTGGTATTTAAGTTTAGTAACTTCCAGGGATGCAACACGAAGATTTTGAGAAAAACCCCCCACCACCAAATACCCTTTACATGGAGCTTTTTTCGAAAATTTTGATTTTCTCAAAAATGGCTCTAACGATTTTGATTAAAATTTCGGATATTAAACATATTTACCTGACAAATGAAATGTATATCTTGAATTTTCTGGGAATAGCCACTGAAGAGTAGTTTATTCAGGATGAATTTTACTAAATTTTGAATAACTGCTAAACCGTAAGAGATGGACAAAACTTACTACACAAAAAATGTAGAGCATATTAAAACACACAATGTGTGTGGAGTTCGTCGTTTTTGTGACATTCCTCATTTTTGGTTTCTGCTATGAAAAACGTATACTTTTCTCATACTGGAACTTGTCAACTCCTATCCATATAAACAAAGGAACTTTATTGACATAGCAACCAGCTTTTGACTATCACTTTAACCTACGATTGTCCCTTATTTCGCTTCTACTTACAAGGATACGAGAAATAAGACTTTTTCTGCTAATTTTTTTATCTGATTAGCATAATGTAAATAGAATTATAAGTTTTTTAAGAATTATTTGTTGCAGGGATATGGAGAAAGTCATGTGAATGGTACACATCGGATTGTTTGGATATTGGGGACCTTAAAACATATATTTCCGGTGAAATGTCGGTATCGACTTTTTTGGTGGAGTGCAATACCTTCTCTGTACACTATGTATATAGTGCGTATAGAGAATGTAAAAATTGTTGATGGACAATGTATCTTACAATTTAGATGAAATTTTTAATACTAGAATTGTTATATGACTGACTCTTATTTGTATATATTATTTTGACCATGTCTATTGTACTAATGTACCTAATGACTAAACAACTAAGTACCCCTAGCGCATTCCTTTAGCTTCTACTTATAAGGAACTAAGTAATAAGAACATTGTGTTTAAGTGCCCACTTTAAAATTAAATGAATAACAGGAATTCCTCGGAAATGGCTATCCTTACAAAAAATATATTATATAAGGAATACACGTTATGAGCATCCTGAATCCAAAACAGTATTTTTAGAAAAAAAAGGCAATGTGCGTCTGTGTGAATGTATGTGTGTGGACAGCATGTCCGAAAGACGAAAATTCCATTAAATACCTAATTTGTTATTTAAATCTAGTATCCGGCAAGGACACGACACGAAGATTTTGAAGAAAATTACGCACCCGCCAAAAAGTACGTTCTTTTCAAAAACAGCTCCATACGCACTATGTACATAGTGTACAGAGAAAGTATTGCACTCCACCAAAAATTCGATACCCAGATTTCACCGGAAATATATGTTTTAGGGTTCCCAATATCCAAAAAAAAGCATTTTCACAAAAAGGTCCGTGTGTGTGCGTGTGTGTCCGTGTGTCTGTGAACACGATAACTCAAAAACGAAAAGTCGGTAAAATACCAAACTTGGTATTTAAGTTTAGTATCTTCCAGGGATACGACACGAAGAGTTTGAGAAAAATCCCTCCACCCCCAACTACCCTTTACATGGAACTTTTTTCGAAAATTTTGATTTTCTCAAAAATGTCTCTAATGATTTTGATTAAAATTTCGGATATTAAACACATTTACCTGACAAATGAAATACATATCTTGAATTTTCTGGGAATAGCCCATGAAGAGTAATTTATTCTGGATGAATTTTACTAAATTTTGAATAACTGCTAAACCGGAGATGGACAAAAACTTACTACACAAAAAATGTAGAGTACTTTAAAAAACACAATTTATGTTATATACATTTTTTTCGTGGAGTTCGTCGTTTTTGTGACATTCCTTATTTTTGGTTTCTGCTATGAAAAACGTATACTTTTCTCATACTGGAACTTGTCAACTCCTATCCATATAAACAAAGGAACTTTATTGACATAGCAACCAGCTTTTGACTATCACTTTAACCTACGGTTGTCCCTTATTTCGCTTCTACTTACAAGGAAGCGAGTAATAAGACTACTTCTGCTAATGTTTTCTGATTAGCATAAAGTAAATAGAACTATAAGCTTTTTAAGAATTATTTGTTGCAGGGATATGGAGAAAGTCGTGTGAATGGTACACATCAGATTTTTAAAATAACGTATATTAAAGATATTTACGCGACACATAAAATGTATATCCTGAAGTTTTGCGGATGTCCTCTAAAGACCTCATTCAAGATGAATTTGCATAACTGTTAAAACGTAAGAGATAGAAAAAAACTCTCACAAAAATTTAGGCTCGTTAAAATACACATTATGTCATATCAAATATCTGTATAGTTAAATGTTTTAGTGATATTTCTTTTTATTTATTTATTTTATTAATCTTAAACCTGGTTGGTCATATCGGATGATGAAGGAAATCGGTGGAATGTTGCTCATGTGATCTCGGGATCCATGGAGCATAAAGTTATTTGGCATTTGTCTTCCAGAACGGGAAAACCCCGAAAAAACCTTATCCGGGTAACTCATCCTACACGAGATTCGAGCCCGCGAGGCAGATAAGCTACACAGGAAGGTTATTGGTTTCTTTAACTTTTCTCAACTCAAACTCTTGAACATACAAAGTAACGGATTATCATATCACAGCAACCATCTTTTAAAAATTTTGACTATCTTACAAGCACACAAGTACTAACAAAATTTATGCTCTTGTTTAACTAGATTAGCATAACGTAGATAGAAGAATAAGCTTTCAACACTAATTTGTTACACAGATGTAGAGAAAGTCATGTGAATTAAAAACATCAGATTTTTTTTCTAGTATTTACTAGAACTCTATCATTTATATCGATTTTTGCGATCGGTTACTTTTGTATTTTTATTGTATTTAGTTTCTCTACACGTATTACGTACACAGTGTATAGGGAAAGTATTGTTAAATACCAAAAAAGTCGATACCGAGATTTGAAATGAAATAAATGTTTTAGAACCCCTTGAATCAAAAAAAAAAAAAAAATAGAAAAAGGTTCGTGTAAGTTTGGTATCTTCAAAGAATGCGACGAAAAGATTTTCAAGAAAATCCGCCCACCCCAAACTACACTTTACATGGAACATTTTTCGAAAATTATGATTTTCTCGAAAATGGGTGTAATGGTTTTGATTAAAACGCCGTAAGTTTAAGATTTATTATGCCAAACAAAATATATATCCTGAATTTTCTGGAAATAGCCTCTGAAGAACTCTTCATTCTGGATGACTTTTGTATAACTGGAAACCATAAGAGATAGACAAAAGCTTACCACAAAAAATGTAGATCTACTTAAAACACACAATTTATGTCATATGCATTTTTTTCGTGGAGTTGGAAGTCTTCGAGATATTCCTTATTACTGGTTTCAGTTTTAAAATACTTCAAATTCTCTCATACAGGAACTTGTCAAAGAAACGGACTTCAATCCCATAGCAACCACATTTTAAAACATTTGACTGTCGGTTTAGCTTAGTGTATTCCCTATCCCTCCTACTTATAAGGAACTAAGCAATATTGTGATCTGATGAACAATAAGTTTTTTAACAATAATTTGTTATAGAGACGTACAGCATGGAACACAGCAGATGCTGTTTATTTTTATAGCTTTTAACGCCCGCTGTCAACTACTGTGGCACCGCAGGCGATATTTTTATTATAAAATCACAGCTTGGTTACCGACTACATCAAAATTCCGTCTTTAAAAAATATGCTGTGTTCCATTCACATCACTTTCTCTATATTTCTGCAATAAATTATTTTTAAAAAGCATATACTTTATTTACTTCATGCTAATCAGTAAAAAATTAGCAGAAATAGCTTTATTACTTGTTTCCTTGTAAATAGAAGCGAAATAAGGGAGTACCATAGGTTAAAATGATAACCAATAGCTGGTTGCTATGTCACTGAACTTCCTTTGTTTGTATGGACAGCAGTTGTCAAATTCCAGTATGGGAAAAGTATAAGTTTTTCATAACAGAAACCAAAAATAAGGGATGTCTCCAAACCGGCGAACTCAACGATAAAAATGTAAACATAAATTGTGTGTTTTAACGTGTTCTACATTTTTTGTGTAGTAAGGTTTTGTCCATCTCTTACGGTGTAGCAGTCATTCAAAATTCAGTAAAATTCATCTGGAATAAAGTAGTCTTCAGAGGCTATTCCCAGAAAATTCAAGCTAAACCTTTTATTTGTCAGGTAAATATCTTTAATATACGAAAGTTTAATAAAAATCGTTAGAGCCATTTTTGAGAAAATCAAAGTTTTCGAAAGAAGTTCCATGTAAAGGGTAGTTGGGGGTGGGGGATTTTTCTCAAAATCTTCGTGTCGCATCCCTGGAAGATACTGAACTTAAATACCAAGTTTGGTATTTTACCTGCTTTTCGTTTTTGAGTTATCGTGTTCACAGAAAATGGACACACGGACACACGCACACGTATCTTTTTCCGAAAATGCTTTTTTTAGATAAAGGGGACCCTAAAACATATATTTCCGGTGAAATCTCCGTATCGAATTTTTTGGTGGAGTGCAATACCTTCTCTATACACTATGTACATAGTGCGTATAGAGAAAGTAAAAAGCTAATGCATCTATTTACTTCATGCTAATCGAGAGGAAAAAATAGCAGAAATATTCTTATTACTTGTTTCCTGGTAAGTAGAAGTGAAAAAAGGTAGTACCATAGGTTAAAATGATAGTCAAAAGCTAGTTGCCATATGACTGAACTTCCTTTGTTTGTTTAAGCAGCAGTTGACAAATTCTTGTATGAGAAAAGTATAAGTTGATCAAAGCTGAAAATAAAAACAAGGAATATCTTAAGAACCATCAACTCCATGACAAAAATGTATATAACTTAAATTGTGTGTTTTAATGTGCTCTAGATGTTCTGTGTTGTAAGTTTTTGTCCATTACTTACGGTTTAGCAGTTATGAAAAATCCGTTAAATTCATCCAAAATAAAGTAGTCATCAGAGGCTATTCCCAGAATATTCAAGATATACAGTTTATTTGTCAAGAAAATATCTTAAATATAGCAAATTTTAACCAAAATCGTTAGAGCCATGTTTAAGAAAATCAAAAATATCGAAATTTTTTACATGTAAAGGGTAGTTTGGTGTGGGGAGATTTTCTTGAAAATCTTCGTGTCGTATCCTTGGAAAATACTATAACTTAAGTACCAAGTTTGGTTTTTAACGGTCTTTTCATTTCTGAGCTATGCTGCCCACAGACACACACACACACACACGGACATTTTTTTATAAATGCTTTTTTTTTTAATTCAGGGGGTCTCAAAACATGTATTTCCGGTGAAATTTCGGTTTCGAAGTTTGGGTGCAATAAAATACCTTCTCTATACACTATGTACATAGTACGTATTGAGAGTGTAAAAGGAATGAAATTACCTTTTGTTGTAAGCGGAGACAAAGGAGTTGAACATCTTTTCGTTTCCTGGCACGTTCCAGAGAATAAAGTCATCACAGCTGAGATTAGCACATAAAAGTGGATTGCTGCAATACTGTACCCTATAATATCCATTCATTTTCTGTAACATTTATAAAGTACATTAGCCTTTGAAAGCTGTTGGAAATGATATATCTTACACTAAAAAATCTGATGTGTACCATTCACATGACTTCCTCTATATCCCTGCAACAAATTATTCTTAAAAAGCTTATATTTCTATTTACTTTACGCTAATCAAAAAAAAAAGCAGAAATAGTCTTATTACTTGCTTCCTTGTAAGTAGAAGCGAAATAAGGGACTACCATAGGTTAAAATGATACTCAAAAGCCGGTTGCTATGTCACTGAAGTTCCTTTGTTTATATGGATAGGAGTTGACAAGCTCCTGTATGAGAAAAGTATAAGTTTTTCATAGCAGAAACCAAAAATAAGTAATTCACGAAAAAATGTATCAAACATAAATTGTGTGTTTTAACGTGCTCTACTTTTTTGTGTAGTAAGTTTTTGTCCATCTCTTACGGTGTAGCAGTTATTCAAAATTCAGTAAAATTTATCCAGAATAAACTACTCTTCAGAGACTATTTTCAGAAAATTAAAGATATAGATTTTATTCCTCCGGTAAATAACTTTAATACACGAAATTTTAATCAGAATCGTTAGAGTCATTTTTGAGAAAATCAAAGTTTTCGGAAAAAGTTCCAGGTAAAGGGTAGTTGGGGGTGGGGGGATTTTTTTTCAAAATCTTCGTGTCGTATCCCTGGAAGATACTAAACTTAAATACCAAGTTTGGTATTTTAGCTACTTTTCGTTTTTGAGTTATCGTGTTCACAGACACACGGACACACTGACACAAGGACACACACACACACACACGCGGATCTTTTTGTAAAAAATGCTTTTTTTTATATTGGGGACCCTAAAATATATATTTCCGATGAAATCTCGGTATCGAATTTTTGGGTGGAGTGCCATACCTTCTCTATACACTATATACATAGTGCGTATAGAGAAAGTAAAAATCTGATGTGTTCCATTCACATGACTTTCTCTCTGTATTGCAAGGACCTGACAAATTCCCGCATGAGAAAAGCTGAAGCATTTTAAAACTGAAATCAATAACAAAGAATGCATTTCGCATCAAATGCGTTTTAACGAGATTTACATGTATTGCGTAGTAACATTTTGTCCTCGTCTTGCGATTTATTAGTTATGTAAAATTCAGCGAAATTCTTCAGTTTATTCCCAGAAAATTCAAAATATAAATTTTATTTGTCATGTAAATATCTTATCGTACCTAATTTTAATCAAAATCGTTAGAGCCATTTTTGAGAAACTTTCGAGAATTTTTCCACGTAAAGGGTAGCTTTGGGTGGAGTGATATTCCCTAAAATCTTCGTGTCGCATTCTTGGAACTTACTAATCTTAAATAACAAGTTTGGTATTTTACCAACTTTTCGTGTTTGAGTTATCTGTTCACAGACACACGAACCTTTTTATAAAAAGGTGAAATCTCGGGATCAAATTTTTGAGTGGAGAGCAAAACCTTCTCTGCCTACGTTCTATGTAGCTACAAAACCTTCCTATTCTTCTATACCACGCCTATTCTTGTATATACTTCATACTAATCGAAAGAAGCATTAACAGAATTAATCTTATACTTGCTTCCTTGTAAATATAAGGGATGCAATGGGATACACTAGACTGGGCTGGTCGCTATGTGATACAATTCAAATCCCCTTCTCTTTGCAGGACGAGGATGAAAAAAAGAATCTGATGAATTGCATTCACAGATGTTTCTCTAGCTGTTCCACAAACAAACTTTTCATAAAAAGTATGACGTGTACCATTCACATGACTTTCTCTATATCTCTGCAACAATTTATTCTTAAAAATCTTGTACTTCTATTTACTTTATGCTAATCAGAAAAAATGAGCAGAAATAGTCTTATTACTTGCTTCCTTGTAAGTAGAAGCGAAATAAGGGAGTACCATAGGTTAAAATGATACTCAAAAGCTGGTTGCTATGCCACTGAAAATCCTTTGTTTGTATGTACAGCAGTTGACAAATTCCTGTATGAGAAAACTATAATTTTTTCATAGCAGAAACCAAAAACAAAGAATGTCTCCACAAAAAATGTATAGCATAAATTGTGTGTTTTGACGTGCTCTACATTTTTTGTGTAGGAAGTTTTTGTCCATCTCTTACGGTTTAGCAGTTATTCAAAATTCCGTAAAATTCATCCAGAATAAGCTACTCTTCAGAGTCTATTCCCAGAAAATTGAAGACATACATTTTATTTTTCAGGGAAATGTTTTTAATATACGATATTTTAATCAAAATCGTCACAGCCATTTTTGAGAAAATCGAAATTTTTGAAAAAAGTTCCATGTAAAGGGTAGTTTGGGGTGGGGGGATTTTTCTCAAAATCTTCGTGTCGCATCCCTGGAAGATTCTAAATTTAAATACCAAGTTTGATGCTTTACCGAATTATCGTTTTTGAGTTATAGTGTTCACATACACGGACACACGGACCTTTTTGTGAAAATGCTCTTTTTTACATATTGGGGACCCTAAAACATATATTTCTGGTGAAATCTCGGTATCGAATTTTTGGGTGGAGTGCAATACCTTCTGTACACACTATGTACAAAGCAAGTGTAGAGAAAGTAAAAAGATTATTATTCTATCTACATTATGCTAATCAAGATAGGCATAACGAATTTATCTTTCTACTTGCTTCTTTGTAAATAGAAAGGAAATGAAGCAATGTAGAGTTTTAAGCGTTAGTCTAATCCTTTAAAAGCCGGTAGCTATGTGAAGCAGTTGAAATTCGGTTCTCTTTGGTTCCTAGAGAGACGAAAAGAAAGATATCTTTTCGTTTGGAGAAAAGCGTAAGCACCTTAGAACTGAAGCCAATAAACTGAAATATCTCTAAAACTGTTAACTTTACCAAAAAAAGTGTAAGTCTTAAGTCGTGTGCTTTAACGAGATCTACATTTCTCCTTAGTAAGTTTTTGTCAACTTGTTACAGTTTACGTGTCATACAAAAGTTTTACCAAAGTCATCAAGAATTATTCAGAGACTATTCCCAGAAAATTTAAGATGTATATTTCGTTTGTCATTAAAATATTATAAACACATGGCGTTTTGATAAAAATCGGTAGAGCCATTTTTTTGAGAAAGTCAACATTTTCTAAAATTGTATCATGTAAGGGAAAGTTGGGGTGCGGGAATTTTTCTGAAAATCTTCATGTCGTATTTTTGGAAGCTAGTGAGCTTAAATACCAAGTTTGGTGGTTAACCGACTTTCACACACAGACACACACAGACACCAACACAGGCATGTTTATAAGAATTTTTTTCTGGATAAAGACATGTACTTCCAATGAAATCACAGTATGAATTTTTTGGGTGGAATATAATAGGCGCTTTCTCTATTCACCGTGTACATTGTGCATACGTAAAAAAAGAGAGCGAAAAGTGAATAACGACATCTCATTTGGAAGAAGTAAATGTCGAAATTTAAAAACCAAGTCCCATGACACATATCTCAAGATACATGGTTCAAGACCAGAGCTAGGAAGATCGTACCGTACGCCGTCCCGTAATATAGGTTGCGACCGACCAGCTCGCCGCATCAAAACAAGTCATTGATAAGAATGCACGGTGGAGAGGTAAACAAACCTGATGTCAAGTAAACACTACTTCCAGAAAACAAAAATCTGATGTGTACCATTCACATGACTTTCTCTATATCCCTGCCACAAATTATTCTTAAAAAGCTTATACTTCTATTAACTTCATGCTAATCAGTAAAACATAATCAGAAATAGCCATATTACTTGCTTCCTTGTAAGTAGAGGTGAAATAAGGGAGTACCATAGGTTAAAGTGATAATCAAAAGCTGGTTGCTATGTCACTGAAGTTCCTTTGTTTGTATGGACAGCAGTTGACAAATTCCTTTATTAGAAATATATAAGTTTTTCATAGCAGAAACCAACAATAAGGAATGTCACAAAAACGACGAACTCCACGAAAAAAATGTATATAACATAAATTGTGTGTTTTATCATGCTCTATTTTTCTTGTGTAGTAAGTTCTTGTCCATCTCTTACGGTTTAGCAGTTATTCAACATTTAGTAAAATTCATCCAGAATAAACTACTCTTCAGAGGCTATTCCCAGAAAATTCAAGATATACATTTTATTTGTCAGGTAAATATCCTTAACATACGAAATTTTAATCAAAATCGTTACAGCCATTTTTGAGAAAATCAAAATTTTCGAAAAAAGTTCCATGTAAAGGGTAGTTGGGGGTAGGGGGATTTTTCTCAGAAGCTTCGTGTGGCATCCCTGGAAGATACAAAACTTAAATACCAAGTTTGGTATATTACCGACTTTTCGTTTTTGAGTTATCGTTTTCACAGACACACGGACACACGGACACAGGGACACAGGGAAACACATACACACACGGATCTTTTTCCGAAAATGGTTTTTTTAGATAAAGGGGACCCTAAAACGTATATTTCCGCTGAAATCTCGGTATCGAATTTTTTGGTGGAGTGCAATACATTCTCTATACATTATGTACATAGTGCCTATAGAGAAAGTAAAAATGATTTAAGATGCCTATTTGGATCATTAATCATGTACGACATACAAACTGCTACATATATACAGGCTGACTCTGACTGATTTCTTCTTTACATATGTACATTATGAAAACAGGCAAGCAGTTATAACACAGATTTTAATATTTTCTGATCGAACGTAAAATAATATGCAAATATTAAAATTAATTTTCTAAATATCTTAAGACTATGACTATGTAAAAACCAAAGCAGGAATTAAACTAAATCTTTACTCATCTACAGCCATATTACTGAAAACAATATGTACTTCTAAAGCCTTTCAAATGACAACCAAGATTTGTAATGCGAAAAACTTCGTTCTATTTAGCATGATGTTATCGGGGCATATTTAAAATATTTTATCAGTTCCGTATCAGAATCACCGAGCAAATAGCATTTGTAGGGATCTACATTGTATGCGATACATAACACTGAAACCTCAATTATTCTCATGTTCATCTTTATTTCGGTTAGAGTGTTTATGGAATGGTAAATCCGTTTTGACAGTTCTTCCACATGCCGCACAGATTCAGTCAGCTCTATACTTCTAGGATGTAACAGTGTGATAGCTGTGGATAGTTTTTTGAACAAATTTTCAATCAATAATATGTTTCTGTGAATCTCTTCTGTTACTAGACGTTTGATAGTTTGTTCACTAGAATGGCCATCGCCTTCCAAGTAAGTACATGAAAAAGTACACTGCTAGAAAACCTACTATGGTTGTAAAACAAATTTATTTTGCTCACATTTGAGCAGAACAGCATGCTATTCGAACGCTTTCCTTCCTACTGACATGGTTCTGAGGTACCTGTTTTGCAGTAATGGGTTGCACTCTACGTTGACCTTTGCAATTAGTCTTACATGGTATTGACAAGTCTGGCCGCTCTTACTCTGCAAGGAAATTGCTCTCACATATTTCATATCTCTAGATAAATGTCTCATAATATATTTCTCACGTCTCATCGGGCATGTCTCATGTCTTATGGTCATATCTCTTGTCTCATGGCTCATGTATCTTGTCTCATGGTCATGTCTCTTGTCTCATGCTAATTTCTCTTGTCTCATTTCTCATGGTCATGTATCTTGTTTCAAGGCTTATATCTCATGCTAATCTATCGTGTCTCATGTCTCATGGTCATGTCTTATCTGATGGATCAAGTCTCATGTTCATGTCGCTTATCTCATGCTAATTTCTCTTGTCTAAAGTCTCATGGTCATGTCTTTTATCTCATGCTAATTTCTCTTGTCTCATGTCTCATTGCATGTCTCTTATCTCATGCTAATTTCTCTTGTCGCAAGTCCCGTGGTCATGTCTCTTATCTCATGCTAATTTTTCTTGTCTCATGTCTCATTGCATGTCTCTTATATCATGCTAATTTCTCTTGTCTCATGTCTCATTGCATGTCTCTTATCTCATGCTAATTTCTCTTGTCGCAAGTCCCGTGGTCATGTCTCTTATCTCATGCTAATTTCTCTTGTCGCAAGTCCCGTGGTCATGTCTCTTATCTCATGCTAATTTCTCTTGTCTAAAGTCTCATGCTCATGCCTCTTATCTCATGGCTCAAGTCTCATGATCATGTCTCTTATCTCATGCTAATTTCTCTTGTCTCACGCCTCAAGGCTCTTGTCTCATGGGCATGTCTTTGTCTCATGACTCATGTCTCTTGTCTCATGCTCATGCCTCTTGTCTCATGGCTCAAGTATCATGGTCATGTCTCTTGTCTCATGCTAATTTCTCTTGTCTCGTGTTTCACGGTCATTTTTCTTGTCTCATGGCTCATGTCTCTTGTCTCATGACTCATGTCTCTTGTCTCATGACTCATGTCTCTTGTCTCATGCCTCTTGTCTCATGCTCATGCCTCTTGCCTCATGGTCATGTCTCCTGTCTCCTGTCTCATGTCTCTTGTATCATGGTCATGCCTCTTGTCTCATGTCTCTTGTCTCATGGCCATGTCGCTTGTCTCATATCTCTTGTCTCATGCTCATGCCTCTTGTCTCATGTCTCTTGTCTCATAGTCATGTCTCTTGTCTCATACTAATTTCTCTTGTCTCATGCTAATTTCTCTTGTCTCATGTCTCACGGTCATTTTTCTTGTCTCAAGGCTCATGTCTCTTGTCTCATGTCTCACGGTCATTTTTCTTGTCTCATGGTCATGTCTCTTGTCTCATGTCTCACGGTCATTTTTCTTGTCTCAAGGCTCATGTCTCATGGCCATGTCTCGTGTCTCATGCTCATGCCTCTTGTCTCAAGGCTCATGTCTCGTGGTCATTTTTCTTATGTTAATACTCTTGTCTCACGTCTCATGGTTATACCTCTTATCTCAATGCACATGTCTCTTGTCTCATGTCTCATGGTCATGTCTCATGTCTCATGCTCATGCCTCTTGTCCCATGGCTCAAGTCTCATAGTCATGTCTCTTATCTCACGCTAATGTCTCTTGTCTCATGGACATTTTTCTTGTCTCATGGTCATGACTCTTATCTCGTGCTAATTTCTCGTCTCATATCTCATGGACATTTTTCTTGTCTCATGGTAATGTGTCTTGTCTCATGGCTCATGACTCTTGTCTCTTGTCTCATGGTAATTTTTCTTGTCTCATGTTAATACTCTTGTCTCATGGTTATGCCTCTTGTTTCAATGCTCATGGCACTTGTATCACGGCTCATGTCTCAAAGCTCATGTCCCTTGTCTCATACTCACGTCTCTTGTCTCATGCTCATGCCTCTAGTCTCATGGATCATGTCTCTAGTTTCATGCTCGTGCCTCTTGACTCATGATCATGTCCCTTGTCTCATGGCTCATTTCTCTTGTCTCATGGCTCATGTCTCATGCTCATGTTCCTTGTCTCAGGGCTCGTGTCTCATGGCTCAAGCCCCTTGTCTCATGGCTCATGCCTCTTGTCTCATGGCTCATGTCTCTTGTCTCAAGGCTCATGTCTCTTGTCTCATGGCTCATGTCTCATGGTCATGTCTCTTGTCTCATTGCTCATGTCTCTTGTGTCATGATCATGTCCCTTGTCTCAAGGCTCCTGTCTCATGTTCATGTCCCTTGTCTCATGGCTCATGTCTCTTGTCTCATGGTTCATGTCTCATGATCATGTCCCTTGTCTCAAGGCTGATGTCTCATGGCTCATGTCCCTTGTCTCATGGCTCATGCCTCTTGTCTCATGGCTCATGTCTCATGGCTCATGTCTCTTGTCTCATGGCTCTTGTCTCAAGGCTCATGATCATGTCCCTTGTCTCATGGCTCATGTCTCATGCCTCATGGTCATGTCCCTTGTCTCATGGCTCAGGTCATTACTCCGTCTTTGGTCTCTTGTCCACGTCTCAAATCTCTAAACCCTTTTCGCTTGATTCATGACTCATATCTGCTGGCAGTAGCCTCTAAATTACACTCCTGCACAAAAAAAGTACATCTGTTAAAGTACAGAATTTATGTGTAAATAGATTATATGGGGTAAACCGTTTGCGACAAAATATTTGTTATTGGCTTCAGTTTTAAAATAATTAAAATTGTCTCTAAAGCTGCTTTACCTCTCATCTCTCTTCTGTTTACCCCTTAGCAATCAAAGAGAACTGAATTTAAATTGTTAGACATAGCGGCCAGCTTTTAAATGAGTTGGCTATACCTTAGCGCAGTGTACACCCTTATGTTCCTTTTGCTTACAAGGAAGCAAGAAATACGACATTTTCTGCTAATGTTTATCTCAATTAGCATGATATAGATGTAACAATAATCTTTTAAAGACAAGTTTGTAATTGGAACAGCTAGAGAAAGTTATGTGAATAGAACATATTAGATGTTTTATAATTAGGCTCAAAGATAAAGTGTCTCTCTCGTAATAGTGTATTCTTTACTTTCTTTCCTCCATATTTCCATAGATTTATATTAATGGGGTTTTCTACTTTTACGCTCTTAAAACTTCTTGTAATTCTTCTGTTGTTATCTGATTCAGACTTCAGGTAATATTCTCTCTTGTGTCTCTTTATATAGTAGTTCTATATGCATTGCTCCTCATATCCTACATTTATTCTGCTTCAATCATTTACTTCTCTTAAACTTTGAAATACTCTAAAGACAAACAAAACTTATATTACCAACTAAGCAAATGAAATTATAAAACTAATGTCCAATGTCGGGGAAGTTAACTAGTGCCCAATAGTTTCAAATGAACATTACCTTGGGTGTAAAAGCCATAGCCTTGATATTCTCTGGTGGACACTTTGGTAAACATTTTGGTGGACATTTTGGTAAACGTTTTGGTGGACATTTTGTTGAACCGTGCTGTTTTGATGAAGCCACGCAGATCATACACATCAGCCACAAGGTAATCTGAAAATTTAAGAGATAGACATAAAATCTATAATACCACGATACATAGTTTTAAAATCTGAATGTTCCATTCACATGACTTTCTCTACATCTGCGAAAAAAAGTATTGCTAAAAAGCTTATTCTTCTATCCACTTCCTACTCATCAAGATAAACATTAGCAGAAATTGTCTTCTTTGTTGCTTCCATGTAAAAAGATAAATAAGGGTACATCAGGTTCAAGTGATAGTCAAATCTTTTATAAACTGCTTGCCATGTGGTTAAAATCTGTTTCTCTCCATTGTCAGGAGTTTACAAATTCTCGTATGAGAAAAGTTTAGAAGTATTTCAAAAATGTTCAATTTCGTGACAAATATGTATATGATATAAATTATTTTAACGATATCTATCTTTTTGCTTTCTCTATATGTACTATGTATCTACATAGTGTACAGCGGGAGTATTGTATTTCACCCAAAAGTTCGATACCGAGATTTCACCGGGAATACATGTTTTAGAACCACCTGAATCCAAAAAGAATGTGATGTTTTCCATTCACATGACTTTCTCTACAACTCTGCAATAAAATTGATAAAAAGCTTATGCTTCTATTTACTTCCCCCTAATCGAGAAAAAATTAGCAGAAATAGTCTTATTTCCTGTTTCCTTGTAAGTAGAAGCGAAATATGGGAGTACCAGAGGTTAAAGTGACAGTCAGAAGCTCGTTGCTGTGTGACTGAAGTTCTTTTGTTTGTATGAACCGGAGTTGACAAATTCTTGTATGAGAAAGTTCAGTTTTTCAAAGCTGAGATATAAACAAGAATTATCTTAAAAACCACCAACTCCACGAAAAAAATGTATATAACATAAATTGTGTGTTTTAATGTGTTCTACATTTTATGTGTAGTAAGTTCTTGTCCATCTGTAGTGGTTTAGCAGTTACGCAAAATTAAGCAAAATGCATCCAGAATAACTAAGACTTCAGAGGCTATTCCCAGAAAATTCAAAATATACATTTAATTTGGCAGGTAAATATCTTTAATATACGATATTTTAATCAAAATCCTTAGAGCCATTTTAAAAAAATCAAACTTTTTTAAAAAAATTCTATGTAAAGGGTAGTCGGGGATGTGTGGATTTTCTTGAAATTCTTAGAAGATACGAAACTTCAATACCAAGTTTGGTATTCAACGGCGTTTTCATTTTTGAGCTATGCTGTCCACAGACACACACACACACGAAACTTTTTCTGAGAATGCATTTTTACTTTCTCTATACGCACTATGTACATAGTGTATTGCACTCCATCAAAAACACCATACAACCATAAAAACACCCATGCCCAAGGCGCCGGTCCCCATGGCTGCACTCGCCAAGGCGTCCCGCTTTGGTGCTTCGTAGCGCTGGGGATCGTGGGTTCGAGTCCCACCTTGGGCATGGGTGTTATATGTTTGTGTATATGTGTGTGTTGTAAAAGTAAGAAAACAGTAATAATACGGCAAAACAAAGTAAAAAGAAAAAGGTAAATAAAAGTGGGGTATACAGTGCCGGATTCCTGATTAGACTCCGGTATTATTTGAAAAAAAAGAAAAGGCGGGACTTGAACACACGACCCCTTGCGCTACAAAGCATCAAAGTTAGGCACTTTAATGAGTGTCATGGGAACACGCTTCCTTCGAAAGATAGCATAAAAATCTGATGTGTACCATTCACATGACTTTCTCTACATCTCAGCAACAAATTATTCTTAAAAAACTTATACTTCTATTTACTTCATGCCAATCAGAAAAAATTAAAAGAAATAGTCTTATTACTTGCTTCCTAGTAAGTAGAAGTGAAATAAGAGAGTATCATAGGTCAAAGTGATAGTCAAACTCCGGTTGCTATGTTACTGAAGTTCCTTTGTTTGTATCGTATGGACAGCAGTTGACACATTCCTGTATGAGAAAAGTATAAGTTTTTCAAAGCAGAAACCAAAAGCAAAGAATGTCTAAAAAAAATTAACTCCACGAAAAAAAGAAGTATATAACATAAATTGTGTCTTTTAACGTGCTCTAAATGTTTCCTGTATCAAGTTTTTGTCCATCTCTTACAGTTTAGCAGTTATTCAAATTTCCGTAAATTTCATCCTGAATAAAGTACTCGTTAGAGGCTATTCCCAGAAAATTCAAGATATGCATTTTATTTGTCAGATAAATATCTTTATTATACGAAATTTTAATCAAAATCGTTACAGCCATTTTTGAGAAAATTAAAATTTACGAGAAAAGTTCCATGTAAAGGGTAGTTGCGGATGGGGGGATTTTTCTCAAAATCTTCGTGGCGCATTCCTGGAAGATACTTAACTTAAATACCAAGTTTGGCATTTTACTGACTTTTCGTTTATGAGTTATCGTGTTCACAGATACACGGACACACACGGACCTTTTTCTGAAAACGTGTTGTTTTTTTTTTTTGTTTTTTTTTTTGGATACAGGTGACCCTAAAACATATATTTCCAGTGAAACCTCGGTATCGAATTTTTGTGTGGAGTGCAATACCTTCTCTATACACTATGTACATAGAGCGTATAGAGAAAATAAAAAGTGCTGGTAAAAGGTTTACGAGAGAACAAGGTTTAAGCTGGTCGTGTGTATTAATTAATAAACATTCGTATACTCACTTAAAGTTTCAGTTAAAGTGCGCCGTCTGGCAAAAACGATATTTTTTCTGATAGTTTAGAATCCACAATATTCTTATAAAAACATTTATACGGAAAATACATTTAACATACGATATTAATTGTTAATTCATTTTCAAACACCCTGTATAAAAGTTATAGATTACCAGAAAGTTTCAAACCAATTTGTATAAAACAATTTTTCTATTCCTCCTAATACCAGGAATATTCAAACCTGGTGGAGGGTGTTGGATTTTTTTTGTACGTAAAGCTCCTTAACATGGCTTCTTTCTGAAGAGAAATAAAGCCGGTAGTCCCGTGTAATGTTTATTTGTGCGTATAATAGAACCCATACCTTGAAAGTAAAAGCTTTCTGCTTAAAAGTTCGCCATTTTGCATCCGCAAGTCGTGATTGTGTCCTATCGTGCCATCTGCCGATCCCATGTCATCATGATGTATAGCGGTAAACTCACGAATTAGAAATTCAGATCCGATAAAGGAAACATCGTAACGATGCCCTTTGCACCACTTACGAACTACAGGAATTAACTTATGCCATGTATAACGTAAATTTGACAGTTCTATTCAGAAAGTTTCTATTCGTTTTGTTGTAATTCTACTGTGCTTAGTATGAATTTAGCGTTATAATTTTGAATCTCATGAATTTTAAGTTCTGTTTTATAAAACATTTTTATTTTACATGCATGTGCTGGTTTAAAGAGTGCTGACTGCTAACCCCTTCAGTGGTACTACATGATATGACGTGTGCATGATTGTTAAAGAACACATTTAACCAGCGGATAACATCAGATAACTCAATTAGATAATGCAAATTTCGACATCTAGATCTATAGCCATAAGGTCTAAGGCACGATAGGAACGGCTAACTTATCAAAGCAAGGATCCCGGGATCGAATCCAGTCAAAATGTATAGTCTGCATTCAAAAGAAACTATACAAAGGAGGGGAATGGCCCAACTAAAGTAATCGGTGTGAGGCGTGGTTGGATGGTGACGGGTTTCGATTGAATGCAGATACACATATTGATTATTATTATTGTTATTATTATTATTATTATTATTATTATTATTATTATAAGTTTTATTACTTTCTCTATACGTACTATGTACATAGTGCTTAGAGAAGGTATTCCACTCCACCAAAATATTCGATACCGAGATTTCACCGGAAATATATGTTTTAGGGTCCCCTGTATCCAAACAAATATTTTCAGAAAAAGATCCTGGTGAGTCCATGTGTCCGTGTGTCTGTGAACACGATAACTCAAAAACGAAAAGTTGGTAAAATACCAAACTTGGTATTTATGTTTAGTATCTTCCAGGGATGAGACACGAAGATTTTGAGAACAATCCCCCTACCCCAGACTACCCTTTACATGGAATTTTTTCGAAAATTTTGATTTTCTCAAAAATGGCTCTAACGATTTTCATTAAAACATCGTATATTAAAGTTATTTACCTGAGAAATAAAAAGTATATTTTGAATTTTCTAGGAATAGCCTCTGAAGACTACTTTATTCTGGGTCAATTTTACGGAATTTTGCATAACTGCTAAACCGTAAGAAATGGACAAAAACTTACCACACAACAAATGTTATATACATTTATTTCGTGGAGATGATAGTTTTTGAGATATTCCTTGTTTTTGGTTTCAACTATAAAAAACTATACTTTTCTCATACAGGACTTTGTGAATTTGTGACCATGCAAACAAAGGAACTTCAGTCACATGGCAACCAGCCTTTGACTATCACTATAACTTATGGTACTGCCTTATTTCGCTTCTACTTACAAGGAAGGAGGTAATAAATCTATTTCTGCAGTTTTTTTCTCGATTAACAGCAAGTAAATAGAATCATAAGCTTTTTAAAAATAATGTGTTGCAGAGCTATAGAGAAAGTCCATGTGAATGTAACATATCAGAAATGTTTTTTGTAAAACTGTCACTCATAGAAGTACGCAGCAATATATATATATATATATATTGGTAGCTTAACGTTCTTTAACCTGGTTGGTCATATCGGACGATGAATGAAATTGGCGAAATGATGCTTGAAGTTACTCGACATTCGTCTTCTCAGGATAAGGGAAAACCCCGAAAAAAACATTATCCGAGTAACTCACCTTAAGCGAGCAACTCACGACCTTTTGAATGTGAAGCCACACTATCCAGGCGGACTAATATAAAAAATAAGACAGATAATACTTTATATATACTTTCTTTTTAACCCATAATTGCATGGTGCTGTACATATGCAACAAGATGAAAAATCTGATGTGTTACACTCACATGACTTTCTCTGGATGTTCTACAAACTTCTTACATAAGATTTTTCTTCTTTCTGCACCTTGTTAATCGAGGTATTCAGCACAATGTTCTTATTACTTAGTTCTTTATAAGTAGGAAGAAAATAAGGGAATACACTAAGCTAAATCGATAGACAAATGTTTTAAAAGCTATCGTTATGCGATTGTCATTACAAATCGCTTCTTTTCTTGGCCAGGAGTAGAAAAAAAAAACGGACACTCCCGTCTGAGAAAAGTATAAGTACTTTACAACTGAAACTATTAACATTGAATACCTCGAAAACGGTAAGCTCCACGAAAAAAATGTATGGATGTAAGTTGTGTATTTTAACAAAACCTACATTTTTTGTACAGTAATTTTTTCTCTATCTCTTACGGTTTACTAGTTATGCCAAATTAAGCAAAATTCATCCAGAATAAACAGGTCTTTAGAAGCTATACCCAGAAAATTCAAGATATACATTTTATTTTTCAGGTAGGTATCTTTAATATACGATATTTTAATCAAAATCATTAGAGCCATCTTCAAGAAAAACATTTTCGAAAAAAGTTCCATTTAAAGGGTAGTTTGGTGTCGGAGGATGTTTCTCAAAATCTTCGTGTCGCATCCCTAGAAGATACTAAACTTAAATACCAAGTTTGGTATTTTACCTACTTTTCGTTTTTGAGTTATCGTGTTCACAGCACACAGACCTTTTTCTCAAAATGCTTTTTTTATACAGGGGGTCCTAAAACATGTATTTCCGGTGAAATCTCGGTATCGAATTTTTGGGTGAAATACAATACTTCTCTATCCCTATGTACATTGTACATACGGGGCTAGAGAAAGTAAAAATCAAAACGTTTAGTATTTTTAGTGGACTTGTTTCTAAAAACCCATGCAACTGCAGTCAAATAACCCTGTCAGGATCCAAACATGGTTTCACACCGGTTATTTTACTTGGGTCCTCCCCATCCTCCTTTACCACAGGCACATTTGACTGCAATTGCTGTGATTCGAACTCGCGACTTTCGCTACTATCACGGCTACTCAAGTCGCTTTAGTTGTGGTGCTGCTGAGAGATACTTAAATACCGGTTTGGGAATTAGAGGTAGAACGGCATATGTAGCACAATAAATCAAGCAATTAAGGTTAATATCGCACCTGCATTATTGAGTAATCTTGAATATCTTAAACAATATCTATCATTAAAAAAGTTTTGTTTTTGTGTTTACTGAAGTCTCAGAATTGTGTGGTTTCAATTTTCGCGTTTGAAGCAGATTTTGAATTAAGATACAATGCATTTTAAACGCATAACGTTTTCTGTAAAATTTTAAATATTTCTCTATAACTAACTTCTAATTTTAGTAATGGTTGCCTTAAATGATTTGCAATATTACTTTTGCTTCAGATCGAACGTGCCTCATCTTAACTACGTACATAAATTTACAATTTTGTTTACCTCTACGATTTGCTGTTTCATGATGGTTTTACTTTGGACGAGTCCACTGTGGCACTGAAAAATTTGCAATTTTCGTTTTCTAAATGTCTGCCTGCATTTACATACTCTTTTCAGTTGTTTTACGAGGCATGTACTTCCATATAGGGCTAACCATTTTTAGACATCAGAAAGCCATAAAACTGTTTTTAAAATCTCTTAAAGCTGAGGGATTTAAGTGCTCTGAATTCTGCAGACTTCCTGTTCTGACTTACAAGGTACATTTTTCTCACTGACATTTAAATACAATTAATGTCAATCAATGGAAGCCTCAAGTGCAATCAATATTTACTGCATCAATATTAGCTCATGTTGGTGAGCCTTATAGATAGTGGTGTCATAATGAATAGGACAGGAAACACAGGTTTCACTTTCCTAGCATTCAGAAAACGAATCACAGATCTGATTTCACAAGCGGCGGGATTTTCAATCAACACCAACATTGTAAACAAGCACAACAAAGCGTATGTGGCTGACAGCGATCTCAAAATGGCGCACGTTTCTTCTCCTTGATACAGAGCGTCTACCGCGCATGTGCGGAACTGCGATCGCAGCGCTGCAGCGGAGATAAATGGAAACGGAACTTACTTTCTGGACGTACCTCGTATAACATAATGAGTATTCTATTCCATTTATCTGTACTTACCTAGTATTAAGTATGTTTGTGTGTCTTGATGTAGAAATCTCTTAAACACAAATGTAAACAACAATATGCGCATTAGATAAATTATGTAGTTGTGCAGTTGGGTGTTGAATAACTCGAATCATCTGTACACCAGATAACAATGACTCAAGAAAAGTTTTTTACTTTCTCTACACTATGTACATAATTTATAGAGTAGGTATTGCACTTCACCCAAAAATTCGAATACCGAGATTTCATCGGAAATATATGTTTTAGAATCCCCTGTATCCAAAAAAAGAATTTTCAGAAAAAGGTCCGTGTGTGTGTGTAAAAAATGGTGTGTTATTTATGGACGCTCTTTAACTGCTGTGGTTCTCAATGTCTCGTTCTAAATTGGGCGTGAAAGACCGCTTAATTTTGCTCAGAGGTCTCTCTATCAGGCTTGAGGTTCTTTTACGTGCCGTAAATTTCCTTTCCGAGGAAGCCAAGCTCAGGAATTTTACACCCGAAAAAATCCATCGTCCTCCGCTGGGTCTGAACCCGCGACCTTGGGTATATGAAGTCAGCATGGTAATCATTACACCACGAAGGGTGACGTGTGTGTGTGTGTGTGTGTGTGTGTGTGTGTGTGTGTGTGTGTGTGTGTGTCCATGTGTCTGTGGACACGATAACTCAAAAACGAAAAAACGGTACAATACCAAAACTTGGTATTTACCTTTAGTATCTTCCAGGGATGCTACACGAGGATTTTGAGAAAAAATGACCCCACCCCAAACTACCCTTTACGTGGAACTTTTTTCGAAAATGTTGATTCTCTTAAAAATGGCTCTAACGATTTTGATTAAAATATCGTATATTAAAGATATTTACCGGACAAATAAATGTATATCTTGATTTTTCTGGGAATAGCCTCTGAAGATTATTTTATTGTGGTGAATTTTACGGAATTTTGTATAACTGCTAAACCGTAAGAGATGGAAAAAAATTTACCACACAACAAATAGGGCACATTAAGATACACAATTTATATATTATATAGAGTTATGTGGTGTTGATTGCTCCTGACCATACAAACAAAAGAACTTCAGTCACATAGCAACCACCTTTTGACTATCACTTTAATCTATGGCACTCCCTTATTTCGGTTCTACTTACAAGGAAGCAAGTAACAAGATCATTTCTGCTAATTTTTTCTGGAATAGCATGAAGTAAATAGAACCATAAGCTTTCTAACAATAATTTGTTGCTTAGATGTAGAGCAAGTCATGTGAATGGAACACATCGGATTTTTTAAAGTGTTATACCAATCAGTATGAGCATTAAATCACAGATTAAATGTAATATAAAGTTTTAAGAAGCTCCAAACGATGACATAATGCGTTTTTCCCCCAAACTGAGTGTTTTGCATTTGTTTTCATTACTTTTGAAATAACTTACCCAATTGTACAGTCAAGGTGTTAATTATCAGCTTATCATTCTCTGCGAGTATTCATGTGTTCACTCCCCATAATATTAATGACCCATTCTATATAAGCCTTTTATATAAGTTTAAAGACATGCTGCATAACTCTAGGCACTGTGGTTAGATAAAAATTTAAGCATTATGCTCCCTTTTTCTATTAAGTCAAAGTGATTAATATTATTATTATTATTACTCCGATGGTTACTGCTATTCTTGAAATGTTTTTCAGCTGTACTTTATTATTCCATGGCAAACTAATGTACAATACACAAAAATCCCCAGAGGGAATCTTTAAAAAAGAGACTTTCCTAAAAGCCTCAGGAAAATGTTATAGGAAACTGCATAAAAAAATCCTATGTGTTCCATTCACATGACTTTCTCTACATCTCCGTAAAAAATTAATGTTGATAAGCTTATGTTTCTTTTAATCGAAAAAAAATTAGAAGAAATATACTTATTATTACTTGTTTCCCTATAGGTAGAAGGGAAATAAGGAAGTAGCATAGGCTAAGGTATAGTCAAAAGTTGGTTGCTACGTGACTGAAGTTCCTTTGTACGGACAGGAGTTGATAAATTCCCATATGAGAAAAATGTAAGTATATTAAAGCTGAAACTAATAACAAGGAATATCTCAAAAACAATGTACTCCACGAAAAAAATGCATGTGAAATAAATTGTGTGTTTTAACGAGCTCTGCATTTTCTATTTAGTAAGTTTTTGTCTATCTCTTTCGGTTTACCAGTTATGCAAAATTCTGTAAAATTCGTTCTGAATAAAGTAGTCTTCAGAGGCTATTCCTAGAAAATTCAAGATATACATTTTATTTGTCAGGTAAATATCTTTAATATACGATATTTTAATAAAAATCTTTAGAGGTATTTTTGTGAAAATCAAAATTTTCATAATTTTTTTCACGTAAAGGGTAGTTGGAGTGGAGAGGGATTTTCTTGCAAATCTTCGTGTCGCATCCTTGGAAGATATTGAATTTAAATACCAACTTTGGTATTTAACGGACTAGTCGTTTTTGGGCTATACTGTTCACACACACACACACAAACACACACACACACACACACAGACAATGTTGTTTTTTCCTTGTTTGGATTCAGGGGGATCCAAAACATTTGTTTTCAGTGAAATAGCGGTATTGAATTTTTGGGTGCATTACAATAACTTCTCTATGCACTATGTACATAGTACGTGTAGAGAAAGTAACTAGCGAAGTTTCATCATATTTATTATAATAAACTGTTTTATCAGTCATTAAAGGTACATCTGATTTTAGCATTCATTACAATCCTATATTCATCACATTTTTTAAGTTATAGTTCATAAATCCGACTCATAAATTACAGGCAATGAAACAGTATTTAGTGCTAAAGTAAGCGCCTGAACAGGAAGTTGGTTTTCGCAATTTTAAGAAATTAGACTTACCAAATATGTAAAACCTTAAATTTTGCCAGCTACGCAGTGAGCTTCACTGTGCGTTTTGAATATGGTCTATCCCACGTCGAGTTTTCCAGCTGACTGAATTCATTAAATAAACAAATTGGTATAGCTTCCACAAGCAACCCGAATTTGAATGTGTTGAAAATATTATATCGAGATATGCAATCCTCTAGATTGCCGAGGTTTTTACTTCTTCTTGGGATATTGGGGTTTTAACCTCACAGAGGACTCGGCTACGTCGGCCGAAGGCCGAGAGTGCTCCGTCCCTCGGGTATGCTTTACGGCTTAGGGCCCTTCACCTTGGGCTGCGCATTGCGGCTTGGGGACGGATCGGATTATAAGAGAACAGTAAGTAATTATAAAGCGTCCCTAACGGTAGACTAAATAGAGTACTAAATACGGATCACGTATGGAACGAAGTGGAATACTGCTTATTAATGTTAATGTACAATTCATCAATACTCAGTTGTATTCCTTTTTTAGCTCAGAGTTAGAGAATCCTTTTTTCAAATCTGTATATGACTAACCAGCAACCGCAGGTAAACACCAATGGATGCTCATGAAATAATACGAATGAAAAGTTATTCTTCCAATATTTCACAAATTACTCATTACAGGCAAAGCAGTTGCAATAATACACCATTTAACTTTTTAATCGTACATATAAATATATAATATACGCCGTTTCTTATAGAAATGTTCAAAGAACCGCATACATTTCAATGCACAAAATACTCATATAACCCACAAGTGACGGGACTTTTAAATTCGATGTTGATCCCTTGAGTAGTGAACCAGTTCGCTTTCTGTCTTACTATAACTTGTAACCTGCCGTTATGACTACAAGAGCATGACGTATATACATCAGCACTAGTACAGGAAACTCTCACATTGACAGCGCCAAGAAAAGCTGCTACTTCCTTGGAGCCGGTTCCATGTAGATGACTTCGCTAGAAATGGTTGGAGCTGAGGGTAGATGAGCAGTCGCGGACACTCCTGGCCTTTTGGAAGACATGTCGGTTCACAGTGAGGAGGAGAGACGCAGGGTTGTCTGGTCTGGAATTTATCCTCTGTGGGGGAAGTTTTGGGGAAGAGAAGTAGTTGAGGAATGGGGGGGGGCAATATTTGTTTCGCAAAACTAAAAAAACACCGTGACAAAAGAGTTGCAAGTTTATCAAGGATTTTGAATTCATCACCACAACGACAATGTGAATCGCCGTCGCTGATCCGAATGAATCTGTCAACAAACAACAACAATTTCTATTAAGGTGACGTACGCATGTCTGTTGCTTGATTTAAATTATTTTTATGTCAATTCCCAAGCAGCCATTTCTGCTTTGCAGAATATAATTAGTGTATATACAGAGGGGCATCTTAGCTGACAATATCAGTACTGTTCAGTGCTGTGTAAAATGCCAAAATATACGAAATGAAATATAGGAAAGTATGAGACGGCTGCTGAAGTTTCAGGTGTGTAAAATTGAACGATTCCATTTATTGCGTTTAAAATTAAACAATCTGATGTGATCCATTCATATGACTCTCTACATCAAATTATAATTATTGTTAAAAATGTTATACTTCTATTTACTTCATGCTAATCGAAAAAAAAATTAGCAGGAATAGTCTTATTACTTGTTTCCTTGCAAGCAGAAGCGAAATAAGGGAGTACCATAGGTTAAAGTGATAGTCAAAAGCTGGTTGCTATGTGACTGAAGTTCCTTTGTTTGTATGGACAGGAGCTGACAAATTCCTGTATGAGAAAAGTACAAGTATTTCAAAGCTGAAACCAAAAACAAGGAATATCTAAAAAACGATCAACTACACCTAAAATTTATATAACATCTTATTTGTAGAACGATTGGTGGCTTCTTTACCTGTTGCGTCAGCTGCCTCCTTGCATTGGATGTCGACCTGAGATGGATAAACTTGACATTTCCTGAACATTTTCGTGTCGCATCTTGAAATATCTCGTGTGTTACACTCACATGACTTTCTCTACTTGCTATACAAACAAACTTCTTACAAAAGATTTTTCCTCTTTCCACATAATAGTAATCGAGATAAAATTAACACAATGTTCTTATTACCTAGTTCCTTATAAGTGCTTAATTTGCTTGGCCAGGAGTAGAACAAAAGAAAAACGGACAGTACCTGTCTGAGAAAAGTATAAGTACTTTACAATTGAAACTAATAACAAGGAATATCTCGAAAACGGTAAACTCCACGAAAAACTGTGTATGATATAAATTGTGTATTTTAACGAGATCTACATTTTTTTTTTTTTTTTTTTTTTTTTTTTTTTTTTTTTTTTTGTACTTTAACTCTCTGTCTATCGCTTACGGTTATGCAACATTTGGCAGAATTCATCTAGAATAAAGAGATCTTCAGAAGTTTTTCCAGAAAAGTCAAGATATACATTTGGTTTGTAATGGAAATGGCCTTAATGTGTGGTATTTTAATCAAATCTGTTAAGAGACATTTTTAAGAAAAACGAAATTTTCTAAAATGTTTCCATGTAAAGTAGTTTGACGTGGGGGGAATTTTCTTAAAAATCTTCGTGTCGCATCCTGGGAACATACCAAACTTAAGTACTAAGTTTGAGTCTTAACCGTCTTTTCGTTTTTGAGCTATGCTGTCCACGTATACACAGACAGACACACACACAGAACTTGTTCTGCATCCTGCAACTTCCCGGTTTTGTGCGGCTCTCCCGTACATAACCTTCTCTATCTACTATTACATAGTACAAAAGTCACAAAAAGAAACCGCCACTGTATTGTTCCGTACACCGCACTCCTTACCCTTTGTAGAGTACTTTATTACGTCATGTTTTTCTTTTTTAAAAAAATGATGTGTTCTTTATGGACGCTCTTTAACTGCTATGGTTCTCAGTCCTGTTCTAAATTGGGTATGAAAGACCGCTTAATTTTGCTCAGAGGCCTCGCTATCAGGCTTGAGGTTGTTTTACGTGCCGTAAATCTACGGCACGGGACCAACAACTTTACTTCCCTTCCGAAGGAAGCCATGTTAAGGAGTTTTACACCCGAAAAAAGCCATCGTCCTCCGCCGGGTTTGAAGTTAGCATGGTAACCATTACACCACGCAGGGCGACTTTTATTACTTTCTCTTGCCCCGTATGTACAATGTACATAGGGATAGAGAATTACTGCATTCCACCCAAAAAATTGATGTCGAGATTTCACCGGAAATACATGTTTTAGGACCCCCCTGAATCCAAAAAAGTATTTCCAGAAAAAGGTCCGTGTGTGTGGTATTTAAGTTGAATATCTTCCAGGGATGCGACACAAAGATTTTGAGAAAAATCTCCCCACCCCAAACTACCCTTTACATGGAACTTTTTTCGAAAATGTTGATTTTCTTAAAACTGGCTCTAACGATTTTGATTAAAATGTCGTATATTAAAGATATTTACTTGACAAATAAAATATATATCTTGAATTTTCTGGGAATAGCTTCTAAAGGCCTGTTTATTCGGATGAATTATGCTTAATTTTGCATAACTAATAAACCGTAAGAGATAGACAAAAACTTACTATACAAAAAACGTAGGCCTTGTTAAAATACACAATTTACGTCACATACATTTTTTTCGTGGAGCTTACCATTTTCGAGGTATTCATTGTTATTAGTTTCAGTTGTGAAGTTCTTCCCAGACGGGAGTGTCCCTTTTTCTTTTGTTCTACTCCTGGCCAAGAAAAGAAGCGATTTGTAATGACAATCGCATAACGGAAGCTTTTAAAACATTTGACTATCGATTTAGCCTAGTGTATTCCCTTGTTTTCTTCCTACTTATAAGGAACTAAGTAATAAGAACATTGTGCTGAATACCTCGATTAACAAGGTGCAGAAAGAAGAATAATCTTATGTAAGAAGTTTGCAGAACGGCTAGAGAAAGTCATGAGAGTGTAACACATCAGATTTTTTTATTGGCTGATACTGTCACTTTACAGGTGAGTGTTCTATATCGAACCAATAGAGCATACCTATGCTGGGTTTGTCAGCTTATTCGCTAATAGGAATAGCCACACCCTCAACTGGAAGTGAGGTTAGGTAACCTGTACTTCAATAGTAAGCTCCAACCTCTCCTCCTTCTCCAATTAGAGTAACGGAGCAGCCAGCGGATATCACAAGTCAAGCCTTATAAATGCCCTTACAATCAGAAATTCGATGTATATTACTATGTGTGCTCTGTGTAAGTATAGAGAGAGTAAAAATGAATGCAAAATAAAGATAGACTGAAAGAGACGAATAAAAATCTGATACGTTTCATTTATATGTCTTTCTCTACATATCTGCAACACACCATTGCTAAAAAGCTTATGATACTTTATACTTCAAACTAAACGAGAAAAAACTAGCAGAAATAGTTTATTATGTACTTGCTTCCTTATAAGCAGAAGCGAAATAAGCAAGTACCATAAGTTAAGGTGATAGTCAAATTCTGGTTGCTATGTGGCTGAAGTTCTTTTGTTTGTATGGACAGGAGTTGACAAATTCCTGTATGAGAAAAGTATAAGATTTCCAAAGCTGAAACCCAAAACAAAATCGATCAACTTCACGAAAAATGATCTGATGTGATCCATTCACATGACTTTCTCTACATCTCTGTAAAAAATTATTGTTAAAAAGTCTATACTTCTATTTACTTCATGCTAATCTAGAAAAAAGTAGCAGGAATAGTCTTATTACTTATTTTCCTGGACGTAGAAATCAAATAAGGGAGCACCATAGGTTAAAGTGATAGTCAAAAGCTGGTTGCTATGTGACTGAGGTTCCTTTGTTTGTATGGACAGGAGTTGGCAAATTCCTGTATGAGAAATGCGTAAGTTTTTAACGATGAAACCAAAATTAAGGAATATCTAAAAGATTATCAATTCTAAGAAAAAAAATGTATATAGCCTAAATTGTGTGTTTTAACGTGCTCTACATTTTTTGTGTGGTAAGTTTTTGTTCAGCTCTTATGGTTTAGCATTTATGCAAAATTTCGTGAAATTCATCCAGAATAAACTACTTTTCAGAGGCTATTCCCAGAAAATTCAAGATATACCTTTTATTTGTCAAGTAAATATCTTTGGTATACAACATTTTAATCAAAATCGTTAGAGCCATTTTTGAGAAAATCAAAATTTCCGAAAAAAGTTCCATGTAAAGGGTAGTTAAGGCTGTGGGGATTTTCATGAAAATCTTCGTGTCGCATCCTTGGAAGACACCAAACTTAAATACCAAGTTTGGTATTTAACGGTCTTTTGGTTTTTGAGTTATCGTGTTCACAGACACACGGGCACACACACACACACACACACACACGGACCTTTTTCTGAAAATACTTTTTTTTTTGGATACAGGGGACGCTAAAACATATATTTCCGGTGAAATCTCGGTATCGAATTTTTGGGTGGAGTGCAATACCTTCTCTATACACTATGTACATAGCACGTATAGAGAAAGTAAAAACATGTATATAACATAAATTGTGTGTTTAATGTGATCTACATTTTTTGTGTGGTAAGTGTTTCTCCAGCAGTTATGGTTTAGAAGTTATGCAAAATTCCGTAAATTTCATCCAGAATGAAGTAGTCTTCAGAGGCTATTCCTAGAAATTTTAAGACATAAATTTCATTTGACAAGTAAATATCTTTAATATACACAATGTTAATCAAAATAGTTACAACCATTTTTGAGAAAATCAAATTTCGAAATAAGTTCCATGTAAAGGTTAGTTAAGGCTGTGGGGATTTTCTTGAAAATCTTCGTGTCTCATCCTTGGAAGTTTGGTATTTAACAGTCTTTTCGTTTTTGAGCTATGCTGTCCACAGACACACACAAATACACACACAGACACACACGCACACATACAGATATTTTTCCAGAAATCCTTTTTTTTTTTTTGGATTAAGGGAGAGAAAGCAATTAGTGGAATAAGTAAGGAAAGACGTTGGTTCTATTAAAACAAAGGAATCCAGAAGAAATGTATTTCCATAGTTACAGCATTAATCAGAAATAGCAGTGTATTTTCTTCTTACACCCAAGTGGACAAACCCTAATTTTCTCACCTTTTAACAGTCTTTATTATCAGCCTTGAAGTAACCCTTCATACTTATCTGGTTGTCATTCAATACCGCCTTTATCTCTATCATATCCACTATCGAAAGTTTTGCTTTATTTCTGGAGCTTATCCAAACTCCCCCTGTTGAAACAAACAATAAATGTGAATCAGGTTTTGTTTAGGAGATTATATTTAAAACAATATGATGTGTTCCATTCACAAGACCTTCTCTACATCTATGCAGCAAATTATTGTTAAAAAGCTTATTCTTCTATTTACTTCATGCTAGGTGACAAAAATCTGATGTGTATCATTCACATGACTTTCTCTATATCCCTGCAATAAATTATTCCTAAAAAGCTTATACTTCTATTTACTTTATGCTAATCAGAAAAAATTAGCAGAAATGGTCTTATTACTTGCTTCCTTGTAAGTAGAAACGAAATAAGTGACTACCATATGTTAAAGTGATAGTCGAGAGCTGGTTGCTATGTCAATGAAGTTCCTTTGTTTATATGGATCGGAGTTGACAAGTACCTATTTGAGAAAAGTATAAGTTTTTCGTAGCAGAAACCAAAAATAAGGAATGTCTCAAAAACGACGAACTTACGAAAAAAATGTATATAACTTAAATTGTGTGTTTTAACGTGCTCTACATTTTTTGTGTAGTAAGCTTTTGTCCATCTCTTACGGTTTAGCAGTTATTCAAAATTCAATAAAATTCATCCAGAATAAACTACTATTCAGAGGCTATTCCCAGAAAATTCAAGATATAAATTTTATTTGTTAGGTAAATATCTTTAATATACGAAATTTTAATCAAAATCGTTAGAGCCATTTTTGAGAAAATCAAAATTTTCGAAAAAAGTTCCATGTAAAGGGTAGTTTGGGGTGGGGGGATTTTTCTCAAAATCTTCGTGTCGCATCCCTGGAAGATACTAAACTTAAATACCAAGTTTGGTATTTTACCGACTTTTGTTTTTGAGTTAGCGTGTTCATAGACACACGGACACACGGACCTTTTTGTGAAAATGCTTTTTTTGGATATTGGGGACCCTAAAACATATATTTCCGGTGAAATCTCGGTATGGAATTTTTGGGTGGAGTGCAATACCTTCTCTATACACTATATACATAGTGCGTATAGAGAAAGTAAAAATTAGAGGAAATCGTCTTATTACTTGCTCCCATATAAGTAGAAACAAAATAAATGAGTACCATAGGTTAAAGTGATAGTCTAAAGCTGGTTGCTATGTGATTGAAGTACGTTTGTTTGTATGGCTGGAAGTTGACAAATTCCCATAAGAGAAAAGTACAGGCATTTTAAACTGAAACTAATAACAAGGAATATCTGAAAAACGACCAACCCCATGAAAAAAATGCATATAATATAAGTTGTGTTTGAACGATCTCTACTTGTTTTGATATCTCTTACGGTTCACTTCTTATGCAAACTTTCACAAAATGCATCCAGATTAAAGATATATTCAGAGACTATTCCCAGAAAATTGGAGATATACATTTTATTTTTCATGTAAATATCTTTATATAGATATTTTTATTAAAATCGTTAGACCCATTTTTGAGAAAATTATTCTAGTAAAGGGTAGTTGGGTGGGGGGATTTTCTTGAAAATTTCCATGTCGTATCCTTGGGAGATACTGTTCTTAAGCACCAATTTTGGTATTTAACGGATTCTTTAAGCTACGCTGCCCACAGACACACACTGTCAGACACAAACGGACACTTTACTAAAAATAGTTTTTTTTTACTCAGGGGGCCTCAAAACATATATGTCTGGTGAAATCCAATGTTTGTGTGCTTTATAAAACCTTCTCTATATTATATGTATATGGTACGTGTAGAGAAAACAAACATATGATGTGTTCCATTCACATAGCTTTCTCCAACTGTTCTATATGCAAACTATTCTTAAAAAAAAAAGGTTATTTTTTAATCTAAACTATCAATTAATACAATTGTTACAGAGATGTAGAGAAGGTCATGATAATAGAGCACATCAGATTTTTTATGTTTATAGCACATAGTGGAAGAAGTATATCCAAAAATTATGGAAGTCAAAGACGTAGAAGTTAAGAAAACAGTGAACGAAAAACTTCACAGGTGTTAAAGAAATTGTTTTTAATCATGTGCTTCGCAAGATGCTTTCCTACAAAAATAAATTGACCATTCCAGGTCAAAAAGTGTAATAAATATATCAGACAAAGAAATAATGTAGATATTATTCGTATGCGTCTGTTGCCTCTTGTGAAGTCGAAAGAAGTTTCTTACGGAATACCTTTTTAGTGAGACACGTAGAACATTCACTTTCGACAATCTCCTCATGTACCTGACCACTGCAGTGCATTGACTATGTAGTACTCACTTTATCTGTTTGTAAAATGTAGTGTTTAATAATGGAGTAAACGCATTAACAGTTGTACAATATAATGCACGTATTCTTTTGATGCAACAAGGGTAGTTAGGGGTGGGGGATTTTCTTGAAAATCTTCGTGTCGCTACCTTGGAAAATACCAAACTTAAATATCAAGTTTGGTATTTAATCGTTTTTTTCGTTTTTGAACTATACTGTCCACACATACACACACAGACACACACACACGTACCTGTTGCTGAAAATGTTTTTTTTTTTTTGGATTCAGAGGATCCAGAAACATGTATTTCCGGTGAAATATCGAAATCGAATTTTTGAGTGGAATACCATACTACTTTATACCTATGTACATTGTACATTCGGGGCTATAGAAAGTAAAAATCTGATGTGTTACATTCACATGAATTTCTATATATCTGTGCAACAAATTATTTTTAAAAAGCTTATGCTTCTATTTACTTCCTGCTAATCGAGAAAAAATTAGCAGAAATAGACTTATTACTTGCTTCCTTGTAAGTAGAAGCGAAATAAGGCAGTACCATAAGTTAAAGTGATAGTCAAAGGCTGGTTGCTATGTGACTGATGTTCCTTTGTTTGTATGGACACGAGTTCACAAAGTCCTGTATGAGAAAAGCATAAGTTTTTATAGCTGATACCAAAAACAAGAAATATCCAAAAAACAATCAACTCCACGGAAAAAAATGTGTATAATATAAATTGTGTGTTTTAAAGTGCTCTACATTTGTTGTGTGGTAAGTTTTTGTCCATCTCTTACGATTTAGCAGTTATGTAAAATTCCGTAAAATTAACCCAGAATAAAGTAGTCTTCAGAGACTATTCCCAGAAAGTTCAAAATATACATTTTATTTGTCTGGTAAATATCTTTAATATACGATATTTTAATCAAAATCGTTAGAGCCATTTTTTAAAAAATCAAAATTTTCGAAAAAAGTTCTATGTAAAGGGTAGTTTGGGGTGGGGGTATTTTTCCTCAAAATCTCCGTGTCGCATCCCTGGGAGATACTAAAGCTAAATACCAAGTTGGTATTTTACCGACTTATCGAATTATCGTGTTCACAGAGACACGGACACACGGACACACACGGACCTTTTTCTAAAAATAGTTTTTTTGGATACAGGGGACCTTAAAACATATATTTCAGGTGAAATATCGGTATCGAATTTTTGGGTGGAGTGCAATACCTTCTATATACACTATGTACATAGTACGTATAGAGAAAGTAAAAATGAATGAGTGCGGAAACCACGAACTCACCCCTTTAGGAGGAATGAAGAGAAAATTTAACAAAATACTTTTATTTCAAAAATTTCATAACAAAATTAAGGGTGCGTCTTATTGTCCATTTCACTAACTAATCAGTTTGCAATACCTGCAGTGTAAGAAACCAGTGATCTAGGAGTGTTCACCACAGTCACCGGTGACCATCACTGGTGACCATCACCGGTGACTATCACTGGTGACCATCACTGGTGGCCATCACTGGTGACCATCACCGGTGACTATCACTGGTGACCATCACTGGTGACCATCACTGGTAACCGTATTTGGTGACCATCACCGGTGATCATCACTGGTGACCGTCACCAGTGTACCAGCAGAAACGATCCTAAGACGGATCCAGCCGCACAGCAAATAGAGAAAGCCGTTCATTTGTAATCTTTTCGCTAGAATCAATTTTCTCTAGAAATCTGCAATTTGTACCTACCCGTTGTTTCTCCTTCTTCATTTGGATCACAGCAGTATTCAACCAAGAACCTTTTGGTCAGTACTAAAGCATAGCACTGAAGAGGTGGTGCATCTGTAACAAATAATATTTGTGTTTATTTGTTGTTAGGGAAGTTAAACGTTAGAGACACACTTTCTGGAACTTCTACAGTCGAGTGGTCAGTGCTCTGGCTTCCCACACCCCAGATTTCGAGTTCAAAAATCTGATGTGTTCCGTTCACATGACTTTCTCTACATCTCTGCAACATATTGTTAAAAAGCTTCTGCCTCTATTTACTTCATGCTAA